>JAAAKM020721499.1:23038779-24338948 GCA_010016025.2 Alatinidae sp. Z8VKAUB7J3
GGAAACAGTTTTTGGTTCTTTAATCAACTCTCTTTTTTCTCTTTCTTGTTTCTTTTTCCTTATCAAATTTGAAAGCAATTTCGATTTGGTTTCAACATCACTAATGTTTTCCATTTCCTCTTTCTTAATTATTTTCTGGTCCTGATTTTTCCCAACAGTTCAGGAAAACACATCAACAAACGAATTGGCGTATCAACATTACCAGATAATGCTTCTTCTGGGTCTAGAATTTTCAAATTTTTAAGAGTGTAATCACTGTGGTCCATTCATTTGCTCATTTGGGAGCAGAACTCAACTAAAATTCGAGTGTATCAATAGGCACATCAACATTACCAGACAATGTTTTTTTCATGCTTATACACAAGAATAACATGATTGAGTTGAATCAAATTCACTGCACTACAACAGGAAACTTCAAATGTGCATACAATCGTGTTTCAAGTGCACACAGGAAGCTTTCGAACTTTTGTGCGATACTTTCGTCAGTTCACGCGATTTGAATTTCTAAAATATTTGATTTAAGACTTACTCAAAATACTTGTGCTGTCCATATGATAGACTTTTTTTTTCCAAGTCTCTGAAATTTAAAGTGCAACTGTAGGTCGCTTCAAGCTAAATACTGAATCTTCCTCATCGCTTAAGATTGATTTTTGTAACCTTTGCATAGACATGCGTATGTACCTTAAGCCCTAGCCTGCAGGACTGCTCTTTCGCTAACTCTGTGGCAAAGCCAACACTGTGAATCCTAGCACTATTGGCCCTCTTATGTGTAAGCCAGAGACAATACGGTGATATTGACGTTGTTAAAGAACCACGTGTGGTCCTTCATGCGCCGTTATCCGCAGGCGGACATTGACGAGGCGTTTCGCCTGCTCGACCGGGTCGGGCTGGTTCATATGGCGGATAAACGCGCGGATGAGCTTTCCGGCGGGCAACGCCAGCGTGTGGGCATTTGCCGCGCACTGATCCAGAACCCGAAACTGCTGCTGGTGGATGAACCCACCGCATCGCTTGACCCCAAGACCAGCCGCCAGATCATGCGGCTGATAACCGAGCTTTGCCGCGAACGCGACCTGGCGGCGATCATCAATATCCATGACGTGGCCCTGGCCCAGATGTTCGTGCCCCGCGTCGTCGGGCTGCGCTTTGGCGAGATTGGGGAGGTACTTAACAAACAAAGGTAAGGTAAAAACTAGAAACGAGAAGAACCCCATATATTCTTTATCCCCCACCATATGACCTTAAAGTGCTTTCCTAGAGGCACTTTAGAATACAAAAAGAGCCAAGAGCTCATATGGCACTAGTGACGAGATCAGAACCTAACATTGGACTCGGTACTAGAGTTATCGTAGGCTAATACACATGATTTGGATCGCAAAACGTAAGTGGAGGGATACCTATGACGTTGCAAAATTTGTCCGTCAGTACGTACTATAACTGTCGTAGAAAACGAGATATTTTGATGAAACTTGGTTTGTGGATTCTTTGGGTCAAGTATATGGAGCGACTATTGCTTTTGAACCTTATGCATTTGTAAAAGATAAATTATATTTTGCCCCTTATTATTTTAGAGGAGGCGACAATGAGGCATTAAAACTAACTTATATAGGAAACGACAATTATAACTACTTCGATTGGGATTGGTATAAAACTCCTAAAAATTTGAATAAACCAAATTGGAGCGAACCTTATTTTGATAAAGGGGCCGGAAATATCGTCATGACAACCTATTCGGTTCCTTTTTACAAAGATGAATTGGGCAAAAAAATATTTTTGGGCGTTGTCACAGCGGACGTTTCTTTATCTTGGCTTGAGGATTTATTGTCTGGTCTTGAACGTCTCGGGCTTCCGCCGAGGCGGCATCGATCGGTACGACGCACTGGAGACCCTCTTTGTCCGCGAGGGTTTGCACGACCTGCACCCGCAGGCTGGGGAGGAGTTTTCGCTGGGCAACGAACGCGTGGAAAGTTGGACCGAGGTAGCGCTCGATGAAAAAGGCGCCTTGTCTCGACAAACCTTAGGGCGTGGTGGCGGCGTCCTGTACCTGAACGTGCCCAGCGAGCAGGATCAGATCAAGATCCTCCACGCGCCGAGCCATGGTGGCCTCTTCATCAACGGCGTACCGCATACCTCGAACGTCTACGGGCGAAACTACTACCACGTGCCCATCGGTGAAAGCCGAGGGGAGGGGATAACCCGCTGACATCTGCACCCCGTTCGTGCAGCGGTCATCGCCAAGGACCTGAAGCCGAGCGACCAGAATCTGTACATCTGCCTGACCACCTCTGCCGCTCTGACAAGGGTTGGATGCTGCGCATGTCTTCGAGGCCCGGGGCTTTTCGGACTCTCATCGATGTGATCTGACAGGTGCACGTGGTGGTGGATGTGGTTCGCGGCGCCTCGGTTGTGCACGAAGGGTCTCGACTTGGAGCCTCCCAAGATTTTGCGTTGAAGGACAGCTGGCGACGGATGTGCGGGGAGCAGCTCGACCTTTCTCTCGTTGTTGCCCGTCACAGACGAAGTTAGACAGACAGGCTCTCTCATAAAAGTTTAATTATATCAATTCACTGACTGACAGATGAACTTAAACAAATCCTATATAGGGTTTGACACAGGTTTTGTACAGGGTTAAACAGATACACCTTTTCTAAGCAGTTCATTTTCTATTTTCACATTTCTATCTACCTTTTGTGTGGTTATTTCGTTTCGATTCTTTTCGTGGCTTTATGATGGGCTTTTATTTGAACAGTTTCAAATGCTCGATTTATGTTGCTCTTTGGTCTTGTTACGAGTAATTTGGTTATTATTATTATTTTTTTTTTGGCAAGTAAGCGGTGTCTCTCGAGCGTGATTTAATTGATAGCGTCCCGCTTTTTAGTTTTCTGCTGAGAATCAAAATATTGGATTGCAAGGAAAATTTTTGACAAAATTTGATTATTCAGTGCAAATTTTTGATCATCAGAATTTTTCTGAATAAGTACTTAATAATGTTCTTACTAAGGAATTTTGAGTAAAGAGGAAGGGGTAATATTGTTTATATGGACGGAGGTTCAGTGTGGCTTTTCAATTTTCAAGCGGCTGAAGCTATCGCGGTCTCTACAACAGGGTTCTCTGACATAGCGTACGCACATGTTTAAAAAAAATTAAAGTATTTTAAATAAATAATAAAAGAAAAATATTACCATTGAAGCTTTTCGTTTCTCGTTTTCAAACTAGCCAAGATAAACTTTTTCTCAACTAGATTGTTTTTTATTACCTTTATACTATGTCTGGAAGAATCTATGAATTAGGTGGCCAAAAATAAAAATATGTTTCAACTTAACAAATATCTTATCTTTTAAGTTGTTAGAGATTTCCTATGAGGTTTTATAATTATAAACACCGAAATTTTATTATTACCTTAAAACACAAATCTTCAGTGAAACATGTTCCAAATTTATCTTTAACAGAAATATATTGCGTCGATGGATAAGGCCGTGGGGTTATTTTCTTCCCTTAGATATTAAGAGGATAAAGTCTTTACGAAAAGACTTTCGTAAAGTGTCGTCTGTTCAGCAGTCTGATACTTCCACTGGACGTTCTATGCAGCTAACATTGTTCAGGCAAATAATATCCATGTGATATTGTCAGTAACGATGTGGCTTTACGGCTCTTTATGTATATATATAATGCATAGATGATATTTTGCCAATGAAGACTCCTATTTTATAAGATATTGTTGTTTGGATTTGCTGTTGCCTGAAGCCTCAAAAAGAAAGTGTATTTTTACGCCCAAATCTTCAAACTCGCCGTGAACCTTTAGATGAATACAGAAGGATGTGTAGAGGGGGATAGGGTAAAAACTTACTTCAAATGTTCCATGGAGCCCGCGGCCCGATACGCACGAGCGGCCGCCGTGAGCAGGATTCCGCCCGAGAGCTTTGCCTCTCCTTGGCTGCGTACCGCTGCCGGCAGCTCATGTGCCTCGTCGACGATCACGAGGTCGAACGATCCGAGGCGTTTGCCGCCGGTGACGATCCGAAGGCGCTTTGCCGCTTGGACAGCCAGCATCGAATGGTTCGTGATGACGATGTCAGCGCGGGATGCTCGGTCCTTGGCGAGCTCGAGCCGGCTCGTCACCCCGAAGCGGCTGCCGTCGTCCGTCTCGCTCGACGACGCCGAGACCGCACGCCAGCCATCCTCCGTGTGCGGCATCGGGCTAGGCGAACGAGGGGATGGGCGGCCTGTCTCCCTGCCCATCCAAGAAAAGCCTCCCGGGCCGGCCCGGGAGGCTTTTTCAGTTGCGGCGGTCCGGCGCTGTCAGCTCTTGCGGTTCTGCCGGTTCTCGATCAACTCATCGACGACCGCCGGCTCGGCCAGGGTCGATACGTCGCCCAGACTGCCGAAATCGTCTTCCGCGATCTTGCGCAGGATGCGGCGCATGATCTTTCCTGAGCGGGTCTTGGGCAGGCCGGGAGCGAACTGAATCTTGTCTGGCGATGCGATCGGGCCAATTTCCTTGCGGACGTGGCCGACAAGCTCCTTGCGCAGATCGTCCCGAGCAGCCCAGCCGGCGGAGCTGCTCGAGGATCTTGCCCCCGTGCTCCTCCTTCCACTTCCAGACCTCGTCGACGAAGGCCTCGCGGCCCATCTCTTTGCGGTCGAGCCCGCGGTCCTTCGCGAGCATGCGCTCCACCACGGCCTGGGTCGCGATCCCCGCGTGGTCGGTGCCGGGGATCCAGAGCGTCTCGTAGCCCTGCATGCGCTTGAAGCGCACGACGATGTCCTGCACGGAGTTGTTGAGCGCGTGGCCCATGTGCAGCACGCCCGTGACGTTCGGCGGCGGGATCGCCACCGTGAACGGCCCGCGCGTACCTTCGCCGGCGGGCCGCGGCTTTAAACCTTTGGTTATACGGGATGTGGTTCACTCTTTACCGGTTGTAGCTATTGCTGCAACCATGATATGTCTATGCTATATTTTGGCTGAAGAAAATCGATTAAGTAGTAATTTATAGGTAGTACTTGGTATTTTAGAGAATATAGCTGATAGAAGAATGTTGACCTGATCATTGAACATATTTGAGATTAGAAGGAGGTCCATCCTTGACTCAAAATCAAATTTTTCGGGTAGACACCTGGTTTTAGCAGTGGAAAACTGAAATTCTGTAGCACAATGGAATTGAAGGATTTCGCAATGCCACAAGGATGGAGTGGCTGATTGATAAGTATTTTCTGAACACCAACAACTTTGATGGCCACGGCCACCACAACTGCCAGGCATAGGGTCAAAATCAAGTTCTCTCGCTTCGGATCAACCCCGCTTGCCTTGGCCAAATCCGCGTTTAGAGTTGCCGCCAGCAAAGGCGACCACCGAAAAGCCATCAAGGCAACCACCAGCGCCGCGCCACACCAGATGACCAACAGATCATTTTTGGAAACCGCAAGAATATCCCCAAACAAATAGGCCATCAGATCCAGCCGGACGCCCTGCAGAAAGCTGACCGCAACCAGACCAATAGCCAGAGCCGAATGCGCCATGACACCCAGCAATGTGTCCATGGCATAGCCTTTGTATGCGGCACTCAAAACTAAGCGCTGCTTTCGTAGCTAGCTCATATAACGCTTTACTTTCGGCGCCTTTATCATATGATCTGCACAAGCTATTCTTAAACGCCTGAAGTGTATGACTCTGTCTCTCGCCCTGAGCGTCTCTGAGCTAACGCAGATAAGCTATAGCCGACTTGAATATTTGGCCCGGGTCTTCATCTAATCCTTTTACATAACCTACCGCAGCTCTAAGAAGCTTTTCAGTTCGCTCTTTATAGTTTGTACTCGGTATAATTTGATATAGCTTATAATAAACACCTGAAAACGTAATCGACCAATACCCTTGTAGGTAAGCACCGAAACCTGGCAAACATTTCGGGGGGGGGGGGAGCGGTTCAAACCACATCCCCTGAATGCAGCCTTGTCCAAAAGCCCCCTCTGTCTGCATCATGTTTGATTAACCTAGATAGATTTCCGGCATAGAATGAAAACATTATTTATAGAATGGAAATAAATTTGAAAGGGCTTCTAATCCCTGTCACTCCCTTAGTAAGATCAGATTTAACCCCTTTCCGACAAAGTTCCGAGATCCGATGTAGCCCACTTATCGATGTAACCGACCTCTTCTTTTACAGTTCCAAAATATGCAACAACTCTGAATCAATAAAAAAGTTGTTCTATTAAAGTCACTATTCTAATCTTTTCTATCCATTTTGGAGCAAATGGGTCGTTTGGAAATTCTTTTTCGACTTTTGGATATTCTTGTTGTATTACAGTTTTCATTGTAGTTACCTTTTCACGGCATATTTAAGACTGAAGTCTCATCTAAAAAGATGTTTAGATGAGCATAGAAAAGTGATAAGAAGCTCTTACATTTTTTTACGAGAGTGTTTTATCTTAAGCTGCCAAAAATTGATTTTTATAAAATCTGTCAAATTATACGTCTATAAAAAAAAAATGTATTCTCTTAGCTTTTGGGTAGAAGTAAACCCTTATAAGTTTACTGTTTCGGCAAGAAATGGGACAATCAAGAACCATAGTCCGCGTTTGCGCAAACCGATATTGACGTCATCGATGCGGTGACAGTTACGGGCGGGATCCGCTACGACTACGATCTGCGCAGGCAGGGCCTCGCCACGCTGTCGCGACGCGCGTCGTTCAATAACGTTTCGGGTAACGCGGCTGTCACCTGGCACCTGGGCGCGCGTAGCAGCGTGTATGCCAGCATCTCGCGCATGTTCAGGCCGGGCGGCTTTAACGAAGGCGGCCTGCCCGGTTTCAGCGATGAAAAGGCGACGGTCTATGAACTCGGTTTCAAGACGCGCCCGCTCGACTGGATTGCCGCAAGCGGCGCGGTATTTAACAACCGCATCAAGGGGCACGCTCAACCGCGACTGGGTGTGGGCCGATGGCGGCGCCTGGTTCGGTGTGCCGTGGCTCAATTTTTTCGGCTGGATGCTGACAACCTGGTTTTTTTTCCAGATCTTTGCCGGCTTTATCGTTCGAACCCGGGCAGCACGCAGCCTGCCAGCGAACGACCCTGCATGGCTGCAGGCCGTGGTGTACTGGGCCCTGATTGCGCTGCAGTTTCCGCTGATTGCAGCCGTGGTTCCGGACTTTGAGGTCACTGACCCGGCCGGTGTGACGTGGCACAGTGCGCACATACTGACCAGTATGGCCGTGACCAGCGTATTTACGCTGCTTTTCAGCGCGTTAGCACCAAGATAGGCCTCATAAGTGTGAAACTTGTGGTAAAGGGTTTTCAACAATCCCAAATCTAAATGAGCACCGCCGATTGCATACTGGAGAACGGACATATCAATGCGATTTGTGCGACAAATCATTTACACGACAATCTACGCTTTACAATCATAAGAAAACCCACCTAGGCGAAAAACTTATTTGTGAGCTATGTGAAAAGGGCTATGCCAACTGTTATTTGTTGAAAACTCATATGAGATGTCACAGTGGTGAGAAGCCTTTCCGTTGCCATCTTTGTGATAAAACATTTTCAAGGCAGTCCTCATTGTATAATCACAAGAAAACTCATATTCTGACGTGTTTCACTTTCTTGATTTGCGGCTGCTGATTTACCACCACCACTTTTTTCAGGGGGGCGAACAACATGCACCCTATCCGGTACGCGCTTTGATCGCATGCGTGAATCCTCTCAACTATTCTTACTTATGTATAAGGAAACAATACATATTTTGTAAAATAAAGCCAAGAGAAAAAGAGCGATTATCCCTCATTTCCCTCTATAGCCTTATATCCATAGGTTTTCCCTAATATTTGCAAGTATACGCACTTGAAACATTAGGGAAAATAAAAATTTTCTTTCCTCCTGTTACTATTTAAAAATTAGCGCGAATGATAATAATCCACCTCTTTTAAAAACCAAAACATCGAAATTTGAAGGGAAATCACAGGAGCTTATAAAAGTTCAGCTAATATTGATAAAACCCTTGTCACTCATGCTATGCAGTTTCAAAAAAAATTTGAACAAATTAAGAAAATTCCTTACTTCGTAAAACTTGTTGATTATTCTTTATACCTAGCCGGTTTAAGGAGTACTTATTACCAATTAAGTTAACTGCTTTGGACTGAAGAGTATTGACATCCTTCTAGACTTGGATCCTTCATAACTTAACCTAATTAAAGATTATTTAATTTGGTTACTTTAACCTCATTAAATTTGTAATTTAGCCTAAATTTGATCCTAGTAGCACGCTAGCTCACTTGAACCGATATCGAGTTTGGCACTACGACCCATACCACTACTGCCTTGAGGTAGTTCTGGAGCGTTACGCGCTGATCATGCAGGCCCGCGGTGCTTCGGGCGACGCCATGGCCGAAGTGCGAGGCAAGACTGCAGATAAACGACTCAAGAATTGCTATACGAGGCTCTACCAACACGGCGGATTCCACTTGAGTAAAGATACCTTCCAACAGCGACTGACCAGCCGTCACCTGAAGATGAAGGCCAAGGACAAGAACATCGCCGGACTGCAGATTGCTGACATCTTAGCTCATCCAAGTGCGAAGTACGTGAGATCGTGCCACAACGATGATGAAAAAATTAGGTACAACCTTTTCTTGTAATTTTGAACTCGCATTCATGATATTTACCGAAAGATTCGGCAATTTCTCAAAACTCAAAATTAAGAGGCATATAGCACTGTATTCCGATTGGAATGCCATCTATGTTACTACCGGGGGTATTTTCCGACCACCAAAAAAAAAGCCTTTCATCTAAAAGTGATTCCTGTACTTGCAAAACTTACTGTCTTAGAAATCCAATTCGTTTTATCACTCTACAAACAGACACATCCTGCATCTTTTCCAGGAATTTGTTGAATTTAGGAAGCGAACCCCAGTTGGTAGTGGAAGTGAAACCAAGTTGGTTTTTCTTTTTAATGAAATTTCACAGACACTTTTTGTCTAGTAATAAAATATTTTTTGGGCGCAAGATTAGTTGTTTATAGCCTTTTGCTATTTTAGAACTTTCGAATATGCGTTCGTAATATACTTTTTAGCGCAATGAAAAAAAAACTGATTTGGTTAACGATTTTGTACACATTTCCCGTAGATATTTGCGTAATTCCGGCCAACCTTAAATAATATAGAAAACGAAAAAAAATGAAAGGGGTATCTGAAATTGGGTTCTCCGACTCTGTAAATACAAATCATAATATTCAGGCTCTGGCCCTGGCCGCTTTTGGCGTCTTATTCCTAATCTGGTCGAAAACCAAGCTGCTGCACAATATGCACCTGCTGCACCCGCTTATGAACAACCTGCTTCTCCCCAGTATGCCGCAGCAGCTCCAAGCTACGACCAACAGCCTCAGCAGTTTGCTGCTCAATCATATGACCAACAGAGTAAGTAATTTGTTTCCTCGTGGTTCAATGCAAAAACTTTCTGGAAAGTAAGAAAAAAGTTGCGAAAAGAGTTTAAAGTTAAATTGAATCAAACCCTATTTTAAATTTTATTATTGACGGTTTTATATTCCATAATCTGCTGAAGTTTCATAACACGGACTGCCATAAAGCTTATGGATATATGATGAAATTAAAATGTGATTAATTACGTCATAATAAGTTTTATATAAATACAGATCAATTGTCAAGATTCGGTCAACTTTATGATACATTTTTACATACCTTCCTATCCATAAATATTTTACCCTGATCCAATGGATGTCTACCCAAGCGTTCCAATTGAAATAGCTTTCAACTTAAGAAAAAGAACTTCTCCAAAAACTTTTCCAGAACTTTTCCAAATTCTGGCGTTGATACATTATATTTATAAATTGTTTCTAAGTAAACAGTTAAAAATAAGGCTAATTTACTTTTCATAAATTTTGTTCAGATGTGCTTAATATTATTAGTTACTGCTAATTATAATTTTACAAGTAAAACGAACCCCAGCCCACGAGGTAGGCATGCAGGGAGTCCGCTGCGGGATCGTTGTTCTCTCCGCTGTGTTGCTGCTCGCATCAGGCGCCGCAGCTCAGCTGGTCGGTGGGCACACGGAGGCGCGTCACGGTTACCGCTTTCCCGCGTCGATCGTCGGTGCGACCGACGCCGCCCCGTTCAGCGAGAGCGGGTTGGCGCACTCCGATCGCTGTGGCGCGGTGATCTGGTCGGTCACCGGGCCGCCGGCACCGCTTTCGGCCGCGAGCACGCCGCAGAGCGACTCACCTATCAACCCTAGGAACACCTGATCCGCCCCGGCCGAGTCACGGTCGGGACAGCCTAGCCAGGTTGTAACATATTCAAATGCTGATTTTTTTTTATTCGTTAAAGATTGTATCGTTAATTAAACAAATAAATAAAACATTTATACTTTGTCAGCTCGGGTGGTATTTCTGTGGTCAACAAAGGGTATAAAAGATATTAAGGTCTTAAACCCATATTCAATAGCCGATAATATATTACATTAAAAAAAAACAAGTATCTTGTTGTTTCTTAAACATTTATTTGTCTATATGTTCACCACGTAAAGTGAAACTAATGTTGCTTACACAATATAACACTCCTACATCCCCCCACTGAAAATTTCGACGTGTATCTTCCTCAATCCTTTAAAGAAAGTGTGGGCATAGCTGATGGCAAAGGTGTCGGCGCCCTCGTAGAGCTTTTTGCCGGTGAGCATTTCGTAAAACACCACGCCCAGGGCGTAGAGATCAGAACGACCGTCAATCGGTTTGCCGGTCGCCCGCTCGGGGCTCATGTAGTGAGGCGTGCCGACCACCGCACCGGCCTTGGTGAAATTACTTTCGGAGTCCTGTTCCTTGGCAATACCAAAATCCACCAAAACGGCCTTACCGTTTTCGTGGAACATGATGTTTTCGGGTTTGATATCGCGATGCAGCAGGTTGATGGAATGGGCATGATCCAGAGCGCTGGCCATTTCCTTGAGGATGCCCAAGGCCGGCGCGCGGATTTGCCGACCTCGTCGGCCCGGTGCGACGACTGCACCACGACACGGTCGAATTTGATCGCCCGAAGCCGCCACCGCGGCGACGCAAGCAGGAAGCGGCAGCGGCCACCCTGCCGGATACGTTCGGCGACCACGCGGCGCAGAATGCAGCACCCGAGTTCCGTCGCAACGGGGTGCAGAACAGTGTGCTGCAAAAACTCCGGCGCGGCCGCTTTCCGGTGGAGGACGAAGTAGACCTGCACGGTCTGGACAGCAACCAGGCGCGCGCGCACCTGGGGGCGTTCCTGGACTTCGCGCGCCGTGAGCGGATGAGCTGCGTGCGCGTGATGCCTTTAAACACATCCCGGAATCTGTATGATGAAATTTGTACGTCTACAAGATTTGCAAACTTAATTAAAATCTCAGGGCACGGGATCTGTATATTCAGTAACAAATTGGTCACAGTCTATTGAAAACCTACTTTTTTCTATTGTCCTCCATTTTATATTTCTTCGTCTCTTTCATTTCCAAAATATGCACTTTCTGTAAGCAGCTGCAGCACCTTATCAGGGAGACAGCGCTGGGTTTCTGAATCAATAAAATATAGAAGAGGAGTTAATACGTCGCTCTAATTGATCAGCGCAGTAGATAAAGCCATGCCTTGAAACTCTTGTTACTACTGGTCAGGCTTCTTGCCCCCAGGCCATGAGCAATGAAAGATTAACATTGATGTGGCATCCTACACAATGCAAGGACAAGCAAAATCGTGCTCCCGTATGTGTGAAGGTATGGATTGAGTCCGGAGTTTATCTGATGGATGGAACATTTTTGTTGCCAAAGCTTTCTTGGTCTAAAACTTTCAAGGCGGATGCCGGACCAAAGTATCTCAGTATGGCTCCATCAGAGCCGCAGAAGATTGACTTGTTGGATATTTGTCGTATTCGCCCCACAGACAAGATTGATCGCAGGTTGCATCCATTTCCCGACTCTCGAAAGAGTTTCGTGGTTGAAACTCAGACGGATCTGATACGATCACCCCTGGGAAAAAAACAAATAAACACGCATTCGTGATCTGCCTTCTGGCAAAAAATACAAAATTCCACATTTTTGTAGAGAGGAGCTTGAAACTTCTACAAGAGGGTTCTCTGATACGCTGAATCTGATGGTGTGATTTTTGTTAAGATTCTATAACTTTTAGGGGTTGTTTTCCCCTATTTTCTAAAATAAGGCCAATTTTCTCAGGCTCATAACTTGTGATGGGTAAGACTAAACTTGATAAAACTTATATATTTAAAATCAGCATTAAAATGCGATTCTTTTCATCCAGTTATTGGTATCAAAATTCCATTTTTTAGAGTTTTGGTGCCAGCGCAGTGGCCAGCGCCATCCGTTGTGGTTTTGCCATGGGACCACAAAAGTCGTTGGGGGCGCCAATCGATTTCGCCATGGCGCGAATGTAGGCGACAAAGACAGACACCAAAGCTGCGGTGTAACCCCAAGCCAAATCGCCGCCGGCGGCGTATCCCATGCCAATGAACACGGCGGCGTCCGAAACGCGATCGGGAACCTCGTTGTACAGTTCGCCTTTGGCTGAAGCGATGTTTCGCGAGACAGCGACCATGCCGTCAAACAAGTTGCACAACAATCGGACTTGGCAAAGCACGCCACCGCCCAGCCAACACCAACGCGCGACCGCCTGCGGAGGTGGGTTTGAAATTTATTTTTTTCTTTGCACTCTTTTAAATTTACATCCGTGAGTCCTTTGGCATAAGCCTTGGAAAAAGATAGGCTGCGACATGTTCCCCCAGAAAATGGGCCATTTTTTTTTTTATTTAATTGACTTTAAACTTATCTGCATAGTTCCTAGAGACAAGGGGAGCCCATTGTATTAAATATTTAATAAAGAAAAATTGATTCAGATGTAAACGAGGCCTTGAAAAGAGGCAAGAAATTTTTTTTCTGCACATCTTGATAATTATTTATGTAGTTTCTGGGCCCAGGACACAGTGGATAAAAAGAAAAAGGTTGAATTTGCCCAGGGGGACAGCGGCTTTACTGACGACAGTTGGCTCCTGCCATCTGATTAAGAAACCCAAAAGCCACTTCTTCTGGTTTCAAAACTTGAATTACCTTTCTTAGAACGGAGGAATGGAACTGGAATAAGCAACAAAGAGGAAAAATAAAAGAAGGTTCCAGAATGATAGATGGCAGTTAGGCAAGAGGCAGTCAAAAAATAAAAAAAAATAAAAAAAAAGCAATATTTGAGTCAGAACAAAATGCTTCGCTTGGACTATATATTAGGGTATTCTTTAAAATGACGTTTTCAAATTTTATGTTTGAAATCTTCAGTTAAATATCTGTTACATTCTATAGGCTTAGGGGAATGAGCGGGAGATGAACTCGACTACGGCGGCTGGACTCGGCGGCGCGAGGTGGGCGACGCGGGCTGCGGGTTGGTTAGGCGGACTGTTCGTTGCGTGGCGATGTGCGGAACTGGCCTTCGAGATTACTTCGGTGGTTCAACATCATAGCCCTCGCGTCGCAGCCGGTTAACGAGGACCTCCATGAAGACTTCCTGGCGCGACGGGTTTGCGTACCATTTGATAGCCCATTGCTGACCTTCCTGCATTATCTCCGTTTGCTTGGCCATCCACTTTTTTCCGATTGGAGAATTGTAGAACTCTAGTAGCTGATCTACCTCCGCCTCGTCGAAGTGGCTTTAGATATCAATTAAGAAACGAAATGAAGAAGGTTTACCTTCAGCTGAAGAAGACGACCGACTAAAAGAGCTTCATGAGCTAAGGAGGAAAACGCAGAGTGACAATGGACAATCTGTATCTGCTCTTCCAAAAGAACGTCACGAATGAGGGGTAAGGCTCCAAAAACAGTTGGTAGAGTATTATTGTCACAGAACGGTTTTAAAGGTAAGTAGTGAGCCTGCAAGTAAACCTAAATAAAACTTCTGTAAACGAGCCATTCAGATACCGAACTAATTAAGTGACAATTTCACAATTTTATTACATTTTATCAAAGCTTTTAGATGATCTTAACATGTCAATTTCTAGTAAAATCCGAGGAAAAAAAAAATATTGATAATAATTCTGGTACATCAGGACTTTTTCATTTATGATATTTTTAGAGACTTGACTTAAGATCTTGACTATTGCTCAAACTAGAACTTTTTCCCTAATCTCACACACACCCCGGGAGGGTTGGGCACAACTATGAACACATATGCACCTCCAGAAGTCAAAACCAAGACATTTAATTGTACTTCTACGGAGTTCTGTAGAGTTCCGACAATTTTTTGGCAGACTTTGCTAAGACAAGAGTTTAGGGAAGCCGTCTCTCACAAAGGTTGGGTTAGTTGAGGGTATACAGACGACATAGCCTGCGATGAATTCTAAAACAAGCTGAAATTAAAAAGAAGAAGCAACTCAAACTTAAGTCAAACTGAAATTCCCAAAGTAAAAACATGGCTATCCCTCTAAGAGCTCTTAAGGCTAGAGTGGCAGTTGCACTTAATTGACAAGAAAATATATTTTAAACATTCTTGTATCATTATAACACTGAAAAATAGTAATTGCATAGACCATGTGCACAACTTTGCTGATTTTGATGGTTTGTATTATTTTTTCTACTTTTTTCTCATCACGAGTTGGTTCATAAAGCACATTAAAAAAAAAACAAAAAAAAACGCAATTTCATGGTAGCAATTATTGTACTCGGGTATTGATATGATCGCTGTCTTTAAAACAGGAAAAGTTTATCTTTTTAAGTTCATTTTTATTTCTATGTGTCAAAATAATGTGTTTGGGTCCTAAGTTATTTTAACTTTTTTTTTTAATTTTTTCTTTAGTTTAATATCCTATTTGTTTTGTTTATAGTCTGAACGCAGAGATGCCTACCACGTAATTTACGTCGTGTAATGTCAACTTATTTTTTTAGTGCATCAGAAGGAAAAACTGTCGAGGTGCCTTACAAGGGTGACGTTGAAGGAACAATTCTGGATATTTTGGGAGGAATTCGTTCTGCTTGTACTTATACTGGTGCTAGCAAACTCAAAGGGATTCACTCACAGATGCTTTCAATTTGTTTACTTTCATACCCTTCTGAACAATTTCTTTGGCCTTTTCTTTCTCTCCTTTTGTATACAGCCAGTAAACACTTTCATCCGTAAGCCTAATAAAATATAAATATACTATTAAATTAGAAAGTTTATGGAATGGTTCCCTAATTTAATATTTTAATAACAGCTCAAGGGTATTGCAGCACAGGGTAGACTTTGATGAATACTGCCCTGAAGAAATATTAGCAAAGCAACAAGAAATGTCAATATTAAAAAATCTTCATACGAAAAACTGATTCTTCTGAAAATATTTAGGTGGTTCAGTTAATCATTTCTGTAAGGGAAACAACGTAAAAAGTTACAAAACATTTTATAAACTGAGTTTCTAAAACATTGTAAATAAAACATCACACAGGGAGGAGGAGGCATTGACGGAAGAATCGATCTCCTTCTACTATTGGCACAAAATAACGAGAAATATTAATGATAAGTTGTGGCCAAAAGATGCACTTTTTTAGTTATTCTTGGGAAAAATACCTCTAATACCTTCAACCCCACTTATAGTTAGGCTCATGTAACTATACTTACTAAGGCATTCCAGAACACCGAACTGGTCCATAAACAGATGAATAGATACATAAAGTACGCCCCGAAAATTCTTTACTTAACTATTCCTGCACCGCCATGCCAAGGATGGAATCGAGCGCGTGATTGACCGGCGTCTTGTCGCCGTCCGAAGACGGCGCGCCGCCGCCGGCGGCGCCGATGCCCGACACGTTGTGGATCTTGATCGACTCGATCTTTTCGGCCGGTTTGACCATTTCCGCCAGCGCTTTGGGCAGCGTGTCGAGCCGCTTCATTTCCTCTTTCATCTCGACGATGCGCTCCGACAGCGCATTTTCCGCCTCGACCAGCGCGCGCTGGCCTTCGGCCTCGGCCAGCAGTTCGTCCTTCTTGGCTTCGGCCCGCTGGCGCGCTGCCGCGGCCTGATCGGCGGATGCGGCTTTCTCCGGATTCCCGCAACGGAGAGAACGTTGAAGTGTAGCGTCAACGTCGCCGGCTGGAGAGCCCCTTCGTGCAAATTTCACGCCATCGCACGGTATTCCTTCGCCTCCCGGCCGGTCGCGACTGCTGCGCTCCGGGCGCTCCTCAGAACCGGAAGTCCTCTCCGAGGTAGATCTTGCGCACCTTGGGATCCGACGCCAGCTCCTCGGGGGTCCCGGCTCGGAGGATGTCACCGTTGTTGATGATGTAGGCGCGGTCCGTGATGCTCAGCGTCTCTCGGACGTTGTGGTCGGTGATCAGGATCCCGATCCCCATGCTCTGAAGGTGCCTGATGATGGCCTGGATCAGTATTCATAAATTACATCAGAGAAGAAAGATTCAGCCACCTAGTATGATGACTTTTGCAGATATAAATGCTATAAGCCTAGGTTTTTTGTTCAGTTACATTTAGCTTGAAAAAACAATACATTTAAAGCACATAATTTCAAGTACCTTATATTGAGGAGTTTAAAAATTTCTTAATTAAACTAAAATTTCTGATTTGCCAACTTATTACTTAAAACTAAGCTGTAAACAGTAATTATGCAAATTTTTGATATTTCAGAGGGTATTTCAGAGAAATATTTCATAGTCATTGGAACCCATGATTTGGAATGAATCCAAACAGCTAAAGTAAATAGCGTAATTTGTCATCCTTCATCCACAGAATTTTTTCATCCCTAGCATATACAGCCTATTGTTTGAAATATGGTCAGTCAGTCTGGTACCCAAAACAGCTTGTAGCCAATAACCCTGGGAAACATCTAGTATATCTTTATCTCTTTTTGCAAAGCCCAGGCTTCAGAACCATACTTGACTACTCTCATCACTATAACTTCCAATATTCTCCTTCTATTTCAGCAAATGAGGGCTTTTCAATCAAGACTATTAAGTACTTTTCCTTTTGATTCACTCTGTGATATGAGCAGAGCTACTGAATTGGTTGCTTCTTATTTATCTTGAATCTGCTCAGATTTCTTTCCTGCCAGCCTACCTTTAGTGTTGCCCCTTAGTTAATGAAGGAGCTATAATAAGATTACTATCAAAATTAAATTGTGCGATCAGGTTAAAATGTTGTGATCTGAAAAAAGTATTATATGAATTGGGTCTCATAATACTCCTTTTTGAAATGTCGTGAAGATAAAAGAATTTTATGAATCTAACTTTTTTTATGAACTTGTGAGTGCCCCTACTTGATTGTCTAACACGCTAAGACTTACCAAATAAAGTTACCCAAAAGGAGATAAAGACTTACCCAAAACTCGGATTGCTATCATAATTAACAGGACAGACAAAATCAACTGATTCAGAAATGGAGCGTGACTCTTTCTCTTAACTCTACTTTTTAAAACAGTAAGAAACTTTA
The DNA here is from genome assembly GCA_010016025.2 of Alatinidae sp. Z8VKAUB7J3. Classification (NCBI taxonomy): domain Eukaryota; kingdom Metazoa; phylum Cnidaria; class Cubozoa; order Carybdeida; family Alatinidae; species Alatinidae sp. Z8VKAUB7J3. Next base: position 23,056,207 of record JAAAKM020721499.1, read on the forward strand.
GTGTCACCATCTAGCATCATTTAGCCATCACCATCTAGCATCACACATTTGATGCAGCCTGATGTTTGATTATAAATATTTAATTATATAAATATTACGATTTTAGTTATAGATATTTGACAATCAAATATTTAATGCTTTGATTTTAAATCTTCTCTTAGATAAATGGAGAAACTGCATACAAGTTTACGATAAGGATGACAAATACAAAAGACAGCTCTGTGGCAAAGGAGGTCTTGGGTCGGTGTCACTCAAGTCACCTGTTGGTCTTGCGGTCGACTCAAACGGCCTTTTCGGCGTACAAGTCCTCACCAGCCAAATCCACCGTCAGCAGCGCTGCCGCAACATCAGGAATCAGTTCGGATTTCAGCGGACCGACTAATTCGGGAACGACTGACAGGAGCAATTCTCTGCCGTCGGCGAACAAAAAATTCGGCGTGATCAGGGCGACCAAATCGGCTTCTTCGCTGGAAGCGTTCCACAACGTCTGCAGCGAAGGCGGCAAAAGGATCGGCGATCCTTCGTCTTCGGCAACCTCGCTGATGCGTTTGACTGATCCAACGGCAAAACGGGACACGTTGGACTGGTCGTCAAGATCCGACGGCGCAATGTAAAACGCGTCGCTGTCGATCTTCAAATTCCTCCAAGAAAAGCTGCCCGCCGATGGCTTCTTTCAATTTGTTAGCCAGCGAGGTTTTGCCAACGCCGATAACCCCTTCGATGGCAATGTAGCGTAAGTGATCAAAGTTCAGGTTTGTATTCATGGGCATTTCGTTTTCTTGGTGTTCAACTAACTCGAACACTGGAACACTTTTAGTACCATTCCGATTTTATTTGGCGAACCTCGGTTTTATCACGACAGTCATTTAACAGTTGCAACAATGTTTTTTTCGAACCCGGTGCAACAAAATGTGCATTCAAATCAACCAGGGGCTGCAAAACAAATCTCCGGTTCCGGTAATCCGGGTGCAGGGAAAAATTCAATGAATATGATCAAAAGTAGCCTTGATAGGAGGTAAAATATCTACTGGAAATTTATGAATAACATGGGAAATCGCTTTTTTTGGGGAGAGGGGGGTAATTAGTTTCTGGATAACTGCCTAACATCTAGGCTTGAATGATTAACATGTAATTTAATGCATTTAAAGACCATCAGTCGCTTAATTTAAAGACGTTTAAGATGTTTTGCTGAAATTTTCTTTCAAAACTGCTTGGAGATACGTCAAAGTTTTTAAGTGAATGACTGCAGAAGAGAAACATATTCTTGAGTCAAAGTTTTGAATCAAACCTTCATCCAGTTTGTCTTTATTAAACTGAAATGTTGGATTTTCCGTGTCGTTACCTAGGATTCAGGATTCCGAAGATGTTCTTCCTTTATAAATATGTATTATCATGCAAAACTTATATTGGAAATCTTTAGTCCTGAGTGATTATCCCCTTGTTTAAATTGTAAAGCACAAAATAAATATGAGCAAAGAAAAGATCCGATTTCTTATTAATTTTAAGAGGCTTTTCATATTCATTTTTATTTGCGGTTCTAAATCCATAGCTGCTTCTAAGGGCGGGGAGGGGGCACCCAGAGCAGTGAAACAAATGGGATGTAAGATTGCATTTTTTAAGCTTTTTGAGCCATCCCAAAAATCTGATGAAACTTGCACAGCGACTTGCGATATTAACCACTTTACCTACTAAGTCAGAGTTTACACGTAGTGCAAAGTCTTCAAGGTTTAAATCAAGGTCAGTGATGCCGTTGTTTAGTTTTGCTGCGTAGTAATAACGAAGATACTCAGGATCTAAGTTATCAAGGTAAGTACGCGCTTTAACAAAGGTGCCTTTTGATTTAGACATCTTTGAGCCATTTACAGTTACAAAACCGTGTGCAAAAACGTTGGTAGGTTTTCTGAACTTTGCACCGTCTAACATTGCCGGCCAGAATAGGCTGTGGAAATAGATGATGTCTTTACCAATGAAGTGGTAAAGCTATTCATACAAGATAAGGGATATAAACACGGAGAGGAAAAAACAAAAAATGAAAGAAAAATAGAAAAATGCAAATAATTATAATTTTTTTTTTATTATTTACACTCAATCGCAGAACTAACTAGTTTTACCGAATAGTTGTTGCTAATTTAGTAAGTTACAATGGAGATTTTTTGCCCTTGCATCATCCTAAATTAAACAGAAGAGCTTTTTATCTTTTCTTTGTTTAAACCATTTCTTTGCTATTGTTATTTATCCTTATTCTTCATTCGTTTCTTATTCGATTTCTCTTTGTTTTTTCATTCTATTCAATTTGTTCAATTATTTAGCTCATATCCTTGAGTGCCAACATCTTCCGTTTGTGCAAAACTGCCGTTATTAGCGTCGTTGACCTGGTTGCAAACCGTACCTGCGGTTAATGCTTGAGCGGTGTTGCACCATAGAGTAGATACCCCCAGCATTATCAGCCCTGCCAGTATGGGCCGCCAGTTCAGTATCGAAGTCCAACCCAACATCCCTAAGTCCCCTGCCAGACTTTTTCTAAGCAAAAATCAATATCCATTTGATCCATACAACATATTTAAAACGGCACGCTCAGTTTGGCGGTGGCGCCATAGGCGATGAACTCGCCGGAACCGAGACCACCAAGATCGCCCTGTAACGACAAGTTCACGCCGTCTTGCGGAATCTAAATGTGTGCTAAAAGGTATGATTGATCCCTTTGCGGCTATAATAGATACTCTAAAATTGGCGCTAGGTTTGAAATGTTCTGTTCTCTAACGAAGACCTATGTAGCTGACTGGAGAAATTTTGAAACTTCGGTGAGATATAACTACTGACATTTCGCTCAAATTAAACATTTACTCAAGTTTAAGGATATGCTTCCTAAAGGCTGAATAAATGGAATATAATATACGGTAAAAGCAAATATAGGCCAATAAAGGCAATTTTTGAAGGTCCTATTTATTGTGATTAAATTTCTTAATATGTATAAGTTACAACCGATCGTTTTTGCGGAATGTATGAAACTATGAAACTAGGAAAATAGCCTCTTTCTTATAGATATACAACTTTACAGTGACCATTTTGTTTTTAAATTTGATAACATTTCGATAGAGTTTTTAGAATGTATGAAACTAGAAAACTAGAAAAATAAGCTTGTTTTTTACAGATATACAACTGTACATTGAGCATTTTGTTCCAAAACTTGAAAACATTTTGATAGAGTTATGGGAATGTATAAAACTATGAAACTAGAAAAATAGCTTTTTTTATAGATATACAACTTTACAGTGACCATTTTGTCTTAGAAACATTTCGATAGAGTTATCAGAATGTATAAAACTATGAAACTGGTGACTTGCAACGTGAATTCAGCCGACGACGTCAATGGCAACGCGCCGGTTGTCTCCTTGGCGGTGACCGCGACCAGGAGATCGTCGCGGTCACCCGGTTGCGGTGCGAGGGACAACAATCCGGTGCCATCACCGTTGTCGGTAAACGTCGCAAAATCCGGCAATCGTGTTGCGCCGTTGAAGGTAACCGAGAGTGCCAACGGCGCCCCCTCGAAGTCGCTGGCCGAAATCGGGATGTCCAATGTTTGTCCGACGGCGACTGACTGTGCCGCCACATTGGCGATTTGCGGCGGGAAGTTCGCATCGGCGACGGTTAATGAGAGCGTCACCGTGTCGGTTTCTAGGTATTCTATTATCAGTTTCACCAAAAATATAATTGATATGCGAAATCATATATTAAGGGTTTCGTACCTCCATAAGAGGTACGATAAGATTCGTACCTCCATAAGAGGTAAAAATATTATCACCTCAAATCTTTTGAATTTGGTTCGCCAAAAACTCCAGATATCTGACAAGAAAAGAAGACTTCCCAAGACAAAAAAAGAAGGAAAAAAATCCGAGCAAGAGCAAGAGCAGCAATTGGAGAGATTACCAGTGAGAGGATTCGATACCTTGAAGATCAGTTTTGCGAGTCAACGTCTCAAAGAGAAAGGGACTATTGGCGAATTCTCCCAGGCAAAGGGCAATTTTGGAAGTTCCGGGTTCCAGCGTTTCAGGTTCCCGTTAAAAACTTGCTCCGGACCTGGAACAATGGAACCTGGAACAACTCAAAAGACGAATTTGGCTTCCAGTTGCTTAAAACCTTTATTCGTCTAAACCATATTTCTCATCCAATCTATTCATCAGCCAGGCGTATACAAACAACAAGATTACAAATACGATGATACTACCTTGCATACCGAACCAAAACCCTAACGGAAAACCGCCGATCCGAAACTGATTCAGATCCTGATAGATCAAAATTGGAAAAAAGATTCCGAGAACAAACCAGATCGAGCTTAAAATAAGGAGGTGGACTTAGGGACACTTTCATAAGAGAAGTCAAGCTTCTTTTTTTTTTTTTTAAGAATTAACGACGGTTCTTGACTACTATGGTCCCTGCGTCGGCCCTGCAGAGCATTCCTGCAGCGTGATTCGATCTCTGGGTCCGTATTACCAAGCTAAGGTCAAATCCACTGCGCCACCACAGGACGCGGTAACTAAAGTCAAGCTTCAAAAGCTATCAAAAGTGAATTCAAAGGTGGTTCCAAATCATGGCATTTATTCTAACTCCAGTGTTTATATTGATCAAGTGTTATATCCAGTGTTTATATTAACCTGTTGTAGCACAGTGGATCGATGTTCTTCCTTACTTTTGACTGGGTAGGATAGATGACTCTTCAGTCTTCGATTCATTAACGAAAGGATAGTAATTATTTTGCGTTAAATTTTCTGAACTATCGGTAGCAGTACTGATAATTTCTTTCTCTATGATTGTCGATACGGTTGGTTGATTAGATGCCTCAGAACTTTTATAAGAGCTGCTTCCTTTTTCTGAAACAGCAGAATATTTCTTTCCTGGCAAATCTTCTAAATTAGTGGAAGAAGCTTGTGAGAATGATTTTTCTTCATATGCTGTACCTTTGTTTACACCCTCAAATTGATTTTTATCCGATGATGAAGCAATTGCATAAGCTGAAATACCCTTTGTTATCTTTTGCTTTTCAGTGTTGTCTATTCATTCCATTGAATTCGTAATGCTCGTGGAGTGGGGCTTCTTTGAGTTTTTGCTATTATCTTTTGCTTTCCAGTGTCTCCTTTTTTATTCTTTCCACTGTAATTTGTAATGCTCGTGGAGTGGGGCTTCTTTTAGTTTTTGCTATCATCTTTTGCTTTCCAGTGTCTTCTTCTCTATTCATTCCACTGTAATTTGTAATGCTCGTGGAGTGAGAATTCTTTTAGTTTTTGCTATTATCTTTTGCTTTTCAGTGTTGTCTATTCATTCCATTGAATTCGTAATGCTCGTGGAGTGGGGCTTCTTTGAGTTTACAATAAAAATGACAAAATCCCAAATTACCCAATGGTTCCTTGACCAGCAATTACATCAGGATCGTTATATGGCGAGATGTAAAGTGCGCCCGTATTCTACGAAAGAAAGAAAGAAAAACCGACTATCAGGCCTGTAGCTGTAGCGTTTCATAAGCGTACAGAAATCTGGAGAGCTACAGCCTCGTTGTTGTGGAGTAGACTCGTGACATAGTCCCAGTTATCGCAGCAACAATAACACCACCAACAACAACAAAATTTGTACATTTCTTAATTGAATTGGATTTTAGCGAAAGCTACGACTATGTAATCAATGTAGTTGTGGAGGATTGCAACGATTCGCCACCGTGCTGTTGGTGATACCTGAAACCCGTTTAAAACTATCTACTGCTTTACCCAAATCCGCAGAATCCTGGGCCGTCAACATGAAAAATAAGCCATGCATAAATGTAGAAAACGGATTGATATAGCCTTCATAGGCAGACCACTCAGACATATCGATCCCTTCCTTGGCCAGAATTTTTTCGGCCTCAGATAGACTTTTATCCACATTATCTTCTGACTGATTGTTTTCTTCAGACTCAAGTTTTTTTTGCTCTTCTTCAGCGGCCTGAGCCTGAGCGTCTTTCTTCTCATTGATACGTTCGGCAAAGAAATCAGCAGCTCGACGTTGTCTGTGAAGCTCCGCTTCGACCTTCTGGAGCGCCTTGGCAGGATTGGGATGAACCGCCACCGCCGTATCACCCAACATCGTCTCCGGACGCGTCGTTGCAATCTCCACTCGCGCCGGTTCGCCCGGCTTGGGATCGATCACAGGATAGTAAAAGTGCCAAAAATGTCCTTTCTTGGTCACGTTTTCCACTTCATCGTTGCTAACAGCTGTTTGCAGATGAGTGTCCCAATTGACAAGCCGTTTGCCGCGATAGATCAACGATTTTCCGAATAGATCAAAAAACGTCGCTCGAACGGCGGCCGCACAAATCGGATCCAAAGTGAACCGTGTCCGCTGCCAATCGTTCCAATTACTTTGTCCAAGATTGCGGGTTGAAGCAACCCAGGTTAGATTTTTGATAGTGTAAACGCAACTAACCCGGGTTCTATCTACTACGCATGCGTGTATCAAACTCACCCGGGTTGAAACCCATTTTATCGTTTACACTGCAAATTGGAAATTTTAAGTGTCGACGAAACTGGGTTGAACCCGGGTTACTTTTGCGTAGTCTAAACAGGGCTTCAGACTTCTCGTATCTAAGTTCTATGGTCTTTAACTTATATAGTCCATTGCTTAATTTTTTTTCTTCTTTAAGATTTAGTTTCTGTATTCTTTAGCCTTACAAATTAATGTTTCAATTTAGTGGTAGTTGGTAGGTTTTTGATTAATAGCACCATAGGCCTTGCCGGGCTTTTCGATGTTGCCGAAGCCCATTTTGGGCTTGCTGCCCCTGCTGAGGAAGATGCTGGTCAAACTTTGGCAAAACTTGGGGTTGGAGCTGGCCCCTACCTGGTATTGCCCTTTTTGCCTCCCACCACTCTTCGGGACGGGCTGGGCACTCTTGCGGATTTAGCGATGGATCCTTTGAACTATGTGTTGCCGTTTGTGGCGCAGGCTTTTAAACGAGTTGGCGAAACGGTCAATGATCGCGCAAAAAATCTCGAACAATTTCAAGGCATCGAGGATGGCACACTTGATTTGATATCAATAGTAGATAGAACAGTGAAAGTTTGATTCTCTGAGACCAATAAAATCCTACTGCACCATCCCAAACTTCATTCTGGCAAATTGCCGGCCTCTCTATAATAAGCTGGCAGAATTCGAATTTTTACTCCGTGGTGAAAACGCAGTAGTTGATCCTGTAACGGTTATCTGGAACCTTGACGATGGCACAGGACAAATTGCAGGGTATAACTCATTTCTGTGTACGCGTAGCCGTAGAGCTGACAACCGAATCGGTGGCGGTGTTGGAATATATGTGCGGAAATATACTTCATGCGAACTTCTCTCTGAATATACTAACCTGAACTAAGAGGTTCTTAGAACCCATTTGAAAGTATTTCATGGTGAAAAAGGCGACTTTTCAGAAAAATCTGACGTAAGAAAAGAGAGAAAATATTCATGCTTTCAGTGCGGAATGAAATTCGGTGATAAGGACAGTTTGGAAAGACACGAGCTAAGTCATGCTCCAAATTCCCAAGTGGTAAGTCTCTTGATTAGATAGTCCTATACCCTGTCATTAGCTACTTTCTGTCTGATCATTATAAAAAGGCTGACAATACAGGTTATGTATGTTGTATTCTACCAAGTTTTATATTCTAAGGGAACTGTAGCTTCAATTCGCGAACATTTTGGGGAGGAAGGTGCAAAATCTATGGGGGATTTTGGAGTTGGGGGGGGGTTGGAGGGGAGGGGTTATGCTTGGGGATCTTTCCATAGAGGAATTTGTCATGGGGGAAGCAAATTTCAATGAAGGGGGCGCAGGATTTATTAGTATTTTCTTTTTAGAGAACAATGAAAAAGTCAATATGAAAAAGTTTTTTCAACTGAAAGTAAGGAGCAGTATTTAAACTTAAATCGAATAGAAGTTGTCAAGCACATGAGGGGCTTACCTCCTCCTAATACCTTGCTCTTTACGCTAAAGTAACTTTATTAATTTCAATATTTATTCTACGGCCTTTGTGATTCAGGGGTCATTTTTAAGGAATTGAGAAGTCCTCCGCAGACCTGTCCGAGGTCCGCGAGCACGTCCGCCGCGCGGTGCGCGATGCGCCGGAGGACCTCCTCCGCGCCGAGCTCCGCGCCCGCTGCGAGGAGCTCGTCAAGGAGCGACAGGCTTGGGATCCGGGCAGCTTCGAGCCCAGCGAGACCTTCCGGCTGCTGCGCTGGGAGGTCGACGCCCGGCTGCTCCTGCGCCAGCTCGACCCCACCCACCGCCTGCCGCGCGCGCGCTCGGAGACCATCAAGGACACCGTCAAGGCCATGCTGCAGGCGCGCGGCGCGGAGGGGCTGGAGGCCGTCGCCGGGCTCGTCTCCCTCGACCCCGGATACGTCACATTTTTTACATAGGAGCTTAATATCTATAGAGCAGAGTTTTCTGCTACTCTGAATCAGATGGTTTTGGTAGGATCAATTGATTTCTTATGTACGTTTCCCTCTTTTCGGCATAACTGACTAAATATTTAACGAGTAACATTTGCCGTGCAACTTTTGACGGTAACTATCAATGGTTCATGCCTAAAATTAAACTTGATAAATTTTATTTTCTTCGAAGAGAAACAGACGTTCAAATTAGTGGTGTATCAATTGTTATCAAAACTGATAATTTCGGGTTAATATGTTTCTCTGAGTTTCAGTAACTGTATAGTAATGTGCTCCCATGCACAAAATGTGACCTTGTATTTGGATGTGGAAGACAATAAAGAAAGACGACCCGGAACGCTGCAGAAGACATCTGTTGGTGACACTATAATAGGTGCCATCATATCTTTAGCCACCAGTTGGTGTTCATCATGATTATTGTTGGCTTCTGAAAACATAGCTTCGTTAAAAAGTGGCACACGATTTTTAAGTTTTAAATCTGTGCAGCAAATGACGATAGGCCTAAACTGGTAAAATTCACCAGCTGGTGCTTATCATGGTGTTCATTGCTGGAAATAATACACTGGCTGTCATGCACCACATGATGTCATGTGTTGTGTCATGCATGACACTGATGTCATGCATGCCCCTCTTTTAAAATGGTGCACTAGTCCTCCTCCATAATAGGCATTAAACTAGTGCTATATAACTTTGCATAATTCCATCAAACATCCATCAATCAACTCTATTAAATGAAGCTTAAAATTAATGTACAAATTTAAAATTAATGTAAAATTAATGATTGTGCATTTTCTATTAACTATGGGACTTCTTAGGAACGAATACACAATCTCGCAGGATTATTGCCTCTGAAACTGGGGAATTCGTTGCTCAATAATTTTAACTCGATTGGCTATCTCAGTAGATTCAATAGATAGAAAATTGACCTCTTGCGGGTAAAACTTTAATCTTCTGCTATAAAATGGATTTTGTTTTCGAAGAATTCGTAGTCTGTGGCGGACGGGACATCCCCGGCCAGCAGTGAGAATTGCGTGACGCCCACGATGAAGAGCTTCATCGTGGACCGGATTCCGTGCATCAAGGGCTGGGTCTGGGCAGCAGTCATCGCTCTTTTCCGGAGTCTCTGTTGAGGGTGAGACTATGGCAGAAAAGGGCGACGCTTCCAGCCCGTTATTGCTGACCGCGGTCTCGCGCGGCTATTCGATCAGACTATCACCGGTCATTTCTGCCGGCTGGGGGAGCTCCATTAATTTGAGGATCGTCGGTGCAATGTCCGCCAGGCGGCCGGATTCCTTGAGCTTGTCGTCGTTTGGCTGGCCTTCCCGCTTGAGGCGGTAATTGAAAGAAAGGCTCATCAGGCCATAATCGTCGGAAGCTTCGCCGACAAAAAACAGCAATCTATTATCGAGGCTGTCCTGGAATTTTTCGGCCTGGATAGTCGGGTATAAATCCGGGATAACGGCGATCGCATAACTGATAGAGTCTGCATTGGGAAGCGCGTCGTTGGAGACAAAGAGCTTATAAAGTTCGTCGCGCATGGCGCGTCGTTTGTGCGTAAACAGATCGTCGGAGAAACGGCGGATGGATTCGGCTTCTTCGCCGCCAAACTGAATAGCGACGTCGTCGGTATGTTGGGCGTTATAAATAGTGAGTATGAACCCTGGGTAGAACATGTATGGGTAAAAATTAAGCTCCATAATAGCCAATTTGTAACAGGATGTCTGTATAGAAGCCCTAGGGCCCCCTACTAAGAGAGACCAATAAAAGCACTTATCAGCTCTGTTGACCAGTTACTAACAAAAACATAATCATAAACGGAGACTTTAATCTACCCCAGGTGCAATGGACAGAGGGTTATGCCTTAGAAGAAGAAGCTAGTCATATTAACCCATTTCTCACATGACTACAAGATCATATATTGTACCAGGCAGTTAATTTTCCAACTATGCATCGAGTTGGGCAAGCCCCAAGAGTTCTTGTTCCTTCTTACAAAACCTACGAGACCCCACCAAATCAGAATTTCTAAGATTGTTATGACTAAAAACTTAGGAGGGCGAAGAAAAAACCTGCGAGACCCGGCCAAATCAGTATTTCTTCGCTTGTTATGTTTAAAACCCTTTAGGAGCCCTCCCAATCAGAATATATTGGGTTGTTATGATTAAAAACCTACGTGGGCCACGGCAATACCTTCAGGACCCGGTAGTGGAGAACCTTCAAGACGTCGGATCCTAGCAAGCAATTCCACCGGGGGCCTTAGCATCCGATTTCACAGGGCTGGGGCACCTAGCACCCAATTCCATCGGGGGCTCCTAATCCTTTAAAGCTAAAATTTAGGAAGGGTAACTTTCTTCAGGGTAGTTATGAAGTTCAGTTGTGGATTCAGATTCCAGGATGAGACACTAGGAAGAACTGACCTAGAATCACTGAATATCAAATGAAACTGGAGAGTATAGCGTTTGACAATGTAGGGAATGGACAGAATAATTTTTGTGCAAGAAGTTTCTTAGTAATAAATCTTGAGACAAAGTAAAGAGAGGAGAGTGATATTAAGTTGAATTAAGGGAATTGACCAGGATCTGGAAAATGCAGCCAGATGGTATAAATAAAGGTAGGAACCGTCCCTCAATTGGTGATAACGAAAATGTTTGTGTAGACGTAACTAACTTCTATATTCGTATGTTTTATTGGGTATATGAAGGGGTTCACCCCCCTTGTTAAAACTTCGCTCTTTACACTAAAGCTTAAATTTTGTCCCAATTCCTTAAGAATGACCCATGATTCACAAAGGCCGTAGAATAAATAGTTGAAATTAATAAAATTACTTTAGAGTAAAGAGCAAGGAGGTAAACCCCACATATGCGTAATAATTTATGTTCGTTTCAAGTTTTAATGCTGCTCCTTACTTTAAGTTGAAAAAACTTTTTTATATTTATTTTTCATTGTTTTTTTTTAAAAATGCTAAAACATCCTACACCCCTTCATGGGAATTTTCATAAGTATAGTAAATTCAGTTATAGAAAAACAAGTGTGTGGGTGTATTTTGTCCGTAAACATTTTTCATCGCAATGGAAATTCACCTGAACTAATAGAGCAAGAAATGTTGAAATTGATGCAGAGCAATTTTGGAACTATGACGTCGTGAAAGTAGGCATGCGGGGGCCGAAGCCTGTTGCTAGCCGCGATTAAAGGCTCGAGTGTGTGAGGGAATCTCTTAGACGCATATATTTACAGATGGTGCTGATTTCCACCAAAATCAATATGCAAGAACTGCCAACCATATTTGATACAAACAGGAGCTAAGCGCGCAGAGGCCAAAGGTCGGCCCCTACCGTTGGATTGCGTTCGCCGATGCTACGCCTCGTTGTTCACCGATCGTGCCATTTCTTATCGGGTGCACCACGGTTTTGATCACACCACCGTGCTGCTGTCGGTCGGCATCCAGGAAATGGTGCGCTCGGATCTGGGCGCCGCGGGCGTGATGTTCTCCATCGACACGGAGACGGGATTCCCAGACGTGGTTCTCATCAATGCCGCCTATGGCCTCGGCGAGAACGTGGTGCAGGGCGCGGTCTGTCCGGACGAATACTACGTGTACAAGCCCACTCTCCGCAGCGGCCATCGCCCCATCCTGCGAAAGCACTTGGGCTCGAAAGAATTGCAGATGATTTGCCGTTACGCGGCTGAGTTAGCTCAAGTTGTTGCAAGAGCTTTTGGAAATGGTTCCGGTCTTCGGCCAAATCAATCGCTTCTGGCGCTGTGCCTAAGATCGGTATGCCCGCGCGTTTGATAGAATTGGCGAGGCCAAGCGGTGTTTGGCCGCCAAACTGAACAATGACACCTTCTAACGTGCCTTTTGACTGTTCCAGATGCAGAATTTCCAAAACATCTTCTTTGGTCAATGGCTCGAAATAGAGACGATCTGAGGTGTCATAGTCGGTGGAAACGGTTTCAGGATTACAGTTGACCATGATGGTTTCGTAACCTGCGTCTGCCAATGCAAAGGCTGGGCTCGGGGACTGAGCGGACGACGCCGGATCGGCGGTAGGCCAGCGCGGGAGCGGGGGCTGCGCTCGCGAAGGGCCCGACCTGTCCGGCGTTGGCTCTGACGTCGCAGGAGGTATCGACGAGGGGCTCGCTCCGGCCGGGGACGAAGACGCAGAGGTAGATGTCGGGCTTCGCCTCGAGGACGTCCTTGAAGTCGGCGTCGGTGAAGCGGATCTCGAAGCGCCCGGCGGCGTCGGTCAACGCCTCGCCCAGGAAGTCGTCCTTCACGAGGTCCTGGTCGAAGGCGGCGACGCGCAGGCCTTCGAGGGGGCGCTCGCTCCCCGCTTCGCGGACGACGCCGGTCCGGACGGCGAGATTTTCGTTGCCGAGAATGCGGAAACTGCCCATGCAATGGCGCAGGAGTCACTTGGCGCAGATGTTGAACTAACCCGCGACCCTGATGTTTTGGATACCTGGTTTTCTTCCGCTTTATGGCCGTTCTCTACACTGGGTTGGCCGGACGAAACCCCGGAACTCGCAAGATACTACCCGACTGATGTCCTCGTAACGGGTTTTGATATTATCTTCTTCTGGGTTGCCCGCATGATGATGATGGGTCTCCACTTCATGGATGAAGTGCCGTTCCACACCGTCTATATCCACGCGTTGGTTCGGGACGAGCATGGCCAAAAAATGTCATTTCTTTATTATTCCATCTATTTTGTTCTATAGTTATATTGTCATGACCATTATGTGTTTTATTTCTATTATATTTCCATCCTGTATTGCTCACTTCATTAAATACTAAATACCTATTCCATCATATATCCATTCTATACTATTAATTAATACTATTATTACTTGAGCATATTTCTATTTTGTACTTTTCATTTCTGCTTTACTATGGGCTATTTAGCTCTAATGCATTGCATTAAGTTTCGAGAAACATGAGTGTCTCAGGAGCCACCACCCCCTCTTCCATCTCTACCCGCATCAAAGAGGCTGGCTTGTAAAAGTTTAAAAAAGGAAATGTATTGAGGAGGACTTTGGGTATCAAAGGGTTACAAGATATAGGAAAGAATCAATCGAACAGTCCGTAGTAACAAACTGTAAGTAAGAAGCGACTCAGCTCAATAGTAAACAAAACTCTAAGAAACAGAATTTTGATAGACATAGAAACATAAAAAAATGAATTCTATGCTGATTCAACATATGTAAGCTTCATTAAATTCAGTGTTATCCCTTAAAAGCAACGAGCCTGAGAAAAATGTACGGATTTTCGAAAAAGGGGAGAAAACCCCCAATAAAGTCAAGGAATTTTAATGAAAATTGCACCGTCAGATTTAGCCTATCAAAGAACACTACTGTAAATGTGTCTTAGAGTTTCGTTGAAAATCAGATTCGAAACTGCGCCCTACCAGTGTCTCATCCAAACCTGAATAGATAGATTTTAATGACAAGGACCGCTAAAAAGCGCATACTAAGGCACAGTATAGAGTAAATGCATACTTAAACATAAATTAATTCAGCTAGAAACTAACCTAGCTAGCCTTGCCTGAATATGTGAGGGTTTTATGTATCCGTCGACACGCCCAAGAATGGCTCAGGGATTGACACATTATTTGGCACTCTTCCGTCCACATTTTCAGCTAACAAAGTTTTCATATAAATCTGTGGAGCTTCAGAACATTTTCTGTTGCCAGAAATTTTTGTTTGAAGCAGGGCAACTTGCGAAACAAGCTGCGGCGTGTGTTCTGGCACGATATAACGACACGGTGGTTATCAATGCGGTGGCCACGGGTTCGGCACGACCCGGACAGGATTTCTTTCCTCTGACTTGCGATTACCGTGAGCGAACTGCCCCTGCCGGTAAGTTTCCAGGTGGATTTCTCAAGCGTGAAGGTCGACCCAGCACCAAGGAGACGTTGACTGCGCGTCTGTTGGACCGACCGATTCGTCCTCTCTTCCCAAAAGGATTCATCAACGAAGTCCAATGTTGTGCTTCAGTGCTCGCCAGTGACCGTCAAACCGATGGCGATATGTTGGCGATTTCAATGCTTGGATATTAGGGAAGTGCAATTCCCAAGTTTAAAAAACAGGCCCTCCCAACAAAGCATGCTCAAAAAAAATTTGAGGTAACATCTATATTTGTGATTCAAGTTCTTGAACTTTTTTATGAATTTCACTTACTTTTCTTGTATGTACATAGGAGAATAGTGAAGTCCAAATCCTTGATCTAAGAAATAAGTCTGTTATTGGTCATGGAAGAATTTTCTCCTTGGATCCAAAGAAGACTTGCCACTTTCAACGGATTGGCAATGGTAATGCTTCAATTACGATTCAAAACGTGAACCCTGGACACTTGGACGATCAGCTACTGTATCCAACAGTGACTGGTCGGGTGTTAGGGCCTGTTGCTTTTCCGGTGTCATTATAAGAGCTGATCCTGCTTTAGCTGTTTTTGTCGTACCATATCCTGTTGCTGCTACTGCAATCCCGGCTGCTGCTGCTGTTTTAAGAAAGTTTCTGCGTGTGGCCATCTTTACATCTCCTTTGGTAATATATTTTTATCATTGTCCGACAGCTTCATTAAGCCCCCAGTCATATGACATATACTTTAATTTATAATCACCTTCCAGTATATAGCCTTTTTCTTCATCTATATATTCTGATATAAAACCGAGTGTCCCGTTTTGTTTGCCTGACCGTAACATAAATTTAGGATTGATGACACGAGATTGAAAGACATGGGAACGCCTTACCGAGGCTCTCACCCAGTACATGGCGTACGTTGAGAACCTGAATCCCCGGTCAGGCTCGAATTTTTCCGCTGCTCGTATCAATGCCATGATACCTTCTTGCATCATATCCCCTGCATTGAACTGTCCCGACAGACCGTTACGGATGTACGTATTTACAACGCTCTGCACCATACGAAGGTTCGACGTAACGAGCCGATTCTTTGCGTCAAGCCCGTCCTCAATCGTTTCTCGAATAGCTTCCATGTTGATTTTGCCAGCAGCCGCACACCATTCATCGTCAGTGGGTTCACGATTGAGTTTTTGCCTGATCCCCCTTTGGCCCGGAGCCGGGGCGACCTCCGGCGCGAAGATCGACGACGACGGGCGCATGATCTTCGAATACGGGGGCTACGTGCAGGTGCTGCTGATCCTGCTCCTCGCGCCCGCGATCACCGCCAACGCCATCGTCGAGGAGAAGGACAACAACACCCTCGACCTGCTGCTGCTCACCAACGCGGGCCCGTTCGCAATCGTGTGGGGCAAGTTCTTCTCGAGGCTGTTCAACCTCTCGTTCCTGCTCTTCCTCACATTGCCCCTGCTGTTCGCGCTGCTCACCCTCGGCGGCATCTCGGGCAAGATGATCATGATCGAGTTCACGATCGTTTCGGCTGGGGCGTCTTGCTCGGCAACCTCGCCGTGACCTCCCTGGTGGTCATCGTCTTCTTCGCGATGCTCACGCGTTTGCTCTGCGGGGACATGGAGGTGATCTGGGACGAGCAGCCGTGCCGCTATCGCGACCTCACGCTTTCGGCCAACCTCGTCATCAGCATGCACTCCTTCCTCGGGGGCTTCGGGAACTCCGAGGCGCTGGTGACCGACTCCACCACCGTCTACAAGTGGCTGTTCACGCTCGAGATCATGGCCGGGATCATCGTCATCACGTTCTTCATCGGCGCCTACACGAGCCTCGTGCTCGGCTGAGCCGGCGACGAACCGGGGGATAGCTAAAAAAATGGCATCACACTCTTTTTATACGTAAACTTGATTTGGTTTATTGTGCAAATTATTGTTTCTAAAGTATCTAAACTAAACTATTGTTTCTAATTCTAAATACATTTTATTTTTGTCTGAATTTTAAGCTTATCTCGATAAAAATTGAATTTTATTCGTACATTCGCCACATTAATGAAACTATCGAAGAAGTAAATATGCAATATATACGGAGCAAAAGATCTATAATCATAATTTAAAGATGCCCCATAGTTCAGACAATTAAACTTTTGAACTTATATGAACTTGTGCATTGAATTGAAAATCATAGAACGTACATCCTCAAGCACAAAGAGAACACAGAGTATTGGCTTTTAGAAAGACGCTGCTACGTTTGTATTCAACGGTTTGATTACGCTATTATCAGATAATATTATTGAACATCATGATAAAAATCTGTAGTCTTATTTGCCAACCATATTGTATCGTATCGTAGTGCTTACTTTATTGGGCGAAGGGGTTGTTCACGGACCGTAAAGATGGCTTCACAATCTAGATAAAAAAACTTCATATTTTAATAGCTAACTAACTAGAGCTAGATAACGTTCCCTGCTACTACACATCACGCGAAGCGGTCATTAACTTGAGATTGAGCCCGCACGGAATCTGCTCGCTTCCACTCTGTGTCAATAACCAATATTATATGTAAACAATGGGCAAAGTTCATAACTTGCAGCCCCTCCCCCGGGGACTCTGGGGGATCAAGTCGCCCTCAAAGATATATTTATTAGATTTTCAACTATGCTGAACAAAATGGCTATCTCAAAATTTTGATCTGGTGAAAAAATAAGCGTGGGAGGGAGCCTAGTTACCCTCCAATGTTTTGGTCACTTAAAAAAGGCACTAGAACTTTTAATTTCCGTTAGAATGGGCCCTATCGCGACATTGTAGGATCAATGGGTCGATACGATCACCCCTGAGAATAAACAAACAAATTAACACACATCCGTGATCTTTCTTATGGGCGGCGCGCGGCCAGGGTCAAATAGGCGGGGGTTATGCCAGCCATTACCCCCGCCCTGCCGCCGCGCGGCCCTGACGGGAGGATCAGAGCGCGGCGGTGACGATGAACTCCACCTTGTAGTCCGGGGTTGCCAGCCGGGCTTCGCCGCAGGCCCGCGCGGCCGGGTTCGCGGGGTCGATCCAGGCGTCGTAGACCGCGTTCATCGCGTCGAAGTCGGCCATGTCGGCAAGCCAGATGGTGACCTGCAGCAGCTTGGACTTATTGCTGCCCGCGTCCTCCAGCAGCCGGTCGATCGCGGTGAGGCAGTCGCGGGTCTGTGCGGCCGCATCGGCGCCGGTTTTTCTTCTAGTTTTCAATACCTTATAACTTCTTCGAATCAATGGATTTCAATAGCATGTGTTTTCCTCTCAGTTTTAAATCATTTCACAAGAAATTCAGTCTACTTTGTCTATTTGTTTTGGAATGCATCTCAAACAAGGAAACTTTTCATAGTAAAATTTGTTGTGTGTTTTGGGGCACATTAGTAAGCTACAGTACTACCATATATACAGAGTTTATTTTTTAACAATAACAACATTAATTGGGTTTCAGAAAATAGAGAGAACAGTTTGTTTTAAGGCTGACATAACATATTATACGAGACAGTCTTTAAGAAATAAGCGTTAATTTTTCTTGGGCAGCAAGTTTCACGATTAAAAAACCAGCACGCAAAATGTCCCGTGAACAAAATTTGTTTTACGAGGAGAAAGATCAGTGTGCGAGTTTTATGAGGAGAAAAATCAACATGCAACAAGTTTCACAAACAAAAATCAGCACGTAAGAAGTTCCATGAAAAAATTCAACATGCAACAAGTTCCATGAACAAAATCAGTTTCATTGAGAGAAAAAAACAGTTTCACGCGTAGAATCAGTATATAAGTTTCGCGAAGAGAAAAATCAACATACAGCAAGTTTCACGATCAAAAATCTGCATACAACAAGTTCCAAAAACAAAAATCAGCATGCAACAGGCTGAGAAAGTTCTGGATACGTGCCTGATTACATGGTATTCAAACGCTGGATATCGAAAGCTAATGAGTTTAATATTAATTTGTTTTAATTTTTAATAGAATTTTAATGTAAAAAAAATAATGATGTTTTCGAGGAAGGACAATAAACAACAATAGACGGTACAATAGAGATGTACGCTGGAGGGGAGATTTAGGGCCTTCTCCTCCTAGAAATCCTGAATTTTCTTGAATTTCTCCACACTTCTTATTCATTATCAATTTTTTTTTATAATATTAACACCCATCCACCCCAATATGTTTATTATCTTCCCCCCAGAAAACTATATATAAACATGCCAGGGCGCAACCTATTGTCATATGGCACTCTTCCAAAAAAAAATTTACTTGACAGAACCATTTGCTAATAACCCGCCAAAATTATGTAGAAATCATTTCAAATTGTCTATGTCAACCTCATTACCAACATACTATGTCTAATTCTTACATGAACCTGTAAAAAAAAACTTTTTCAATTTTCAAAATCAATGATGGTTTCCCAGGGTGCATTCCTTGATTCAAGGTTGTTTCTAGCATGCAATACCAAACAGTTCCTTAAAACAGGCTAATTGCAAAACAATCCTTGATTTAAGTCTGCAATTTTTTCTCAATTATTTACCAATTTAACAATCTTTTGTCCTATTCTACCTTCTAGTGGGGCGGGGGGATACGGGCTCATAAAACCATCCCCGTAAAAATCAACAACAAGAAGAACAATAGGGAAATCCTTTTCGAAAGACAGTGGAATTCTATATTTGAATGAACATTTCAACCCTATGTCCTAGGGCCGTCCACAGCAAAACATGAATTTGTAAAAGAAAAAAGACTTACAATACGACCATTAAAACTAAGTCTCTGATTGGTTTGAAACATACAGAAACGTCGTTTGACACGCCAGAAAACTTTTCACCAAGATGAACCGGACACACTTTAAAAAATTCTTTGCCACAGCCCCCCTCCCCACAAAAACGGAACCCCCCCGTCGAAATAGCAATACGGCCAGCCAAAATCGTCGCCTTCATGGACGACTAAAAATTCTTCAGAAGGCAAATCTCTATTTTGTTCCGACGTATATTTTTCGGGCCAAAAACGATGAAGATCGTCCCGGCCGTGTTGCAGCGCATAAAGTTTATTGGAACTGAAATTCCAATCCAACGCCATCGCGTTACGTATGCCGGTTGCATAAGGCGTCCCATCAGATTGTAGCTGGTTGGTCTTATCTAAGGGAAATTTCCAGATAGCGGCCCGATGCGGCAATTCCGGGCAGGGATCTTTACCTGGCGATAAGGGGCTGCGCGCTTCTTCCTGACAAGCATTGGGTTGCAGCTCTAGAAGTCAGATATTTATGGGGAAAACTCGCGACAGACTGACCCATATGAAACTTGGCACAAATACTCTTTGGGATATCATCATCCATCATGGAAGGGTTGCAAACAAAATTTTATCTGTACATCAGTCTTAATTAAAGTCAATCTCTATCGAAAATCCCAAACAAGTTTTCAAGCAATTTTTCAAAACTGCAAACATTAGTCCCGTTTATATCTAAATATATTTAAAATTGTCACATCCTCACAGTTTATGTTTATTTGCAGGGTGTCCAATGTTTTGTCTCATAAAAGAAAACCCTACTCTTTGATTGACCTCTCTAATCTAAGTTGGATGAAACTCATCATTGGTCGGTGCATTTATGAGCCGACTGATAGTTTCGGTAGTAGCTGAGTTATTTCAGTAGTTGTAGAAAGGTTCTAAACAGAATACATAACCAAGAAGGGACATCCTGCCTACATGGCCATATAATGAATTCAAGGTGGATCATTCACGAGTTTCCGTACCCATAACCACGACTGCAAACACTACTGCGGGTGACCTTGAGAAGTGGTGGGTCTTGTCGTAATTTTAGGTTTGGAAATGACACAGATATGCAAAGGATTTTTAATAATCGAGAGCTATTCTGGATTTGCTTGTTTTAGTGGGATTCTTTGGGCTGTTAACCATTTAACAGGCATGGGTATTTAGGTCTACAGCAGACTATTGTCAAACCTTTCGCGTGTGTGGAAAGACCTTTAGGCTTACTAGTGTTTTAATCCAGGATTGTGGCTGTCCTAAAAATCCCAAGACTAAAAAAGAAATAACATGAAAACACAAGCAAAACTTACCATTCAATCCATTCAATTACCATGATAATTGAATGGTAACCATTAAATTATCATTCAATGGTGATTGAATGATTAATTCAATCCTAATTGAATTAATCATTCAAATGGTTAAAAAAAATATACAACATAATTTTTTAAACCACAATGGCCTGCCATAACATAAAGAAAGAAAACGATGGTCTGCATCTGCGCCGATTGGTCGAAGCTCGGATCGAGATTCCGTGCATCCTTGTAAATTTTTACACAGCAGTTGCGGTCAGATGAGATACCAGAAGAACTCGTACTTGCGATCTTTCTCGATGGTGTTGATGGACCAGCCCAGATCGGAGGCGTCCAGGCGGAGGGTCTGCATCATCTCGTACACCATGCGGCTGATCTGCGACGAGTCGGTACCGATAAAGTGGTCGGCCTCGGCCATGAACCGAACGTCATACAGCAGATTCGCGAGAGCCGTGGGTGAATGACGCTGCCCGATGCCCGACACGCGCCCGGCGGCGTTCTTGAGCATCACCCAGGGCGCGGCAAATTGCAATCCGCTCTACCCAGGGGTCATTCACCGCCGTCTACCGCTACACCCTGTCCGGCGACGACCGCGATTGCTCGGTCACGCTCGATGCCGGTTGTTCCGCTTTGGGAGCGGCGCGTCTTGCAGCCCCACTTGTCAATTATTTGATGCAACGTGCCGACGGCGGGCAGTTGGAATTGCTGAGGGCGGAAGTCGAACGACACACAGGTACGGGCAGCGCTGGCGTTAGCACTCGCAAAAGGTGAGTGCCAATACATTGAAAACGTTCACGAAATCGAAACGCGCGACTTGCAATTTTGCGAATTGCATATCAAGCTCGTCATCGGCGATCCTCAAATGGATGGAGACGATCCCATCGATGGTGAATTGACAGTCCGAATCCACTTTCGGACCAAGTAAAGCCAAAACCTAAAATGCTAGGATAGTCCATGTTCATCAATGTCATGGCATCCCTCGGGCTTTTTAATTGGCTCGTAAACTTTTTCGCGTTTCATCCTCATCCTGGCAATCAGGTTGATCCACATCTTGTTGATCCAACCATTCAAGAAATATTTTTTGATTCATCCGATGGAATACAATTGCAAGCGTTCTTTGTGTCCAGGCCTGAGTCTAATCGAGTTGTGTTGTTTTTACATGGCAATGCGGGCAATGCCTCACATCGGCTTGTCCACTTTTGTGTATAAATAATTCCCAGCGCAGATTTTGAAGATATAATATGTGAAGATTATAATTGTCTTTATAGTGCACAAAGATAGTTAATAATAGTATGGCCCTTAATCTCTAAACTTGCTGCAATACCTTCAGTTGTGGTCTTAATAGGCAACCTCATCATGGAAGCAATACCGCCGCTCCTTGGGACATCAGCACCACTTACAGGCTCGTTGTAAGGTGAACAGGGCATCTTCTTGTCTAAAAAACTCGTATGGAAAAGGCGATGGCGAAAGATAGGAAAGCTAGCAATACATCTTTTGCCTATCTGCAATGTCCCTTTGCTTAGTGCTTTGGTTCTGGCAAGGATTTCAAGGAAAGCATTTCAGAATTTCTTAGATCCTCTGCCTGAACCCTTGGGGACCAACTGAAATCCAGAACAAATGGAATAGGTTTAATAAGGTCAAGAGTTACCCCTTCACTCATTTGTCTGCCCTCAGGATAGAAACGAAGGACATCACAACGAAGATACAACAACAACAAAAGAAACGACAAGGAAAGGAAATTGTAAATCCAAAGAATTTCTTCTCCTAAGAGAGAAAGATGGCATATCTTCCACAGAAGGATTCTCACCCGTCAATCAGTCCATATCTAAAACTTTTCAATGCAGAAAATGTTTGAGTTAGCGTAAAGCTTCTGAGGCTAATGGTATTGAGGTAAAACTTTCAAAAGGTGTATAATTCAAAACAGACAGTGTGCACTCAGGTTGCCAAAAGACAATGTAAACAAAATTTTGGAAACAGCTTAGAGCATTAAGCTGAATTTTTCAGGGCATTTCAAGAGGATTCTGAACTAATTATAAGGGCCCTAATTTAACAATTACAATTCCTAATTTAACATCACTTTTTCGTATTGATTAGCATTTACTATAAGGATTTTATTTGAAAAGTCTCTGAAAAATATATAAGAACACTTAAGAAAATATTTTAAACTATTCTTAGATTATTTTTGGACTGTTTTAATTTCTTAATCTCCTTGCTTCTCCATCGATCTCTTTAAACCTAGCTAAAGGGGAAAAGGCTAAAGGCAAAAGGCAAATAGTAAAGGGGATAAGGCAAAAACAAAAAAAAGGGTAAAGTTGTAAATGTGCCTTTTTGTTTGCACTTTTTACGTTCGGGTGGTTCGGTGCTTTGAAATGAACTGAAAAAGTAAAAACATTTTGAAAAACAAAGTATTTAATCTACCTTTAACTTATTCAAGGCGCTCTGAGTTTAAGACGTACCTTCAATATTTGGTGTACTTCAGCTTTCTGCATCCTTCTTTTCCAGGAATTGTTTTTGCAAAGACCCTTGTATTAGGTGGTAAGAGTTTAAAAAACGGCCGTTGTAGCCGTAAATATGACCGTCATAATAAACCGGGGTGCTGTAGGTTCCTTTTACATTTCTGGTGCTCCAAACTTCTTCTACCAGGTAATTATCAGCGTCTTTTTTGATTTCGATGAGCGCTGCTTGCCGCGCGCTGTTGGTCAAAAAATAGCGATTTTTGCCTACCGGTACCGGGTTCATGGAGCCGCTGCCAATTGGCGAACCATCTCCTTTATGGGCATATTCCCACAATTTTTCGCCAGTGGCCGGCTGCAGGCCGTAGAGGTATTTATTCCCTGCGCACATCAGTTGCGGCTGGCCACCGATCGTAATCGCCATTGGTCGGAAATGAGGCCGATGAGCGAGACAACAACCGTCAGACAGCTCAAGGCGAAGGCGATGGGGACCGCGGCGCCCAGTTCCAGCAGTCTTCGACCGCATAGCGATCCGAGAAGAACGTATAAAACCGGCGCTGCAATACTGCTGATAAATGTCAATAAAATCAATAAATTGGCAATCGTATGCATGAACCCACTCCTGTGTGCCGTACAAGCATCGAAGCATCAGTATCGGTCGATCGGGCCATGATGGCAAGAAAGCGGCGGTCGCGGCTGACGGGTCCGTGGTTGGCGGGCACCGGGACAAACGCGTTCCCTGCCGTCCGGCGGCAGTTCATCTCCTGAGGACTATTCTTTGAATTTCCAGGTTTCATTTTTGTTTTTCTGTTTTGTAAGTACCAAGGTTCTGTTCCTCAATTTTTTAGTTTTATCTAAGGTCACTTTAATTTAAGTGTATTCAGGCTTGGTTTCATTTCATTAACTCTCTTCCGCGTTTTCTTTCCTTTGTTGCTAGTTATGACGATTTTTACTACTTTCAATTCTCATCTTTTTCCCTTTTTTAGTTATGGTAACAGCTTAGAGGAGATACTTTCGAGAATACCAACACTTTCCTCAAATTTTTCAGACCATGAATTACCCTTTTTCCGTTCCTTTCTTTCATAGAAAATACCCAACCCGTATGGAGCTATCCTCGAAGTATGAGCAGTCAGGAGACGCCACGTCGGCCCACGATCGCTGACGTCGCGCGCGAGGCGGGTGTGGCGACCTCCACCGCCTCGGTCGTCTTCAGCGGCAAGGCGAAGGTGGCCCCCGCGACTCGGGAGCGGGTCCTCGCCGCCGCGGCCGACCTCGGATACGCCGGCCCCGACCCGCGAGCGGCATCCCTGCGGCGAGGACGCAGCGGCATCGTCGCGGTCGTGCTCGAAGGTCATCTCCGCGCGGCCTTCCTCGACCCGGTCACGACCGCCTTGATGGACGGACTCACCGACGGGCTGGCCGAACTCAGTGCGGGGATCCTGAAGCGGGCCAACAAACCGAGTATCGGTTCGAATTGCCAGTGGCCGATTGGCCGCCAAGTTATCACGGGCACTATTTGAATGTAGATCACTGCATCGACGCTCGCGCAAAAATACCTTGGGCGTTTGATCCCAAGGCTTCGGTTCCTTTCTTGATGAGGCCAACGTGTGGTCCCGAAGGTGCGGTGACCGCAAAGAACGTGACCGAAGTGGCCGGAATCCTGGCCTGGGTCATCATTGCCGGAGTCATCACCGTCTTTTGCACGGTGGGATGTTTCATTTCGATCGCAACGTTCCCGTTTGGGCTGATCGGGGTGTCGGGAATCGGCGGAATCGGTTTTTACTACGTCAGGCATCCTGATCCAGCACAAGTGAGTGCTATTTTTGATCGCGTCGTACAAACAGCAGAAGGTGCGGCCTTGGGTACAGGCACCGACATGGAATTCGAAGTTATTCATGGAATCTATAATGTGCTGCCTAATGTCTCATTGCAGGAAGCGATCCATGCCAACCTTCGGCGTGTGGGTGGGGTGGAATACACAACAGAAGAGAGGCAGTTCGCCCAAACCCTGCGTAACGCATTGCCGGACAACGCACCGCCAATAGACACCGCGGCGTCTGTTCGCCCAATGGTGGTTAATGAGCGTGGCGGCGGCGGTTCTACTGACGTGGCCGATGTGCAATTTTTTGACAAAAAAAACTGCGTCTTCATATACAAAATAATGAATGACGGCATAATCTTTGGTTACAACAATAAATGACGTAGAAAAACTATATTATGACGTGTGTTGTATCTGACTATCATTCTTTAATATAGCCAGCAAGAAGGGTTTTTTCTGTGTGATATGCAATCATGGTTGCATTACTGTAAAGAACTGCTTGGGTAATCAATATGTAAGGCATAGTTTATATCTACCGCAAGTGCGAATGGCCCTTAAATTAAGTTGCACCTAGAATAGCGTACGGTCTGATTCAAAACTCTTTTGCACTTCTGCTTATAAATTGCTTTTTTTAGATGTTTTATGGCTTTTTAGGCGTGATTTTGGGCGGGCGTATTGGTTATGTGTTCTTTTATCAGTTCGACCTGTTTTTATCCGACCCCTTGTATCTCTTTAAGATCTGGACCGGAGGCATGTCTTTCCACGGCGGCCTGTTAGGGGTCGTTGCTGCCCTCTACTGGTTTGCCCGCAGAAAGCAAACTTCGCTGTTTTACGTCGGTGATTTTGTCGCGCCGTTAGTGCCAATTGGTTTGGGCGCGGGAAGAATTGGCAACTTTATCAATGCCGAGTTGTGGGGCAGAACCACAGATGTACCCTGGGGTGTTGTATTCCCCAATGCAGGTCCTTTACCCAGACAGCTCGGCATCTCTAGCAAACAAACCCACCACAGGCTTTTCGTTCATAACCTTTCAACCTACTTCATTCTTTAAGTCCTCTGCTAGCTCGTTCATTTGATCCTCAATCTCTTGGAGGAGATTTGCCTTTGAATCACTTTGTACTTCTGTAAGAAATTCGAAAAGCTTATCAAGGTCAACACTATCTGCACTGGCAGAGCGAGGACCTTCTAGCTCCGAAGCTCCACGTCTTAGGATAGAAACGGCTAATTTAGCATTTAACTGCTCGGCAATTTGAGACAAAGCTTCGAGCTCATTTCGGACAGCTCTAGAAAAAAAGAAAAAGAAAATCAAAACGCTGTAAGAAAATAAAGAATTTAGGAAAAAGAGACCCTTGGGAGGGTTCTTACAAACATCTGATAATTCATATAGGAGGAAAACCATGTATATTCGAGATATTAGGTAAACAGTTCTTTTTTAATACTTACTTTGCCAATCATATTAAGCTTAAAATTTACAATTACAAATTGTAAAGTAAAATCTTTGATCAGACTTCAATTTATCCTTATATATAAGAGTTCATATGGGGCAAAAAATTTGCATATGCTCTTACTGCGATAAAAGATTTAAGCAGGTTATTCATGTTGAGCATCATAAAAGACTTCGTACTGGAGAAAAGGCATATGAATACTAAATGTCTGTTTAATATCGATTACAACAGCCAAATAAAGATCGGTTCAGTTCCATTGACGATGAGTTTGAGCATCAGCAATTTATTTGATACCGCCTATCGCGATTACCTCAGCCGCTTTCGTTATTTTATCGACGACCCGGGACGGAATGTGGTGTTGCGGTTACAGGTTCCGTTTGGAGATTTTAAGTAGTTTTGAATTGTTGAGTTGTTGAATTATTTCGATTCAATTTTGTTTGGAGAACTGTTATGAACAAACGATGGTGTAAAGTAATTGCAGGATTGTTGTGTGCGGCACTCGTTTTTGTATCGCTTTCTATGCAGTTTTTTCATCAGCATGGTGATGTGCGGCGGGCTATTCTACGAGCGCGGCGTCATCGACGATGTCGTTTTCGCCGAACCACGCGAATTGCAGACCGGCAACTTCCCGGTTCGACCGACGGATATCGTTGCGAACCTGCCCTATTCTCCCGATGCCCACCATTGTTTCGACCATCATGCGAGCGAGGCGATCCGCGTCGGTGAAAAGTGCAATTTAACGATCGACCCGCAAGCGCCGTCAGCCGCACGGGTCATTTATGACCATTACGGCGGTGCGGCAGGTTTCCCCCAAGTTTCCCACGAACTGATCGATGCCGTCGACAAGGCGGACTCGGCCCAATTCACCGAAGAGGAAATTCTGGGCTCTTCGTCCATTACTTCAATCCATTTGGCTTGTGAAAGCATTCGCCGAGGCGAAAGTGAAGTGGCCATTGCCGGCGGTGTCAATCTCTCGGTTCACCCGAACAAGTATGTCCTGTTGTGTCAAGGTCAATTCGCATCGACCGATGGTCGTTGCAGAAGTTTCGGAGAAGGCGGCGACGGCTACGTTCCCGGTGAAGGCGTGGGTGCCGTTCTCCTCAAACCCCTGAGCAAAGCCATTGCTGACGGCGACTACATCTACGCAATGGTCAAAGGCTCGGCAGTCAATCACGGTGGTAAAACCAATGGCTACACCGTGCCCAACCCGGTTGCTCAAGGCACGAAACAAAAAACAGACTACGTCAAAATACTTACGTTTTGATCACATCATCGAAAAATAGAAAATTGTTGAAATGTTTTTTTTTGCCTAGAAAAGTTTTTAGTTCTTTAAGATATAAAAAAGAAGTCGGATACAAAAGGCTTTAGTTTTGAAGATTTGGACAATGAAAAAAACGGACTACCTCAAAATACCTACGTTTTGATAACTTCATCGATTTTCTTTCTAATTCATCGTACAAATCCATTAATTTTGAAATTACCCTAAATTCGACAGTTTTGTTTTTTCCAAAAATTATTACCTTAAATAACCTTAAATCGCATCTTCTAGTGACAACGGTTTTGCCAACAGAGGCGTGAGAGCTAACTGTCGTATTTCATCGTGGTATGGAAATAACTTAATGTTTGCAATTCCTTAATGCTTGGTCTGGATATTTCCTGAGACTTGTTTACCAATTTTTTGTGATTAGTTTCTTGAAAGGTTGACTAATTTATTTGACCTATTTTTTGATATGGTTCCCAAAAGTCTAGTGGCTAAGATGTGATGTTTTGTGGTGATTCAATCCGCTTAGAAATGAGATCGGACCCGTGGATCTAAAGTAGAGAAACGGTTCTATATTCCAGGATTTCTTTCTAGCTCTTTTAGACGCTCCTTTATCTGTTATACATTATTGTTTTTGCTCCAAAATATTGAATTTTTTCCACTGACTGTAAATTACCTCGTGTTTTTGTTGTCCACGTTTTTTCGCATTGTCATAAATCAAAAAAAAAAAAAAATATATATCAGTGTTTCTTCACCCTGCTTGGTTTTAGATTCTCTGCCGCATATTCACACAATCAGGATTCAATAAATTGTTGTGTTTTGAGTTCATTAAAAAGAAACCCAAAGATCATAAACATTTTCCCTGACAAATAGGTATAAATCCATAATGTTATTCGCCTTTGATTTTGCATGCAAAAGACGTTCTGATCCTGCCGTATTTGGATCTGTTCAAAGCTACTTTATTGGGAGTTTGATCAGAAAAAACAACAACCTGCAATTGGAAAGAATGATCTACAGCTGAAAATGAAGAATATAAAATTTGTGCTTCTTCTTATTGTTCTTGCAGCAGGATCAGGCGTTTTTCCGCTTCAAATGGCATTTGAAATTCAGATGTTACTTGACTGATGAATGGGATAGGAAATTTCAAGTACGACATTGTCAGTAATTTTCTCTTACTTATGGATAACAATTGTAATTTATAATTTGACGCAACAGACACAGGTAATATACATAACGTGCATTACAAATTACTTTAAAAATAAAAGTAAAACAAGAATTTATGCCTAAGTAATCCTAATTCTATATCATAACATGCTTGCCCTGATCGGGATGCGTTCGCCCTCGACCTCCGCCGTGGAGGTAGATCAGAAGAGGGTACTCGCGCTTCGCGTCGTACCCCTTTGGCACCCAGATCGAGTACTGGTAGTCATCGGACGGGACACCCGACTCGTGCGTATGGTTGTGCTGCTTTCCCGGTGTATAGTCTGCAGCTAACAGGCGGGAGTCGGGGCTCCAGGCGACTGTAGCAAGCGCGAAGGAGAGCGGAATCAAGGTGGCGAGACGCGTGTCTGTCATCATCTGTCGACCGGTTCAGGCGTATGGTGGACTGGGGAATTCTGAGCGGATTGTGATAGATTGTGAAGCGCGAATCTAAAACCGTACTTGGAAAACCGTTGAGCCTTCTATGGTCCACCTAAAGGGGCTCTTATCACTAAACAGCACCATTTTTTTCTCCTTTTAAGAAGTATATTCTTAATTTTTCTGGTGGATGTCAAGTATTTTTGTTCATGACTGTTATAAACAAGCATATTTGCTGCAGGGTGACTTGATAGACGGAGATACTTCAGCAGGTTGTGGAAAACTGTCATAAACGCATACACAATAAACAGGTTAAAGTATTTTTCTTCTTCTTCTTCTTTTTGTTTGGTCCACAATCATTTATTGGATGGAAAAAAACTTCAAAACTCAAAAGTTTGCCAAGGCTTAATGGTTCGGCGCAGCCAGCAAGCATCACGCTCGTCCCGACCGGGCCGCTGACCAACATCGCGGCGGCACTTGTCGAAGACCCGCAAATTGCGGGCAATATCAGGGAAATCGTATTGATGGGTGGTGCGATGCGAGAGGGCGGCAATCGTACTCCATCAGCGGAATTCAATATTCTCGCCGACCCGCATGCCGCCGATGTGGTTTTTAGTTGCGGCAGGCCGCTGACGGTGATGGGGCTCGATGTCACGCACAAGGTCTTGTCGACCAGGGCCCGGGTCGATCGAATTGCGGCGCTTGGTAACCCGGTGGCAGATGCGACGGCGGGCATGCTGAGCTTCTTTGGAGAATTATTTAGTAAAGATACTATTAAATATTTATTATTAATGGTTAAGGGATTACTAGAACAAATAGTAGTTAATCCTGACCAACGGGTACAAAATTTAAATTATCTCAATCGAGAACAATATAATCAGATAATAGAAACTTGGAATCAGACAGATCAAGATTATCCAAGTAATAAACTAATTCATACATTATTTGAAGATCAAGTAGAAAAGCATCCAGACAAAATAGCATTATTATTTGAAGAAAAACAATTAACATATGGAGAGTTGAATGAAAGAGCAAATAAATTAGCATATTATTTAAGGGATATAGGAGTAAAAGAAGAAACATTAGTCCCAGGCCAACCAATGGCATGGAAACCTGATTTGAATTTTTGAACCCCAGCCATGGTCTTATATGACATTGAAAATGTAACGGTATCCTGATCCATTGATGTAGCTCCCTAATTATTTTTGATGACCTCTGTGCAAATGGATCAAAATAAGTCTGTTTGATACAATCCAGGGGATACAATTTATACAATAGATGTTGATGTACAGGCGTACGTGCCACCAATATGGGTGGGTTTTTGGTTTGGATGCGAAATTCTTTTTAAATAAGTGTCATTTTTCAACAGATTTCTATAAAAATGGGTTGGTTTGGCTTAAATTGGCAAAAATTAGTTTACCAAAATGGCACCCGGGGGCACAACGGCTTGAACTCGCACCAACGCGGTATCGGAACGTTCCAGCAGCAGGTTGGGATCGGGCAGATCGTCTCGTCGCATCTCGTCGATCAACTGATCACGAAAAATCGACGGATCGGCCGGCCCGCCTTTGCCATGCAATCCATAAACCAGCGCGACCCCATCGACTTGAATGGGACGAAGACCATGAGGCACGGCGGCTTCACCGATCAAATCTGGCGGTTCAGGAACCTTCATCAGTTCGCGCAACCGGGCGTCTTCGTCGGTTTCATCCGAATTGCCGCGAAAAATAGACGTGCATCCGTTGAACATGGTTGTCAGTATCATGTCACCGGATCCGGTCGGGATCTAAAATAAGAGCTATGAGACACGGTATCCTTCCAAAAATAAAATTTCATTAAGATCCGATCATTCCTTCGTAAGTTGAAAATACCTCATTTTTTCTAATTTTTCAGAATTAAGCCCCACCCCCACAACTCCTTCAAAGAGAGCGGATCCACTCCGGTTGTGTCAATCACGTATCTAGGACTTGTGCTTATTTTTCCCACCAAGTTTCACCCCGATCCCTCAACTCTAATCGTTTTCCGAGATTTTCGGTCCCCCCCCCCCAAATTTCAGCGATCTAGTCGGGATTTAAAACATGAGATCTGAAACACGATATCCGTGGAAACTGCGCAGCATGATCCCCAACGCCGATCAGGCGCTGCAGGCCTATCTCGACAGCAATGCCGAGGCCCGTATCGAATGGGACCGCGACCAGAAGCTGACCAATGACCCGCGCATCACCCGCTTTGGCCGTTTCATCCGCCGCACCTCGCTGGATGAGCTGCCGCAGCTGTTCAATGTCTTCAAAGGTGAAATGTCGCTGGTTGGCCCCCGTCCAATGATGAGCTGCCAGCGCGTAATTTACCCTGGCACTGAATATTACGCCATGCGCCTGGGCATCACCGGCTACTGGCAGACTTCTGTGCGCAACGAAAGCAGCTTCCGCGACCGGGCCCGAATTTCTTTTCAACACTGGTTATCTCAGACTTTATGGTTCTGCACTGGTAAATTAAGGGCCATTAATGAACGATGGAAAAAGGTGCCCGGAAATTTTGCATGAAAACTTTTTATATGGGTCACCCTGTATTCGAAGTCTACTTTGAAATCAGTCAAATTTATTCATTCGTTTTTTTTTTGTTTCACGTTATTTACTATATTATCAAATTGTTTATCTTTTTAGTCTTGGTTTAAGTTTAAAGATCGAACCGGATTAAAGCTAAAATCTAAAACAGGCGGTGATTCAAGCTTCTTTTTACAAGACAGTGATTCCTCATTAAGTAACGTGAATTTATGGGCATGAGCAGTAACTCCATGGAACTAATTGTGAAAAAAAAAACCCCAGATATACATTACTGGTTTTGATTATAAGGTGCTGCTAACACTGGCCTGCTAAAAATGCTTTTTATATTCTCTCTGTGTTTATGTACGATTTTTTCTTTGAACTGAGGAAGGGTTGAATTTAAATCAGAAAAAGGATTAAGAACAATGAATTGAAACGAACCCGTTTTCCGTTAAACATTTTACCATGATCTTAACGAAAAGAGGGAATAATTTCCAATTTCATCAGAGAGGTATTCAAAGTTTGCGATTGGTTAATTTAAAAACCAGTGCAATCTGATTGAAGATATCTTCTAGAAAATAATTATTTCATTTCTATCCTATATTTGCCTGTGCTTCGCCACGCTTTTTTTTGCCGAATTCTAATTTTCATAATTTCAATGAATTCTGTTCTTCAGAATTTTACTTTTACTGGTTCCTGTTTTGTTCTCGATAAAATCCCTTCATTAGGTATATTTGACAGATCTAAACCTTAGTCTCCAAAATCTTAGATCCGGAAGCCTCAATGTCCTTAAACACCGATTCCTCTTTTGGGTCATGTAAACTCTGATAGGATCAGCTTTGAACAATTGGGTGAAAAGTGGCAAATTCACTATAGTATCAAATCCAGAAACCTTCGTCGGACTGGTTATTGAGGAGATTCCAGGAATTCAGTAAGATAAATCCCTAATATGCTTCAGCAAAAAAAGGTGTTAAAACCCTCTTTTGAATTTATTTTTGCGTTGTGTTTTGTTTGTGTATGTGGCTGTATAGCCTTCAGTTATTATTAGAATCATCTTGTTTATTATAATTATCACTAATATTTGTTTAATTATTATAATAAGTTAGTGATGTCTCTCTGTTAGCTTATTTGATACGATGTGGCCTATTGCTGATTCTTGTTTTGTTTTAGATTATACTTTATAGCCTATAGCTATAGAATATTGTAGATTATAGATATAGATTGTAGATATATTATAGAGTATAGATTGCCTTTGGGTTTGCCTGTTGAACCAGAGGTATAAATAACATAGGCCAAATCGCTACCAACAGGGTTATCGAGGGGTTCTAAGCTTTTCGCTTCAAGGTTAAGTGAGTGAATATTTATGCACTTTTCGACTTTTTCACACAATACCTTAGTTTTACTATCATCAATAAAAGCTGCATGTGCTTTAGAATGAGATAGCATGTATTCCACGCGATGCTTAGGGTAGTTTGGGTCGAGCGGTATATAAGCGCAGCCAGCTTTGTGTATCCCAATCATCGTTGCAATCAACTGCCACTTTCTTGTCATACATACCGCTATTAATGCACCGCTTTGAATTTGTTTATTAGTGTGTTTTGGCTACGTTCCTTACTTCCCTTGGCACGATCTTTTCCACTATCTGCCAGATGCTGATTCATAGAGAGTTGGGCTTTTGTATAAATCGACTGAGGGTCAATGTTAACACTTACCGTAGTGTAATGGAGGCAAAGTCCTCTTTAAGCAGTTTAGCTTGATTTTGTTTAGCAATAATTGGAACTTGTTAGTTGGAACATAATTTGGTTGAAAGATCATTCAAAAGTGTGAAATTCAATGTAAGTCATTGTATCATTGGAAAAAAAATGGATATACGAGGGTTCAAATCCCTGGGTCCTTTTAGCTTTACATTCTTATATGGGCTTTTGATGTTGTGCAGGATCTCGATCATGCGCTGGATTTGAAGCAGTAGTCATGGTCGTAGCTACCGATGCCAAAAAGGGTCCTGCGATCGAAGGTCCGGCGGAACGGCTTTGCCGGTGGCGAGCGAGCGGGAAGCGATCGCTCGGCGACTGCCGCGTAGAACAATGACTGCGATCAAAAACCTTTGCGAGAGAACGGCTCGCAAATTCAGCAGACAGCCTCTAATTTAGGGAATGACGAAATCTAGGTGATGAAGCAACGAGAACGATCTATTTGTTTTCATACTCGTAGTCATAGTCCATTGTCGCGAGCAACTCTTCATTCGAGCGGGAATTGATGCTCGAGAGTCAAACATTTATGGTTTTTGAAAGATATAAGTAAGTTGTCATACTTAAATCGACGAATACGAAGTCAAAATTAGCTATTCCTTTTTTAGTGTCACACTCAAGCTTTATTCCCAACTGGCGATTGACGTACCGTTCTCTTCGAGAATTGTTGCTGCTGGTGTGGATACTCATATTAGTTTTAGTCTTCCTGGTGTTTTTTCAATGGGTTTCAGCAAAGCCACGAAATCCTTAACTTTTAGCTATGAGCCAACAACTAGCTCCGGTGAACCGTTTACTTTTACTCATTTACACGTTCGACCTTTCACTTTGGACCATAAACACGAGGGTTTCTTCTAATCAAAGTAGGTCACCATCCTAATCATCATCCAAATATCCATTCCATTCATCAGAAACATCTTTGGTGGAAAAATATGAAAGTGTGAGCCAAAAACACTTTTTTAAGGGAGCTGGTATCGCCTCCCAGAAAAGAAACCATTTATTTGATCAAGTTCATACATTTGAAGCTGAATAAAAATTGTGTAAGGTGGCACATCATTTTACATCAGCTATTAGGGAGGAAGTTCAGTTGATCTTTCTATTGATGGAAGGAGGAGCCTCGCCTGAAGCCTCGAAACAGAAAAATTTAAGACCAAGTTTTTGAAGTCTCGGTTAGCTTTCGGATAAATACAGAACTCCAGCTGATATCTATTCAACGATTGTTTATCTGTTTTGTTACAGATTCAATTAGACTTACGTTCCGCCTCTTCACTAAAGGGTCTACACGGCGAGTTTTTATCGCGAGGATATGCAGTCGCAAACGTAAAACAAGTATGATCTCCACCAGTATATTCTGCCAGAGGCGGTTTTAGAGGCACAGAATTTTTGGGGGGCAAAATTTTGAACAAATAATCGAACGATTATAATCACTTTGTAACTTTTGAAATTTTAGAAGTATTATTTTAGAAGAATTTTAGAAATTTAGAAGAATTTTAAAAATTTAGAAGATCGCGAAGAAATTGAAGCCGGCAATATACATACATATATATATATATATATATATAGAACCTCGGCAGAAAATACGACTAAAAATAATTCCTTATATCATTCTCAAATAAAATCTGGACAAAAAAAAAACGACAAATTTCGCAGATTATACTGTATGACATAGTTTTTTTTTCAAAAGATCTTTGTGCTTCCAATATGAATGCTTAAAGTGGATTCCAATCTACAATCTTGACAATCTAGAATTGTCAACTAGCATAGTTTTCCATGCTTTGGCCCACTTTTCCAATCATACAGATTAAGAATTCTTTCGTGATTCTGGTTCCAAAAAAGGTGAAAAATAACTAACTTTTGTAAAATAATTGTCATGCCAGGGTTTCTTATCATTCAGACAGGGCACTGATCCTCCATTGTCATTTTCGCGTTGTCATCTATTTAAGAGTAGAGTTTATTGAAGTACTGATTAATATCATTTAGCTGAAACCCTTGAAATGATTACCGCTTCCCCCTTCAATTATAAGTGAAATATTATATGTGTGTTGTCTGTCCATTGTAAAAAAAAAACGAGGAAGAGTTAAATCCTATGCTTTGAGGCAAACAGGTTTAACCCTTGAAATGATTTAGGTCTAAATTTTTCCAACGCTGTTTTGCGGCGATGGCTGGAAATATGGTAGCAATTCATGGTTTAACACAGGAAGACCCAACCAACGAACTTGGAGTATACGATATGAGCGGTCATGTATGGGAGTGGTGTGCAGATTGGTACGATGAAAATTATTATCAAAACGGGAAAGGCGGCCCCCTTGAAAATCCGCTTGGTCCGGAACAGGGCGATTTTCGAGTATTGCGCGGCGGCGGCTGGTATCGTTCGGCGCGTAATTGCCGTATCGCCAACCGATCTAGTTACGATCCCGCTTATCGCAATTTTAATACGGGTTTTCGCTTATCGCTAGTTTCTCCAGTAATTTGATTTTCAATCGTTTTACTCCCTGTAATATGAAAAAGTACATACTACGGGACATTTTAAAAACAAAAAGAGCTTTCCACTTTTCTCCACAACTATTCCCTCTTTTTTAAATTCAAAATACCCGTTTGAAAATACCCGTTTATCGGATGCATTCGAGGAAAAAAGGGCCAGGGGTTTTATTTGCCCTCCGATCACTTTTGACTCCAAAAAATGGTACTATAATTTCTGACTTCCAATAGAACAAGGCCCTTCAAAGTTTATAAAACCATTCCTTCTGTATGGAGCACCCCAGGGGGAAAACATTAGCGCTTTATGGCCTCGAGTTTGGTGTGGGGAGGCTAGTTGCCATCAAATCACTTGACTCTTAAAAAAGGAACTAGAAGTTTCAATTTTAAATCGTTTGAGTCCCCTCCAGCACGGCCCGACAGTTTTGCTGAACTGGCGGAGCAGATCAGCGATTCCGTTGTGAACATCACCACCTCAACCGTTGTCGCCGGTTCGGATGGCCCCAATCTGAACATCCCCGAAGGCAGCCCGTTTGAGGACTTCTTCCGCGAATTCCAGGATCGCAGCCCCGGCGACCGGGCACGGCGCTCTTCGGCCTTGGGATCGGGATTTGTGATCTCCGAAGATGGCTATATCGTCACCAACAATCACGTGATTGATGGCGCGGACGAGATCGAGATCGAGTTCTTTCCCGGTGAAGGCCAGCCTAAGGAGCTGCTGCCGGCGGAGGTGATCGGCACCGGTCGGGAAATGCTGGGCGTGGGATGGGGTTTAGTTGCCCTCCAAAAACTTTCGACTATTAAAAAAGGCACTATCTCTTTCAAATTCCAATCGAATGAGCTCTTTTCGAAGTTTCTCAGACAACAAATGGCCATCTCAAAATTTAAATCAGATGTATTTCGGGAAAATACGAGATGCGGGTATCCACCCTCCAATCACTCTGAATCTTAAACTGGGCACTAGATCGTCCGATTTCCAATCCAATTAGCCCCCTCAACAGTTTTTACGATCATCCTTTCTATATATATACCTTATATGCCCCCAGGGTATAATTTAAACCCCTTTACCCTGAAGGGTATGGGGGTATATGAAAGGGGCTGTTCTCTCATCAACGCCCACCTCTTTACACTAAAGTTTTTTACTGTTTTAAAAAGTATAGTTGAGAGAAAGAGTCAAACTTTAGCGTATGGAGCGGGGCTTCGAGGAGGGAACAGCCCTTTCACATACGGAGTAATTTCTGTTCGTTTTAAGTTTTAATGTGGCTCCTTACTTTCAGTTAAAAAACTTTTTTTTTCTTGTTTAATTCAATAAAAAGCAAACAACCACCTAAGCACAATTGGCTGGACAGTGGGTGAAAAAGGCCAAGACTCATCATTTCGCATTTTTGATGTTAAGGGTGAATCCTTTCTTAAGAATTAAATTTAATTTCTTTTAAAGGAATTAAGCTCCTTAATTAATTTTTCTTTTTTATATTGAAAAAAAAAAAAAATAGAAATTGGTGGATTTACAAGGCTAGTGGATAGTACTAAAAATAGTAACAAAAGTAATCAATACTAAAATAAATCTTTCATAAAGTAATTTAGCTCAGCCGTAGAAAAGTAGGCTATTATCTCTTATGTTAGAAAGTCTTCCATAGCAAATGCAGGCTAGTTTCAGAGTTGCAAAATACTAGCGCTACAACCGGTGTCCGCTTTTTCATACAGAAATATTCTTTGAACAATGAATTTAAGGTTGCTACATAGTTTGCCAGCCTAGCTTTAATTCGACAGCTTCACTTACCTAGGTGAAAATACTAGTAAAGATTGTGGATGCAGTGAAGTAAAATAGCAGAGGCACGGGGTGTTTTTTCACACTTGAAATGCATTTTCAAGAATGGGGGGGGGATAAATCAGCAAACCAAAATTTTAATATTGAAGCTACAGTGAAGACAATGGTCAATTATGGTTGTGAAACTTAGGCACTATAACATAGGAAGAAGTACTTATTAGCTGTTTCCCAGAGGAATTGTATACGGATTGTTCTGGGTACCCGGCTAACTGACCGTATTTCAAACAGTAGGCTGCACAAAAAATGTGGTTCAATTTTATTTTGTAAGGCAGGACATTAGCCTCTTCAATTTTTAATCGAATGAGCTCTTTTCAAAGTTTCTACGACAAATCCTTTTATACGAAGCGCCTGCGTCTAAACAAATAAATGAATAATACATTGTGTCCACGTCGATCTTGCTTAGCCAGCGCTATTGCGGTGCCTATGATATGCTTATTATTTGGCTCGTAGTCCTTTTTTCATCAATAAGAGAAGAAACTTTTTCTCGCAAAATTTGGTCTGTCTGAGACACTTCAGAAATAATTTCTCTAAACATATGACGAAGGCTTACAACTGTTAAAGTCACAACAAAGTCCATTAAATTTATTATTGCAATTTGTGCAATGCTTTGTCATAATTCTGCTTTTCGTTTTTTCCCCTTCCTTGATGTGTGACATCTTTCTCTTCGGGACAGCTATTAACTACAGAGTTCGTGTAAGTGGCTGGTTTACTTGAAACATATTTGGCAGTTTCAAGACCCTTCATTGAAGCAAGCCATGGCAAGTTCTTTTTGTAGAATTCTTGGTAGTAATTTACATCGACAACTGGCAACAATTGCATAAGAGGCTCTACATCTTTTATTTTGTCTTCTGGCAAGTTTATGACTCAATTGACAGACTTTGGAACCTCGAGATTCCCAACTTCCCTTACCTCTTAGACGCCTCTCCTCTTCTCTCCTTGAAAGGTTCTTATGCGAGGAATGAATATGCTTTGTATATTAACAACCAACTGAGCCGGAATGTGGAAGGCATTTTTGAATCACTTTTTCTTGAGCTATTTGTGCCTTCTAAGAAAAAAGTTATTGATTGGAGAAATATATCGCTCACCATCAGGTTCTGTTTCTGCTTTTATGTACAGACTAATCCAGATTTTAAAGCTAATAGGATACCAGAACCAAGATGTGATCATCATGGGTGATTTTAACATTAATCTAGCCTTTCCTCTAACAAACAGCTAAATGGATCTTCTTTCTATTATGTCAGGATCTAATCTTTACCCTTCAACTACGAATATTTTTTCTACATTAAGGGTAAGTTGTGGGAGATTTTGAACTACCCAGAAGGCACTATGTGAATACTTTTAATAGTACCACTACAGTTATCGTAACTAATGACGCTAAGGGTATCAAGATGACACTTTTAGGGAAAGTTTAATAGGAGTTTCAATTTAACGAAGAAACTGTAGGCATGCAGGTTTTCAAAATGGCATATAAGCAATATCCACTCTAAAATAAGGCAACACCACTCTAAAATAGCTAGGAATATCATTGAAACTTTTAAAGGAGCAATTCGATTCAAAACTAACAGCTCTGCTATCTGCAGAGGTATAAAATTATATTAAAAAGTGCTGTTCGCGTCAGGATTATTTTAGTTTTATTGGTCATATTCTGTTGTAAGTCTTTTTTACTTGTATGTTTATGTTTTCCTAAGGACGGCCCTTGGGCATAGGGTCGAAATATCTATTCAAATTTGATTTCCACTGTCTTACGAATAGGATTCCCTATTGCTTTTCCTGTTTTTGATTTTTGTGGGTGAACTTGTCAGGGGAAACTATAAACTGGGGGAAATTGCCAGAATTCCTATACAATTTTTAAATGTTTTGCTTTCTCTTTTCCGTCTCAATTTTACACGTGGAGTTATTAAGGGTAATTGTCCGGGGTAAATTTCCTCCGGGATTAAGTTGTGTAGAATATATTTCCGTCATAGCTACTCTCGTTCATTTCCCTAATTATTTTTTTCTTCGTTTCTTTTGTTATTTGCTGAATGCTATTATACAGTTTTACTTCCCCTTTAATTTAGTTGTACATCCTCACAAACTTTGAGTGTGTTGCTGCAGCCAATTATCGTCGATTTTAATTAATTGTTTGTTATTAATTGAAATCTAAAATGGCTTATAACAATAATTCCTATACCATACTCACAATAATGTAAAGGAGGGACCATAATGTTTTATTGTCTGGTACTCTGGTTAACACAAATAGTGTCTTAACTGGAGCAGTTAACTATGATTAATGACGATTAGTCATAGATAACTAAGATTCTCCCGCTGTTGAGGAGAAATGGAGGGCTTGACAACAATCTCCTGCATCACATGCTCGTAGGGAAGCGCCTGTTGTGCGAAAACCCCCGAGAAGTGGGCGTGTACATACCTCCGTAAGTCAACAGGGTTTTCCAACTGTATTGGATTTATTTAACATAATAGACAATGTATTATATGTATTTCACATGTGTAGGTTGTAAATTAGCTAATGTGAGCTAGCTTTGCTTTGAACCTTTTGGGTCATGTCACATGAATGTTGAAGTCTCCAAGTACTATTGTGGCAATGTTTGGATGCAAGTTATGGAGTGCTTATATAATGTCGGTGATGGGACAAATGACATTTATTATTTAGATGGGGAGCTGTAAATCCCCAGTTAAGGGTTTTTTAAAGCAGCAACTACCGCCGAGATCTACACTCTCTCCCCACACCACTAACTACCCCTCTATATTCTGGAAAAAGCACCGAGAATCCCCATTATTAGTGCCCCTATGATACTTTGCCATGTTAGTCTCGGTCCGATTCTATAAACAACAAAAGGAAAAACAAATCATTTGCTGAATTGACACACACCAATGCTACCATATTAGAGAGACACATTAAGGATACTATATATAATTGCGATTGTCATTTATTTTTTAGATGGGGAGCTGTAAATCCCCAGTTAAGGGTTTTTTACAAGTATTACCTTTTTTGGGCAGATCGAATTTCCTCCGAGAGCAAATTATTTTACCGATTAGCAGACACGATTGAGGATTTAGGCACAGGTACAACGATTACCCTGGAAGCAACCGGCAAGGATAATTCCGGCTTTGCCAACGGCCCTAATTATGATGTTCATTACGACCATACGAATGATCGGGTTGGCATTGCCTGGATCAAAAAAGACACCGGTGGC
Source organism: Alatinidae sp. Z8VKAUB7J3 (assembly GCA_010016025.2). NCBI lineage: Eukaryota > Metazoa > Cnidaria > Cubozoa > Carybdeida > Alatinidae > Alatinidae sp. Z8VKAUB7J3. Next base: position 23,096,941 of record JAAAKM020721499.1, read on the forward strand.
CGGCGGCTGTTTTTTAAGTTTGGCACTTTTAATAGTAACGGCACTCTCGCCTGGTCTGCCGAGAATGATGTCGATGGAAACCTGTATCGGGAATTTGATCATCCGGCACTGGGGCGAGATCCAAATAAGATAAAATTCTTTTTTGAAATAACTTTTTTTTAATCTTTAAATGAAGTAACTATTGCAGTAGGTCGGCAATTATTTAGCATTAAATTTATCGCCTTTTTTACACCGTGGAATAAGTTGGGCATTTTTCATTTAGAAAGGAATACCCCAAAAAACAAACACAAATTTAAAATATAAACTGGAGGTATTTGAAGCACATGTGCAAGGTGTTTCAAAAGATTAGTTGAAAGTCCATCCAAACTTAATGAATTACCTCGCTTTAAACCTATTCGTTTTTTTTTCAAAATTCATCAAAACTAATTGAGTAAAAAACATACCCGTATCCTCTGAGAGTTAAGAGGAAGAGTCAAACTTTAGCGTAAAGAGCGAGGCGTTCAGTAGGAAAAGCCCCTTTCATATACGGAGTAATTTCTATTCGTTTTAATGTCGCTCCTTACTTTCATTTAAAAAACTTGTTTTTTATATTTAATCCAGTAGAAAGAGGCACATTTTATATTCTTGAAATCAAAATCGGTTGTTTACTGTATATCCTCTCCTAAGTCCTTTTCTGCGGACACTTTCTATAAAAATGTGATGAAGAAAATAAATAAATAAAGGGATCTATTTTTTTTTACTCCGTTGACTCAAAAAAAGAAAAAAAAAAACACTATTTTCCTCTTTCTAATTCTCAAAGCGGCGTGGCAGGCCATCTTCGAATTGGTAGCGGAGCACAGGTCGGCGCGCAATCGGGCGTCATGCGGGACGTAGAGCCAGGGGCAAGAATGCTGGGGTCGCCCGCGATGCTGGGGCGGCAATTGTTCCCGTAAATAACGGCAATTGAGTAACTAGTCAGGAGAAAGGGCGCGTAGCAATGGACGACCACGCGGAGCGGGTAGGCGGAATCGACATCAATGCGATCATGCGGATGATACCGCACCGGTATCCTTTCCTTATGATCGACAAGGTCGAGGACATAGTCGAGAACGAGAGCGCTGTCGGCATCAAAAACGTTTCGATCGCCGAACCGAAAGAACATTTTGCTATAAAAGAGTTATTTTACAGCAGCCACTATTGATGCTAAATTACTCGATTTTCAACGATACAAAATTGTATGATAAATAGCTTCAGTTTTTCGTCTTTTTTTTCTAAAATGTTTGCAAAAATATCTATGGGATCCTGCATCCAAAAACGAGATCAGTTTTTCTGTATCAGCAATAATTTTTGAAATATAGTACTATCATCCACAATCAAGTTAACTCTTTAGATCACTCTGAATGTCAATTATGTAAAATCATATAATAATTACTATCAGTATATTAATCTATTTGTAGCACATTTTCTGACTCGGTTGTACTTTTTAAAATTATAGATACCAACTTTCGGACTTTCTTTATGGGCACTTCATTCGATCTGTTAGCCATTAGTTTCAGGGGGGCGATTTGATATTATTCGCCAGGCATATAGACGACAAAGGAGTTTTTTTGCGCATTGCTTGGATATTATGTCAATTGATCATGCATAAACTGGTGACAATGTAGGTGTGGCATCTTCTTATTCTAAGGTGGAGTGCAAATTTCATGGTAGGGCAGACTTGGTGAATATGAGAATGGCATATTAGTGGCTAGAGTGGTGCAGGACTGAACAGGGCGTCTGATGAGGTCTCAGTAAGGCATGGCGGGACGAGGCGGACATTAGCTTTTTTTTATATGTCAAAAAATCCGTATAGGAATAAAATCATTTAACTTTTATTTACCTAAAGGAATTAATACCATAATGTTTCTAGATCATCCTCGACCGAATCCCACACTAAACAGGTGACCTTTAGCTTATATCCTGCTTCAAATAAAAAAAAACTAACAAAATGCCTTTTTTGAGGCATTACTTAATAAGGTCACTAAGATAGCCAACCCCCTGATAGCAGACCTCATTGGCGAAAGTCTTGATTTTGTGTGTAACGTAGATACTCTTACAATTATCAGGCCTCAACATTTTCTATCAATATTAGCAGAAAAAACTTCAAATTGTCAATAAAATCAAACTTCACCGTATGTTAAATAACAAGGTGTACGAAAAATATGGTCCTACCTCAATTTCTAGGGCTATAAACAAAGAAAATGGAGATAGCTATGACATGTTTTATGGACGAAGGATGACATATTGTCAAAGATCATTCTTTTTGGCCGTCCATCTGGAACCAAACGAAAACAGTTTTCTTCAAATTTTTCCCCCAATTGAGGTGGGAAGAGGCCATAAAGAAGGATTTAAAGGGAAATAGGAACTTCGTGAGAGGGGGTAAAGGGCGAAGGTTAGAATAATTTGGGGTGGAGGAACACACACAGCTGCACTGCTCTTAGGCGGTATGGTGCTGCAGAAGTTGTTACGAGCACAGGCGCCTAACATCCTGAAATTTTAGCATATTGAAAACACTAGCAGGAAAAAGCGCAGCATGATCACAAAAAGTTGAATGTGAATTATATAATGCTTTCCGTTTAAATTTTCACCTATTTGCTATAATTTTGGAATATCTAACCTGAATATTTTTCTGTCGAGTCCTCCAAAAGCTTATTACGCAAACTCATAATGCCGCAGCATACAGAAATGCTAAGCCATTTCAAGGAACAAACAATAAAAATTGTGAAATTAGAACATTAAAGGGGGAAAGACGATGCGCAAGAGCTAAAACATAATTTTTCAGTATTCCAAGTTAAACTATTTTTAAAAGATTGCAATTAATGAGGGATATTCATCAGAAGGATATGAGTTTCTCAACAAATGGTTCTAAAGACAATCTCATTTGAGGAGGGGGAGTGAAAGCTCAAAACCAACGACGGCAAAAGAATGAGAGGGGAAGGTTTAAGAATAATGTCAAACAGGTGTGTTGTGATTTACTTAACATCGATGAAATGTTCCATTTTACAAGCATCTCTAATCTTCCAGAACAACTACCCGCTTTACGGTCATTTCAATGTTGGCGCTCAAGCTCTATCACATTTTAGTTCAAGTTCCTTTTATTACCAATATACTTCCGTTTATAAACAAAAATATCCCAAAGGGCTACCATTCGGTCTATGAGGACCTGCCCTGGCAGCGCGCGGTCGTCGATTGGCTGCAGGCACTGCGTCGGGCGCCAAGCCGGCCGCGTGTCTTTGGCATTTGCGGTGGCCATCAGTTGATGTGCCAGGCCGCCGGCGCGGCCGTGGCAAAGCTCGCGGGCGGCTTTGTCGCCGGCTCGGAAGCGATCTCTCTGACGCCGGCCGGCCAGAATCATTTTCTGTTCCGGGGGTTCTCGGACCGGGAACTCGTCTTCCACTTCGCCAATCAGGATCATGCCCTTGAGCCGCCGGCAGGTGCGACGGTCCTGGCATCTCACGCGGCAATTCCCTACGCTGCACTGGATGAAAGTAATGAGCAACGTTGAAAGGTAAAACGAATAGAAATTAGATAAGAAAATACTCCAAATGTGTGCCTCCGGCTCTTTACGATAATTTTGGCCGCGCCATTGGTCGACACAAATGATAAGGAGGAGTCAATATAGACAAGGCGTTTCCGATCAGAGACCGAATAACGTATTTTTTACGTGTGTTACTAAGCTGGAATACATTATTTTTTATTGCTAGCGCCAATGACATTGTTAAGACTGTCTGGGAAAATTGTACGTTGAATGTAAAAGATATCTTGATGGAAATACAATCTACATCATCTTTTGTATTTGAGCTACGTAAAGAGTTAACCCTTCAATGATATATGACTCGTTTGGCCATCCATAGTTAAAACAACCTTTTCATAACCCTTTGCAGCTAGCCATGGGGAAAACAATTCTTGTTTACATTTGAAAAATACATCCTTCGTAATCCATCCTGATTCGTTACGGAATGCCTTTACATCTTGTGGAACTGTTTTGAGGAATTTTTCTTTTATCCTAGTACCCTTATACACAACCTGCAGGGGGGATGCTCACCTTTAGGTTTAACATAGGCCAACACGGTTAACCCATCCTATTCATTCACAAAATTTTTAAAAAGTTTTTAGATCTCCTCTGTGCTAAAACAGGCAAAGGTGGATCGTACCTGGCTCTCCCTTTTTCTCCTGCTTGCCATGGCTGGAAAAGAACGCTGTCCAGAAAAAATTCCTTGATTTCTTGGTATTCTTGAATAGTAAAATTGGTATTTAAGCATTTGGGAGAAAAATTTTCGATATTAGATGCGGCTATTGTTGTAGACGATCAATTCCTTCTCAAAACTCTCGTACGCTTTCATTGAGAGGCCTTTCACAGGATAATCTCTGGAAATCTGTCTGAGAATCGTTAAACCCTTTCTAAAAATCATTGACTTTTTACATTGTCATCTACTCGGCTGTAGTACAGCAACCTTGAAGTGATTAAAATTATTCCTAAAAAGTCGCTAGAACATATTAAACCTGAAAATAACACAAATATCATGCTACAGGTCAGATTCAAAATCAACATACATTACTGTGATTGAGTAAATAACATCTAAGACATGTCAAATAAGAGTTGGACAGCCCCCCCCCCCCATCAACCGGGCTTTAGGGCTAGACTGTCAATAACACTTTACTTAGAATGAGGTATTTTTAACAGTGTTTTTTTTTTTATTATGCAGTTAAGTTTACAATAATTTTTTAAATAATAACATTTATGAGGGCTATTATACTCTTACGAATTTAAAAGAATGCTCATGCTTGTAATTTTTTACCTTCCCACCCTTAAACCTTACATGACAGTTTCTACAACTGAACTTGTAACTTATCCAAACGAAACTGAACTTGTAGTTTCAGATAACTTCTTGTAGTGAAACCAATAGAATTTAAAGCCAATTGTACTTTCTAATTAGCTGAAATTTGAATAAAAATTTCAGGAAACAGCTGGGCACTACCTCAAGTGAATAAGGCAATTTTCCAAATTAGTACAAATAATTGCTTTTTGCAGTGAAACCAATAGAATTTAAAGCCAATTGTACTTTCTAGCTAGCTGAAATTTGAATAAAAAGTTCAGGAAACAGCTGGGCACTACCTCAAGTGAATAAGGCAATTTTCCAAATTAGTACAAATAATTGCAATCAAAATGAACCTTACAAAATTCATCGTAAATTTGTTTAAATGCATTTTTGTTACTTTTTTACGCGTTGCACAAAAATCCGTGGGAATTCAAACCCAGTAACCCAGGATACGGCCTTGCTCTCTGTATGACTGAGAATTTAAGACTTTTCAGATATTAGTTTTATTTAACTCCATTAGCTCAACAGGAAAAATCAAACAACTTTTGTTGTCACAAATTTCTTGTATGAAACAACTCATTGACAGAAATAAAAACGTGGAACATACCTTTCTTTTTCATTGACTATTTCGCCATCTAATATCTTCAAAGACAAAAGCCAATTAACTGTAAAGGGACGATAATCAAATTCCTCTGGCGCGTTCGGCCTTGAGCAGTGCGACCGCCCGGCCTTCAACCTTCACAGGCAAATCGAGTGCTGCGGACAAGATCGATCCAACGGAAACATTGTCCCAGCCAAGCGGCGGGCTTGCGATAAGGATACCGGTTTCCGGATCGGCACGGCCGGCAATCGAGATCCCTGCACCCAAGAGGCGGGATTGATCGAAATCGGTTTTCTCGATAAGCGCCATGGCGACTTCGGCAACCTGCTTGAGTGTCGCGGACGGGTTCTTGAGATCCAATAAGCGGACATTGTCTCGAGCAATGATCTCACCGCGGCAGTTGGCAATGGAGACCGAGCGCACATCCGGCCGTTTTCGTGAGCGACCAGAAATTGTCGCAGCGGTTCATGCCCGATCACCCGTTCGAGGGCAAAGGCTTGATGGTTGTTCTCGAAGCCGAGGGTTTCAATGGCGAAGCCGTCCGTCCCTTGAATCGGTTGAGTCTGGACGCCGCCGTGAGTGAATTGAGTCTGGTTCTGAAAGGCGTTTTGATCCTGACTGTCTGTGAGCGTGCGTTCGGCCAGACTGTGATTCGAGGGCTGCCACTGCTCGAAGGCTTCGGCGTGGCATTCTCGGCAAGATTCACTTCCCGCGTATTGGGCGAAGACGGTCTTTTCTGGTGCGAGGGAAAAGCCGTCTTGGGATTGTAAAAAAATTCTACGTCGCAGGATGTCATCTGCTTAGAGATTGGTGTTCAGCGTCATGATGATTTTTTTTTTTCTTGAACCTCTGCCATACGACCAATTTAAGACTAATCAATACGAATAGTTCCTTTAAAATTGCTACACTTACGTAACTATGGAAATGAATAATAATATTAAGTTTAAAGTTAAATACAAATATTAAGCTCAATTTAAAGAACAAAATCAGAAAATTTTCAGGACAAAATATTAAAGTATAGCAGGCAAAGCTTAAAACCAACGGTTTATAAAAAAAAAAAATTATTTAACCTATCCATAAGAATAATTAATGACAGTCAGATAAGCCAGCCGAAACGAAAGAGGTTCTAAACCGGGGTTGGTTTTCTACCGGCGACATTGCGTTTCTCGATGATGACGATGAAATCTGGATCGTCAATCGCAAGAAAGAAATCATTATTCGCGGCGGGTACAGTGTCTATCCGAGCGAGGTTGAGGCTGTGATCGATCAGCTGGATATGATTCGTGAAGTCGCCGTGATCGGCGTCCCGCACGAGCGGTTGGGAGAAGAAATCAAGGCATATGTGGTTCCCGGCGAAGTTAAACTTGCGGCTGCTCAAAAGAAATGTAAATCTGAGGCCGTTCGCTTGGACTCGCTGAAACAAGAAATCAAGAACTATTGTCTAGAAACCGACTTTGAACCTCGTTAAACCTAGTGTCCGGCTGGCAATTGTCGAAACAGAGCTACTACATCGGTAGCTATGAGCACTCGCTTACGCTTGGGACTAATAACCGTAAAAAACCATATATCTTGGCCTTTTGCAACTTTTTTTGGGTTTTTATTATTGAAAAGCCCAATTTGTGGCGTATCGATTGTGTCCCGCTAGGAGAAAGACACAGAGCCAGGGCGCCGAATAGGTGGTCGATTCAAGTAGTTCGGACACTTGACTGAGTCCGCCTGATGACGAAGCACTCCAGTTGTTGAAGCCAGAGCGGTGTCGCCATGCGACAGACGTTTTGCGGCAATCGACCTGTGTGTCCCGAGAATGTTACGGTCGGTGTTTCACTTGATGTTTTGGAGTTGACTGCGCATCCGCGCGTGCGCGTAACAGTCCAGCCTTACGATGTTGACGGCAACGCCCTGCATTCTGATCTGCATATTGTCGATACGAATACTGACGGCAATCTGGTGCTTGTCACTAACACATTTTCGGACGTCTACTCAGCTCCCGCAAACACCGCGACATTGGAAGTGAAGCTGCAGTTCCCGGTTGCAGGCTTCCAAGGTCAAATTGATAACTTCCGGTTGGAGTATTCCTGATGTTAATGACCTTTGGTCTGGCAATGGCAATGACCGATATAACAAAATATTTTTTCAGCTGAATTTAAGGAGCAACATAAGAGCTCACAACGAACAGAAAATATTCTCTATATGAAAGGGTTGCCCCCCTCCTCAATACCTTGCCTTCTAAGTTAAAGTTTGACTGATATCCCAGTCTTTTAAGATCAACTTCCGAAACGCAAGGGCCTTTTAATTAGAATAGGAAGCTCTTTCGAAAGTTCTAAAATACTTTAGCCTGAACAGAAAGATATTGAGGAGGGGAGTAACCACTTCACATATGGAATAATTTCTGTTCTTTTTGAATTTTAATGTTGCTCCTTACTTTCAGTTGAAAAAAATTCTTTTTCTTCATTCGGGCAACGGCTCCCGGGCGAAGTCCACCCGCAGCGCGTCGCACGCCCGCTCCAGCTCCTGGTAGGCGCGGAAGCCCGAGGAGCGCAGGATCACGACCGGGTAGCGGCGTTCGTCCCCCTTGAGGGACTTCAGCAGCTCGCGGACCTGCGACGTCTTCTTGCGCAGGTCGCCGTACTCCTCGACCTCGCCGTCGGGCTGCACGAAGACCTTCTGGTCGCGGCACTCCAGGTAGACGGGGATGCGGTTGCCGACCTTCTTGGGCAGCCGCCCCCAGGTGTAGGCCAGGTCCTTCGCGTCGTCCTGCAGCGCCTCCTCCTAGCGTTTGGTCTCCTTCAGGAAATTCAACCATACATGCTTACTCTACAAGACACAATGACCTCTACAAAATACCTAAAACGCGCAAATGCTCAGGTGAGCGGGCAATAATAGTAAAAGGAGCCAAACTCTGGAACAAGCAGAAACCAGAAATTCGGAGAATCAAATCACAAAATGAGTATATAAAACATCTGAAAAATGAAAAATTAAGCTCATATATTTGAGAATTTATAATAATTATTAGCTTAATAACCGATTGATTAATTTGCTATTTTTAATTATTCCTATTGACTTTGGCTTGTTACAAGCCAGGTTTTGCTGTAGTTACAGTTATTTGCTTATTAGCTGTTATCTTTAGTTATGTTAGGTATTTAATATAATGCGTTCTGAGCGGCCTGTTTTCTCCAATTCTCTGTTGTAGTATCAATAATTTTGTTACTAAGGTATTATATTTTCATCAGCTCTTGGTATATTTCATTTGGGTTAACCGAACTTAACTTTTTTGGTGTGGTCGCTATAGCACGTAAGTATATAATTTCTTAGACCACGCTGCTTTTCTGTTTACGAAAAATTAAGCTAGAAAAAACAGGTTACAATTTCAACAAAGCATTGAACTAGTGTTTTTGCTTAACGCATTGTGCACCATGGAATGTACGCATTCCAAGTATGCAAATGTCACTAAAAACAGCTTTTGATGCTTGAATTGTATTCTACAAAACAGCAATTTTGGGCCAAGCCTAGGGTCCCATAAAGCGTTTTTACGCCCAAATTTTCAAACATTAAGGTAGAGATACTTCAAAATGAATTCTATAAATATTCAGATGAATATGGAGTTAGCCTACTATCTCACTTTATGTGAAATAATGGATAAATAAAAGATTAAGCGGGCAGCATGGCTGTTGAGGGATCCGACACGTGGGTTGGCACTACAGGATCCTATGGTGGATATGGGGGCAACATCCGTCTTTCAGGAGCTGCCACAATCACAGACACAGCTATTTGGTTTAATTGCATTTGGGACATCCAAATGTTTGAACTGAGAGGTATCTCAGCGAGAGAGAACATCAAATTTCCATCGATAAGAAAATGGGAAAATGGGTTTCCGTTGATAAGAAAATGAGATATTTGTGATCGGTCAATTTTGTCCATTTCAGTCCCGACGTCCCATATGGCTGTTTTATAAAATTTTAGACATGTAAATACTTTGTATTGATTCAGTGAAATTATTGCTTATTTTATACGTATGGAAAACTAGACTGGCTCAAAATAATAGAACGTTTGCGTTTAATTCGAGTCCAAAAAAGGTCATAGCTGATTCAGAAATTCACAAGACGCTATATCAAATTTTGTGTCAGGCTTAGATTTACAGCCAACATCAAACTCAAGAGTGAGAGTTTTTGAAGATGAAAACACAAAGAAAAGGCAATTTACTATTACCTTCTGGTTCCAAGGTGAACAGGAGATAGCAATCTAGGGTGTTAATATATTATGCCAACAATACCCTCAGAGGTATTACTCAACGACATCACCCAAAAATAACGTCATTCTAAAACCAACCCCAGAAACGATGCTCTAGAGTACCCATCGAAAGGCCCATATTTTGGGTAAAAAGTTAGTTTTATAGAGGAATCATTAACCCAAGAGTGAAAGTTTGATCAACACATATTCTACCTTGTCTAGAACCATGCTGTTCTCTTAAAACTTTGTCTGCAGCTAATTTCCCTGAAAATATCTCTGAAGGCATCGACTATTAAAACGTTGCATTAAAAGGATACAGTCCTCCTGTTGTTTGTCAAATATCAATGAAAAACTTCTGGAAAATACGATTAGTTCCTCAGTTACTTGCAATTTATGGTCCTACAAAGCTTTTTACTTAGAATAACGGGTGTGATTTTCAACGGATCAGTAGAAACATTTCAACGCAACCGTTGAACTGTTCTGCAAAAACAAGTTCTGCCCAAACTTGCAGCAAAAACAAGAGGTTTTTTGACGTATCACGCAAAGATGGCCGTTTCAGCATAAAATCTCATCAGTGGGAACCATTGGTTACGTTATGATCTATCATAATATTCAATCTAGAATGATTGAATGGATTGTGTATTTTCCTATGTGTGAAATAATTGACATGCAGAGGAGGAAATCGATTACTAGGAATTGCTTACATTTGATATGCACCTGCAAGTTAAGTAAAGCTTGAAAGGGTATTATCAGATAACATTGGGGGTGGTTCGTGGTGAATTTTTTTAATAATAGAGTCTTTTACTCTATTGGAACTTGAATATGCTATCAGGGATGAAATTAAAGGGTCACCAACATTAAAAAATCTTGAAATCACAGAATAAGCAGTTAATATTCAACAGACAGGAAAAGAAAAAGTGAAAATGCATACTGTTTGATAAGCAAAACGAAACTTATTTTATAAAAAAAAAATACCTGTTTTAGCTTAAAAATACAATGTCAATAGTCAACGTCAAATTTTTTACACCTACCTTCTTTTTCCCTGCTTCAAAGAAAATTAAAAATAATCCATGAAAATAAGATATAGTAATCTAGTCAGCATCCATCTTGAAATGGATAATTAAGATTCTAGAAATAAGGTAAAAGTAGACTAATCTGAACTTCTGTTTTATTATTCCTAGTTTAACTTTTCTTTTGTGTTTTTTTCAATCTAAATTTTTGTTTTAAGCTCTGTATCTTTTTAAACAATTATATCTTATTAATCTTTTCATATGAATCATTAAAACAAAATTTGCACATTAATTTTTTTTTTTGCTAAATGGCTTTGTCATAGTTTTGATCGGACGGGAGGTGGGGAGGATGCCTAATTGCCCTACAGTTTTTCTGGTTGCTTGAAAAGGCAACAAGAACTTTTAATTCTTACGAACGTTTTTATTAGTAAAAAAATACGTATCTTACGAATTAATTTGCGCAACGAACTTCAATATTCGTATGTTTTTATTACACATATGAAGGGATTCGCCCCTCGTCAATACCTCGCTCTTTACCCTAAAGCTTAAATTTTGTCCCAATTCCATGCGAATGGCCACTGAATCACAAAGTCCATTGTAAAAAGATTTTTAGATAACCCTCCATTTGTTCATTCCAAATTTGAGTTTGCAACAGAAAAAAGTATTAACTTACAGTATATTCTATTAAAGCTCCTGTCGAAAAGCTCTTCTTCTCCGTCTACGACAAGTTTATGTGCTAAGACCATATCTTTAATATTACGATTCTCTTCGAAGCGAGCACGCAACAAAACAGCATGGTATCGGTATTCATGTCTGAAAATTTTGAAAACAGGTTACTTTCATACACACTCATGAGAAAGGAAGGAATTTGGAAAAGTCTACGAGAAGCATCCGAGGTCCAACCTTGAAATTTATTTGTAGAAAAAATCACATGCACCTTGAGCGTTGGTGTCAACGAATTCACGAGCGGTCCGGTCCACGAACCGGCCGCGATCACCAAACTGCCGGCCGATTCGATTCCATCACGGGTTGTCACGGTCACACCGGTTCCGTCGATGTCCCATTGATGTACCAGTTGATGATGCCGACAAGTCGCCCCTGCTTGCACGGCCACTTTCAAATGGGCTGCAACGCAATCTTCCACTTTCAAAAAGCCCGCGTTTTTTTCGATCACTGCCTGCCACGATTGCTCACCAGTCAGCCCTGGCCATCGACCGGTCACGTCGGCCATCGGCAGTGCTTCGATTGGTAGTTGATGTTCTGCCGCGCTTTAAACCAAAATTTAGTGTTTAGTTTAATGGTCGTATTTTAATGTGAGTTTCTTTTGTACTGATTTAGGGTAAAGGTTTAATTGTCTTACAAAAGAATTCCGTTGTTTCTCTTGTCGTTTGTATTTAGGGTAATTGTATCCAGCCAATTGTTATAGAAAATCGAAAAAAGAGAAAAGTGGTGCTTTCTGCAATTTTGTGGTGCAAAAGTGAGTGGCACGAAACTTGAAAATTCTGAGGCAGCCAATCGATTTAAATTATTGGAAAATTGTATGTTGAAATTCCCAACGAACTCCAGAGACAATAATGTTATAGAGTAGCAAATTCGGTCCAAAAGAGTTACTATTTACATCAAATTATTCATTAATCACTGGAATATAATTCCTATCTTATTTTAAACAAACATAAAACATTTTTTTTATATTATATCAGGAAATAGGACGAAACAATATTAATTCAATTGGAATCTTAAGGAGAACAAACAGAACCCGTTATAATGGCTAGGAGCATCAACTCCAGAACGGAAAAAAGATATACATACCCTTGACATTTAAGCTGTTTAATGATGGATTTTTATGCACAGCATTAGAGTGGATACGAACAAGTACAATATTTACTAGATTAATTTAGAAGCTTTTCCCACAAAACAAGTTTTTTAAAAAAAAGTAAAGAGCTCTATTGAGGCACTGGAACATCAAAGAGAGCTGTTTAAGGAATCAGAAGTTAAATTTTATATCTTATCGTATTTTTCACATGCCTAGACTCGATAAGGTCGTCATAATGTGCCACATGATGCGCTAAAAGTGCAATTTTGGTAGTATTTTTGGAATGGAAAGGCCAGGTCGGACACATGAACATCATAGAGAGCTAACTATGGGTTCATTTATAAACTGATTTTTATATTTAATTGCTCCTTATAAATTTGACTTTATAAGACAATCTTAAAGTGACACATGACAACCGAAGAGTACACTTTGGGTTGTCGTTCTTTTTTTTTAATAAAAATGACGAAAAGGGGTAAGCTTGATATAGCTTGTTTTCCGTCGATCAATATATTTTTCATTTCATCTATCAACAAGCAATTGCTCTTAGCCAGTTATCGCCGAAACAACAGTAGAATTTATATTAGCAGACAAAAAAGGTTAGTTTTTATTTTGAGCTTTGTATAGTGCATAATTTAGCCCTATAATTACTCTCCTTTAATAAAGGTCTACTCGCATATACCTTTGTGACTTACAACCCCATACGCTCCAAACCTCAATAGCTCAGTGTGCTTGTTTTGATCTCATCCCTCTCTCTCCCTCAGTGGTGGTTCTAGTCTCTCTTGCGTCTGCGGTGAAATCTTGACTACCGTCCTAAATAGCCCCTCAGGACCTCGAGGCCAGGACTTTCAGCTATGCCCCTTGGATATGTAAGATTTTTATTGAAAGGTAGTAGTACAAACGTTAAAGGAGGCTCATTTGATTGAAAATTGAAAGCTATAGTTCAATTTTAAGATTCACAAATAATAGAGGAGAACTCTCCTCCCCCTCACTACCTCGCTTTTCGTCAAACGCATCTAATTGAAATTGTGATATAGTCATTTTGTAAAAAATAGTCCAAAGAACAGAAAACAATGCCTCCAAAGTTGAAAAAATACAGAGCCTAGGGGCAAGGGCTGTGTGGTATGTCCCCGGAGGTATGTAAGGTTCTGTGGTGAGGTAAAACTAAGCATGAACTGCCTAATCTCCGAGGATTCACTAAAGGTGGAGTTTCAGGTACAAATGTTGGATCCAATCTGTCTCTACTTAAAGTTGGTGATTGGTGTAATTCATGTTGTGCAACATATTGTGGTCTAAAAGTAAAAAGAAATTAAAAAAAAACTTAAGGCAAGCATGAAAACACGACGATAGCTAAGAATAAGGGAAAACTAAATATATTAAGAGAACATCACCAACTGAAATAGAATTTACACTGTAAAGACAATAATCACAAAAATGAACCACTTGTAGAAAATTTTGAATTCGGATTTAAAATTTGGTGGTTTCATCATCTGTGTGTTTGACTTTATGTATTTGTGTGTCTATCTCTCTCTCTCTCTCTCTCTTTCCATCTCTCTCTGTCTCTGTGCGTCTAGCTCTGTGCATTTTTGTGTGTGTTTTTTTCTCTGTGTCTTTCTTTTTGTGTTTGTGTGTCTGACTCTGTGTGTTTTTGTTTGTCTTTTCGTCTCTCTGACAGTGTGTCTGACTCTGTGTGTCTTTGTATACATTTTCATTTTTGTGTTTGTCTTACTGTGTATATGCGTCTGACTCGGTGTGTTCATGTGTTTGTGTTTTTATCAATCTCCCTCTCTCTGTGGCTGTGTGACTGGCTCTGTGTGTTTGCGTGTGTTGTCTTATTTCTATCTGCCTATCTGTCTTCCTTTTATTTCGATCTGTCTCCTGTCTTGTTTCTATTTACCTACCTGTCTTGCTTTTATTTCAACCTTTTTCATTTCTATTTATCTTCGGTCTTATTTCTACCTGCCAACCTGTCTTCTTTTAATTTCATCCTTTTATTTCTATCTGTCTTCTGTCTTATTTCTATCAGCCTATCTGTCTTCCTTTTATTTCTATCTGTCTTATTTCTATCTGCTTTCATTTATTTCATCCTTTTATTTTTATCTTTCTTATTTATATCTACCTACTACCTTTCTTTTATTTCATCTTACTTTTCATTATTTCAGTTTTGGATAATCCATCTTCTTGATTTTAGGTTTTTAAAAATAAATTACAATTTACGATCTTAGCTTTGAACACATCTTGCACGGTTAATATAAGGCTGTTAAAAATGGATTCTTTCAGGATGATAACTTGGGAAATCAAGTTTCCTTTTGTCTCGCGTTTGTATATTTTTTAAACATGATTATGGAAGCGTAAATCTTACTTCTATAAAACAAGAGTGTCTAATTAGGCAACTACTAGAGAGACATATGGTAAGACAAAAATTAAGGAGAAAAACCGGCCAATAAGAAACAATTAGCAGTTGTATAGGGTGTTACTTACATTATATACTCACGACAAATGGGCAGCGAGAATCAAAACGTGTCAAAATTGAAATGACAGCGGTGGGTTTAGGATTTTGACATGGATAAGGTCATCAATGCCCACCATACCTTTGTTAAAAAAGCAAGGGTTCGGCGGTATGCGTTTCTTAATGACGAAAGATAAGCCGAGGCAAAACAAACCAAACAAATTGAAAATGATAGCGATGATGCTTGGGTTTTGGATTTCGACACGGATAAAGTCATCAATGCCTACCATACCTTTGAAAATCAAAAATATGGACTAGATAAATCGTTGGAAGAAAAAGAAGTTTTTTTCCCGCCACCTGAATAATTAAAAGTAACAAAGGTTTGGCGATATGAGTAGCTATATCTTTGGATATACCCCGCAGCCTCCGGGGAAAGGTCTTTAAGTCATACAACTTGACCATCTTTTATAAATAGTGTTTGTTATAATAAAAATATGTTTACATTTTCAGGTAGGGCGGCGGGACGAATTTTTTGTTGGGGCTTTTCCACCGGGGAATTTTTTATTGGGAGGGAGTTTTCCGGGGGGTGAACTTGTCAGGGGAAATTATACACTGGGAGAATTTTCCAGAATTCCTATACGAATTTTTTAAATATCTTTCTTTCTCTTTTCCGTCTCAATTTTATGCGTGGAGTTGTTAAGGGTAATTGTCTGAGGTAAATTTTCACCAGGATGGTTCTTCACTCTCCTTTGAAAACTACTTTTTTGAACAGATTTTTTAAATTACTCTGTTAAAAAGTCTGCATACCGTATTTATATCGAGGAGCGACGGACCTGACAGTGGGTGCTGGAGTACAGACTCCCCAAAATACAATGGATTTTACATTTTATTACGTGCAAACCAATAATCTTTTTATAAAAAATTCCCAGTTGTTATTATTTTTCCTATTTAACGATTTTGACTGGTCCTAGAACAACCATTACATATGGGCTATCAGTCCAATCTTTTCTATAGCTGATAATGATTTCAATATCTCTCAGTGGAAAAAAAAATCATCTAAATAAATATTTGCTCGGCGGCAGGTTGTCAATCGCCCTGCCGAGACAGTTGAGCGGATCTTCCGCCAGCAGTTCGGCACCCAGTTCGGTCAATTCGATGTGCCGGACACGCTTGCGAAGAACATCGATACCATCAGCGCGATGCTGTTGGCGGTCGACGGCAACTCGGATGAAAAGTGGACGGAGCTGTTCAGTGACGCGTTGATCGAAAATCAAAACGACGATGGTTCATGGAACTCATGTGGCCAATTGCCCGCCCAGAAACGACCGACGGCCGAAACCACCAGCGTCACCGTGCTGTGGACGCTGCTTGCGCTTTCAAAGCTGGACCGAGAACCTGACGATTTTGACGGCGATTTCCGCCGGCCGCGCGAAGGCCTGGCACAGCGCCCAGGCCAGCAGCGGCATGATGCTGAATTGCGCCACCACGCCGAGCAGCACCGCCAGTGGCCGGCGCGCGACTTCCTGGAAGTCGGCAGCCTTGAGGGTCAGGCCCATGCCGAACATGATCAGCCCGAGCAGCGGGACGATCCAGGCGGTCAGCGGCAGGAACCAGCTGGGCTGGAAGAAGGCCGCGATGGCGAACAGCAGCACCCAGACGGCGAAGGAGTTGCCGATGAAGCGGCTGAGGGTGATCAGGGCTTGCATGGTGTGTTTCCTGGCAGGTTCGGAAAAGTCGGCCAGCCTCTCCGATCACTTTCAATTTTCAATCGAATGAGCTCTTTCCGAAGTTTCTACGATAAATATCTAAATACAAAACGTCCTGGTCTAAAAAAAATAATAATGCATTGTGCTCACATCGCTCTTGACTTTGGCAGCACTTTTGCACTACCAATGATAATTTATCATATACAGATTTTTTCAAAATTATATACTCAGTTTTTCCTGTGTTACATCGTTTTGACGATCCTTATGCACCTTAAAATCCAAAACGTAATTACTGGAACTTTCAACTAGGCTCAACTAAATAAATCTCTTAAAATTTTGACGGATATGATTTAGGTAATTATAAATTGGAGAAGGAGTTCTCTCACTTCAGCCCCCCCCCACCAGATGGTCGAATCAGGGAAAAAGACTTTATCAGGTCAATTTGTGCAGGTCTCTGACACGCCTACCAAATTTTCATCGTCCTAGCACGTCCAGAAGCACCGAACTCACCAAAGCACTGGACCCCCTAACTCCCCCAAAGAGAGCGGATCCAGTCCGGTTACGACAATCACGTATCTACGACATTTGCTTATTCTACCTACCCAGTTTCATCCTGAAATCTCCACTCTAAGCGTTTTACAAGATTTCCGGTTTTCCCCTCCAAATCCCCCCGATTTCCCCAGATCTATTCAGGATTTAAAATAGAGCTTGGAGACTCGGCAACAGCCCAAGACGCTCCCATGAAATGGGGCGATATCCCCATGTGGCAGCTTCAGCCCATCGATCAGTATCCTGGAGATACAAATGCAGTGGCTCTCATATTGGGCGATTATGGCGAAATCACAGTCGAAAATGACTGGTCGGTTACGTTTGTGCGGCATCGACGAGTCAAAATTTTGTCTGAGGCTGCCTACGATGACTGGGGAACCTATAGCATTACATATCGCTCCGAAGATCGGGCTGAGCGTGTCCGAAATGTCCAAGCGCAGACGGTTACTTTAGGAGCTAACGGTAAAGCTGTGCGCAATAAGCTCGACAAAAAGTCGATCTTTAGCTGGGTTTTTTTAAGTTTCAGGAAAAGGCAATCCCAAAAATATTGTAGCATACCCCGATGGAAAACATAAAAAAGATCAGCTCAAAAGATTGAATAATTCGAAAGCTTTGGAAACGTCCTGTTGTTACAGCAGTTTCACTCAAAAATTTGTAAGAGATTATTGAGTGTGTTGTGAGAGCAACACTTCGGTTTTTTCCCGGTTTTTCTTCTTCTTTTTTTCTATGCCGCCGATCTCGGCTTATTCCTGGAAACTGGTAAGGGTCTAATCTGTGCGGTTTTTACGGGAAGTGTGGACCTCAGGCCGGATTGATGAATATGACATTGGATTTTGGAAAACGTGTCTGACTGTGTGTGCCTATCTTTCTGACTTTTTGTGGTTGTGTATTTGTGTTTTTGTGTGTGTTTGTGTGTCCATGTGATTTCCTTTCGGTGTGTTTCTGTCTATCTCTTCGAGACCGTGTGTTTGATTGTGTGTGTGATTGTGTGTCTGACTTTGTGTGATTCAGTTTGTTGTTTGTGCGTGTTTTTTCCCTCCGTGTTGTTTTTGTTTCTCCCTGTGCTGCATGTCTGTATTTTCTGTATGTCTGACTGTGTGTCTTTGCCTCTTTGTCTGATTTTGTTTGTTTGTGTGTGTATGTGTTTTTGCGTGTGTGTTTGGGTCTTTGTTGTCCCCCCGTTAGCTAGTTGTCATGAAAGTAGATGTGATTTTTGAATACGGATAAACTTGATTTGGATAATTTGAATAGCAGCAGTTTGGGATGTCGGAATAAGGTG
Organism: Alatinidae sp. Z8VKAUB7J3; assembly: GCA_010016025.2. Classification (NCBI taxonomy): domain Eukaryota; kingdom Metazoa; phylum Cnidaria; class Cubozoa; order Carybdeida; family Alatinidae; species Alatinidae sp. Z8VKAUB7J3. The sequence continues at coordinate 23,115,410 of JAAAKM020721499.1, forward strand.
AGAATTTGACAGGCTCCCACGTTCCACCGGGCCCCAGTCCATAAGGGACTCTGCCTCCACATGGCCGGGCCCTGTACACTAAAGATAAGTAAACTATCCTTTTATTGGATCCTAATTTTCATTATGGTAGAGTTTCAAAAGGGGGATTGGGCGTTAGCACAGTTCAAAGGATAACCCCGTGGCCGACTCGGATTTTTAGCATTACTAACCAAGAAGAGTCTGTGCCGAGATTCATTGTAAAGGCAAAAACCCTGCATGGACCAGTTATGAAAAACTGCGCACCGTTATAGAGAAGAAAATGTTCTCCAATACGGAAGACTTATTGCCTGTTATTTCTTTTAACACCAAAAGCTCAGCGGAAGACCAGAAAAAACACGACGATTTTGTCAAGCGAATGCAAGAGAAAGGTTATACGCAAAAACAAGTGCGTCTACTGTGCGAGTGGTATTTAAGAGTCAGAAAATCCTCTTAACGCCCCTTCCAGCATTACAGGAGCGGTTATGGCGCATTTTATAGATCGACGTCTGAACAGCAAAGGTAAAAGCACTGTCAATCGACAGCGCTTTATCCGACGCTATCTCGAAGCCTTCCGCCACAAGAGCGTCCAAACCCTCTTTGTCAACACAATTTTGCATATGGAGATGTTTCAGGGTAAAATTTTCAGCATGTTTGGATTCCCAGGAAAAAAACGTGGAAGGGGGGATTTCCGGAGTGATTGGGAAAAATATTAGGGCTTAAAGTCTTTTTTTTCAAATGAAAGTATGCTAAGGGTAATTTGGCTGAAATGTCTGCAAGAAATTTTACGAGGGGGGGGGGGGTTCAACAAGGATAGAATTGTGTGGAAGGTATTTTAAGAGGGGATTTGTATAATTCGGGGGAGGGAACCTTCCAGGAGGAGGTTTCCCTTAGGGGGGGAAACTTTGAAAAAAACACATCAAAAGTATGAAACTGATATTTAATCTCTCTTTATTTCTGGGAATATTTCTGGTCTACACTGTTATTATGAAAGTAAAAAGTAACATAAGCAGAATTTGTTTCTGTATAGTAGGAGGACTGGCCCTTCCTTGTCCCCACCCTCCACCTTATGGCTTCTAAGACTTTGGAGGGTGAGCATTACGTCATAAATTGAGATTTAGTCCTATTTTATAAGTCGAAAGTGATTGGAGACCAACCAGCCCCGGAAGAGGATTTTCAGGGGGGATTGTATTTTCCACGGGGGGTATTTTTCAGAGGGAGGGGTATTTTCTAGGTGGTATCGGTTGCCAATTCTTTATTGCGTCAACCTCAATGTTGGAGCTTTTCTTTTCCCTTGTGGTTAAAGGTTTCGATGTTCCTGCTTAGAAATAAGGGCAGTTTTCAAAATTGAACAAACAAGTTCGAACAACAATAGTTTACAAGAATTCCTTATGCTTCCAGGGTGAGTTTTAACTCAGTACTAATTCTTGTAGCACATCCATTGAATAGACAATTGTCTTTCGAACAGACACCAGATTAAATTCAAGGTAGGAAATTGATACTTAAGGACCTCTATTTCAAGACACCTTGGTACAGCAAAGAACCAATATTCCTTGAGTCTTTTCCATAGGTAGGTTAAAAACAGCAGTTGTGCCCTAAATTTCATCCAATTTTTCTCGAATCATCGATTTCATTACTTTGGAACCGGCATTTTCTTCTTTTCTGTGCCAAAAATCTTCTGCTCGTTGCGCTCGCACAGCATACTTATATAGAATATGAAAACAGAGACAGATAATTTGGGCATATAATCCAACGTTGCAATTTTCTGGGCAGACTTTAGCTAAAATATACGAAGTGGTTTGAGCATCAGGGGGCATTTTTATGGGATCTTTGAGAGCAGAACTTTGAAAGAATTTGAATTCTCCTATCTAAATCCTATCTGTCCTATCTAAATCAGATATACATTATCTGCATGAAAGAATCGAAGACCCGTCCGTTTCGCCGGAAGAACGTGTAATTGCGGGGCTAAAAATTGCCGGCCGTTCTTCGGCCGTAGCGCAAACATAAACAACAACAAACCCGGGGAGCCAACAAATGAAAGCCAGTAACGATCGAATCCTAACTACCCACGTAGGCTCCCTGCCGCGTTCCAAAGCCGTGACTGACGTCGTCTTTGCCCATGAGGCTGGGGAGAGTGTAGATGGCGCGGATGAGGTGATTCGCAACGCCGTGATGGACGTTGTTGCCCGGCAGGTGGAAGTTGGTGTGGATGTCGTATCTGACGGAGAGATGAGCAAAATCAGTTACGCCACCGCCCAGTCCGATCAGCCGCCGCCGGACGAAATCGGTTTGAAGGTCGAAACGACGATCGGGTTGGGCAATCCGTTTGCCCGCCCCTTCTGGACGCCGCCGCAGGTCTTTGAAACGACACCCGAAACCCACGTCGTCGATTTGGAAACGGCCCAACGCGAGGCCAGAAAACTCGCCGGCCTGAAGCGATTGGAGTGGGATCGAATGCGGGAGGCGATCGCACATGCCACCGGAAAGTCGCCTTCGATCCGGCTCTCACAGCTGCTCAAAACCCGTCCCCTGAAAGTCGGCATCATTGAACTGGTGGGATGGATTCAAATCGCCCACGAAGACGGACACCATTGCCATTTTTCCTAATCTTTTCTTTTGTTTTTCCTGATCACTTACCAGCTAGCCACTTGAAACTTCAATTTTATACCGTTTTTTTTTCTCGCCGTGGATAGATTTTATATTTTTAATCCCAAATAACACTTGATTGATTTTGTGGCAATTGTTAAAGCAAATGTAAGAGAAGGTTACCTTTTCTTTCTGAAGGATATCGTTGTGATTCATACGTTTTTCCATCACGGTGGTCTTCATATGGTCGTCTGTTACTGGAAGGTCTTCTATCATCGTAGATCCTCTTTTCCTCATAGTTACCACGGCTTTCATACCTATCATCATTATAGCGCGATCGACAAAGATGGATCAGTTCTTGTGACGATAATGCGGAAATGTTGAAAAAAATTTCTTTTAAGGTTGACAATTTCTATTAATCACTAATGAAAGTGTAACTGCAATGCTAAACCTTCGAAAAATTGTGATGTTTATTTATTTTATTTTTGCAGGTATATACTACTTTAGTATTTAGGCTAAATAGAATAGATTGTATTTCAAGATTTATAGCTCAAGCTGTTAACAAGTACATCATACCAGCTCACTTTTTTGTTCAGAGCCCCGCCCTAGACTTTACATACTTGTCGTCCTGTAAGGGATGGGAGAGGATAAGATGCTTTTTCTGCAATGGGGTGGCATAAGACCGGGCGTTCCGCGGCGGTGTTCATCCGCAATTACGGCAATGCGACGCTGCGCGCGCTCAATGCGATCAGCGCGGAGTTCTTTCGCGCGCCGGGCGATTTCTGCGAGGGGCCGTTGCTGTCGCCCCGGGGCGAGATGGTGATCGCGACCGAAGCCGAGGGCGCCGCGCTCGACGCGTATCTGGCCGGCGGCGCGGGCGTCGTCGAAATCCCGCCCGATGAGGCGGTGTCCCGCTTTCCGATCCTGCGGCGCGACCGGGTCGCGCGGGCCGCGCTGGAAGCGGATGCAAGCGATATCGACGTCGACCGGTTGCTTCAGGGCTATGCGCGGCGTCTGCATCGTTAAGTAGAACACCAACAAGTTCGACTTCTCGCTGTCGGCCTCCGGCGGCTTCGATATCGTGATCGGCAGCCTGGACGTCACCTCGACCAACACCATCTCCATCGGCTCGATGAGCCGTGCCGCACAGTCGTCGATCGCCGAGGCGTCGATGAAGGCGACCATGTCGTACAACGAGAAGCGCGAGGTGAAACTGCGCGAGGAGACGACGGTCGAGCAGGAAACCTATTCGGTGATCGAGGTGGTGAACCCGAACCAGGAGATCACCGCCAACTATTTCTACTACCAGCTGTTGCGGCAGTATTCCGTGACTGTGGAACTGCACGATCTGCGGCCGCAGGCTCAGACCGTTGCCCTGCAAGGTCGGGCGCTGGCCAAAGGCCTGGGGGTCGTCTTCTGCCGGGTCAAACGGACCATCGCCAAATCCATCTGCGACATTAAAGGGCGTACTAAACACATCCAAGCCAATGCGACGCACCTCGTCGATTGAAAGGCGGCGGCTCTTGAGGCCAAACACGACCTCGTCGAAGCTTAAGGGTTCAGGGTCGTGGTTGGGGCTGGCGGCGGAAGCCTGGGCATGCGCTGCGCCCGGTGCCAGCGCCACGAGTGCTGCCGCGGCACAGATTGTTAGATGTTTCATAACGTCCTCCCAGTTTCAGTCTGACAGCGTGATGTCTGTGAAGACAACATTCTCGTTTCCATTTAGCAGCTCATGGTAGTGAACTATGAAGAGCTACCAGTTCCACAACAGCTGAAACTCTTGTAGAAGGAATACTAAAAATAATGTATACTGATAAAGAATCTGCTTTATAAATATGAAAATTAAAAAAAGTCTAAAATCTCCATCAATACCTATTAGCATAAGGACATTTGGATAACTTTGGAAATGGGGAGACACTTATGGAAAAAAATCCCTTTGTTAAAAATCATACCATGACTTGAAGCCTCTGCTTACATTTTTTGTTCTTCCTGACAAGGATGCTCATGGATGTGTGATAATTTGTTGTGTCTTGTATGCATTTTTACCATAAAATCATGATTCATCCAAAATTTTCTAATAATCCATTTGCCCCCCCCTATATTCTCTATGTTGCCCCCTTTTAAATTTTTATTAAATCTTGTAAAAGGAAACATTTTTTTATGTTTCTTAACGTTGGCAAATAACCTGCACCAACTCCCCCACGGGACCAAATTCCAAGAATAGTTCAGAGATTCGAAGTAACTGAACCCATAGCTCATTAAATTAAAAACACAACATAAAGTTAATGAACCGTTTCCGGTCCTTCTTCATTCATTTTATTTATGATCGAGAGTTGAGTGTTTGTACATAATCTAAATCCACGCTTGCTGACAACATTAGATTTTAGACTGAATTTCTCAATTGCAGCAATCTTTTAAACTCCAGCAGCTTGGGCTAACAAAATTTAATTTTTTATGAGGGCAAAATTCCTGTTATTAATTATAGCATCTTACTCCAGAAGAGCATAAGCTTTGGCTTAGAATGAAATAGGCTCAAAGCGACAAAATTGGAAATTGAAGTAGGTAGTTTAAAAAAATTCAGGTATTGAATTATTATTTTTAGGTTATCCTTCCTTTTTTCCTAGTAAACTAGAAATACTTTCTTGTTAAGGTTAGAGACTGTTCAAATTAAATTTTTTCATTTTGATAAAGACTTTCATTATATTTTAATTTAAGATAATAGTTTTTATCTATTATAGATAAAAACTTAGTTTTTATCTATCATCCTCAGAAGCCAATGTGCCACTTCACCACATGACTTTCTCTGAAGCTGGAAAGCTCAAAAAACAGTTTTTGATAATTTATATTCGATCGGATGTTTTAAAATTTTTACCCAATGGCTTTTTGGCACTTCTGGACCAAAACTGTCTTTTGGCTTTTGGCACTTTTGGACCAAATCTCTCGTTTTGCGTCACAAAATGGTTTTTTCTGTTGTTCTGTAAAAAAAAGATTTCAGTTACGGGCTTTGAATCTCATAACTTGATCATTGATCAATTATAATTTGATCAGAAAACAATTCTCACTTCATAATATACAGCAAAATTATGCTTGACACATTTGAAGGTGCGTCCACTATACTTTATCCCCTCCCCCCTAATATGCAAATACATGGCTTATATTATATATTTCTCATGTTTTTTCCATTTCTTGATTTCATCAGTTTTGATTTATTTATCCATACACAAACTGAAAGAAGAATGATGCATGGCAAATTTCATTGGAAATATAAGTACTTTTGTACTTATGTACCAAAGTGTGTCATTTGATTAGAACCTGTTTCTCTGACCTCAATCCTGATGAAATATCACAAAATGTCATGAAAATATAATACCTTAGAAAAGATTTTAAAGTAGACAGTTAGGGAGGTTGTTTGTTAGTTAGTTACTTGGTTAGTTAATAAGCTAGTTAGTTAGTTTGCAAGCATAGCTTGTATGTTACTTAGTACGTTCGTTAGTTAGTTAGTTAGTTAGTCAGTAAAATAGTTAGCAAGCTTGTTTGTCAGTTATTTAGTTAGTAAGTAAGGTGGTTAGTTAGGTTGTTAGCAATGCTTGTATGTCAGTTAGTTAGTAAACAACAGAGTTAGTTAGTTAGTTGGTTTTTTACTTAGTTAGTTTGTTCGGTATTCAGATAGTTAGTAAGCTGGTTAGCTAGATGGCAAGCATAGCTGGTATGTTAGTTAGTTAGAAGCGACAATCGCACCGATACCAATGAAAAAGCTCTGCATCGCATAACCCGTTGCACGCTGCTTTTGATTGAGGTTGTCACCAACAAGCGCACGAAATGGTTCCATGGTGACATTGATCGATGCATCCATAATCCATAGCATGCCCGCTGCAATCCAAAGAGTTGGAGAATTTGGCATGATAAAGAGTGATAGAGTCGTTAAGATTGCACCATACAAGAAAAATGACGAGTGCAATCCACAAGGGTGGATTTAGTGGTGGACCTAGTATTTTTTTTCGGGGAAGGGGGGATCCAAAACCATCAAGAAAACGCCAGAAAATTTGTTCACAGGCCTTTTGGGAGGCTTCATCGATATTTTCCGCATTCAGTGCCCACGAAGCATCAAACCCATGCACGCCGAGTGTATCGACAAGATGCGCGACGAGCTCGCCGAGAAGGACAAAAAGATTGAGTAAGCGCCGTGTCCGTTGTCGTTGCGCTCGTTGGGGCCAGCACGAGCGAGCCTGGAGACCGTGGAAGTGTTTTGACAGCACTGCTCTGCCCGGCCCCTTTTTCTTTCGGTTTGGTTGGCTCTCAATAGGGAGATGGAGCAGCAGTTGATGCTGGCCAAGGTGCAGATTGCAGAGTTGCGCACAGTGACCTACCCACTGTCGCGGACAAGAGGTGAGGGCGCACGTCTGGTTTGCTATTTCTTTAAGAAGCCATATAATTTAGTCACATTAATCTTAAATTACTGTTTATCAGCCTCTGCAGTAGCTAACTCCACAGTAAGATTTTCTGCAAACTAGAAATTGGATTGTCTCACCATTGGATTTGTCTGAATTTTCTCAATAAAAATTTGATTAGCCTGAATGTTTAATCCACAAAAGATACTAAATATTTTAAATACACTAAGAGTCAATAGTGGAGCTCAATTTTGGACAGATATTAAACAGTTCATGGTAACAAACTGTAAGTAAGGAGCAACTTGGCCCAATAATAGTCAACTCAAAAAAAATGATAGCCAATAATTCGACTAAAGAACACTAATAATGATTTAGCCGGGACGATACAGCTTCAACTGTTATCAAATAGAATTAACTAATAAAGATTTGATACGTCATAGAATTATAAGCAGTAAGGCTAGGAGACGACTATGGTAATGTGCAGAGGGAGATGACCAGTGGAAAGACTAGTACAGGGGATTTGTGGGTGCTGTGAGTTGTGTGGTACATAGTCAAGCGGGAATGAAGTAACTCACAGTGTGACTTCCCAATTGGAAATACAACCTAGGAGGTGGGTAGAAGGATATGTGTAGCGGATAGCCTAGTAGAAGGCATGTTTGGGTGTGGGGAATTTCATGGTAAGCAGTTAAAACTAGTACAAATAAACCAACTAATTATTTTGCCCTATGCTTTTAGGATTATAGAAAACTAGCGCTTTACTGAAAACACGAAAGTCAAGCATACAAAACAGGAATATTGATTTGAGAGTCGAAAGTGAGTATGTAGCCTGACAACAATAAATAAATCTATGAAGCCTTTCATTGTCTTACACCAGTCGTGACATCAGTACCTTTCAGTATACAACTAAAATTATATCAAAAACATAAGCGAAAAATTAAATACTTTTTAATAACCGTGATGTGATTGTATAGCATACAGAAATATTGGATTGATTTATCAGATAGCGTTTTGTCTCCTCAGCTACGGAAGCTTCAAATCTCCCCTCCCCCCCCCGGGTATTGCCTTGTTAGTAGTATGAGGTCTTTGTATAGGATTTACCTTGCTATAGGTTATGACAGATTATTGATAAACTAAACCTTCGTTTTGTATTTAGGTATATTGAGACTAATTTTCTGTCTTAATTATTATGATCCTTATTAAGTATTTTTATTTCAGGGTATTAACCTAAGTGGAGGCCAGAAGCAGCGCGTTAGTCTTGCCAGAGCTGTTTATAGCGATTCTGACATCTATTTGATGGATGATCCTCTATCAGCAGTGGATACTCATGTAGGACGACATATTTTTGATAACGTCATCGGTCCTTAATTTTTTTTCCAAAAACGGGATTACCTAGAAAGGGGAGACAGAAATGGGTGTAGAAATAATACAGTCGGAAAGGAGTGCGCCCGGTAGTATGAGAGGGTATCAATTGGATACGGAAGCTGTAATCTACGAAGAAAAAGTGGAGAAAACTATTATCTGAAAATAAGCGGAAATCCAGACAAATTGACCCCTCAGATAAAAGGCAAAATGATGGGGAGTCGCCCATTAGAGATAAGACACATACTGGCCTAAGAAATATAGAACGAAGAGACTCACAAAATGAATTAAGAGAATTTGATGAAAGGAGAAATCGAACAGACAAAATGGCAGGAATAGTACATTGCTCTGTATAATTCTCACATTAAATAAATTTCTGAATGTATTTACACTATTTTTAAGTCTATTCTAGTTTGTTGCTCCTGTTTGTCATTAATTAAGAAAAAAATCCAAAAAGAAGTTTTTCACAGAAAATTAGTTTGTTTAAATGAAAAGTGAGACAAAATTTTATCAGTGAATAATTATTCCCATTACCAACAGGAATTTTCAGTGAATAATAAGTTTGAAGTGATTAAATATCACATCAAACGGGAGGACCTAAGGTTTTTTTTAGGAATGTGTATTATTTGTCACAACATGAAGAAAACTTGTCATCAACAATCCCTGATTTAAGGGGAAACTGCAGCTCCAAGTCGTTTGAGGCCAACACAGCTACGCACACTTTTTCTCCATCTCAATCTATTCCAAACCTCCCTCTTTACAGAGGGAGGTTTGCCAGGAGGTTTTACCGTACCAAGAAGTTCCTTAAAATCTTTTGTTACAATATCATTTCACCCCATTTGGGAATGACCTGATTTTCGTTTGGCCCCAGATCGTTGCCAAATAAAGAGTCTTGAGCTATCTGTCATTCTTCATCCACAGCACAAGTCCTAGCTATCTCAAACTTTCTCTCAACATAGCCCTAGAAAGCAGGATGAATCCTTTTCTCCTGTGAAACAATTTATTGGTGCCATACCCAAAGGACAGCTCCCGGGGAAATGACAGCATTACCACAAGATTTCCCAGGGATGTAAAATTGAAAATAAAAAAGAGGATGCTTCGGCACGGAGAGAAATTACATTGGTGCTATATTTTAATTAGATATTTAGTTGGTATTTTGGTTTGGATCCGTTAGGTTAGTTTAGGTTACGTACTTAATATACTGCGGTCTCGGCTAGCATAAACCAAACTTTATTTCTCGACAGAGCTTGAGTGCGGTGGCATTAAATTGAATACCGGCAGTTAAAATTGAAAAAAAAATCCATAGAAATCTAGCTTTCAAAGAAATACTGGGGATACTCCTATAAACCCAATTTCCTGTATTAACAGCTGGAAAATCAATGTGGTTCAAATTGGTATTTCATGCAAACTGGCACTGATTTTAAGGATTCTGCCTTTTTCTTAAGTACTACTAAGTTAGGTTAAGTTAACATACACATGGTAGGTTAGGTTAGATGGCGCGCCACAACTTGATTTCTCTTGATTTATTCGGATTGTTCATAAATTTTAGAGATTGACCTTGATTTCTACAGTTTAGTCTTGATTTTATGGTTTGGAGTGGATTTCTATGCACTGGTCATGATTTCTAAGGATTGTTCTGGATTTCTACGTAATAATCTCTGGATTTCTTCGGGGTATGTATGTCTGTTGTTTGGTATCAAACACTTCGTGGTAACGAACTGTAGTAAGGAGCGACCCGGCTCAAAAGTAACCAAAACTCTAAAAAATGGAAATTTGATGCCAATAGTTACATCAAAAGAATCGCATTTTAATGCTGGTTTTAAATATATAAATTTCATCAAGATTAGTCTTACCCGTCAAAAATTACGAGTCTGAGAAAATTTGCCTCATTTTAGAAACTAAGGGGAAATATCCCCTAAAAGTCATACGATTTTAACGAAAATCGCACCATCAGATTCAGCGTACAGAGAACTTTATTGTAGAAGTTTCAAGCCCCTATCTACAAAAATGTGGAATTTCGCATTTTTTGCCGATACCCCTTTATAAATTACTAATGCATATCTCAGTAGTTTTGGCAGACACAAAAAATTGTTACTGTACTAGTAAAAAAAATATTTGGTCTAGCTACAGCCATGAGTATGGATGTTGTTTTATGAATGAATGATTCAGATCCTAAACCCGTCAAACAACTCAAACTTGAACTTGTAAATCATGTAAAACGAGCATAAGCTTGTTAAAGCTTGTAGAATACACAAGCTGGTAACTACGATAATACCAAAAATGAAGTGAAAGTATTTACCTGTGCTTTACTGCTAATGCCCAAATCTGTTATAGCCCTACATGGCAAGAGACTAAATACAATAGCCTACGATCCGTAACCAAACTTGTAGAATTCGAGCATTTGGCCCATCCCTGTATTAAATTGTATTTGTTTAGTTCATCCCCTTTCAAGATTCGTAAATTTTGGCTGGTTCACGTTCATTATTTAACTGTGTAGTTTGGTTATTAGTCAGAAATCCAACTGTGAAGATTAACTGAGAACTGCTGAGGCATGGATAAAATGGCAGAAAATTCAAAATGCAATATTACGGGAACAAATTTCGAAAAAAAGTAAAATCTTGAATTTTGCAAAAAAATTCAACCAATTAATCACTTGATTTTTCGTGATAGACATTAGACTATGGAACAAAAGACCTTTAAATGCTATCTGTCTTCCATCCTTTTTTTATATATATTATTTATTATATTTTATATATTATTTATTATTTTCTATTGTTTATATTGTTTGTGTTCGGTTTTAAGGTGTGTGTTTGTTTCTGTGTTTGTGCTGTTGCATTTGCTGATGCTTCAAATATGTTATTGGGCATGCAACCTATAATAAGATAACTTGACAAAGAAGACGTTAAACAGCTCATCGGGTATATTACACTCCGCTAAATATATCCCAATTTTATGCGGGTAGGTATGATATCGCTATTTCATATCATGAACATTTAGAGAAAGGACCGAAACGATAAATTAGGAGTCATTCAAGTTTAGTTTAATCTGGCAATTGCTATTTAAAATCATCCACTGTAATAAAATGTTTCTTTTTGGGTTAGTTCGAAAAATTAAGGAACGTTTTAACACTAAAACACGGAAAGAAGGACTATATGAGTAGGTCAATCTTAGAATACACTTTGTTTCCATTACAAAAAATATGGCTTCATGAATGAAACCATCAAAATTGAGAGTCAATTTTTTATATCATACCTTCAATATAATTTTCTCAGGATCAGAAAGAAAAATAAACCGCCTGTGGTAGATAATGATCTACCATTTCACAATTTCACACAAATGTGCCGAAATCAAAGTTTGGGGCAGTTTTATTTTGAGAAAAAAACACTGATGGGGGTAATGACCCACGATCACAATGAGCGCACCAGTTTATCGGGATTTCGATTTGCCGGCGCCTTTATCGGCGGCATGTTTGTAATGGGATTTTTACCCCTGATGGTGGATGTACTGGGAGAGGGGAATAGTGCCCAGGGCTACCAATATGCCATGTATTTTTACGCGGTTTTATTGGTGTTATTGATGTTGGTGACGGTAGCCTTTACCAAAGAGCGGGTACAAAGTACTCAACAATATACCGGCGCTGTAGCCAAAGAGTTGCGGGATCTCAGCAAACAACTGCCTTTTCTGCCCATCCCGTTATTGGCCATGACATTGTTTTTTTACTAATTTTTGTATAACCATTTTGTTCAAAATAATCAAAAATTCAAACACCTACTCATCCAGGGATTACTTAACGCCCCATAGCCCCATGTTTTCTGTTTTCCCCAAAACTCCCATGTTTCCTACGATCGTTTATTTTAATTTCTATTCGTTTTGGACTTCACTTGATCTCTAATAGTAAGTTGTGGATATTCTGAATTTGGATTATTGTAAGAAGTTATTTCTCCCGGTCTTATGTCTGATATGGCCCTTTACTTTTCTTTGAAAAACATTTTTCTGGGAAAAGTCAGTTTAATCAATTTAAAGGAAACTCGTGTAATGTACTAACTAAAAAGTCTTCAAAAAGCTGAAACGGAAGTTTCTGTGATCTATGGTTTCACCCTTGCTTTTGTTGGATCTTTTGAATCTTAGCTTTGTTGGGACCCTGAGAGTCGGTATTTAGTAGCTGAAGGCATGGAAATTGATTCGTGTGTCTCATCTTCAGTTATGATGACACAGAATAATGTTTTTTCACAACTTGAAAGAGCAAAATTTGTGTTAACACAGCAAAGAGCGAAATCAAAGCTCAGTACAACCAGAAATTAGCTCAAACAAGATGTGCTATATTTATTTGTTGTAATTTATACTTATAGTATCCATTTCTGCTCATTAAGTTTGAGATCTATTATAATCTGCTTTCTGCGAGCTTGTCTGCGTTGCAGTTGTAGTTATATTGTAGTTACAGGCTATTGGTGTAGTTGCCGTTATCCTGTTACATTTGCCTTGGCGGTCATTACAGTTGTAATTATGTTGTAGTTTCTGTTTACAGTTGTAGGCTTGTCGTAAGATCAGAGGGAACCTAAACCTTATTAGTTTTTATTATTTTTTCCAAGCCTAATCACTTCTTGGTGATTTTCAAGTTGAAAACAATCTCAAAGTCAATTTTTTTCTGAATTCATGTTTTCGAAAATTCCCATAATTTTCAAAATGTAAACATGTCATTAGCTTTATGACTAATTTAGTCATTGACTAATTTTATGTTCGATAAAGTCTAGAGGCAACCTGACGCCTAGGATCTGAGGCACATCTCTTACTGATCTCCGAGGGGCTGTGTCGTCGGTGTAACTGTAGTTACGTACCTGGGAATGATTCAAAATATGACTTCTAAATTATTAATTTGCACACGGATTGCCTGTTAGACCTAAAAATCATAGAAGATACTTTTCTCGGAAAATCAATTATATTTCTACAAGAGCCTTCTAATTTATCTTTATCTTCTGTTCACATTGGCTGAATCATAATTACCTAATAGAATGTTGGAGGGAATGGCCATAACTAGGACAAAAATATGTTCAAAAGTTTGAGATCAAAGGCTATAGAAAAATATTAGAATAAAAAGCTTTTTCAAAAGAACTTAAAAGCCATAGCATAAAGAGCAAGGCGCTTAGAAGTAGGGGCAACCTATTCACATATGGGATAATTTCTGTCATTTTGGATTTTTGATGTTGCTTCTTACTTTCAGCTGAAACAACATGAATTTATTTAATTTTTAATAAATTTTAAATAATTTATTAATTTTTAATAAATACAAATACTTTGTATATTGTTTGTGATTGTGATATCTGCTTGTTGTTATCTGATTGTTGTTATCTGTTGTTAGCTGATATCTGCTTGTTGTTGTCCATTTTATTTTGTCAGGATTTCTAAAGCACTTCATATTAATATTATTGTTAACCTAACCTGACTGAATCAAAGCTTAGGTCAAAAAGGCCCAATGCTACCAAAAATGGTGAATCTTATGAACGAAATTTTAAGTGAAAAACTAATTTCATGTACTTTATTAAGCTCATTAAGGGTTTTTGGTGACTATAAAAAAACTAAACAGCTTGTATAAACAAATGCAGGTCAACTTTCTGATATCATTATTGCGAAAGAAATAAGGGGTAAACTCTTGTTTCCTGGCAGTGAGAGAACTATTAAAATTTAGGAGGCCCATGTTTTCTCCCTTATTACTGATCTCATGCCATTGCCTCAGTCGCAAAAGCAGAAATTTGGGGGGGGGGGGAAATATGGTTTTGGGTTGTTTTTGTGGGGGGGGGGGGGGGGGGGGGGGGGTAAAGGATTTGAACAGTGAGAAGTCATAAAACAATTCTTACTTGATAATATGCAGAATGATCCTACCTAACACATTTTGGATGCAGACCCGCTATACTTTACTCCCATCCCCTAACATGCAAATATATAGGCTAAATTTGTTTCTAAAATATTATATCTTTATCACACTTAGAAATATTGCATTAGGATTAACTTAACTTCACTTCTTGAGTGGTCGGCGCTATATCATACAAGTATTATGGTTTATTTCATAGAAACCATGTATAATTATCTAAGAAGGTCTATTGATAAAGATTGAGCTACCTAGATATTAGAAATAAGGTAACGAATACAAAGATTGAGGACATGCAGTGTTATTCTCTTACATAGCACTAATCACTCCAATGCATTTGTCTGGTATACCATACAACAAAATCTAATGCTGACAGGAATTTTAAGTGCTAATTTTGTCCTTTTTTCTTTCTTTTTTTTGGTTAATTGTAAATGTATTTGTAAGATAAATGTCAAATTTTCTTTCTTTTTTTTAATTGTATATGTGGCTGTAGGATGAAAAATTAGTAATATGATCAAATTTTTATCAAACCTCGATTAATTTTAAAATTATTTGCTTCCACTAAAACTAAATAAAAAAAAGTTTTTTTAACTGCAAGTAAGAAGCGACGTTAAAGCTTAAAACGAACAGAAATTATTCCGTATATGAAAGGGGTTGTCCCCTCCTCAACGTCTCACTCTTTATGCTATAGTTTGACTCTTTGTCACAGTTCTACTTTATAAAACAATAAAAAACTTTAGCGTAAAGAGCAAGGCGTTGGGGAGCGGACAGCCCCCTTTATATAAGGAATAATTTCTGTTCGTTTTAAGTATTAATGCCGCTCTATGCTTGCAGTTAAAAAAACTTGTTTTTTGATTTAATTTCTGAACGTGGTTGAATTAATGCATGTTTTGATTTTGGCTTGGAGTTTCCATCGTTAGTTTATGATTTCCGACGAAGTATTAAATAAAAAAAATTAATAAAGAATACGGCATTGGATTTTGCAGTCCTACTGTGGGTGCTGATCTCCATTTGATGATTCTTTAGTCAGGAAATGAAATGGGGGCTGGGGAGTAGCCATTCTATTCTTTCGCACACCTTCCTATTTACTTTCCTCGGATATCTCTCGTTACCCATATTTAGAGCTAGGTCGACTCTGGCTGAGTTTACAAAGTCACGCCTATGACCCCTTTTCCAAAGCAAATAATCAGCGACACCAGGACTCGAACCTGTGTCCTCCTGGACAAAGGATTTCAAGTATGCCCGATCCGCGCCTGCACGGGTCCTATCATTTTGATTGGACCACCGCAGACGAGGTTGCCTGGCGCAATAATTTCAGGCTGTGGATGCGCTTCGTCAACGATTACAAAAATGCCGGAGGCAGGGTGGCGGCAGGCTCAGACGCGGGCTTTATCTTCAAGCTGTTCGGCTTTGCCTATGTCCGCGAGTTGGAAATGCTGCAGGAGGCGGGTTTTCATCCGCTGGAGGTCATTCAGAGCGCAACACTGAACGGCGCAGAACTGCTTGGACTTGAAAAGGACCGGGGTGCAGTGGTTGCGGGCCGGCGTGCAGATCTTGTACTTGTTCAAGGCAATCCAATCACCTCTCTTATAGAGGAGTTTAATGGGAGTTTTTCTTAAATGGCTTGGTTTTTCCCCTTTTCAGAAACCATAGTCACAATCTTTAGTGGTTTATCTCCAACTTCACAACCACCATATTTAAAAGAAATATTCGCCGCCGTGTCAGCTCTTGGAATCTTATAATTCTGTAATCATTTTATTTGCTGGTTGTCATTAACTTTTCTTCACAATATAAATTTACCTTTAGTTCCAAAGTATCAAAAAATTTATTCTATTCCATATCTTTACTTTTAGCTTTCTCACATTTTTGCACATTCTCAAAACGGTCGGGACATCTCTCTTTGACACTTTCCATCCTGAAGCCGCCGAGATGCTCGATGTGACCTTGCGCACGCTGCACGACCCGGCCTTTGCCGGCATCTTCGCGCCCGGCGGACGCAATGAAGCAGCGATTGTCGGCACTTTGCCGGGCGGACAAATGGTCAATGGCCGGGTCGACCTCATTGAAGATTACGAAGCCAACCTGATCTTCCGCATGAAGCGGCTCGGATTGGATCCAACCCTTGTCGAGAAAGTGCATTTCAACGCCCAGATCTCGGGCCAGCTTTACGCGGTCTTCAACAAGAGCACGCGGGATCATCTTGTGACGCAGTTCGAGGACGCCTTTTCGGCGGTGCGGCAGGATGGCCGATAGGTAATCCATGGTTTTTGTATTCGTTCAAGGTTTTTGATATTTACAACAGAAGTCTTTGTTGGGAATATTTCAAGATACTTGAGTAAAGTACCTCGTTGAAGGCGCTTAATTTTTGCTCGTGAGTACCGTCTAAGGAATCGTCAGGGAAATTGTATGCATTAACCCACCGGCCCTATTCACCCATAGCCGAGTTGGTTAGGTGCTTTGTTGTTACTCGTGAATTCTTAAATTTTTTCATAGAAGTTTTGGCCTTTAGAATTAGAGCGTAAGACTATAGAAGTGTTCAGTGTTTGTCTAAGTCCAGAATGTTTCCGAATGAGTGGGTTGGGATGTTGACCAACAAAACCAAAAGTATGATGTACCGGCAATAAAAAGGTCATAAAAAGTGACGAATTTGTTTAAGTGTGAAAGCGGATCTTTGAACTAACTTTTGAAATCTGAGGACTTTTAAAAGGCTACTTGACTACATTTAAAAGAAAAGAATCAGTGATAAATGGTTTTCCTCGTTGTTCAGTTAAAAAGACTATACCAAAAAGAAATAATTTTGTGTCTGTTGATTTGAGGTAAGATTAACAGTCTTAGCTTGAAAATTGGAAGTATTAAATACAAAAATTTGTTTTCCCTCAGCTTCTAATGAAACTGGCAAATAGGCCTATAATTCTGAAACTTGATTCAAAAAATAAAAAAAAAACTTTTTTTAGAATAAAGGTTAAGAGAATTTTCCAGGTGAAATTTTGCAGGGGGGGTAGCAGGAAGGAAATTATCTGGGAGGAAATTTCTAGGTAAATTTTGTACGGGGGCAAATTTTCCATGGAAGAATTTTACACGAGAGGAATTTTCGGAATCCCCAGTATGATTTGAAAAACAACCAGAAAATAAAATAAAAGACAAGTTTTTTTTAGCCAGAAGATAGGAGCAACATTAAAACTAAACAATTATAAAACTTAGAGAAATTGTTCCGTATATGAGGGGGCTGTCCCTTCTTGAACCCTCGCTCGTTACGCTGAAGTTTTTATGATAATAATTTTGATGAATATCTTTCAGCTTAATCAATTTTACATTTTTGAATACGCATGGAATGAAAGAGCTTTTTATATATATTTTTCAGTAATATTAGAAGAAATGGATTCCTGAGGAGAGAAAAGACCTTAAAAAAAAAAAACTCCCTCTGTGAAAAAGAAAAAATAATAAACGAAAAAGAGAAAAAAAAACAGAATACAAAGGGTTTGCAGAAACTTAAAAACATGTGAATCATGGAGAATATTGAAAAACCGACCTTAATTCAAGGAAGTTCCGTGGTACGTTGAATTAAGGTAATAAAAGCTCTAGAATCTAAGAATTTATGCTTTTCGTGGTCGCGCATGTAGGAAAAGTGCTTGGCGGCATCCGGTGACAGCGCGAGAATTCGGGACCTCGGCAGCAACTTCAACAGGTATTGGTCTGCACAATAGTCGAGGCTCGCAATTCGTGTTTCGCCCGGCGCTGCCATCGCCCCCGTCGCGGCTAGCACGAAGAGGGCAGTAGTGGCGAAAGCGCGGCGCATGTCTAGAAGCTGAAGCGGGCACCGAGGTAGCCGGACAAGCCCGGCGTGCCGTAACCGATCACCTGCTGATACTGCCGATCCAGCAAATTCTCGATACGCGCATACAGCTCGATCGATTCATTCAGTGCATAGCGGCCGGCGACATCAGATTGCCAAAGATTTTCCTTTTCAGCTAACCGTCTAGGGCGAAACGTAAAGCAGGTCTTCAGCAGCTGGGGTGTGTGGTTCTTATAAAGAAATATTTAAAGGAAATGGGAGATTCCTAGGTGGATGTACAAAGGGAGGCTTTGAATAAATTGGGATGGAGGAGGATCCTGCGAAGCTGTGTGGACCTCAGGCGGTTTGGTGCTTCGGCGAGTTGTTAGTACCAGTAGAAGTAGCATTGAATATTATAAATATTTTAATGACAAATAATACATTTTTTCATGTGAAAGTGTTCCAGCGCAATTACCAGGGGGCTACTTTCCGCGTCTTTTGATTTCTGACTGACATATGTATTGTACTGTGTACTGACATATGTATTGTACTGTGTACTGACATATGTATTGTACTGTGTACTGTACTATTTTATTGTAATGTAAGTTCAGAATTGTCTATGATGAAATAAAGGACGAAATTTAACGTATACAAACTGAAAGGTGTGTGGAGTGGTTATAGTATCATGGTTGCAGCTGTAAGCGTAGTCTAAGTTTATTCTAAAGAAAAACCTCTAACCCGTGATTATAACGGCATTGTTATTATAACGTTATCAAGCCTGTACACGAAAATGCAGTTTTTCAAAATTGATTCTATTTTAAAAACCCTATTTTATTTGTAACTAGCAGCCAAAATATGGCCGCTTGCAACCTTATCTAAATGTACCCAGAGTCTAGACAGGTGAACCATTTATCTTTGTTTATCTTTGTATTATTATAATTACTGTATTTTATTTTTAGCTCTTACCCGATTTTTGTGGCTGGGTTGACTTATGATAGGACTTAATTCTTGGTCTGCGGGATCTGAGTCACTGACAAAGGGATGGGTTTCATCATATATGTGATTCAATATCTTCACAGCGTTTTTGCGCTTCAAAGGCTTTATCCCAAATCTATCCAATTCTCTCTAAGAAATAAGAATTTTCAGGATTAGTTATCTACGCGTAACTTCAGAGTACCAAATTGGGTCCATTAGATAATCCTCCGTATTACAGCATTATTAATCTTCTAATGTCGTTTAGACAGGTTGATATAGCCATTGAATCAATGAGATATTACGTAGCATTGGGTTTAGATATTTCATTGTGTAAATGATTACGTTTGAAGTTTTTTCCTGGAACAAGTAGTCTAAAGAATGAAAGCTTTTTTAGATACAACTTTTATTAATATAAACAGAGTTACAAGCATTATTAAAATACAAAAAATTCAATTGAAACACAACAAACGAAAAAATAAAACGTGAAAAAGTTTATAAAGGATAAAATATAAGAAAAAGAACCATGAATTAAAGAAAGGTGGGAACCGAGGTTCGGGAAAATAAGTTAGAAG
Organism: Alatinidae sp. Z8VKAUB7J3; assembly: GCA_010016025.2. Lineage (NCBI taxonomy): Eukaryota > Metazoa > Cnidaria > Cubozoa > Carybdeida > Alatinidae > Alatinidae sp. Z8VKAUB7J3. Next base: position 23,134,940 of record JAAAKM020721499.1, read on the forward strand.
TTCATCGACTTCCAGCCAGAGCAAGTTGGGACTTTAAAAGGCCTAGCGAGATAAGCTATAGAGTTATCTAAAAATATAGAAGAGTAATATGCCCCTAGAATTGTAGACAGCTTGTAAGGTGAAATTGAAGTAATCTTGCAAGAAGTATACGATGTCAAAACGTAGCCGCTACACAGAAGAATTTAAAAGAGATGCTGTTGTTCAAGTGACTGATCGGGTTCATTATTTATTTTTCGAAAAAGAAGAAACTGTAGACGACGGGAGCTTTAAACTATCCACAGCTATCTAATCGATGTAATGATTGATTTAATTTTTTTTTCCCACGGTTTTACAATGTCATTTTCTTGTGGGTAATCCTAAGAAAAAGATAAAGTATGACATCTATCCAGATTTTTAAATTTGGATTCTTAAATTTTCAGGTTTTTTTTTCAAATGCGTCGTGTTTGCAAAGCATGGAAGTAGGTTGTTCTTAACACCGGGAATAAAGACCGGAATTTTATAGATTTTCTCTTACTTGCATCCTCAAAAACGAATTTTTGATACATGCGTTTATAAAGTTTTTTCATACTCCTCTCCGAAAAATACCCAGAAAACGTTCATGATTCCCATTTAAAGCTTAAAACGTCATCTTTGCTCAACTACAAAATTATTACTGCAAATATCGATTGATCGTTTCACAGTTTTGAATGTTGCAAATGTGGAAAACATTGATGGACATTTTATAGGCTTGCTAGCAAGAAGTAAGACTTTAATGAACCTAGTCCTGCTGGGTGGGGGGAGGAGGTGTGTGTAATTAGGTTGGTATAGACTATGTTGAACCTAGTATTGCTGGGTGGGTGTCCTCTATGCATTTGCGTGAGTTATAACAAAATGAAAGCATATACGATTGATAGAAATGAAAGAAAGACACAAAAAAAGGAATATGTACAACATGTCCAGCATGAAAACTTTTCACACAGATGTGAAGACTTCCATGTAATGCAATCGCGCCCCTGGACCCATCTTAGAATACCTAAAAACCGAGTTCTTTTTAGTTGTTTAAAAATTGTTAAGTTTTTTGTGGATTACCCAACTTTCGTCAGCGTCACCACGTACAATTGTAAAAACAGATAAACTAAGTTAATTAGATAAACTTGAATACACTCTGTAAAACTTGAACTCGTCTGTAAAAATTCTAACATGAATAATTTGTTGATTCCCAAATTTACCTACAACTTCAAAGGACAGCTACAGGTTCTTGAGGAATTTGGTGTCAAATTTTTTTTTTTTTTTAACCCGCGTTTAATTTTTTTTATTTGGCAGCTTCTACTGCCAATAAACATCATAGGGATGCCAACCCCCCCCACCCCCCAAATAAAAAGCTGAAGCTACGCCCCCGTGAACTAGTGGTGAGAAAGATGAGATTCTCGAAATTTTTGGCTTTCAGTACATGTCTTAAGCACGAATCTTATCAACCTATTCCAAGTGCAGCCTCTCTTTAGTAGAGTCTTGTCACATAACAGTAGTAAAAGTGTTCTATCACGGAAAAATCCATTTGAGTTAAATTGTTAACAACTGCATAGCTATGAACAATGTATTGAAGTCTATCAGCAACGTAGAACCCCATTCTGTCTTCAAAACCGGTGTTAGGTAACAAACAGGACTTGCACCCATCCACGGTTACTTCGGCCGGTGCCAAGGGGCACCCGGCGGAAGAGGCCGAAGACTGGTGGGAGGACACCTGGTACCAGCGGCGCGAGATCCGCGACGACCGTGTCTCCGTGGCCGCCCGCGAGCTCTACGAGGAGACCGGGATCCGAGTTAACCCCGAGGGGATCGAGGTCTTCGGCGTAGAGAGCGCCACCGAGGTTGACCAGCTCATCCTGTTTGGCCTCGCCAAGCCAGTCGACCCCGCGAGCTTCCCGCCGTTTGAGCCGACCAACGAGACCACCGAGCGCTCGGTGCTCGAGGGCCCCGAGACCCTCGCCTTTCCGCTGCACACTGACATGGCGAAGCGCTACTTCGAAAGGTCTGGCGGAGGAAGCGACGCGCCTGTGGGTGGAATATGGCATACAGGGTCTTGGACTCCGAAAAATCTATTTAAGTACCCTGCAAACGCAGATTGCAAACATCAAGTTGAACGAGAGTATCGGCTTCACGGTCGAGGGTGGCATCGCCCGCGCCGAAATCCGCGGCCGCCCGATCCGCCGCCTCGTCACCTTCGTGCGCCGCGTGGACGAGACGACGGTCTACCGAGAGCGCGACATCCAGGACTCGAGCCTCCCGCGCGGAGTCCGCGTGCTTCAGCAGCGCGGCGTGCCCGGCTTTACGGTCACCAACTTCCGCATCGTGCGTGATCCCGAATATAATTTGTTCTTCAGATATAACACTGTCACCTTTTTGAAAGTCCACATGCTCATAGTTTATTTTGATTTAGTTCAACATCCACCTAAATATTCCTTAAAAGCTTCACCTTAATACCCCTAGCTTGCACAGTAGCAATAATTGTAGCAGAATTAGAAGCAATATGTTCATAGCACCTTTGGTTTTTTCAACACCCCCCTCAACACACACTGAAAGTTTCAGCTTAATACCATCAACCTTTCCTGAAGCATTTCTGATGCATCTGCTTGACAACCTGTGTGGGCATAGTGTGCTTTGAATTAGCTCCATTTAGTTTCTATATACTCCAAATTTTTCTCTACTGCTGGTCTTTAGGGAATATTGAGGTGGACCGTGAAGATAACATTCAGCTTTTGTTGAGGGGATGTTGAAATATTTAAAAACTTAATATGTCAATACTACTACTGCTCCCATTGCTAATATAAGTACTTTTGTTTCTAAGGCTATGGGTATTTAAGTAAAACTTTCAGGGACTGGGGAGGAGAGTATTGAACTATACCAAAATACAATATGTGTATACAGGTTGTCAAATGTGTGTATCAGCAATATCTCAGGAATGACTTAATTATGTTGAAACTTTCAGAGATTTTGAGGGAGATGAGGAACCAAATCAAAACATGATATATGCATGTAGGTTAAAAAGGCAACCAGAACTTTTACTTTTTTACGAACGTTTTTTTTAGTAAAAAATATACATAACTTACGAATTAACTTACGTAACGAGCTTCTACATTCGTATGTTTTTATTGTGTGTGTGAGGGGGTTCAACCCCTCGTCAAACCCTCACTCTTTACATTAAAGTTTAAATTTTATCCCAATTCCTTAAGAATGACCCTGAGTCACAAAGGCCGTGGAAAAGATGGTTGAAATTACTAAAAATACTTTAGCGTAAAGAGCAAGGTATTACGAGGATGTAAACCCCTCATATGCGCAATAATTTCTGTTCATTTTAAGTTTTAATGCTGCTCCTTACTAGGAAACAACTATTTACACTCAAAAATATTTATAAACACAAAAGTCGGATTTTTCCCTTAATTTTTCCCTTCATGGGCAAATTTTGGGATACTTTTGCAAGGGGAATTTGGGAAATTTTTTTTTTGTATGATTAAACTGGTGTTTCTGAACATTTTGGTGTAAAAAAAAAAATTGCTGCAATTTTCCCGAGGTTTGACCATTTTTATCCGTATCTTTCCTCCACTATGAGGTAAGTCAAAAGACACTAATTGGTATGAGGTTTTCAAATTACTGTATCTGCAACAACACAGGATTGGCTTGGGGTGTTAAGTTTTGACGTCCAACTAATGTGAGGGTCCAGCAACTAAAATCAGATTTCAGCCCTTTTCGGGTGCCATTTTGGGGAAGCAAAATCAATCTTTTCACTTTTTTTGTACATTGGGGTCTCAATGGCCTAAGGACTTAAAACTATGACTTTCAAGTGCATTGAAAAAATATTTTGGCCCTTTTTGGTGCTCCATCTTTAGGAAACTCGACAGCCCGTGTCTTAAAACTAGATTAGTTTAAATATTCGAGTATCTTTGTCCCGTAGACTCACCGTTTTAAATTTCAAGCTTTTAAGGAACGAATAGGTATTGGACTTTTTTTGGTCCTCTATTTGCCTCTTCCTCTCAACTAAATGTCTGCCTTTTGTGTGAGCCCTTGTATTGGATAGTCGCCTTTGAATTTTTGTGTTTTTTAGAGGGGGAGTACGTTTTAAAAGTAAACAATAAAAATAGGTAGAATATACGAGGATTACGAGCGATTCTGGGACAAACGTAAACTAATCTCAGTCTCTTTGGGGGGGGCAGGCTGAACGGCCGGACGCCCCTTGTCATGCCCACAATCTTAGTTTTATCCATCATGTTAAAGGTATATTTCAGGAAAATTTAGCAGAGTCTTTCTTTTTAGGTTCATTCAAGGCTTCATTGCCCGAAATGAAACACCGAGCGACGCCAATAAAAGGTTTCTTCAGTTTGTTCGGTTTCAGTACTTTATCGACTCTGTACTAAGCAGACTTAAATACTCTACTAAAGGCAGATGGTGTCGGACATAATTGAAACCAAATATGTTTAATATTACCACTCGCTAAAACAACAACTGAAATACACCGATTTCTATCGCCTTAAAAAATATTGTTAGCTAATAATTTCATTAACAATTGTGTTTCATCGGGTAACGATATATTGTTAGCTAGCATTGTTAGGGTTTCTTTAACAAACCGAATTGTTGTTGATTTGATGCGCAATATTAAGCAGCTGATAATGCAGCAAAGCAGCATGGCAAGTTTAAGCTAATCCATGACTGATAGATTTCTCACAGATAGCACACAACGGCCCTTTGGAGAAGAAGTAATAGCTAATACCCTGCAAAAGACTTTCCCAGAATACAATTAAACTCTAGAATATTCCTGAAAGCCTTATTCACTTAATGTGATTGCTGTTTAAAACAGCAAAAACCCCCCAATCTTTAATTTTACCTTGTATTCACGCAAATCTCCGTTTGTATTTGGAGACACTGACACATTTTTTTGTTTTGTTTCTTATTCGGCTTACATGTGTATTAGGATCTTTTCTTTTGTGTGGCTTTTCACTATTTTGGAAAATAGTGGCATTAGGAAAACGAACCTTTCAGGAATAAACTCAAAACCTAAATTATTTCTCGGGAAAAAACTATGTAATTTACTCACAAACTAACGAACTAAGTAACTAACTAACCAACTAACTACCTTACTCTCTATCTTACTAACTAACTAACATGCAAGCTATGCTTGCAACCTAATTGAGCAGCTTACAAACTAACTAACTAACAAACTAAATAACTAACAAACAAGCTCGCCAACTATCAAATATACAAACAAACCATCTAACTAACTAACTAACTAAGTAGCCAATATACAAGCTAGGGTTTGAACTTAAACAAACAGCTAGCTAACTCATTGATTCACTAACTAACTAACTAACCAAGTAACTAACTAACGAACAAGCTCGCTAACTATCTAATTTACTTCAGGAAGAAAGAAATAATTAAAATTTCTGCAATAACGATTAACTTGAGAAACAATTTATATAACTTCAGTTGTATAAGTTATAACCATAATTACAAATAAGTTGTACAAATTATACAGCGTAAACAATTATAAAGTAAATAGTCAATTATATAACTTGATTACTACTACTGCTGCTAATAACTCACTGCAGCACCAAGCTACCTGAGGCCAACACAGCTAAGTATACTCCTCCTCCATCCCAATCTATTCAAAGCCTCCCTTTTACACCCTCCCAGGAACTTCCCATTTCCTTAAGTCCTTCTTTATGACGTCCTCCCAACCAAGACGAGGACGACTAGTTTTGATTATACCCTTGCTGTTTTCTAAGATGATAATCTTCCAGCAACTCAGGCTATTCTCACTTTCGTATGCTTCATTCTTTTTTTTGGCTAATTACAAATCCAAAATACTTTTTTCGAACACATCAGTAACCCAAGTTTAATTTGAGGTAATTGCTCAACTTCTTTTACTTTCTACTAATACATGTTCGGTTGTAGAGGTTTGGGCAATTGTGTCACCTTTGCACCTCTAGCTGATCGGAGAAAAGGCTGATACATCGTAAATATATCATTTTGTCGCACCAGAAGAACCCTTACTCTTACCCTCACGTTTTCACCTGACAGGAAAAAAGATAAAATAGTTAACCCTTAATCCCATGAATATAGGAACATTTTTGGATGTGGCCTGTAATATTGTTGCAGGGGTGATGGTGCAATTCTTGTTACAGACAATTTTTTATGCAACATAGAGATTAAGGTTACATGCCTATCGTCAAAAAGGTAGAGAAGAGGGGATGTATAATGAGCATCACCGTGAAAATATCTCAGGGGGTCGAAGGGGTCAGTACTACAAGAAACTTTGTTTTCTCCGAGATGATAATACTAATACCTCTTATTTTTCTGTTTAAATATATTGTTTATTGTCTTGTAGTTTCCCTGAGCAAGGTTTCACCAGTCCTTGCTGGCGTCCATGGTAGGATTTAGTTTAGGTTGGGTGCTTGGCTATTTATATTCAACTTTCATTCAATAATTATCCTCTAAAACATTTATTTAAATGTTATTTCGTCAATTACAGTGAAGTGGGTGAACTCCCATTGTGGGGGAAGTGAGTGACTTATTATTAGAATAGCCAAATTAAAAAAAAAATTAATTTTTGTGTTTTTTCAAAACACGAAGTGTTCAATTTCCGGTATAAACAATGATCTTGCCATGTCATGGCTTTGAAAAAATTCGTTTTCTGGGGGAAAATTGATTATGAAAAAAAAATTTTCATATGAATAACATCAAAAATACACAGATGTCCAATACCCTAATTTTGACAAGATTTTTGACAGAAACTAAATTTCAGCTGGGGGGGCAAACGTAGGTCTTATGTGGGAGAATTGGGTCTGGAGGGGCAGTTGCCCCTGCCCCACAGCAAATTACGCCCCTCTCCCAAACACAATTACGCCTTCAAAGGAAAACCATACCTTCTTGACCCATTTGGTGTCAAATATGTTTTGCTTTTTTTCTGATGAATTTCCAACTTTCATCTTTTTAAGCTTGGTGCCTATCACTATCAACAGCTGCATAACTGCATATGGAGGTTATTTTCATTAAAATTTTATATATAGTTGTATATGTTCCACTCATTTTCAGACCATGAGACTCAGCAGCGATTGATAATGCCTGAATTATAATTTTCAGTATTTTGAATGTTTCAGAAATGTTGTTGGATGATAGTTATCTATGTAATGAAAGTAGATTTATTTTACTAAAATGTTTTTTTTTCTGACTTTTTTGCTCTTGTAGTTTTTTTTTTAGATACAATGAATTGAAAACGTTTAAAAAACACTTCTTTCTTTATTAGATTTTTTGATAAAATAAATTAAATACGGTTAAAATGCTACTTTCTTCTTTCAAATTTATCGTTCTCTTACCGTTTCTTGTGACGCACTAGGTTCAGCGTTTTCAGTCTTTAATCGACACTCCATGTGGACAATCTTATGTATTCATTTCTGTTTTTGACGTTTTTAAAACAAGAGGATCGTCTTGAACAGATATATTTGAGGAAGTAAAAGCTCTTTAAATACTAGGGGAAAAATTGACCTGAGTAAATGTGACAAAACAGGATGGACAGAAGATTTTTTCAATTTGCTATTAACTAGACTCCTAGTTTTACTTGATGGTAAGGTTTCACAAGCAGTTTATTTGGAAAAATGATAATGTGCAACATATTATAAAGTGTAATGAACTGCTATTTTTTTTTCGCTTTCCTTACGTTAAAAAAGAGCAGAGAATAACTAAAAAAAAATTTCTGCTCAAAATAAAGAACAAATTTGGCACCTTGTCACAGCCTTTCTTCGTAGCCGAAGTCTTCACCGGTTCACCTGGTAAGTATGTATCTTTGAAAGATACTATCGCAGGATTCAAAGGAATTCTGAATGGTGAATACGACAGCCTTCCTGAGCAAGCCTTCTACAGGGTTGGTTCAATCGAAGAAGCTGTAGAGAAAGCGAAGAAAACGTAATTGGTCAGGCGTATTGAGTTAATCAATGCGCCTGAGTCCGGGTCCACCGTAGGAGGGGGATATGGCAGCTATGACAACACATCTGGATTTAGTAAGTGCCGAGCAGAGTTTATTCTCTGGTCGCGTTGAACATCTTCAGGTGACTGGTAGTGAAGGCCTGAATATCTTTTCGGCTGGATAGGGGCTTGTTAGTTGAGCTCAGCGTCGCGAATTGGTAAAGAATGGGGATGTGCAGGGTTTGGAGATGTCTCGTTTTTCTGCTGGGGTTGCCGAGCCTTGGGTGGGCAGAGGAGTTGGCTCTTTCGATGGGGGATCGGTTTCTCGGGCTTTTTGGGGGAGCTAGTTTTGCTGCCGAATACGCCGTGGTGCAGACCGGTGGCGTGCTTGCCGATGGGACTCGTTCTGAGGGGAACTTTCAGATTCGTTCCCCAGGATTTGATGGGGTGCTGGAGGCTGTGCTCATTCGGGGGGAAGGGGAACCGTGGCGACTCTAGATAAACTTTGTGCTAGAGTCAAAAGAAATAGAAACATATAATAGGCATAAAATCTAACCAAATTCTATTGAATGGAACATACCAAACTTAACAGTTGTATTTTAATTCATTGGTGGGTTTTAAAATATTTCTGTAGGTATTCTAACAGGTCAAGTTTAATTCTCAGAAATTCATGTTCCATGTCAGCATAATATTTATCAGTTTAACTTGCTGCTATGCTCACACTGCCTTTTTCGTTTGAAAATGTCTCACCAAATTTCTGAGAAACAACTTTAGAAACCAAGAAATATAATATGATATAAAACACGGGCATAGACATTATCTTGTCTAAGGGGGTGCGGGCCAGTGAAACCAGCGTGTCTCGGAAAAACCTATATCAATCCCGGCAAGTGCGATGACGACCGTCGCGAAACATGCGAAATGAAGCCGCAATTGCCGCTTCCGCCGAGTGATCTGGGTACTTAATTCCGACGCGCTCATGGCACACTTCCTTCAATCGATGCGGCAGCTATGATATGCGCTGTTGCATACCGGATATAGCGGTTCCGGCAGCATCGACAACCCGTGGTCAGGATTCCAAATGAAGTCTGCAGCCGTTTTCTTGCTCGCGTTCTCGCTTATCACTGCCGATGCGGTGGCGAAAGAGCCGCAAGCTCTCCCCGAACCGATGCTGGGAAGATAGCAAGCGTATGTGCCAATCAATCAATATTCATTGTTATGCTTAGGAAGCTTTCATTTTTAACAACAGGAAGGGGGTGGAAGCATTTTTAAAATTTATCCAAAAACATTAGGCCCCTGCGTTCTAGCCATAAAGAATTTCACACAAAAATTTCAAACCCCTGACAGGACAATATTTTTACTGGAATGAGTAACAAGATTACTTTAACACCATTTGGTAGAATGTTTGGGATTTCATCTGGAAGTGAATTTCAGATATTTGGCCCTTGAAAAATTAGAGATTTGATACCATAATTGGTTGTTCTGACATTTTGAATTTCAAGAGGGTGTTTTACATGCTGGATTCCAAAAGCACCACAACAGGAGACGACAATACACAGAAACAAGATCTTTTTCATTTTTGCCCTCCTCTTATAGGTACGTGCGAATCAGCCCTAGTCATATTTATTGTTATTGACTGCACGGTGCACCTCGGGGATTGGTGAAGAGTGTCACGAGCTTTCGAGCATCAGCGATATTCACAGCCCCATCTCCGTTGAGATCAAATTTCGAAAGGGACAACCCATTTCGAATCGCTGGCAACATCTCCCCCGTGAGATCGGCGAGATCCACACATCCATCGAGGTTAAAATCCCCGGTCGAAATCACAGGCTCCATAAGCAAGAGCCCTCTTTCTTGATTTGTTTTCTTTTTCAATTTCTATTCTTTTAAGCTTTAATATTGCTCCTTAATTTCAATTGAAAAAAAACTTTTTTTATTTAATCACTGATAGCAGAGCCACTTTTAAAGAGGAAATATTGCCATGTTGCTGAATTTGAATAGCCAAAAATAGCCAGTAGATTATTTTTCTTTATGCTGAGCCCGAGTTGTTCCAAATCACGGTCTTTGTGATATTCATTCATGTAATGGAAGTTTTTTATTCAAAATTTGAAATTTTTTTTTGCAAAATACTCTTTAATTACAATTTTGGTCACTGAATTTTGGCAAGACCTAAAGTTAAACTGAGCAAAGACTCGAACACGCGCAAGCTCTACCAGAAGTTCGTGTTGACCGAGTTCCTCGCGGAGCTCTACAAGATCTACACCGCCTGGGGCGAGGGCATGCGCAAGACCATCGAGGAGATGGCGGAGCCCGCGCGCAAGGCTTGGCAGGACATCTACGGGGTCTTCAAGGAGACCTTCCACGGGATCGAATACGAGTGAGCCCATGAATTACGAGCTGACCCACGAGATCAAGGCCGGCGCCATCGTCGTGCACGCCAAGGGCAAGTTCGACCGCGACACCGGGGCGGCCGTCGAGGGCCTGCTGGGCCAGCACGAGGGGACCCGCGTGCTGGTTATGGAGCACGTGATAACTTAAAGCACAAAAACATGTAATATTATTAATTTTGATTTTTTTTTGTTCTTGAGTCTTTTCAACATTGCAATTATTCCATCAAACTTTTTTGTAACTATAATTGTAGTTTGTTTAATTTGAACTATAGGGATCCTTTAGTCCATTTAGTGCTTTATTCCTCATCTACATACCGACGATCAGGTTTCAAACACAAATCCCCAACCTATGCGTTTTGTTTCCCAAATTATTTGGGAAAACTGAAGTTGGCTTTTCGGTGCAAGGGCTGGGGCCCCAGCTTACTAATTTTGATACACAAGAAATAAAGAGGTATCTTAAATTGGACTACCAATTCATATAACCAAAATATAACCAAAAATATATAGCTCATTTAACCATATAACCAAAAAATAAATATAGCTCATATAACCAAAAGCTCATTTGCCGCGCTATCAGCACCTGTGGCCTGATTATTTTCTAATCCTTCCGCCACTGTCTCTATCCCTTCCTCGCAAAATAAATCTTACTCTACTTCCAACATAGTACGAATTTGTTGTGGGAATTAATTATTAATTTATGGAAACATTTTTGCCTATTAATAATTCATGCTACTTACAAACGTATATCTTATATTAATTGTGTTGTATATTTGGCTCTTTGATATTCATGGACACGTTTCGTTTTAATTAGGTTTTGCGCAATACCGATACGCGCAATACCGATACGCGCGATACCGGTATGCCCGATACTACATAGAGCCCTTCCTGGAGACAATCGAGGGCAGCATCATCATTAAAACCATATTTGTAGGACTTTGAACTATTTTCAACAAAAATGGCTATCTCCAAATTTTAATAGGATGACCTTGTAGGGCCTTTTGGGGAAGAGGCTAGCTGCCCTCCAATCTTTTTGGTCATTTAAAAAGGGAACTAGAAAATTTAATTTCCACCTGAATGAGCCATTAAACATCTCTCTATTGTGTTCCAGTCATTCACTAGCCATGGTGAAAAAAAAAAGGAAACTCATCAGTGTCACATTAGTACAGGGCCATCTAGAGCTGACTAATGGGGAAAGTAGTGACTCGGATGGGTTCTGCTTAAAGCTACAGGAACAAATAGACAGGAACCCAGGTAGAAATAGGGTATTTTTGCTAGGATTGCTGCAATTTTATAGTTATAGATTGCTGCAATTTTGCAAATATAAGAATCTAGTTATAATCAATTCAGTATTTCGTCACAAAATGGGCCATAAGCTAACGTGGTACCAAAGACTGCCAGCCTTGTTAATTATATTTGGCCAAGGCGATTCCTATGGAGTGTATTTGTTTTGATATGACGCTATTTTTAGGGGATTGGGGCAACTTCATTTGTTAGGTACAATTTTTCCGCATATCATGAAGTAAGAATTGTTTTCTGACTTCAAACTGTCCAGATAATTCACCTCCTCCCCTTATTTGCAAAAATATAGCCCAAATTATGTATTTCCCATCTACTCTGTCACATGTCTGTCTTGTCTCACGCTAGGCTGACAGAAACGAATGAAGAAATTGGTTTATTATCGAATTTTACACAGCTTAAGAGGTAATGGCGCATAATACACAAGTACCAAAATTCTCTCCCCCCCCCCACCTACGGAGCATAAAAAACAACCAAACTCAAATTTGGAAAGCCTTATTTTCCACGTTTAAATAATTTTCTATTCATCAGATAATTAAAAAGAGGTACATTAATTTTGCATTTATTTTCATGACCTTACTTCATAGTGTCAATTCCTTTGTTTGATAAAATTCTGCCGTCCAATTTCACCTTCAGGAGACTGAAACGTGTTTAGCTGATTAACAGTTTGCAGAGCTGTATTGTTTAACAGATTATTACTTCCACTTTGGTTTGAAACAACATCACTCCATATCCGCGCATTTCCACCACTTGTGGGAAGAGTCATGATGAATCTTCAAATGAAAACTATCTGCAGGATGTAGATCTAGGCCGGCAGGAACCGGTGAAAAAATCTCAACACTTCTGGCGTAGAATGATAAGGCTTCGCCAATGAGTTGGCTGTTATTCTTTCAAAGTATAACATTTTCCATCCAGAAAAATGTCAAATAGTAGATTGAACTTCATTTCATTATTTGTGGTACCATGTTTCAACCGGCCTAAATAGGTGTAGTTTTGCTGGACTTAAAAAAATTAATCTTAAAGCTCCCTTTTTGGCCTTGGCTCAGTTTTATACTGGACTGTTTTATATGAGTAGGTGCCAGTGTGACGGCCCAGTCCAGAACTCTAGTTGGCTAGGACTGGGTCCTTCCTATACTCTAGATAAAAGATTCGCTATGATCAGCACTAAAACTAACTTTATTGTAAAAGTTCAATACTAGTATTTTTTCATATGAGGGATTCACCTCCTCCTAATACATCGCTCTTTACGCTAAAGTACTTTTTGTAATTTCAACTGTTTATTCTACGGCCTTTGTGATTCAGGGGTAATTCTTAAGGAATCGGGACAAAATTGAAGTTTCAGTGTAAAGAGCGTGGTATTGACTTGGGGGAGAACCCCCTCATACACCTAATAAAAACATAGCAATATAGAAGTTCGTTACGTAAGTTAATTACAAATATTTTTACAAAAAAAAAAATGTTCGTAAATAATTAAAATTTCTAATTGCCTCTTTAAGTAACCAAAAAATTGGAGAGTAACTAGGCCTCCTCCCCCGCTCCTTATTTATTTTAAACAAGAATTTATCATATCCGGAAAAGATTTCAAGAAAATTGGTTTGAAATTGTTTGTTTGACAACGTGTTTCAAGAGATTTTTAAAAGTGGTAGTTCACCCTCCGTTTGGCATTGATTCTTGAAAGGGCACTTGAGCCCGGAATGTGGGATGGATTTAGCCATTCCCTAACTTTTTACGACTATTCGTTACGTGTGATGACCCCCTAAAAAGACAATAATACATGGTGGGGCAGGAAGGCCCATTATTGTTTAGTAGTTCTCAAGTAGTTTGTTTAGTAGAAACAAATTTCTCAAAATACCTATCCAGAATCTTACGGCTAACATTCAGCTGCTACATTTACCGACCAAAGTTGAGCTTTCTGTAGTTTGAACTTCCAAAATGTTAGTCTGTTCATGGTGTTTATTTGAACTAACAAAGAATTTTATCAGAGTTGAAAAAAGCATTCCACTTTGCATCATGATTTAACTGACTAATTATTTTTTTTTACTAAGTAACCAAAAAGGATTTAGGGATCCTCCCCATACATGATAGCCCTGTCTAGAAAGACCTCTTTTTGGAAATGCCAGTTATCCTATTTTGATGTACATATCCTTTTGGTGTTTCAGTTTTATTTGCATATTAACAAAAAGCTGATTTTCTTCTGATTCTAAAAATGTAACTGTTATTGAATATTGTCACGGATGTATTTCCGGCACTGGCACTGGGTGTCGGCCGCGAAAACCGGCAGTTGATGCACGAACCGCCCCGCGACCCGAAACAGCCGATCCTGATCGCGGACGACTGGAGGCTGGTGGTAGCCTATGCCCTGGCGATGACGGTTTCGGTCCTGGGCATTTTCTGGATCGGGATTCACGAACTGGGCTTTACGCAGGCCGAAGCAAATACCGTAACGTTCTATAGCCTGTCGGTTGCCCAGCTCTTCCACGTATTTAACCTGTATTCCGGCGATGTAACGTTCCGGCGGCTGTTTACTAACGAAATCACAAGGAACGGCTACGTCTGGGGGAAGCTTATAACTCAAAATAAAGGTAAAATGTTGTTTATTTCAAAATTTGAATATGTAACATGTCAAGTAGGCAAATTTCTAAGACTTAGAAATCAGAAAAGGGCTAACATGGAAGCTTGGTAAAACCTTCCCAGCATATGTTTTTGACTGTGGATTTATTACTAAAAGTGTCATTTTCCTAACAACCCCTTTCAAAGACAGCAAAAGTAGCTAAATGACCCTCATCCTAATTTATGAATATATAGCCCAAATTGTATCTTTCCCATCTATTCCACCAACCATCACCCTTTTTGGTAAAATTCTAGTTAATTGACTTCTTGCTATCTCAGAAAGGGTTATGGGGAGCTGTAACTGATATTACCTCGGGCACCCTAGGAACGGCTCTGTATCCACGTTTGCCTCTTAATAATTTTTGTCTTGATATAGCTATAAGCTTTTTATGTGTTTTCGTTCATGGAAGTTACTCTTTGACACAGAATCAAAGTTTTATATATTTTATTTGATTGTTTTCTTTTTGCTCTTCTATGATCTCAAACGTTCTTCCATTTTTTCTTGTTTTAGATTCTTTTTTCTTGACGCTGAGGATGTCTATTATGATCCAGACGACATACTTCTGTAATTATTCTTCTGTTTCTTCCTACTGGCCATAGACCCATTCGTATTTGCAAGATTCTCCTCTGGCCAGGCGGGGTTGGGCTCAGGAGAAAGCTGACGAACCAATATTCCATATGGCTGCTGTTTTTTATTTGTTTTGTGGTATTATTTAATATCCCAGCTTTTTTTCCTGTGACTATTAAAAGTGTGTTGCATGAGTTATTTATGTTTCAGATGCATAGTTGGCAGTCTTTATTTTGTTTCTTATTCTCTTTTCTATTCATTTCTATGTCTTCAAATCCCAGTGCGTTTTTTCTTTCCAATCATTTTAAAGTTCAAGTTTCAGTTTTTAATTGGGAATCGTGTTCTCATCGACTCTGGCTTGGCGGGATGGGGGTCGGTATTTTGTTCCTCATTGAAAAGTAACTTGAGCCTCCCACTGAGACCACATTCATCGGTCCGCACACATCACTATGAACAAGTTCTAGTAGCTGTGTAGTCCGGGGTGAACTTTTCTTTGGGAATGACTGACGAGTTTGTTTTCCAAAAGCGCATTATCTACATTCTTTATCAGCTTTTTCTCTTGATTTCAAATCCATCCCATCAACCATGGAATTATCAGAAAGTAGTTTGAGATTGTCATAATCTAGATGTCCAAAGCGATTATGCCACAAGGTGAAATCATCACATTCATCAGCAGCTCCAAAACAGCAGGAATGTTGTGGCTCTATTTTAAGCTTATAAAACTTTCCATGTTCTCATCCTCCTGGGGTGTCTGTTCTTCTCCGGGGTCAAGCTCCGGTTGTTCATCCTGCCCGTGATTCTCGGCGTCATCGAGGTGCTCGCCTACGCGCTGTCCAGCCAGGACCGCATGCGCCGCATCGTCGCCACGTGCGACGACATGGCGCTGTACGAGGGCGACTGCTATCAGTCGATCCACGGCATCTGGGGCATGGCATCCGGGGGGATCTTCGGACTCGGGCTCGGCACCTCCCAGGAGAAGTACGGATGGCTGCCTGCAGCGGCCAACGACTTCATCTTCGCCATCGTCGGAGAAGAGCTCGGGCTGATCGGCTGCATCGTCGTCCTGGCCCTCTTTTATTGAGTTTCTGTTCATTTACACATAATATAGTCAAGATTACACGGACTCAGGGCTAAAAATTTCCGGGGGACGAGAGCGACACCAGAATAGCAGTGGTGAGTTGGGGGGGGGGGGGCACTGGAATACATTTTAGGATAGATTTCCCTAGGAACAAGTTCCTTTTTAAACAAACTTACAAATACATTTTCAAATTAAAAGAGTAACTGACTTTAGTAAAATGAAACTAAACTCGGCAAATTTTATCCAGCGTGGATTCCTGGCTAAAGGGATTAATCCTTATAATCTATAATATATTGGATTGTTTTGCGTTGAATGGCTAAGTATTTCAAACAAAAAGTAGCCTATTTCTTTTTAGTACGTCCTTTAGTGCTCCTCTAAGACTAAAATAAGTCTTTAGCCTTCTCTAAGACAAATTTCGTTTTTATATTAATAAGATTTGGGAGTAATTGAACATTCGGGAGTAATAGAAAAGTGGCTCACCAATTTATGTGACTGCCACACAAACTAATAAAATACAAATTATTATTGTAATTCTTCTGTCACAATGTGAATCAGATACGGCTCATTGCCAAACTGATATTTCATTTAAATCTAGCAGCAAAAACAAATGTTGTAATCTGGTTTGAAACTCCTCCTATATGTGCTCAGGACTTTCAACCTTCATGGGTCGTGGGGAAATTTAACGCATTGCCGGCAAATGGCTCTTTACTTAGGCAGTGATGGAGCGCTGCCTCTGATAAGCAGTGGTATTTGCTTATCCTGGCGACGATGAACGTATTTGTCTACATTCATAGCTACTCAAAAACAAATTTAATTCAGGCTCAGCCAATTACAGTGAAACAAATCGATGTTCTTAGTTCTATATTGTTATTTGTTAATATCGTTGTCCCCAATGTGAAACAGCGCGTCCCGGATTTCTCTTTAAGATCGTTTAGAAAAAGAGGTATATTCTTCTAATGGATATTTGTCTAATGGTTGTATTTGCAGAGGCCTGTTTACTTCATAGGGAAAGCAATGGAGAACATTCCGTCAGGCCATAGCCGACGCACACATTGAAGCCAGCTGTCTCATAAAAGGTTTCCAGCGATCCCGCCAAACCACTCCCTCCAGCAATGATGGCCTTGAGGCGGCCACCGAAACCACCTTGTACCTTCGACCACACTAATTTCTTGCCAACGAAGTTAAGGGGAGCCAGTGCCGCCACAATGAACCTTGATACCAATCGATCCATTCCATTCGGTTCTTCGTCGTCTACGACCATGCACTTGTATATCTTGCGAGGCTTACCCGCAACATTGCCCGTGGCCGTGAATAACTTTGACAAAGCTTTCACTGCAACACTGCCCGCAAGCTCGTGGCCGATCTGTCACTTGAACGCGACGCGATGCTGGAAACGCTGAACAAGCACCGGCAGAACAACGATGAGGCCAGCCACAAGGCCACCCATCGCGATTAACAGTCCGATTAGCGTCGGCGAAAGCTTCCCTGATTTCATCGTATACCTACTCGTATTTCCAATTCGTTAACTTGCCGAGTTTTATCTGCTCTGCGCCTAGGTCGGCTCAAAGTCTGTAAAACCCAACTCAGCGTCCAATCCACTATTCGCCTCTGCGACGGATTAGGACTCTCTGTGGAGCGCACCTTCTTGAGGTGTGATAGCAGCGTCAAATAATTCTTCGTCCGGCCGCCGCGCCGATCCCGAAGGCCGCGAGGAGCTTGGCCACGGTAAACGGCACGCCGAAGACCGGCAGATTGGACGTCCCGCCAATGGAGGTGAAGTCCCCCTCGCGGATCTCCGTATTGTCCCAGGACCGATAAGCCGTGATCGATGTGAGCTCATAGCCGCTGGCAAAAGCCTTATCGAACTGGATGGAGAACGCGGTGGTCTCGTCCAGGGTTTCGGTGATCAGATCATGATCCACGCGACGCTGGTCCAGGTCGATGTCGGCGCGGTTTCCGACCACACCATTGCTGTCAGGTACCGCCTCTGAAAGCGGGTTGCGACCGCTGGGCAGGCCTTCTGAGTGTAGCCTGAAAAGTTTCTTATCTGTTTGATACAATAAATTTCTAGAGTCTGAGTTTCTGATTTGACAAGTCATTGCTCCATATCTATGCAGTGACTGCTGCTAGATCTTACTAGTATACAGTACAGGCCATGTATACATTGACACCACAAGACCCCTCAATGATCCGCAAGAATTTTCCACATAAATTCTTTCAAGAATTTTCAAGGAGTGTGAACAAATTTGGCAATTCATTGATCTCTATAAAATTGTTAAAAGAACACCACCAATGTACACTGACCTGTGCTGTAAATTTATGAGGCCAAAAGATGAGGCAAGTAAGCAGAAAACTACACAACCTTTGACGGCAATGCCATGACGTCGGTCGGCAGTACCTCCAGAGGCGGGGGTGGTACCGATGTGGGGGTGCATATGTTCCGGCTGGCAGTGACGGAGGGTGACAGCGGAACACTCCGGGTCGACTATCCGGGAAACTCGCGCAACCGGACTCTTTATGCCGCGGTACTCAGTAATGCGGTGCACTCCACAGAAGATGTCCAAACAAATGACGTGAGCGGAACTTCTATCACAGATACCGTCACTCCCGTGACCAATGATTCCATCATCATCAGTGGTGTCTACTCGAGAACCAACGCAAATGTTTCTGTCACCGGAACGGGTCATGTCAAGGAATGACGTATTCTTTTTCTATTAAAATGTTGTTATAAAAAGTATAATGCATGACTTCTTTCAGGCATTTTCAAGATAGACAGGAAAATACTAAATAGAAAAATAACAGGAGAGAAAAACTTTTGAACATTTTTTCGTCAGCTGGTTGGAACTATAAGGATGGAAATGGTCCTTGAGGTCCTAGGATTTTTACTATTTTCTCAAGATCTAACCATGTAGTGTGTTCATTTTTTGGATAATGATACTAATCTGTAGGATTATCGACATAAGAAAATATGCCCTTTCCTTTGGAACTAGATTAAATTGTTTCACTAAGCGAATCAGAATTCCAAGTTAAGTTCAGTCTTGGGCTAGTACTGGCGGGTTAGTAGAGCCTTTCTTAAACTGCGAAAATATACTGTTATCCCCCTCCTTGGAAAATTGTCTTCATGGAACAAACAAAAGAAAAGCAGTAAAAGCTAACCGTTAAGCAACTACAAATTTCAAAGTGGTAATTTTTAACTTTTTTGTCAAGAGACAGAACAGACTGTTGAAAATAGGAATGTGTCTTGCTTCTGCAGTATTAGCACACTTCTTGGAAACACAACAGTCCCTTCGTGGAGTGTCAGAAGTGTAATCCATCTCCTAAGACTGTACGCCATATGGCGTAGCCAAGCAAACCTTGTATAACCGACCTTACCTGGTGGGGCATATGGTAAATAGTGGGTTTGTTTGGAGTTGTGGGGGGGGGGGTAAGAATAGTTTTTTTTAGCCTATTCTAAATATCTATCTGTTTTAGATAACAGCTAAATCATTTGTGCTATATGTTACCGTTTAAAAAGCTCTGATGCAGGATATTTGACAACTCATGATTTTTAAAATGTCTAGTTTAATATTCTACTCGTTTTCGTAAAGCTTGTTCTAAAAAATAATAATAAAAACTAAGTAAAGTGAAAAATAATCGATATGAAGTACGAGGAAACAATAAAGAGGCAATAGGATTTAGAAGATTTATATGACATACTATTTTTTTTTGGGGTGTGTTTTTGTTTGACAGTTATCAGAGGGGAAATAAAGAAGTGGTGAGATTTTTGTTTGCTCTTCTGAAAATTTACAGTTATGGAGATCTGACCTTTTGATACCTAACTGACAATATATTATCTTAATATGTTTGACTCTAGTCTTCAGTTCATCTTAGAAGTTGAAAATAATGATAAACTACCTTTTCAAGACATTTTACTTCTACTACTAACAACCCACCACAGCACTAAGCCACCTGAGGCCAACACAGCTATGCATGCTCCTCCTTCATCCCAATCTATTCAAAGCCTCCCTTTTTACATCCTCCCAGGAAGTTCTCATTCCTTTAAATCTATCGGACAATCTTTGACAATTTGTCATCCGTTGAACGTCCCCTGGCCATCAAAGCCTTTCTCTCATTATAACCCTAGAAAGCACAATTGAACCACATATTTTGTATAGTCCACTGTTTGAAACACGTTTAGTCAGCCGGAAACCCAAAATAATCCGTAGGCGATTTCTCTGGAGAACATCAAGCAAATTTTGCTCTTTTTTGGAGCGCTCATACTTCAGGACGATATTTGACCATTTTTTCACTGTAGCTTCTGTTATTCTAACCTTAGTTTGCAGAATCATCTTCTTATTCATCAAATCTTTTTTCAGCTGTGAAGAATCACCCTGAGCCTTGGCTATGCACAAGTAGGGGAAAATGGCTATGTAATTTTTGAAAATCATACCATCAAATTAACCATGGTTAAAAACATCAAAGTGGAAATTTCAAGCAGACTAAGTTCAAGATTTTACGATGTTTCGCGGAAAGTCTTTATGTTTTGCCTGTTTTTGTTGTTTTTCCTATTCATAACCAATTTCCCCATAATGTCCATCTCTCCCTCTCCCGCTGTCTTTAAATACATCTCTGTGTATGTTTACCATTTGCTGTATTTTTCTTTCTAAGGTCCTCCAGAAGTTAACTGTTTGAGCAATTTAACATATCGCAAAAAAGAGGTAAAACAAATAAACACAGAAACAAATTACCGTTCCCGAAACCATGGAAGCCGTAACGGAGATTCTTAGGAGAAATCATGGGTTGTCTTCGTTAGCCTCGGATGATTTCCGATATGTCACTCCGGCAGGCATCATGCAGTGGGTTACCGAACAAAAGCAGGCGATGAACCGTATGTTGGCTTTGATTTCGACTGTATCCCTTCTTGTCGGGGGTATCGTTATTATGAATATTATGTTGGTATCTATCAGGGAGCGCGTCAAGGAAATTGGCGTGCGGAGATGCTTCGGAGCTAGACGATTAGATATCGCGCAACAATTTTTATTCGAAGCTGTTTTGATTTCCCTTGCCGGAGGTTTACTCGGTTCCGGATACGAATTCGATAGTTATTAAAAGAACCGCTTACCCATACGCCCGCTACCCGGCCGGCAATCATATCGGCGACGCTAAGGAAACCCCCTGCGGCGACGCCGGGGACAATCTCGGCGTCGGGCGCATTGAGCGACTTTATAGCTTTCGGCCTTCTTGAGTTTATCGGTTTCAATAAGCCTTTTGTGCGATCTGGCTGCGGGTCTGCCGTTTCCGGGCAACAATCATTATTAGACTGTTCCGAAGAACCGGCATAGCCAAAACTCATTCCAATAGCAAAGAAAAATAAGAGACTGAAGATCAATTTGCGGTATTTCATAACTCCTTTTTTAAGGTTCGAGCGCTTGAGCTGCTTTGATGGGAAGTGACACAAAGTGCCGTCGTGTTGAGGTTTTTGTTCTAATATAAGTAACTTCTACATTATCTCCCTACCTCTATCTTTCTTCCTTGATCATACTTTGCTACCCCAGCACACTTGTTAATTCTACTTCTGCAAAAATATTCTGCACGAAATCACTAGGTTGAATTTTCTGTCTTGAGTAGTCCGCGCTACCCGAGCGCCTGATCTGCTTGGATGGGAAAGGAGACAAAGTGCCGTCGTGTTGAGGTTTTTGTTGGAATAGAAGTAACTTCTACATTATATCACTACCTCTATCTTTCTTCCTTGATCATACTACTAGCAACACAGCTTCTAAACTTCTAGAAACCCCAAAAGCAACTCAACGCTAGTTGAGTTGTCTTTTCAGTCTATGTTTGTTGCTGTATTTTTTTCACATTTTTTCACATGGGAAATCGAAATAAACTTACTGATATAAATCTTAGAAAGAAATAGAAAGCTGTATACAAATAAACAATGGCAAACTCTTGGTCGCTAAAAGTCTTAAGTATTTAATGTATTTCAGTTATTATTATTTCCTCCAAAGTTACATTAAAGAGTAAAATTGCATACATTTTGTCAGTGACTGTCATAGCTCAGTGGTCAGAAAAGCCTGCCTAGTTTGCAGAACGGTATTCTAGAAACTTAGAAAAAGGCTCATTCGATTGAAAATTGAAATGGCTATTGCCCTTTCTATTAGTCAAAAGTGATTGAAGAGCAAATGGCCCCCCAGGTCCATCAATTCCCAAAATACATCTAATCAAAATTTTGAAATAGCCATTTTGTTCAGTATAGGTCAGGAAATTATGTCTCTGACAATCCCATTAATTTCTCAAGTACAGACACTTATTTGCACTTTAAATGGCCGTGGATTGTCAGTTTAGTATATATATACTGATATATGTTCCTTATAGTCTTAATAATTTTTAATTTATTAAAGTTTAAAAAATGTTAAATGATTTTAATTGTATTTTGTTTTTCCGTCGATCAGGCTCAGGGCAATCCTTTGCAATGTGTCCAACCTTATTACAGTTGAAACATTTTCGAGTATCCCCTCCTTCTGCTCGTCCAGCAAAAGCCTGGCTCTCTTTTGTTCCATGCTTCTTTCTCCTGCTTGGTTTGCCTCCTCCATCAATATCTGATGACAGGCCCACTCAAGCTCAACATGCTCCGACGAGCCTATCAGATTCTTGACATTATTGTATGAAGAGGGTAATCCAAGAAGCAACGCTCCCACAAGAAGATCATCATCAAGCCCTTTTTCCATTCCTTGCAATTGCAAGGCAGCTGCCTTGATCTTCGAGATGAATTCTCCTTTGAAAAATTCCCCTTCTCGTGTGAAATTTACTCCTCCTTGAGTTCCCCCCTCCTCGTGGAAAGTTCCCAACAAACCATTTCCCTCGTCGTTGAAAATTCCTCAGGAAAATTATCCTTACTTTTATTTGAATTTTTTGAATTTC
Source organism: Alatinidae sp. Z8VKAUB7J3 (assembly GCA_010016025.2). Lineage (NCBI taxonomy): Eukaryota > Metazoa > Cnidaria > Cubozoa > Carybdeida > Alatinidae > Alatinidae sp. Z8VKAUB7J3. Next base: position 23,157,708 of record JAAAKM020721499.1, read on the forward strand.
AATTTTATTTTTTTATCAGCTTTCAAATCACTTTGAAAATCCTCCACTCCCCCCCCCCCTCACTTTTGCCGAGAGTTTTCCTTCACAATAGTTAAATGAAAGTAGAATTTCAATTATTTTGGGGGTTATCACTGCCACTAAACGTGTGTGGAGAATTGGTCTGAGCCTCCTTGCACAAAATGTTCAATTCCGGGATTCGGGGAAAGATGGACATTACGTTGACGTCCTGGATCGATGGTAGTCGCTTGGTCGTCGGCGCAGACCGAATCAGCAATAAGGTCGATGAGGGCGCAGTGGTTGACGGTCAGCCATATACTCGGACAACACAAAGCACGACGCCTTACATTGACCAGATCAACCTCGGAGTATTCGCTCAATTAGAAGTTCCATTTGGTGATTTTTTGCTGACTGGCGGTGTGCGCTACGATGATTTTGATATTGAATTGGGGGATGCCGATGACTTGGTATACAACCCTGGTCGTATGTTTGAAGGCGGGACGGTCGAATATGACGCCACAGTATTCAATGCGGCCACGCTTGCTGGTGATTGACCCGGCTCGTGACCTTTGCAATGTTAGGGCCACAGGCGAACAACAAGAATGACTGCGTACGCGAATACGATGATTGAGGCCGAATCGATCTCCACCAGAGATGGCGCCCTTCGTCGCGGCACCAAAGCGAGATGAAGACGTGAATCCCACCGAACTCGATGCCCTGCGTATCGTCCTCGACCCTGTTGGGCAGGGTGTGCTGGCCGTGGCGCTGATGGTCATCATGTTCAGCGTGGCGCTGGGACTGCGCGTCAGCGATTTCTACCTGGTGAGCAAAGACCCGGTCGCGTATGCAGCGGGTGTTGTGACGCAGATTTCACCGGCCACATTCACCAGCTCGCGGGTCATGTAATAAAGACCCAGCACCACGTCCTGCGTCGGCACGATGATCGGATCACCGTTGGCGGGCGACAGGATGTTGTTCGACGACATCATCAGCGCGCGCGCCTCGAGCTGTGCCTCGATGGACAGCGGCACGTGAACGGCCATCTGGTCACCGTCGAAGTCGGCGTTGAATGCCGTACAGACGAGCGGATGCAGCTGGATCGCCTTGCCCTCGATCAGGACCGGCTCGAAGGCCTGGATGCCGAGACGGTGCAGCGTCGGGGCCCGGTTCAGCATCACCGGGTGTTCACGAATGACCTCTTCGAGAATCATAGCTTCTCTTGCAAGGCTTGGTCATCTTCGCAGCGGAAAGCAAGTTTTGACATACGGCTTCACTATACGAAATAGAATGTCCGAATGAAGAGTAAGGCCCGATCGATTTAGACGTTCGATTTACTCGGGGACTTGTTCGGGGGATGGACAGGGAATAAGTAGGGTGCGATCCGCTTCAATTTGCTAGTCGAGCTTTTTCAGCTCAACCTTTCGAAACTCGCAAGGGTGACTTTCGCTTTGCAATGAGATGTAGCCCTCGGTCAGCAGGAGCTGTCCGTTCTTGATCAGCTTCTTTGCGTCTGGGTCGCGCGGGTCCAATTGCGGTTAGTCGTATTATTTTGAACAAAGTGGCTAACTCAAAATATTGATCGAATGTGTTTGGGGAAAAAGGGAATGGGATTTATCCCTCCAATCAATAATTTTTTACCCTTCGGTCACTTTCGACTCTAAAAACCACTAGAACTTTCAATTTCCAATCGAATGAATTCTCTCCAAAGTTTCCATATGAAGTGGCTCTGAAAAACAAAACATAAACATTAAATCATTGTGGCTGCTTATATAGGGAACGCTACACCGTTACCCCGGATAAAATAATTGAGAACATAATAGTCAATATTTGAATCCAAATTCTGTATGAAATACGATAAAAAAAGACAACTAGGTTTGTCAAATAAAACGCTCATAAATGTCGTAGATACGTGATTGACGTAACGTGATTGACGCTCTCTTTGGGGGAGATAGGGGGTGGGGCTCAGTGCTTTGGTGAGTTTCGAGCTTCTGGACGTACTAGGACCATGAAAATTGGTAGGTGTTTCAGGGCGTTGCACAAATTGACTTGATAAAGTCGTTTTCCTCGAATCGACCATCTGGGGGGCTGAAGGGAGGGGAAAAATTAGAAAAATTGAGGTATTTTTAACTTACGAGTGGGTGGTAAGATGTTAATTAATTTTGATAATTTGAAGGACCTCGTTACTCAGAGCTCTAATTTTTAAATCCCGACTGGTATTAAGCTCCCCAAAAGAGAGCAGATCTGTTCCAGTTATATCAATCCCGTATCTAGGACTTGTGCTTATTCTTCCCACCAATTTTCATCCCGATCCCTCCACTCTTAGTGTTTTCCAAGATTTTAGGTCCTCCCCCAACTCCCCCCAATGTCACTAGATCTGGTCGGGATTTAAAATAAGAGCTCTGCGACGCAATATCCTTCCCGATCGAAAATTGAAAGAGGTAGTGCCTATTATAATATAATATAATATACATGCCTATTATAATATTATAATATATAATAGTCAAAAGTAATTGGAGGGCAACTAACCTCTCCCACACCCACCATTTTCCCAAACACATCCAAAGCGAATTTAATTTCTCTGTACCTTCTATTTACTACATAAGTTTGTTGCCCTCTGACGCAATATTAGGTCACTTATCTTTGTTAAGCATTGGAATTCGAAGATATTTTTTTTTATTTTTATTTTGTTTCTTTTTTTGTCAGAAGCAGAAGTAAAACACCCAGGGCTGATAAAGAAAGTCAAGTTTCCGGGATGAAAAAACGGTTTCAAAACATAAAATAAACAAAATAAAAAATATATTCTGCAAGTCAGAGAAAAATTTACATCACGGAGAAGCCAATATCTTTGAAGCAACTTCATATCTAGAATACAGGATGCCAAAACATATCTAGAAACAATCATTTAATTGTTCTAGAAAGCGGTGCAGGGAACAGTCCTTGCGTAGAATGGCCTATGACGTAGAATGTATTCCCCGAATAACAGCAATATTAGAAAGATTTTCTTCGCGCAATTGTCTAACGTTCCATTCTGTTGAAAGGAAATCTATTTAAAATCCTATTGCGGACGAAAATCTTTCGAATATAAGGGTTTCCTGAGAAAAAAATGTTTTGAAAGAAAATGTCGTTATGAGGAAAAAAGGACCTTGTAAGAAAGGAAAAAACGCCTTCAAAGAAAAATGAAATTCTGAAGAAAAAATCTCTTAAAGTATTACGTAACACCCACCTGTACATCGTCACCATCTACTTTTATTACTTTTTAAATTCTTTTTTAATTCTATCACTTTTTTTGCCTCAGATGTATTTTTCATTATTTAGCTCATAGTTTTAAATGATTAGTTGCATATCTTATAACCTGTAATTATTTATTACATAGCTTTCATAATTTTACTAGCATAACAATTAGGATCAATTAAAACAAATTGTCAAATAAAATAGAAAAATATTTTATTGATCCTGATTTCGGAATCCAAAGAAATAGAATATATAGTTTAGATTTAATAGACCAGATGTCAGTAGTGTTAACTTCCTGGATATCATATGAGATGTGGGATAAGAAATTGAGAAAAGAGCGAAAATAATATGTTCCTAATATATTGCTGATGACCTTGTTAATAATCCGGGAGTGCACAGTGTCTTTTGATTTACCTCACTACTTAACTGTGACTATATTATAAGTCCCAAACCAGTTTCTGCTGAAAAACGTCAAAATTAACAAGAAAAAACTTTTAGCCACTTCTCCACTAAACAATTTGAGAATTTCCTGTCTCTCTGGGCCTTCCTTCTCTTACACTACGCGAAAGTTTCAACTCCATCCCCGAGCTGTTCCCAAGATATTGCCAAAACGATATTTTAATATCTATGATGAACATAATAATCTTTGAGTTAGCTCTACCCTAAAGTTAAACTCTAAGTAATAACTGAGGCTAATAAAATGATATCTATAAAATGTTTTTATTAAAACATTTTAAAATAATATTTAATAAAATCTAATATCTGACAAAATGTATAATATCTGATAAAATATTTTTGCTGTATCTGAGAGCCTAAAAAACATTCTTTGTCTAAACATATGGTCAATGGTCATTAATATAATATAAAAGTTTGCAATACATTTTTGTTTTTCCATTTTCGAAACTCCCTCTTCCTCTTCGACTCTGGTTATTAGGACCCCGTCCCCTCCAAAAATAGATGCCTAGACACTACTTCCACTGTCTCTGAATATCCTCAAAGAGAGTTAGGTCCTCCAAAATAAGTTTCAAGCAAATCGAAAAAAGTTGGCCATTTTTTGAGCCCACTTTGTTTGAGGGGGGACCAATCCTTTGAATTTTTTTGTACATTAGTCTCTTTGGTCCAAGAACTTCCTGTTTGTGTCAAATTTATCAAGGAAAAAGTCTCTGTGGCTCCTTTCTGGACCCTTAACCTCACCCCTTCCCATAGCAAAATGTTGATGATCTTTTTGACCAAAAAATAATCCCTGAAAGTTTTACGCCACCAAAATCCCAAGATCAAGCATAGCCCCCCTTATTTACATTACAAAATCTCTCTCTAAAGAATTGACAGTTCGTATAATTTACAGCCCTTATCCCAGACTCTGTTTAGGTGTTTGTATGAATTAATCTTTGACTTGAAATGAATATTGTCTGATGATAGTAAGATATTAGAATGTTGGATTTTGCTAATTTTTAGTTTTGCTATCATTGATTGTGTTTTTAGAGTATGCCCTGGGTCAAGTTATATGATTTCAATTTTTAATTCTCTGAAATAAAAAAAAATAAACCAAGAAGTGAATAACGAAGTCAGACTTAACCCTGATTTGGTTTCATTGTTGTTTAGAATTCACAGTTGGATCTATTCATGTTTGTGTTTCGATTTGAAGATTGCCTTAGTTGTCTTTATTTGTGGTTTTTTGATGAAGCCGTTTATTGTATTAGCCTTTGGAGGAATAGTAACATGTGTATTTCATGATGAATAAATCTTATCTTACCTCATTGCAGTTTCTGCTTTTTAACAATTAAATTACTTTTGGTTATCTGTAATTAATTTATTTAATGTGGTTTAAATTTTTAGTTTATTTAACTGTAAAAAATTTATTAGATCTGTTTTTACTTTCTTAAAATTAATTCCCTTTCGTCATTTTCAGCCAGAGATTTGTTTTAGTCTTGAATGATCCTGGGTAACAAGAAATTGACACTTGAAATCAGTGATTGATTATAATTAATCTTGTAATGATTATTAATACATTTAGTGCTTTTAATTATTATAGTCTTTCGTGAACGCTGAGCCCAACTAAAACTGGATAGTTTCCTTTGTTAACTTTTTTAGAAATTTTGGCTGCGGTTTTTGGCGCGAATGTCCATGCTTTGTTTAGCTTTTTATGGTCATGACCTGAATGGGAATTTAAGGAAACTTTTGACACCAAATTGAGGTTACGAATTGGCACTTCTTGAAGATTTACCATGTTAGAGAAATTGTTTGCGTCTAAAACAATAATTCCAAGAGAAGTTCGTTTCGCAAGCAAAGATTTGCCATCAATCATTGCTTTAAATTTATTTCCTACATGAATGCCGTAATCGTGAAAAATTTTTTGATCCAGTTTGGAGAGGTGAGAAAAAGTGTCATTTGTCGTTGATTCAAAAATGGTAATTATTGTTTTCCTTAGCATTAAAAGTAAAATATTATTTTGAAAACAAATTTGCAGAAATTCTTTAAAATGAGCTAAAAGCCGATCAAAAATTGCCGGGATATCATTTTCGAGGGGTTTCAGGCTCTTTCGAAAAATTCCTCAGATTTGTTTTCCAAACAAAATTTTACAATTAAAGCTAGGAATATAATAATTGTTATTTCTAAATCAGTTTTAAATAGCGATTTTTCTCAATAGACAGTTTAAAAAAAAAAAAATGTTTCCAAATCTTTGGTTGCTACAAACTGTTTTATCTTTTGATTGCAAATTATCAGCAATGGAAGGTTTCAGCAAGATATGACTCAATGATGAATATGAAAAAAAGATAAGGAATAAGAATATGGACAGCGCTACCTATTTTATAGATAGTGAAAAGCTGAAAATACATATATAACAAAAATAAAATAGACTTTTTATTTATTCATGAATATCAAGCCATAATGACAATAAGAATTGGAAATTTCTTTTATATAAATTTATTTTAAAGCAAGAACAATTGCCTCCTAAAAATTATGTGACTAAACAGTAGGCATTCACGTGGTGCATGGTGGATAATTGAATCTTAATATAGTATAGCGAATTTCTAGCTTGCAACTGTCAAAAGAAAAAATATAGCGCTAAATAGGGGTATCTCGAGAATAGGAGTTTAACTTTAGTTCTCCACAGCTCATTGAATTCTTCTCTTGAATTCTCTTGTTTTTCCCATGGACAATTATATGTTGCATTTTCTAGAGTCAGTAAACCGGACGATCTATTTATGTGCACAGACAGTGGGACTGCGAAGAATGTTGTATATGCACAGGTTTTATGCAGTTAAAAAATTAGCACCTAGCATACATGTTGCCTTAGGGGGGGGGGGGGGTTAGGTTTGCAGCTCAGGGAGAAATTACCAAAAGAAAGCGTGTCGATGTATTACAAGAGCGACGCGAAACTTGGGCCTGTCGGAAGAAAGGCGTAAAAAACAGCATAACAAATATTTTTTAGTTAACATGTAAAAGAGAACTTGTTCTGTCCCCTTCCAACACCAAATGTTGAGTTGCATCCCCCCAACCCCAATAAAATTGCCACGAAAATGTCAATTCGATTGCCATGCCGTGAGACAAAACAGAGAAGAGTTACCAAAGTCGTAACTTAACTCCTTTACAAAGAGGTAAGATCCCCCTTCTTTTATATTAAATTCTTTATCCATCTGACCGCATGAAATAGTCTAATATCATCCAAAATGCATACTTTCCCTATAAAAGAACATATTCCCAACATTTTACTTTTCTCCGGTTGCTTATTAATAAAAAAGAGTAATTACAAAAGACTGACCCCTATTGTGCATTGTGGGTAGCCTGGACACTATTAGCTATAGTGCTGTGAAATTTTAGACCCGAGATTTATGAATTTGGGCTCCTACTGTTATTATGTACTACAGGTTAGTAGTATTGGTATGAATATCAAATTAGATGTCGAATAGAATCAATTAGAATACAAGTAAGTACTACATCCTTTGACAGGATAGTATACTTTTCACAATAACAAATTATGAGGCACAGCTTTTGATTTATCATTGACACACTTGTTTTACATGAGTAGCGGATCCAAAGGGATGGATTGAGGCAGAACGAGGAATGTTCACTTTCAAGATAAATAGATCGAATTTTTCAGACATCTGTAAACCTGTACAAAGTTACTCGAATTGATCTCGTCTCAGTGTAAAAAGTTTACAATTCCTCTTCATCTTCAACTCCCTATTAAAACACTCTTTCAATGCCAAAACAACGGTTGGTGGATATGTTACTGGATCATTCTTCTGTTCTCACCGAATTCATTTGATCATTGATCGAAAATTGATTGATCCAACTACAATTTATTGCCAAATTCTCTCTCATGTTCCAAAGTCATTCCAGCAATGATCTCTTCAGTAAGGAGTGTAGATACGAACACGATCATTGGCATCCGGTGGACGGATGATAGATAGACATATCTATTAACAAATGAAATGAAATCATTTTTATACAATCCTAATAAGGGATTATGCCAGATTTTTGCCTCTTACTAAATCGGACTATCTTTCATGGCTTTTACTACAATTAGCCATGGGTTGAAGCCCACAACTACTTGATTTTACTTCAATTACTTGATTTACTACTTCAATTACTACTTGATTTAATTCAGTTGATTTAATTCAAATTAAGTATTTGAAATCAGCATGATAAGCAGATCCTTTTAGCATACCGATCAGTATCAAAATTCTGGTCACTAAAGGTTCAAAATTTGGTTAACACATTCACTCCCTTCCCACGTTAAACGTTCAGTATGATTTGCAAGCGGTCAGGCGGGGTTTCAATTCTCTAGACCTCTGGGAAGGTATGTTACTTATTTCTTCTTTTTTCTAGCTTTATTTATTTTGCCGATAAGATTTTAAAAGATTTTTTCCCCTTCTCAATGGCTCTTAATGACAAATTAGCCATGTTTCTGAAATTTAAATGCATAATGCTGAAGTCGAATGATGAGACAGCACTAGTTGAGGAAAAGTGATTGCAATAATTAAGGAAAACATATGTTAACTTAAATTCGGTGAGTCAGGAATAGGAGAGAGTAAGAAGAAACATCTTAGGTTTTTAGATGGAAATTTCCGTGACCAATCAAAAGTTAAGAGCCTGAGATAATTGGCCTAATTTTAGAAAATAGGGAAAAAACACCCCCGACAAGTCAAGGAATCTTAACAAAAAACACAACATCAGGTTCAGCATGTTGGAGAACCTTACTGTAGAAGTTTCAAGCTCAAATCTACAAAAATGTGGAATTTTGCATTTTTTGCCAGAAAATAGATCACGGATGTGTGTTTATTTGTTTTTTTTCCCCAATGGGTGGTCGTATCGACTCAGTGGTTCTAGAATGTCGTGAGAGTGCTCATTCTAACGGAAATTAAAAGTTCTAGTGCCCTTTTTAATTAACCAAAAACTTGAAGTGCACAGCCGCTGAAAAAGGATTTTTTTGTCTATTTTCACTGAAAAAAAAACCACCACCCTTAGATTCTGGAAAAAACATTTCGCCTCCTCAATCTATATTTTCGTTAATTGACGCCACTCACCGAAAATAGCCTTGAAATTCAATATTTTAGACGGCTTTTGGCGTTTATCCCTTCCAAACATTTACCCCCTTCCCCCGGGAAATTCTAAAGCAATGAAGAAACTAACTAAGAAACCGGTTTGTTCTCTAGTTTTACATTGTAAACTTGAGTGGCGTATAATAAACAAGCACCGGTATTTTGCAGAGAGAGAGAGCCGGATTTCCCGGTATTATCTAAAAACATCTGTTTGCTCAAGTAAATATGAAATGGATCTCCCATTGCAGTTACAATTCAATAAATACTGGAATTTTCGTTTATGGTAAGCTAATTTTGAATAAATAGTCTTACCTGTATAATTTACAGTTAAAAATTTCCAGTGGAAGAGAGAGCTACATGCATGGGTTCAATGAGGAAGGTATGGGGAGGATGGTTTGTGCCATCAGTAAAATTATCGTTCAGTATTAAGGGGAGGGTGGTGTAAAAATTTTCGCCATGATGGGGTCAAATGGCATAGTTCACCTGCATATGGTTATTCCTTCTTACATGTGTAGGGATACTTCCACCTCGTGCTGGTGGCGGGGCTGTGTGTAAGTCTGATGGGGTCATTTTTATTACTTGGCCAGGCTGTGTGTAAGCCTGATGGGGTCATTTTTATTACTTGTTCAGGCTGTGTGTAAGCCGATCGGGAGCGCGTCGTTCAGTTGGCGAGGGTAGATTTTGGTGGTCGCCGGGTCATTTTGATTACTAAGCCCAGCCTGTGTGTAAGCCTGGTGGGGTCATTTTTATTACTTGGCCCCGGCTGTGTGTAAGCCTGATGGGGTCATTTTTATTACTTGGCCAGGCTGTGTGTAAGTCTGATGGGGTCATTTTTATTACTTGGCCAGGCTGTGTGTAAGCCTGATGGGGTCATTTTTATTAAAATAATTAACTCGAAACATATCGTGGCGGCGCATCAATTGCTCGACGGTTTGTTGTAAAACAGCGAAATCAACCTGACCAGACCACTCCAGGAAAGTAGCTTGATTGAAATGATGCGGGTCGATGCGGTCTTGTTTAAAGAACCAATGCTGAATAGCTGTCAGCGGAAGGTTTCCCTGTTGTAATCCTTGCGGATAGATCTTTTGCCTGTCTTGTACTAAAAGGGCCGCCTCGGCAATGGACGGGGAAGTGAACAAGTTCCGTATAGTCAGACATAAATGGTGCGTCGTCAATCGTGCCGTAACCTGAATGGCTTTGATCGAATCCCCTCCTATATTGATCCAATCTTACGTATCTTAGGCTTCTGTCCAATAGCATGGATGTCAACCTTCCCTTCATTGTTAAAACCCCTTCCTAATATTTAAAACAAAGCTAGAAATCTCATTTAGGAAATTAGTCGTTCAGGAGGTATTCCATTACTTGATCTAGAGTCACTGCATATTCTTTCGTGTTCATGTTTTATTTTTCTCCTTTTTATGGTGACCAGCTCCTAAGTGTTTCGCCATCTTTTACCTCTGTTTAGAATAATTATAATCTTCGCAAAACAAAAACTATATCCAAGTTCCTTTTACTCCTTGTGTAAGGTCAAATTTTAATCCGTTAATGGCGAGTCGTTCCCTAACTAACAGCGTACATGCACCTCACTTTACCACTGCCATGAATTTATGTTTATAGATCTGATTGAATGATTTGTTTTGTTTTAAAGATTTTTTTTTCTATCCTTTTCTTCTTCTTTTTTTCATTTTTTTTTAATGGCCCTCATTGTATATATGTGCTAGTTTCAATATTGGCAAAGTGATCGCTTACAAATGACACATCAAATAGGGATAAATCCTTTAGACATTGTGCGACAAGCTTGAAAGCTTACCGTATTTGGTATTAATAAATAAAATAAAAATTGTAAAACAGTGATAAAAATTCTGGATAATTTGATCACATACACAGCGGCCGTCGCTTCCTCATCAACGCCCCGCTCTTTCCACTAAAGTTTGACTCTTTTTCTAAACTCGGTTTTTTAAAACAGCAAAAAAATCGAAAATTCTCAGGGAATTGTGGGGGATTTTCGACGGGGGGATTTTCTAGAGGGAGAGTTTTTCATTGAGAGAGAGAGGTTTCCGGATGATTTTCCTGGGGAAATGTTATAAGAGGAGAGGGATGGGGATTTCCTGGCATCATTCAGAAAACGGTCAGAAATTAAATAAGAAAACAAGTTTTTTCAACTGAAAGTAAGGAGGAACACTAAAGCTTAAACGACCGGAAATTATTCCATATATGAGGGGGCTACCCCTTCGATATAAAAATAAAATCCCTTTTAAAAGAAAATCCAGCTTTTAATGCAGCCTAACCAGACAAAACATTGAAAGTTACTGAAACAAAGAATTCTCATCACCTTGAACCCTTTCATAATCATCTTAGAGAGGAATTACCTCTTTGTTAGAGACTGAAGTCTTATAACTTCTTCCTTAGACTTTTTGTTCATCCAAGTGAAGGTAATTCGTCACTCAGATTAAACTTTTAAATGGATAAGACTCAGCAAAGATAAAGGTTTCTGTTATAAAAAATCGTCTTTCTACTCAACTTGGCATACCCTGAAAACCAACACAAAAGAGAAGAAAGTGAAGAATTCGAATTGTATGTTCAATACGTAGAGATCATTTTTCATGAGCCCTACTAATCTCAAATTGAGAAGCTGTTAGACATCTATTTGATTACCATCGATCTAAAACTCAGCATCTTTCATTATTCTTCGTATGGTTTACTAACTTTAAACAACAATTGCTTGAGAATTATTTGAAATTTGCTCAAAATAAAACACATAAACTCTTGATCTTTTATAGTTATGTATTTTTTTCTTTGCTCGTGAACTACCGTCAAATGTGCGGAACGTCTACGAGTGAATAAGGATGCTACCAGTCTCTGCACTATGACACTTATGTACACTTTTGTTGATTTTTAGGCTACATCAGCTTATCCTTAACAGATATGCATCTTCAGAATCTCTTTGGGCTGTCTTTGATGTTCAATACCATTTTATCTTCATAGTCAGCAATGAAGTGCCTAGTCAGTAGCCTTGGTTTATTCCTTGCTCTTGCAAAATGATCCCAGTGGTGTGTGCATTTGCATTCCCAATACTTTGAAAAATCCTTCTTCTAACTGTTCTCAACCATTTTAATAGGCTGGTTAAGGTATGGCAGTGTTTTTGGTGTCTTCAGGAATGAACTTGAAGTGCATGTCCTCTCAGCTTGGAGCATAGTTCTTAAAGTAGCTCAATGTCTCCCATGGCAATCACTTGGTCCCATTCTACGAAATTAATACCGCAAGACTTTTTATTTCTTCCAAGTTCTAAAATTGGCGCTTTTTCAATAAGCTCTTGGATATAATAAACTATATTAGACGTGGGGTAAGTTTGACTACTGTGGCTGCTTAGCTCAAATTTGTCAAAATTGAGAGTAACGGCTAATCTAATGTTGTGTGTTCGATTCAAAAGAAGAAGATGGTAAGGTTGATTATGAGCCGTTTTTAGTAATGGAAATACACTAAGATAACTGAACCATATCTCAATGTTTAAGGGGATGCACTACCTAAAAGAATCACTATATCTCGCTATACACTTTTGTGCTTGTGTTGCTTAACATTTAGAATGTAATTTGGGGGAAGCTGAAGGGAAAAGCTCCTCTTTTGTATACTTTGTCAAAATTCTTGGTACCGACTGTAGTATTTTGGCATTATTTCTAACTGGTATTATTTATATCGTTTTAATTTATAACTGATACAGTTTCTGACCAATGAAATGATTTCCGAATGATGTTCAGCTTTTTGTTTAGAATGTTTTATACATATTTCACAATTAGCACATCAGCAAAAACTTAAGCGAGTGAAATTTTGCAAGATGTGCTTCGGGCCGGTGTGCAGTACGTGGTTGGGAGCAATTCATCTGATGCTTCCCGTGCATTTCTCCCAGATTTGGATACCCATTTTAGCGCATAAAAAATTTGTTTATATGATTTTTTATGCTTTTTTTTCCGAATCGGAAATTTTTTGGAAGGGGGGTTAAACTCCGTAAACCCCTCCCTGGATGCAGCCCTGGTCTTGGGCCTCCTAGTCTGTCTCTGTTTCTAGATACGTGCCCTTGATCCAAAGAAACTACTATTATGCTTCTAATGAGTACAAAGCAAGCTATGCTGTTTTGTTCAAGCTTTCGATAACAACTGGTGAACTATGCGTAGAAAACCAAATAGCTCAAGATGAAGTAAACCGAAACAAGCTATGCTATTTTGTTCCAGCGTTCGATAACAACTGGCGAACAACGAGAAGAATTGTTAATAATTTCTTAGTTCACATTGCCTTTCCGAAAAAAAGAACGAAAAAAAAAACGGTCGAGGCACACGATAATGACACTGAAAATATAAATAGAATCTGACCAGTTTTATTTCCTCCTTGGAAATGTATTAGATAGCACAATTAAATATTAAGAGAAAAACTTCATTTTAAGTAAGCAAAAAATGGTAGAAAATGAATTGGGAAAATACTTTTTTTTTCTACTGTCTTTTGATGTAGCTTTTCTTGTCTTTTTCTTGTTAATAATTTGTTTTCCATGTTGGAAAATATTGTTGATGGGAAATTTTTGAAATCGTTTGTACTTCTTTTATTTTTATTGGGGTGGATTTCAGCGGAGAAAATCTTCCTCGAATAGGAAAATTTCGGTGGAGGGAGGTCTGAATATTCCAGGGGATATGTTACACTGAGGGATTTGACAAAATTGTTATATGAAATTTGTTTTAATTGTCTCGCATTCTTTTTACCAAATTTTTAATGAGGAGATGTTCTGGGGGAATTATCTAGGGTTATTTTTCCACGAGTTTTGTTTTCTGGGAAATAAATTCCAAGGAAGGGGGCATTTCTTTAATGACCGAGAAACTGATTAGAGATTAAAGCCTTATTCTAGCGAAAGAATACTAAGGAGAATGTTTCAGAGAATCTTCCGCATGTAATCAATAGAATCTGGAGGTTATATATTATTTTTTAAAATGAGATTTATTTTGATGCGTTGCTTAATGTCTTCCAAACTTTGTGTTTGATATTTGCAAACTTGCTAATGTTTGGAAGTATGGGAACGAAGGCAGGGCTAGGAGAGACCGTAGACAATTGAGCTTAAAGCTTGATCCAGATTTAAACGAAAATCTAAAATTCAGTTGCAAACCATTTTTATTAAATTCAGAAATTGAGATTTAGGCTCTTGTGGTTCTTTTTATCCGTTTTCATGTACGACTGTATAGTTTTTAAGATTTAAGAAAGAATAGGTCACTTTTGTTGTTCCTGCAATAGGTTTCCTTAAAAACTGAAGGCTTATAAATCTCAAGTTTCTTCATATACAAGACGATTTCAGTATGTTTTGATTTGAAGGTCTTGGTTTTGCGTGAATTCAATTTAAAAAAAAAAGAGAAAGAAATCTGCTGGATAAAATCAAATACAAATTATGCATACACCCTCCCTTCCTTGGCCTTGGTTTCCTTGGCTTCGTTCATCTGTTAAATTCTATTTAATTCATGTGAAGAACTTCTATAGAAAGTATATAAGAGTTCAGGCCTAAGTACCCCAAAAGAACACAAACCTATAAGCTATAAACAGTGGGGTTATTTGGGGGAGGGACAAGGGGAGGGTAGCTGCCCCGTGCCATAAAAATGTGTTTGTCAGCAAGACATTTTTTTAATTATCTGTATTTATAAAAAAGAAGTTCAAACAGCTTCTGTTTAGTTTTACTGGAACAGTTGATTTTGCAATCTAACTTTATCGCCCACTTCTTAAAAAAAATTAAAAATAAATAAATGCCAGCTACAATGCGAATTTACGGGAGAGGCTATCTTCGTTTTTTGAGAGAAACATTTCGGAAGCTCAAAATCAGGCAGTCTTCCAGTGAGTATTGTATACTATTCTCACAGTATTTTAAAATACAACATAGCTCGGGGAACAAGAACGGGGGACCAAATAAAGTACACCAGGACCTCCAAGAGAAACAAAAGGTAATGTTTGCCTGAAGTCTCCCGCAAGCAACATTAATGTGTTGCCAAAGGGTTTGGAATTTCCTCGCAAATCTTGCAAAAATCGGTCAAGAACTTCGAGCAATTTTTTTTTTGTGCCATTGTGTACCCGTCCCAAACAATAAGCTTGCATTGCTGCAATACTTTACTCATCCCAAATGATTTGGAAATGTTGCAGGTGGGAGTTTCTGTAGACTACATATTCAGAGGCAATGTCAAAGCGGAATGAGCAGTTCTTTCACCGAGCAGCAACATTGCGGATAATTCTATAGACGATAGTTCTTTATTCTTTTAAGTTTTTTTTTAGTGTGATGATTCATACAATTGGTAAAGGAAGGTATGGAGAAGTTTGGCTAGCAAAGTGGCGAGGGGAGAAGGTTGCTGTTAAGATATTTTTTACACTTGATGAGCAATCTTGGTTTCGTGAAACTGAAATTTACCAGACCATATTGATGAGGCATGAAAACATATTAGGTATGTCCGTTTTTTCTTAATGCTGATTTTCGCTGATGATGCTGATTTTTGTGAAACTAGATTTTATCAGACTGTATTGATTAGGTATGAAAACATATTAGGTATACCTGTTTCTTAATGCTGATTTTCGCTGATTTTACGGATAATGTTAATTTTCGTGGAACTAAAATTTTCCGACAAATTCAGCATTAGTTCTAAGGTAGATGGGTGAAGGTAGAAATTGATACATAATCCCTCTTTAGTTCCGGGAATATTTCTGGTCTACGTTGTTATTATGAAAGTAAAGAGTACCTAATTTTAAGGTACCTATTTTGTACTTTCTTTTTGGCTGCAATTAAAATAAGTATAAACATAAAAAGGAAAAAGAAAATGAAATGACTACCTATCGAGCTCTTCTAAAAGCAGCATTGCCATTTGTCCTGTTTACACAAAATAACACGAAACAAGATCAATTTAAAGGAGAAAACGATCAAAGCTAGTAAATTTGTACTGGGTACAGTGTAGAAGTCACGAGAAAATGACATAAAAAGAACAGTGTGACAGACGTGCTTGATCACAGAAAGATAGAGGGTATCCTATTCGAAATTGCTCCCAAGGATCCCTAAGAAGAAATGAATCAAAAAGAAGCAAATGGCTAATCTCTCTTAATCATCTGCAATTCGTCTTAAAAGTACCAACAATGATAAATAAATAAATGAAAGCTCACTAATAGCCCTCATATACCGCCTTTACAAAATAATAAAATGTAGATTGATTTTGCTTATGCTAGACTATTTTAATGCGTATCTTCATTTTTAACCTTTCTATTTTACTTGCACATACATGCTGCCAAGTTTTTTTTTCTATAGCCGGCGTCGATCATCGCTCGTTCCGTCGCTGGAAGACTGACAACGGTGGTCTGCAGTGTGAGGGCGTGCTGCAGGTCGGTGATCTGACAGGCCTGACGGTAGAACGCATCCGCGTACGCCTGATTGGTGCGGGCGAAGCGGGCGATTTCGTTGTCCTCCTGCACCATTGCTTGAATCGTACGTATGCCAGATAAGTTCTCTTGTACGTGAGCCGAGAGATCGGACAAACGCTCTTGCACGGCTTGGGAAGCCACACCCATTTGTCGTGACGACCAACGCGCATACAGAAATACGAAGGGCATCGGTGGGATGAGTAGGAGCGTGAGCATCGGCGATAGGCGTTTCCCTTCGGGTTTCATAATTTTTTCAGTGGCCAGCTGAGAATGGTTCTGAAAATCTGTTGCTCCATAATACAGAAATGGTGGCAGATGGGTGGTATAGTGAACCCCCTAGAAACTGGGAGGAAGGGGACTTGCTAACTGACGAAGAAATGTTGGCAATGGTAAAAAAGAGCAAAGTCCAAGCCAAGGCATTGAAGAGGTTGCTGCAGATGGACAACCTTTGGGAAGGTAACGCACTGAGGAAGCATTTCGAAGAGATGTATGTTGCACGCAGGTTTGAGACTTGGTGAATGATTTGCTACGGGATCGTCATGAGATGGCTCGAACCCTGGATCTGGAGATCTTGAAAATTTTCTCAACAGGTGAAGAGAAATAAATCACTTAATTAAGACGCTTGAAAACAAAAAAAATATCGACCTAATAAAAACAGTAATCAAACAGTTCGTGGTTACAAACTGTAAGAAAGGAGCGAACGTCTCAATAGTAACCGAAAAACGGGTTTAAAAAAGGATTTTAATACCAGTAGATATATAAGAAGAATCGGCCTTTTATGCTGATTTCAAAGAATGCATGACAAAAACTCTCGCCTCTTTGAAGTTGTGTAATAGTTGGTTTTGATTAGTCATTCCAGTTAGATATTCCCGAGATTGTCGCTGAATTTTAGCTCGGTTTGGCTATACTTTTTGTAGTGAAAGGCATATAGCCTACATTTTAGTCAAAATCTCTTCGTTGTCTTCTAATTATGTTCTGTTTTAGAAGTCGAAGATGACACTGAGGAACTGTTTGATATCCCAAATTCTTCTTTGCCTCCCAAACGTGAATGTGATCCTTTGGAGACTCTTTCCAGTACTGCATCAATACCATGTAAACTTGAACCTCACACCCAGGAATTGAACTCCACTTCAATTGATGATGAAGGTACCAAAAACAAATCTAGTGCTCACGGATCAGTTAATGTAACAATAATGTATAAACTATTAGAACCGACCAAATCTAAATTTGCATTTCAATACAGCCTATTCTGGAACATATATTTGTTGCAGCTCACCACATCCAGCCTTGTGCGTCAAGGTAAAATCCCAGAGTTGGCCCTTCGAAACATTGCAGAGATGGCGAAGGTTTCTCTTGTCGAGCTGAGGTCAGAGTTGTTAAGTTCTGCCTCGCTTTACGACGAAATTATTAACACGGGCCGTAAAAATAGCCGGGATAGGCCTGGTGCAGAATATCAGGATGGACTTGAACTGGAGTTGAATGCGGAGGGGTTGATGTGGAAGATTCATGCTCCTGGAGTTCGTGCAACAACTGCGTAATTGTGCGTACCGGCTGCTGTTAAGGCTGTTAAGTGTTAAATCGAACATTCCCTGTGTCCCAAACGTCATTTATATATCCCCCCTGTGCCCCCGGCGTCCTAGTTGTAGTTGTGTCCCTGTGTCCCGGTCGTCATTTATATTCCTTGTGTCCCGGTCGTTATTTGTGTCCTGGTGTCTCAGTCTGTAATTTCTCTTTGAGTGTCCCGGTCGTCATTTATATTCCCCGTGTCCCGGTCGTCATTTGTGTCTCGGTGTCCTGGTCTGTAATTTCGTTAGTCTACAAAAATGACGTCAATCGACAAACAACTTCATGACGGAATAATGCTCAATCCTTATAATGACGTCAGTCGACAAACATGACGTAAGTCGACACACAAAAAAATCGTCTGACGCAGTCATTCAATGACACAGTCTTACTTGAGAGTTCGTTTGGTAAACACCTTATTTTTGGATATAACATATTAATACAGTCAGCTTAAATTGTGTTATTTCCTTATGGACATTTATTGAAAATTCATTCATAATCGGATCATTTTCCTTTGTTGGATAATTGATGGTTTTGCGATTTGGGTACAAATTCCCCTGGGACTTAATGATTTATTAAGTACAAAGATTTTCATACAAAGACTTAATAACTTGAATATGTTTCAATTTTAGTAATTAGCGAGCAGAAGAGGGGATGTTTTTTGTCGTAAGGGCCGTTGTACCAGCCGGGAACATACTCGCTTAATGTTTTCCTGCCAGTATGAATATCGACCCGGGGCCTCATGTCCTCTTGGCGCCGGGTGACTTCCTCCCTGTCAGACTGGCCGTGCCTTCGGGTACGGCCTTTTTTTTACTATAACCTGTTTTCATCTTGCCTGTTGACCGTCACAGATATCTGGCCTAGCGTCCGAACCACAATAAGCCGGCCGGTCCGGCAGGGAGATACAAAGAGAAGAGGCCGTGTGGCCTCTTTTCGGTTTTTTGTCCCGATGGAATGACCTTTTCCTGCGTCCGGAAAAATTTTGCCCACGTTTTTGACCTGACACTGCACGCGCACCATGTTAGAGCCGGAGTCGTCGCGCTGACGCGCAGAGAACCGAAAGCTCCAAGAGGAGGTCCGCAAGCTGCGCCAGGACGTCAAGACGCTGAACTCGACGATTCGCACGCTGAAGACCCTGAAGAATCCGTTCGGAGGCTGAGGTCGCCGGGTGCACATTCAGGACGGATTCCTGCCGACCGGAACCTGGGTCGCCGGCTGGGCGAGCGCTGCCGTGCTGACGGCGGTCACCCTGCCCAAGCTCAAGGAGGCGTCTCCGCCCCGGGTCGCCATGATGACCTCGGCGTTCTTCGTGGCGTCGCCCTTGAGCTTCCCGGTCTTCGGCACCTCCATCCACCTGTGCCTGCTGGGCCAATATAAATGTTAAAGTCTCCTTGGATTATCGGACCTGATTTATTAAACTGTTGCTTCACAAATTCCAAGCAAGCAATCTCCCAGATGTTCGGTGATTTTCATCTTTGGTGGGCTATAGACTGTACCAATAACAAAGGATTTATTTGGTAGGTTTACTGTAACCCAAAGGACCTCCTTATCGCTAGGAATCGAAAGTGACGAAAATGGGATGTTATTTTTAGGGCACATAGCACCAGCACCTCCACCAAAAGTCAAGCTTCTCTGGTTTTTCCGATCCAGCATTAGCACAGTGTAATCAAGAATATTGACCTCACTATCAATGACACCAGAATTGATGGTGACGATGAAACCAAATCAAAGAAAAAAGTGAAAGGTGTCAAAACGAATATCGTTGAAGATAAAATAATATTACCAAATTATAAAGATGTCTTATTCGGAAAAATGGAAAGCTTATCAGAAACTCAAAATTAAAAGGCTGTAGATCCTAATGACATCAAAAGAAAGGTTTTGAAAAATAAAGTAAACACGGTATCCTGGAGATTTAATCCCTTGATTTTATCAACAATAATACATGAAGTTCAGCTATATGCTTAAAAGCTAGAACCTTCATAGCTATGAGCTTCAAAGCTATATACTTCAAAGTTATAAGCTTTAAGGTTATAAGCTTCAATGGAGAAGGGAATGTGCGCAGCTTTGTTGGCTTTAGGCGACCTGGCGCTGCAGTGACTTGCTAGTAGCAGCATCTCACCTGTCTGTGGTAATTTCTGTTCGTTTCAACTTTGACTGGATTTTTCATTTTGCTTTATGTTCATTTTAGGACTTATTTTATTCATTTATAGCAGTTGACTATATACTATCTTTGTGTTTCATATTATTATTTGTTTTAATTTCTGTTCGTTTTTGGATTTCATTTATTTATTGATAGTAATATCTGTTTATTTTCAACCTTAATAATTGCACTTTATTTCCACTCATCTTGTGTTTTTATGTTGCTCTTTACTTTTCTTTGTTTGCCTTCCAATTAAGTTTAACTATCAAAAAGAACACTAACCCTCTTAATTTCCAATTGAATGATCTTTTTTTGAAGTTTCTATGTCAACGGTTTTTACAAAAAACCTTATATGGCCCCAGGGCATTACTTACAACCTTCGACTAAACTTGAACAAAATGACTATTTCAAAATTTCAATTGGATGTGTTTTGGGAAATGGTGGGCGTGGGAGGGGGTTAGTTGCCCTCCAGTCACTTTCAAATATTAAAAAGGGCACTAGCTGTTTCAATTTCCAATCGAATGAGCCCTTTTTGAAGTTTCTGCGACAACTCCTTTGATATGAAGTGCCCTGGTCTGGGTGCAATCTGTGCCTCAAATTTATGATTGATCACCTCCAAAATTCTTAAGTTCCAGTTTTGCAAAATCTGAGCACTATAATTTGTAAAATATAAACCCAATCTGTTCTCATTATGAGTTTGGAAGTTGTAATATTAGCCTCAGGTTTGTAATTAACAAGCTCGGAAGGCCTCAACCAAAATTAATTAAAAACAAATATCATTTATTAGAAGAAAAAATTGCAATATTAGCCTTAGAACGGTAATCAACAAGCTCAGATCTTCTTATAAACTAGTTTTTGTGGCAATCAAACATTGTTTGTGAAAGATGTACTTTTTATGTTTTTATCTGAGACAATCACCGCTGCCGCCCCCAACTGACATCCCAGCCGACTGTTTCGCCCGCTCCGCTAGTGCTCTTTTCATCTTCAGCGGGCTGGCTGCGGTGGTGCCTTCTTTTTCGGTTCTTGTTTGATATTTACTTTGCGTATTTTACTGCCTTTCGGAAGGAGTCACTCATTGGTCTATCCTGTCCACTTGAAAAAGAAAAGCAAAAGAAAAAAAAAGAAAGACGTTGGCCTCCCTTGCTGTTAGATCGTCTTTATTTTTCTTGGTTCCACTCCTTAGTACTCCTGCGTCCTTAATAGCACTCTCGCGGGTGACCTTGCCAATAATACAGCTACAATCACCAAAGGACCCCTTGAAACTGTTGAAGATTTGAAACGGGAAAGTGCTACCACATTTGCAGTACTAAATAACCTCTTCTTATCCATCTACACCTTCGAGTTTATCTTAAAATTGTACGCTGAACCAAAGGGGTATTGGAAAAGCAGCTACAATCGATTTGACTTTACAGTACTGGCCTTGTCGTATGTTCAAGTTCTTCTTGATAATCTAAAGGTAGACGAAGGATCACTCAAAATTCTAAGGCTTCTGCGAGGTAATTAAATTTCCTTACTAAAAATCATAATAAGTGGCCTAGTTTTTTATCTCCAATTTCGTAGAAAAATGTTTTGATTTTTCAAGCAACCCAATTCGTTGCAGGGAAGACAAGATCTGCGTGGCGTGCTGTCGGAGTCATAAACTGCTCCTGGACAACGAGGAACAAGTCTTCGCGCGACAGACCTTTGAGCACCGATGCCGTATCCGGCGCCACCGTGGCAGAATTTGCATTCTGCATGATCATCGCATTGATCGGGCCGCCACCCTTGAGCGCATCTTCCTCGCCACAGAGCACAGCACCGATACGAGACTGATCAAGAATGCGCGTCGACGGCTCGATCGTCTCGGCGGCATACAGGAACTTGGTATCCAGGCCCCAAATGGTGGGATCATAGGTCAAGAAAAACGCGCCACCTCCCTCGTGTTGCCAGGTAATTTGTAATTTACGTAGATTTATTACTAACAAAACGTTCGTAAAAAAAAACTAAAAAGTTCTAGTTGCTTTAAAAAGTTACCAAAAATTGGAGGGAAAGTAGGCCTCCTCTCCCACCCCTTTTTCTCTAAATCGTCCGAACCAAAATATGAGAAAGTCATTTAGACAACAAAAAAAAAATAATATGCAAATTTCGTTTAAATTATTCATGTGCGGTGAGCCAAAATCAAAACACGCATTAATTTAAAAACGTCCAGGAATTAAATGAAAAAATAAGTTTTTTTTTCAACTGCATGTACGGAGCAACATTAAAACTTCAAGCGAAATAGAAATTATTGCAATTAATTAAAAGAGGTGTTTCTTATCCACAATTAAACGCGAGAAATATTGATACAAATTTTTGCTGCTGGTCAGGAGTTTTATCTGGGAAAATGTAGTTTGGAAGAGCTTTAATGCTTTTATTGTTTAAACTAGCTTTTTTATGTAGAATAATGTCTACTGATTTGCACCATATATTCCATCAATCTTGCATGCGGAAAGGGATCCCCCTGTTATTGGTTTAGATTGAACACATCTTAGAAAAATTATAGCTTAGGAGTTTACTTTTCATACAGGCACATATGCAGAAATTTGTTTCATGGGGGGGGGGGAATCCTTCAAATCCCTTATTCTGTTGGGGAGGCAAACCAAACAGTTCGTGGTAACGAACTGTAGTAAGGTGCAACCCGGCTCAATAGGAACAAAAACTACGAATTTTGATACTAATAGATACATCAAAAGAAAAGATTTTTATGGTGATTTTAAATATGTAAGTTTCATCAAATTTAGTCTTACCCATCAATGTTACAAGCCTGAGAAAATTTGCTTTATTTTAGAAAATTGGGGGAAACATCCCCTAAACGTCACAGAATCTTCATGAAAATCACACCATTCGCATTTGGCGTATCAGAGAACCCTACTGAAGAAGTTTGAAGCTTCTATCTACAAAAATGTGGAATTTCGCATTTTTTGCCAGAATATTATATTTTCAGTTTATTTTGGTGTATTTCATTGAGACTAACCTAACTTCACTGCTTAGATGTGGTCGCTGTAACTCATATGTACCGTTTGTTTCACATCTAATATATGTATATGTTTTTCTACATTTGAGTGGTAGGGTTTCATCAATAAGATCTTTCGAAGAATCCAAGGAGCATTTAAAAAAATACATGCTAATGCAAACAAGATCGGGATATTTGGGCTCCAGATTAAGCTATGGTTTTAAAAAGTATTCACAGGAGCTTATACAGGGGAGGGGGGAGTGGGCAAGACTGAGTACTTGTCGGTTATTGGAAACAAATTCAAGAATTACGGAAAGCTTTGGCAATCTGTCATCCTTCATCCGCAGAACGTGTCCTAGTCATCTCAACCTTTCTTTGATTATAGCCCTAGAAAGTAGGATTGAACCACACTTTTCGTACAGCCTAGTGTTTGAAATACTCGGATACTCAAAACAATTTGAAAGTAATTTCCCTAGAAATCATTTTCCGAATCTTCCTTCGTTTTTCGGACCGCCCATGCTTCGGAACCATCTTTTACCACTGTCATCACTGTAGCATCCAATATTCTAATCTTGGTTCGCAGACTTATCTTCCGATTCCTTTAAAACTATTTTCAGCTATGAAAAAACATCCTTAGCCTTGGTTATTCTAATTTCCTGTAGCTTTAACTGTTTGAAGTAATTTATAACAGAAAACTCCTTTGGCTACACATCAACGACCTTAGAAGAAAAAGGTTTTGCTCATGTTCCCTAACAATTAAGCTTTTTCGGTAATTACGTGTTATAGCGACCACACTCTGTTTTTAATCTGTAATGAAACCGGTTTTCAGTGTCCACTGGAAGATAATCAGCTTAGCCTGGTCGAGATAAACGGAATCTATGTAGGTATATTTTTATTTAATATTAATATATAGAGGTGGCTAGGCTATGTATTTAATATAATGCGTTCTGGACGGCCTGCTTGGCTATAAGACACAAGTACCATTATGAGAGAGGTTACACACGAGGATTTTTGCATGGAGGAATTTCCTCATGGGACAAGAGAATGTTGTCTGGTTGGAAAGCCGGATAAATAGTAGGCCCACTATTTACCACTTTCCTACATATAGTGTTTGTTATTTGGAAATATATGACTGATTTTCAAGGAGAGAATTTCTAAGAAGGGAGGGGGAGATTATTTGGAGAAAGTTCTTCCAAAAGGATAAGGAGATTCCTAAGAGCATTCGAGAAATAATCAGAAATAAAATTAGAATTATATGGAAGCAAAGAGAATTTTAGAGGTAACTACCAAGAAGAGATTTTAGCGAGGACTGAATGGTATGTGGAATAAACAAAAAAATTATTTCACGATCTTCGTGTTAGAAGGTAAGTTACAACTACTACAAAAATTCACTGCAGAACCAAGCCGGCTGAGCCCACCACAGCTACGCACGATCCTCCTCTATCACAATGTATTCAAAACCTCCCTCTTTGCACCCTCCAAAGAAGTTCTCATCTTCCTAAAATCTTTCCTTACATCCTCCCATCCCATTCAGGGACCACCTACTTTTTGTTTGGCCCTAGACGGTTGGCAGACAAGGACGATTTTTTGCAATCTGTCATCCTTCATCCGCAGAAGGTGTCCTAGCCATCTCAACCTTTCTCTAATTATAGCCCTAGAGAGCTCATTGCACAATCAACGAAACCATTGTATAACTTTTGATCTGTGGGTTGATTCATTAATTTTGTACGGAGCATATCCCAGGGTGCTACTGTACATGTCATAAAAAAACCCGCCACGAAGGCAGAACAAAACGCCGTACGGGGATCCTTCCTTGTCCATCCTGTCGTATCAACCACATATCCCTTCGTCCTGCATACATATACAGTATGAACGAACGAGAGAGAAAATAGACCGCAGGGGGGCAGAATAGGAAGACGACAACGAAACGGTTAGCGCGCACAAATTCTCATGTTGTGACTAGATATTATCGCACAGCGAAAAAAAAGTCTCCCTTGTTCCACCACAATAATGCATTGACTTGAGATATCTTTTATATTCACTATACGTCTTATGCTACAGGTTAGATACAATTCCACAATATGGTCTATCACATTCATTCTGTACTTTTAACCACAGCTTTGGTTTATTTTTCAAAGTTTTGAAATTAGTATCTAAAGACCAAATAGGTTTTTGTGTACCTCATCTGACACATTGCAACAGCACAGCAACTGCCTCAGTATCTTCTGGACATTTCATTATTTTATTATAATATCAATCCAGGTTCTTTTTGCAATTCACTGGTACAGAGCACAGGAACTCGTATGGCAGGCAGCTGGTTTGTTAGTGCAAATATATTGCGAGCGGGAAATAAATGGCGTTATGTACGTTTTTGGTTTACAGTAGGTGAAAGATGAGATAAGATAATGAACGATACCAGTCATCAAGCCAAGAAGGCCACTTCCCAGCGAAAGGCTTTCCAGTAACGTTTCCACGACGTTTTGGTTTACTGCGAATGCCATTCACATTTCAAACCTCAGCCTCATCTGTCATTATTTATGTTGGACTGGGGGACGTACTACACCTCGGCAGTTTTTCGACCCAGCCGCACGCCATTGTCATAAGACATTTCTAGCCCACTAGCTTAGCTAGGCCACGTTGGGGCCCAGCTCCTCGCCTTGAGTTACTGTGCATGGTGCCCGTTGCAACAGCTTTAT
Source organism: Alatinidae sp. Z8VKAUB7J3 (assembly GCA_010016025.2). Lineage (NCBI taxonomy): Eukaryota > Metazoa > Cnidaria > Cubozoa > Carybdeida > Alatinidae > Alatinidae sp. Z8VKAUB7J3. Next base: position 23,183,268 of record JAAAKM020721499.1, read on the forward strand.
GTAAAGGTGTTTTTTTCTTAGAATCTATGGCATTTATTGTTGCAGCCTTAGAAATTAATAGCTGACAAATATCTAGATTTCCAGTCTTAACAGCTATATGTAAAGGCGTTTGTTTAAAACAACTTATGGCATCTACTTTAGCACCCATTGAAATTAGTAGTTGACAAGTATCTATATCTCTGGTCACAACAGCTATATGTAGTGGCGTTCTATCTCCATAATCTTTGACATCTCTTGTAGCACCTTTTGGAATCAAAGTTCTTCTAATTTTGGAAGATACAACATTTTCACCTTTGTCCTCTTCGTTACGTGAACGTTTCAAGGTTTCTGGGTTGATCGACGTCGGTGCCTTTCGCGACGGCGCTGTGATAGGCCAGATACTGCATCGGGATGGCATACAGGATCGGCTGGAAGATCCCGCCGCCTTCGGGCAGGCACAGCGTCGCGTGGGGGCCGTCGCCCGCAGCCGCGATCCCGGCGCGGTCCGACAGCAGCAGGATCTGGCCGATGAAGACCAGGTAAAAGATGTTGTTTGCGAAGGTATGCATGATTTTTTCCTTTTTAACCTCGTTCACTCATGGTTTGAGTAAACGCGATGCGAATTTCTGAATCGGTGACACCTGCTTCGCGCAGCTTCGTGACCGTGTCGGTTAGCGTACCCCCTTTTACAAATAATAATTTTAATTCTTTAGAATCTACTTTCTTTTGTAATTTCTTTTACATAGTTCAGTGAGTGACCATCTTCACTTCTTCTCCCAATCAGACGATCACTCAGAAGAGAAAAACATAGAAGTTTTGAGCAATTCTTTGACCCAGGACGAGCACGATCATTCAGGTAGCGTATCTTTCGTGTATATTTCTAAAACTACTTTTACCTCTTGAGTGAACGCTACTAGTTCTACTACTACTACCAATCCCTCCGAACGACTATTTTTACTATGACTACTACTCTGATGAACATTACTACGTCTACTGTGATCACTCCTGACACAACTTAGTTTCAACTTCACATACTAAACTGTTCCTGAGATATTGCTGTTATGCCCTTTTGCTTGTTATGCCCAACCTGCACACAGATGACATGTTGTGATTTAGTTCACCTTTCCCTCTAAAAATTCTTTAAAAATTTCACCTTCATCTCATTAGGCATTGTTACAATAGTAGTCACAGTAGTGGTACTGGTATTGCTAGTAGTAAAATTTATAGTAATTGGAGTAGTTCTAGTAACAGCAGTAGCATTAATTTATTGCCTTTTGGTTACTTGAGCATCCCTCTCATCTAATCCTAGAAGTTTCAACTTAATAAAAATAGCCATTGCTGATATATCCTTTTGGACTACTTACGACTGCGACTACCTGCAACTATGGCAACTTGTGAATGCAACTAATCATGACTGCAACTACAAATTTGAATGCTTGCAACTACTACTGTAGCTACTTGCGGCAACTTTACAACTGCAACTACGACTAGTTGATTATGTGGATGCGACTACTTATGACTGTGAATGCAACAATCCCCTACAATTGAATACAACTGCTGCTCCTTGCGATTGCGACTACTGCTACTAGTAGTACTACTATAACTCCGATTGTGACTGTGACTGTAAGTACTACTTCTACAACCAAAACTTGAACTCCTGAACCAGATGAAGATAGCGTACGTGTATTCTGCGGTCAGATTTGCTTTAGATCCCGACCAGGTCTGGTGACATTGGGGGGAGCTGGAGGGGAAACTGGAAATCTTGGAAAACGGTTAGAGTAAAGAGATCAAGATGAAACTTGTTGGGAAGAATAAGCACAAGTCCTAGATACATGATTGAAATAACCAGACCGGTTCTTATCTTTTTGGGGGAGCTAGGGGAATGTCTAGCGGTTTGGCGAGTTTGAGAATAAGCAAAAGTCCTAGATACGGGATTGACATAAGTGGAACGGATCTGCTCTCGTTGGTGGAGTTGGGGCACGGCACAAGTGCCCTATAAACCCTTGGCTCTTGTTTTTGGAAGGTAATGGCTTGGGGGGGGGGAGTTGGAGACAATTCTAACAAATCAAGTGAAATCGACAGTGGAAACTGCAAAATCTGTCATATAGTAAAGTAGAGGCAAAAAATATACAGAAGAAAATGGACCTGTTTCTGTGTATGCTTGAATTGCGGAGGCTTAACCTAGTTTTAAAAAGATTTCTGAAGAAATGGAATTTCAGCTGAGGGGCCAAACAGGGTTCTAGGGGGAAACTGAGGTCTGGAGGGGAAGCAGTTACCCCTGCTAAATAGCAAATTACGCTCTTGACTGTAAAACATGGGTTCTCGTCAGTGTATTCGTTGGGGGGGGGGGGTGTTCCCCATAAGGTTGGGTGACTTTTAGCCCTGAGGCTACAGCAGCAATGATATCGATGCCATGAAAAGTGTTTCTACCATCGAGAGTACGTATGTAGTGATCGACGGTGTCCACCACGTGTTGGACCAGACAGTCAGAAGTGATTCCTTGCAGTTCGATTTCATAATAAATGGCAGATTCTTTCAAACTCGAATGTCGACAGAATGAGTCAATTTGTTCTTGCACATCACCACATCTATTGAATAATTTCTCACCGAGACCGTTGAAGGTCACTGCAAATGCCGGACAATTTTGAGATGTGTTCAAAACCATTGATTTTATTGGGCATACGCGGGAAGGAGGGGTGGCAAAATAAGATCAGTTTTAGAAAATGAAGAATTGTCTCTTTTTCGCTGCAATTCTACAAAAAAAAAATATCAACTAAAAATACCATCTAAATCCAGGCATAACTAGGCCACTCCAAGTCTTGGTTATTATAAAGACTGAGTCACACAGGAAATTCTAGAATTTCTTCTTTAAGGTTATGTTTCTTAAAAATGTGATTTTAAGGGAAGTGCATTTCTGTTGGCAAGTCAAGAAGTGGTCAAAGCTAGAGTTGTAATGAGTGGCTTCAAACAATCAAGATCTGTATGTTTTGTTGATTGCCAAAAAGCTACTTTTTTCTTTCGTAATTTTCTGTATTTATTTTTTTGACGCTTATCACATGTTGATTCAAGGTGCGGAGCGAACAGCCAACACTGCGCAGGAAGCCATTCAGCGCTATTACGATCATCCCACCGAAGCAAATCGCAAAGGCGACGAGTTTATCGAAGCAACGTCGATTGTTCCGGAAGGCGGCTCGGCAGCTACGGTCAAAGACGGGGATGCCGTGATCTTTTTGAATTATCGCGGCGATCGAACTCGCGAGATCACCAAAGCGTTTGTGTTGCCCGATTCGCAGTGGGCCGAAATCGATGGCGGTGGTTTTGATCGTGGTCAAAAGATCGACAATTTGTTCTTTGCAACCATGACCGGCTACGAAGAAGGGTTTAAGCGGGAATAAAAAGATCATTGTAAGGTTGGGGATCAAGTGTTGGCTTCTGTCAAATTTGCGTAATTAGAAGCTACATAAAACGACTATTACAGTTCTTTAAAAAAAAACCTTAAGAAATCGAAATCGAAAATCTTTGTAGCTTACACCATAGTTTTGTTTTCCAGTAATTTTTTCCTTTCTGGTACTACCCATTCGTTTCGTAAAAAGCATTGTAATAGCCCATGAGTGGCATATTTCAAATATTGTGAATGTCTGCATCGTTTACCAAGATGGTAACGAAACAGTAATTTAGTGAATAATTTTGACCTTATTGATATACTGTCATAAATAATTGCAATGCAGTTATTTAAACCTTGAATGCAAGGATTCCTGCTATAAAATGACCCTGTCCAGGCAATCTGGCCATTTTAAAGCGCAAAGTGAAAAGAAAATTCTTAAAGAGGTGCTCAACAGATAGCAGGGACTGTCAAGCGACGTCCAAACGCAAGCGGATTTCCAACAAGAAGTGACTCTATACAATATTTCCGATTGGGATTTTGTCGTCAGTCGGTCGGGAAAAACCGGCGCTTTTGTATTTATCGATGAAAACGGAAAACTAAAAATCGAAGAATCAAAGTTTGGCAAACCTGACGTCGTTCTAACATATGGAAAGGATCTGTATCAATTTGAAGCTTGCCCGGCAGGCCGCGACGCTCAACCTCGATCGGCCGCTTCGAGAGGATGGCGACGCCGTTATAGGTCTTCTGCCCGTGGGTCTCGACGTTGTACCCGAGCTCCTCGATCTCCATGCGCGGGAAGTTCTCATCCACGCTCTTGGTTTCCTGGAGCATCACCACGTCAGGCTGGAACGCGCCAAGCCACTCCAGAACGTTGGGAAGGCGGGCCTTGATCGAGTTGACGTTCCAGCTGGCGAGCCGCATGGCGCGGTGTCCGATCGGTTCCGGTCAGATGGAGAAGGACGAGCCGCAGCCGCAGGAGGAGGCGGCGTTCGGGTTCTCGACGACGAACATTGATAAAATTGGTATACTAGAATATGTAGAGCTGAATTAAATTTTTTTTATACAAGCTTAGTTTACCAGGAAAATGACACAATTGGTTTATAACTCTTTTTTGAGTGATGTTGGACTTTCCCTGTCTGTTGTACGCTTGAAGTACGAGGGACCGTGAAAATTGAATCTGATTGTTTGAATAAGTTAAGTTGATATCTTAAAAAAGTAGGAAAACTGGGAGTCTAATTTTTAATGACTTTATTTAACTTTAATTTTTAAGGACCTTCGTATGCAGTTTTTGTCAGAGATGGCGTAATTTTAGTAAAAGCAATATAGGGGAAAAATTAGCAAAAAATGAGGCCTTCGGGCGAGGCGGAGCCGCGGTGCCGAATTCGACTTCTCTGGTGAGGGTTGTTTGAGTGGAGCGAGTTCCCGAGCCATATAATTCGGCGCCGGGGCGGAGTTCACCCGTAGGGACGCATACGGGCAGAAATGGTTTTGGTCACTTTTGCCGAAACAAAAGTGACTCGTCGTGCGGGGACGACACCCCGCTAATGTTTTTATTCCTCAAGCAGACCCCAACCTTATATGATTTTTGCTTGAAAAATTCGTATTAGATAGGCATTAAGTCAAACTAATTAACTAAGGACGCGCTACGGTTGATGGTACAGACGAAGGCAAGCCGAAAATGGCCGGCATTAGAATTCTAAGGTATATTTGTTGGGTTTATAGACGTGTTCAACCATCCTAACGGAAAATTTAAACTGAAATACCCTAACAATTCTAAACTTAAGTGGTAACAATTTGATCTTTTTGAAACTAATTCAATGAACTCGAAGAATAAATACCCAACTTCGTCTTAAATTTTTCAGATAAATTGGATCCCAAATCCGTATTATTTAGCTTATTTTCGGTTATCTTTATAAAACATAGTCCGTGTTATACCCAAGGATCGTAAATAATAAATTAGAAATTTTAGAACTAAGTGTTTAATTTCTGACATGACTTCATCATATGGAGAAATTAGCTTACAACAGCAATCATACTAATTGGACCCAAAATGAAAAAAACACTCGTGACAAGAAATCCTACTATGGCAATTGTTAATCCTACCTGAACAGGATCAGGCTTTGTTTTTTTAAATTCTGGAAAATCTTCATTTGATAATTCTGATTTTTTTAATATTGGTGTAACACAATTTGCATGATACCATTTGTCACTGTATCTTGAAGATTTCTCGTTTAGGTCAATTTCCTTTTTACATTCTGTACATTTCACCATTTTTGGATTTAAAAAAACAGATTTGTCTTTTTTTGGTATTTTTTTTATGACTTTTTCTTCTTGATCTAATTTAGAAATTTTTAGATTTAGAAAGTGCCAAAATTATTTATAATAAGGTTAGTTTAGGTTAGATTAGGTCAAAGAGTGCTTAAATTTGAATTTGCAATTGAAGCTATTGTTATATTCATAATGAGGATCAAAAAAAAGCATCGAGTGGTATATTCACTTTATTGGTAAGTCAATAACATGAACTGTCATACATTTACCGAGGGCTCCTTTTTGTTAAAATGTGTGTTTACAAGATAGAACCGAACATTTTGAAAATTTCAGAGCGTGAAAATTCTCTTTTGTAATTTTACAGAGAGATATTAGAAAATTCGCTAGATATTAAATATTTAATTAAAATATATCTACAAAGTAGTTTTTCCCTGACACAGAATTGTCACTTTGCTTTGGCACAATTTGTTTAGAAGGAGTTGTCGTAGAAACTTGGATGGAGCTCATTCGATTGGAAAATGAAAGCTCTAGTGCCCTTTTTAAGAATCGAAAGTGATTGGGGGGCATTCAGCCCCCTCCCACATCGAACAACTCCCCACAAAAACACCAAATCATAATTTTGATATAGCTATTTTGTTCAGCACAATTGAAAGGCCCAGCAACTATTTCTTTGTGTATGTTCCCCCCCCCCACAACCCTCGGGGCAGAGGTGAAAGATACGCATTTCGTCCACCGTTTCCGTATAGTAGTTGCTATTAGGAGAGAGGTGGGCTAAACAGGACAAAAACGGACTTCTTTTCAGGGTAACATTCAGGACAAGTATCCAAATGGAATTCAGGGTCCTTACTAGGTTTGCTTCCTTATACTCCCAGATCCCCTTCCCACGGAATTGAATACTCAACACCACCCTTAATAAGCATCCATCTCTCAAAATGCACAAGAGGAGTTACTTCACTCTGGTATGTAGAGAAAAAGTTTATGAAGCTTGTATAAGCATGTAATGACCATTTTTACAGATGTTTCAAAGATTGATATTAAAGTCTCACCAGGCACTAGTCTTTCTTCCCTAAATTTAACTGTTGACAAAAAGTGTTTGAACACTCAAACACGGTTTTTTGGGCTTTTTTCAGAGTGAACTATTTTTGATATTTTTTCTTGTGCATTTAAGTCCTATTTTCCCAAGGACAAAAGGATATAATCTTTAGAGTGATCGGAAGCAATGTTTTGGACCCCTTTCGAACCCCATTTATGTGAGGGGGAAGAGATACACCCAAAAATTTTTTTTATTTATTAGCCTTCTCTCGGCGTAAGGATCTGCATTTGCGAGTTTCAAACTTAATAAGTGTAGCAAGGTTTTTGGCCCATTATAATGGGGTAAAAATCTTGCTTCCCCTGGTAAGTTTGAATCTTGCAGATGTAGTTTGCAGCTTGCAGTTGTAGGTCCGGTCCATGACATTGCCCGGCTGCTGGCAGATTACGCCATCCTGCATGCGCCGAAGCAGGCGGTTCCCGAGGGCGAGGTGCTGCCCCCCGAAGTCCTCAGCGCCTTCTTCGCGGGCTACGGGCTGGTCGGGGCCGAGGACCCCGAGTTCCCTCACTGGCAGACCCGGGTGAAGAGCCTCCTCAAGACCAGCCAGAACAAGGACGGCAGCTGGGTCGGTCATCACTGCCTGACCAGCCCCACGGTGGTGACCGCTGCCTCGGTCCTGTGCCTGACCGCTGATCGCGAGCCGCAGATCTACCACCGCTGGCTGGCCGCCCTCCGGGCCAGCCCCGATGATGACGATGCGCTCCGGAAAGATTTTGACCGGATGCGAAGCGAGCTGGGGCGGGTGATCGTCGGGCAGCAATCTGTGATCGAGCAGCTAGCCATCTGCCTGTTTGCCCGCGTGCATGCGCTCCTAATGGGGGTGCCGGGCTTGGCCAAGACTATGTTGGTCAAACGTTTGGCCGAAACCATGGACCTCGCCTTTAGCCGAATTCAGTTTACGCCTGATCTCATGCCCATGGATATCACCGGGACCGATATTTTGCATGAAAGTGCTGGTTGTCGACGGGAGTTCGAGTTCGTGAAGGGACCGGTGTTCGCCAACATCGTTTTGGCGGATGAAATCAACCGGGCGTAGGTAATATATAATTGATTTAAGAAAAAGAAAATCATATTTTAAGGGACATTGGAGAAGAAATGTAGTGGGACATTTATTTCTTAGTAATATTAAGATTAAAAATTGTTTTCTTGCAATTACAGGTTACTGTTCAGTTGAATCTGAATGAAAATCAAATGAAAATCACTAACTTTCAGAAGAAGTTGTATCAGAAGTAATTGTAATCAAACCATTTCTTTGATTTAAACGGTTTCTTTGATTTACGGTTCCTCTGATTTAAATGGTTTCTTTGATTTATTGTTTCTTTGATTTAAACGGTTTCTTTGAAAACCCATTCTTTCAATTTCGTCTACTACATGTGCCTTCGATAAAATTGTGTGGCAAATTATGAAATCATGCCACAGTGTAGATCACGTACGAAGTCTCATGTAAGAAATTACTAAATGAAAAGTGAAATCAATTTGTTCCAGTATCAAAAATTTTATATTCTAGGTGACCTGAGAGTTCAGTTTCTTGAAATTTTTCCTATGATAGCGGACCTCTATCAATGCTGCATACACTTTTTCTGCAGGAAACTGCTTGAAGGAAACCGTTGCTGCCTCTTCCATAAATTAAGAAACTCTATTAGAAGAGATGAAAGGTCATTTCAAATTTAAGGAACTTTTTCAAAGTAGGTTATGAGTAGCAAACATTGTGAGAGATGTGGATTTGAAGGAGCTTTAAAATTTAACTTGCCTTGACAGGTGGGGAGTTCTGACATACCAAGTGTTGGAGTTTTTCACCTATTGGGTTAGGTGGGGAGTTGGCTGGATTTTCCTGAGATTCTTTCTTTTGTCACATTGCGCAGGGGCCAATTTAGTCTCTGTTGATTTAATTATTTATTTATTTATTTATTTATTTGAGCAAAATGCTTTGAGCAAAAGGTCAGTATTGGGGTTTAAGTACAAAGTTACCTGTGTCACAGGATGGCTACAGTATTGACATGGGGAAGCAAATGGCATTTTAAAAATAAGAAACTGAAATATCTCAAGGATTAGTTATCTTATCCAGGTTATAGGAGCTATATATACGTCAAGCTATATAAAGACTCAAATTTGCAGCAAGAGTCTATTATGACAGATCCGGTAATCAAGAATATCCTAAGCTATTACCCTAATTAATTTGAACAAAATGTTATCTCGTTAGAAAATTTGGCTTTAGAACTTAAATATGGCACATACGATAGACTGCATTTCCTCGGGTTAAAGGAACCTTTAACTGTTTGATTTCGTATAACCAGAGATGAATTGTGAGGGTAGAGCTTTGAAAACCAGTCAATTTTAGCGAAAGTGAACTTTTTAATATGTTATTTTTAAGAAGATATTGAACAGGGCTATGGGCCTTAGAAAATTTGCCTGATTTTCAAAAAAGAGGGAAAACATCCTCTAAAAGTCAGGAATCTTCATGGAAATTTCCTCATCGGATTCAGCATATCAGAGAACTCTATTGTGCAGGTTTCAAGCTCCCATGTTTAAAAATATGGAATTTTGTATTTTTACCAAAAGAAAGATCACAGTTGCATGTTTTTTCCCCTGTAATGATTGTATTGAACCAATGGTCCTAGAAAATCTGAATAGGGCTCACTTGAATGAAAATTAAAGTTTTAATGCCATTTTTTTTTACCAAAAAGATTGGATGCCCCTCTCTCATGCTGATTTTTTCACCTAAGGGTTCGTCTGACGCTTTTGTTCGGTATTGCCGCGGCCATCGTGTTCCCTGCCTTTGGCCTGGTTATTATCCAGTCCACCGAAAACCATTTTGAGGCACAAGACCTCGATGAACTTCGGATTATCTCCAATACCGTTAAGGCTGTTTTAACAGCCGGCGGCGAGGGAGCGCAACTTAGCGATCTCGATCAACGATTCAACGATATTCTTGTTGGACACCACGACGCGTCGCTGCTCGTGTCGGCAACCAATGGACGCGTTGTCTATGCCAGTCAGACTCCCGATCTGACCGAGGTCGCGCAAACCGGGAGAATGCGTCCAGATCACAGTGATGTTCAACGACATCGAACAAAGCCATCAAAATTGTAATCAGGAGATATACACATATTAGTCATAAAGAATACACCCAGATCAGGCTTACAATTTGAAAGAGTTGATGGAATTAATTATTATATGACAAGATTACCAACCTATGTGGGAGGTACTTATAAAGAATTGCCTGAATTTATAATAAGTAAAAAGCATTGCATTAATATAAAAAATAATAATAATAAACGCTTTCTTTGGTCGATACTCACTTATTTACATCCAACTAAAAATCATTTAGACATACTATCGAACTATCAAAAACATGAAAATGAATTCAACTTTAAAGGGATTACTAATTTTCTAATGGATTGCAAAAAAATGTCGTTTATTTGACAACAATGTCGTCAAATGCTTTTGTCGAATAAGCAAAAAAATTGTTTATTCAGCACTTGTGTTTCCGCTTTGCTTTTCAAATAATCTATAAAACTTTCGGATTTTCGGTAGAAAATCCGTAGATGACTCTCAGAATTCGGTTGACTTTTTTAGTAAGAATGTTGTTTTATTTTGTATTATATTTTGGAGGTGTTCAAGCGATTTGTGAGTAAAGTACCATAATTAACTCTGGGTTATCATTGATGCGATTTCCCGCAAAAACGGCCGTCTTTATGTGATCCGTCGAATTTCTTCCGTTTTTTGTTGCAACTTTACTTTTGACAACCTGCATTCGGATGGTAGGTTGTAATCCGTACAACAAAAATATTCTCTGAAAATTTCACCTTCATATTTTCATAGGTTGCGAATTTTGAACTAGCCAGAAGACATTGTGTATACATTTAATGGTGCTTTTACGGTCACTATAACTAACGACACTAATGGCATTAAGTTGAAACTTTTAGGGAACGTTTAAAAAATTATATGTATGTTGTATTAAAAGGGGACATAAGCAATACAGAGCATATAAAAACACTCGACAGCGATGCTCTATGATAGCTAGTAATATAATTTATATTTTAAAGGACCAATTTTATTGAAAATTAAAAGTTCTAGAATTATATCGCTAGTAGGCCTACCAGCTTAAATTCAACAAGCCTGCTTAATCTTCCTAATTTTTTCACAATCTAGCCTAGACCTACTATAGTAGGTTGGGTTTTGACTTAAAATAGTTTTTGAAAATAATCTAAAGCTGATTAATTATTCCTTACAGAAAAGTTTCAGCTGTAATTCTATTTATTTCCGGAATTAAATATATACTAATATATGATTTTTTTTTATAATTATGAATTTCCTATTTTGTAGTGAAGTCTCCAGACGCTGCACTGTCAGTGGTGCTAGCAATTTTTAATCTCTTTTGTCCCATAATAAATTTCCAAAAGCTCCACCTCTCTAATGTAAGGATTACGGATTTAGAACTAACCTAAAAGTCGCTTTAAATTATCAACTACAAGTATGTTGTATCCGGGGGTAATTCCGAAATACAGTGCGTCAGATCTACTAGAGAGATGTACGCAATCTGCACGCCTTGGTTCAACCATTATAGGGGGACATTACTGGAGCGAGTACCCTGAGGGATGACCGGTGGCTTCTCCTTCGTGATCTCGGTACTTGGGGAGGCACATGTGGACCTAAGGTCTAGTCCTAAGATAAGAATAGCATCAGTATATCCTACCCAGTATCTTCTCAGCAGCCCATGAAAGACAGACCACTCACAGTCATAAGGCAGATATTATTATTATTTATATATTATTATTTCTATATTATTTATGTATTTATATAAATATCATATATCATATTTATATATTTTATCGTAATTGCGACCCACATCTATGGCCAGTTTCAGCATTTTCCACATGGGACCAAAAATATGGAACTCTTTACTATTACCAATTCTTTGAGTGCCCTGGTAAGGCTCAGTTTTTTTAATTTATTAAAAAAAACACGTTCTGACTTCGTAGTGTTGGGTTGTTTGGTTTTTCTTGTTTTGTTTTGGGAAGAAGTAGAAGAAGAAATTAAAATTAATAAATAATGTAGTCTGCAGGATTATTTTTCAATGTCCTTGTAATTCTGGATTATAAAGGTCCCTAGGAACAATCCTAGAAGGTTAGGATAAACTAACCGACATAACCTTCACATGGAGGTTGTGTTAGGTTTGGTTAGTAGGCACACCATCTAACCTACCCTAACCTAACCCTCCGTGTGTCGATTAGGTTAACCTGTTATATTATCATGTAAGAAAAAGGGTGAATCCTTAAAAAACAGTGCAGGTCTGCATAAAATACCAATCGGAATCTCATTCATTTTTCCAGCTGTTAAATAAGTTTTGCTGCAGATACCCTGGGGGCAAATATATTTTGACTGCGGGAACCCGGGGTTAGGTTTAGATGGTCCAATATTTGCATGAGAGTTTTCGGGCAATAACGATTGCAATCGTGTACTTTGTGTTTGATCTGACGCTGCTTATTAGGGCTTTAAGTATGGGCGTATGCAAGATTTGTGTACGGGGGGAAGGTTTAAAAAAAAATATCTACAAATGCATCGAAATTATTTTAAATGCATTATTACTATTTTTTTTACGGGTTGGCCGTTTTTTTTGGGTGGGGGATTCTAACCCGGTAACCCCCTTCTCTGGATACGGCCTTGGGTTTAACGCAATTTTCCTAAATTCCCAGAAATTATAAAATTTTTCTGTTAAAACTCATCGAGATAATAGTTACCATTCCTGGCAATTTTTTTTTCACACCGTAATCCTTAGCTATATACCATAAGCGGAAATACAACAAGTCTGATGTACTTCACAAACTGTGTCTGCTATAGTTCGTTGCTTTTGATCCATTAATTGCTACACGCTTTGTTAGCAGCTGAAACAATGTATAATTACAATCAAAAGGCTGTTATCACAAGAGGGAAATGATAAAATGATTTTCATAGTTGCTTTAAGATTCTTTTACTTCTGACCGCAGTTGTCTTCCAAATCTTCCTGGTTGATCTCATAAGGACGATCTTGCACTGTCAGTTTAGCTAACGTGGTAAAAAAATGTCATGGCTGTTTTAAAAATGGGTGGAATCTGTATCATCACATTGCTTTACAATCAGTTGGCAGCAAGGTTTTGTGCCAAATTATTTTCAATAGAATTCAAAGTAAAGTGGAGAAAGATCTAAGAGATGAGCCAGGGAGGGGAGGGGGCTAGGTGCTCTCCATCATGTTTGACTCTAAAAAGGAAACTAGAGCTATACATTTACAATTCAATGAGCCTCTTCTAAAGTTCACATGACCACCCCTTGAATCCCAGCATAATATATCAGCGTAAGTAAAATTACCCCTCCTCCCCCTGAAGTCAGGTTGAGACTAATAAAGGCCCAGTATTAGTTCATATTTGAATTCAAAGGCGTGAAGTTGCAATAAAACACCGTTAATAGGGCCGCCCTTTCTCGATAAAGGGGCTTGCATCTTTTGTTTGGCAATCTTCCTAGTTACATGATAAGGAATTCGTAATGTGCATGTGCGAAGAAGATATGACTCAGCGACTAAAGAGAGGGTCGTCAGTCATGCCAATCCTTCAAAGCATGCATCAATATGAAGATATTGCACCCATTCGAGGCTCATTACTAGTACCTTCTATCTGAACTGGTCTACTTAATTAAGTTAATTGTAACACTGGCACTGGTCGTAAAAATTACATCTTGATTACAAAAATGAGGGCTATGTAGCTTTTCGTTCAAAGTGAGGCTGCAAAAAGGTTGACTAGATTGGTGGAACTGGAAGCCCCGTGGTTTGCAGAAAAGTGGTGGGTAGCAGACTGCACTATGTTTCTCCCTAGAAAAGCAGGTAAATGGAAAACATATCACTGGAAGAGCTTGAATACCTGGCCTAAGACCGTGCGTCTGGTAAGGTACCTGTTACTTCCTTATACGCATCAGGGCAGACGTAAGTCTAAGCAAGTATGACCTTATTACAGTTATTATGTAATTATTATAATTATAACAATTATATTAATATAATTATTATAATTACATATTAAATAAATAATTATTATATTTAATTTATTGCAATTATTATGACCTTATTATATGACCTTATTAAGCTTTAATATGTTAATAAATTTTGATGAGCAAAATTGAATATTTTGACCATTGAATATTTTGAACTAGGTTAGTAATCATACACTATGTATGCTTTAATCAGAATTTCGTTTAGTTTTGGGTGCTTCTAATAAGGTCGCTCTTTACTCGTTTTACTATGAAGTGTTTTGAACTGAAAAATTTGACTGGCTAAAATTTTATCCGAGCTTCGGTTCTTAAAGAAAACCTCTAGATTTCCTAAGTTTTTAATTTGGGAACAATTAAAACGAAAGAAATCTTGAAGTTCAAGTCCCACTCACTAGATAAACTTTGAATGTTATCTCAGTGCATGTGTATTCTAATTCAAGGGCTTGTCTGTGTTAGCTTTCTTAGTGTATCTAAATGTATTTTGGAAGATATTTGTTTGAAACATAAGGTTTAGGTTATTTAGTAATGTTGTTTTGTGGTCTAGCTTATCTGCGTTAGCGTTGTCGGTGTTTCCAAATGTATTTTGGAAGTTTTCGTTCAAACCGTAGGATTTTAGATGTTTAGTTGTATTGTTTCGTATTTTAGCTTATCTGTTTACTTTGTTGGTGTTTCAAAGAGTATTTTGGAAGAAATTGTTTAGTTCTGCTGTTTCCTGGTTTAGCATTGCTGATGTTTACAAGTGTATTTTGGAAGTTCTCGTTCGAAACGTAAGATTTAGGTTCGGTGCGACAATCCGACTGTTGTTGGATGCGTTTCGAAAAGGAAAGCGGTGACAGGTCGCAGCATTCCAAAATCAACGGTCTCCCATGGAATCGATTGGAAAGACCATGCCGCAATCCGCCCGGAGCACAAAACAGGCCGCGCGGTGTCTCAGCGCGGCTGCCGGGGCGGAAAAAGAGGTCATCTGCCTCTACATTCTGGACGATGAAACGCCCGGAGAATGGGCCATGGGTGGGGCAAGCCGCTGGTTCCTCCACCACGCCCTCGACAGCCTCGACAAGGACCTCAAGGACCTGGGCTCCAAGCTCGTTCTCCGCGCAGGCAATGCGACAGAAGTGTCCGGTTTTTGTTAGACTTTGAAACACGAGATTGGATAATAGTCATTGACCCAGCTTTATTCAAACATATTTTTATAAAAGAAAAATACGATGTTAAAAGAAATACAAGGTTAGTGGCGAGTCAATTCCCAGGTAATATAAAGTACAGATGGGGAGACAATTCTTAAAATTTAAGTAGGGAGAGGGATGCAAATAGTATTCTATGTGCGTTACGGAAGAGTTCTCTATCATAATCTCTCAAACCATAACTGCCTTTTACGAAACAATACAAGGCAATACGACGGATTGATATATTAAAGATGTAACGGAAGAGACAAAAAGAAGAGGAAGAAGAAGAAGCCGTTGCGACACGATCGCGGCGATCACATCGGCGAGCCGCTCGCGCACCCCCGACTGCCGCTCCTCGGGGTAGAACAGCACCATCCGCTGGATCGCCCGGGCGCTGTCCTGCACGTGCAGCGTCGAGACGACGAAGTGCCCGGCCTCTGCGGCGGCCAACGCGACATCGAACTCCCGCTGCGTGCGGATCTCGCCGACGAAGGTCCAGTCGGGGTCCTCGCGGAGCGCGCCGGTGAGCCCGTCCTCGATGGAGTCGACGTCTCGGCCTACCTCGCGTTGGCTGAAGGTGGACCGATGCTCGGCGAAGAGGAAATCGATCGGCTCCTCGATCGTCACATGGTGTGCAATATGTTTACAGACGACCACATTAGAAACTGCATTATGAATGGAAACTTCATTCTAATTTACATTAAAATCATATTCTTGTCAATATTATTTACATTCAAAGTGCAAATAGTCACTAATGACCTATTAATAGATTCGTTTTAGCCTTTGAAACTGAATCAGCTTCTGCACAAATAGTTGTACTAACAAATATTTGTTTATCTGTTACATATAACACACAGACTACAGAATACTGTACAACACTGTAGGGACTACTGTCTACAGTCTTTAGTCTATGCACTACTGGTTCAGGGCAATACTTTCACCCTTTTGTACACCCTCATCACTCTGTTGCTAGGCTGGTGACATATGTTGGCAGTTTTAAACGTCCCTTGAGATAGGCAAAGCTGCGAGGAGAGAATATTCCTCTCCAGTTCATTGCACAAGCAGAGTAGCTCACTGTGTCCACACGGGTTGCCTGTCTCACCCAGTTTCTGATCTTGTGGCTATCGTAGTAGTCGATCTTTCTCTGAAATACAACATTTAGGTCCGCATTATCTGCAGCGATTGTAACATCCACTACATGAGCAATACCGTCTTTCGCCAAAATCAGATCAGGCTTGCGTATTCCTGCAGTTGTTGGTATCGCAGGTTCAGTAGTAATACTGAAGCCAACCTTTTGAGCATGGGTGGCGCGAAGCGCCACCCCAACAGCTAGTATATATATATATATATATATTTCTAAATTTTCACGCATAAAATGAGAGTTTATTCTTGAATTTAATTTTCAAAACTAAAGATCGTTGCCAACTAGGCATGTAATCATTGACTATTTAGGCCTAAAGACCCCCCTAAACCCCTCTAAGAAGTAACCAACAAATTTTAAAAGTTTCTATAAACTTCTAAAATTATCCACTAAATTTGCCTGTTTTGGTGTTCTTTTCGAAATTGTGCCCCTCGTGTCTGTGAATGTGCCTGGTACAATCCATTATTTCCTGTGGTCCTTTTCGGGAAGTTTAAATAATCACGGATTTAAAATTAAAGCCTGGTATAATCAAGCATCAGATGATCACCCCGAAATACAGCCGGGTTGTGATGGTAAATATATGGTCGCTTGCGCTACTAGGGGCAGCTGATAACTCTACATCTTAAAGAAATTACTTATTGCGTTTTATGGGCATATATATAGCTACCATTTTTGATTAGATCAATTACCGTGGAAGAATCCTGCGGGTTAAGCGCGAAACAACCAAAGCTACGCCCCAACATGCCATAGCGTTTGGCTATTTTCGGGTTTACAAAAATAGCAGGGTGGACGACAATTCTACGCGCATATGCGTTGCAATTAATATTCTTTTCAAGTCGACCTCGGCGAAGCGGTCGGCTTGCTGCGGGCCGTTCGCGGCATGAACGTTGTTGGCGGCGATGTCGTCTGCATGATGCCGACGAAAGATCATCCCAACAACATCACCGCCCATGTGGCGTCCGCGATCATGTTTGAAATGATCAGCCTGATCGCCGACCGCATCGGCACGAAGTAGCTCTCCCGTACGAAAGAACTGTGCAATGGCCATCGAATTTCTCAAGAAAGCAGCAAAGACACCGTCCACGGACACCGCCGACACGGCCAGGATCGTCGCGGAAATCCTCGCCGAGATCGAGGCGGGCGGTGAAGCGGCGACCCGTGCCTATGCCGAGAAGTGTGAGCGTCACTTGCACTTTATAGAAAACATACAAATATTTTTAAACAGTCTCTATTTTATCATTGTAGCATTTAAAAAATCTGGTACCTCAAGGAATTAATTTCATTATGTTTTAAACATTCCAACAGGTGTCATTAACCTGATGTTTTTTGGAGGAGGGGGTTAAACCCAGTGAAAAACCCACCCCCTTCCTTTGTACGACCTTGATCCTGAGACTAAAATTTATCTGAAACTTTAGGGTTCATATTGCCTTGACTTGTGATATTTCGCTGTATTGCAGAAAAATTTCATAATTTTCAGGTACGTGTTCAGCAACGTGCCAAGCAAAATTTTTGGCCGCGGAACCTGTGCTCGGCGGGGTTGAGGACCGTGGCGCGACCCTCCGCATCCATGACCTGCATGGCGCCCTCCGGGGGCGCACTAGCGCGACGGACGATGCGGATGACAAAGCAAACGCCGACGACCGCGGCGACGATGCCCAGAACTTCCATCGCTCTTCCCCTTCTCGCTCCTCACTCACTCGACGATGAAGTTGCCGAGTGCGCCGCCGACACTCGGTGTCGAGGGATCCTCGACCTGTTGCCCGTCGGTGCTGACTTGGATCTCGAGTTTGCGCCCAGACTCCACATCCCTAAACGTGCGGTGCATGCGTGTGTTGGCGTCGAACGAGTACGTCCATTAACAAATACCATGTGTAAGCAATTAAATAAAAAAAAATAGTTTTTCAACTGAAAGCAAGGAGCAACATCAAACCTTAAAACGAAAAGAAATTATTACGTATATGATAGGGGTTACCTCCTGCTCAAGACCTCGCTCTTTACGCTAAAGTTTTTTATACAATTTTAAAACAAAGCTTATTATTCTAATTAACGGTCACTGTGTTTCGGGAATCGTTCTTAAAGATTTGGGACAAAAAGTCGAAACTTAAGCGTAAAGAGCAAGGTTTTATGGAAGGGAAACTCCTTTCATATGTGTAATAATTTTTGTTTGTTTTAACTTTTGATGTTGCTCATGTTATCATATCATAAGTTATCTATCATAATTTATCCTATGCATCAGTATTTGTCAACCCACTGGGCTATTTCATCAGTACATTCTTTATACCTCCCCCCTCCCCCCAAACTCAAAACCTAAGCTGCGCTCCTACAAGCAAAAAGTAAATATGCATAAATTTGTTTGCAGAGCAAAAAACAATATTATACTCACATTATGTGCCAATTCTTTGTTAACAGTTAATTAACAATTAACAGTTAATTAACAGTTAATGTTTTTGTATTATGTATTTATTTGCCGAAGACAGTATGCTGAGAAATACTTGAACCGTTCTTGGAATTATTTCTTAAAACCAAGCCAAGTGAAATCGGAACAAGTTTTAGAGAATCACATCCCCCCCTCCCAAAAAACGCCGATCTTTAGGGTATATCCTACCCTCTAAAATGTCTGAAAGTAGAGAAAGGACCTTATTCTTAGAAACTGAGCCTTTCTTTATTCGTTCCTTCCTGAAATAGAAAAAAAATCCTTTGGAGGTACTCTTTGGAAACCCGAAAATTAGTAACCCGAAAACTTTTTTGGAAACCTGAAAACTTTGCTAGTTGCACCTTTTAAAAGTAACAAATCTTGGGTAAGATTGCGCTTTATATTTCACTTTTCTATCCCAAAAAGAAAATCTTTCAGCCTCTCCAGTTTTTGTCTATATTAGTGCTAGCCAATATGCAAGAAAAATACAATTAGTTGTTGGTTAGCTTTACTCGTGTGACTAGATTACCCTTCCTTTCTTGGCGGACGGATGTCCGTAACAAGTACGAATGAGTTTCATTTCGGCATTTTATAAAGGCCCCCACTGTTTTAGTATGCCTTGAGTATTCTTCGCTTACGTTTCCGTAGTTTGGGTTTATTGGCCTGTTCTTCTAAATCTTGAAACTATTGTGTTGACATATTATCCACTTCATCGGCACGTCCTTTACGATATCCTGACATGAATTCTCTTACACACTCTGATGCTAATTTTAACAGTTCGGCAGCAATTCCCTTGCTACTACCCGTAGATCTCAATTTTCTGTTGGGTATCTAGGACCCCATGCATGGAATTGTTTACCTACGACTTTGAGAAAAATGGATAATTTTCGTAAATTTCGACGGAGTTAAAGCTATTTTGCCTAAATTTTTACGGTTTTGATAGTTTAGTTGACCACAAGTGGAGCCAAGATGTTGGTTTTGTTTTAGGCGATACAGGTCAATTGGCTCTAGTTTCTTTTTTTTTGTCTTTTTTGTCTTTCTTGAAATGTAATCCCGAATTGATCGAAATGCAGGGTAATTCAATATTTTTTCCCTCTTCTTTTTTGTATTGTTTTTATTTGTATGTGTATGAATTCAGTAACGTTGAAGGGGCTTTCCTAATTCTAGATGGACAGCATCGTGTTTTTGGGTTTTCTATGGCAGAAACCCAGATGCGAGTCCCCGTTGTTATCTATAACGGTTTATCAAGAACAGACGAAACCCGATTGTTTATCGACATAAACACCAAGCAAAAACCTGTCCCCCCTCAGCTTTTGTTAGATATCAAACGTCTCGCGGATGTTGAATCAGAATCTGAGGTCGAAAATAATGTATAGAGATATCCGACGTGATGAAGGCATCTGACAGTGCAAATTTTTGGGGTGAAACTTTACACCCTCAGTCATTATCCGCGGTCAAGTCCCTTATAGGAGCTTGAAACTTCTACAGTAGGGTTCTGTGATACGCTGAATCTGATGGTGTGATTTCTGTTAAGATTCTTTGACTTTTAAAGGATGTTTCCTCCTATTTTCTAAAACAAGGCAAAATTTCACAGGCTCGTAACTTTTAATGGGTAGGACTAAACTTGATGAAACTTACATATTTAAAATGAGCATTAAAATGCAATTCTATTGCGAGACCACGAACTGTTTGATATTGACGTTAAAAGTGCTTTAGTATAACAGCACACTAATCGAGTAAACCCAAATTAATAACCTGTGAAGTCATCTTGAATTTAAACCAACAAATTTACCAAAATAACGATGACGTGGACCTCGCGCCCGACGCTCTTGCCCGTGGCGGAGAACAGGAGGTCCGTGCCGAGCGCCACGAAGTCCGCGGGGTCGCTCCCGGTGCTGCCCGGAACGAGGTCCGCCACGCGCCGCGTCGTGCTCGACGTTCCGCGCGTCGTCCAGCAGGCGATCCGGAGCGGCCCGCTGATGCGCCACTCGGCCTGGGTCGAGGAGCTGGTTCACGATCGTCGGCGCACGCTGCATCCTGCACGCCAACGCAGTCGTCGGCGCTTACGGCTTTGGCTACGACACCGTGGAAGGTGAGCATCAGCTGGGCGCTCAAATGGGCTATGTCGAACTGGAACCCGACGTCTTCCCCTTCTCAAGCCATTGCACGGAAACCGCATTCTCATCTGCAGCGGCCACCTAAGCCAAGAAGAGGCCGAGAGCCAGGGCTTCGAGCTGGCCTCGCTGGAAGATCTACTGAAGCAGTCCGATATCGTCTCGCTCCAGACGAGCCTGACCGACAAAACGCGACACATGATGAACAGCGAGAAGCTCGCCCTCATGCGCGACGGCACGCTGCTCGTGAACGCGGGCCGAGGCGAGCTGGTGGATGAAGAGGCGCTGCTCAACGAACTGCGCGGCGGCCGACTGCGCGCGGTGCTCGACGTCTATACGCAAGAGCCCCTCGATCCGAAGAGCGAATACGAAGAAAAAAGAGACAAATTTCTGCATTCAGTTGTTTCTGAAAAGTTTTAATCAGAATATCACGTTTCTTTGACCCAAGACTATGTATATTCACGCCACCATGGTAATATAAGACTAGCTTACCCTAGAAAGTAATTTTATTGGGAAGATGTGTTATTAGAGGTAAATTTAAGCCATACTAAGATATATTTCTGGGAGTTCTTAATGAAAATGCCTCGTCTCTATTGCTCTATTAGATGCGCCTACCTGTTACATTCCATTAATTTAAGTCTTGATACTAGCAAAACCACATGTAAAAAAATGAAACCGAAAAACAAAGAGACAGATTTTTGCATTAGCGTTGAAATTGATACGCAACATATCTTGTGAAATATAACATGTTTATTGATATCATCATATAAAATTGAATGTTTTTAATTCGTTTCATACAACGTTTCATCATGTTTTCTCTTGATATTGCACTTATTCCTTTTCGGGGTCATACACGACTTTTTACATAGTTTCAGTTAACCGTAAAATATATGTTTGTCATTGATGTTATTGGTTTAATTGACAGTATATGTTGGTAAACTGTCGATGGTACTAGTGACGTTTGCTGGCGCTTTCTTTTTCATCGATTTGTCTTTATATTCCTTGGGAATATTTTCTGTCAATGCCCTTTTTATTTTCCCTGTAGACACGAGGTCCGTTTAAATATCAAATTTCGCTCAGATCTGGTCACCGTTTCGTAAGTTAAAAATACCAATTTTTTTCTTTTTTTTTCGAATTAACCGTCCTTCCATTCCCCCCCCCCCCCCAGAATCAGGGAAGTGACCATTTTTAATTTAATGTGGTCGACTTTCACCTATCGCTGTATTGATCACGTATCACGTGTCTATATTGATCACGTATCTCGCACCCTAGGCGAGAATCATACCACTAAACCAGTAGGCCACACTTAAGAACAACAATCATGTGTTTTTTGGCAAAAAACAATTCTTCTCAAACATCTTTTTCGGTCGCTCTCCCCGAGAAAAGTGTTTCTAAGGAGTTTCTAATTTTATCTTACTTTGGTATTTTTCATTAGGATTGAGCGTCAGAGAAACATATTAGAAGAACATTAGGTAGGGTGTATAGCATACAAGTACATACATTTGGAGTTTAATCTTCTCTTGAGCCTAGATTTCATGCCGACGGGGAAAAATTATAGTTGTGTGGACAAATAATTTCTTAACTTCTTAATAATTCTTAACTTCTTTTTTAGATCATTTTTTAAAAATACGTCTCTCCGGTAATTTGTATTTTAAAATTTGAAATTTCTTTTAGAAAATTTAAATTCTAACATTTGAACTAAATCAAACTAAATTTTTAACATTTCCTAATTTTTCAGAAAAGTGAGTTTGCATTCCAGTGTTTTTCATAATTATAGAAACACCACGAGAGTTTCCAACCGCAAAAGCAACGCTAATCATATCTTTTGCTCCGATTGTAAATCCATCCATTGTTTCAACTTCACTATTACGGTTAATGATCGCAATTGTAACTGTTGAAATTAAGGACACGCTAATAATCGCTGTTCAATATCATTGACCAAATAGTCAATCATCGCCACCAAACTTACCGATAACATCTTTGTTATAAAATCACATTGTTGATTTATTAGATGTAAAGTTGCTTGTGTCAAAATGTTTTAATGTTTTTGTGCCTGTGACCCCGTATTGCTCACCATTTCCGGCTCGCTGCGCCGCGAGGCGACCAACCGCAAGCTGCTGGCGGAGGCGGTACGGGTGTTCGGGCCCGCGTCGGTGGCAGAGGCGGATCTGAATCTGCCGCTGTATGACGGCGACGCCGAGGCGGCAGATGGCATCCCGCCCGCAGTGCAGAAGCTGGCGGATCAGATAGCAGCCGCGGATGCAGTGGTGATCTCCACCCCGGAATACAACAAGGGGCCGTCGGGTGTCTTGAAGAACGCGCTCGACTGGGTGAGCCGGACCGCGGGCAACCCCTGGTTCGACAAGCCGGTTGCGGTGATGTCGGCGGCGGCGGGGGGGGGGGATAAATAGCTGGATATTTGTCAAGGGAAATTATGCGCTGGGGTGAATTTGTTAATTTTCTTATGTCTTGCTTTTTCTTTTCTGTCTCAATTTTACACGTGGAGCTGTTTAGAGTAACTTTTAGTGGTAAATTTTCACCGAGATTGAATTGTCTAGGTGTATTAGCTTACTACGTTCCAGAGCATTCTCCCATGGTAACAACATTGATTGTTCACTGTGTTAATGAAGTTGAGAGAAGAGGACTTAATGAGCAAGGAGTTTACCGAGTGAATGGGGCTGACAGTCAGGTCAGGGAACTAAAGGTAAAATTATTTGTTTAACTATTGTTCAGCCGCGATCCGGGTCGAGCCGGTGCCCGAAACCGCGCTTGCCCTGCCCGAAACCGGCGATCGGATCAACCCGGAAGATCCGGCCGCCATCAATGTCGCAGCCCTGAATGCCGGCCTGCCGGCGCTGAGCCGCGATCTGGTCGAGGATCAGGTCGACGGGCTCTCGGTGCCTTTCGAAGCCGAGGCGCTGAGCCCGGAACAGGCCGAAGCGCGCTATGCCGCCACCGGCATCTGGCAGCGCGCGCCGATCCCGCCGGGCGTGCCCACGCAGACCGCGTCAACGGTCAGTCCTGCGTTTTGAGCCCAGACATAGACCTCTGAAGCGCCGGCTAAAGTATTTTTAATGTGACTTTTACTTTCATAATCATAACGTGGGTCAGAAATGTCCCAGAAATCAAGGGGGATTGAATATCAGTGTCTATATTAAATATCAATATCAATATCAACTAACAATACATTGAATTATTATGGCTCTTCATTATAGGCAGCGCTATAGTATTGTCTTTGACTTAAATAGGTAAGTAGAACTTTCAATTTCCCTCCTAATGAACATCTATCATTATTCGGGGGAAAATGGGGAAAATTTCAGCGGGGTGGGGGGATTTTCCGGGGGGACGCCTCGACTCAGTGAAAACTACCAACATAATCCCAAAATTTCGAGTTCAGCCCTCACATTTTAACTGTGCATTCTTTTCCAAGTAGGGGTGGACCCAATACTCCCGCGGAACCCTACGAAACCTGTGGTAATCATAGTAGTCAATTAAGTCTTCCTCGCCGGAACTCAAAATAGTTAACCATACTCCACTACTCAATTAGATAAACGCAACTGATCCACAACTACTCGCGTCCGTGGGCGAAGATACATTTCATTTTGGTTGTAAACTGGTCGTAAACCAGTTGCAGAGTTGCCTGAGACTAGTTTCCAAACGTTGTCTTGAAATAGTTGCCCCATGGGTTCTGGGCCTAATCCTCTTCGTTCAAATAATATATATTGTCGTAAATAACCTTATAATCAGTTTTTCCCAAAATTCACTGAATCAAAATTCTGAGATCGCCGTTCTATTCAGTATAATCTACAAACCTAATAACTATGTCGTTAGGGACGACTTACTCCCTCAGAGTCCCCGTGGGAGGGGCTGCAATTTACAAACTTTGACAAGAGTTTACATATTGTAATGACTATGGGAAATGTACAGACGTTTTCAGGTTTTTTGGTTGTAGGGGGGTTGACGGGAGGTGGTTACGAGGGAGGATCTTTCCTTGGAGGCATTTGTCATGGGGGAAGAGGGTTTCCAAGAAGGGGGCGCATGATTTTCTGGCATTATTTAGAAACAATGAAAAAATAGATAAGACACAATCTGGAAAACATAGAACATCAATTGATTTTACAAATTTTAGAATGATTATATGTACTGGAAATCAAATCCACTGTGCAATAGAAAAAGGTATGAACTTAAAATAAGTTCAAATACGGCGAAAATTGGCCTAAACAAATATCCCTCAAAGTTTCATTAAACATAACCTGTAAAACTATTTTCAATTCTTTCCTATTTTAATCTTTCCAAAAAACAAAGAGATCTAAAACTCTTCTTTCAAAAATCTTTGGCAATGAATTTTCACCAAAATCTAATGGAGATAAAAAAAAAAAAGATGTCACTGATATGTACTAAACCGTCATCACAACTAACTACTCAAACAATCTTCTTCTATATTTGGTTTCATTTTTATCAGGAATTTCTAAATAATCGTCTTGCCGCATAATCCCACTTCCTTCATTAAATATTTCTTCTTAATCTAACTGTTCTTTTTCCAAAAGCTTCAGACGATTCAGGACAGGAAAACCACCAGAATGATTAGATGCATTTAATGTATTATTACAAGCCAGTTCAATCAAGTGCTCACCTTTGTCTGAATACGCCATGACAGCTTGGAGATGATCGTGGACTCAGTATTAGGAATAGATAATGCCAGCAAATTTTCAAGCAAAAACATAAGAAAGAAGACACGAACAAAAAAATAAATAGTATGAGCCATCATTTGTAGTTCAATTGTTAAAGTATAGTGGGTTAAACTATATTGGCCCGATAAATAATATTAACTTCGTATTATTGACAGTACTGGTAGGGCTAAAGGAAAGTGTTTATGGAAACCCGCTTTTGGATATATGTTATGTACATATTATATATGTTTATTATACATTGATACAAGAAACTTAAAACTAAGCTTGCTTAGATTCTTTTTTTGAAAATTAAAGTTGTTTATCAAATTTATCAATTTCATGGCCAGCCACAGATTATTGACCGTTTTATAAATGAACCTTTTATCCTATAAAGGCTGCATAAAGATTTTCTGCTCCTAACCCTGTTTTTTGATGTTACTTAGTAGATTAAAAAAAGTGAAGAGATAAAAAAGAGAAAAGCAACTTGCCACTTTAAGCTGAAAAAGCTGAGCAAAGCCAGCCCTCACTTTGGCAGTATGAGCCTGTTCCACCCACCAGCCAGGAAGATAGTGAATATGCACCAGAACATTGGCCAAAAGATCATCATGAAAATAGACAATGTTCTCCTCAGGTATGAAGGCACTGAAAAAAAAGAAGATAGCAAATGAACCATTATTACACGAAGCAATTATAACCCCTATGGTTCAGATAGAAAACTTACCCTAAGGGATAGCCAGCACCCATGATAACAACCAATCTCCCGAACCAAGGAAGAATAAAAGAAACTAGCCTAAACCAAACATGAGGAAACAAAGATAACAACATAAACGTGTTTGCTTTTTATGTATAGTATTTGTTATTAGGAAGTATACAGACATTTTTTTGTGGGGGGGGGGGTTCCATAGGGTGAACTTTACAGGGACAATTTTACACTGGGGGGTTGACAAAATCCCCATACAATATTCTTTTTATTTGCCTTAATTTCTCTTTGCCAATTCTATTTTGCATCTGGATATGTTCTGGGGGAATTATCTGTATTTTTTTTCATAATGTTCTAATTTACAGGGGAAATTTTTCACAGATAGGAGGCTTTCTGGAGCAGTCAAGCCAATGCTCCAAGCCACACTTAAGTCGTTACCGTGGGCTCTAGTTTCATAATTTTAGTTGGGAGACTTAAATTCTTGTTCTTCCAAACTTCTTTCCATCGCAGAAACCCCCTGCATATTGATTATTCTACTTTTTACATCTTCACGGCATCCGCTATACCCTTAGTAAGAAATCCGTCTCAGGAAAGTATCTATTCCATTCATCTTGTCGTTATCTTGCTCTTGTCAAACGCAAACAGAGCACCCTATGCTTTACCTGTTCTAATTTTTGCTTCTTCTGGCATCCCATTGTCTTTACTATTAATGTTATCTAGAAAGGGAAAACTTTCCAATTTGAATGAGTGCCGCTTGAAATAGTTTTTCAATCTTAGGGACACGGTAACAGGATAAGATAGCTCCTTTCGAACGGCTCAATTGCCGAAACCTCATCTGCTGAGACAGACTATTGGACAACAAAGGTTTGTTTGGGGCAAATGCTTTCATTCAGTATTTCATAAACAAGATTAATTAACTCTGCTAAAGAGGTTGTGTCGTGTACTACAGTGTCTGTGTCTGCGATTGACAGTCTCTAATCGATGTGGAAGGAATTATTGTCTTCATTTTTATAATTTTAGCAGTTCTATCTTCTCTACCTCATAATGATATTGTTATCTCTCTCAGATTTATTGGTCCTCTATTAATGAAGTTTACTGTTTTTCTTTTTAGTTCAATTGCTCCTTTTGCTATAGTTGAACTAGATAAGAGATTGTTAGCATGGTTAGTCATCTTTTTCATCCCGGCAACAGGTGACGCGACGGGGCCGCCGTCTGATTCTGCCATCGGAGAGAATCTCGGATGAATTTTTATCATCGATGGTTACGGTCGAATGGGCGGCGGTTGAACGGATGGGCCCTCGCCAGGCATCGTTGTTTCCAACATAGGCGCCGCCATTTACGACCAGACGTTCTTTGCCACAGCTCATTTCGAAGGACAGGGTTCCGGCATGGGTCTGCTGGGTGCCGGCCGGGGCTGGTATGAAACATTTAAACTATGAGCTATGAATATTTGAACAACGAAAGGGATCTTATTGGAAATGTATGCTTGCGTTGTTATAACAGTGAGGCGTTAAACTTCTTTTGGGTGCCCAAGAATTTCCACCATCAAAATGGTGGATATGCTAGAGTAATACTTCCAGAAATTATAGTATTCAAAGAGAATACAAGTCTAAAATGTAAGTTGATGACGAAACCCAGCTTATCGCTACTGTCGCTGTTAACACATTACCCTTTGATAGATCCTATCACCATGTTGCTGGAATTACCATTTAAAAGAAGACAAGAAAAAGACAAGCCTACGACAGCACCAATGTCATCGTCGCAGTCTATTCATCGTAATGCAGAGTTTCATCGGAAATGGTACCACCGACTGATGCTTTGGATGGAAAGAAGCGAGTTTCTGTCATAGAAGAACATGAAGTTTTCGACTTATATTTACTGGTATTGCTATACCCTTGATGTTTACCAAGTTCAGTAGAACTTCTCTTTTCAAGAGGGGGAGAGTGTGAGAGACATATATTATCGTAAGAAGGAACGTTGACCCCCGTCTGGGACTATTTTAGTTTTTTTGAAAGCTGATCTTGTAGTTTCATGATATTTTATACATCTCCCAATTACATAAATCTGTCTGTACCGAATAATCAGCAATATCAAAACCCGCTCAACCTATTGCGACCAATACCGACACGACAAACACGTCATCGAGTTCAACGTCTACCTCCACCTCCACGCGTCTCACTGACGACTTAATCGCGCTCAACGTAAACGAACGTAATGCCCAAGCCTCTGCCAAAGTATTAGGTGTTGCCGATGAGATGCTTGGTACCATCATAGACGTGCTTGCGTAGGTGGAACAGTTACGGTGAATATCGTTACACCAATCCTTAACGCCATTGCTTATCCCACGGCGAACATAAATACAGAGTCTGCACGTAGAGATAACGTGCAGCGAGAAACTATTCCCCAAGCGTCAGATTCCCAGCAAGGGGCTTCCTCAATCAAACAACCTATTTAGTTTTTGTTCCAAGGTGACGTCAGAATGGCATATTTTATCGCATTAACTAGATCCGAATATTTTGATCGTGTTCGCATTCAACAGCGAGAAGAATAAAGTATTTTATATCATGTTAAAGCTCAGAAAATTCTCTTTCGATTGATATACAATTTGTATGCCGTGACACTTTAGAAACGCGTCACAAAATTAAAAAGAAAGTTACAATTAAAAACATGTCATAAATTATACGAGTCTTTTTTCTTTGCTACACTCTTTCATTTCTATTTTTAAGATGCACGTTTTCTCCTACATAATGAAAATAGTATCATTTGAAAGCGGGACAGAATATTATCATTTCTTAACTTCCTGTCAGAAACAACAAAAGCTGGAGAGCCACGTTGAGCCTTAATTTTCACCATGATTCTGTGCGTACTGGGAGCAATGGTCGGCAGTCTTGACAAGATTGCACTGCCTGTTTCAATCTGCTTACTTGCTATGCAGCATTGAACCTCTCATGCTTCCTTCTTTCTATAATGAATGCACCAAGGTATGACAGCTGAAATGTAATGTTAAAAACATGTAAAAAAACATCTCATGTGTTTTTGATTACAAACAACAAAAACCTAAATCAGGTTGTAAAAATCTACTAATTTAAGTATCAAATTAATGTGGTTTGATTATGCCATTTAGTGCTTCTTTCGAGGCTTCGTCCATATAGACGCAAAGATGGCCAGCGATAAAAGAATCGCCGAAATTTTCGACTTACGATCCTTGCGTTTCGATGGGAACCGTTTGGTTGCAAGAATCGCAAGAATCGTAAGGATCGTAGGTTGCAAATTTCAGTGATCCTTGTGTCATTGGCGATTTTTGTGACTATATGGAAACCAGGCCTGAGACTAGTGCCGTATGTAACTATGACCACTGAAACCAGTGCCGTGCTCACCGAGCGATTCTTTTAACAACCCATTAAGACGCAGGGAACGTAGGTTGAAAATTTTAGCGATCCTTGAGTCTCTGCGGTGAAGCGCCGGTGGCGATCCCACGGGTCGACGGTGCGGACCTCGACGCTGCGACCGCGGCGCGCCACTCCGATGACTCGCGTGCGGCAGTGGAGCATGCCGCCGCGCTCTTGGAAGTGGTCGGCAAACGCTTGGACGTAGCGGTGCATGCCGCCCACCACGCAGTGGCGATCCGCCGGAGCCCGGCCGATCAGCCCGTGGATCTTCCAGAAGCTGATCAGGCCCTCGATCGAGTAGTCCCGCGGGTCGACGTCCGGCATCGGGAAGCAACCGATCGCGCGGGGGTAGAGGTAGATGTTGCGGAACGCGGACGAGGCGCCGATGTGGTCGAGCATAGTAGATGGTGATGTTGGCGAACTGCGGGAAGGTGCGCGGGGTCGCTCCCTCATTCCCTTCCTGACCGTCCCACTCAAAACCACGCGCGTCCTTGAGAGCGGCTTCAGACATATGCGCTACGCCGTACTGAACCTTGGGTTGCGCCCCCTGGGTCATATCGAAGCTGTCGTCATCAACGGCGGTGACCAGGGCATACTTGATGTTGCCCGCGCCGCCGAACCACTCGATGCCGTCATCGCCGTTGCGGTGCACGTGAATGTGATCCATCACAGTGCCGTTACCGACGGTGTACAGAGACAGGCCGTTCAGTTCGCTCAGCGAAGAAATTTCTGTGGGATCTTATGAGCACAATAACTCATTTTCCCCTACAAGTGGATAGAACGCTTTTATGTATTGCGATAGGGAATTGCAGCTATTGAAGCGCTATATTGACATAGTTGTCTCTAAAGACCCTGAATTTCATGAGGGAAATATTCCACCTTAACTAAAACAAATTAAACGAGCAGGAATTTTAGCTGCTAAGGTAAATCACCATGCGAATATGGTAATACTAGGTTCTGCAACATCCAACAAGCTCAACTGAGGTCAGAATTTATCAATATACCATTAGGTCTGCACCCTTTGTAATATATTATTAAAATTCTGTAAGGAAAATAATTTATCGATATGGGGTCCCTTCCTACATTTCTTTCTCTGGCATGTGCAAAGTGACAACTGAACATCTTGAACTCTCTTGCCAGATATAGCTTCATGGGTTTAGTGTAATTATCATGTCCCTATTGTTTCCTTTTTCAACTGTGAGGATTTGCCCATTGATTTTTGAATTAAAATCGAGTAGTTGTCGGCATCAAGTCATGGCTAACTGTAGAAAAAGCCAAGACAGATAGTCCAATTGAATGAGAAACAATTCTGGCATTAACCCCCCTTATTAGGTTTGTATAAAAATGATGTTAGTTCATTTGTTAATAGATATGGCAATCTATTATCCGTCCAAGCGTCATTCCTAGTTTGACCCTGAAGGCGATGGGTGTCGATATCATGCCGGGCCGTTTCCTGGACTTCCTGGACCCCTGGGGCAACCGGGTTGAGATCACGACCTACCAAAACATCCAGTACACCAAGGCGCCCGGCGTGCTGAAAGGCATGGGGCTGGAAGGCCTCGACAAGACGGACGAGGCGAAGAAGGAACTGGCCGAGAAGGGCATGGCTCCCGTCTAGGCGTCAGACGTCACCGACAGCCTCGGCGACCTTGCGGTGGAAAAACGCGGGCACGTGTTCGGAGATGGCGTTGTACCAAGAGCCGCGTCAATAAAACTGCGCTGGATGGTTTCGATGAGATCCCGGTCGTGAATAAAATGTTTTGGAAAAATAGCCTTCAAGTTGGGGTCTATTGGTCATCATTTCTTGGGGGGTCTTCAACTCTTGGGGGCTGAGATACCATAGACAAGGGGTCTTAGTCACTCAGACCTTTTATTTATTAATCAATAAATTTCAATCAAATGTATTCACAATGTTGAAAAAAGTGCAAAGATAATCAGAGGCAACGCTGTAGCATTACCTATAGCAAAAGCCATACGGCTCCAATGTTTTATTATTTATTTATTATTATTTTTTTTCCCAGAAGCACTTCATATGGAAGGGGTCGTCGTATAAAGTTTAAAGGGTCTAGTTCAATTTAAAATCGTGGGAGTGACGTTGACGGCCTTGTTGTACACCCCATTGGTGGATTACCGGGTTTTGTACCGGCCACGGTTGCAGAGTACCTGGGTCTTCAACCCAGCTTCGCTGAAGTGGTTGATCTAGGTGGGGCCACAGGTGCTGGGATGGTATGGCGGGCAGCGGCGGCTATACAGGCGGGTATGTGTAGTACCTGTTTGTGTTTAACCGGCACACGGCGTCGAGGTAATGGGGGTGGTAACCGCAAGCCACGGCAGACAGGCGATAAGCCCAAAGCCCGGTCGATAGCGCCAACCCGTGATCGATCTCCGGCAGCAGAGTTTGATTTTCCATATGGCATGATCGGCCTTCGTGGTATGATCCATGTTGATTCAAAAAAGGTATGTTATTGTTTACATAGCGTGCCGTATCAATGTATGGATATAAAAGAGCACTATAAAAAATACTGAACATAAAGTACTCAACTTGTTACGTGAATCCCAGTCCAAGTTTTTACAGCTACCATCTTTATTCAACTCAATATATAAAATGTAAAGTAAGCTTTCTCAAACTGGTTTTCTGAGCATGAGCGGAGCATAAGTTGCTGCGGAGGAGGCGTGAGAGCAAAAGCCGAGACACGTGTAAATAGTCCACTGTATTAGCTATGCAACTTTGACATTTGAAAAAGGGTTGCAGCCGACACGTTGTCAGTACAAAGAAAATATTCTCTCAGAGTGTGTTTGACGATATCATGAACGATGAAGGGTAAATATTTCGTCGCTTGGCGCAAGAACAAAATATTTAGGGAGGAGGAAAGGACAAAATGGTCTTTATTCTTGCTTCTTCTCCAAAGATATGAATGGAACGATGGGATATGAAACGGTGAGTGAGAAGAATCGACTGAGTTGTGAAAGAAGATATACGGAAGGTAGTGTAGGTTTGATGGAAGACAGTGGGAAGTATCGCTGTTGTTTTCACCACTGATGGCCGCAATTGCGCATTTGTCGCAATTTCTTAAGGAAATGAAAAGCATATTATTCTTACCTTTGTTCTGTCAGACACCCGCGATCCCGATATCTGGATTGCCGAGGAAATGGCGTGGGCCAAGGCATGCGCGGATCTAAATGCGCGTGGCAAGATTTTCTTCCGCCGTCGCACGGAAAACACCGAACGCAAATCCGGCAACCTCAAGGAATTCTGCGAGACCTATGCAGCCAATTACGATCACATGATCGTCTTTGATGCCGATAGCGTCATGTCGGGTGAGGCCATGGTCAATATGGCCTATCTGATGGAAAACAACCCGGATGCGGGGATTATCCAAAGCCCGCCGCAGCCGACCGGTCGTCAGACCCTGTTTGCCCGTATCCTGCAGTTTATCTCAACGAAGCCGGTGACGTGCGTCGTTCTGGTTCAGCGGCTCTGGATATGGCCTATGTAGCAGCAGGTCGATTCGACGGTTACTGGGAACAAGGCGTCAAGCCCTGGGATATTGCGGCAGGTGAGCTATTGGTGCGGGAATCTGGCGGTTTAGTTTCTGACTTCTCTGGTGGCCATCAGTACTTCAATACTGAACAGGTTGTTGCCGGCAACCCGAAAGTTGTTCAGTCTATCGTAAAACATCTGAAATAGTGATTTTGGGTGCAGCCTGCCATATCGGCTGCGCCCTGTTAATTCTTTTGCTTTAAGCGCACCCGTAACTGTTCCTGCTGGCTTTGCTGTACCGCCTTCCGATTGGTTGTCAGTCTCACTGCGCATATGGGCGGCCCAGTCGCACTACCCGCGAGCCACACTGCCCGCAAGCCATAATGCCCGCGAGCCGGTACCCCGACACATCTGTCGCTTCGGCTAACCCTTCTTCGCGGGGGCTAGGGAACAATTGCGGTCGGCCGGACGCGGAAATCGTGACACGTGCGCGGCCGGCGGCGCAACTGGTTTGCTCCGCCATTCGCGAATTCGTGCACACCGCGACCACTCATGGTGGCATCGTGCGACGACAGTCAGTCACCTGCCGGGGATGGCTGCTCAGCCGGCGCGCGACGACGGCACGCCATACAGCTATCTACATGCACTGTATCAAGCTTATTAGAGATGGAACAAACTTTAGGCACATTTTGTACCGTCACAAATCGTTACAGTATGAATTAGTTCCAAATTTTTGTCTTTATAAATTATATTTGTTTTTTTCATTAGAAGTTGAGACGGGGAGTTTTATTTCGGAATCATTTCAAATTAAAATCATCACAGCTTCAACTTGTGTTATATATGCTCCTATGGACAACTTTATAGTTTTCACTGGAGCACACATAACTTTATGCTTATTTCCAGAACAAATTAAATTTGACCCTTCATGTGACATTACATGCCAGGTGATAGGACAGTCACAGAAAAATACTCGATAGTCTGCTGGAACAAAAGTTATCAGAAATTCAAAAACAGGTTCGTTAAATCATTGATTTTTCGTTCCATACCTTCTACTAACTCTTGTGACAAAAGTCTTTTGCTTAGACCCTTTCGTGATTTGAGCTATCTTAATATTTTAATTAGAAGCAAATTTTTATGATTTTTCAACGCCAAACTAATTTAACTTTCAGCTTGAACGTGACAAAGCAAAAAAACTTCGAAGGGAAGACACAGTTGATCAACTAGCTGATGAAATTAGGCAAATTAGGGTAGGGTTGCTTTTTGCATTATTCTTGATCTTTATACTCGTGTCTTGGGTTTGGCATAGATTAGGGTGTGTTTCTGAAGGACAAGGGGACTCAAAATATTATATTCGTGGAAAGTAATTAGGATGTAAAAGCATCTCCAACTGGCTTTTCCTAAAAGGACCGAAAGACTTTCGTTAATCTTCTAAAGGGCTCACTGTTGCTTTACTTGAAACAAAATGTATTTTAAACGTTTTCTTTCTTATAATTGTAACATTAAAGCATCGAAAATTGTGTAGATTTCCAGAAATAAACATCATTATATATTGAACAGTCAGTTTACTTTCATTCGCTCCAATTATCGATTATTAAGATTATATGTTTCTTGTTTCCTTTTATTTGTAGGTTTAAAAAAAAAATTAGTTGTGGAAAATTATATCCTCAAGGAATGTGACAATAGGAGGAAACCTGGACATTCCATTTATGAACTAAAAGGTGTCAGATAAGAATATTCAACATAGAGAAAATTTTAGAGACACCTACAGTAAAGACTAACACGAGTGTCTAATGAAAAAGGAAATTATTTTAAAATTTACTACATTGCCGTTATTTTATTCAACTCGGTAAGCTGGCATTATCACTTGTCAATTATGATTCTAAAGTGTTGGAAAAATACTATTCTTTTTAATGAGGTTACATATAAATAGAGAAAACAATGAAATTCGTAAGTCTTTTCAAAACGAAGAGGTTAATAGTTTGAACTGGAGTGGATGACCGATGCCACCAAGGCCGAGGCTCAAGACAAGCTTGCTAAGTTCGTCGCCAAAATTGCGTATCCAGACGAGTGGCGGGACTACTCGGCGCTGGAGATTTACGACGACGATTTGCTCGGCAATATGCGCCGCTCTTCGGAAGTCGAATACTACCGCATGATCGGCAAGCTGGGCAATCCCGTGGACCGGGGCGAGTGGTTCATGACACCGCAAACCGTCAATGCCTACTACAACCCCCCCATGAACGAGATCGTGTTTCCCGCTGCCATCTTACAGCCGCCATTCTTCGATGTGGACGCCGACGAGGCCGTCAATTATGGCGCGATTGAAAGAACGTGTCAAATAAAGCCTGAAAAGGGAATTACTCTCGGGAAAGGGGGAGACTTTTTAAACACAGTTTATCTTCGATAATCCTGATTTCGATAAACCGAATCTTGATCATCGGAACAAAGCTGTTAAAAGCATTCAATGAGTTTGTTTTTTACTGTGCATAGCTAAGATTCATTTGTACAATATATATAAAAGGAAGAAAATTAACAGATCAGAGTTAAGGTTAAATGTGTGTTGGGTTTTACTGAAGAACTACACTTTTCAATAAGCAATTGCTCAATAAGCAACCAGGACTGGGCTGATCTGAGCATTAAAGCAATTCGAGGGTTCAATTGCCAAGGATAAGCACAATTACGATATTGAAAACCTTTTTACTACAGTTGGCACAACTAAAATTGAAGTGACGACAGATAAAAATAATGGTGTTACAAGTGGTAGAGAGAATGCTGTAATTTATTTGGCTGGACAAGGGGCGGTTGATAATATAGACCTTGGCGAAGGTGCTGGGGTAATAACAGATATACAGGCTTTTCGTGCTATAGATGGATTATTGACTAACCCAAGCTTTGACGATTTAAATAGTACGCTTACCGTCACAGAGGATGGTTGGGGAGATTTGACCGGGAACTTCGCAAGGGAAACTAGTATATATTACCGGCAAAATCCAGACGATTTTCTCTTAGTCAATTACCCGGTATCAAAATTTATGGCAGGACTCAACGTTTGTTAACGATCCGTGAACGAGTGAATCTAATCTGTTCTTTATATTTACCAGCTTGAGATTATTCAGAAACCTGGTGAAACCGTTTTTGTTCCTGGTGGTTGGTGGCATGTTGTGATAAACTTGGATAACACTGTTGCCGTGACTCAGAATTTTTGTTCAAGAACTAACTTTCCAATTTGTTGGCACAAAACAGTTCGTGGTCGGCCAAAATTGTCAAAAAAATGGTATCATGCCCTTAAAGAGCATGAACCAGAGCTTGCCAGCATAGCTGACACAGTGAATTTGAATGATGAATATTGCCGATTTGTTTGTTCGATTGCGTGGTCAGGATGCAGCCGGTGTCAACCTCACTTCCCTCTTTGCCGCACCAGGTCTCCATTAAACCGCCAAATACTACAATACCGCCATCAGATGGGGTGATCCAATAAGCCTGCTTTTTGAGATTCTTGTCACTTCCAGCGGGTCGATACCACTCGTAAAACCCCGACGCCGGAATCAAAGACCTGCGGTGGCGCATGGCGTTGCGGAATGAGGGTTTTGATGCCGCTGTTTCAGAGCGGGAATTTATCAACAGGGTGAATTCCTTGGGTTCTTTGACCCATCCGGGCACCAGACCCCAGCGTACGTGCTTTTAGTCGATTTCTTTTTTTTTTAGAAACTAGACCTAACAGATTTTTTTTTTGTATCGAGGTTCGTCACCATAGATATGCAAATTGAGCCAAAAAAAAATAAATAAAAAAGCTTATTCTTTTACGTGTGAGTGTTGTTAATGCGTTATTTAAGAACAAAGATATGAAACAGTATTTGACAAAATGAAGCTAGTTGATTGTCATTGAATATTTCTTTTAGATGTATCGGGATATAGTTTCGGCACTGTCCGTAGCTGCAAAGGATCCAGAAACATCAATCACTGTCTTCACAGGGACGGGTGACTATTTTTCGAGTGGAAATGACTTGTCCAATTAGCGGTCCAACCCATAGGGCTCCCCCCCTTCGCCGGCGGCCGTGCGAAATCCATAGTCGCGGTAGATCTGCTGAATGCGGTTGATTGCCGCCAGCTCAAAGCCGGTTTGACCGGGGTCCGAATAGAACCGAATCGGGCCGGCACCGATCACCGCATGCTCGGCTACCTGCTTGGCGGCTGCCAAGTATTGCTCCAAGGTTGACGCCTGCACGAACTGCACTAGCCCAATGTTCGTGAAGCCTTCGCCACCAACCGCGTCAGCGATGTCCGGGGCGAAGTCCAGGTCCAAACCGGTCAAGTCACGCAGTGTGTAGTTTTGCTCCGCCGCGGTAAGGCGTCGCCCTAAAGTTTTGTAACCGGGGCAAGCTCCCCCTCTGTACTCCTTTAAACTGCTTCCGATGCTGTCACATTAAAACAGGTTACTTAAAACTCAGGGAGTACTTACTAGGGTTATTTGGTCCAACTCTTCCACAGTCAGCATTAACAGACCGTGCAAAAAAAAAAAAAAATATATATATCACGGGAATTTATCAGTTCTTTCTTTCACGGAAGAAAAACAGTAAACAATTACTGCACTGCCATGTGATACCTTTGAGGTTCACCATGTCTGTTCTATCATACACTTTTTTAGTTTAAGCGGCTAAACTATTTTGAGTTGATTTATCAGTCTATTCGGATCCGGCGCGCCATCGCGTTCGCCGGCGGGGATCCACGCAGGGTGATCGTGCTGGCCATCCCCGACTACGGCGTGACGCCGTTCGGCGCGCGCATGGATCCCGCCAAGATTGCCGGCGAGCTGGATCGCTTCAACGCGATCAACGCCGAGGAGTCGCGCCAGGCAGGGGTGTGCTTCGTCGACATAGCGCAGGCCTCACGGAAGGCCGCGGACGACCCCACCCTGGTCGCCGACGACGGTCTGCACCCATCGGGCGCCCTCTACGCCGAATGGTCCCGCCTGACCCTCCCCGACGCGCGGCGCATCCTCGAAGCCCGGTAGCTTCGGGCTAGTCGTCCTTAATGAGCTCCCTGTGGCCGCTGCTGAATATGACAACTATGTGGTTGTGGGAGCGGGGAAAACAGGCATGGATGCATGTCTGTTTCTGCTCAAGAGCGGTGTAGATGCAGCCTGCATTAGCTGGGTAATGCCACGGGATTCATGGATTTTCGACAGATCGTTTATCCAACCCGGAAAGCTATTTGCGGATGCAATTCAAAAAAACTTTGCGGCTCAGAACGATGCGGTGATTGATGCGAAAAGCATAGATGAATTGTTAGTTAACGTTGAAGCCACTGGCTTTATCATGCGTTTTGACGAACACGTTTGGCCTACTATGTGGCGTTGTGCCACGGTTCAACAACCGGATCCGTGTGTCCGGCGTCGTGAAAGACAATGTCGACCGGCAGCGCGTCCTGCAGATCGCCTCGCAATACTCGGCGGACCCGGTGGTGGACGCGATCAAGGTCGCCAGCGCCCAGCAGGTGGAACTCGACGTGCGGATCCTCGAGGTCGAGCGCAATTCCGGCCGTAGCCTCGGGGTCGACCTCACAGGCACGCGTGAGAATGGAGAGACGGCCTTCGTCACCAACGGGGCAAGCCTCGTCGCACAGTCGGGCACGCCCTTCGGCTCGGCGATCGGCGAACTGCTCGAGATTTCCGGCTTCCAGATCGACGTGGTGATCAACGCGCTGTCCCAGGCTCGTGACTTTTGATGGGTAAGACTACACTTGATGAAACTTGTATATTTAAAATGAGCATTAAAATGCGATTCTTTTATGTAACTATTGGTATCAAAATTCCGTTTTTTTGAATTTCAGTTACTATTGAGCCAGGTCGCTCCTTACTACAGTTCGTTACCATGTACTGTTTGATCTACTGCATTGCAAATACTAATTATACTTATTTTGTATTTATATTATATTATATATTTTTTATATTTCTGTGCTGTATTTTTTATGGGCTTTGTCCTAGGGAACGGAGCAAAAGCTACGGGACAGCATAGTGTTAAATGGGAAAGTAAAAATCTTCTTGACAAATCTTGCATTGATGCATTTGCTTCAGGCATTATGCCACTTAGTGATGGACTTAGACCTTTGATTATTGACATACATGGACTAAGTGTAACTACTACGTCTCCTAATTCTGAAACTGTATCTAATCTTAATTTCACTTGTTCCATAGATAATTTTGCACCGCTTACCATATTTTTCATCTTTCTAACTTGTGTTAATTCTCCTGCATATGCTTGAGCATATCCTGCTTTGTTATTTCTTTGAGCATTAACAATTTTTTCAAAAATCATGTCGTGTTTTTTCTGTAATTTTTCATTTATTCCTTCTAATTTTGAAATCTGAAACTGTAATTTCTAGCAGGCAATCGAAGGGCCGCACCTCGGTCTCGGCTGAGCCGCCGTTCAGGGCGTGGATCTCGGCGCGCACCATGTCGGTGCGCTCCTCCAGCGAGAACAGCGGCTGCTTGTCCAGGTTGGACGCGACGGCGATGACCAGCTTGTCGACCACCCGCACGGCGCGGGAGATGACGTCCATGTGCCCGTTGGTCACCGGATCGAAGGTGCCCGGGTAGACGGCAACCCGCATGTCAGTCTTCCCCAGCGTCATCGGGGGCGCCGTCTGGGGCCGCGTCGCCGGCATCACCGGCATCACGGGCATCATCGGGGCCGTTATCCTCGTCGTCGGCATCCTCGTGTTCGTCGATTGCAGGTAATAGCTTTTGTACTTGAAGCGTAAGCCCTGTTCTGGCCGATTGCGGATAGGTCTGTTGGTTTCGAGCATCGGCCTCTTCAATCAAAACCGGGAAAACCTGACCGTCTATTTTGAGTCTGTCAGCGACCCTGACCACATCCAAATTCAAAACATCCTGATAAAATCTTTGAGACGACTCAAGGTCCTGTACGACGATTTTAAGGCCGTAAAATCGAAAATCAATCTCCTGGCCTCTGGCCGACGTGGCTAAGCATAATATCAGGATTAAGAATAACCCATTTCGTCCGTTGGTTGAGTTTTTTGTCTTTCCGGGTTCCGTCGTCACTATCTCTTAATAGCGTTAGTTTGACAATTAATAAATCTAAAGTGACAGGACAATCGTATCTATTGACCCATTACTACTATGGAGAGTTCAACAATTTGGGCATGAAAATGCGCCCTTTTATGTATCTGAAACCCTTTCCCTCTCCTAGCCTTCACAATAAGCTGCCACCCTTCTTTCTTAATTGCTGATTCCCAGTTATACACCACTTAACATCATTTCATGAAAAAAGAAATGAATCAACATAAATCAAGGATCAAGAAAATATGCATTCTAACCATTTATTTTGAATTGACTACGTGACTTTTCAGGAGCGAATGCGCAATCGTGCGGGCTGGTCCTCGCCAAACACGAGGCTGTGCAGGCGCTCGTCGGCCGCGCCCTGCACGTCGTCGTCGACCGACATGCGGCGCTCGTTGGCCACCACCTCGCGCTCGCTGTCGACCTGGGCTTTGCGCACCACGAGGTGCCCCATGCGCTCGGCCTCGAGCTCGATCGCGAGCGGCAGCTCTTCGGCCGGCAAGCTCTGGTGGTAGTAGGTCCAGTCGATCCACGTCGCGGCGTTGGTGTCGGCGCCCGCCTCTTCCATGCGCCGATCGAACTCGCCGTGCGCGAGGCGCTTGGTCTCGTTGAACATCAGGTGCTCGAAGAAGTGCGCGAGCCCGGTCTTGCCGTCTGCCTCGACTTTGTATGATAAATTAAAACGTGATAAATTGTAAATTTCCTGGCGCGTATAGTGTTTGAATAGAAGCTGTTCTAACGTATATTTTTTTGGACCACTCAAGTTCAACAACAACAAAGAAGCTTTAAAATATTATTACGCAAATATGTTCACAATAGAGCAAATTTTGTTAGATTTTTGAATTTAATATACGACTTTGCATTATTAAACGTTCCTAAGCAATCGAAAATATACATTTTTTGCTGTTAACATATGCTAATATCAGCTGAAGTCCTGATTAAGGTGGTAGGCTCAACTTTAAATATGATGGAGTAGGGCCAATAGTATCTGACCCCGAGCCGGACGAACCTATCTTTTTTGACCCTGAGAACAGCAGCCCAAAACCCGTTCCCATTCCAGATGGCGTGATGGCCAAAGCGACCTTAGACGCACTCCGTAAATCGGGTGCGCCGCCGGAGATCATCTACGCCTATAAGAAGACTGGGCGCCTGCTTGCCGAGAGCCGCCTGCACAAGTATCCAGCTGAAGCCATTGAAGAGTGGGATGCTGCGATTGAGGAGTACTTCGCCTCACAAGAGCTTCCAAACACCGACGACACTCATCGCCACCGACCAATTGACTACCATGCTTTCGAAGGACGAACCGAAGGCAAGTGCACGTTAGAATTTTACATGCTGTCAGTGTGAATGCTTCATGTTATTTTTTGCTTTCATCTTCTCTCCATTTATGCTATTATCTATAAAAGCTAAAATTTAGGGATTTAAACATATATTTTGGTCCTAATTTTGAAATTTATTGAAACAGACAGTGCACCTCCACGTTTCTCCTCTTTT
This sequence comes from Alatinidae sp. Z8VKAUB7J3, assembly GCA_010016025.2. NCBI lineage: Eukaryota > Metazoa > Cnidaria > Cubozoa > Carybdeida > Alatinidae > Alatinidae sp. Z8VKAUB7J3. The sequence goes on from JAAAKM020721499.1 coordinate 23,224,650, forward strand.
GTTATGGAGGTATGTAAGCACTAAACAATAAAAACTAGGGAGTGGAAACATAGTTTAAATGTGTTAATAATATTTGACACATGTCTGCATCCAAGGATACACCCCCCCCCCCCTCCCCAAAACGCCGCGCCAGGCAAAGATCATAGGGTACATGAGAAAAGTGAGAGGAGGGTTCACGGCAAAGTGCGGGCGAGTTTGCGGAGCCTGCCCGATGAGTCTCGTCCGCCGGACGAAAACACACGGTTCGCTCGCGGGGTGTGGCACGGAGACGAGTTACCCGCGGCGACCCTCTGCGACGGCGTGGATGTCGAGCCGATCACGCTCGACCTTCGTGTGATGTCGCTCGGCGGAGAGAGTGAAGACGGACGTCACCTCCGCAGTTGGTCCGCTCGCGTGTCCGATCTACGCGACGACACCAAACTCGGCCCGTTCCGGTTGGCCTTCCTGGAATCTCTGTTGCGAATCGCCGACTGGCGAGGTTCGAGCAAGGAGACGAACGATGACTAAGAATGATAAAGCCGCCGGTCTGGAAAAACAGGCGGTCGCCTTTTGCATTAAAAACGGGGTATTCGCCTTGGGGCGTTACGAACTTAGCTTCTCCTCCATCTGCGGGAATCAGATAAATTCCAGGTTCCTGACAATAGGTGTATCCCTGATGGGAATTGCCGCCGTCCTTACGATAAACGATTTGCGTTCCATCCGGAGAGAAAGAAGGCGTCCGGTAGTTGCCTTTTTCAGCGCTCAGTTTTGTTTTTTCACCATTCCTCAAATTGAGTTTCCAAATGGCGCCCATTTCTTCATCGTCCCAGCTAACGTAGGCAATTTCTTCGCCGTTGGGAGAAAAGGCCGGGCAAGCTAAATAACAAATTATGGATTAGGAAGTCCTAGAGTTTGTGATTTAGCCACACCATTAATAAAGTAAATCATTAACGCTAAATCCTATATTTAATGTATGGGATATGAGTAATTTAAGCCAATGAGCATTTGATGGGTATTGATGATGAAAGCTTGATTGATATAGCGAGAGTTTTATGCCTGGGCAGGGGTAAAGGCAGCTGCCCTCCTGTTTTTCTGAGACCTGACATTAAATTATTTTAATTTTAAATACCTTGGTATAGCTAGGTGTACTTTGCCCCCTCGCCCAGACTATGAGATTTAAAACTGCAACTGGATCATGTGTAAGTTTTCAATCACATCATAGTAAGCTTACTTGCAGGTAATACAATATATCGTAATATGCAAGGATTGAAAACGAGGCTTTCGTACTTTCAATATCTCTTTTGTGAAACATCTGGGCCGTGAATCTGTGAGTAAGTCGCATCGCTTTGGATGTGGTCTGTGTCTTATCTATAGCTATAGGGTCCTCCTTGTTCGAATGCAACTCAGCTTTCACCAGACACAGAAGTATAGAGCGAACGGGCTATTTTGTCATTCTATACAAGTACACTACAGAGTAGTTCACGGCCATGACGATTGAATCCCCCTAGTGGTATTGGTTGTGCGTGTGTCGGTTGGTCTCCTCCTTTTTTTCCTTTTTTCAGAATTTAAATAACGTATGATATTTTGTTGTCGTTTTTTCTTGCATATTTTATTTAGTTATGTTATTAAGCCTTTTTTCTATCATTGCTTTATTTCGTTTGTTAAAGAATTTCTTTGTTTTTGCAATTTCATTATGTATTTTATATACTCCTCAATTTTCAGGGAATAAGAAATGTGGGGATTTAAAAGCCAGTGGTAAAATACTGAACAAAAAAAGGAAAAAGGAAACAAAAAAAGGAAAAATTTAACAAAACAAACGGTAACTTAAAAAAAAAATTTTAATGATTTTTTTTTTTACATTAAATTTTACATTTAATTCACACAGCCTTGCGCTCGGCGTGCTCCTCGCCCTTGCCCTTGGCGAACGCCGGAGGGCTGAGCAGCAGCACACAGAGCAGGGCGCAGGCGACGCGCACTACTCGGGCTTCCTCGCGAACCGGTAGTAGGTCTCGAGGGTCAGCGCGTTGATCGCCGTGGCGTAGACGCGGCCGCCGGCCAGGCACCACTCGCCGACGGGCTTCCAGGAGCCCGTCGCGCAGCCCGCGGTCTCCTGCATGGGGAGCAGCGCGGCCTTCAGGGCCTTGTTCCAGGACTCCCACTTGTCGCCGCCCACCTGGAACAGGGCCAGGGTGCCCCAGTGCCAGTAGTAATAGCTGATGGTCCATAGCCTAGTAGGGAACAAACCACAAATCATAACAACCGAAAATTAATAAACGCTTTTCAAAAGAAAGCTGGCAAGTTAGAAAACAGTGCCATTTTTGCTTGTTCATGAATGGCAATTATCATCTAAAGTAGTCTTAATAGTAAAATTTAGTTTGAAAACAAATTTAAAGGAAATTGAAACAGTAGTCTGAAACCTTCTAAATATGTAGTTGGATTAAAAATACAACAAAAAAACCCATAGGAATTGCAATGGCTGAAAACCCAAAGACCCCTGGATTGAACCACAAGTAATATTACTTTTTGCATAAGTAGCATTTATGTGGGCTCTTTTGTACCTGGTTGTCGATCGTCGCGACCGTTCCGGTCCGCATCACCCGCTTGAGATCGTAGCCCTCCAGTCCGGTAACCTCGGCCACCGCTTCCTGCAGCGCCACCTGAACTTCGGCCAGCGCCGGGATCGGTACCCACACCGGAAGGTCGGCATCAAGCACATGATCCTCGCGCACATAGGCGTGGGCCAACACATAGTCACCGAGTTTCTGGCTGTTGCGCAGCCCGGCACAGTGCCCGAGCATGAGCCAGGAATGCGGACGCAGCACGGCAACGTGATCGGTGATTGTCTTGGCATTGGACGGGCCGACGCCAATGTTGATCATCGTGATGCCGGTATGATCCGAAAGGTGATGACCTGGTGGTTGTCCTTCACCGGGTCGAAGCCGTACGGCGCTTGCTGTAAGAGCCCCTTCTCAGCATCCATGGTGTGGATGTTGAAAAACTGGAAACTTGTGAAGATCGATTTCTGCTGGGTGTCCCATCCCGGTACCCAGAGCGGGTAATCGAACCCGAGCATGGTGGAAAGCACATTGCTTCGCTCAATCGCATCGTCAGGGTTGACCACCAGAGCATTTGACCCACTCACGACTGCGCCGGGAATGAACGGATCCCTTGCGACGAAGCGGTTGAACGGCTTGGAAAATTCAAACGCGGCCTCGACGCGCATGGTCGGTGAGGTTCAAAATTTTGATTGTATGTGTTTGCGAAAAATGGTGGGCGTGGGAGGGGGATTAGCTGCCCCCCAATCACTTTTGACTATTAAAAAGGGCAGTAGCCCTTTCAATTTCCAATTGAATCCTAAGCTTCATTGGAATTAAATGTGGATTATTGGAAAATGGCCAACATCTTTTGTTTACGAAATATTTTCTGGATTGCAAAATTATTAGTTCAGAAATGAAAAAAAAACACATAGAATAGGTTTTAAAATGTTCCAGGGTGTGCTCATTCGGATACAGTTGGTCATTTATCTTTGGCGAAACTTTGGCTGAATATTCTTGCATTAACGGCCAAATGTTCTATGTGAATTTACCGTTTATGACTTTTGACTTAAAAAATATAGTAAGCATCATGTCAGCAGAAAAATTACATATCAATGAAGAAATTAAGTTTAATGACTATGATATTTAGTTTTGTAACTGTAGCTACTTCAACAAAACAACTTTTCTGAGATGAAAATGGAGTATCGTCGCATATGGTTCTAACAGCCGAAAGTTTAAGAACCCTAATACGAAGTTGACAATTAATCAGTATTTTAACAATCAGCTTAATAAAAAAAATCTCATTAAAGCTTATGAAAAATCTGAAAAAGGTTAAGCGTAAAAAATACTGATAAAACTATGGTATGATATTCGTTTTGTTCTGCAGGTTGGTAAGCTCGAAGGCGCATGACAGAACAGGCAGACCTGCTGCTGACCAACATCGGTCAGCTGGTGACGCTGGAGGGACCTGCGGGCCCCCGGCGCGGCGCCTGCGACGCGCTGCCGTCGATCTCCGACGCCGCCCTCGCCATCCGCGAGGAGCGCATCATCGGCCTCGGTCCCCGCGCAGAGGTCGAGGCCGCCTTCACCGCCACCGAGGTCCACTCCGCTGGCGGGCGGGTCGTGCTCCCCGGCTTCGTCGACCCCCACACCCACCTCCCGTGGGTCGGCAGCCGCGAGGCTGAGTTCGCCCAGCGCCTGGCGAGCGAAGACCCGCGCGCGCGGCACCGGTTATCAGTGCTGTCTTGCCGGCGAGACGGTTCATTCGATCCGCAATCCGTCGCTGTCAAACCTGTGAACTTGATCTTTGCGAGGGGACAATTTGATCGTGTCGCCATGCCTGAAATCAACTTCTCCGTCAGCCCGGACAGTAAGCGTTTCGGCCAGTCCGGTTTCATGAATATGAAAGAAGGTGTCGGATCCGAGATGTTCGGCGACCCCGACCTTTCCAGTCCAGGCGCCCTTCGATTCCGACACTTCGATATGCTCCGGGCGAATGCCAATAGTGTGTGCTTTGTGTTTGGCGGCTTCTTCGCCCTCGATGAAGTTCATCTACCGCCCCGACAACTGCCTGTGAGCTTGAGACGGGTACGAGCGGAATGGTCGGCAGACCGCGTGCGGACAACCAGGCCTCCAGCGCTTTCGACGCGAAGAGTATGAGGACGATCGAGTGGGATATGACGGCCACGAACGCGGCGACCGGAGAGATCCGGCCCAGCCCACCGCCGACGGTCATCATCACACGTTTCGAATAGGTCAGGACGCCGACGGCAATTGCGAGCCCGCCGACGAAAAAGAGCTGTATTGTTGACGATATGGTGACGCCATTCGCCAGAACGATGTCGGGAAATGGTTTGGCCGGCACGAAAACACCGACCACATTCGCAATGTTTCGTGTGCCACTTTTTTGTCGATTTATCTTTGTTTTTTATTTCTTCCTCATTCTTAATTTCTACCAAAGAAGCTCTGCAAAGTCTGTTTAGTGACTATAAACAATATTGTGTATGCAGCCCTACCTATTGCTCCTCCAATCAATGGTAAATCCAGAATTGGCTCCAAAAATTGATTGTCATAACATTCCGAACGGGTGCGTACACGGGGGTAAGGGGGTAGCTTCTCGCCAATGTTCTCCTAAATCTGTTTGCACGATTTCCCTTTGTTTGTCACATAAATTTGTTAAACTTGTTGACACTGGAATAATTTGTCGACTGCTTCCGAATGTTCAATTACACTGCGCGTCAAATCACCGGGCCGATTCACACCGAATTGGCCCGGTTTTGGTAAGGAAGGGCCGGCGGTTCGTTACATTAACCGGCCGTTAATAAAGGTTGAAATCAATAAGCTATTGAAAACGAAAGATTAATCAATCGTAACATTCCGTAAAAAACCGTGATTTGGTTTGTTATTCCGGGGCACGTATCTTTCGTTGGTGGGGATTTGGTCGGGACAAAAGGTTATCCGAAATCGTTGAAATTGTACGTGATTTTAGAATCACGACCAATTGTGTCGAAATTTCGGTCGGCCTTTGACTAAAGGTTATCAGGCTTGTTTGATGAGTATTGATTATTTTCCTTACGAGCAAATAGACCGCTAAGAACTGCGCAGTTGATGGACCGAGCGGTCGAAGCGCTCTCGGCTGAGGTCATAACGAGTGGTTGTCCACGCCGCGGCAAAGAAAATCACTAAGAGTACGGGACCATAAATCAACCCCAGCTTGGCAATGACCTCGCTGGGCACCTCGCCGACGGCTGTTTCGGTGGGAAAGGCGATTAACGACAGCAGCAGGCCAGCGATAAACGTGCCAAGGGCGTACGCACATTTGGCCGCAAAGGTCACCGTCGCCATGATCACCCCCTCGTTGCGCCGGCCGGTGACCAGTTCGTTTTGTTCTGAAACATCCGCGGTCGGCTTTGGGCTATACCTTTGAAGATTTGCGTATGATCATCGGTCCGATGGCTACGAACGGGATCCAGCCTATCGGGTCAATGGGTACGGATACGCCGTTGGCTGTGTTGTCTGATCGACCGCAACTACTCTATAACTATTTCAAACAGCTTTTTGCTCAAGTTACTAATCCACCGATTGATCCAATTCGTGAATTACTGATTACAGGTACTTCGCTGACGCTAGGTTCTGAAAGGAATTTGCTGCAACCCGGTACGGAAAACTACCGTCGCATCAGGCTTGAAACACCGATCTTGGATAATGGAGAACTGGAGAAGCTGAGTCGACTCAATCAACCTGCATCGTGGCCGGACTTTAGAGGGGCGAAGGTTCGTGTTCTGGAAGATGGTTGGCAGGCTCATTCTTATTCCGATTGCGTTTGTGCTGGCGGCTGGTGCGGCCGCTGCAGTCGTCGTCTCCCTTGGTCTAGAGCATTTGACTCAAGCTATGCATGGCCAGGAACTCGGCGGCACTACAATCGAGACGACGTTCGACGTCGTGGCGCAGCTTGCAGCGTTGACGTCGGGCTTGTCGATCATCCCGGCGCTGGCGGTTGTGATTGCTGGCGAGGTTGGGAAGATCCGGTCGTGGCTTTACTACATGATCGGGGGCGGGGCGGCTTTAGCGTGCGTGCCGTTACCGCTCAATTCGTCTTGATGAAGGCCAGGTTGCAGCGGGCGCTGGTGAGCAAGCCGGTGTCATTGAATACGCAGGTAGCGAAGACACTTGGCATGAATTGTTAGCCCAGGTACCCAAACGCTTTTTTAATGACTTGATGGCCAATCTCTCCCAAGGGCAAGGCATTGAACGTAGTGGTGACAATGTTGTGCACGCCCAATATTACGCTGCCATTATTCGCGCCGTTGAGCTGTTGCGCCCTGACCGTGACATGGGTCAGCCCATGGCGCATGACATTGGTGCGGAAGGTCGCATTGATGCACCCACTGGGCGTTACGTGCATTTGCAACTGGATGGTTCTTTGGCAGATCCAACCTTTTGTCGCTTCTTCACAGAGCTAGACAACTTCGTCCAGAGCTCCTCAGGCGCGATCGACACGAGTCCTAGTTGTTCCACGACACCTCGAACGTAGGTTGCGTCTTCTTTCAGCACGATCAGCGACCGCCGTCCGGCCAGCGGAAATGTGAACAGAATCTCGGGTGGGGGTCCTCGCCGACTTGAGTGATGGCGACGTAGTGTCGAAGCGCGATCCCTTGAAAGGGAGGTTGAAGTCCTATCGGCCGTGTCAAAGGACCGACTCTCGGGTAAGCATTGAATGGGACTGTCCGATTCCGTTATCAACGACAGCATCTTCTTGGCGCCAACGACTTATTTCTCCTCAAAAAGTAGTAGATCAAAATCGTATAAAAGGTAGAGTTTTTGCAGCGGTTTTTACAAGAACTTTGTAATGAAAACGCGCCGACTATTTTTAATATTAAAATCAAATGAACAATGGACAAAAAACTTAATTATCCACTCTGGAGAAGAAATAAAAAACTTCAAATAACTAAAGTCTCCGATCGTTTTACCGTACGCGCCAAACGCAGCGTAAAAGCGGAAGCGCTTTTCGAAAGCGCGCGTTGCCAAATGGAAGCGAATTATACGCAACAAAACATCCAGGAACTAAAGGTAAAACCGCAGGAACGGGATCGCGTCGTGGTGTCGAATTATAAGAAAGCCTTGGCGTTCCCTGCTGAGGCCGCACTACTGCACGCAGTTTCAGCTCATCCGTTCTCTCTACTACGCTTGCTATTGCACAGGATTTGCTCCGTACATTCGGGGAATGTATAAGAACAAACTTTACTGCTCCGTACAACCAAACCATCTATACTTTCATTCTACTAGCTACGCTTCAACCACTTTGGAAACGACACCGGTTCCAATCGTCCTACGGCCCTCTCGCATGTTGAAGCGGAGTCCCTTCTCCAGAGCAACGGGTGAAATCAATTCGACCGAAATACCACAGTTGTCTCCAGGCATAACCATTTCCCTGCTCCGTGTCGGTTTATGGCCGACTCGCCCACCGCCGTTTGTCAGGTCCCGAATAGACTGATACATTCTGTCCATGCGTAAGGGAATCGCCGTTTCTCCGGGAATTGCGGTCGGTACTGCCTACTGTATCCACGAGATCTTCGTGGATCCAAACAAGAAGTGTTTGGAAAGCAGTGAGGTTACGGCCGAGTTAGCGGCCTATGAAGCTGCGCGGGAAAAGGCCGCGAAGGATCTGCGCGCGCTACAGAACAAAGTCGAGACGCAGGTAGGTCGCGAAGAAGCGGCCATCTTCTCGGTTCACGAGGCCATCCTGCGAGACGCTGACTTTACCGACAAGATTGTCAGAGTAAAATGGGATGGCGGTCATGAGGCAGGATATTGAGCATTGGAACCGTGTCGCAATCGATCGGGAATAGCCATGTTCAAGCTCGCCCATGTGAATTTGGTCGTTCCAGCACCGCTCGAGCTGGCTGAGTTCTACAGACGGCACCTGCTTCCCAGCGGTGAGATTCTAACTCTCGGAAACTCTATTCATCTCCGCGATGGGGCGGGTTCCGATCTCGCCTTCACGCAAGGCAAACCGAACCCGCCACGCGACGGCTGCCATCACGGCTTTTTGGCTGACGGTCCAGGACAAATCGATGCGTTGCGAGACCGCTTTGCGGCGGAAGGTCTGAGGTCGATGCGGGCCTGGGTTGCCCGGATTGGCCGGGTTGTTACGGTCATCTAACTTGGCCGACCTCGACCGAGGAAATCGCCCGGGCAGAGGCGGCCTTTCCCGATGCGCCGGTGGAGCTGGACAAAACCTGGCCTGAAATGGTCCACCGCTATGCCGCGTCCACGCTGGGTCTGGTCATCCTTATTATCGCCGGTCTCAGTTATCGCCATCGCCGGATCGGCGTGCCGCTGAAGCTGCCCATTGCCCTCGTTGCGTTAGTGATACTGCAGGGAGCATTTGGTGCCTGGACCGTGACCCTGAAGTTGTGGCCTCAGGTGGTGACGCTGCACTTATTAGGTGCAGCCTGGTGCTGGCGGTGATCGCCATGCTGGCGGCGCCGGCCATCGACACCGGAGGCAGCCTCTACAATTACCTGCAGCAGATCAACGCCACGTTCTTCGGCCCCATGCTGGCTGTGATCCTGGCGGCGCTGTTCACCCGCCGGGTGTCCGCCGTGGCCGCCAAGACTGCACTGATTGCCGGGCCGATCATGTTCTACCTGATCAACTTTGCCTTCTTCGAGCCGATTCAGGGCTGGCTGATGGCGACGTTCGATGTGTCCGAGCCCGTTCATTTCCTGCATTTTCTGGCGGTGGTGTTTGTGCTCACCAGTGTGCTCGTGGTGTTCATCAGCTGTTTCAATTGGCACTGCCTATTGTATTCACGAAATATTTGTTCGGCCCGAAAAGACTCATCTGGAAGAAGATGCGGTCGGTGAAGAACTTGCGCGGTTCGAAGCCGGGAAAAACCAGTCCATTCGCGATCTAAAAGCCCTGGAAGAAAAGGTCTATTCCCAAGTGGGCCCCAGCGAAGCCGCAGTCTTCGCCATGCATCAATCGATCCTGAGTGATGCTACATTCACCAAGAAAATCTCCGGCTGGATCGCCGACGGCGAAACCGTCCGCATCGACCTCGCCGACGACGCTTCCGGCCTTACATTCGCGACGATTGCCGAACGCGCAATTGTGCCATCTGAACCGGGTTTTTTTAGCCGCTGTCATCGTCGCCGCCGTTCAGTCGTCCGCCTTCAGCCAGCAGGTGACGGAATTTCGTGTGGTCAACCGAATTTTTCAAGGCACACAAACCCAGCCGTCGGCCGATCATTTGATTTTGTTCGACAATGGGCTGGTGTATGACATCCCCCAGAAGAATCCCCGTTTCTATACCGTCTACGATTCGGCTCGCCAGCAAGTCACGTTGCTGGACACACTGACCGTGGTTCGCGCCGGAATCACGATTTCCGAATTGGTTCGTATCACCGCCCATGTGCGGGCCAATGCCAGTCCCGAAGAAAAAGCTCGATTGGGAATCTAAATCTGAAACGGGATGATACTGCATAGCAATTCCAGTTTCTATTTCTCCAATCAATCCTTCCCAACGACCGCCAGCAATTATGCGGGATTCGCTTTTAGCCGGCACTAACCAACTTTGAAGAGTTGTCGTCTCGCCCGTATGCCAGGTAAAGCGAAAACTATCTACTCCTACTGTTTGAGGGAAAATCCCAGAAATAACGCGATTGTCATAAAACCCGAGAGGCCTGAATAAAGCGCCCGCTCCAAAAAGAATCTGCTGTCTTCCCGCCCGAAGCTCTAAATCATCCGAGCTAGAACTTAATCGAGTCCAAGCCCTAAAAAAATCGACGTCCCAGTCTTCCTGACATTACTTTCAATTCATTTAGAACACATGAGGACAGTGCCAGATTGTGGTTGTTTTTTTTGTTAATTATAAAAGGTACAAGGTAAGGTAGTTTTCTTTAAATGAGCCATTTAACAGCTCTCTGCAACTTTTTCGTGCCCAACTAGCTTGAGAAAAAAAAAAGAACAAAAAACTGCCGCCGAAAAATAGCTTGAGAGAAAAAGAAAAAAAAAACCGCCGCCAATGCGAAATATCATTCCTTATTTTTGAGGTTGATGGATTTTCCTTGTTGTTTAAGACAAGGGGATGTAATCCTTCTTTATAGGGGTTTTATGCAAGGTGGTTCTAATGGCCTCTTTTTGTTCTTGTGACTTTCCTGAGCTTGTTGCTCTGTTCCTTCTATCTTGTCCTGCTTCGTTCTCATATACCTGTGATTTTTTTTTAATATGTATTTTATGTTTTTGTTCCTCGTTTTTGTTTTAATAGGGTTTGACACTGGTATTATACAATACTGTCTGTTAAATTTTGTCGTGAAAAGTACAGTTAATAGTTCAGTTACTTTTTTCATCGTGGTGGCAGTGTCTGCTGCTACTTAGTAAAATCCAAATTATAGCCCATCAAAAATTGTGTGTTATATTATCTCGTCAAAACGAAAATGTTTTGTATCATCTTGTATTTGAAGATGCAGTTTCTTGCGGTAGGTCGCTTTTAACGCTAGTAGCCAACTTCAACTGGAAAACCGTCCTCAACAAATCATCTTCAACATGCTCTTTATAATGGTTGTCTTAGAGACTAATTTCTAGGTTCTGAGAAGCTATTTGAATTTGGCAAGAAATTAAATTCAAACATCAAACCCAAACTCAAGCGACCGCAGGAAGTCCCGTACTAAAAACTTCCTCCCTAAAAAATATCGCTTTCAAAGGTGAAAATAAACACCTTATGATTTGGCCTTACTGATCCTTTCCCTAAATTTAGAGTTCAGAATCACGATAGTAAGTCTGTCTGACTTCTCTATTCTGACTTCTGTCGTATTCCATAACCAGCATTGGGTCCTTTCCCATCACCGCACCTGAGAAGATAGACAAAAGGAATTGTGAGTTATACACACATCAGTTGAGTGATTCTGTTAGTGCTATGATACAAACCACATAACAAAAAGAACAAAGCGCGCGATCTCCACACGCACAGACGCACCGAAGCACAGACGCACAGGAGACGGGACGCACGGACGCGCAGACGCGCGCCAGCATGATCCAGAAACAAGAAACGGTGGGAAGGCACAAAGCATTGTTAAACTTACCCATAATCGTCGTAACACACGGATGTCGCAACTTGGATAGGTACCGCGTTTCTTCTATGAAGTCTTAATTGAGGCAAATGAACAAAATAAAAAAAATATATAAGCGAGAACGTTCTACCTCTCTAGGGACTGACAAAGCAGAGACTTGCTAGATATTTGCTAGGTATTGCTTCTAGAATACAAGTTTAAATCAGGATGTAAGAATACATCAGTTTAAAGCGTTACAAACACTGTGCCTAATTTACGGAAGACCCGTATACTTGGGAATGAGCAATCATACTTTTTTCCGGGATTTATCACATAAAACGGAAATTGTAGAAAATTATGAAAACTCTGGCTCAATCACAAATTATGAAACTCCTTCTGTAGGATCAAATTACTGCGTTATCATACACAATTAATTTTGCCTCGCTCGGCTCTAAGTGGATCCATTTCATCAACGACGACGATGGTGGTAGGAATCGCAAGCGTCACGGCACGTACCTGGAGTGATGGAGTGCTCGGAGAGTCGAGAGACAGAACCGTACGCCGAGTCGCTTCCGCCCAACGACATGCCCATCCTGCTCACGCCGCTGCTCGTGGCACTCCTCTGCGTCATGTTGTCGCCTTTCACCACGTACGGCCCGGTTGCAGTTGCAGATTCGGGTCCGTTGGCGTCGTTTGCGTTGGTTGCAGAGGTTGCGGAGCGGCGGATCCGCGGTGCAGACGACATGGAGCTCGCGCGCTCTCGGCGGTAGCGCTGCCAGTTATGTCAATCACGTATCTAAGACTTGGGCTTATTTTTCCCTTTAAGCTTAATTCTAACCCTTCCACTCTAAGCGTTTTCAAAGATTTTAGGTTCCCCCCACCCCAAGTCTCCCCAATGTCACGAGATCCGGTCGAGATTTAAAATAAGAGCTCTGAGAAACCATATTCTTCCAAATTTCATCGTCCTAGGTTACCTGGAAGTGCCTCAAGTAGCAAAACCGGGACAGACAGGCCGACCGACAGAGTTTGTGATCATTATTTGTCACTTGGTAGATACCAAGTGCCATATAAATGAATAAACTAAATTAACGAAAAAATATCTTTCAAAATGTTCGGAACATGTGGCAACGCTTCACCATCCGGATGAGCGTTGCCGAACCATCAAGCAGTGAGCATCCATCATGAAACGCACTCTCGGCACCTGCTATTATCCGGAACACTGGCCGGAAGAAATCTGGGAAGCTGATGCCCGCCGGATGGCCGAGACCGGGCTGACATGGATCCGCATCGGTGAATTCGCCTGGTCGCGCCTCGAGCCCCGCCCCGGTGACTTGCACTTCGAGTGGCTGGACAGGGCCATCGAGACCTTGGGCCGTGCCGGGTTGAAGGTCGTTCTCGGCACACCGACCGCAACGCCGCCGCGCTGGGTTGTCGACAAGCATCCGGACATGGTTTTGCGCTTGGAAGAATATTTGACTTTTTTTTATCTAATTTTTGGCTTAACAGAGCTCCTTACTTTTCTTTGAAAAGCTTGTTTTGTGGAAATTTTTTTAATTAATTTTGGTTCGTTTATTATTAAAATATTCTTTTTCATGGAATGTTGTTCTTTTCAGTTTTTTTCTATAAGAAACCATAGTATGATCGCTATTTGTAGATTCTCGAAACCTTTTCAGCAATTTTGAATCCTGAGACAAATAGTACTGTTTAATTTAAGTTTATACTTCCTCGAGTAGACCTGAAAAACAAAGCCTAATATAATTCTCAAAAGATCCAATCTATGCTCTTTGACGCGTTTTTATAGCTATTGACGAATTGTCCTTTCGGAATTACCGTCCCATGTTTGCCTGCAATGGTACTTGGGATGAAAAATAGCAAGGAAGGCTTTGATGTGTTTGATAATTTTTGCGAGTAGAATTAGAACTCGCTGCTCTAAGGCGAAGTAACTGCTTCCGAGCTTTAAATGGAGCTTGAGAAAAAACTAAAGAAAAATATGAGGAATAAAACAGGATCCTCGTAAATACCTTCCAAAGAAACGACAAGGAGAATCATTTTCATTCGATTCTAATGTGGGATGAGAAACTGGCTAGTAACATCATTTGCACAATAATGCTTACGAGCACGTTACTGTCTGTGGATAACTCTGGGGAAAAGTAGGTAGGTAATTGTAGATGTTTAGCCAATTCCTGTTGTTAGACAGAAATAGGCGTGTTAATTCTTTAAAAAACAATAACTTACATATACATCATTAACAAATCAGCAAGCTCTCTCAAAGGCCGGCGAATATGACGCTGTGTATATGTGTTGTGCACCGACGAAAAGGCGTCGATGAGAAAACGATTGTGGCTATTCCTCAACCAAGGTTAATCGGTCCACTACTTCCCGCACTCCGCGTACTTTTGCCGCTATTCCCAAGGCCTTTTCGCGGGCGTATTGGGAAGGCACGCGCCCGTAGAGGGAAACAATGCTTGGGAGGCTCCACAGGAACAAGTCGCTTGGACGGATGAGGCTTGGAAACGGCTAAATACCTCCCCAGATTTTGTTCGTAGCGGAATTCGCAAGGCCGCTGAGCGCCGAGCCAGAAAATTGGGCCTCAAAGAGATTGATTCTGATCACCTCACCGTATTCCGCAACGAAGCCATGATGAAAGCCGTCAAGCGCATTCGTGCCTTTGGCTATCAGGAACTCACCTTCGATGCCTTTGATGATGCGCTGCACAAAGTCAAACGACTCAAGGGGAATGATCAAGCCGAACAACGCCTGTCAGAAATTCGAGAGTTTATGACGAAGGAAAAACCGGAGGTCGTATTCAGTCAATTACCGATCTTTTTAGGTTCTATTATCATAATACTTGATTAACTCTTTAGCTGTTTTTTTAGAAACTCAGCAAAAAATACTAAATTTTCTTAAAGTTTAAGTTATTTCCCGGCCTCTTACTATATTCTCAGAAATTGATATGTTTTCTTGCGATAATTATCGGGACATGTTTTGATATTTGAGGCGGTTTCCTATATCAAACCTCCCTTATTACAATATCAAATATGGTTAGTTTGTGGTTAATAGTTTAAGACTTGATAAACATTTAATCTAACCAAGTATTTCCTTCGCTTGAATTACTACCGGAAAACGTCAACCGACTTTGGCCGCCGGCCCAAGGGCGATTTGCGCCCTCGTGTTCAATCCGACCGATCCGAGAGTCGATTCGGTATCGAATGGCAGGGTGACGAATTCCCCGCCGTCGATTTCCGATGAAACAACGCCGCGCGAGATGATCCAGATCGCGCTGTACTGGCGCACAAAGGCGTGTCCGAACGAGTCCGAGACCGTCTCGATCGCCAGAGGCGGCTCCGGTATTCCCTGCTCGATGAACAGCCGGTCGACAAAGGGGCGGATAATCGATTGCCGCGTCGGCACCAGAACCGGAAAGGCATCAAGCGCGTCGACGGGGATATGGGCGCGGTTGGCAAGCGGGTGACCGGCATGGTCCTTTTTTGGGGGCTCTTTATCTTTGTTGGGATCGTTATCTTTGTTGGGATCGTTATTTTTGTTGGGATCGTTTTCGTTGGGGTCGCTTCCCGCGCCCGCATAGGCGCGGGGAAGTTCGCTATAGCCGAGCCGGCGCAGGCCGGCCCGCCTCGCCGCCTTGTTCAGGTCTTCGATGGACAGTTCGCGGCTCGGCGCTTGCGGCAGGACGAGGTGTGTGACGTTGCCTTCGTTCTGAAGCACCACGATCGAGAGGCCATCCGGCACCTCGATGTTCTCGTTCCGCAGCGTTTCCAAGGGATTGGCCCGCAGCGTCTCAAGGAAATCGGAGTCAGCCTTACCGAGGCGGCGTCTCTTCCCTCGGCACGGGCTGGGTAGCCTCGACGAATGGCCCACCCACGGATCCTCCGCGCGTTCGCTGCCCTCTCCCTCGCTCTTGCCGGGATCGCCATGCCGGTCACCGCGGAAGCGGCACCTGTCTCCGCGGCGGACGTGGACGACTTCTCGTATGCCTCCTGGGATGCCGACTACGAGGTCGGCCTGGATCAGGAGGGCCGCGCGCTGATGCGGGTGACCGAGACGCTGGTCGCCCGCTTCCCCGAGACCGATCAGAATCGCGGAATCGTCCGGGGACTGCCGACCTCATACCAGGGCGCCAGCACCGAGACGCGGATCCTTTGGTTTCGTTACCGACGGTAAAGCGAAATTTTCCTGAAGAAACATATGTCGTCTGCGTGTGTGGATGATTATGCCATAATCCTTCACCGCCAGTTTCAAAGCGAAACTCCACCATCATCAGGTCCTTGTTTTCACACAAGATGCGACGCTTTGCCCCAGGCCCGGAAGTCATCCATTCGGAGGGCTTGTCGGAGTTCACAATCATTTTCTATCTCCTGGAATTATGGGTAAAAGTAGAATTCTTCCGGCTTTCTGAAAAGAGGCCCGGCGGAGTGCCGGGCCTAGTTGCGGGTCTCGGGTGACCCAACAACCGATCACCAGGGTGGGATCGGTATGGAGGCCATTAAACATGAACCCATTTTAGAATTCAATTAATACCAAGCTGGATTGATACTTACAAGCCACGCCCTTTTTGCTCTTGCATGAAATAGCAGAGACCCTGTACTTATTCTCCCACCGGTTTTACAACCTGTTTGAATGCGCTAACGTGACACACAAAACTGCATGCATGATGGAAAGCAAAGAAAGCTCAGTCTGTAGATAATACGAATTCAGACGGTGATTACTTTGCTTCTAACCAAAGGGCAAATTATCTAGAGTTGAAGGGTTGGATTTGTAACCGTGAATTCTTTATTAGGCACAGCGACGGGGATGATAAAAGATGGGAGGAAGGCTTTATTTCTTTATAATTTTAAAAAGAATCCAATTCACCTCCTTTCGACTTTGGTAAAAAACCTAATTCACTTATTTCAGACTCTATTATACCACTTGTGAGCTGAAAGTAGGGTGTGTATTAGACTGGATATTGATAAAACTACTATTTTATACTTCTCTAACTCTAGAAAAATTCGATTAATCTCTCTTAGACTTTGGTAAAAACCTAATTTTCCTATTTCAAACTCTAGTGTACTACTTGTGAGATGCTATTAGTGGCTCTGTTTCACTGAATCCTGATAAATTCTCACTTCCTGTGTCTCTAACTCTTAAGATAATCTTATTTGTCTCTCTCTGTACAATTCTAATACGGGGGTTATGCCAGATTTGCCTCTCAATCAATCCGATTAACTGTTTTGGCTTTTTCTACAATTAGCCATGGCTTGATGCCCACAACTACTTAATTTTAATTCAAAATCAACGGATCAACTAAAATCATTGTCGACTATTTTCACCTATCTTCAACACTGCCGGTAGATTAATTTCTCAGACTTCAGAAACTGATCCAGTTTTTAAAATGGTTTGGTAGAAAAAGATAGCTCTAAATGGGAAAAAAGAAGACGATTTGCATTTACCAACGGACCTCATCTATACCAGGAGGTTTTTTTTTTTCAATTTTGCAATCTATAATAACCTGATCCTTTCTTTTAGTTGAAAAAACTTTTTATTTTATTTCTGATTGTTTTTTAAATAATGCTAGGAAATCTGGCCCTATCTCCACGGAGAAATCGCCTTCCCCGCGGAAATATCCTCTGGACAATTAAATCCTGGTGAAAATTCACCCGGTTCTATTACCCTTAACAACTCCACACGTAATATTGTTATAGAAAAGAGAAAGCAAAACATATAAAAATATGTTTGAATAGGAATTCTGACAAATTCCTCCAGTATATAATTTCCCCTGACAAGTTCAATCTCCGAAAAATTCCCTCCCCATTGCTAATTCTCCTGTGGAAAAACCCCAGCAGAAAATGGAAGGTGTTCTACCCCAAAAAATGGAATTCTGAATTGACATTTATGCTGAAAATTCAACATAGATTAAAGATTTTTTTTTGTAGTTTCTATATAGAAAAAAAATGTTGCCCGGTTGATTTGAATTTAGTTACTTGATAATAGTGGAGAAATAGAAAAACAAGCCGACTCTTCTCCCAATAAATGATTTGATTAATAACCATTAATCTAATTACGATTAAACCTATTAATCACATAATCTTCCAGGTGAATCTCAATTTATAAGTGATATACCAGCGTTACCAACACAGCTTTATGGAGCCATAGTTGTTACCGAATGTGGTCCGGCCAAACTGGCCGGGGAGGCAACGCGCGGAACGGCGGCGGCGTCGTGCGCTTCGACCGCGTCCGGATCGTCGGCGAGCGCCAGCGCACGATGGCCGACGACACCCAGTACTCCGGCTCGCAGCCGCTCTCGCCGATCGATCGCGCCGCCGTCCTGAAGGACGCCGAGGGCATCACCGCCGACCTGCAGGAGCAGGTCCGCCCCGAGCAGAACTCGCAGATGGGCCAGTTCGTCGAGGTGCACCGCGGCGAGGAGGTCGTGCGCATCGAGAACCGCTACGGCCAGCTCAAGGTCCAACCGGCCGCGCAGATCGTCTCCCGCGCCGTCTACCTCCTGCAGGTCGTGGCGCCGCTCCCGCCCGAAAGCATTTCGGCCCCATTTGAATCATATTTTTGTTTCGCGGCACACAATATGGCGTAAATTGTCCGTGCTATGGAGCAATTACGACGATTGCTTGAATATATCTGCCCCCCCCCTCCCATGATAAGAAAAAGAAAAAAAGTGACATAAAACACGTATGGAATCAATGAAGCTGGGGGCTATATACCTAACCCTTCGATAGTTCTGAACCGATTAACTATCTCCGAATTTTTAATCACAGCCTTTTAGCCCCAATTGGGCCGAATACGTAAGTGTAACCTGTTAATATTTTTGACGTTTCTATTTGAAAATAGACACATTTTTCTACTTTACTTCATCTAATGAACTCTCTTATTTAAAAAAAGAAGCAACCAAATATGTGTTCTATTACACTAAAGAAATGACACTGCAAGAGTTAATTTGTATGGAAAACACATTCTGGTTGACAAAGTAAACTAGGGAAGAAGTTTTCTCCTAACATCAGAGCTTTCTAAAGCACTCCTTTCACCCTGATTCAAAATTGTCAGAAAAATAAGGTGGTAATGGTTGAATTACTTCTATTAGCGTAAGACAGATGAATGTCTATTTATATTTCTTAAATGTTGGTCAATCAAATGTAGTTCACATCCCCAAAATTTTGAACAATACCTTTTTGGAAATTTTCATTGCAAGTGATATGAATACACATTTTCTACTGATCGAATAAGTCAAACACAAAAACAACAAGCTATTTGTTTGTTGTATTTTTTCTTTTATTTATTACATAGCGCATTTGACCGGATAAAACTATTGTATCTTGTGTGCACAAAAATGCCCCCATTCATTTTTGTGTTCGAGCACGTTTGGTTTTTCCATTTGGGTTAAGAACTGTGTTTCACGTAACACCCCTTCCTTAGTTCCTCTGGTTTACAGAATATTCTGTATCTATTTTAAGTTGGCGATATTTCCGTCGCAGGCTACAAAGGCAGTTTTGTTTGCAGAAAAGAGTTAAACATGTAGTCTTTCTGCAAACAACAAAATATCACCCTGGACCGCCTCAGAGTTGCTCATGTTGAACCTACTACCACACTTGTTTCGTCTCACTCTACAACTTCTTCACAGTCTTCATCTACTCATACATCTACATCAACAACAATACCCACCTCTTCTGATTCAACCCCGATTACCACTCTAGAATTCAGTCATATCCCTTGCGCATCACGAATTTTACTAAACATGTATGGTTAAAGGAAACCTCTCGTGGCTACGATAATCCTTTGTAAAATGATAAATATGTATCCATTACAATAATCCTCGAAGTAATCCTTCAACCATTCGCCCGTCTAATTTTCCATATATATGGTTGTTTCGATAGCGACATTGCCGTCATTGGCGCTCCGGAAGCCGACCAGGCGCCGCAGCCTGTTCATGAGCGCGCTCATAGCTCGGTCTCCGGTTCGTTGTAGACGATGATTTCGGCCACATGGTCGTAGCCGGCGCCGCTGATCAGTTGCCCGAGGAACGGCGTCAGGTAGTCCATGTCGTAGGTGAGGCGATACTTGACGATCTGACCCGGCGAGCCGCCGGGCGGGCCGCCTTCGGTCGCCTGACCGGCCGCAAGCGCGTCAAAGCCGTCATAGCCCGTCGTCTCGATCACGACGAGCGCCGGATCGATGAAGCCGTCTGAGCGCAGGCTTATAGCCGAAGGCACCGCCGTCTGTTAGGTTGACCCCATGGCTGAGAACCGACTGATCCAGCTCATCGGCACCGACGCCGTCCTCGTGTGCGACGGCGCCATGGGCACGCGGCTCTACGAGCGCGGCGTGTTCGTCAACAAGTCCTTCGACGAGCTCAACGTCTCGCAGCCGGACATGGTGCGCTCGGTCCACGAGGAATACGTCCAGGCCGGCGCGGACGTGATCACGACCAACACGTTCTCCGCCAACCGCTTCAAGCTCGCGCCCCATGGGGCCGAGGACAAGGTCCAGGTCGTCAACGTGCGCGGCGCTGCGCTGGCGCGCGAGGCGGTCGCCGGCTCTTCGATATATACAGTCATATATACAAATCATATACGATTGAAAATATCCAATGACACGAACTTCTAACAGCGAGTAGTAGCGAGTAGATCGTGTAATAGATGTGTAGGTAAATGGGTCAATAACTGATTTTAAACTCTTTTCAGTGGAAGATTCTGCTTGATTGTTTACTGAAGACGCTGAACGAAAGTCTGTACGAAGAGTGGAACAAAGATACCTATATGGATGCTTTGAGAGGTATTAATTTTTACATTCACCCCCCTAATACCATGCAGAACTCGGGAGAAGTCTTTGCATGATACCATTGCTAAAGGAGGTATGCGTAAATGTATACATTTTATTTGATAAATTAAAGTATGGATGAATATTCGCTGCGCTGCAACGCCGTAAAGACCGCGAAGTATCGCCGAATCATAAGCATGGTTCAACCTGACAAACGCAGATTATCGATCAGGCGCGCCTTGCCTAGCCAGGCCGCCGCCAGTATGACGCCGGGCCCGTTTTCCCATGCACCCAAATCGTGCGCCGAGACAATCGAAAAATAATCGACTTTGAAGCCCGCCGCCGTCAGTGCTTCACTCGCGGTTTTCTCCAAATCGGTCAGATCCCGGTTACCCGAGGCGATTTCAGCAGCCGTATCGTTCAACACCTTGAACAAAAAACACATGTTTTGAAGTGTTTGGGCACAGAGTCAGTAATCCCACTCCAGTTTTTCGTAATATCTGTTCGTTTTAAGCTCGGCTAAATTATCCATTATTTCTATCTTTTTATGGATTTATTTAGATATTTATCTCAGTATATTTTATCTTTATGTTTGCTATCATTATTTAATTTAATTTGTGTACTTTTTTAGTTTAACTTATTCATTACTAGTAATTTCTGGACATTTAAATATTATAGGATTTTCTTTATGCTTGGTTTAGATTTTATCTTGCATCTTCATTTTTCTTTGAGAAGCTTCTCTTTTGGTAAAAAAAAAGTTTTAGATTAATTTCTCTTCATTGTTGATTATCAAATTTTTCTTTCGTTCCAGCGTAAAATGCCGACACTAACGCCAGTGGTTCAGTCTAACCTCTCGCCGATCCCCGGATTTCCTAAAGATTCAGTCGCTTTCGCCGATATTACCTAGGTCGATACTTGTATTCGGCAGGTGCACTCGGCCGTGCGGCATGGTCCGCATGGCCGCGCGTTTGGCTTGAAATCCGGAAAGAGTAGGCTCTTTGTTGAAAACGGATCGAATCGGACTGGTCGTTGTTATAGCGTCGCTGCTTGCAATTGCAACGATTGTCGCCCTGGTCTTCCAGAATCAACGGGATGACCGTTTGGCCGATATTCGTTCGCAAGGCGTTAGCCTCGCGCCTGACACCGAGGGCAGCTTGGAAGACATCTGGCGGGTCTGCTTTCCCGTCTTCGTTGAACAACGATCACCTGTCAGGGCCCATGGGTCCAAGCGGAATGGGTAGGATGCAGAGCAAGGGCTAGAAGGGTAAGCTCCCGGGGTGATTTGAATCAGTGATCTACCCAGTCGCGCGAGGTCATTTGTGCCTCACAGACACAACAAGACGCTGATGCATGAATGGCCTCGCGCTTCCTACCTCCACCAACTGCTTTGAAACCAAAGCAGCAAATCAGCATGCGCGATTTAGGCCGCCTTGGCCGCGAACATGGTGCGCGGATTAAGGCTGGTCGCCACATTCCTTGTACTTCGCCTGCAGCGCCGGGTTGTCGTAGACCTCGTTGGTGGCCGCGAAGCCGGCGTCCAGCAGCATGGCGTGCAGGATCTCGCCGCCATTGCGCATGTACTGGTAGGAGGCGCGCGCGACCACGTTGATCGGCATGTTCTCCATATTCAGCTTGCGCAGGATGAAGCGTGACTTCTCCGGATCGTATTCGGGGCCCGGATCCACGCCTTCGGTGTTATGCCAGGGCGACGAGGAGACGTAGAACTGCGTCATCTTCTCGCCGAGGCCATTGAAGACCGCCTGGTGCACGCCTTCCTTGTCGATGGCGTGGGCGACGGCCATGCGCAGTTCCATAAATCCATAAATGTGAACTTCGGTGACAATTAAATACTTTTTCTAAAATAATATCTGGTTTGTACATATTTGGTCAGAAAATGGCTAATAAACTTAATAATACTGGCATGATACTACTACTGCTAACAACTCAAACCAGGACCAATCCGCCTGAGGCCAATACAGCTTTACACGCTCCTCTTCTATACCAAATGATGATTAGGACAAATTGCATAATGGTTCAGCTTATTGGCCATTTTTATTGTAATATATATAAGTCAAAGACTGGCAGGATATGTTAAGGAAATATTGGTATGTAGGAGTGTCGTTACTGATGATAAAAGTAAGATCACCATGCATTTATGTTAATAATCCTCGATTGAACAACTTTCTAGTTGAAAATATCTCCCTCTTACCATAAATAAAAAAAAACGAACAGAAATTATTCCATATATGAAAGGCGCTGTCGCCTTCTCATCGGACCGGTCTTTACACTAAACTTTTTTATTGTTTTAAAAAGTAATTTTGAGAAGGAGTCAAAACTTCAGCGTAAAAAGTAGGGCGTTGGGGAGGGGACATCCCCTTTTATATACGAGATAATTTCTGCTCGTTTTAATGCCACTCTTTACTTTCAGTTAAAAAAGCTGTTTTTTTTTTTTTTAATTTCTGAATGTTTTTAAATCAAAGCAGGTTTTGTTGAGGGGGCCGTTGAAATGTGATTGGAGGACTATAAGCCATCCTGACCTTTTTGAATGACCCCTCCCCTTAACACTGACCAAAATCGTTAAAAGTTGTTTTGCTCAAAATAGGCAAAAGTTCTACCAATTATGCCTTAGGGAATTCAATGCCCCCCAAAGCCCCAGGCCAAACATTGTAAGTTATACAATATAACGTTTTTAATTACAGGATCTATCGCTAGGAAAAGGGGGAATGATTAATTATGTGTGTGTTCCAAAAGGTGATGTGCATGAAGGTGAAACTTTGAGGAATTTCAAGAGGCATGTTTAATTAAATTAAAAGATACTATGTGCCGCAGATGGACGTGCAGACCTATTTCTTCCGCCGCAGGAACATCAATGCCGCCGGCGAACCCCGGTCCTGGACCGACCATCTGCTGTGGCACCACGCGGCGCACACGGTGGACCTGTTCCGCTACCAGGCCGGTGCAGAGATCGTGGAGGCCCACGCCCTGCAGGGGCCCATTCACCCCGAGCTCGGCATCGCCATGGACATGTCCATTGCGCTCAAGGCCGCCAATGGCGCCATCTGTACGCTGTCGCTGTCGTTCAACAACGACGGGCCGCTGGGCACGTTTTTCCGCTACATCTGCGACAACGGCACCTATATTGCCCGCTACGACGATCTGGTGGCGCTGAGGATCTTGGCATTCTAAATCTAGAAACTAGAAACAGACATTCTAAATCTATCTTGATAAGTCTAAACTGCCTCACCAACTATTTATTTTAATATTACATATTGCGGACCATTAGGTAACCATTAGCCACTTTGTCAGCTGACCGTCGTGTCGAAAGTAAATTTTCAACTTTGGAGGGGTGTGCTGGATTCCCCTGTTTTCGCAAAAATTCACTTTTACAAGAGTTCGTGAATTTTAATCAGGGAATGTTTCTATTGACTTATCAACTAAGTAGCATTTAATAAGATAGGCAATAAATACACCCCCCCCCTCCTAGGGAAATATCACGAGGGTATACGATTAGCGGCAATCAATTTGGCCTGACTATTGAGCATGGACAAGAAAACCAAGTTCTTTCTAATTATTTTGAGAATAATACGACGGGCGTCCAAGTGTTCGAACGAAACAGCCTGCCCGACGGCTGGAATTATGCCAAGAACAAAAATGTCGAAAGTCAGCATTATCAGATCATAGGCAATGCGTTCTTTAATACCGAAACGCCCCTGGAGATTTCTGCTTCCAACGATATTGTTATAAAAGACAATACTTTTGGTCGATTTGAAAACCTCTTACTGATTAAAGAAAAGAATATTCGCTTTACTTTTTTTGAAAATGAAATTGAGAAAACTCAATTTCTAATTTTAAAAGATTATGCCTTAAATCTTTATTCTGATTGACCAATCATAAATATTCCGCTGGGAAGTCAAACAATGTTTAACTCGACAAATTATAAACAGGACACATTGGTCTTGTAGTTGTCCGCTGTTTGTATTTTGACCACAAGTTAATTGTGATGTGGACGCGGGCATAAGACTGGTTTACTTTTAAACATTTGCAGGCAAAGTCCATTTCTTCTTCTTTGTCCCTGACAAGCTGTGTCAATATACTTCCCTGTGACTTTAATCAACACTAAAAAATCGTCGGCCTAAGAGTTAGTTTTGGAGATATATACTTCTTAATACTATTAAATACGACCCCCGCGACGATCGGCGTCTCCTTGACTGCCCGGTGCAGGTCGTCGATGCGGGCCTCATCCACCAACAGCGATGCACCGTTGAGGTTGACCGCCTCATCGAGAGCCCGACACAAGGCGCCGAGCTCCATGATCGCAACCAAGCCGAAGTACGACTCGATGACCTTCGCGACCGGGAGCTGGAACACGGGCCGGCAGCCATCGAGCACCTCCACGCGCAGATGTCCCTTTTCCGCATGCGAGATATTGCCCGCCCCCCGCACCGGGACTTTGTGTTCCAGAATGTATTCGAAGGACCGCACGGCATTGTCATAGCTTGCGCCTTTGTAGACTTCGGCTGCAGCAGCCGAACGTCGGCGCCAACGATTGGAAGAAAAAGAGCAGAGACGCCGCGAGCGAGAAGAACGCAATGCTGCTGCTGAGGATGGAGAATCTATTGGCGAGTCACTGGAGGACGATCTGTTAACCGACGACGACGACTCTCTGGCAGAATCAGGTCTATTTTCAGACGATGAAGACTATGCTTTCGACGAAGATATGGATGCGAAGGCCATTGACGAGGCTAACGCACGCCTCGTTTATGATGCTGTTTCGGAGGCGATGATAGAAGCGATATACGAGCGATCCTCGTCCCTGAGTGCCCCCGCGGTGAAACTCTTCGTTGGACAGCTTTTTCCTTTCCTGCGGCGCGGACTGTCTGGCAGGTCCTTGGTGGCGCGGCTTTGCTGGGGGCGGAGCACATATACCTTGGCCTGGATCATCTGGCCATCATGGCCCTTATTGCCCTAGCTGCATTTCATCGGCGTGACGCCCTTGCCCTGGCCACAGCCTTCACTTTCGGGCACATGATCACGTTGGCCGCCGGTTTGTATGGGGCTGCCCCCGCTGCTACATGGTTCATCCCCTTGGTCGAGCTGGGTATCGCGGTCACCATCGTTGCAAGCGGTATCAGCATTGTCCTGCGCAGGCGTCACCCGCTGGGCATGCCGAGCATGTTCGTGATCGGGCTCAAGTAGTAAGGTGGACTATTTCATCTCATCAAAATTAGAAGTCTCAAAGAATTTTAAATCTGCATGACTAATGGGCCCACTAGTTTTGGCTAACACCGTCTCACACACATCTAATTATGGTGTATCACTTTAAGTCGCTGATTAAACGTCTGAGCTTGCTGGATCCATATCTGAGGCCCATACTGAAAGACGTCCAGAACGAAAAACTTAATTACAAAATTGCTGATTCGTTCTGACGTTCGTCAAGGTTGTTGGCGAACAACCTTGTTACCATACCTTTTTATGCGTGTTTTTATTATGTGCTTTCACGTATTATTCCCACAGGTTTTATAGATGGAAGATGTGTTGGACCAGATCATTCGCATCATTCGTCGATCCGATGGAAAAGCGGACGCGGCCGCCAAGATCATGAAAAAATTTCCGGCGACCAGTCGTGGCGGTGGGTTGGACGAAGAACAGACCGACGCGATCCTTGAACTCAAGCTGTATCGTTTGGCACGGTTGGAAATCAATCTGATTCTGGATGAACTGAAAGACAAAAAGAAACGAGGTCATTCTGCTGAATATGTTTGGAACAAAGCCCAATTCAACAAAATCGATGCTCAGAAAACAGAGTTTCTTTTAGGTAAGGGTTTTCATGTGTTTTCTATTTCTTTTGAATTTAATTCAAAATCACGGGCGCGTAACTAATATGGCGCGTAAAGACTTACGCGCGCGGGGGGGGGGGCTTGGGGGGCACGAAGCGCCCCACCAACAGCTAGCAATATATAATGATGAATAAAGGAATGAATAAATGGTTGTCAGATTTTTTTTAGGAAAAAATGGCAAAGCCGTGACATCATAACAGTACAATCTTCAAAGCATAATGACCTATTACGAAATAGGTAATTATGATTTAACACCTTAAAGGGAAGGTAATTAACCCATATAGCCTGTCATATATGACATGTGTATATGACAGACCTTTCTTGGACTAGAGGAATCAGCATATCTTCAGTTTCCTGATTCCAAATTTTTAGTTCGAGTAGTACCGCTATCGGCTACTGCCAAGCTATTTTAAATGTCAACGCTGCCTAGTCAAGTATCTGCCATGCGTGTAGTATTGTTTGTTGTGCTGGGGTTGATGGCACTGAACTGCCAACCTCAGACCCGTCCGAAAACCCAGACCTCACCAAGAACCCGATTGTCTTTTTCTCGGAACGTGACGGCAACCGTGAGATCTACACGATGGATGCCGACGGCTCTAATCAGACACGGTTAACGTTTGACCCCGCTAGCGATGTGCTACCCAAGTGGTCGCCAAGCTACACACATATTGTTTTTGGCTCGACCCGCGATGGCAACATGGAGTTGGGGCGGCCTCGCGCACGGCGACGACCTCTCGCCTCACCTGCGCAGCCGGATCGAGGTGGGCGAGGTGCTGCGGGCCTCCGGTGTCCCGGTCGTCGAGCTGCGGGCCTCGATCGTCATCGGCGCCAGGAGCCTCTCCTTCGAGATGATCCGCGCGCTGGTCGAACGCCTCCCGGTGATGGTCACGCCGAAGTGGGTGGACGTGGAAGCCCAACCGATCGCCGTCGAGGACCTGCTGGAGTACCTGGTCGGGGCCTCGACGATGCCGCTCGACGGGAGCGTCGTGTTGGAGGTCGGCGGTGCCGATCGCGTCTCCTACGGCGAGCTGATGCGCGAGTACGTCTCACCAATTGTTTGGTTGTATCTTTCCATATCTAAATTGATCTGTGTATAACAGAAAGTCTTGTAAATCTTTTTTAAAAACCTATACATTTTCATGATTCACAATTATACACACCCTCAGTTGCCTCAACATTGACAACTTTCATGCCATGCCTTTCCTCCCACTTCTTAATTGCCACATCTTTTTCCTGGCGGTCTAGCATTCTGTTCATCGGCTCTGGTGCAGCAGCCTCCAGTTCTTTGCAAGCTTCAGCCAGATCTTTGTTAGAAGCACCCAGAAGGGTTTCAAATATTTTTTGGACATACTCTGTTAAGATAAGATGCAAGTTAGGCAAAGGATGAATTCTTTTTTTATGTCCCAATCTGAGACTTTGTCAGAGTCAAATTGCGGTTTTGGCGCAGGCATCTTCTTTTAGCGACTTACGACTTCATTTGGATCGTTGCTATCACAAGTGCATGATCAGAGCTGATATCTACCCCTCTGAGTGAGTAAACATCTTGGAGACTCGTTTGCCATTTTTTGTTTATAAGTATATGGTCAATCTAGTTTTTTGTCACTCTGCCTGGGGACGTCCATGCATATTTGTGGATGTCTATATGCTTAAAAAATGTGTCACCGATGGTAAGGTCATTTGATAGTGCTTAGTCTATCAAGTAGTCTACATTTTCATTTCTAAATGTGACCGATCAGTATGTGCATGATCTCAAGACTACGGAGTACAAATCTAGAATCTAAATTGGTCTCATTCACCCGAAATATCGATCAAGATGTAGAGATTGAGGAAGAATTCATTTTTTTGTGCAATTTCACCGACAATGATTTGACAAATAAGATTTGCAGTTTTTATACGGAGTTGATGACTGTTAACATGTCTAAAGCAACTGTGGTTATTTGCTCCCCAAAAGTTTGACATAGCTAGGTTCTCTGATCACTCCAGCTATACATGGCCTAGGAAAAATGTCAACGTTTTTTTTTTTTTTTTTAATAATTTATTTAGGTTTTGAAAAGCATACCTCAAAACTTTAATTAGCAATAATTGGTAACTAAAACAGCGCTAAAAAATGGTGGAGCTACTAGGCTTCTGACTAAAAATTAAGAAAACGCTCAAAACAATCAGATTGTTTTCTTCTAATCTTGTCCTCAAAAATAAAATAAACTAGGCTAGGGCTAGAAAATTATTATGAACTAGACATAGAAGTCATAAAGTAGTTTCAGAAATGATTCAGTGTTGTCAGCTGTTTTGATAGATAGAGGAAGTAATTTCGATAGGTATGGCCAAAAATAGTAAGTACCTGAAGACATTGTGACATTTTTCTAAACCATCGACGATAAAATAACTCTGTTGGATAAAGGGGTAAAATCGAAATATTATGAATAGACAATTTTTTACTGCTAAAGCCTATGGGCAATATAAACTCGCAGTATAGAAAAAAAAGACGGAAAAGCAAAACATGACTTCAAGTAGGCTAAAAAAAATAAATAAATAAATAAAAATAAGGTGAAGTTTTTTTTCTGACGAAAACAACCATGATAGATTTTATCGCCTGCATCCCTTAAAAAATTATCCCTCAAGCATAATTCCCTATGATTAGCCTTTATACGAATGAACATGCACAACTGTATAGTACCACACGCATTCACCTGACACATCCGCTCATTTAACCATCAGTCACTCCCAAATCCAAAACGGGGACTACTGCGAAAAAAATTTCCACATGGGGAATCCCTCGTGACCGGAAAAACGATCAGAAATTAAATAGAAACATATTTTTTTCAAATGAAACTATTGAGTATTTTTTTGAAAAACTACGCTATTTTTTTCCTTAAGTCTTTTTTATTCAAATGGAATATTTTTCAAGCAGAATCATTCGCAAAAAAAAACTCTGAGGACAATTTGCAGCGAAGATGTAATTGTCCGGGGGTAATTTCCGGGGAGAACGAGTTAACTTGGGAGGTTCTTTCAAGTTGGAAATCTTTCGTGGGGGGAATTTTGCGAGAAGGGTATATGGATTCCCTGGTATTTTTGTATCGATATGGCCATGTGGATTATGCAAGGAATAGTCAGTTATCATTTTTTCATCTTTTTATGAAAGACTGGGATCCCTCTATGGAAACTCCTACTCTCAGAGTTTGTTTTGATTTAGCTCAACATTCGCCTAAACATTCCTTAAAAGCTTCACCTTAATACCTTAGCTTGTGCAGTTACAATAGTTGTAGCAGCATTAGTAGCAGTATATGCATAGCACCTTTGGTTTTTTCAACATCCCCTTCAACACACGCTGAAATTTCCAGCTTAATACAGAACATCAACAATTCCCCCCTTTTTCTTTACTGAGTGTCTTCCATGATTTCGATCATTTTCATCGCAAATACGCAATCGACCCCGACAGCCCCACGCGCCCCCTCGGTCAAAAGGGCCGCCGCCCCGCCACCGAGCGCCAGAATACGGCGCGCCGCAGGCGCTCAATGAGATCAAACCACGAAAAACCCCGCCCGGGACAACCCGGGCGGGGCAATTTCAGACGGTCGGGAACCGGCTCAGTCGCGGCTGTCTTCGTCCATGATCGGCTGGGCAAAGGCATCGCCGCCCACCATGTCGTCCGAAGGCGCAGCCAGCGCCGCCGCTGCTTCCGCTTCTTCACGGCGCGCCTCGATCACCACGTTGTCGCGATCCTGCGCAATCCGACGCACGCGCTGGGTGGGAAAAGACAAAGGAAATCCAGTTTTTCGAAGTTAACTCTCCGAATATTTATCCTAAAAATATGAAACTAGTTTGAGAAGATCGGCCTTCTAATTCTGCATCGTTTGGTGTATAAATCGCATGATTTTGGTCAAAAATGAAGGAATAAATGCGAGTTTTCTGTCAACCTTGAAATTGGCCGAGAACAAAAGAATCCTAAAAAATTCTCAACCAAAAAGCATCACAGCGGCAAAATCCATTAAAAGCGGCCTCTGCGAAGGCAAATAATTAGATTCGGCACAGCAGCGTTGAAGTTTCTTATTTAAATCCTCTTTTTTGGGGTTTTTTCTCACAAATTTTTCAAAAGGAAAAGATTGGTCATAACATGTTATAAAGATAAAAACAAGTAAAACTCAATAAAAAAATTAATACAAATATAGTTTTTTTTAAAGGGACACAAAAAATAAGGGAAAAAAAACAGGAAGAGAAAATGCAAAATATGGGCATCAACCAAGTAATAAAAAGCGAGAAACAAATTGCTGTTTCGTTTATTTTTTTGTAAAGTTTTTTTGTAAAGTTTTTTTTCATATTTGGAGGTACAGCACCGAACGGGAGATAAGGTAGGAACAGGCTGGGAAACAGTCAGAGGAAAGCGGAATCTGAGTGGGGAATGTCTTTTCGGAAAAATGTGTTCCGTGCTACGTTCCACCCCAAAGACGGAGCTCGCCGAATAAGGACCCAAAGAAATCCGTTTTTTTTTTTACTATCTACCCGAAATCTGCCGGAAAAGGTCGACTTGAACAAAAAAAGGGCGATGAGTCACTCATCTCATCGCCCTATCAGGAACTCGTCTTTGTCAAATGAACAAATTAAACCAATTCAGACCTAATCAATTCTGCGGCCATGGTATTTTTGGAAGACTCCTGGTCCATGCTGGAGATGGTGTCAGCTAAGGCAGCCCAATCTCCTTTTTCCAGGTCGGTCTTTAAATTTGCAAGCACTTCGCTTTTCGCTTGGTTTCGGAAGGTCAAAGACACCCTCCTTGACTAAAGTGGCAACCAGATACATCACACAGATGGAATGTGCTCTAAGTAGAAAAATAATATTTTGAAAATTAATTAGATCTAGCTATACTACCTCAACCAACAACACTCTCGATGTTCCCCGCAGTCACTATAAACCCAAGCCCAATCTGTCTTCGCTTGAAAATAAGAACACCTAATAGATATCTGACAGTATGCGAAGAAACTGGCCCCGATGGAATACAGCCGAATCTCCCGAAAGTCAACTGTAAACCGAAGAAGGTTGCAAAAAAACAAAAAATTGTCACGGCGCCTTGGAAAATAAGTCATCTCTCCTTGGTGCAAAGTTAAGCAAAAAAAAAATCAAAATACTATTACTTATAGCCGAGTTACGAACGCAGAAACTGCTTTATAAAAACGGCGTTAGTAGCGACGGGGTTCCAGTTTTGAAGAGAGGCATAGGGGGTATACAAAAGGAGATACTAGTCCCGCAAGACATTATTACACACACCTGTAATGGTTTAGTACACCTATGTAACAGGGAAAATTTTCTAAAAGATGCAGGTGTCTCTTACATAATAAGGAATGTTTACTTTGGATGTTATGTAAGATGGAATGTTTTTTCTAAAAGATGCAGGTGCCTGTTACGTAATAGTCCTTATTAGAGTCCAATAGTTAAGCGGGGAATACGCATCAAAGCATCATCTATTTTAGAGAATTTATTTTCTCCTGGGACTTGTTGTTATTCACCCTCATGCTTCTATTCTAAGAGCAGATTTTGTTTACGATTCGAAGTGTGACCATCCCTGTCTCATATATTTTAATTGCAGACTTCTTTGTCCGTTAATTTCATTTAGGATTGGCTGTGATGTTTGCTGTCGCGTGTCTTCTAGCCACAGATCTGGTTCTGAAACATCTTCTTGTATTCTACCGCAGACATTTTTCTTGGCGTTTGCTTTGGCTGTTTGGATTCATTCAAAATAATGTATAATTTTGTTGGAAGTCATAGATACCAACAAACTTCTTTCGACGCCTCCTCTTCCTCTGGAACGAACCAGACAGCAAGCCGACGGCCACGGCGGAATGAGGAGCCTAACCCCCTGGGTTGTATGGACGATTCGGGGCAGACGTCCACCCGGGACGGGCTCATGGGCCATATTCCCAGCACGGTTTCAGGGCCGGCCCGGCCTCTGTCGACCCTGGGAAACAGCAACCACGGCCTGGGCGTCGCGGCCTATCGGCCCTTCTTCTGAGCCTTGCGGGCGGCGATGCGCTCGTTCTCCCAGTGCGACCGCTCGCAGAACAGCTCAAGGGCCCGCAGGCCGACCGGCCCTTACACCGCCCGCGCCTCTTCGAGCAGGGCGGTGAATGCATTTGTCAGCAAAAAAGTAATTCTACCGTCATCGTTCGTTGGATCAAGACGTTACTCTACTGGAGATTATGAAGATGCCTTGGCTATTGTTTGTCGTCTTGGATCTCCAGATTTCTTTATAACTCTATCTTGCAATTCTGATTGGGCTGAATTTAAAGAAGCAGCAAGAATATATGTATATGATTGAATTTTAAAAACGTGGACTACCACATAAGCATTAGATATTGATCATGACCCCTCAGGATTAAATCCATAATCCAGTTGAAATTGATGATTTTATATCAGCCAAAATTCCGAATTCCAACGATAGATTATCAAGAGAACTAGTTTTATATATTTTCGTCTTTCAGGGCCCAAATGTATTTGCTTGGTTCTGTAGAGTGTCTGTGCTTTGTGTGCCGAAATGAGGTGGTGTGGTTTCTGTATCTTGTTTTGATTTCGTTTTCAGTGAGTCCGACGTAGGTCTCGGTGGTGTTGTTGTCTTGGCGTGTGACGGTGGCTTGGTAGATGACTGATTTTTGTAAGCAGTTTCCGTTGAGTGGGCATGTGTCCTTTTGTCGGCAGTTGCATGTCTTATTTTCCTTAGTGGTCACTGTTGCGTTGTTGTTGTTGGTTAGGGCGGTGTTGTTGTTGTTGTTGCTGCTGTTGATCGGCTGTTCAGAATTTATGAAAAAGAGGAGGAAAAAAGGAAAAAAAAGGAAGAGCTAAAAAAATTAGCTTTAATTTGCACTTTCAGGAACAGAAAAAAACATAAGTAAAATCAGAAAAAAAAATATTAGATTACAAAAACATAATAATGAATATATGGCTTCTATCTGTATTGGACTATCTGTATTAGCTTTATCTATAATTAAACCATTGTTAATGTCCCCAACTACTTGATTTTTATTGACAAATTTTAATAAAAAAATGGGGTTACACCCCCCTCTCCCAGGGCCAGACTGTATATACCGGTGAAAATACGTCACCGTTCAAACCTTGAAATTTCAAGAGATTTGACAAGGTTATACCCGGCGATAACAAAGGCTTGCCCGATGTTGAGGGCGGCCAGCGACAGGCGGTTATTGCGTCGGGCGTTTTCCCATCCAGCCAGATTGCGATCGTATTCGTTGGCCTCGAACTCGGCGTTGCCGAAGACCTTTACGGTTTCGAAGTTAAGCAGGCCGTCCACGACACGCCTAATCCCCGTGTTGTCGGCCTGGTTCATCTCCCTGACAAACCGTGTGCGCCACTCGGTGACCACCACGGAGAAACCGATGTAACAAGTCACCGCCACCACTACGATGAGTGGGAAGGTCCAGTCGAAATTGATGGCCAGAATGGCGGCGACGAGACCAATTTCCAGCTTTTAGGGTTCATTTATTCATCCATAATAATATCTATTATTTTTTAGTTTGACGCGACTATTGTACCAATGAGAGCCCTGGCCATAAAACACATTTTTTTTTTCAAATGAAAAAAGTATTTTGATGCATTCCTGGGCATTTAAAAATTTACTGTTTTAGTTTTTTTTTTTCTGTGGCTTGGGGTCCCAAGTTGCTCAGAAAAACTAGATTGAGAACTCTTTTTCAGCTCCCCTTCACCCTGATATTTACGGTTATAAGTTTCAAGCTATTCAGAAAAAAAAATTGTAGGCTGGTTTTAAGGCCCCATTTCAGGCAAGCCAATATCATTCTTTTCCATAGCATGTATTTTGACAAGAAGACCATGAGATGGGTTAGCCGACCCGCTAATTTGGGGGCACAATCGCAGCAGAGGTGCCAAAATGAGCCGAAATACGAAACTTACTTCGATAAAGCTTCTATGAGGTGGAAGAAGAGAATAGTTGAAAAGCATGGCGATTGTGGCGCAGCCTCAAGGATTCAGCGAAGTGTAGAGTTGCGAATCTCAGCACCACAAGCTGTCGTCGGACACGGCACGACCAGCAGTCCGCAGAAACCTTCGTCGCCTGTCGCATCGAAGCAAGCTGGTAGCGACCGTGACCGTAGTCGGCACGGAACCTACAATACTCCAACGAGGTCAGGACGACCGATTCTCAATGTTCCCTTCACTCGTATCTGAGCTTCCAATAGACTCATTATCCCCTGCTGGTTGTCTCTATGCACTTGACTCCATATTGACATTCACATTTTATGAATCATTGTTGGGAACATCCAAGGGACATTCACTTCACATCTCTGATGTCAGAAAAAATGGAAAAACTGTCACTGGTGTTTCAGCTTTTTGCAAACCAAATTTTATTTGAGCGATTTGTAAGCTTATTATTTAGAAAATTAATAATTAATTGGTAAATAAGACTTGAGTAATTAGTTCCGCTTATCAATTTTCACAGTACAGCATGGCAATACTTAGAAAAAAAGGAGAGCCGCACATCCATATTTTGATCTTTTACCGAAATCTCGAAGCGCTCATCCTGTGGCAGACGTTTTTCTGATATGTCCAGACCCGCCATAAGCTTGAGGCGCGAAACCAGCGCCGAGGCGATACGTTTCTCGTTGAGAATTTGCTCTTGCAAGACGCCATCAACTCGCTGGCGTAAGCGTAAAACCTGTACATCAGGCTCTATATGAACGTCAGATGCGCGTATTTGAACCGCATCTTCGAAGACTGACTGCAGTAATCTGGCAACTGGCGTGTTGTCCTCTTCATTACTCTCAAACGTATTGAGATGAAACTCATCAACACTCAGTTCACCATCGTTCGGGCCGGGGGTAGCGCTGGTTGGGACCGTGACAGCTCGAACACTGGCGCTCCAGGCCGCGGCTCGACAGGAGGAAGGCGCCGACGCTCGAAAGACAGGTGGTACAGGTAGGGGCGGTGCGGTTGCCGGCTCGGACGAGCTGGCCGTGCCGGTTGGCCTCGAAGTTCTTCGCGACCTGTTCGTGGCAGGAGCCGCAGGTCGTCGGTAGGTTGGCGAAGTGGGTCGGCGCCTCGGGTTGGGCGCTGTGCCGGATGCCGCGATGAGCAGGAACGAATTCGAACGTGCTGGTGTCACCGCCGTGACAGCTCGCGCAGCCGGCCCCCGAGCGGGCGTGCTAATAAGAAAAAGAGTGTTTTTGATCAAGACTATCTTCCAAACTAAACAACGGACTATTAAAAATTGCTACAGTTAAACAGACGACTCCTATTACGTTTGAATTATCCGA
This sequence comes from Alatinidae sp. Z8VKAUB7J3, assembly GCA_010016025.2. Taxonomy (NCBI): domain Eukaryota; kingdom Metazoa; phylum Cnidaria; class Cubozoa; order Carybdeida; family Alatinidae; species Alatinidae sp. Z8VKAUB7J3. The sequence continues at coordinate 23,260,085 of JAAAKM020721499.1, forward strand.
TAAATTGGGAGGGCTGATTATTAGTGCTTTTTTGTTATTGTATGATAATAATTTTTATTACATATAATTTTATCTATAAAATGGATGTTCAGGTAATAAACAAGTTATAATCAAATATAGCTTAAAATACTAAGACTAAAGGTTAAACAGAATGCGTTAATACAAGAAGAATTTCATGATTATGCTAAAGAGTAAATGCCCCAGTTACTGAAAAATTGAAAGAAAATGAAACTGCTCAAACTAGTCAGATGTGTGAAAACAAATTAATTTAATAACAAAACCTTGATCAAAGACGACCATCATGCAAAAAAACTGAAGATAAATCTTAACACTTTCATACAAACAATAACTGTTAAAAGGCATACCTCAGGAGGAGGAGGCAAATCATCGAAATCATCTTCCTCAGGGGCAGCTGAATCCTGCAATTGTAAGCGTCTTTCGAATTCTTCTTTTTCTTTACGTTGTTCTTCTTCACTGATTTTTCTGATATTTTCTTCTTCTATTCTTTTCCTCGAGTTTTCTTCTTCGACTTTCCTTCTCTCTTCTTCCATTCGCTTCCTTTCCGCGACTTGTTTTTTAGCAGTAATGAGTTTTGATTTGAGAAGGGCGTTTTATGGGTTATAAAATGTTGAAAAACTTTGATAACCGTCTTCTGAGCTTAAAAGCAGGGTTCTATGCCAAGAAAAACACGATTTGCTATCGGAAGCCAGTGACCTGAAGCAAAGCTCTCTTTCCAAATTTGGCATATTTCTTTCTTTCCAGAATGTTCTATTTCTGTTAATTAATATTTAATAAAACTTCGTTCTTGACAATTTAAACTACTTTAACTCTACTGAAAAACCTTTCTATTTTATTTTTCTACTTTCTGAAATATTTTACAAGTTATTACGTTTGATGAATGATACATAAATAGTGATTCTATCGACACCGTTTTAGCTCGGATAGCTAATGATGTTACTAGTTCATCGCTAATTGGACATTTAGAGAAATTGGGTGCTGTTCGAATAATGGCTGAAATGGCAGATTTGGAAGACACGTGTCGAGCGACTATCATAACATCAAAGCTAATGACGATTGTCGAACGTATGGTTGATCGTCTTATTGAATCAGATGACGTGAGTAAAAAATTAATTAGTATAAAAGGCATACAAATTGGAAGTTTTTGTGAGTGAGATAGGAACCTTTTGGGAGAGATCCTAAAATTATTGAAACAACTAGAAAAAAATATATGGATTTTAGGAAGGGGCTACAGGTTGTTAGAGGTACATGGGGGAGGGGGGCTAGTTGCTCTCCATCATATTTGACTCTTAAAAGGGAACTAGACCTATACTTTCCGAATCAAATAAGCCTCTTCTAAAGTTCACACGAACACCCCTTCCATTAAAACCTTATATGCCCATGGGGCATAACTTACAACCTTTACTTCCAGACTCTGGGGGTGTCTGTCAACCTCAAAGGCTTTATTATATATCTTTGGACTATTTTTGAACAAATGGCTGTCTCGAAATTTCTATCGGATGCATTTGTGGAAAATATGATATGGAGGTTGCCCCCGATCACTTTGACTCTTAAAAAGGGTACCTATCTACAAAAGTTTTGAACTTTATATTATTTACCAGAAGGAAAATCACGGATGCGTGTTAAATTTTTCTGGTAACTTGAAAATGGCACTAGAACTTTTAATTTGCGTTACAATGAGCCCTCCTGCGACATTCTAGGACCACTTGGTCAATAAATTAACCCATTAAAGACAAAGAAACTGTGAAAATTTCCCTGATTTTGAAAGAGGGAGGAAACATCTCTTAACAGAGAAAGAATTTTATTTAAAATCAAATCATTAGAATAGGGGTATTAGAGAATCCTGCTATAGAGGTTTCAAGCCCCTATCTACAAAAGTTTTGAACTTTGTATTATTTACATATGTCACTTGGTTAATACCAAGACCCATAAACAGTGGATCAACTTAGTTAAATCTAGTACTACCACCATGCAGTAGTACTTCCTCTCCACCTGGGAAGCATAGAATATAGTTCTTGATACTTTTCAATCGATTAGTTTCTCAAAATTTTACATTAATTGCGAATTGTTCCTCTTTGGGGCATAGCTGTAGTTAGGCGTCATAAAATGGTAGAAAACGATACTTCCCATGGTACAATCTTTATTTTCACTTAAAAAGCAACATTATATTTACGTTCAATTGAGCTTTCTCCGAATTTTCTAGGATCTTCAGTTTGGTATGATCACCACAGGAAAAATTTTTGAGATAAAAAAAAAGTTCAAAGATCATACAACAAGACCTTTGGGGTTGATACTGCCACCAAAGCCTGGAAATAAAGGTTTTAAGCTATGTCCTGGGGGCATATGAGGTTTTTATGGAAAGGGTGGTCATCTAAAATATAGAAAAAGGTTAATTTGATTTGAAATTGAAAGTTCTAGTTTTCTTTTAAGAATCAGAAGTGATAGGAGGGCAACTATCCCCCTTCCTCTCCTGAAGCCGTCTTTCCCCAAAACGCATATCATCGAAATTGTGAGATAGCAATGTTGTTCAAAATAGTCCAAAGAACATGTAACAATCCAATAAATAAATTCAGCAGCTTTGGCTCTGGCTTTGGCCTGCCAACTGGGAAGCAGGATTGGCCACGCGACCGGAATCTCAATATGATATAGCATGTAGTGTAAAACCAACTTAACTAAAAATTCCGGGGAAAGAGGTAGGGCAAAAACTATAGCCTAGTCAAAGTAGAATCGATCCTGGTGACAAAATTTAATATAAACCTTGCAGAAAACAATCGAACCAAGTCCACTATTTTGTATGTTTTACAGTTAATTAAATTTTGACTTTCACAGTAAGAAAAAAAATTCATGAGGATAAGGATTAGTAGCTGAGATTACTATTCTCAGTTAATTAATAAATTAATAAAAATAACTTATTATCAAATTCAAGTATTTTTGCCCCCTGGATCCATGTAACGTCTATTCCTTTATGAGAAACGCAATTTTCTAACATTCCTTTTGGTTGTTTAAAAATTATGAAGCTTTTAGGGCAGTATCACATTTTCGTCAATGTTGCCACGTTGAATCGTGAAAGGAAACTAGCGAAACTAATTAGTTGAATTGGAAAACACTTATGGTCAGTGAAAATTCAAAAATTAGCGATATCTTGATTCCCTAAGACAGCTACATCTTCAAGGAAAGCTACATTTTCTTAAGCTGTTTAGTGCCATGTATTTTCAAGTTTTTATATGCTGGGTTTTCATCCACGTTTCTTTCATGGTACACCTACTTTATATATATATTTTTTTTTTACCCCAAGTTGATAGTTAATTGAAACTACAGTTTGTGTTAAACTGATTTTACAATTTTGTTCGATATTTAAATGTTTTGATGTATATACTTTTTGAAAGTCTTGGTAAAGGCAGTTCTTGAATGAGTTTGAAGTTTAGTTTTTATGCTTGTTTCAAGCCTTCCTTAAAAAATTCTACGATTCATGTAAAAATCACTTCAAAGTGAAAAGAATGTTTTTCATTCTTTATTTTAACCATTAACAGTTCCTAAGAAATTCTAAGGCCAACAAGAAAAAATTCATATGGTGCCCTAAAGGCAAGATCTGTAGGCCTTATGTTCTGGTAGTGAAGTGGGTGAAGTTTTAAGGATTTTCTGTATCTCTTCTATTGCAGTTCAGTTCCGGGTTTGGCTATAACAACGGCATCTGGTCACAACAACAAGGCCCGCGCTCACCGTCCGGATTCGGTAACATGAGATCAACACCGCCAAGCATGTGGCAGTTTCCGACATCGGAACAGCAAAACCAGACCGGCTTTCCGTCTCCTCAGATGTCCCGTGCGCCCGGAATCAAACCGACCGACAGCTGGTCAACTGCTACCGACGAGCAGCTGAGTCCTCCGGCCACGAGCCAACAAGATAGTCTGTTTCCGACCCCCCCTCCTGTTATGACCACTCTATCTGTAGTTAAAATTAAGGAACTATTAAGAAACTTTTTTCAACTACGATTGCTTCAAAACAGGCCCAAAATAAGGAACTTTAAAAACTAGGCCTTGAGGTAGGTTCTTTATAAAAAAAGCGTGTAGTATAGTTGGGATATAGCATAATAAATAGTTTATAGTATAGTTATTATGGTATTGTAAATTTTTTTAGCATAGTGTACTTCAGTATGAAATAGTAGAGTATCGTTAAGTATTGAATAGTCTAGTAAAGAATAGTATATAGTATAGTTAAGTATAGTATAGAAAAGTAAAGTATAGCAAAGTATAGTATAGTACAGTTAATGAGCCAATAACCATTCGTTGTTTGAAACAGGTCATCGGAAAACTTAGGCAGGTTGCCCGTGCCATACGCTGCATGATCACGCACGAGCAGCGGCGGGTTATGCTCGACATACCCAAACTCGCCCGTATGCATGTCCAGCATGAACTGCGCGAGTGCGCGTTCAAGGAGCGCAAGCGCACCCTTTAGGATCACGAAACGGGCGCCGGAAATCTTCCCCGCCGTTTCAAAGTCCATCAAGCCCAGCGCTTCACCAATCTCAAAGTGCTGCTTGGGTGCAAAGTCAAACGATGGCGGCGCCCCAACTTTGCGAACTTCCGTATTGGCGGTTTCATCCGTCCCAACTTTCCCCCCCCCCCCCCCCCAGGGTTCTGACGAAATTGCACCATTGGTATCACTGCAACTATTATTTGAGTGTACATTTCTGTTTATAGACTGAAATTTATCTCAAGTTTCAACTTTTAAAATAGTTGTCAAGACTAACGGAATATCGAAGGCAGTTTGTTTTTCTTTTAGGTACATAAAGAGTCTAATTCGGAAGATTGTAATTCATTCGTACCAAGATTGTGTGATGTTTGCGCAGTTACTAAAAATTTTACTTAATAAGAAAAGATGCGAGTGAAAAAAAAAAAAATCTGAAATACAGTTTCAGTCAATTCCAAAAAGACGAAAATTCGTTTTTCCGTTCCACATTTGGTTACAGTACATTTCCAAGCAGCACACGGGTGCTGAAAATGCATTTTCACTTAGAATATTCGATCAATGTGCTGCCAAAACCCGGATTTTTTTTTACGCGACACAAAGTGAATCGGGAGGGGGGCTCAGATGGAATTCATGCCCACCCCAAGGTTTGGCCCAAATGGCGCCCCTGGGAAGGTGTGAGCACGCCATAACTTAAACACCTTATGAATCTTGCATGTTGTTTCAAGACCTCTGGTGGGGTGTCCATATTGCTGATGGACGGGTTCTCTTTAGTAACACATATAGTGAGAGCCAATTCAAGTTTTGTTGCACGGTCTATGTCGTCGATGCGTATGTACCAGCGACCGCCCTGTTGCCTGGCTTGCAGAAAGCTGGCTAAGGCGGTCAGCAGCGAACCCATATGCAAGGGTCCGGTGGGCGACGGGGCGAAACGGGTGGTGGTCATGGGGGTCTCCTGTTGGCTGAGCCTTTCCCATGATCCGCCGCGCTTGTCCAGCTTTCCCGCCCGCGCCACACCGCCCCCGGGAGGAACAGGTCAGCCGCGCAGCCATCCCGCCTCAGGTCGTCTCAGCTCGCCTCCACCGGCCAATGCCCCTGTAGTTCCCGCAGACCGGCGCCGATCAGTTCGCCCAGGACCGCCAAGTCGATATACCTCTTTGCGCACTGAACCAAGCCCCGACCTGGCATACGCATTCTGCAAGTATGACATCTCTGCACGCCCGCTACTGGTGCAAGGTGCTATTCCGCCGAGTTACTGGTCGGTCAGCGTCTATAGTGAAACGGGCGACAACGTCTACACTCTCAATGACCGTAAAGCCGGAGTTGAGCAGATAAGCCTAATGGACGTGAACGCAGGAGAGACCTTCGAGGAAGATGAACGACCCGAGAACACCATCATCGTCCGCACACCGACGGCGACCGGTTTGATCCTGTTCCGGGCATTCGTTTCTGACCGTTCACAGTCCGGTCTGATCGAGCGCCACCTGGATTGATAACCTTATTGTTGTCCGCATCTCTGGCGGTCTTTGGCTCTTCGACAGAAAGGCCGAAAGCCTCCCCCTTGATTCATCGGTACGTTCGCTCATCGTTCCGTTCTCATGTCGTAGTGACCCCATAATACGTACACGATTCCGCTGCTTCTCTTCTTTTGCTTGCGTACTTGTGGTGGAGAGTATGCATGGAAGAATAACCTGCCCTTCTCAAGTACGACTATCGACGACAAAAGACCAACAGGCCGCTGCTACTGAGTTAGTTTCAGAGAGCTGAAAGTATCGACTGCAGAACAATAAAACGGACTAGAGCGGTTATTATAGGGCGATGGTCGTTCTTGAACAAAGTTGTCAATTCAAATTTTGATCGGATACATTTGGGGAAAAAGGGCGTTGAAGGGAGGCTACTTTACCCTTCAATCATTTTTGTCGCCATGAAAGGCACTCGAACTTTTAATTTCTATTCAAAGGAGCCTTCTCCCTACCGTATAGGACCATGGGTTCGATGCGATCACCCTGGAAAAAAAACACACACAAAAATAATAAGAAAAAACACTCGGTCTTTCTTACGGCAAAAAATAAAAAATTCCAGAGATAGTACCCTGAATTCTCAACTTTATGGTTCTCATATATGCTGAATCCGAGAGTATTATTTCCATTGAGATAATTTTCTTGCGTCAACTTCCGATTTCACTCGGATCGAAAATATAATCCGCCGAACAGAACTCACATTTCACCGGACAGTTCTTCCCAAGACTCAAGGGTATCTTGCCCGCGTCCATTTCCCGTCTCAGGACTTCACGGTAGTCTTTACCTTCAAGCACCTTAGTCTGTTCTAACATTGGGATACGACGACTCACAGTCTCAACCTCTCATATTCTTCCATTAGACAAAACAAACATGGTACAAACACCTCGATTCCATTATTTATTCATTATGAAAGCCGCAATCTTCCTCTCTTAACATCGCCCATGCAAAACCAGGACATTCAAGAGGCCCTCTTACTCTTCGACCTATTAACTTCCCACGATTTGTGCCGGAGATAAAAGTATTTAGTTTTAATGAAACTTACATCATCAGTACGCGTAAATTTTGTTTTTCGATTAAATGGATCAGAATTTTCTTTTTTAAACTTAAGGAAAGGGTAGTCCCTAAAATATTCTAGCATGCATCTGCGGAAAACACTAAAAATCAATTCAGAAGAATTATCTTTGGAGCAATTGGGCCGCTAAAGGAGTTCCCTGTTGTGTAACCCGTTTTGGTTAACAGGCTCGCCGACAAGAGACGTAAAATTCCACTGCCTCTTCAGTCAAATCTCACAGTCGCACCGCAAATTCTCGACAGCTCTCAGATCTGAGGGGGGGGGGAGTGGAATGACGGTTAATTCGGAAAAAATTAAAAAAATAAGGCATTTTTAACTTACGAACAGGTGATCGGATCTTAATGAAATTTGATATTTGAAGGACCTCGTGTTTCAGAACTCTTATTTTAAATCCCGATCAAATCCGGTGACACTGAGGGGAGCTGGAAGGAAAACCCGGAAATCTTGGAAATCGCTTAGAGTTGATAGATCGGGATGAAACTTGGCAGGAAGAATAAGCAAAAGTCTTAGATACGTGTTTGACATAACCGGACCGGATCTGCTCTACTTGGGGGAGTTGGGGGGATTTCCAGTGCTTTGGCATGCTATACCGGCAGATATGGTTCCAAAGACCAGTTTGCCCGGGCGCAGGTCTCGGAAAACGGCAATGTGGTCAATTTTGAAACCACTCAGACCCTCAGCTTCCGCGAGGGACTTTCCGTTGTGGTGGAAATGCCTAAGGGGAGCATCACTGCCCCTTTCTCGGCCAAGGAACTGGAATGGTTATTACGCGATTATCTGGTTGAACTGTTCCTGGCCGCCGGCGCTATTTTGCTAACCATGTTCTACACGATCCGGTGGCTGATTGTGGGCCGCGACCTGCCTGAGGGCATTATCGTGCCGCGCTGGGATGTCCCCAAGGACATGTCTCCGGCCCTGATGAATTCTATAGAGTCAAATTCGATCATATAAATTATAGATTTTAAAAGCTTTCTTTATGAGGCAACTAAAATTAATTTTCATATCAAATGCATATGAATGAAGTAAAAAAAATTATATGCAAATCATAGGACTGATTTGAAGTCTTATTTATCTGATCTTTAAAGGGGTGATATAAATTTGATGGCACGAAATCAGTTTTTTTCATCTTCACACACAGTGTGTTTTGTTGTTGTAGCTTTCTTTTAATAATTTCCCTTAATGCTAATTATTTTAACTGTAGGGTTAAAATTTGATCAAATAAATTATAGATTTTTAAAGCTTTCTTTATGAGGTAACTAAAATCTACTATTATAAACCCTATATTACAGGCTCTGTTCTCAATTGGGGATTGATTTTTTTTAGTTAGTTAAATAAAGTGGTTCAGTTCACGACAATCAATTCAGAATTTAGAAGAACCATTTCTAAAAACACATTACTGAAGATAATGACCAAAACCGTATCCAGGGGATTACCGGGTCTAGCTCCCACCCCCACCAATTTTTTTTCTGACTTGTAAAATGTAACAAAAATGCATATTAACACATTCTGATGCAAATGTGCATAAAAATATATTTCTGATGCTTTTTGTAATTTTTTTTTGTTTAAAAACCCCTCCCCCGAACAAAAAACTTGATAATGACCTTATAAGTCCAAAACAAATCCTTATAAGTCTAGATAATTGACTGAGAGTAGAACTACCGTTCCCCAAAACCCCGTAAAAGCCAGACCATTATTTGCGCTTTACTGGAAACGATTTTTATTTTGAAAAGGATATGTTTCATTTGTCCAGAGATGTAGCTTCACCATTTTTATTGGGGGGGGGGATAAAAGTGGTTCATATCCGGATAGTAAAGGGGCATGGGCTATATAATAGTTTTTTCTCCAATTTTCTGGGGGGGGATTTACCCCCCTGCCCCCCGAAACGACGCCCCCTGGCTATTGCTATAACCATGATTTGCTTCAGAGTTTCAATTATTCTAATAACATTTTCTGATTCCCCGCTGCTAGTAATACCGATAGCTACGTCATTCTTTTTCCCAAGGGCTACTATCTGCCTCGAAAATATATTTTCGTAGGAGTAATCATTTGCTATTGAAGTAATGACAGAAGAATCCGTTGCCAGGGAGATTGCAGGAAGAGCTTTTCTTTCCATCAAAAACCTGTTTATAAATTCTGCTGCAATGTGCTGCGCATCGGAAGCACTGCCGCCGTTGCCAAAAATGAGCAGTTTTCCGCCGGATTTAAAACATTTGTTAATTATGTTTGTGGCATTAATTACGCTGTCCAGCGATTCCTGTGCAAATTTAAGTTTCAGGTATCCCATGATTTACCTTCGGAATAAAATATCATTAATAATCATTAATTTTGGGCGATGGTCAGGGTCAGGCTTATCTCATATTTGTGTCATTTAAAAAACCCTCGCATAAAAACCTTATATGCCCCCAGGGCACAACTTACAACACTTGTTCCTGGCTCTTGGGTTTTGTGTCGGCCTCGGGTTTTTTTTTATCTGATTTTCGAACTTATTTTTTAAACATGGCCATCTAAAAAATTTGAGGGGATGAATCTGGGAAAAAGAGGGCGGGGGCTGGTTGCCCCCCAGTACCTATTGACTCTTCAAAAGGGAACTAGAAATTTCAATACCTTATCGAATGTGAATAATCCAAATTTTCATTTGCGCAAAGACTAAAGCTCACGCCCAGAATTAGAATTAAAACAATCTGCTGTGAGTAGGCTCATGGGCAAGGGGAAGAAACAAGTGTGTTTTCTTAAATCTTACTATTTTCATCTACCTAACGGAGGGTTGCTGTCATACCTATTGGTCGAACCTGTCCAGAGTGTCCACGTCTGAGATAATTGTAATAAAAAAGTAAAATAAATTCCCATGGTGTTTTCCAAGAAATGACCAGCAAGGCCACACAGACCAGAAGGATCAAAGTGCGGTTGAAAATAAATTGTCCTGCTTATTTTCCCTTTGAGAACAACTTAGCAAGAAGGAGTGTCAAAGAATCGAATGTCAACATGTAGTATTAAGGAAGCCTATGTGAGTAAGATGATAAAAGTAACAGAAGGAGATAGATGGTCCCTCATATCCTTGGGGTCGAAATCTCAAGGAAAGAACGTCGAGTTGAAATTTGTGGATACAATGAAACGTCAGTTTGAATTCTCAGTAGATTCATTTCAAACAGTGCTGGATAGTTTTTTAGTATTCCAAGAGTGTGCACACATGCCAATTAGTGAATCGTTTTATCCAACAGTTATTGGAGACTCTGTTTATGGTGATTTTAGAGAAGCATTGTTGCATTTGCATTAAAGACTGATTGCAACACGCCCTTAAAGCACTTCTATCTGCTTGACGATTGGCAACAATCATAAAAAAGCAAACAGTGAAGGTTTTTTGCAGCACAGGTAGATGTCCACATTATTCCAGAGGGACTTGAGCAACTTCCACAGAAAGTATCAATCAGACAGAAAAAGGCCATAATCAGTCACTTAGCTACTCATAAAACCAGACCAATAACGTGTCCAGGCAATAATAGATGAACCATCGATATGAAAATCATTATATTCAGTAGAAAGTATCGGACTTGGTAAGAAGCAATACGTTGATTAAGAATTGTATCCCAAATGGGGTTTTGTGTCAAGGACTTATATCATTTTAGTGCCTCGTGCTGGTGGCAAATGGAACGAGAAAAGTGCATCCGCATATTTTCCGGCATTCTTTTGCCACTCAGTTGTTAGAAAATGGCGCCGATCTTCGCGCTGTGCAGGAAATGTTAGGCCATTCCGATATTGCCACAACCCAGATTTACACCCATGTAACCCGGCAGTATTTGAAAGAGGAGTATAAGAGTTATCATCCGCGTGGTTGACACAAAACACAATATTTTGTAAATTCATCTCCCTAACTGCCGCTGGAGGTTTAAATGTTCTTAAAAGGTCGAAAAAATCGCTCCTACCAATATACCCCCCGGTTTTACGATCCGGCATAAGAGCGTTGAGAGGGAGATCAACGTCTCGGCCCACGTAGCCGTGTGGTATGCGATCGCGGCGATCGTGCTGGGCGCCAAGCCGCTGTCGGAAAAGGTCAGCCGCACCGCCTTCCTGATGTACATCCTGTTCCTGCAAATCGCGAGCGCCCACCACCTGCTGGCCGAGCCCGGCGTCGGCGCGGAGTGGAAGGTCTTCAACACCAGCTACGCGATCTACCTGGCGGTGCTCGGCAGCATGATCCACGGCCTGAGCGTGCCGGGCGCGATCGAGGCGGCACAGCGCCGCCGCGGCCTGACCCACGGCATCTTCGAATGGCTGCGCAAGGCGCCCTGGGGCAACCCGGCGTTTTCGTTAATGAAGATTAAAAAGTGAATAAGTAGCTGAAAATTACTGAAAGAAAGTGGATTTTTTGCCGTTTTGGGTCGCAGCACTTAGAAAGAAAAAAAGAAATTGTCCTAAAATGAGTCTTTCTATTCCTGAGTTGTATTGAAAACACTTATACAACTTTAAATTGCCTTTTTTTTATAATTTCCATTCTTGAAAATTTTAAAAAGTTACACTTTAGCATAGAGTGCGTGAGGGGGTTACCCCACTCAAATAAAGCATATTTTCTGTTTGTTTCAATTTTATTATCACTCTTTACTTTCGTAAAAAAAAATTTTATATTCAATATCCGTTTGTTTTTAATAGCGCTACCATCCACAAAGTATATCGCTCGCTTTTATCGGCCTGCGGTACGCTTAAGGCTTTTAGTAGTACATGTGAGGAATACTCTTATGGCAGCAAAGACGGAAGCCTTTTCACCAATGCTTTTATCGACGCCATTGATCATTTTATCAACATCAGTACTCAGACGCTAAGTTGGAAAACTTTGTTAGATTGGACTCGGACTTCTACGGCGCAACAAGCAAATCGCATTTTCCGGCTTCAGCATCCCGTATTTTATTTTAGTAAGAATTATCATTCGCCATGCAGGCCGTAAGTTAAGCGTATTTAAAAAGTAAAAGCGGGTAATTATGAAAGAGAAGACTGTCTCAAAACTTAAAACTAGGATACTATTTTTAAATACAAACAGCCAAACTATTTTTTATCCGACTGAATGTTTAGCCTTGCATAGAAATGGGCACATATGGCGGGGGGCAAGGTGCCCCCTCCAAACTACAAATAGATATAAAGCAATTATAATTAAAAATTACGTAATATACCCTATATTTACATCTTTGCAAACACAAATGGGATCATCGAATCGTAAGCAAATTTGCAAATGTCAAAATCTCTGTTATGATAAACTTACAATCATCCCATACAATAAACCATCTGTTTTGTGCTGAAAGTTTTATCACGAATCCCATGCATTTCTTAATCGGCTATCGTGAAGTGTACTAGACCTCGAAGTCCCATCTGAAATATTGTATCACCTACAGCAAATTGATAACGGTTATGGAGCAACGCATGCGACAATGGATACGGAAAATTTATTAAGTTTCGGTTCATGATTGCAATGATTTAAATAGCTCCAAAAGTCAGTTCTATATTCAACAATAAAGTTGATCCATTGAATATTGTTTTTTTTTTGTCTCAGTTTTAGCAAAGTTTCCTTCCTGGTCTTCTGAGTGATGACTCTACATGGTAGTCCTACGGTCATGGATTTTCCGTGAAACGATTGATTGACTGAAGCGAAGACGTATCTAGCTAAAAATGAATAGTTTTAGCCGTCAAAATCGGGAATGCAAAGTTGTGTGCCGGAAAGGAAAAAAAAGCTTCCAAATATTACGCTGCTCAAGATTGTACCATGAGCTTCTTTGCTTCACGACTCCTCTGCTTGAGCGATACCGACTCCTCTATTGATGAAACCCTATGCCAGATGGGTAAACAGGTTAACCAATAGCTTAGATAGATCTTGTTGTTTAACACCAAGAATATGCTAAGAAAGAACTCGGGGCAAAAATTTACCTCTGTTTCACAACGACTTCTGTTTCACAGCGATTCCTCTGCTCGAGTAAGGGCTCTTGCAAGTTAGGGTAAGTTGTAAGAAGAATATGCCTGCGCCATTTTCCCCATGAAGGTAGTTAAACCCTGGACCACGCTTCACGTCCAAGTTCTGCATGTTGCTTAGGTCTTTAACTACCAGGTGCTGGAGGTACACAATTTAGCTGCTCAAGCCCAGTCTAATTTATCTTGAGACTCGGCAGATCAACTCCGTCATTTCCATCATTCTCCACAGGACCCACCACGCAAACGCATGATCATAGGAGGTGACGTTAGAGGCGCATAGGCATGACGACATACACCGCGTTGTCGTCTACATCGGCCTCTATAAGCGCAGAGCTGTTGGCGTCTGAAACACTAATACGCACTTGGTCCGTAGCTACAGCGTTCGTATTTAGTGTTTGTACCATTAATATCCGCCTCCGTTATAGTTTGTTTGTAAGTGCCTGTCCTTGCACTAAACAGGCTTTTACAATTCCTGGTCAAAGACGTTTTCTTAGAATCTTTGCTCACCAGTTGTTTGATCTAAATGTAGCATGAGACTGTGGGGAATATTTGAACATGAAATCCTGAAACAACAATTTGAGACGGCCATTTTAAATAGTTCCTGAGATTCTTTCACACATTTTCTATGGTCATTCGTGATGTTATTTTTGTGAAACGGATTTCAATCTTTAATATAGGAGTAGACTTGCAAATGCTGTTACTGTTTCTAGTACTTAATATTAAGCATTTCGTCCGGAGGGGAAGTACCGTTTGTCACTGCGGCGGGCCCCCAAGTAGGTGTTACGTAATAACGACGCATATATGACGCAATCTTGCGTGACTTGATAGATTTATTGGGGGTGAGGTAACTTACGTGACTCGGTAGATTTATTGAGAACGATGGCAGCGCACACATGGGTATTACGTAATGACGATGTACCCGCGGAATGTTAAATAACACTTGAAGAGACTTCATTTTCGTTCAATGTTTTTTTCTAATTTTTGTCTCAGGAAACATTTATTAACTATTTGTTGATCTCATTACAGTTATGTTGATGTTATGTTGCATCACATGATGGAGGCACAATTTTTTTGGGACATGTTGCATGTCAAACTTCTAGTTTCGTCATAGATGTCAGAAAGAAGTGCACAATATTATTGTAGACCTAAAGTGTAATGAAAATCTCAAGATATTGGCTCTTAGGCAAGATTAACCATGTTGATTAAAGAAAATAGGCCAGGATGAGGCTTTTCAATGCGCTACTTCATACCCTTTAAGTATTGAAATAAAAATTTCTAGCGTAAAGAGTGGGAGATCCAAGGGAACGGCAGTCCCCCCTCTCATATACAGGCTGACTCAGTATGTTCTAATTATGACTTTACCCTTTAGAATGAAGCTTGTTCAGAATATTACGGTTTAAAGTTCTAGCGCTGTTTTTAAGTGACCAAAAATATTGGAGGGCAACTAAACTTCTTCCTGCGCCCTCCTCCCACCCTCACAGACATCCGGTCAAAATTTTAAGTTAGCAGTTTAATTCAGTATAGTTGAAAGCTCTAGTAATTATACATGTGGCAATGACATGACCCCCTTCTCCCACAGCCCCTGGGGAAAGGGTTGTAAGTTATGCATTTTGGCCAATGTTTTGTTTTGCTTGTAGTATTTTTATTGGAATACGGAAATTTTTTGGTGAAATTTTCTGCGAGGGAGGGGGTTTCCAAAAGGAGCATTTTTGGGGGGAGTGGGATTTCCTTGAATGAGCCTATAATCGTCATGATAGCAGCAATTGTATTGAGATCGATCTGAACAGGGACCCTAAATGTATGCAAGATAGCAACAGCAGCAATGGTGAAGCCAACATCAATGGCAAGGCCAAGAGTCGCACTGATCGCATATTTGAACTCAAATCGGAAGGTGATATAGGCTAAGATACAAAGAAGGGCAATCGAAAGGCCTACAAGGGCATTGTTTCGCATCGCATTAGACATTTGCCCGCTGATGCTTGTCCAGCTAGTATCTAGTGTTTTAAGTGACTGAGGGGTGAGCTCCACACCACTTTTTTCTAGCGCTTCGATGACCCATACTAAACGGGGGTTACTTAGAATACTCAATTATCCTAGCCTCTTTTTCTCTCTAGAGACATGTTAGTGAATCAAAACTTGTTAATATTTAATGTCTCTATTCACGATTTTATAGAATAATATTACTTCCATTTGAAGCAACAGAGCAAAAGAAAAATAAAATCAATATGTAAACTATAATAATAGAGAGAGAGAAAGAAAGAGGGAGAGAGAATGTGAGAACAAAAGAAAGAAAGAGAGAGAGAGAGAGAGAGAGAGAGCTGTCTATTCTTCGATTGAAAGTTCCATTGTTGGTTTAAGAATATTTTTGTACAGAGGTGACTTATTTCCACCCATTAGTTCGGAGCATTTTTCCGAGGGCATCGATCTCCCGAACCAGATGTCCCTTGCCCAGTCCACCGATTGCCGGGTTGCAGGACATCACGCCGATGGAGTCGCGGCGCAGGGTCAGCATTGCCGTGCGCGCACCGGTGCGCGCCGCGGCCGCCGCGGCCTTGCAAGCGGTATTCGCTAACCGGCGTCCGTTTGATATAGCCCAAATGCGTAATAGTAACGACGACTTCTTCATCCGGAATCATATCCTCGATACTGATATCGCCGCCGGAATAACTAATTTCCGTTCTCCGCTCGTCGCCATAGCGGTCTTTGATATCCAATAGTTCTTCTTTAATAATTTCTTTTTGCAGTTCTTCCGACGAAGTTTCTGCGAACTCAATCCTGGTCAAACGCACGTCAGTTTTCGAAGGCCTTTTGGCCCCAGCCGCAATCCAGTCTGAAATAATTTGGTAAGCCTCTGAATCCACGTCAAACCGAACTCCACCTTTATGGGCGACGGCGCCAGTTGGCTTGGTCAGTAGCAAACTCTTCGCTGGTTCGCGAAACTCCACCCGTCGTCCCCTCGCCTGCTTCACAATGTTGAAATGGTCAGTGACCGAGTCAAATCCACGAAGTGACAAGCGGAATCCGCCTTTCCCGGAAAGCGCCCCGTGGCACGCGCCCGAATTACAACCCATTTTGGCCAGCACAGGCTGGCGTGTCCTGCAACCCGGGTATGCCACCTGGCCGAAGGGTCTGGGGTCCAGACGATGAGCTGCCACGTCTACCAAACATAACGAACTATATGCTCCGCTCTCAGGCCGGCCTAGCCGGCCTTCCGCTTCAGTTTCGAAAGCAAACCACCGAGGCTCGACCTGGACGCCCTGCCGGGCTGGGCCTTGCCGGAGATGGTGTGTGCCAGGTCATCGAATACGCGCGCAATCGCGTGCTTACCGTCAATCTCACCAATCATCTGTCCGTTGTTGGCTGCCGTTCCAAACAGCTGCGGTTCGAACGGGATTATCGCGTGCACCGACAGGCCAAGTGCACCGGATCTGCAACGGATCGGTGCGTTCAGGTTTCGCGGTGCCTTCAACGCCGTTTCCCGGCTTGATCGCGAGCGTTGGCCGGGCGGTGTTGTTGCGTGCTCCTCTGGCAATCATGCCCAAGGCGTTGCAGAAGCCGCCCGAATTCTGGGGCTCGATGCGGCCATTGTCATGCCCGACGATGCTCCGCTGCTGAAGCTTCAAGGAACCCGCGCCGCGGGTGCTGAAGTGCTGACTTGCGACCGTGTGACGAGCGATCGCTACGCGATTGCCGCCGAGCTTGCGGAGGAGCGCCGCGCCGCGTTCGTGGGTGACATCAACGGCGACGGCATCAATGACGTGATACACCCAATCGTAACCAAGCAGCGAAAGATTTTGATATTACTCGATAGCTAAGAATTAGCTTTATCCATTCACTACATCACATTTTTGAATCTGTTTCAAATATTTTAGAAAGACAAACCTACTGAAAATGTTTTTTGGAAACTTTCGGAAAAACATTTTCGGCACACACAAATGTTTTTCGGTTGAAACTGCAATTTAAACCGAATAGACAAGATATTTGCATATCTTGAAATTTCAGCGTCCTGAAATTTCACCGTACCATAATGTTCATATTGTTCATTGTGTTGATATTGTTCATTAGCTTCAGATTTATCCATTCACCATGCAAGAGTATTGACGCTTTCCGGGATAACCTCTCCCGGCAAGCGATTCCACGTGGCGACTGATCGGGCAAACCTCGTTAAGATATTCTTGGCGGAGAGTATCCTGCTCAAGGTAGACCTGAAGAGATGTACTTCGGCGAGTTGATCGCAAGGGTTTTGCTCGATCAGGAACGAGCTTTGATAGCTCCTCAGATGGAGGTATATACATGTACTTGTTGAAAACCGACATGGACTCCACGTTGAGAAGTTCCTGGATCAACTGTGGGGTTTTAGCTTTCGTGTTACCAGAAGTTGCTGCACGAACTGCTCTATTTTTAATTTTTTGAGTGGAGCAATGTTGCTTTTTGATGCACAGGGGTTTTACAAGGAAATTGTTAGCTTCTTTGAAGGAATTATTATAATATCGTTGGTTTGGTATTCTTGAAGTAGTTCACAGTACTAAAGACTTCAAAATCAGGCCTAAAGTACCAAGGACTTCAAAATAAAAAGATGTCTTGCCCTCTTCACCCATCTGTAACTGTATTCATACCTTAAAAATAACGATTTTTTAAGATCTTTGTTCGGTTGTATTAGAATTAAGAAGTTTTTTAGACAGTGCCGCACTTCTGTCAACGTTGTCACGTTGAACTGATAATATAAATAAGCGAATTTAATTAGTTAAATTTTACAGTGTATTTTGTCTGTAAAAGGAATGCTAATAATGATGAAGTTCAGCGGAATCTTAAACTGGCTAGAGAAACAGCTGAACGTGATGTAATCTCGCGGGCACTATCGATTGCTGGGGGCAAGGTAAGCCGTGCTGCAGAGCTCCTGGGGATTAGCAGGCCCGGATTATATGATCTGCTCGATAAACACGACTTGAAATACAAGTAATTATAGGCGGTACACAGCGTACCTACAGCAGAGGAGATACCTTTATGAGGATTATCAACAGGTTATTGATTGCATTAACCCATATACTCACCGTGGCATTCATTATTCTCGGTATTACAGCGTGCTCCTCATTTGGTAGCCAGGACTTATTGACAGGCACGCGTTGTTAACATTAAAAAAAACACGACTAGTTTTGATACTAAATCGATGTGTAGGTTATTATTATGTTGACATGTTAACAAGGGAAAAGAGGAGCAAAGCATAGGAGTAGGCTGTCTCTTGCAGTTGCAAAATTTTGTGACAGAGAATGATTTTATATCCAAACAAGCAACTTGCTGTTGAAGGTGACGTCCTTAAGCCTTAAGTTACTCCTGGCTTTCGTCATAAGCGAAGGGGTTCAGACAGATCGTCTAGTAATTTCACAGAATTTATCTCATCTACAAAGAAGGCCCATAACTAATGCCGTTTTCAAAGGCCAGAGTTATTCGAAGGCAAAAACAGAATCGATTTTTTGGCATTTTAAGTAGTTATAAGAGCGTATCCAGTATATATTTTTTTTTGGGGGGGGGGTATTTTCTGTCGGGGGGAGTTTTACAAAATAAATCGAAAATTTGTTCATATGCATTTTTGTTGCATTTTTTAGTCAAACAAAAGTTTGGAAAGGGGGTTAAGCCCGATGTCCCCCATGGATGCGGTCTTGCCTATAATAACTTAAATGCCAGTCTACTTTGCTTTTATGAGTATATAATGACTTGAACTTGTAGTAGCCAGTTATTTTAAGACGAAGGTAATGACAAATAGCTAATTATAATTAATGATAATTGGCTTCTAGTCTTTGAGAAATTATCAGACCCTTGTACTCGTCAGTTTTTTAGATTATGAGCTGTTACTTGATTTTTCCAATTGAAAAGCTTTGATGCAGTTTCTATCCTTGAACGGTATGCTGGTTGAGTTTAATGAAGTGGTTAGTGCTCTACACGAGGATGATATTACTGTTTTTAAAGAAGGAAGTGAGGATAGTTGTTGGTTGGGTGTGGAATCAAGAATTAAGAAAAGTTGTGGCAGTAATATTCGTTTGATGGACTCTGTCCTGAGGAAGACAGTGAAGTCTATGGGAGAGTTATCAAATGGGAAGGCATAACTCTTCCAGACTTTGATTACGCAGATGATTACCACTTTCACGAAGAATGAAGAAAGCAAAACGCTCTTACCGCTGCTACAGCGTCGACTGTGATGGTTGAAGAGATGCATCATGGTCGTCATCATTTTATTCTATTCTTCTGTGTTTCCTTTTTTGTGAGGTGAATATGCGATGACGACGACGGCGACGAATACGACTCTATGATAATATGTATCATCATAGTACTCGCTCTTCCACTGCATATTCTATTAGTTCTTTTGCTTCACCCCTGGGTGATAAAGTAAGTATATGTATTCTAGAGAGTCTAATGTACGAGTCGTCCCAAGATGAAAAGAAGGAACTAAACTTTTGTGCTTTTGGGGGGGGAAAATAATAATGAATAAAGAATTGAATAGCAGATGTTTTTTCCGTTATCTGATTTCGGGGTACTGTTAAAGGCCCATATGGCTACTGCTATAGGCCTGTATGCATTAGTGATTATTCTATAGGAAAATCAAACAAATTGTTGTAATACTATTGTCATTATGAATGGGGATTGGGTAAAATTCTAGTCTAGCTACTTTTTGCTACCTTGAAAAGGGGTTAGGTTAGGAAAATATAACTCTCAGGGATGAGTCTGTAGAATGAAGTATGTTCTACGAAGGAGTGTGAAGTACCTACCACTACTCCTTCTCCCTCTAGAGGGCAGTGACCTTTAATGACCTTATTTGTTTTTCATGAATCCAGCTGGGGTCATGTTTGGCCCCAGTGCGTCGTTGGAGCTCAGCGGATCGTTTCATGTGAGTACGGCCGATTACATTCGGCTTGGCGATGAACCAGGGGCTGGCATATTTAGTGCCGTGAATCCTGCGAACGATATTCTCACTTCAGCTCCACCTGAAGCATTTGGGTTTTTGGGAGACGATCACACCAGTGCCATATTGAACCGAGGAATACAAATTGAAGGACATGATCCCGTCACCAGTCAACTGGTAGTTCAGGGAATTGGAAATAAGTTTTCAGTTATAGGGAAGGATACGAAGATTGGAGCGAAAATTTCTCCGGCCATTAAAAATCATTATTAGCCGACTCGGTTCACTACTAACTATTAACTCCGTAACTATTAACCGAGTCACTCCCTTTTACTTACAGTTCGGTGACACGAACTGTTTGGTCAAATCAGCCTGTAACTTGAATCGAAATTAGATCTAAAACATTCATAGAAACTACTTTCACAGCATTTTTTTTATTATTTAAAAATTATGTATCCATCTGATTACCACTTTTTTGGGTCTAGAGGGTAATCTAAACAAATTCGTTATTTTTTTGAACACAGATTAGATCGTTTGATAATCCCCTTCGCGGCATATTTTGGCCAGGTTTTGTTTTGCAAAACGAGTTGCAAGGACCAAATTCGTTTCGGCCATTCCAATGCTTTACGCCGAGAGGACCAATTTTTTATTATCGTTAAGATTTCTGGCGAATTCGCTTGGAACAGACATTTTTGAAATTTTACTTACTTATTTATCCTTTACAAAAACAACTCGCATATAACTAGAAAATCGTTCAGTTAAGAGAAAAGACTTCAAGAAAATAAAAACAAAATAATTCCAGAACGCACTAATAAGAAGGACATTGTGCCTAAATCGATACAATGAAATCACTACTATAGTTCAATACAAGAGACATACGTTATGCTGCGCAGCCAAATGTTTTAAGTGGATTCAAGCAAGACAGTTTGTGATGTAAGTACATCTGTAGCAGAGGAGGCGTCACTGGAGGGCAAGTGGACACTCGTCTACACGGACGCACCCGACATTACCGGTTTGGATAAGAATCTGTGGGCAGAATTGGGACGGATCGGACAAGAAAATTATCCCCCGACCATAAAGAATGTGATAGAATGGAAACGCCCATCGTGGGCGGCGCCGTTCCCTTTATCGGGACCTGAAGATGCACGAATTTTACAAAAAGTTGTCGTGGAAGGATCCGCGTCCCCCAACGAGCCAGCTCTCGTCAATCTAGATCTGACTGGATTTCAAGCAGAAACAGATGACGTAACCAACCCGTCCAATTTGTCGTGATATCGGAACGCCAGGTTCCAAACGGTGAAATGTCCGGCACGGCCCAACCCAAAGAAGTAAAAACGAGGCAAGACCTTAACGGGACTCTCGACGGCGCGCAAAAGGCCTGGACGGCGACGACGCGGATTTATCGTCGCAGTCTGGCCGCAAGCGTTCCCGTCAGCGCATCACCATCAGCAGTTTACGCATTTCCAGGTCTTCAAGCGGATATTTGCCGGACGTATTCGGCGCCAACACCTCCGCTTTCGGCAGGCGCAGCAGTTCGGACTGCAGAACTTGGGCGAATTGGGGGCCGAGATCGGCTTTCCAGGCCAGCGTGACCGCAGCCTTGTAATACCGTGCCCCTTGCAGCCGCTCAAGCAATTCTAGAATCAGAGGCAGAGGGTACCGATTGGGAACCGTGATCTTATTCAACTCACGGTAATCCACCACCAACCGTAAAGATCCATCTTTCTTGGAGACAAAGAAGATGGGAGCGCCAGCAGGGGACTGAGAGTGCCGAATAAAGCCTGTTGCAAGATTTTCTTCAATATCCTTGCGCAGAATCTCCAATTCTGTTGGTGCCAAGCCATAGATAGGACCATATGGTGGAGTCTCCCCTGGCTGAAGATCAATTGGACAATCATACGGACGGTGTTCAGGCAGCTTACTGGCTTTGACTTTGTCAAAAGCCTACCACTAATAATTATCTTTATTTTCTGTATTCACCAGTCTTATTGAGCCTAAAAGATTTGGAATACTCCAAGAAAGCCTTGGGACCATGAGGTTTTAAAGAGGTGACAGGTTGCAGTCCAATTTGGGCAAAGTTTAAGAATTATATTTCGGCAGAAGGCCAAAGGGTTGAAAATCTTGAAACAGAGGTTTGCAGTGCTAGTTCGGACTATGGAGCTTTTTTCCATTTATTGAAACTACAATAACAGCTATTTATTGAAATAGGTGTCACTAAGTTATTATTTGTATCATTACTTATAAAAGCAAATAAAGGCAACAAAAAATAATTAATTTAAAGTGACGATAAAAGTTATTTTTAACGAGAAGAAGAATTATTCGGTACCCATAGTGCACGATAAGGATCCCAGGTTTTATTTTTGGGTCCTTTCCCTGTGGGACGAGGTTTCATCCCTAAGGAACGTAATTCTGTATTCGGGACCCATATAGCACGTGTTGTATCCCACGTCATATCTTTTCGTCCACGTCCCGCAGGTAATTTATACAATCCACACGGTAATAAATTCACTTCTTTGGCACCGCTCGGTGTTTCTACATCCGATGATCGTCGACGACGACTACTACTTTTCCTCGCTGTGGATGATTTGGTGGGTGTCCTCGCTACCGATGCCACGGGTGAGGGAGCTCGTTCAGATAGGATCTGAAATGCTGAGTTCGAATTGTACAGTGAAAAGGTCCCATTAATAGGCTCTGCCAAGGGAATAGCCACCGTTAAGAGCTATTGAGAAATGTGTGGCTAGACTATGAAATCTGATAGAAAAGACAGTGAAATATGTTCCTGTGTTGGCAAAGCTTTTACTCAAAGCGGGCAGCACCACCGGGAACTCCCAAAGCTGCCAAATTGATCAAATAACATTTCATTAGTGGTGATTTGAGCCTTTTCTAGCAGACATTATATTGATTTAAATTTCATTAAAACACAATATTTTATTTATTATTTATTTATTTTATTTCTACTGCCCTTAGTACCTTAAATATTTGTTCAAGATATAGCAAAAGCTTAATGAAGGACAGAACGCCTTTGGGTCACTGAATTGGAATAGTAAGAGACTGAAAGTAATAGAAAGATGTTCCGAAAGACAGTTGAAGTTTTTACTTACTAAGGAAGTTTCCTTAGGAATTCCTACTAGGACATTTATGTGGAGTAAGAAGCATGCATAAATTTAGTACGGGATTTCAATCCTTTGGGTCAGGTTAAATTAGGTTATAAGTCTCAGATATGGGTTATAAACCTACCCGTGTCACCTTGTAACTTGTCACCAGCAAATTTTGCGTAAAACTGAAAAAGTTGACGAATAGTCTTAATAGTAAAGTATTATTTTCAAAGCAAATTTATGAGAATTTCGAAAATAACCTGATAGGTCTTGAGAATGGTCACAGATTGAAACGAAAAGCACGCCATTGGAATATTCATTGTCGAAAACCCCTTTACAATTAGCTTACAGGTCCCTTGAATAACAAAGAAGATTATTTTTTGTGTGGGCTGAACTGAAGGCGTTTTTTTTTTTTTTCCTTTCGCCATAAACAGGGAATAGAATCATCATAGATTTTTGTTGAAGGGCTCATTTGAAAGTTATTGTTTATTACTGCGTGCCTTTTATAAGAAATAAAACATAATTCCAAAATTAAATAACCCGAGCAGCGCGCGCTACGACGCCGAGCACGCGGCCGCGGCGTGGCGCGAGACCCGGTCCTTCCTGAAGCAGACGTCCGGCTTGTTCGCGCGCGGTGACGGCGAGCTCGCCTACGACGTGCCGAAGGGTTGGGAGAAGAAGGGCGAGCGCCCGATGCGCAAGGTCAATCTCGGCGTCGGCGAGAGCACCGAGTGCTACGTCGCCGTCCTCAATGGCGGTGGCGGCGGGGAGCTGCTGGACTTCTCGGGGGCCGGTGCAGCGGTCGGGGTTGATCTCGGTGTCGGCCTGGGTACGGCAGGTGATGCGCTGGGCGACACCTATGCCGGTATCGAGGATAATATTTTAAACAAGACAATGGGAAAAAAAATGTTTTTTACCCACTTTCTTATTTTCAAAATATACCCATTTTTCTGTATTTTCATTTTTTTAATTTGTAAATGGAAAAGTAGTGTGGTCAAAGAAATTATTTAAGAAGTAATGCATGGGCGAATATCGCTCTTTACTTAGTTACCACTACCATGTTGACTCTCAAATTCAGCGTACCTTTATAAGATGGTATTAGCAGTAATATAATGGTGTTAGTAAGAGCAGAGAGATATTTTTTTTTTTTCCGTTTTGTTTTAGATGTGGGTGTGTTACTTTTTGTTTTTTTATTCTATCATTTGGTGTGTTGCTTGTTAATTATTGAGAACACGCTCAAGTTCTTCTATATCAAATATTTAGTGATGGAAAAATATCCATATTTATTGAACGTTAAAAATGCCCAAATTTTAATTCAAACAATCATAAAAAAAAGTTATTACTAGAAACTAGGGGGATAGAAGAATTCTGACAATACTTTTGAATGCAGCGCTAAATTACATAAGAAACACAGTTAAACTTTTCCTTTATCCAGAATCTGTTTTATCAGATTCATCATTATTTTTTCACCACCATATACAGGCAGATGTTTTAAATTGTAATTTGTTTTATGGCTTAGCTTTATTTAGCAATTCATATTGGAAAATTTTTCAGTCACTCGGAAATGGCGAGAAGAGGACGAAGGGACCGGAGTTTCTTGCTGTACATGGCTTTCTGTTCTGCAGGAATGATGATAAAGGTGAGACCAGTCAGGATGAGAGAAGGAATATTTTGCCTCTCGATAAGGATGGCCTTCGGAGATACCTTTGTTCGCTGGGTGGCAAAGCTACTACTTATTGGCCCCTAGCCCAGCTCCCATGCGAGCCGCGTCTTGTTTGGGACAATCCGCTTCTTCCAGAAAACAACAACGGTTATTTCGAAAGCATCGACCAGTTTGACCCATCCTTATACAAGAGCAAGTATCGCCATGCCCCACTACCACCTCCGATAAGAATGCAGGACATTCTATCTAGCTTTTTTATGTTCCTTGTAGCCCACAGGGAAATTAATTCTGGGGGGGGATAGTGAGGTATTAGTGTCCCCATAGATTTTGAAATTTCCTTTTCTCGTATCTCTATCTGAAATATTGACCAAAAGTTCTTATCCCTCCCAATTAAATTTTCGTCTGTTATATCCCTGTTAGTTGGGAATATGTTATTCTTATTCCGCTTATAAATACTGAATCCTATCCGGTCTTTTGTTCATGTCTGCCTGAGATTTTTTAGATGTGACCTATTGTGCAACCCATTAAAAAAAAAAAATAGTTTCTGGGTATAATTCCCCCCATGCAGTGAATATTTGTACTCTCGGGGGGTTTTCTGTTTTATTTGATGTACTGAACCAGAAGGAGGACAATCACAGGCTATCCACATACGGAGCCAGAACTTAGCTTAGCTTAGCAAAGGCAATTGGCAAATTAAGCCCTATTAAATTACCCAATTACCTATGTTTGCCAAACTCATAATATCATTGTATTGGACTTGTTCGGTACTCAATATATAACTATTGTCCGAATGGGCACAGTATGTTTAGAGTACACCTTTACCGAACCATTGGAGGAGAGTATTGCGTTAATCTCGCTAAATCAATTTAAAACCTATTGGGTAATTACCTCTGATGGCTGTTCGGGCATATCCGAGAAATGGAAAGTGGTAACGGTCGCAGACAATTTCGCCAAGGTCGGCATCAAGTTGCTCGGCAAGACAGTTTGCCGCCGCCGCCGTTGTTCCGGACCGTGAGTAAAGCAGGATGAGTGTTCGCATGGGCCCTTCTCATCTCCTGTTGGTAGCGAGGTGAATAGAGGGTGCAGCGCGTCATTATGCATTGATCCACGTCAGAGCCAGAGATGGTCTCGCATGTGTCGGCCCGGCGAAACAAGAAAGCCGGGCGCGAAGCCCGGCTTTCTCGAAACTCAATCGTCACAAAAGCCCAATCAGAGTATGGGCTGTCCGCGGCGATGTATTGTCTTCTTGGGCAAAACTATCGAATATGTGTGCGAGCTTTTCTGAATGTCCTCAATTTTTTAATTCATATTCATAATATTATAATAAAAACCTCAATGAGTAATTTTTCACCTTTTTTTAATTGATCGGTACTAATATAAAGGAACAAATAACAATGGTGGTTGGTCTAGCTGTTTTTTCAAGCTGTTTTAAAGAAGAATTTTTTTCTAAAAAAAAAAAACTTAAAAAAAAACCTAAAAAGTTGTTTATATTCATTTGTATATTTTATGTTCTTAATGTGGCTGTTGATTGCGTGTTTATACTGTAAAACACTTGTACATATTAATATCTAATAATAATTTAGTAAGAGATAATAGCTACTATGAAAATTTGCTACTGAATAATCTTCCGTCGGAACCTTTCCTCAAAATTAAGGATATGGCTGTCAAGTCATTTAATTATGACTTCCACCTTTCAAAGTTTCATTCGGCTGATAAATAAACCAAACTAACTGAAACTAAACTTCGCACAAAAAACTGAAAAGCTATAAAACTAAAAATTCTCTTAAATGTTGGCTTTGTTTTATTCTTTGGTGACTATTACTAGAACATATATGACGGAAGTTGGTTGTCGAAAACTAGCAACGTTTTCATTGGAATCTTTTTCGGCTTTCACAAAAAAAGGACAATTTAAGACAAAAATTATGGCCAATGTCTCCTTTTTTCTTGACAAAAAAAGGAGACAAATGCCAGGTCCCCATGTTATAGCTCTAGAAGACAATCCTCTTCTGTCATTCTGAATTGCACCAAGACCTGGTAAAAAAGAGACATACGCCACTTACAAGCTTATGTCTCTTTTGATTATCGTAACGGTAAAAGATAGGAGAATCCTGATAGCACGATTCCATTCCTCGTGCTTAATTTACCAATGAAACATAAATAGCTCATTTTCAACCAAAATAGTATATGATACACTTTTAATTATTGCAGCCGTACTGTATATATAACTGAGATTTCAACAGATTATATTTTTGGGGATTTGAAATGGGACCTTCAAATTTAACTGAAGAGCTAAATGTCCACTTGTGCCTCGATTTTTTCATTTTTACCCTCAAAATCCAGCAAAAAGCTTCTCCAACAGTGTTTCAAATTACGAGAGAATTTCACAAATAATATTTGGCAACCACCTCCTGTTTCCTCTCCGAACTCTTAAAAATGTTTGTTAAGACGATGGAAACAGGCCCGTAGTTCGTAAGCACAGAGACTAAGGGGTTTGACTAAAAGAAATCTTCACTTTGGCTATAAATCCATTGGCATCATCAGCATTATAATGCACAACGTATGACCAACCATCTTGAGTGTTTCTGAAATAATAAAAAAAATTAAAAAGGCCATTAAAGAAATATCATAAGCAGTGCTGCTCTATCATACCTAGTAATATTGTTGAAACTGTTAAAAGAGCTAGTTCGGTTGCTAATTAAAAGTTCTGGTGCCCTTTAAGAGTCAAGAGTGATCGGAGGGCTTAACTCATAATTTTCCAAACACTCCCAATCAAAAGTTTAAGACAGCTATTTTATACAAGGTAGTTGAACAGTCCACTAACTATGTCTATAGGGATACTGTGTATGTCAACCCCCCACAGTTACTAAAATTTGCGCATAGTGCTTTAAAACTTAATGGTGATTTCAAACTAAAGCAAAAGGCTAAATCATGAGCTGGGGCTTACCGTAGAAACTTGCCCACATTATATTTTCTTTCATTCAGAAGAAATAGAAGATGGGAACACTTTGTACAAATGCGCGCCGCCGATACGAGATCGAGAGAATAATCAACGTTTAATGAAAGCTTTAAAAGAAGGCCTTATCGATTTTATCAGTACCGATCATTCGCCGGCGCCGCCGGAATTCAAGGAGTTAGGCTCTGGTAATTTGGCCAAAGCCTGGGGCGGGATCGCCGGGTTACAGTTTTTATTATCCGCCAGTTGGACGGCCCTTCGCGCAGACCTGAGTCAGGAGTCTTTTATTCCACTGATTACAAGTCGACCAGCTCGGAACGAGAACGCCGACGGCATCCTCGAAGGTCGCAAGATGGCTGTGTTCCTGAAGAACGACCGTCTCGGTACATTGTGGATGGGCCGTTGGTCGCCCGCGACAGACGATATCAAGCTGCACAACATCGCCGGCGTACCATCTAATGATACAACATTTGAAACGGGCGCTGGCTTCTTTAACCGGCTTTCCGGTGTGGCCGGCGCAGGCGGGTTGATCAACCTTACGCTCGGCCAATTGACGCCTAATGGCGATACCCGCCGCGCGAACGTGATCCGCTATGATTCACCGTCACTCGCCGGTTTCATATTTTCGGCGGCTTGGGGAGAAGACGATCTTGTCGAGACCGACGGCCAACTGTCAGTGACAGCCCTTTCCGATCAAGACATTGACGCTACTGGTGTTGCCGCCGCGATCGCGGTCTCCGCCAGCCAGGCAACCGTCGGCTTCGGCGCCTCCATTACCGTGTCGGAACTTTACAACTCCATCGGCGGAGTCGTTGAAGCACGGATTATGGACGCCATCGCAGACGCGGCCGGCCCCGTGATCGTGGCGGCTACCAATAGCAGCGACATCGACGCGATCAACGACTCAACCGCCATCACGGGCTCCTTCACGAGCGGCAATATCTCTTTCGGTGCGGCGGTGGCTGCGGCCGTCTCGGAGAATACCGTTTCGATTGAAAAAGCAATCTTTGATCTTGATCCAACGAAATTTGACATTACGACAATTAATAAATGAAGATGGTTAGGATAAGCGAAAAAAAATTGCCGAAAAGTTGATGAGGTTTCGAGACCGTGTGACGAAATACATCTTTTCTTTAATACAAGAATAGATGCACTACATATTTATGCCATATTTAAGTAATTACTTGAATATATATACACAGAAATTTAAAAACGGTCGGACATTTAAAAAATATTTAGAAATAGTGTCATCCCGGGTAAGTTGGACGTCCGCTGTGGTGTCCAAAGGCTAGGCAGGAAGGGTTGGGGGCCCACTGCAGATGGGTGATGATCCTGCCAGTCTTCAAATTATAGCAGCATAACCAATAAGGTTAAATGTATAGCTATCATTAAGTAAATAGTTGAACTAGGATGTTAAGCAGGAAAAAAAAAATCACAATGTGAATACTATTACTGATTCTAAAGGGTACCAGTGGCCTCCTTCGTGTGGTGCCCCTGAGTTTATTTGGCTTAAAATGACAGCCAGGGGGAATACGTTTAGGTCTTTTGATATGTGTAATCTGAGACTGGTGTTGGAGCCTGTCTGGTGAAATCGTGGACCAGTAACCACGGATGGCAAAGGGTAACGGAGAGAGTCCCAAGCTTGGATCCAGAAATCGTGAAGGGTACACTTGATGCCTCTTTTCATGTTTTTTATGAATATAATAATTGCTTCTACTGGAAATTCAAATTTAAGCACTTTTGAGCTCTTAAAAATGACCAAAATATGGGTATAAAAAGGCTTAAAACATTGGTCTCAAACTTACTGTTTCATTATAGATCCATTTTTTAATGTTATATAATCCACAGGCACTGATTTTCCATGATTAAGTTGAATAAATAAATTTTATTTTGTCATTAATGCTGTTTTCTTCTTCCTTGATGCCAAATTTTCAATTAATGTATTAGTTTTTCATTGATTGTGACAAAATAATACTACATTTTCTCAGCACCAAAATTATTTATACCTCGAAGTCCACGCCGTCGAGCACCTTCTTGTCGCCGTAGGAGAAGTGCAGGCCCTTCACCACGAGCTTGCCCGGGCCCCTGGCGGGGCGCGCGTCGGGCGCGTCGATCACGTCGGGCTCGGAGTGCAGGATCTCGGTGACACGCTTGAACGACGCGCGGCCTCGCTGCAGCACCGAGAGCAGGTAGCCAAACGCGAGCGTAGGCCAGACCATGAGCCCGACGTACGCGTTGAACGCGGCGAACGGCCCCACCGTCAGCTCGCCGTCGAGCACCATCCCGCCGCCGACCCACACCACGATCAGCGTGCCGAGGCACGCGACGCCCATGAGCACCGGGCATCGTTTTATCGCTCACCTTGCTATCCACAAGAAATGATATTGTTTTCGGCATGCTATAAACTTCCAGTATTTCAGCTCCCCTATAAGCGGACAGCCTTGATTTTATTGATTTATCATCAAACAGCTATTTTATCTAAAAGCAAACCAAAGTAAGACCCTCTTTACACTATGCCGGTACGAAATGAATACGATCATGACGCCATTGTTTTGGACAGGCGCAAACATAAATCACACACCATTACTGAACTTTTTTGTAAATTTTAGCCTCATTTTGCTAAATTTCCGCCTCGAGGTGAATCCGGCATAAAACAGTACCGTATTCAGCCGTTTACACTAGTATATCCAGCAGATGTTCGCCCAGGTTCTTCAGCTGCGAGAGCGACACGGCGTTGCCATTGACGAACGCACGAGAGCGTCCGTCCGAGCCGATGACGCGCCGCAACAGGCAGTCGTCGTCGACATCAAGCGCCTGTTCTTCGAGCCAGCCTCTGACAGCTTCGAGCCGGGCGACAGTGAATTCTGCCGAGAACTCGGCGCGCTTGGCACCCGGGCGTACCATCTTGGCGTTGCCGCGTTCGCCGAGGACGAGTCCGAGCGCATCGACCAGGATCGACTTGCCAGCGCGGGTTTCGCCCGTCAGAACGGTCATTCTCGGCCCAAACTCGATGTCTATCTTCTGTAAAACCATGGAAGGAGCGCCTGCTTGCTTATGCAGCAGGGCACAGTGACCTAGTAAAGGGAGGAGAGAGTTGATGAAAATCGACTCCTGTCCACGCCAATCCATCAGTTCCTGAAGCAAGGATGTCTTTGGTAGAAAAGTGGAGTGTCATTGTGGTTATCAAAAAGACAAGGTATATCTTATTTCCTTATTTTGTACTACTGATAACAAACTGACTATTGATAAACATTATTTCAGTAATTTTGTTCCAATTTTCCCCGAAGCTTCCTGACCGCACGTTTGTTGGGAAAGGAGTGATCAATTCGATGATGGCGCCTGTGGAGTAGTGCTGGTCAGTGCAATCCAAAATGGGCCTAGCTGCGAGGAGCGGTATCCGGTTTGGTTTTTGAAACTCTGCAACAATGTTTTTTCATACCAATTCTAGTTCTATACTTTCATTCAATTGCCCAGTTTTTACAGAAGTTAAGCACGATGCTGATGATAGAAGCTATTCTTGCGAGTACGAACTTGGTTTTTATGGAATAGCTGCTACACTGCTTTGTTTTGGTTGTCTTTTTTCCGTTTCTTTTTTATTCTTGTCTGCTCTGAAGATGCCTCATTGGATACAAGTGAAGGATCCAGGGTTTTTTTTTCCTTTTTGGCATTTGGTACTATTAATACTTTATTGTTTTGCCCTGGCCTTCGGTTATCCGGTAGCTCTCACCCTAGCGGGGGTGGCCATCCTCTTTGCCGGGGTGGGCATCCTGACCGGCGCGTTTAATCCCACGGACCTCGGTTTTGCGCCGGGGCGGCTCTTCGGCATCGTGACCATCCAGACCTTGATCGCCGTACCGCTGTTTGTATTTATGGGTGTAGTTCTGGAGAAAACCCGCATCGCCGAGGGTGTGTTGGCGAGCTTATCTACGATGCTGCGACGGTTCCCGGGCGGACTCGCCGTCACCGTGGTGATCGTGGGCATGCTGATGGCCGCATCCACCGGCATCGTCGGGGCCACTGTTGTGACGATGGGATGGTTGCTGACGTAACTTCCAGGGTCAGCTCGCAATTGCTTCGATTGGCGGGCAGGTGCACACCAGATTGCGGTCGCCGTACACGTTGTCGATGCGCGAAACCGGCGGCCAGTATTTCTGCTCGCCGTCCGGGGTGCCAGCTGGAAACACAGCCACCTCCCGACTGTAGCTGTGAGCCCATTGGTCGGTGATCGTATCGGCTGAGGGATGCGGCGCATTGACCAGTGGGTTATCGTCTGCCGGCCAGGTTCCCTCGGCAACCGACTGCGCCTCGCGAGCGATGGCTATCATCGCATCGCAGAAGCGGTCAAGTTCGGTCATCGGCTCGGATTCCGTCCTCTGAAGACGCGCGAGTCAACCCGTCACAGTCACCATGTACCTTGAGCGCCGGGCTCTGCCCAAGTCCAACAAGATCACCTACCAGCGCTATGTCGACAAGTGCCAGAAGCTGCACCGCGACAGGCTGAAGAAGATCAAGTCGACTCTCGATAACAAGGCGCCGAAGAAGCACAAGCACCTGCGTCGCAACCTGAAGCGGGAGCAAATGATGGAGGGTGCGTGCGCGGTCGTGTGCTGCCGCTATCGTGGCTTCTGGCGGTGCCAGCAGCAGAAGTTTGTCCTGATCATAGGACAGCACCAAAAACAGACTTCCGGTGAGTGAAACAAAGGAGGGGAAAGCTCGGCCTCTGCCTGCACCTGACTGGAAATATCACGCAGGAACGCGATGAAGATTTCCCCGTCCTTGGTGTCCGCCGCCTGGATGGCAAGCTCCACGGGGAAAACTTCGCCGTTTGCCCGCTTCGCTTCAAGCTTGAAGCGCCCGCTTCCCACGACACGCTTTTCGCCTGTTTCGCGCAAGCGGGCCATACCGGCCTGATGCGCAACCCGGTGATGTTCCGGAACAATCAGTTCGCCCAGATCGCAACCCACTGCATCTTTCGCGGAATAGCCGAAAATCTGTTCGGCAGCGGCGTTGAAATCCGTGATGCGCCCTGACGTATCCGCCACGACCAGTCGTCACAAGTCACATCATAGCTGGATTTTATTTTTGGTTATTTGATCGATCAGATAATGGCCAAAATTTTCTTCTTTCTCTTTACAAGTGCGCTCTCCTTAAAAGCTTGGTAAACGATTTTAATATCCTATCTGGGAGCAGAAATTTTTTTTTTTCATTTTAAATCTTTTATGTGGTGAGATAAGACTTGAAATTTATATAATTTATACAATTGAAATTATCTTACCTGGTGGCCTGTTCTAAGATCTAGAAAAAAAAGAAAACAAAAATCAAATTTTGGAAAAGTATAGTTTTATTATCTATTCCTGGACACGTTATATTTCTATAACGTTATATGCTGTGTTGAGCTTTTCTCTTTGGTTTTTTCCTTCATTTCTCCTCTCTCTTCAAGTCGTCATACTGTAGTCGTAGTTGTAGGACACGCGTTCGCGCCCGGCCAAGCGGCTGCGGTGGCCAAATACTAGTAATGAACAAAACTCCCAAAAGATATACGGAGTACCTTTTCACGGAAGAAACCCACAGCAAATTACTCCTTGTTATATGAAATTTCATCGTAATCGAAACCAGCGTCATCAAATGCTCCTATGAGGACTTGAGAGTTTCTTGGACTGGAAAGGTTCATTCCGTTGTTGCGGCAAGTCACATTCCAGGTACAGTGCGATTGGTTGATCATATAAATTTGGTTTGCAGGCTTATCTTGCCAATCTCCTGGCTAAACAGGAGCAGGAAAACACGGGCATCAGGGTATTTGTCGCCCAACCGGGCACGCCGCAAGCGGAAACGTGTATTGCCTACTGCCGCCCGGGTGAAGAGCAGGAAGGCGATATCCCCGTTGAGTTCGAAGGCTTCAACGCCTGGTTTGAGGGCCGGAGTGAGGCCGATCTGGTAGATGCCGTTGTCGACTATCAGGAAGATCAGATGGGTGGCCAACTGACCATCAAGGCGCCCAATGCGCGTATTCCGAATGTCAGTGATGATTCACCGCTGGAAGATCGGGTGAACTACATCCTTTTTCCCTGTTTCTACTACTGATCATATCAAATGATTTTGGGGTTGGTCGGATGCTTATCTAAGCCTAATGTTGCAATATAGAAGACCAATATAAAAAAATATTGTAGGTGTATATTCTACAAGCAATAAAGGGCTTCTGACGTTCCTAATGTTGAAGCGCAATTTTACCATTTTAAACAACATAAAACAGATAGAAATTTTGCTTATATTTTTAGATTTTCTTGAGAAGGAATTTTTTTTTTTTGGAAACTATCAGCCATTTAACATAAAGGCTCGGTCCAAAAACTTTTTTTAGGTAGGCCTATTCCGATTTCTCTTTTATGTTTCACTATTCCTAGCACATGATACGCATAGCACGACCACGAAGAGGATCGAAATTCATCGTATCAAGTGCTCGTTCAGCTAAAAGAGAGAATTCCATCGGTTACTATCGTTCTTTTTTTCAAGGTCTCTTGCACTTACCATCAGCTGGTTGTTGAAAATTGACATATGCATAACCTAATGAACGTCGTGTAATCATATCACGACAAACTCGAATGGACAAAACTGGTCCAGCACTTGCA
Organism: Alatinidae sp. Z8VKAUB7J3; assembly: GCA_010016025.2. Lineage (NCBI taxonomy): Eukaryota > Metazoa > Cnidaria > Cubozoa > Carybdeida > Alatinidae > Alatinidae sp. Z8VKAUB7J3. The sequence continues at coordinate 23,294,337 of JAAAKM020721499.1, forward strand.
AATTTATCGAATAACATGGCTTCGGTCACATCCGGATGAAGATCACCTGTGAATGAAGACAAGATCATCATTTCGATCGATGAGAGTTTTTCTGGACACTTACCGACATACAAGGTCTTTGTGAGGAAGAAGGGCAAATCAGGAAATGAATAATGCAGCCTACAACTTTCGAGAGTTGCCCTTTCTTGTCGCATCATTCGATCAGGACTTGCTGGAAAAAAAGATCTTTGGAAAAAACTGTAGTGTAAGAATATTTTTCAATGATATCGAAAAATTTCAACCATGTATATTCAAGAAAGAAGGCTATTACATCAATTAAAAAAATTACGTCATTCATGTGTTGAAAATTATTTTGCCTTCAGGCTTCCAGAAAATCTCACATGACCTGTTGTCACGTGATCCACTTCACAATTTCACTTCAGCATTACATGAGACCTATTTTACAAATTTGTGCGGGTCTTGCGCAATGTCGTTTGTGTCCCACTGCAGATACGTACCCCTTATCGGCTGGCGGCGATTCGAAATTTCGTTGGTCATTTCTCCATCGCGGGCCTTAACGAATCTATAGCGGCCTTTGTTACTCAAAATCCTGAGAGTTGCCTCTGAATCGTGATCTTCGGCATATCTTTGAATATCTTCCTTTAGGCCCTTGCCACGGTGAAGGGCGCCGGTGGCAGACGCGTGAGTCACCGCGGCTTCGATCATCTTCCCGTCATTTCGAAAGACACGAAAGTTCTCGATGCCGAGATACCTGATCACCGACCTTGCTATCTCGCTGTTCGGTAGCGTCTGCCCTTCAAAACACAGGAATTAAAAATTTTATTTTTTAAAGTATACACTAATACATAAAACACTATATTTTCGAGTAACTGAGAAAAGAGCAAATTAACTTTTATTACATTGCTCTTGTATTAGAGCATTCGTACTTGATGTAACAGCGGAAAAAACTCAACCTTTAGTAAACTCTTGAGACCCCCCCCCCCCTCATATGCAGGATAAATTTTGTTGGTTTTTATATTTAATGTTGGTCTTTACTCTCATTAAAGAAAAAATGTGTTTGAGGGTGTTTCAAAAGTTTATATTTGTATATTTAATTGTTTTTGCATACATAATTGTTTTGTATTTTTTACCTGCACTGATAGGCCTTCTTTAAGGCCCATTAGCTTAACCTTATTCTAGGTTTTTGAATGAAATGTAATTTCTTCAATTCTTTTTAATTATTTTCTAGCTATTTCCTATTTTAAGATTTTAAAGAGGCATGTTAACCATATATAATGTCATTCATTTCATATATACACTAAGCCAAAAAAATGGTTCATTTTCCTATCAAATTGTATTTCAGTTGCTAAAACTAATCATCTACCTTATATTTCAGTAACTGTTCAACAAACAAGACAGGCAGGAACTCACCATGTTATGCATGTGACAGCAACGAAATGGGTTTATCACCTTTGGAAAGATCTTGCTCATCTCTGTTCAAATGAGGCTTCCGATGATTTTTTAGGAGTGTTGTTTGATACGATAACTTCTTAGAAATAAAAAAGAAGTAGAAAAAAAGGAAGATTTACGAAGCTATGATTTTCCTTCTAAAAAGAAAAGCAAAATTTTATATTCTTGCAGATGGGGCCCAATGACTCTCTAATCCACGAAGCTTGATGGTGTATTTTTTTCTTAAGATAACTTCCCATTTTGGGTGTTTTCCTTTTTTTCCAAAATCAGGTAAATTTTCTGCGACTCATCGCTTTTCCTGTTTGACTTAAAACTGCATGTATTTTTTTTATCTTTAGAACTACCATGAGGCAGTTGTTCTATGTTGTTGTTTTTTCTCTATTTTTCGTGTATCCAGTTTTTTGGCCTTGTCATTCCTTTCCTTAATGACGTTAATCCTGTTTAAATCTTGTGCCCTTATAAATTTTATTCTCTCAGGTTTTGAGTTAACCATTTCTTTTTATCGGTGTATCTCCAAAGCTACGTAAGCTATGAACAGTTTCTGTTTAATTTAGTTCAATAAATTTGTCAAAATGTTGTTTTAATTCTGATAGTTTCAGAAATTTTTCTTTTATGTTTTCTCTGCAGTTTTACATTTATGTCACGGTTAGATTTATGATGGTTATATTTTCACAGAGGGAATCCCTGACGTATGTTGTGTATAAAGGATGCGCTGCAAAAAAGAGTGTCTGTTTCAGATGGATTTTAATCTGCCGTTTAATGAAGTATCGAAAGTATTAAACAGATGATATTTCTCGATATGACTCGGTTGTCCTCAAAATATTTATTCTGATTAACTTGGGCTAATCAAAACTTTCTGCTAGTAGGTAAGTTAATGTTGCAAATCGAAGATGTTCTTGGACAGTTAAACACTTGCGCAAGCCGGTGTTTTAAGCGGGGAGAGCTTTCCCTTCAAGTAACGATACAAATGGTGACATAGTAATTGCTATAGCTTTCTTGCACCTTTAAAAGCTTTCTTCCTTTATCAACCAACATAAAAAAATATTACAAAAAGAAGAAGAAGAAACCTTGGAGGGACACAAAGGGAGTTTTTAGAGAGTTTTAATAATAAATAATAGTTGAAAATTAGGATTTTTATCAAATATTACACAAATAAAAAGTGATGGGCCAGTTTTTATTGTTCTATAAAGTAGATTTAGGGTAAAGAGCGGGGTGTTAAGGAGGGAACAGCCCTTTTCATACACGGAGTAATTTCAGTTGGTTTCAGTTTTAATCTTGCTTCTTACTTTCATTAAAAAAAAAAACTTGTTTTTTTATTTAATTTGATAAAGACCATATCTTGAAGATATTTTTTTTGACTTTCATTGTGGAACTCATCGCGACCTCGTCGCAAAAGGGCCACGGCATGGATGCGCTTCGCGCCGCGATCCTGACCGCGGTGGCCTGACGATCAGGCGGCGGCTGGCGAAGCCGGCCGCGCCGACGCCACGTCGGCCATCGGGATGATCGCGTACCAGCGCTCGAACCCCTTGAGCAGGGTCCGGCTGGCGTGGACCTCGATGCGCTCGTCGGCGATCGCGGCGGCAAGGCCGATATCGCCGCGCCAGGCGTAGATGAGATCGGCGAGCCGGGCGCGGACATAGATATCGGAATCGCGGTCCGGCGGCTTGACGCAAAGTTCGCACTGCCCGGCTTCGTTGAGGAACCCAAAGTGCCAAGTGTGCCACAGATCTCCACTGCGTGTGGCGTCTACGAAACGCTTGGTACAGTTCCGATTAACATGGCACATGCCACATGGTGAGCGTTATTTTTGAAAGTCGACAACCCATCGTGATTTCGCAAAATAAGAAGCATGGAAAAGTAAAATTTAAATGCATAATTTTCCATAAATACATTTAATTAAAAATGATAAACGCATAGATTTTGAATAAAAAGAGCCAGCAAAAACCGACAAGGTAACAATAAAAAGATGTGTTTACTAAATTTAACATCTAACAAGAAAAAGAGCATAAATAAAGGCACCCCATTTCGGTCTTAGCGCAACCAAACTTATGGGTGTTTAACCTTGTGGTCAATATTTTCCATCTTAATTAGCCTGAATTAACCAATAATATAAAAAAATTTAAATGTGTGCGGTGGTAGATAAAATCTTGCCGCTACATGAATCTCATTGTGATGAGCGTTAAACGCTTCTAGTTCCCTTTTTCCGATTTGAAAGAGATAAAATAAGTAGCAGAAATTCCGCTGATAGAAACATAGTTAAACATAGAATTAAGGAATTGTTTTTAGGCCAATTTTAGTCTGTTTCTGTTTTTTGGTAAGGTAATGTTCTCTATGACCTTGGTAAAAACGATTTCAACGAGGTTTTTACGAGGGTCGTCCGCACTGTCTTGACTAATTTCCTCATTACCTTCCCTTGTTTTGTATGACGGGAAGGCAGTTGTCATTGTTTACAAAAGATTGGTGGAAAATATTCAAACTTAGATTTTCTTCTAATTGTCAATCTTCTTCGATTTGCAAGCCAAAACAAGTAAAAAAAAAGCAATAATTGATTATCTGGTTAATTTATTGCCTGGCCATTCCCTCATTCAATTTATGTATATACTTATGGGCAATTAAGCATACTACTTATGTACATATATACGTGCATTCATAATAATGTACATACATTCTGCAACAGTAAAACTTTGCCAAAAAAACAAAACAAAAATAAAACAACTGCAACCCGAGCAAAGGAAGGCATTCACGCCGAAGGAGATCAGGAGGATCTTAGCCACGGTTCGATCCATCTATAATAGGAACACCAATAAGGATAGATCTATTATATGGATAGAGGATGTGATCTATTGCAATGTGTTCCTGGGTCTTAGAAGGGCGGAGATCTGCAACCTCAGATGGACCGATGTAGATCTTGACGCAGAATGGATTACCGTCCAGTCTCATGGGGAATTTCAGACCAAATCCGGCAAGTCGCGCAGGATACCCCTAATAGAGCCCGTTCTATCGAAGGTAAAGGGTATGAAGGTATCGTCCGGTCAACCCTGGGTCTTTACGGGTCACCGGCACAACGAGCGTGCCCTCGGCAACCGGGCTTCGCGCCGTCAACTTCGCCAGCAGATCATCAAGTTGATCCAGGGTTTGATAATGGATTGTAAGAGCGCCGCGATCCTCGTCCCGTTGCGTAATGTCGACCGTCAGACCAAGTTCCTCGGTAAGGCTCCTTTCCAGGGCGCGGGTGTCGGGGTCTTTTTCGGCGCTGGTCGTGGGCTTTGTTGGAGCCGGCTTTTTCGTGCTTCCCACCCCGCCCTTGATATGCCCCTGAACCAATCTTTCGGTCGCGCGCACAGAAAGACCGCCCGCCACCACATAGTCGGAAAGGCGTTCCGCGTCATCGGACCTTGAACCGGAGATTCGGTTGGAATCAAGGAAGAATCCTCCATCGGTCGGTCGAAAGACATCTACGACCAGTTTTTATGACCGGCTTCTACGGTCTTGGTTGACCGAAGATTATTTTGAAAGCTTGAAGCAGGATTTAACTTCAATATATGATATCAATTTCAACTTTGTCCACTATCTATAGCTAGCAAACAAGAATAAAAAATAACTGGGAGAATAATTTGACCGTGGGCAGGTATGGGAAGTTTGTAATGTGACGTCATATTACAATGCCTCATATGACGCAACAATAACTAAATTCCATCACAGATTCGATATCAGAACGGCATGGTAACCATTGCATGTGCAGGTGGTATCTGTGTATAATTGTACTTTTACCCTTATAAATTTTCTTAACCATTAGACAAAATGGTTGCCTGCAGAGAGGGAGTCTTCCTGCCATAGAAGGTCGCTGTTAACAGTGGCAATCTAACAAACAAAAATTTATTCATTTTCTAATTATGCAAAAAACAAACACATTTTCTAATTTTCTAATTTTGCACATTGAACAAACACATTGCAGAAACACATTGAACAAACACATTACTTTTTTTGTCAATTGATCTTCTCCTCATCATTCCTTGAAAGTTCCAACCTAATACCTTAAGCCATTCTTTAGAGACACGCTATTGGCAACCGCATGCATATAGCAGCTTTTGGTTGGATCGATATCTCCCACAGCATCCACTCAAAATTTCAACTTAAAACTCTAGGCTGTTCATGGGGTTTAGCAGTTACACTCGTTTGACAATATTCATAGCCATATTGTGTTTTTGATTTAGTTCAAATGTTTTGATTTAGTAGCATTAGTAGTACTATTTGTAGTAGTAGCAGTATGCACAAAGCGTCTTTTGTTAGTTCAACACCCCCCTTAAACATGCCCTGAAAGTTTCAACTTAATACCATAGATAATTCCTAGGATATTGCTGATAAGCCCTTTTGACAACCTGAATGCACAGAGTGTGTATTGATTTAGACAAATCACTATCAATAATTTAATAAAACTCAAAAAGAACAGAGATTACAATAAATAGCCGAGCCAAACTCTGAACAAGCAAAAATTAACATCCATAGAGCTGATATCCTCCATGCTTTCTCAAGAACAGAACTCAATTTGCGTTTTACTGAAAAAAAACAAAACAACAAACAAACAAATGACCGTGGATTGTCAGTTTAATTGACACATACTGCTATTTATTCTTTAAAGTTTTGATAATTTTTAGTTATGAAAGTAAAAAAAGCGAAAACATTTCGAACATATTTTGTTTTCAATTTTCAGTTACTCTCCGTTATGTTTTACTTTTAAAAGGAAACGTATAATACATATTAACGCTGTCAAACAAGGGGTATTGTAATTCTTTTCCGGGGAGTTTTATAGTTGATGACTGCTTTTGACCGGGTATTTTTGTATTCAGGTATGTTTTTGACAATGACGTTGTAATGTTGGAACGTAAAAATTTAATTAAGACACAACTAGTTAGAGATAAATAAATAATGAGTGGGCAAATTTGTTTTTCATATGTAGAATAAGTTTCTGCCGGATGGTTCATAAACTGTATAGTTGGAACTTAGTAAGTAGCACAGGCGTTGACAACCTTCTCAACTGACTTTCAGCTCTTATCTATCCCTGTTAGGATTTTTAAAGCCTCGTGTTCACCAATTCACGCATGCAAAATGGTCTAATAACGCATCACCCAGAATCGCTTGGGGGGCCTCCCACACTGGTACAGTGATCAAAGCTGGCAACCCCACTTATGATTGATACCGGGTAACTTTGAATACACAAACGGGTCCTGAGCTATAGAAGGAAAAAATGCGCCGCTCAAACCCAGACTTTCATGTAAAAAGAGATTTTGGAGGTTAAAGGACAATGGCGTCTCCTTTCGGTTGACAATTCCTTTGTAATACTCATCTTCCAAATCGATCTTATAATCGACTTCCATTTGTATGGTTTTACCCGAAACACCGGAAAGATCTATTATAACCCGTCACCGACTCATAGCATTTCGGATAAACCCTTCAAAGTACCAAAGACATTAGGATGAGAACATATTTCCCCTGATCTCAGGCCTATTCACACCCTTAAATCATGCTTTATGAGTTTTTTGTTTCAAAATTAATTGAATTTTTGGGGGCAATATCATATTTTCTTCTGTGTTGCCACGTTGAACCTTGAAAATGCATAAACGAAACCATTTGTTTTTAGCTTATTTGTTTTTGCTGATCTTTACTCACGTTTCATGCTTTTAAATTTGGCACCCGCTACTACTAAAAACTGCGTAACGGCACCGGTGGTTTTTTTTTTTTTTAATTCAGTTCTCGATTCTTAGTGACAAATTTACTAAATAAACTAAAATAGGGATGACAATTTGTCTGGTTGCTTTAACAATTTTTAACAAAACTTTGTGTATTCCACAAGACTGAGATTCCATATTCATGATTATTTCATTTATTTCTTTTTCATCACAATTCATAAATAAAAATTCAGAAGTTACATTTCGAGTTGGGTATAAGGACAGGGTGACTTACTGATGTTTTAGCTACCTCATGACACAATTTTGAACCTTCCTCAGAAAGGTATTTACACAGGTTTCCTGCAATTTCGTTTGGATCATTCACAATACCATCTCGGAATTTCATCTTTTTGATTTGTTCTTTTTCTTTTTCCCTTAAGAGAAAGGTGTTTAGGAGAAGGCGACCACATTTATGTACGTAGTAATTTTTATTTGTTTTAAGTTTTAATGCTACTCCTTATTTTCGGTTGATAGAACTTATTTGTTTTATTTGATTTCTGATAGTTTTTTAGTAATGCCAAGAAATCTGCCCCACCTCCACGGAGAAATCCTTTCCCCACAGAAAAATCTTCTAGACAATTCAATGCCGGTGAAAAAATACCCTGGACAAAAAATAACAAGAATTTTGTATAAGAATTCTAGCAAATTCCCCCAGTGTATAATTTCCTGACAAGTTCACTCCCTGGAAACTTCTCTCCTTATGGATGATTCCCAAATTCTGGGGAGTTGTCATATTTTTTCGTGCTGGCGACCATCTATGACAGGATGGTCTCCAGCTCGAAAACATTTTTTCGAGATCGGGACACTTTGTCCTCGATAGCCCCCCTCCCCAAAAATCCACCCCTCTCCCAACTCCGTAATTTTATTACGGAGTGGCGGGACCGGTTAACTATGTTACCCCCCGCCCAGTTGGGAGACGACCGGCTTTTGAATGAGCAATTCGTTCAAAAGTTCCCTGCCGTCGTGCTGGAAGAGGCGCTCCGCCTTAAAGGAGAAATTTTGGAGGGGAAGACCCACGAGTGGGTCTTATGTTTGTGCGAGGCGTGGGGAGTTTCATACAACTGGCTACTAGGTACGGTAGTCCGTTGTACGGAGTACAAAAGATAGAGGTGAGAAAAACTGTTTTCTACGATTCGTTTTTGTATGAAACGAGACAGGTGGTCACACAAATGTCTTTGTCAAACATGGAAAGTTTATACTCAACGAAGGAACGAGCTGTCAACCTTTCCTCTTGGAGAATGGTATTGTGAGCTTGTGAGTCGACCCTATAAGATATCTGAGGATCCGTACGAAGAGTTCCTCGCCACTCAATTTGGGATAACGAGAGAGAAGAAGGCGAATCTTTACCGTTTACCATCATCGTCGTGGTGGTGGGCTGAACTACATTGCTCCCTTTTAATGCTGATAAATGCCATGTAATCCCCTTTGACAATCACAATTCATATCAGCAATACCATCTCCAAGGTAAAACCCTCTCTGCAGTTTCTGAAGAGAGAGATCTTGGAGTTATTGTTGATTGTCAAGTTCTGTTCAGCATCTATGCAAAGTCTGTATTGTCATCTACCTTCCAATCTCTCAGAATGATCTAAACAACTATCTCCAGCAGACACCCAAAAGTGTTTACAAAGCTCTACAAGGCCCTAGTTTGCCAGTGCCTAGAGGTTGGAATGTTCCAGGGGTTACTCTACTTCAAGAGGGACATAGAAATACTAGAAAGAGTACAACAAAATCCTTTCCTATTCAATTTCTCATTCTTATGAATTGCATTAGAAACATGATCAAAACCCCGGTCCAAGCATTAAGTCAAAAAAACTATCTCTTGATTCAGCTCAATATGCCGCTAAACATTGCCCGTAATTTCATCTCAATTTCCTCGATATTTTGGGACGCACCCATGATCAGACATTCCCTTTTTCCCAATAATCAATCCCGCATGTTAAAATTGGACAAAATTGAATAATTTACATTTCTTGCCCCAGGGGCCATGGGGGCACGATATCGGCAGGTGTACAACTATTAGACCTATTTTTGAATAATTCGATTTTAAATATTTCTATCAATGGGGGTAGTCGCTCTAACCATACATCACACACAGGAAAATATCTTCGTTTTTTTCTTAGCTGGATCTACTAAAGAATAAATCCCAAGGAATCAGACAGCAGAGTCACTCAAATATGACATCATATCCCAGAGAAGTAACTTTTCTAAAGATGTGTGTGTTATATATATCTCTCCCGTGTGTTATATCATCTCGTATATGAAGATGTGTTTGTTTGTCGAAAATTGTATCTTATTGTAGCATTATCTTTTGTTAATTGCAAAAGGCACTGGATGTTGTAACCTAATTTCCAATGAGCCGCGAAAAAACTAAGAATTTAAAAAGAAAAAAGAAAACAGAGGGAAACTGTTTGATTTCTTTTTACTCCAAAATAGAGTTCAAAAAGGGGAATCAAATTTTATAAAGTCTAAAAATTTAGATTTGTAAAATATTCAGTTTAAAACAGTTTCTAAATAGCAAAATTATGATATTTTCTCAATAGGATTTTTCCTTGGAATTAAATTAAGTTATATCTTAAAAGATAAATTAGTCGGAATTTCAGTTCAAATTAAATAATCTAGTTTAGTTTTAGTTTGATCAGCCTAGTTTAAAAATGCCCTAATCTGAGATCTAATGTGTATAAGAAAAATGCACTTATCTAAAATTTGAAAAAGTGGCTTGGATCGTTTTCCACTAATGGCGTTTCTTGTTTAATAAAGTCAAAGTAAAAAAAAAGAAAGAAAGACTATAAACCAACAAAAACGGCAATGCAAAGAAAAATTGTAGGAACCCACGTCATATCCAAATATTATGCTTGTAGAGGAAAACAGTAAAAAAGAGAAAATACACAATAATCATACAACAATAAAAAATTAATTAAATAAGTGGACTAGAGGATGCTGGGGCGAAAGTCGGTAAATAACTGAATTTGGTAGCTCTTCGTGCAACACGTACAGTGTTGCTGTTCCATTAAGTATTCCAAACTTGGGAATTATTTTACTATTGCTGTGTCAGGGCTATAAAACAAACACTCACAATCGTTTTCCTTATTTTGCGTACCCCTAATTTGCCAACAGCGATGGGTCCAGGTGCCGCACCCCTGCAACCCCTTTTTGTGACGGCCTCGGGAGATACTTAGAGAAAAGTTGCTAAAATTCTACGCACCTGCTAAAGATGCTAATGCCAGGCTGCCAAATTCATGGCAAAGCACATCCTCTGGGTTGAAAAAGAAAATATTACAATTTTACACGAATCTACAATTTTGAAATAATGAAATAGGTTACATACGCAGATCAAACACAAATAACTAGATGTATAAGCAAAATTTTTGAAAAATCTACCAACCTTCAGGAGCAAGGAGAGCAATAATTGAAGGCTGATCGGCGCCAGCAGACCGCGCGGGAACAGCGTCACATAGGCCAGCAGCCGGGCCATGACTGCGGCGATTCCACCCATGAAGAAGTTGGCCAGGATAAAGCCCCAGATCACCGTGAAGATCACCTCGGGCGAATTGGTGAACAGCCGGTCCCCAGGTTGCAACCCGTGGATCATCAGGGCGCCGAGAATAACGGCGGCGGAAATGCCGCCGGGAATGCCGAGCACGAACATCGGGATCAGGGATGTGCCCGTGACGCTGTTGTTGGACCCCTCCGTCGCGGCGAGGCCCTTGACCTCGCCCTCGCCGAACTTGTCGCCCGGCTTGCCGCGCTGAATCCTCAAGCAGATGCCCGTCGCCAATCATCATGGCGATCTCTGTTTTGACGACGGAAGGATTTACGTTGCAGTGAACCTCGGACGATTCAACGACCCCAAGGGCAACGCGGATTCGTGGGTGTATGCCTACGATGCCGACACACTCGATTTGGTCGCCAAGCATGAAACGCAAGAAGTGTTCCACGGGGCCGGCGGGATCGGCACGATGCAGGGCCGCTTTTTTGTGGTTGGTGTATTGCCGGAAGGCGTCCAAGAAAACTATGCCTACGAGTACGACGCTGAGTTTCAGTTTGTGAAAAGACACATCATCAACAGCAAGTGGACGCACCTGGGCATCCACCCAATAACAAATACTATGTGTAAACAATGGGCAAATGCCTAACTTACAGCCTTTTTCCTAGATATTATGGGGGTCATGTCATTCCCAAAGGTGTATTTATTGGACCTTTCAATCTTTTTATCACTTTTCAACAAGTACTTTTGTGAAGACTTTGTTGAATCAAAAGGTAATCTCAAAATTTTGATCTGATGTATTTTGGGAAAAAGGGGCGTGGGAAAGAGTTTGGTTGCCCACCAATCTTTTTATTTACTTAAAAAACACACTGTAACTTCTGATTTCTGATCAAATGAGCCATCTAACGATATCTTAGGATCACTGATTCAGTACGATCAGCCCTAACAATAGAACAAGTTTTTAGTTGGAATACTTTTTTACCTTCTTTTTTTTAACTCTCAAAAGATTAAATTACTATAAGCACTATTTTTTCTGTTTTGCAAAATTAATTGGAAGCACTCGTTTGCTCTCCTTTCATTTCTTGATCTTTATTTATAATGTTTATGTTTATACATGATTAAGGTTATCGGTTACCAAATTTAGTACAAATATACCCGTAATGATTTGAAGATATTGATGTTATAGTGACAGATGTGAGATAAATATCTCGATTCAACGGACATATGGGCTGATTTGTTTCGGTGTAACTATTTTAAGTACTCATTTCATTCGTTTTCCTGGATGTTTGTTCTTCCAATCTTACTACTATTTTCCTCACCACCATTACTGGCTACGCAACTTTTATAATTGATTTATATAGATCAAAGATAAATTTACGTCTAAAAAATGAACAATTGGTCTTTTTTTGAACAAAAATTAATGTTTTCTCACAATTTGCCATAAAATATAGAGTAAAGAGTATTACTTTCCAATCCTGGAATCCATCACTTTTATTTATTTTACATGGTAAATTAGTAAGTTGGGAAAGAACAACATCAACGTAAAGAGTGAGAAAAAAGGGGGATTAAGGGGGTGCAATCCCGCTTATTTTCAAGGGAATTTCAGTTTTTATTCAACGCCCAGAGAGCAGATCGCGCCGTGACTGGTCGAGCTTTTCGGAGCGCTAGCGCCAGCGAACCGTTTCCGCGTGACCGCGGACGATCATGTTTTGGTTCGCGCCCTCTGGGTTCGCCAGGAAGATGCCACCTCGCGACGAGTGAAACGCGATCATCCGGCAGTCCGGTGAGAACGCCGGATCCTTGTTCGTGCCCTGGCCCTGCGTGATGCGCGTGTAGGCCTGCGTGGCGATGTTGACGGTAAACACATCCATTCCACCACTTCGGCCCGTAAACGCGATGAGTGGTTCACGTCCGTTCATACACCACGAGGGTGTTTGGTTGTGCGAACCGCGGAAGGTAGGGTGTCACCGTGAACCTTGTCGGCGCAGCCGGCAAAGAAATGATAGAACTCGGCGATGTATTTCGCCTGCCACTGGGTTTCCTTGTAGAGCTTGCCCGTGTCGATCGCTTCGATGCGGCCGATGGCTTCGGACTGCTCGGCCAGAAGGTCGGCAAGCCGGCGCAGGCAGTGCCCGCGCTGTGTCGGCGACATCGCCGCCCAGGGGCCCTCCGAGAAAGCACGGTCGGCGGCGCTCACCGCCGGGACCTCCATATGGAGATCGATCCGGTCGAACAGCGGCCCGGAAATCTTTGCCTGATAATCCAGCGCGCAACGTGGCGCGCGGCTGCAGGCGAGTCAGATTTCTGTTGGTGGTAAAGACCCTATGGTTGAAGCCGAAAATGACAAGCCAACTGTTATCGCGCTACGTGAAATTGAAGAAGGTCTAGTAACAACAGACTCTTTAGATATGATCGATCGTGAAGAGCAACAAAACCAAGAGGCAGCTGAGCTTGCAGCAGTAGCAGCCATTGTTGGCGGTAACCGCTAAAATAAACTTTAGACGGCAAAAACTGCGAAGTCTTACACAAGTTTAAATCAACGCCAGCATCTAGCTGGCGTTTTTTTTCATTATATTGCAAAAGCACGCTGCCTTTGCGTTGGCTTCCGAGCCAATTCATCGTATATTCAATAATAGCATTGCTTGCCTTCAGCCTACCTGTGCAAGCCGAAAGTGAGTATTGGGTAGCGATTGGTAGCTATGGAGATGAAACGACCGCAGATCGTATCCGAAGCGACAATCACCGCGATGATGGCATCGACAGAGGGTGCGTCTGCCACATGAGTGGAGCGATCCGGGAAACGTCGATCCACCCCAGTGCGGTCATTGAGACCGGCGCAAAGCTGGGCGCTGGCGTCCGGATCGGCCCATTTTGTCACGTTTCGGCCGAGGCGGAGTTGGACGACGAGGTGGAACTGATCAGCCACGTGGCCATTCACGGTCGGACGAGTATTGGATCTGGAACCCGCGTCTCGCTGGCCGAGGAATACATCAAGTTCTTCGGCGGCTGATCCGGGCTTGACCGGCGGTCGCGGATCCTCCCCCGCGGCCGCCGGACCTTCTCTCACAACGCAATTTCAACGCCGCACTCGTCGCGCGAGGGCGGGAGACGCCACCGGTTTGTCATGAACGCGCAGATCCTCAGCACAGCCGCCTCAGCCGAGCCCATCGCGGCGACGCACGACGCGCCACTGATCGAGCTCGAAGGCGTGACCAAGACCTACGGAGGCGTACGCGCGGTGCGCGGGGTGCACTTCGATATGCAGCCGGGCGAGGCGCATGCGCTGCTTGGCCAGAACGGCGCCGGCATGCAATGAAAAAATTTTGACGAAAGGGGAGTTTCAGACTTCCATAGGGGAAGGTCTGAAAGCTCTAAAAAATGTTTCTCTCTCTTAATTTTAAATATACCATGTGATACATTATTTTAGCAAAAATCGGAGGGATTTCATGTTTTTCCTGTTTGTCGGTGTCGTAATAATCGTGTTTGCTCTGTAGTGTTCATCAAAGACAACGCAGGGTAATTTTGGATAGTGAATCCTGGAAGCTAAGACGTAACTTTTGCCTTTCTGAATAACTGTCAATTTTCTTTTTCTTTTTTTGCAAATGAGTTTCTGAGCTTGACAATGCCAGTCAATCCTTCTCTCGAGTGTTTGCTCCTGGAATGCGTTCGGTGTTCGTTCTGTGAAAAGGGGGGGGGATTTCGGAAAGGGAGGGGGATTTCGGAAAGGGAGGGACGGATCCATTTGAATTGGTTCGGTGGTTCACCAAGAATTTCGGGGGCACTGTCAGGGATGATCTTGCAATCATTGCAAACCTGACACAAAACGACGAACCAGAGGATCTTGATGTACATCTGAAATGTACCCCAAAAAAGCACAAATTCGTCCTTCAATTCAGTACAATGTACGTACACCCTTTCATGCTTTTACCCCGTACGACATTTCGCTGTACGACGTTGTACGACATTTGGCTGTACTTTTTGACAGCAATCAGTGTTTGCTCTCCAATCTTTAACATCAATGTCAGCAGTTCCTGCGATAACTAGCTCCAGTTCTCCTGCATCAAAAATCGATATCATGTGCAGATCCAGTACCTCAAAATGAATGGACGAATTAACAAAACATTATCACATATATCAGTCATCTGAAATTGCAAAACAGTAGATTTCAAAGGCTTGTTTTATATGCGAAAATAAACTTTTCTGAATGCGGTGCAACGGCTGTGAATAAACAACTTGACAAAAAAACTTTACCTCGATATTTCACAACGTTTTGAGATATATCTGGTTTCCAAGCTTGACAATGGAACATTCTACGCGGAAAATGCAACAAACAGCGATCGGCAACCTAGGAGTCGCGCTAGCCAGGATACAGGCCAATCCATTAACCGGTGGAGTTGCTGGCATATCAGCCGATTTTTTAGACGCGATATCTGGTGACCTTCCATTCGGTCAACGTATGGCTATACGCAATCGTTGGCTTCTAGGTGGAATCTTGGAAAGTACGTTCAGTACGAATCCTGCATCGAACCCCATGTTGCGCACGACGACGGCGCCGACGATTGTTGAAGGGGGTGTTAAAAGTATTGTGTTGACCAGTAAGGCGCGGGCGGTCGTGAACTTCCGCGTTCATCCGAAGGACACGCTGCAGTTTGTGGTTGACTAGACTGAGGAGAAGGAGGGCTCTCAACGGGTGACCTTATCGTTTCCTAATGATCCTTAAGATTGAATTTCAAAATAGTGTTTTCATTTCTAATATATGGCATCCAATACTCAGATTTTAAATAGATGTAGGTTTACTTTTAATATTTCACACAAATAATATATTAGATAGCATAAATAAAATTCAAATTATACTTTAAATACACAATGAAACCTAGCATAGTCTGTAGGAATACAAAGGTGGAATCAATGCACTAAACCGATAAAAGGCGACAAGGGAATGGCGATAATGTGAAGCTTTTTGCAAACGTTGCAATTTTTTTAAGTTTGAAAACACCTTCAGCTAAGCGTGAGACAAGACAAACAGAAGTGACAGAATAGAAAGAAAATATATAATTTGGGTTATATATTTATAAATTAGGGGAACGGGGGTGTTGATAAAGCAATTGGACAGTATGAAGTTAGAAAACAATTCTTCCTTCACAATATGCAGAATAGTTGTACTTAAACATCAGGCATGCAGAACCGCTATGTTTTACCCCCCCCCCACTGTGCAAATATACAGCACAAATTCGTATCTAAAGTATTATATTTTTATCTGATTTTGGTATATTTCATTACGGCTGAGCATCAGCGAAACATATCAGAAGAACATTAGGTATGGCATATATCACACAAGTGTAGGTATCTTGCTTTGGGCCTACGGGCCAACATCTATTTTCCTTATGTTCTTGCCTCTTTCATTTTCTCTTGGCCTAATATTGCTTGTTCCCATTTTTACATTCTCATTCCTAAGCCTTATTCCCATATATAAAATTTGCCATGCCATAAAATTTTCCATAACCTATGAGCTTTATAGAAATGACCATGCAATATGAGCGTTTCGGTATGGGTTTTTTTCAAAGGATAATGGCACCGAGTTGCTGGGCCGGAATGAAGGGACCTCTTCCAGTTTCCAGAAATGTCAAGTACTTTTAGATGACGGTGAAGGGTTAGGATTGGATAGAGGTACAACATCAACACTATAGTGCTGCCTATAGTAAAGGTCATATGGCTCCAATGCTTTATTACTTTTTCCCTCAGAGGCAGTTCATATGGAAGAGGTTGTTGAATAAACTGCAGAGGGGCTCATTTGATTGGACATCGGAAGTTCTAGTGCCCTTTTAAAGAGTCAAAAGTGATCAGAGGGCATCTAGCCCCCAACTCCCTTTTTCCACAAATACACCTGCTAAAAAATTTTAGACAGCCATTTTGTTAGAAAAAAACATAGTTTATAAATCATATAAAAAATACTTAGGGGTCAACAGATCCACCCAAAAAGTGGGGTGCAGGCATTGAAAGCTGCACCCTGGGGGGTACGGCTATTTAAATAAGTTAGAATTTAAGGCTATATAATAAATACTTCTAATATTTTTGCTAGGAATAAAAGTCAATATCGGTAGCCTCTGCAGTAGATTAATGAGGGAGTGACCCAAAAGCTAAAAGAATAGACTTTCACTTAAAATTTGGTAGACAGATAGTTATTGCTAAAAAAATTGAACACACCCATAGATATGTTAACCACTGACCTTAACAGGACAGACACTGTTTCAACAATTTCGCTGTCGAAATACGTTAACAATTGACCCTTAGAACCTAAACTTTGAACTCTGCTACCATATCAACCAAGAAAAGCAAGGGGCCATAAAAGGTTCTGTATGGCTAAGACGTCTATTGAAGAACCTTGGGAAGGACATGACACATCCTACTATTATTTACGAAGATAATCAAGGAGCTATGGAATTAGCAAAGAATTCCAAATGCCATAGCAGAACCAAACACATCGACATTAGTCATCATTTTGTAAAAGAACGTGTTATGAACAAGGAGATTTGTGTGACATACTGCCCCACAGAAGATATGGTTGCAGATGTGATGACCAAAGGACTTGGGAAAGTCTCCTTTCAGAAACTAAGAGACTCTCTGGGAGTACAAGACACTCTGTGAACAATCCTGAACAATTTTGAACACTATTGTTTGTTCGAAGATTATATTTAATTAATATAGTTTGTAAAATTATGGTAATAATAAGTATGGAGTTGATAGTTTTCTTCTGTCGATACTAGCGACAGTTTCTACTCTTTTAAGTTAACCATATTCTTTGGTGTGGACCTTAAATGACAATAAATTATGTAAATCTTTGTTAGGTTGTGTCAACATAGGAGAGTTAGTAATTTTGAGTGAAGGGTTGCAAGATCTAAGAGAAGTGTTATTTTGGTTATCTTCCGAGCTCTCTGAGTGTAGTTAACAAGTCTATGGCTGTGGGGTAAAAAATGATTAGCCTTAAATTAGTATTGACGGATGAACACGAAATAATAGTAGACCAAGCCCGTTGTGCCCGCTTTACAAGTTACATCTAAAAAAAAAATCCATACTCCAAACAAAATTCTCTCTAAATTTACAGCAAAAACTGAAACAAAAAGTATTATGCTATAATACAAATTTGATTTGAATTACTGTTAATAGCTACAATCTGTAGTTCGAAAAGATGAAAGATATTTATCAACTGGGTCCTTTCTGATCTCTAGAGCTTGCACTATACTTGAAACCGTACTATTCGCGACTCTTCAGCAAGAAATCTGAAGCAAGACATCTTAAGTTATAATTTTGGCGTTCTATATTCTCAGCTTTCAGGCATCCGGCAAATGGCGAATTTATTGACGAAAATCAAGTTTGCAAAAGAAAACCCTCAAACTGTATGAAACTTCCAGCTTACCACAGGTAAATATTGGCTATGGCAGATTTTACAAACAAGGCACTTACTAACTCCTCACAGTGGACTATAATAGCGTTTTCTTTTTAGATTGATAAGCTTGGAATCAACTCTTATGCACACTAGATCATTAACAAACTGAAACAGTATTTTGCATACTTTTGGATGTCATGCATCATCACATCTAGAAACAGTCTGAGATTATGTCTAATCTCTTCCTACAGCTTGCAAGAGACTGGTCTGTTGAGCCCAAAAAATCACAATCAAACATCCCAAAATCCAAATAGCCGGTGGGAATCTGCCATTCGCGACATCATCGGCCAGAGCACGCTCGACTTTGTGATCACCGAAGGTCGCGCGGAAATCGCCACCAGCGCACAAACGCTGATCCAGGAAATTCTGGACGTGTACCAGTCCGGTATCGAGGTCACCAGCGTGAACATGCAGCCGGCGAAACCGCCGGAAGAAGTGAAAGCGGCCTTTGACGACGCCATCAAGGCACGCGAGGACGAGCAGCGCGCGCAGCACGTCCATGCCGATCATCAGGCCCTTGCGGCTGAAGCGGTCGACGAGGACGCCGGCGAAGGGCGTCATCAGGACCTGGGGCAGGGTCTTGAGGATGAGGACGCCCGTGCGCACGACGACCGCCTGCGAACCGAACAGGTTGCCGTTGACGGTGCCTTCGACCTCGATGGTCTGACCCACGATGTCTGCCTCGACCTTGCCGTCGGTGCGAATCGTGACCCGGTCGCGCGCCGAGACCTCGCCACCCGGCGCCTCCGCGGACCCGACGGGACGGCTCTCGGTCACGCTCTCCTCGATCCGCGACGGCGCGACTGGATCGCCATCGATCGTACGGCCGTTCTGAACGATTGCAGGCACCGCCGAGCCGACGGTGATCACGAGGAGCGTGGCGAGCATCATCCACTCGGCGTGACGGCGGTTGCCGAGCACGACCTGCAGAGCGATGGCGCTTCTTCACGAACACCCAGGACCGGCTGTATCTCAACGACGGGAACGGTGTGTTCACCGACGTCACGGCAACACACATGCCGACCTACCTGGATGGGGCCCTCGACCTCATCCTGGCGGACTTCGACGGCGATGGTGACCTCGACGCGTTGATCGCCAACCAGGGCGCCCGACCGCCCGGGACGACGCGCCTTATCGAGAACGATGGCGGCGGCGTGTTCTCCGACGCCACGGCAACCCGACTGCCCGCTGCGGTCGGCGAGACGATCTCCACCGCGACGGCGGACTTCGACAGCGACGGCGACCTGGAGGTCCTGCTCGGCCGTCGCGGCGGGCCCAGTTAGCCTCGAAGGTCTCAGAAAGATACTACTGTATTGACCTGACCACAATTTCTTAATCTTTGGTTCCAGGATGCTAGATTATGGTTAATTTGTAAACAGAATATTCAGGATTTAGGTAATGTCCACACTGAGGAGATAAATGTTACATGAAGTCAAAGGTTAAGTAATTGTGGTTTCATTGAGCTTAGGCCCACACATTATTACCCACCTAAGACCATTACAATCTTGGTAAGATATCTACTTGATGAAGGGTGAAAGAAAAAGAGCAATTTTGTTGCTTTCCTCATTCTGTAAAAATGTACTATTTGGAAACTAAAATAATAAACGTTTTATCTTG
This sequence comes from Alatinidae sp. Z8VKAUB7J3, assembly GCA_010016025.2. Classification (NCBI taxonomy): domain Eukaryota; kingdom Metazoa; phylum Cnidaria; class Cubozoa; order Carybdeida; family Alatinidae; species Alatinidae sp. Z8VKAUB7J3. The sequence continues at coordinate 23,314,060 of JAAAKM020721499.1, forward strand.
CTGCCATGTTATGAGGTTTAGCTTGAAATTGAGGAGCCAGTCAGGTTGAGAAGCAATACAATCCGATTGATCTGGCAATAGTAATTTTTCCAAAAGTTTGGACAGGTCAAGTCTGATTATTGCGTCCGTTATGTGGAAGCTTGCTATTGCTATCAAACACTTTGATATAAAGGAGCAGGAAAATGAGGCAGGTAAAACCTGTGTCCAATTATTTTTGGTTAGGATATGTAGAAAACAGCAAGAGGGATAGGGTGTTTGGCCTTAGACCTCCATATTTTGAATCAGGCTAAAACACGAAAAGTATGCTGCACTTTACATTCCACAGCTTAAATAGGTGCCATAAAAAGCCTTTTCTGTAGGAGTATGACGGTTCTATTGACGCTTTTATGCATTTAGTAATGAGTGACGTCGTGTACTTTTTTGTTCCGTTTATTTTATGACGAGCCATTTTTGTATAAGTTAACTTTTTGTTTTTGTATAAATCCATGATTCTGATGAATGACTTGAACAAAATATTAAAATAGTTGAAGGATCAAATAACAAAAACTTCAGGGTTGACATTAACCCCCCATATACCGGGAGCAGGTGTTTTTAGGCTATGTCCCGGGGGAATACATGGTTCTTATGGAAGAGCATTTAGCAAGGTTCAAAGATCAGATAAGCTCCACCACCATATAATGAAATGTCGAAGAAATCCCTGACAACTGCCAACAAAACGTCTTATTGTTAGAGTTATATTTCATTTTCAAAAATTAATTATACGATCAATAATTAAAATATATGTTAAAATCATTGACATTTCAGGTCTCAAAAACTATCTAAATAGGTCAGGGCTCTAACGGAAAATTCATATTTTTCCCAACGTGGTTGTAACTAACCTGTGGTGATGTTATCACATCAAGAAGAGGTGACATCATGACATCAAGAAAAGGCTCAAACTGCCTGGGGTTAAAAGACAAGCGACAAAAAGAATCCATACATAGAAGTCTTCCACATGCCGAGTGCTGGGCCCTGTTCATTACAAGTTGCCTAGACTGGTTTGAAGTTAAGTTGTGAGGTTTGATTTCTAGCAACTCGTCAGTTTAGGAACGCTGCCCCTCTTCATTGGAAAAGATGCAAATTACTTGATACTAAGTTCCTTCATATCTAAGCACCACCTAAGCGTTTTGCTTAAAGCAGAGCAATTGAGAATGCATTCAAGGGGTACCGTATCAGGAGTATCAAGGAGTTTTCGGGCAAATGAATTTTAGCTCCTTGATTTCACTGACTATTTATCAGCATAAAAGCACCATTAAAAACGATTTCATGACATATTGTTAGTTTTGGAACATTATCCAAAGATTTAATTTTCAAATTTTATCTAAATGCTAAATTAAGACCGATATTATAGCCAAAAATAAATTTTAATTATCCAGCATATGGGAGGGTGCCCTCAACGCCTAACTCTTTAGGCTAGAGCTTAAATGGTACTTTTATTGAAAAGATTTTAAGGTGTAATCTGTATAGACAGCGGGTATCCATATGTATTATTACTGATTGCCTTTCAAAACATTGCATTCTGAAACTTTATCGTTCAATTTCAATTCTCAAAGCACTGTGATAAGAAAAAAAAATACAATTATATTTATTTAGGATTTATTGATTATTGATTATTAATTATACGCCCTACCTAATATTCTTCTAATAGACGTCAGCCCCTGAATCTAGCTTGAACTGAACCTGCTTGCCATTTACACAAACCTCAGCCTTCCATACTTTACAAGCATGATGGCTTTCAACTGCATCAAGTTCAACTTCACCAAGAAAATATTCATCTTCAGAAGATAAAGGAAAATTATCACCTGATAATTCGTGCAGTTTCTTGTTTCTGCATGCACGTGTCCAATGTCCCATTTTTCCACAGCTATGGCATTTTGAATTCCGGGCAGGGCATGTTTGCTTCTGATGAGGGGGCCCTGAGCACCTCTCACATTTCGTAGACTGCTTGGCTTGGTTCTTGTCGTTCATGCCATTACGTGAGCCCTACCGCTGGGGTTGATGATAGTGACGACGAACAAAATGCATTTGAAGGAAATGCCGAGTTACGCCAAGAGCAGTCATGGCGTTATGAAGCGAATGTCGAATACCGTTTGCCGAATGACGCGGGTGTTATTAACACCAATCTTTACTACCACGATCTGGAAGATCTTATTGATAACGTGGATGTCTCAACTGAAGACTCGATTCTGTCAGCTCGGGGCAACATCGGTGACGGCGAGCGCTATGGGGTGAACTTCAATAGCAGTCTGCGACTGAACTTCATCAATCAGCCCAACATGTTGTTAACCGCTGGATTGAACATCGAAGAATCCACAGTGACCGAACCGGACCTATCGGCATCTGTTCCTGGCGCAGGTTATTGCGCTGATCGGAACCGGTTTGGCGACGGTTGCTCTTGGCCTTCTTGCCTTCGATCTTGCAGGCGAACATGCGGGTGCTGTGCTGGGGACCGCTCTGGCCATCAAAATGATTGCCTATGTGGGCGTCGCCCCGGTCGCAGCCGCATTTGCGGAGAGGTGGCCGCGCAGAGGCGTACTGGTCGCACTCGATCTCGTCAGAGAGGCAGTCGTTGTTTTCCTGCCTTTCGTAGCGGAAGTCTGGCAGGTCTATGTTCTGATATTCCTGCTGCAAGCAGCTTCTGCCGCTTTCACGCCGACCTTTAAAGGGGACATTTACTTTTTTTATTTTAGTAAGTGATTAAATAAAAAAGTTTTTTTTTACTGAAAGTAAGGATCAAAATTGCAATCAGAAATTGCCCCCAAACAATTTCATACTCGTTGGGAATTCTCCCCAAAAATTTCTTGCTTACGATTCCACGTTAAAAACACTCCTTAGCATACTTTCATTAGGAAAAAGACTTGTTTTTTATTTGATTTCTGGTAATGTTTCTGGTCATGAAGGAATCTCTCTGCATGAAAAATACTACCTGCAAATCCCCCCTTTCCCAATGGAAAGTTTGTCCCGAAGAGAATGTCCCCATGGATAATTTCTCCTGATGATAGTTTTCTTTTTTGTAGATGTTACTTTACCAGTTCTGTGGTCTAGTTTGGATTATTAATTTTACCAGGCACACTCCTTCGTGATTTGTCTATTTTATTTCAATGGGTAATAGTCAGGGCCGTATCCAGCATTTTTTGGGGGGAAGGGTTTGCACAAGACACTTTTTTTTTTGGGGGGGGGTAGAAAAAACTTTAAAAAAAATATATAAGGGGTGGAGCGGGAAGCCTAATCCTCCTTTCGATTCTTCAATATGTTTCCATATTCTCCTATATTTTTTATAAATTCTTGTATTATAAGCCTTTTCGATGAGTTTGCTCCATTCCCATTAATTTAGGGTGGGGCAAGCTGTCGGCCGGTGAGGCGCTTGAACCCGGGTCCGGAGCTCAAGCCGAACCTCAGAATGGCGTGCAATGGCCCGGCAAAACCCTCGCACCTGTGCATGTCATCGCTGATTGACTGGCTTGTCGGTGCGTCGAAAGCTTCTTTAGGTATTTGTCAGGAATTCCGGACACATTCCTCATATTCTCGGTTCTGCAGAACGAAAGCAGAGTTGCAGAGCAAGATTCGGAGTTGCATGATGCGCAAGGTCAGTGCAGCAAGCCCCTGATGAGTCGCATCGCACTGTCGATAACGCTCCTCGGCCTGTCACAATGTCGCAGCGGGGCCTACTCGACTCGGAGCCGGTGAGCACGGCGCGATCGGCCGTGGTGTCGATCACGGTCATCGCGGCGGGCATCGTCAGCCCTCCGTCCGTCGACAGGCGCAGCTTGCCCTTGTGGGACAGGTAGATGTGCGTCGCCGAATCGGGCCCCGTGCGCGGGATCCACATCGACGCGCGGCCCTGCGTGCTCACGGCCCAGACGTGCTGGAAGGTCCGCCCGTAGTCGTCCGACACCCGCAGCGCCGGCGTGTCCCAGGGCAAGCTGCGCTGCCCCTACTGCCATGACGACCTCGGCGCGAGGCGCCTGGAGTGCTCGGCCTGCAGGGCGCTCTACCACCACGCGTGCCTCGCAATTAACCAGTCGTTCTACCCTTTCTCCTATAACGCTATGTCTATCCTTCTGCGATAGCAATGTTTTGAAAAACAATCCCAAGATTTATGGACACCGTCTCTCGATCGAGCCCAAGCTGTCCACTGTTGGAGGCCATGGAACATTTGGCACATTTTCTATAGCTTCCAAAACTATCTCGTAAAATCAGCGCAGCTTTTTGAACAGTGAACTCTTTGAAGAATGTAGAGTTCCTGGAAAATATTTGACCATGCAGACATTCTTTGCTTATAACCACTTGCGATGCATGATATTCAGCTTGAAGAAAAGCTAGTTTTTCTTCTCAATGGAGCGCCCAAAAGGCACAAACATATATATATATATATATATATGTGTGTGTGTGTGTGTTGGAGACATAAAAAAATGTCTCTAGTAATAAGAGTAAACACAGTTGTCTTTTTTTTGGACTACTTTTCGTGCCTATATTCTAGCTTGTGTCTCGGAGACACAATAAAAATGTCATTAATGATAAGAGAAAAAATGGTTGTCTTAATTTCGGACTACTATTAGTGCATATATTAAATATATATATATTATAATTACTGTACTGTACAGTACAGTAGCGAGATCGTTTTATTTTATTATTCGACTGGGATAGCGCGCAAACAGCGGAATATACGGAATTACTGTACGTTGATGACGCCGAGGATGACCGCGCCGGATTTTCGAAACCGCTCGCGCAGGTGCTCGAACTCGCACGCTTCGATGGTGCAGCCCTCGGTCATGTCCTTCGGATAGAAGTAGAGGACGACCTGTTGCCCGAGGAAATTGCCGAGCCGGACGGTGTTGCCTTCTCCGTCCTTGACCGCGAAATCCGGGGCTCTACGGCCCTCACGGATGTACCCCATGCGACCCTCCCGGGGCACATTTCTATGCCGGGGAGGCGACAACATCCACGGGGTTGGGCCACCGGGAGGAAAGGCCCTAAACGCTAAGCGTTTACGTGGCGCCCTCGTCGGGTGGCCAGGGCGACCAGGCTGACATAAAATTCCTTTCAATTTATAACTTTACACTTCATTGGTATACCTTAATCCCATCCCTCAGATTATGAGGCCTAAAATCACTACTGATAAGATGAAATAAAATTTGCAAAAAAAGAAAATAAGAAGGCCAAGCAAGAACATCCGGCTCAGTTAATATGGAATGACCAACATATTCACAAGAAAATTAAAAAGAAGCTACTAAAAATTGACCGTATCAAATATTTATGGCCAATGTATAAGGTTTTTTTTTTGCACTTTGGATGACACCGCGTTGGGTCAATTAGCATAGAAATTAAAGCAGTAACTCAATTTATTCCATCCACTTGTCACAGATTATAGCATTAATGCAATCTGAATTAAAGAAACGTTTTCTATGAACATTCATATCACAAAGACAAAATGAAATTTTCTCCTAATCTCTCGATCTGCTTTGAAGAAGGTTCATCGCTCAGAACTAGCGGAAAGGAGTTATCGCTCAATTTGTAGAGCGTGAAGATAGAGCGAGGTTAGGCCTCGTTTCCAATAGAACAACATCTTATTTGTGCATCTTGTGCATGAAGGTTTATACAGTATTTAGGCCCCAGAAGTCAAGTTTGCCCTTTGGGTGCAGAAATTCATACCACGCCTACGTCACTGTGACCCATCAGAAGCCAAGACAAGTTGATAAATCTTTTTTCGTGAAACTTGTTACATATTGATTTTACTCTTTGTGAAACTTGTATGCCGATTTTTCTGACGCAAATTGTGTTTGTTGATTTTGTTGACGCAAATTGTAGTAGGTTAGGTCAGGTTAGGGGACCTAGCATGGTAGAACCTAAAGCTAACCTAGACATAGTAGGTTAGGTTAAGTTAGGTTACATGAAGCGTCTTCAAACCTAATTTAACCCAATCTACCATATGCAGGTTAGGTGTAGGTTCCGTCACGCTTGGTACAGCCCCCCAAACCCAACTTAACCTACTACAAGTTCCAAGAACAAAATTAGTTTCACGAGGAGAAAAATCAACATAATGTAGAAGGCGAACGGGCCCTGACCTGGGTGCAGTAGCAGAACGACCGCACTCTGGCGACCCTGACCCGCTCTCCCGGCTACCAGCAACGCCTGGACCAGGCATTGGCTCGATTTGTCGATAGCGCAGGCGATTCCCGCCCGGCGATCCTCTGCGCCAATGGCCAGGTAACCCTGGCACTGACCCGACGCATGAAGGCCCTCGGCTACCTCCTGGGAGAGATCGGGCTGATGGGCATCGACGAGCTAGAGTGGTGTGACCTGACCGAACCGGGCATCACCACCCTGGCCCAGCCCACCGGTGCCATCGGTCAGGCCGCCGTCGACTGCCTGCGCGCCGTTGTGATTCTCACCACGGTGGACCTATGTGGCATGGGCCCGACCTTCAGGAAAGCTTATTGGTATCCCTTTGAAGAACAACTGATGTTTTTCGGTATTGTTGTGGTGCGTGACCTGTTTGTCATTTCTGCGCTGGAACATTATTCGTTAACCGCCGTTTTGTTTCCGGCGGCGTTTGCCATTCAATGCACGATTTTTATTGCGATGGTGTCTACGCGGAGAAAGGCGCTGTCGGAGGCTTGAGCGACGGCGCGTATCAGGAAAAGGTTTTTACCTTGAAGCGGGATTCTTTGATGTCCAGATCAATGCCTTCAAACTTGATCTGGGATTTTTTGAGCACTAACATTTTTTCATGTATCTATGGGGCATTACAAGGCATTTTTGCGCTAATGTGTTAAAAATAGACGCTTCTTCATGTAATTCTCTCCGAGTGATTTTTTATACGGCAAATCCTTTGCCTTGTGTTTCGAAGGCAAATCGATTACATTGGAATACGAAAAGACTGTTATTTCATCTTACCCCATATAGACATTTTAAAACACCTTTTGAGACAATCTTTGCCCCAAAGAGAGGCTAATTCCAAGACATACTCTCATAATTCATCAAACCTAGGAGACTAAACTATGAAAGTCATACTGCCGAGATATGCCTGTGGGCCTACTACCAAAGATTGTGCGGCGCACGGCAGGAATGCGTAGTACACCCGACAAGCTGATCTGACTTGTGGGCACCGCAGTTGACTCAATTACAGTTCCGGTTTCCATGACTTAAGTGCTTTCCTTGTTGTTATCGATTGCCAATGCGATGCGCGATCACACCGGCATATTCATGATGTCCTGGTAAGCGGTGACCAGTTTGTTGCGTACTTCGGTGACGGCACGAAATGACAAGTCCGCTTTTTGCGATGCAATCATGACTTCCGCCAGGCTCTTGTTGCCGGTACCGTTTTCAAAATCGGTTTTCAATGCGGCTGAATGATGCTGTGCCTCGCTCACCGCGCCGAGCGTGGCTTTTAACTCACGGTTGCTTGAATTGAGGATGTACGGGGGGGGGGGGGGGGTCTCCGGGGTGCAATTAATTTTTTTTCATGCCCGAAAAGGGAAAAAATATCCAAACCTCATGTCCTTAATTGGAAAATGCCCCCCTTAAAAATGTTAAAATAGTGAATAAATGAAATAAAAGTTGCACATGATGTATTTTAGTAGCTCAACATGTCTTCCCTTTGACCTTAACAAAGTCTATATTAGTTCCCTTGGCAAAGTAGTACAGTTTAGATATTTTCTTCTTAACAGATGGCCCCTCTCATTATGAACAATAACAATGAATGCATATTTAAAAATGGCATTCAATGTAATATATCTACCACCCGGAAGATGAGGTGGTCGCAGGCGAGGTCAATATCGGCGACGGGTTCCGCGAGGACGATTTCAACACGCGCATCATCATCCCCGAGCGCGAGTTGAGCCGCGTGAAGGAATTCATGAGCCAGATCGACCAGCGCCAGAAAACGCTGGTGTTCTGCGCGTCGCAGGATCACGCGGCATTGGTGCGCGACCTGATCAACCAGATGAAGGAAAGCAGTGATCCCAACTACTGCGTGCGGGTCACGGCCAACGATGGCCAGTTGGGCGAGCAGCACCTGCGGACCTTTCAGGACAACGAGAAGACCATCCCGACCATTCTGACGACCGCCAACTGCGCCACCACCGGTGCCGCGCCGGTTCCGGTGCCACCACCCATACCGGCCGTGATGAACACCATGTCGGCACCATCGAGCACCTCGGTAATGCGCTCGCGGTCCTCGAGGGCAGACTGGCGGCCAATCTCAGGATTGGCTCCGGCACCTAGGCCCTTGGTCACATTGGCGCCCAGTTGCAGCGTGGTCTGCACATTGCAGCTCTTTAACGCCTGGGCATCGGTATTGCCGACAATAAATTCCACACCTTCTATGTCGCCTTCCACCATCTGACGCACGGCATTACCGCCGCCGCCACCCACGCCGATAACCTTAATGACCGCGCTTTGGTTTTAAGGTCTTCAAAAGAATTCTGTACAAATATATGCACGACCATATACCTTAGGTTGAATGATCATACTAGGACTTGCATGAATGATGTCTTCTCAAGATCACAACATTTGACCTAGAGTGTTTTGAAGTGAACCAACCTGTATGTGATCCTGTCCTTCAACATGTACTTTTCTTCTAAGCAATTTTAGGATATGATCTGACATATCTCACATTCCTCCTTCAGATCAAACCCTAATAATTCATCCCTGTCCTGTCATTCTATTTGTTTTCCACCTGTTTCTTTGCAGCCTATCTGTTCAGCTAAATATTTAAATCTGTTACTGCTTAAACCTTTGGTAAGACAATGTACTTGATTACACAAATGTATTAATGATCTATTTTTGACGTGTAAATGTTACAGTTATTTCAAAGCACTGCATAACAACCCAAATATAGACACAAAAGTGATAAAATATCTACTTGTTTGCAATTTTGTAGTCTAATTGCCAGTCATTACAAAAGCCATTGGTGCCCAAATTGAAAATCTTTCTAATTGACATGACATAAAATTGGAAATAACGATATCCACATGGGAATAAATGGAAGATGCAATATGCATTATGCAACATAATCAGGAATTTCTTGTAATAGCAGTTACAAAAAAATTGATTTAATTATTTTCTAATTAAATGTGAGCCTCTCCTCCAGCCACACCACAAAGAAGAGCAAGCGCTACTGCCGCCGCATCAGCCGCCACCGCTGGTACTGCCGCCGCTACACTCGCCACCGCTGCTGCTCGATCAAGTGCTGCCGCATCGGCAAGCGCCACTTCTGCTACCGCGCCCTCTTCCGCTGCCGACGCTACATCTGCCACCACCGCTGGTACTACATCGCGCGCCGCCGCCCGATCTACCGCCGCCGCTGCTACGTCGTGCGCCGCCGCCGCCGCCGATAACGCCGCCGCCGCCGCCGCCAAATCCACCATCACTGCCGTAGTTCTGCCCGCCAATAGAGCCGTTTTGTCCGCCAAAGCCAAGGTCGCGATCGACCTGGCCCTAGGACTGGATTTAGAGGTTACTTTACACGTGTCGATGAAATAGAGCCTGCGCACGTACAAGCTGGGTTCAGCACGGTTGCTCTCGCAGGTGTTGAGCATGCTATATCTGCTGATGACGAGAGCTACAACAATCTCAGCGGCTCTGTTCGCACCGGGTGGCAGGACTTGCTCTTCTCGATTAGTCGGGAGCCTTCAATTATTGGGGCATCACGGCACTTACTCTACGTTGGTAGGAAGGTTTGACCGACCGCCGTTGGCCGATTTGAGACAAAAGCAGTACCCACTAATTAGCCTTGTGAACGTCTGCTCTAAGGCCGCGCGAAGGCCGGAACCTCGCGCATCAGATCCGCGAAACGCCCGGCCGGCAGACGGTACAGCACCGTATCGGCGGTCGTCTTCGCGCTTGTCACGGCGCGCCCGTCGCGCAGCAATCCGCGTTCGCCGAAGCTGTTGCGCGGTCCCAGGACAGAGACCAGCGCGCCCGAGGGCTCGCGGATCTCGACCGCGCCGGACACGACGATATAGAGACCGGCCAGCGCCGCATCGACGGAATAGACGACCTCGTCGGGGCCGAAACGCTCGGTATGGATCGCGCCGGCGGCGGCCCGCCGGACGGCGGGCTCGAAACTGTCATAGGGGTGGAGCGCGGCGAGCTTAGAAGTTGGGCAAACTGTACACTTTTTGCAGTTTTGCATGTTCTTTGCAGGTTTTGGTGTTATTTCCAAATTTGAGACAATTAACACACTGTATGGGCTTCCCTTGATATACTTTGTAAGTTTACGGCGGACCAAGCAAATATACATTTTTTGCAAGTGCATTTACTAGGCAAGATAAACAGAACGCTTTTGGTTTTGAAATACTCTTTTCCATCTGGTCTGAGAAGGAGAAAACAAAATTGGGAAGGAGAAAACAGAAAACAAAAATTATTTTCCCCTGTTATCAAGGCTCTGGCAGCTTAGTGGGAATATTATAAATTTCAATTTTTTGCCAGACTAGAAAAAAACCATGAGTAAGCATTTGTAGGAATTTTTTCAGACCGCACTCCACATTGTTAAAGTGATTGGAACCGTAGCTTCTGGTTCTGCTTATAATGCATTTGATAAATGTAATCAAAACAAAATATTAGTTTTTTGAATTGGAGCTCAAGTTTTTTAAGATATGTGAAATTGATAAAGCAGTTAATTACATTATTGAACAACATTTGTGGATCAGAGTGCTATATTTAAAAAAAAAGAGTTTATGCACAAATCTAAATTCATCTTTTAGTCCAGCTTCTCAAAAATATATCAGCAAAGCATATTACAAATAGATAAAATACAGGACCTGGCTTTATGTTTGAATTCGTGTCTGTGACAATCCGTTCCCACCTCCCTAATGTTCCCATATACAGCTTTATGATATACAGGCAATCAAACTAAAAAAACAACTCTAGAACAATGAAATTCTTACATAACAATACACAGCATATTTGTATTAATCAGGGTATCATGTTTATTTCTGTTATTATTCACATTTTAAACTCATTTAGAATACTATTTTTATCCAATATTCAGTAGACTCACAAAGGCTAAACTAGATTTCTTGATTTTACACAGCATGACTGGTTTTTGATCAATGTACCTACAATTATGGCTATTGAGAAGAAAACATGTTAAGAAAACAATTCTGTGGCACTCGCTTGCCTTTAGCCTTCAGGTGTCATTTCAGTAATATAAGATTTTTTTAATTCAGTGATTGGCTGTATTTTACGGAAGCTTACAGATTATACAACGTAAATATTTTCACATTACGAATATAATGTTAGCAGTACGTATAGCCACGACTCAAGTAACATGTAATTTTCTGTAGTAATACACTTTAAATCTGTGCTACACAGCTTATTCATAAGACATTTTATCTACTTTAAAATAAGCCCAAAGCTATGTTAATAGAGCTGTTAAAACAGTAGCTTTTAATAAGCGTTTTAGCCAGTTATTGAATTTCGTGAGCTGATATTGCAATATTTCTCTAAAACACCTCGCTCTTCATACAAACGATTTTTTGTTGGGTTTTTCAAGATTTTTGTATCCCCCCCTAAAGAAAAATAAAAAAAAAAAAAAAAAATCTGGATACAGTCTTATCCAGAAAAGTGAAAATGAAGTCAGATTTTTAAACAGTTTAAGTAGAAATTATTTTTTTTTTAACTTAATTATTATGATTTGTTTTTTATTTCTTTTTGTCGAGACACTTCATATTGAAAAAATGTGTCATAGAAACTTTAAAGGGGGCCTATTCGATTGATAACTAAAAAATTCCAGTGCCAATTTAAGAGTCAAAGGTTCAGTGGTATTTTTAGAAGTTCCCCCTCAAAGCATGTGAATCCACTACCCTCGCAGCCTTGGGCTTCGAATCCGATTCCCCAGCCGTTCTTCAGCAACCGACCAGGGCAACCGCCTCAGCCAGCTTGGTTAGGAAGTTTTGATTATGTCACATAGGATTGTTTGGATTTTCTGTTTGTTGCTAATTTTCACAGTGTGGCGAGTTCCAACAGTTATAGATCGTACGACATCTCGTGGCGACCTCCTCTGAACCAGCCCGTTCTCTCTGTCCGCAGCCGTCAGCACAAATTGCAGCATCGCGAAAGGCCCGGGAGGCATCTTTCTTCGGTGAGTCATATCGGACGTACCCTGATCCCCTCAGACTGCTGATATCGAGCTTCAGATAGCTCTGCGATGCGGCGACGAGCACGAAGTTGTCCTGAACGACCGCGGACGCGCCGCGCGACGGCAGTGATGACTGACCGATGACGTTGAAGACGGGGCTCGTCGCCGAGCCGATGTCGTAGATGTGGAACGACCCGTTGCCGCCGCCCGAGCAGGCTGCGCAGCCGCTGACGGCCGGGACGATGAAGCGCCCGCCGTTGTGTTGGGCGCCGTACGGGATCGAGGTGTTGTTCTGCGCGAGCAGCAGCACCGGGTTGAGCGGGTCGCTGATGTCCAAGCGGGAGAAGCCGTCGCCGCTGTCGGAGTTGGCGAGGATGACATGGAGCAGAGCGCGTTCTTTCGCCCGCAGATTCATATCGAAGACGGTCTCGTCAAGAAGTTCGAACTCACCGAGAACGAGTTCTTCGCGAGTGAAGACAAGAACGTCGCGTTCTTCCTCGGCAAGGAGGACCCCCGCAGCGAGGACGAGTACAAGGCGTTCTGCCGGCGGCACCGCATTCCGTTCCGCATCCAGGACTTCCACGACGAGCAGCGCGACCTTCACGTCGAGGCCACCGACGACCATCCGGTCGGCTGGCTCTCCTGGGCCGACGCCTACGACTACGCCGAGTGGGCGGGGCTGCGCCTGCCCTCCGAGGCCGAGTGGGAGCTCGCCAAACATGAAGCCGGACAGCAATATCTGCGGCAGGAAGGTGAAGAAGGCCATCTGCATCGCCTGGAACTGACTGCGCGCCAGCGTCGAGATGAAGACGCCAAGGGTCAGGCTGGCGAAGATGAACAGCAGTGACGCCGCGTACAGCGCCAGCAGCGAGCCGCGCACCGGCACGGCGAAGAGTTGCCAGCCGACCAGCAGGACGACCGTCACCTGCACCAGGCCGATGCCGACGAACGGCAGCACCTTGCCCAGCGTCAGCTCCCAGGCGGATGCCCGAAAATATCGCAGCCTGATTCGTGAACATTTCGCCGGCGAAATCATTTTTGCCAATGATCTTGAGATCGGCGCGGCCCGAGCGAGTGAAGAGGGCCGCCAGCAGATCCGCGCGCTCCGACAGCGGACTCACCCGAAGTGCGGCGTGGGTCGCCTCGTAGACCGACTCCGGCCCCTGCGAAGCGGAGAAACGGTCGCCGCCGCCACGGACGTAGCCGCCGACGAAGGCGGTCGCCCCCAACAGCGCGACCGCCAACCAGACCCCGGGACTCCGCATCATGCTCCGCCGCCCTCCTCGGCCGCGAAGTGTGCCACGTCATGCTCGATCAGCGCTTCCAGCGAATCGGCCGGCGGCGCGGGAATCTCCACCGCTCGGTCGCGGGTCGGAAGCAGGACGACCGCGGTTAGGCTTATTCCTATTTACATATTTCCAAAATATTTTAGGTGACTATAAGAATGATAAGGTGTATATTTAATATATTTAAGTATATTTAAATATATAATATATTTAAGGTGACTATATGTTACTATAAGAAGACATAAGTGGGAATCAAATTTATTTTTAATACCTTCTTCTTCTTGTTCCACTTTTTGTTGCTTTTTTAAAGTTGGTTCTCAGCCAAAGAACATCGTTGTGCTTATTCTGAATTAATAATTTACATAATATATAGCAGCCCAGCTGTCCCGATCCTGGGACCACATGTGTATGCGCTCTTCCATATGATGGGGGGGATATACAAAATCCACGATTTCTATCGGATCCAGCTACCGGGAACGGGACAGGGGTTCTACCCGGTGCATCGCGTGTGGTTCAAGGAACTCGCCGGTCTGTGGGTCGCGGCCGGCCCGCAGCGTCGGGTCCTAGTCGACCAGGCGATGGCACGCTTCCCCGATTTTCTCCTCGTCCCCCTTCGCCTTGGGCTCGATGGCGAAAGCGATCGCCGGCTCTCTCACGTGAATCCAATCGATGGGATGCTCGACGCTCTTGTCGGCCAGGGTGTGTCCCGTCGCGGTGTGCTTGAGTTTGGCGACTCCACCGAAGTCGCCCGCAACCAGCTTGTCGGTCTTCTCCCCCTGCTACGATTTTGGCGGTGCGCCCTGTATCACTTCCTGGTCGCTGATGGTCCGTGCCGTGCTGGCAGGTGCGTCGCCGCCTCTGTTGCCGCCGCAAGCGTCTGTTCCAACTCGCCCGTCACGGTTTTGAAAGTATTCAGGTTCCGGGTCCAGATCTCGCGTCCGGACAGGCCAAAGGTTGACATGGCGTGGTCATCGCTGAGCCAGGGCGCCTGGCTGACATCGCGCGCGCGCAATGCATCGCTGGCCTCGACGATGGCCGGGACCCGCGCGGACACTGCTGAAAGCCCGCTGCCGGGCGGATGCGAATGCGATATGCCCGGCGTTTTCTTGCGGGCCGGCGCCTCATGAAATCTAGAAGATGTCTCAGGAACATTGTAGATTAGCATAAAATATTTCCAACAAGATCGGATTCATCCTAAACACCTGACAGGGCGAACGTGGAGAAGATAACTAACGTCGACTACCGGCTATCGGTACCGTTGAAGCTCGGCAAAGTAGTTAAATGCGGGATAAAAAGAATAAACGACCGATGGAGGTGATATTATTATTCCAGGCATCAGAATTGTGGCAAGTTATGCTCTTCGAAGTTGTTTTTTACAGCAATTATTTAAAACACATGCTGGAAGGTCCAACTCTAGATGAATTCGTATCATTGACAAAATCTCTCAGATCTAAAATAAACGACGAACAGAGCTCAATTTATCGAAGCATTTTCAATGTTGAACAGTACTTTTGTTCATTGTTGTTCGTGTTATTTTGTATCAGGGGTTGCGTTACAATCAATAATTTTCAAGAACAATAAAACAACAGAGGAATCTTGTCAAATCAGTCATCCGTGTATGACTTATAAAGGAAATGAACGAGTTTGGATTGCAATTGATATTGGTAGAGAATGAGATTATTGAAATCTTTTCAGTGACTGGTTGATCCTTCTTTGTTGTCGGCGGTGTTACCCATTTATTGTATTGTTTTCGTTTGTGTTTAATAGTGTGAAAATGGTTTGCTTGAAGCTTTGTGCCGTTTCAAGGCTCCATCCCCGCCCTCATCACCCCGATGAAGGATGGCGCCGTGGACAAGAAGGCGCTGGAATCGCTGGTTGAATGGCACCTGGCCGAGGGCACCCACGGCGAGCCCCTGCTGCTGCGTAGGGTCTCCCCCGATCTGTCGGAGCAACAAGTCCAGCGAATCGACGCCGACCTGGACGTGCTGGAGGAGGTGAAGGCCCGCGGCGTGACCCCGGTCGAGATCGACGAGGTGCGGGCGCGGCTGCGGACGGTGATCCTCGCGGGGCTCGAGTCGACGAACGGGCGCGCCGGTACGCTGGGCCGATTTCACGTGACCTCGCGCGCTGGATCCGGTGGCCACGCAGGCGAGCGCGCACGCCGCCAGCTGCCGCGTCCGGGCCCGGCATAATCTTGCCGCAGCGCGCCAGTACACCATGTCTGGTCGTCTCCGATGTCGACGACTCGAGCCTCAAGAAGCACTGCAAAGAACACCTGGCCGACTACAAATGCCCGGACCAGTTCCTCTTCGTGGATGCCATTCCAAAGACCTCTCGCGGCAAAGTAAACCGAGCCGCTCTGAAGTCGATGTTTCGCTAGCTTCAACTGCCAATCCGTGTCACCGGTGATTTCGCCCCCGCTCATTCGATGTAGAGTGGTCTGCATCGTTGTCTGCGTACTCGCATGGGTTCATCTATTGATGGATAGACAAACGATAAAGCGTATGAGCCTTTCCACTCAGTGATACAATCTGTCAATTTCCATCAGATCTTTTACCAGTTACTGAAGAACTAAGCAAGTATCCGATTTTCTTTTAGAGCATCAGTGAATCAAACCCACCTGGTTTACTTTTTGCTCCGAAGCTTTTGCAAAAAGAAACACCTATTTATCATCGAAAACTGGTGATTTTTAGCTATTCGCCGCTCTCTAGCTCTTCTCTTAAGAGCTCAATCTCTAGCCATTGCTCCTCTTTTTCCAAAAGCGCTGACTGCTTAGTTTCGAGCGTATCGCTTATCTTTTGGAACTTTTGCCGGCACCAACATCATCAATTCATTCTTCATGGTCTGCGCGAATATTCTCGCCGTGCTGCTGCTCAATGTTGCCGGTCTGTCCATTCCCGAGTTTTTCGCGGTCCTCGCAGCGCTTAACGCTATTGTCGCCATTTACATTTATTCGCTGCTGCCGGAATTCCTGATGCGATTTGTCGCCTGGATAATCATCAGCGTGCTATACCGGGTAAAAACCACCGGGCGCTCGAATATCCCCGACACTGGTCCTGCCATTCTCGTCTGCAATCACGTCAGCTTCATGGACCCGATAATCCTCGGCGGCTCGGTACGACGCCCCATGCGTTTTGTCATGTACTATGTGGGTTGTTGGTCAGCCTCCAGTGGTCCAACACATAGTTCAAGAAGACAGCGTTGCAGCGCTTTGCAATTCAAGTATCAGCACTATTTTAATCAACCTTGTTCCATGCTTTTGTTTGATGTGTGTTAGCACTGTATACGCTTCTCCTTTTTTCTGGTAAATGGTGGCGTGAAAAGGCCATTGGTAGCAAAATGGTTCTCGAGCAACCTTTGTACCAACAAATAAAGAGTATGGTTTGTATAGGGTCTTGTCTTAGAGGGGGTAAAATGGGATCTTGGATTAGCTTAAAAGATAATAAATAGAGAAAACAAAAATATTTGCACACACAATATTCTTTCTTTTCCACTATTCCACTTTTTCACTTTTTTTCACTTTTTCACTTTTTTCCCATTTTTCCCTTTTCTCCTTTTTCCATTTTCCCTTTTTCAATCAGGGATTTGTTGAGGACGAGCGCTAAATTAATATAATACAGGGCTTTTTCGCGCCTTTTATAAAAGGCGTAATACCTTCCAATTCTTTGGTATAAATAGACCTTAATTGAATCTAACCGAGCATGATCGGCTAATAGCAAAGCTTCCCATAAATGATTATAAGACGCTCTATAATTGGCTCTATTACCGTGGACGGTGGCTAAAGAGGTCAGCGATCTAACCGCCATTAAGGTATCCTGCTCCTATCCACTGCAGAAAATTTCTCAGGCTGAAATGAAGTCTTGGAGCAAATCGGCATGTATCTATATCTTGATTCTGGCATTTTCTGCCCATCCATTTCTTCCCATAAGTCTGTTACCAGCCTGCGATCGGAGGGAAGAAAGCGGCTCAACCACTCAAGAATGATGGCCTTGTCTTTCATGAAAAAGAAAATCATCAGCGGCACCAGCACCAGGTAGACCACGATCAGGGGAATAGAGGCAAACGAGACCGACAGCACACTTTGACCGAAAGCGCTGAGTTCACCACTGAGAGAAAAGATGATGTCCTTGATAGAGCTCTCCGAGAGAACCTGCGGGTATTAGTTATTTTTCTTCTTAAGTTTTGGTATAGTAACTCTTATCTTCGAAATAAAACTAACGGTACCCTTTCTTCTATTATTGCTCCTGTTCGTCAGGGAATACGGCAGGTTGAAGTGTTATTTCCAAGTATTTTAAATTCTTTATTCCCAGTATTCTTGAGAATATTTCTTCTATGGGTTTTATTGGATTGACTGATATTTCCTACCTAGCTTATGCTGACGATATTCTTCTCATTAGCCGGTCTAGAATCAGTCTATCGCAAATGGTTCACAAAGTTTCTGATTTCTTTACTAAAATCGGTCTTTTGCTTAATGTTGATAGATGTGGGTATCTTTCTTTACCCGTGCGGGTATGATGCGGGCAAGAAGATCAACGGCAAGAAGCGGCATATCCTCGTCGACACCCAGGGCCTCCTGATGCTCGCCCTCGTCCATGCCGCCGATGTTCAGGACCGAGACGGCGGCGTGGTGGTGATGGCGACGCTGTTCGGGCTCCATCCGTTCCAGCTCAAGCTCTACGCCGATGGCGGCTACCAGGGGCCGGAGTTCCGCAAGGGGCTGAAGAAGGCCGAACGGCCCGACACGGTTTGGGCCTATCCTGTCCTGGATGGCAGCACTCACACGCCTTTCAGCATATGTAAGATACGCTACGGCTGTAAGGACCACAAAGGCCATAAGCAATTTATGTGGGTGGCTTGGCAGTGCCAAACATCGCTATCAGCTGCATGAGATATCAGCAAATAGCAAAAACTTACAACAATAATTCAAATTAGAGTGTTATCCACAAATGGGAATCCACTACTGCGTTTGGACGACATTCAACGGCCTCCAGATGGTAAATAGTCCCAAAAACAAAGGTTCAGAGTGGCACCCCAATAGGGGTCATAAATCACGAATTCACGGTAAAAATTTTCAAAATTTACGTTTTTCATGTTAAATTTGCCGTGAAAAGGATCGTAAGCTACATAGAAATAAACAGCTCACGAATTCACGTGCACAAAAGGGAGTTTTGATGTACTAGGATCTGTTTTATCGGATGTTCTCCTAAATGTAAAAAGGATAAAAATCCCTCCTTCAACTCTCGCTTTTATATTAAAGTTTAATATTTGCAAAACAATGCTTCTAGAATGATCATCAGCCCTAAAAACACACGCCCCTGATTATTTCTAGGGGGGACGGAATCTGATATATCTAAAATTAGTTATAGGTTCACAGTTTCTGCGGTTTCTAAGGTGAATTCGTTAAACCGATCATTTCATAGGGATGTTCTCTTGGACACCAGTAGTGGGGAGTGGGGGTAGGCAATGTCCCTGGGACACAAGAAGTCACTAAAGATTGTATAAGTAAGTAATATCCGACGCCGCGTCGCTTGCCGGGGCGCACGTCGTGTTAAGCGACCAGAGCGAGGCGCGTGACCAGGCGGTTGACCTGGCGCTCGCCAACGTCGCGGCCAATGACCCGATCCAGGTCGACCGCAACGACGACAACGCACTGGGCGGTGACGTCGTGATCGGGTACTACGACCGGGCCAACCGGACGTTTACGGCCACGGATGAATCACCCAACGCGGTCCGCGTCAATGCGCGAAGGACCGACGCGTCGCCCGGCGGCCCGGCGGCTGAGCTTGTTCTTACGGTCGTGGATGGCCGTGATGAGGCCAGTGTCGTCCGGGTTGAGGCGGATGGTGACCTGGCCACAAATATAGACTCTTCACCATTTAGAAATGCCACTTCGTTGCGAGGGGTAGTAAAACTGCGCTCCACTGTAGCGACGTCTTCTACCCGTAAGTAGCGGCCTTGCTCGTTAACTAAGGGAATTGAAGCAATCATTTGCACGCCATTTAAGCCCTCTCCCAGTGTAAAGCGAAAATTACTTTGCTGGGAGTTAAGCATTCCCGCAGGCAATTTGGGGTCGGCGCGGCTTATTAAATTGCTTACTTGCTGTAAGGTAAGACCCGTTGCGGCAAGCTTAATAGGGTCGATATTGACGCTAATCTCTTCCTGCGGTGCGCCGTATACACGCACTAGCTCGAAGAGCCACGCATGTAAATTTCCTTTCATTAGTAAAATGTCTCTTTGTCTTCTTTGTGATCAAGTCTTCAACGCAAACATTGGACTCTTTACGAGAGGCTACAATTGAACCCTTATCCCCGCCAATAGCCACTTTACCATACCCACTTTCAACATCTTTAAATAAAAATCGAGACTTATTTGATTTTGCCACTTCAAAAACGAGCATACCAATCATAGTTTCATCTTTAGGCTGAAGGACCACAACATCAATACCAATATCCCTATTTGGGAAAACCTGGAATAGGTTATATGACTTAGCAAACTTTTGAAACGCATTAGTTATAATATTTGTGGTTTGCGGGAACAATGCTGAAACCGTGGCGGTTTTCGAGTTTTAATTACTTCTCGGGTCACGGTTTATGCCGTTTTTCCTGCTCGAGTTTCGTTATTTTATTCACTTTCTGCATAACTTTGGGTTTCTTCATTTCCAATTAATCAGCGTTTGCTGCACCCAAGCACAGCGCGCAGTTCTCGGGGGATGCTTTTTATCCGGGTTTTCGGGTTCTGGTACCCTCCAGGCAAAGCCCTCCCACCCGCTGTATGTATGTACGTATGTGCCGATGCACAATGAGGAGCCGGTTGGAAAAATTGTACTGATACTCCCCAGGCAAAGCCCTCTCCTGCTGTGTGTATGGGTCGACGAACTCGTACATGCGGTCTCCGCGCAGCGTGACGCGGCAGCCGATCGGCATGCCCTCACGCAGCTTGAAGTTCGCGACCGAGCGCTTGGCCTTGCACACCTGGGGCTTCTGCCCCGTGATGCGGCCGAGGTCGTCCTTGAACACGCCGTTCTTGACCGTGACCTGCCCATCGGTCTCACGCCACAGCTCGGTGCCGCCGGCAGCCTGGTTGCAGATGCGGAACAGCATCTTGTAGAGGCCGCTCAACGGGCGTCCGGCTTGGTCGAGCATCCGCCCTTGGAACGGCAGCGTGGTCGGGAATGTCGGGTTTTGAGCGAGGACGGGAGTAGCCCAAATACCCCAAAAAATCATTTAAAGATTCATGCCCATGCTCTCACACTGACAAAATATCGTCAACAAAACGGTTTTCTTTTTCACCTATACTACAAAACAGGGAAATTTATTATCTTTGGGAGACCCACCCAGAATGATGATTATCTTATTTCTCTTCAAACTACACTTTTTTGTGAAAAGAGTTGATCAAGTTCTAAAAGTCTGTTCACAAAAAGTGTAGCCTCTGAATTAAACTATGTTAAGCATGTTTAAGGAAATGTTTAAAAATGTTCAAACATATGTTAAAGATTAATAAAACTATGTTAAAACTTATGAATAAGATTTTGAAAAAAAGAGCCCAGTCGCTCTGAAAAATATGATTTGAGTTCGTCACCGTAATATTCTAAAGATTCCATATTGAGATGAAAATTGTCAAAAGGAAGCCACTGTTGGATAAAGGCACACAAACATAGATTTTAGATGATAGAATAACAGTTTTAAAGAAGAGATGGAAAGTTTTGGTATGGCAGTGTTTATGATTTCTTGAATTATGTCTTTACTAGCGCGAATTGCACGGAGACAGCAAAAAAGTTTGCTGTAAATGACTGTGAACAATATAGTTGTCGTTTTACAGCCAATGTGATCTAAAAGAAAGGCTAAGTTAGTGGATGACTTGAAAATACATTGATTTCAGCGATCTCGTGGAGCGCGTTCGTGCCGCGAGCGCCCGCGCGAACGTACGCCCCGTGCCCGCTGCGCCAGCCGTGGCGGGCGCGCTTCGCGACCTCGTGCCCCACGCGCGCGAGGCGTGACGGCGGCTCGATCCGCTCCGCCTCGGCGAGGTGCTGCAGCGCCGTCGCGAAGTCGCCGCGCGTGAGCGCCGCGCTCCCCTCCTCCAGCGGCTTCGCGAGCTTCGCGGGCGGCTTGGAGATCTCCAGCGCAGTCGCGATGAGCTCCGCCGCGCGATCGTCATTGCCGAAGCCGGAGCGCTCCTTCGCCTTCTCGAGCAACGCCCCGAACGCGCGCTTGCGCAGGTTAGCTTTAGGATAGGCTTAGGGTAGGGTAGGGGAGGGTATGGTTCAATTTAATGAGCCACAACATGAACTATTTATGCGTCATTAGTTCGAACGGTATGGAATCTATGTAGCTCCCAGGCATATCAACGCTCTCGTGCAACATATATTTTCTGGAAGGTAAGGTAAATTACGCACCCAATGGCATCGCCACTTGATACGAAATAACCATAGACTGTGGTGTGGCCACATCAAGAGGAAAAGGGTTTCACTGCTTCGATTAGCCCTAAAGGCTGTTACAACCTATTGCATAAACCCATACCTAGCAAAGATAACAAGTGTTGCGTTGCGAACAGCATACCTGAAAGAAAATTCGATGACATGTCATTCATCAGCAACATTGAAACTTGCTTCGTTAACTTATTAGGTCACTGTACAGACAAAAAATATTATGAACCGATTGAAGACGATGAACCAATAACATATAATTTAACACCCGATCAATTACTCTATGCTAATAAAATAAGATCTGCTTGCAATACTTTTCGGAGTAATGCTATTAAAACAACTAATAAACAAAAACAATATAAGTGTTGAATACTATTCCTAAATAAATGATGATATGCCCTGGGAAAATGGACAAAAAAAGGCATAAGAGGCAGAGAAGTGATGAAAAATGTCCCTGGAAGTATAGCTGTCGTCGACGTCGACCAGGTCCTCGGCGTCGTTGAAGAAGCCATGCACCCTGCCGAGGAGACCCTGCTCCTTGTCCGGCTGCTCGGTCGGGGTGTTGGTGCCGGGGCGCTCGTCCGCCGCGTCGTCCTGCTCGTCGTCGAGGGGCAGTTTTCCCAGCAGCACGCGGCTGCGAAGGAAGACGAAATAGGTGTCGAGCACGTCGCAGCGGCAGTAGTCGTTGATTTCCTCGGTCTTGCCTGCGTCGTACATGCCCTGCACCTCCGATCCGTCGACTCCCGTTTTGCCCGGTTTGCCGACCATGTTCGCCAGCACGTTCAGTCCGCCGACGATGCGCGTGGGCCTCGGTTGCCCGGATCGCCGCGGTTAACTCAAACCCGTCCATCTCCGGCATATGGAAGTCGGTGAGAAGAAGGCCGTAGGCATGCGTCTCGTAAAGCTCCAACGCCTCGGCGCCATTATTCGCGATATCGAACGCGAAACCCAATCTCGACAACAATCGACGAATAACGATTTGGTTCGTCTCGTTATCCTCGGCGACAAGGATCGCGCCTTCATGTTCATGAGCCGTGTTGATATCGAGCGCCACATAAACGGTCGGCTGGTTTTCCTGGCTTTACGCCTCATAGCTGAGCTCCGCCAAAACAAGAGCCACCGCCACCATGTGCAAGACCCGGCGGGTGCCCTCCAATTTTTTGGTCACTTAAAAAGGGCACTAGAACTTTTAATTTCCGTCAGAATAAGCCCTCTCGTGACATTCTTGGACCACTGGGTCAATACGATAACCCCTGAGAAAAAAAAATAAATAAAGACCGTGATCGGTCGTCTGGCAATAAAATACAAAATTCCACATTTTTATAGATAGGCGCTTGAAACTTCTACAGTAGAGTTTCTCTGATACGTTGAATGTGATGGTTTGGTTTTCGTTAAGATTCTATGACATTTAAGGGGTATTTCCCCCTATTTTTCAAAATAGGGCAAATTTTCTCAGGCTCGTAACTTTTGATGGGTAAGTTTGGAGGACCTTCACGGCGACCATGGCGCCGTCCACCGTGCGCCGCGCCTGGTAGACCCGCGAGAACCCGCCTTCGCCGATGACCTTGAGCAGCTCGTAGTCACCCAACCGTCGCGGGGCCTCGCTGGGCACGGGGAACTCGAGGGGTTCGGTGGGGAGCTTGGCGATGACCTGCGGCTCGCTCAAGTAGTGCGAGACCTTGGCGCGCAGCATCGTGAGCGACTACCACGGCGACGAGGCCGCCAAGAAGATCGCGGCGTTCTTCGCGGAGTGTCGCGCCGACGACTCGGCCTGGCGCCGCATGTCCGAGGGCGCCCTCGCCCGCGTCGAGGCGCAGTACGGGCGAAGGAAGACAGCACGGCAAAGACCGCGGCGAAGGGGGCGAAGGCCGGCGACGCGGACAAGGGCGGCGGTGCTCCGGCGAAGGTCGGCGAGGCGCCCGCGAAGGCCGACGACGGCGGCGCCGTGGAAGCGGCCGATGGCGCCGCCGAGACAGAGGTTGCCGTTCGACCCCCCCGGGTTCGGCACGAAGGCCGCTGCGGGGGCGTTGAGGAACAACGCGAACTGCTGCGAGGTCAGCTCGAAGGCCGCCAGGTGGAAGTCGTTGTCGGCGACCGTCTTGCTCCCGAAGGCCGCGATCCAGCCCGAGCGGTCGATCTCCGCGTTCTTCACCGCCGGCCATCCCGCTGTTCTCCGCCATCGGCGGCCTTGCTGCTGCCGGTGCCGTTATCTTCCTCGCGTCCGGCCGGAGCGGGACGCATGCGGCCCTGACGCTGATCCTTGTCCCGTGCCTGAATCTGATTCGCGACGATTTACTCCGACACATTCTGCGACAGTCATCCGGAAAACCCGATTTTGAAGATGATCCGTCTTCCGCCCCCCATCAGCAGGAAGAACGGCTGGGGACGTTGGTGACCTACTTCACCCTGCTGGCTCTCCTGATTGCATGCCTGGGCCTGTTCGGTTTGGCGTCGTTCAGCGCACAACAGCGGACGAAGGAGATCGGTGTGCGCAAAAAACGTCGATGACTTCTATGCCGAACTGGCGGCAGTCATAGACGATCCTCGCGTCGAAATTGTGCCTGAGCGAATTTATCGGCCCGCGGCGCCACCGTCGGGGCTCGACAATGAAATGTTCCAGACACTCGAACGCGTTGCCACGCGCATGTATCCCGACGCAACTGTCCTGCCCATTATGGCGACAGGTGCGACTGATATGGCACAAGTCAGGGCGCGAGGAATGCAGGCGTACGGTATCGGGCCGGTGCGCTCGATCGAGGAGATCAACAGTGGCTTCGGCGCACACGGCGATAATGAGCGAATCTCCGAAGAGGCTTTTGTGGACCTGGTCCGTTCCAAGTAAGATTTGCAGTTGTATTCTCATAGTTGGAGTAGTCTTTGCTCTCGGGATCTGGGTGCAATTGTCTTGTGTATTGGTTGCTCTAGCTTTTCTAGCTAGAATTGTCAGTGCTCCTGCGAATCGCTATTATATATGGGGGCAGAAGATTCTAGTGTTTCTTTGACTATTGACTCCGGTGCAGAGCGAACTGTGATTGCATCAGAAAAATTGATAAAGGAGATAAGGGATACAGATACGCCATGTGTGCAATTGCGAAACTAGCATTTACTTGACGTAAAAGGAGTTCTATAATGACGGTGGAGACAGAATATGTTTGATAAATGCGCTATATACATATTTCAATATTATTTGGTTGTTATAGATTTTGTTGTTTGTTATTTAGACTTCTTATATTTGAATATGATCTGGTTTTTAATGTGTGTGTTGTTTGACATTTAGGTCTCTTATATCCTGCCTTAGATATGCTTGAAATGTTTACTCCTTATCCATCACTTCATCCTTCTCTGTCATTTCTTACAAGCACCTGCGTCTCGTGTTTTTTCACAAGTATGATTATCCGCATTTATGCCGCTTCTCTCATGTGTCTCCGTTTCTATTTTTCAACTTCTCTTCTTTTCCTCTTGTTATTGCGATGTCTTGTTTCCTTGTTCTTGCCCTTCCCCTTCGCTTATATTCCACAGGGCGGGATCGTCGTGTTCGATCAGATGACCGGCAGCCTGAGCAACCCACGGGTCGGAATCACGGAGCTGTTTCCAGGCCCAGTCGATTCGGTCGGGCTGGAGATTTGGCTTCTGAAGTTCGGCTTCCAGTTCGCGCCGTAGTGCGCGTTGTTTTTCGGCGACCGATTGACGTGCCTGTTGTTGCACCGTTGGCGCCGCAATCTTCTGTGTTCGGTCGCCCACGTACTGGACTCGGTAAAGCTCCGAAACCGTTTTGCGACCGCCAGTCACAAAATACATGGATCCGTCAGTCGTGAAATCCAAATCCGTGACGTTCAGCGGTCGCCCTTTCTTTTCTCTCTCGTTTCAATGATGATATGATTTGTGAATCATTCGCATCGGCCTGCGTGAAAATCTTGAGGCTCTCCATTGTTTTCTATAGACAGCTCTGAAAGCGGTGTGATGGCACTCCACGCTGCTGCATCATAAGCATCCATTGGCGGCGCTATGTTTCGTTTAGCCGACTCTACAAAGGCATGAATTACAAAAAAGTCCATACCTCCATGTCCAGCTCCAGTAGCATGCTCGCCGTACTTTTTCCATAATGGGTGGTCATACTCTTTTAGCCATTTATCAGCTTTATCCCAACGATGAGGATCTGACTGTCCTTCAATATACATTCTATCACGGAGACTGGCCGTCGAATATGCATTTCACAGTCCGCAGATGGAACCAGTAAGAGACGAACTGCTTTCTTCACTGTCGCACATTCGATCACGCACTCCACACACGGAATTGGTTTCTACGGTTACCGGTAAACCTATCGACGGTCCAGGACAAGTTGACGGGGAATACTGGTGGCAAAACGTTCGACAGAGCGTTCGCTTCAGTGACGCAATGTCAAGCTTGGCAGAAACCGGTGTCGGAGGCGCGATCGAAATCGCCCCTCATCCGGTACTGGCCCATTCCATTAATGAGTGCTTCCAGGCAGTTAAGAACTCTATTCGGTCCGTGCCTTCCCTGAATGTCGGAGGGCGAAGCGATAGCTAACTTGATACTGATGATATCAGAGTGCGCTACCTACCGGCGGTTCTTGTGCCTCGCAAACGCTTTGTACAAATAAACCGGTGGCCCCACCGGCCGCGACCAGCCGCGCACGGAGCAAAGTAACGGCCTCCATTCTCAAGTTTCTGGAAATTACCCGAGAGAAAAAGAGGGATTTGTAGATGGTTCCAGGATCTTGTGGCATTCCCAAGACCAGGCGAGGCCCCATCGGTCGCGGTTCGCCTTGTTCTACAGCACTTACCACAGAAATAGGTCATCAGAAGAGGCCTATTCGCAATTCTAATTGATATCCCTTTTGGCTCTTCGACCTCGGTCATCGTGAACTGCGTGGTCTTGTCGCCCTTGACCTGGGTCAGGGGGATGCGCTCGATCAGGTTGATGTCCGAGATCACGACGCCGGCGGCGTGCTTGGGGTTTTGCTGCCGGTGGCGGCGGATGTACTCGTGACTTGAGCGCGGCGTTCGGCCGACAAATCCACGTCTTCCTGAAGATCGTAGATACTGCCGATCACCAAATAGCGCCCACTTGCATCAACGTACAACACGTTGTCCCCAGCGACAACTTCGTACAATCCCTCGATGACCGTGGCAGACGTGCTGCTGATTTTGGTGCCAGGCATCGCGTTCGCGATGGCTTGTAGGCGTAGATGGCCCATTGCGAAAGGGCCAATGAGACTGCCTACATTGACTAGAGTGTAATAAATACCAAACCCTAAACCACGATTTGAATCATCTGTAGAATGGGCAACGGTGCCAATGACAAGGGGTTTGAAAATAGCTGCGCCGATCTCCACGATCATCATCATGGAGAAAAAGCCTGCAAAGCTGCTAACTTCTCCTAAAAAGTAGTATGCAGGGCACATAATAAGATAGCTAATGAAAAATAATTTTCGATAGCCGTAGTTATCCGCCAGCGCTCCTGTGATAACGGGTAATAAGTAGAGAAAGCATGGCACGATCCCAAGGATTAAGCCCCCTTGATAACTACCTCGTAGAAAAAACACACTTGAATGATAAGCTTGCATAACAAAAGAGCTGAGAAATATCAACTTGATAACTACCTCGTAGAAAAAACACACTTGAATGATAAGCTTGCGTAACGAACGAAGAAAAGAATAATGAACTCCAGAACCGCCTCATGGCATAAATAGGCGTGAATAATCAGCTGGCGTAACAAACTGAGTCGAAATATTAATCAAGCTAGAAGAGAATCGAATTTTAGGACCACCTAACGGCAAAAATACGCTTGAATAAAACAATGGGCGTAATAAACTGCGTAAAAGAAAAAAAAATATTAATCGAACTAGGTGAAAATGTAGTTGGAGACCTCGTTCACATCCGGAGTAACCCCGCGGGTCGTTTGGAGGAAGATCTCGATCTCATCTTCCTTGGCGGGGTAGTCCAGGACGAGGCAGAGCATGAAGCGGTCCTGCTGGGCCTCGGGCAGGGGGTAGGTCCCCTCCTGCTCGATCGGGTTCTGGGTGGCGATCACGCAGAACGGCTCGTGCATGCTCAGGGACTTGTCGCCGACGGTGACCTGCCGCTCCTGCATGGCCTCGAGGGGCGCGGCCTGGGTCTTGGGCGGGGTGCGGTTGATCTCGTCGGCCAGGACGAAGTTCGCGAAGATCGGCCCCTTGAGGAACTTCAGCTCGGGCGCGGAAGTTTCTTCTACCGATTCATCCATGGCCGTGGCATACCACCTTGCCGCAGCACAGGGCGCGGAAATTGAAGCGACTTTGAACGACAGCGTCATCATATTGATTGCCGTGTTTAATCCTGATGGTAATAGTCGCATGTCAGCATGGAATCACATGCACGGTGGCTATGTGCCAGTCACCGATCCCGAGCATCGTTTGTACAATACATTTTGGCCTGGAGGTCGCACCAATCATTATTGGTTCGATCTCAATCGCCAATGGCTCATCATTCAGCACCCCGAGCCGCGCGGCTGGGTAGCTAAGTTTCATGAATGGAAACCAAACATCACGGTCTGCCGGGCAATCAGGTTCGCCAACACAGAGAGCGTTACCGCGATCCCAAAGGATTAGGCGTTCCAGGGCGTCAGCAGCAGCTCAATGCCGCCGGCGGCGAATTCCCACAGCTGCTGGCCGAGCTCAATCGCTTCCGCGGCGCTTTCCGCCAGTGCGTCCTTGGGTTGGGTCTGCTCCTCCGGCTCCATCACGCCCCCTTTTTTAGGCAGTCTGCCGTCTGGACGGGATTTGATCAAGAACAGACGCTGGACTGATAGCCGGCGTAGTGACCGGGTTATCTCCCAGCTTCGGGCCTGGAAGCGGCGCAGCATAGAACGAATCTTGATTGCCGGCCCGTTATCCCCGTGTCCCGGTCGTCATTTGTGTCCCGGTCTGTAATTTCATCAGTTGACAAACATGACGTCAGTCGACAAACAATTTCATGACGCATACAGCTCAATCCTTACAATGACGTCAGTCGACACACCTGAAGTCACTCGACAGACACACAGACAACTTATTTTTATATATATAGATATATAGCTGTTGGGGGGGGGGCTTGGGGGGCATCGCGCCCCCAAGCCCACCGCGCGCGTAAGTCGTTACACGCCATATTAGTTACCTGCCATTGTAGTTGTGTCCCTGTGTCCCACCTGTGAATTGAGATAGATATAAATATATATATTTTTTGAACTCCTTGAATAGTTCAATGTCACTTTACTTTACTTTACTTTACTTTATAACAGCAACAACTCTATATCTACCATTTTTAGTTTTTTATGACCAATCTTGTTGATTATAATCAATACAAGACGTGATAGTTATTCGATTCTAACTATTTCCTTGAATAGTTCAATGTCACTTTACTTTACTTTACTTTACTTTACAACAGCAACAACTCTATATCTACCATTTTTTGTTTTTTATGACCAATCTTGTTGATTATAATCAATACAAGACGTGATAGTTATTCGATTCTAACTATTGCCTTGAATAGTTCAATGTCACTTTACTTTACTTTACTTTACTTTATACTTTAAATTGAATCCTCTTTTGTTTGGTTGAATAAAGTCACATTTTTAGTCTGATTAGAAACTATGCAAATGGAGTAAATACTTAATCAAGAGTATGATCTTCATAAGAGACCTACACTAATGCTTATTCCCATCAATGATTGACAGTAGTATAACATACAAAGTTTACTACTTTAAATTGAATCCTCTTTTGTTTGGTTGAATAAATTTACATATTTAGTCTGATTAGAAACTATGCAAATGGAGTAAATACTTAATCAAGAGTATGATCTTCATAAGAGACCTACACTAATGCTTATTCCCATCAATGATTGACAGTAGTATAACATACAAAGTATGCTTTTGTTTATACTCATCAATGACTTACAGTAAGATATCATGCAAAGATTACTACTCAAAAAGGATCCCTTCTATTTTCTTTGAGTTTCTATACTGTGTAAGCTTTATAAAGAACTGAAAGGAAGCAATTAACTTTGCATCAAAGTCATGTTTTCCTATAAAAAATATGCTTTTGTTTATACTCATCAATGACTTACAGTAAGATATCATGCAAAGATTACTACTCAAAAAGGATCCCTTCTATTTTCTTTGAGTTTCTATACTGTGTAAGCTTTATAAAGAACTGAAAGGAAGCAATTAACTTTGCATCAAAGTCATGTTTTCCTATAAAAACACCCATCAAGACCAGCACAGAGGAACGCGACCTTGGGGTCATCGTTGACAGCCTTCTCAAGTTCCATGCCAACACCATCAAGAGCGTGTCCCAGGCCAACACAAACTTAGGTCTGATCAAAAGAACAGTTACCAGCAGATCCCCACTAGTTTTCCTGAAACTTTACAAGGCACTAGTCAGACCCGTTTTGGATTTTGGCATGTGCGCTGCCTTCCCAACATACAAAGGAGATGTCAGGCTAATTGAGGGAGTCCAGAGGAGAGCAACCAAGGCCATCACAAACCTTGGAGACAAACCTTATCAAGATCGTTTACGGGCTCTCAACCTCCCTACCCTATGGATCAAATTTACTTTACATACTCTCTAAAGAATATCCCAACACCGAGTACGGACACATATATAAAAGGATTAATTGAAAAAGTCGAAAGTATAATCAAAAGGATGCGATGGAAAGCATACTTCTTTCTAAACAAGGACCAGACGAGCGCCGATGCGCAAAATCGTACCAACACCTACGGCTTCAAAACCGGCAAATGCCCGCCTAAACTTAACGAGATGTCTGCATTCGAGGAGAATTTGCTGGATATGATAAGTAACATAAGATTCCGCCACATAAATCAAACTTTATTCCAAAAGAATTTACATCGAGACATCAAAGATATTCGATCATCCGAAAGAGCTTTTCGAGTTTTCAGGTTAGCATTGGGTGTTCTGCAAAATGATGAGGGGCTGCATTTGGAAGACTATACGGAAAGCATTTTTCTTATTTTGCATGTTCCCAAAGTGTGCCGTTGCATGCCTGGTAATGCTAGTCTCTACCTACTAACAGAAAAGGCGTTGTATTTTCAGGATTTTAATAAGTTGTTAGCGAGGCTATAAATCTTACGTCTAAACGTATTACAAGAAACTCTCCTAAATGCAAAACTCTAAATTGGAGAAATCAGTGTACCGCTTGGCCTTAGTTCTAATTGCTAAAATTTCAGCTGCAATGTCACTGCAGATTTTCACCTTGAAACTACCCTAAATAAGCAGAAAAGCCACCAAACAGGCTAACTAATAAATGAAGGGCAGCTGTATCAAGAACGACGCTCCGATCCGACGAATCTAGTTTGCCACTGAAACAGCCGATGGTAAACTTGTTTACAAATTTGAGGCGTGTGTTTATGAAAACATTTCTATTTAGTGCGAAAGCAGTAGCTGTTTCTTTGGTTAGATTATGCCAACAAAACTGAGTCAGGGTAGATTAATGAAAACATACTTCACCACATATTATCAATCTTTATAAAATGCGACCTTTAAGTGCGATGGGAGAGACCTAGAGACAGCGAGTGTAATTTACTGTAGTTTAATGTTGAAATATTATCAAGGAGTATTAAAAAATGGATAAATGGATAAATGTACTTGCAGACGTTATTTAAGCATTTTCTAATTTTAATGCAATGTATCGTAAATGCATTAATCAGATGAATCAATGCCTATTTATATACAAATCTACTGTCTTATTTCTATAAGCAGATAAATTTTGCTTTAAAGATAGCAAGTAATCTAAGAATGTTGAAATATTATCAAGGAGTATTAAAAAATGGATAAATGGATAAATGTACTTGCAGACGTTATTTAAGCATTTTCTAATTTTAATGCAATGTATCGTAAATGCATTAATCAGATGAATCAATGCCTATTTTGATTTCTCACAAGTTTGATTACCTCAGCACCACTTGCCAAATTAACAAAACAAACTTTGATCTGTAAAGTCACCATGCTGTTGCCATTTGACATTTTGTTGGATATATATTTCTTTTGGTTTTTCATATTTTGTAATTTGTTGTAATTATACTACAAATGTAGCTTTAGACTGTCTAGATATATTTTGTTATATATGTAATAGTTTGTACATCAAGAAAAAAATGCAACTTGAATATTTAGTAAAGTTTAAGCCTTCAATTCTACATGTCAATGTATAATATATAGTGTTTTCAGACCACTCATCATGACATTTTCGAATACTATTTGATCCTAGTTTAACTGCTGTACATTCAACCCATTTGGAATGATAATCAACTAAGCTGATTACAAAGCGACGATCAGCAGCATCAATGGGACCCACAATATCGATAGCTAATTTTTCCCAGGGACGTTCGGGAAACGGTACGGACTGGACAGGAACATCGCGTAAGGGAGTATGATTATCTGACTGGTAGCAAACATTGCAATTCTTTACAAAATCAGCTACTTCCTGATCTAGTCTAGGCCACCAGTAAAATTCTCGCAAGCGTTGCTTGGTGCGAGCGATGCCCTGATGTCCCTCATGTGCAAATTTAATGAGCTGCTGATGTAACACATTAGGTACAATAACACTTGTAATATAACGAACCCAAATCCATTTCCCCGAATTTATTGTAACAAAGTCTCAATATTTCTAATCTTCAATAAAACGAACTCTTGGTACAACGAACATCGCGATATAGCGAACCCAAATCGGTTTCCTGTGTTTGATGTAGCAAGAATCTCCATATACCTCACGTTCGATAAAACGAACTCTTGATACAAGAAAATTTGTAATATAACGAACCCAAATCCATTTCCCCGAATTTATTGTAACAAAGTCTCAATATTTCTAATCTTCAATAAAACGAACTCTTGGTACAACGAACATCGCGATATAGCGAACCCAAATCGGTTTCCTGTGTTTTCTAAATTTTGAAGGAAAAGTCTGTCTACTTAGAAAATAGAAAATATTTAGACCTTCACTTACTGTGAGAAATTCCTACGGTAAAAATGAAAATTTGCCAATGATAAACGTAAGTTAAAGGACTTTTACGTGAATATGATTCAACATATTAATGCCTTAATAGCAGACATAGCCAAGGGCCTACTAATCGCAAGAGAGAGACAAATAGAGGAATAGAATTTAGTTTAGATAAACTTTATAAAATTTTCCAAAAAGGTGGGTAGCAGCTAAGTACCTTGACAAGTAAAACTAAAATGGTGATTGTTTATATTTTAAGAGATAACTCTGGGCCACGTCGACGTCCTTGGTACAAATTCAGGAAAGAAAATCTAAGCTTAAAGATATAATAATCATGTTCTTCAAGGAAAAGTAACAAAATCGAAAGGTAAAAAACGCCACTATAGGTCAACAGAACGCCAATATCTCAAAATTAAAAAAAGAATTAAAATAATCTATTCATCATAAGAATTCTCATTGAAATTTAGGAAAAGTCACAAAATTTCATGTCAATCTGGACAGGCTTTAAAAAGTTATAGCTGAAATGTGTAGCCGCGGGCCTACTAGACCCCCGCCCCTGTAAGATAGGGTTAAGTATTTTCCCACAAATAATGTCTATTAATCACTGCACTATAAGGGACGCGTATCAAGAGTGCAGAATCTGATTCATATTCTGGTATCGATCATTCTTCAGTGGCTTATTATAAATCGATAAAGTTTATCTTCTGATGAAATTTATTATGCACATCAAAAGTGCAGAATCCGATTCATATTCTGGTATCGATCATTTTTCAATGGCTTATTAAAAATCCATAAAGCGTATCTTCTGATGAAATTTATTATGCACATCAAGAGTGCAGAATCCGGTTCATATTCTGGTATCGATCATTCTTTAATATGTTGTTATAAATCGAGAAAGTTTATTTTCTGACGCACTTTAGTATGCACATCAAGAGAGCAGAATCCGATTCATATTCTAGTCAATAACCTGATTGAATAAAGCTTGAAGCAAACAACCCGATTCAGTTAACGAAAGTTGAGGACAACCCTTGAGAAGCAGGTTCTTGACTCTGCCTATTCTTCTTGACAGTTGATTAAGACTGGCTTTATTCAAGACCAACAAGAGAGAAGATGAGCAAGAGAGACAATGGATGTCAGTACTACGTTGAAAGCCGTCAATCATCAATAATTCAGGAATTAATGCCAATGTTTACGAAACCTTCTTACTCATGATTCATCACGATAGTTTTTACTTGATCGCTGTAATTTTCTGCCTTTTCCCTCGTCTAATCATTGTGCATAATTTGTAATCTACTGAGGGATTTCTAGGCCTTCCGCGGGATTACTTTCTCTAAAAAGGGATACGGGATTTTTCAGGGATAATTGAGATATTAAGGGATTTTCCCTACTAAAATAGAGATATTCAGGATTTTCAGTTTTGATGGTGTATTCAAGGATTTTTGTTGGTGTTTGGTGCAGCTTCCAGAATTTTTTATCTTTCCCTGTAAGGATTTTGTTTTTCGTCAGTATGAGCGATATAGTGAGCTACGCGCCAACTTTTTCAAAATTGCTTGGCAACTGTTTCAAAATTCAACAGCGGCAATTGGAATTGGCTAGTTGAATAAGAAGAAACAAAAGGAAAGTAAAAGTAAAACGGTTGTTCCCTTTTCACATTAGATTTCAACAGATGCTTTGAGTAAGAAGACAGTTTTAACTACCAAGCAACCTTCAGCATCTTAATCTCGGTCAAAGTGCTACCAGGCGCTCAACCAAGGGCTGGTGAGGCTGGCGGTACTCGCCTACTAACTAAAACGTTCCTACGTTTGCACCCCCGCCCCCTACAAATACTTAGCGGCATTAAAGGAAGGATAAATTTTGTATTTCAATCAATTTAGGGAGCGTTTATTCCAACTAACTGAGATAAGAAATCAAAGACGATGAATCTAACTTTCTTTGATACGACTTTGAGACTTTTAGGAACTGTAAGAGCAAAAAACTCAATAGCACCGTTTCACAAAAATAGTTTTTATAGTTTTAAGTGACATATAGCGATCGCAAATTCTGTCGGTCTGTCTGTCGTTCTGTCCCGTTTTTTTTTTTACTTTAGGCACTTCCAGGTAAGCTAGGACGATGAAATATGGCAGACGTATCATGGACTGGACCAGATTAAATTAGAAATAATTATTTTCCCGATTTGACTATCTGGGGGGAGTGGGGACCGGTCAATTAGGAAAAAATAGAAAAAATGAAGTATTTTTAACTTACGAACGGGTGATGGGATCTTAATGAAATTTGATGTTTGGAAGGATATCATGTCTCAGAGCTCTTTTGAAATTAGTGGTGAACTGGACAAATTCTGCCGGGTCACCCCCGAACTTCATCAATTCCACCCTTGGCAGAGATGGGCCCTGCCTTATCACATCAGCAATCAGTCTTAGGGCATTCATACCATCAGAATTATTTATAGAAATGTGTTCCGATACTCTAGGAATTTCTGGGCCTCCTTGACCATAGGGGTTTGCTACGTGTCTGTTTAAATTACTCAAGGGATCGTTAATGCAATCACTCACGCCCACTACCGGGTATGGGGCCGTGTTGCGTGATATAACACAATTGGAATGGTGATTGGAAGTTGAGCATGAAACGTGATGCTGTGGTGCGTGATCGATATTGATGAGGGCATCAAAATAAAAACTTTCTTTTGCAGCTACCTGTCAGCAATTTTACAGTTCGGCATGTCAGCAAGCCTAATTTTGTCGATAGAGAATTCATATACCTTAAAGGACAACAGAAAATTGTCAACATAATGAATAAGCCATACCTATCTTACTACTAGACTGTAAGCCTGAGGAAATCGTTATGAAATCGCTCAATCACCTTACACCAAATCACAACAAAGAAGGCAGGGAAGTGAGAAATTCCAGAAAGCTTTAAAAACTAATTATGTCACCTCCACTGGCAAGTCTGCAATACTTTAAACACAACAGAAATCAAAGTTGTATGGCAGAATAAGTGACGGTGAAACCTGGGGAAAGTCACTACTCTGTCAAAAAATTGAAGAAGGAGCACTTGGCATTCCTATTGGAGAAAAGCTGCCAAAGTAAACACATCACTCTACCAGTAACTATTCTTGCAGATGATGCCTTTTGCTTTAAAAAGTTATTCAATGAAGCCTTACCATGGGAAAAACCTGACCCATGAGAAAAGAATCTTTAATTACAGACTTTCTAGAGCTAGACATACATCCAGACTATTTCTACATACATATATATACATATATATTGATGATTCTTATCTTTATATTCATTACAACCACCAGTTGAATCTCAGAGCTCAACAGGTACCCAATATATTGGTTGGTTATTATAAAAACAAGCTTCCCAGCCAGAACAATCTGCATTCCTTCCTCTTTTACGTTCGGATTGTTGGTGATTTTTCCGCAGTATTTCCTTCATTAGATGCTATTCAACATTTCCACCCTCTCTGCCGTCCTTGAAATCGTGTCTATCTTTCAACACTGGGGATGATTTACATTCGTTACTAATACTTACAGAAGGTCAACTTTGGAGGCCTCTACATTTGTTGGGGTTCGTTGAGTCGAAAAGCAAGGAAGATAGCTCTTGTAAAACGTCTCCTAAATACAACCAAGAGGATATGTTCCCCACAGTGTCTCGTAACTACGCTCAATGGCACTATTGAAATGCTCACATTCCAGCCTGCAGAACGCATTCCCAATATGTTCAAATAGTGTGACTACGCTCAATGCCCCTACTGAAATGCTCACATTCCAGCGTGCAGAACGCATTCCCAATATGTTCAAATAGTGTGACTACGCTCAATGGCCCTATTGAAATGTGCACATTCCAGCGTGCAGAACGCATTCCCAATATGTTCAAATAGTGTAACTACGCTCAATGGCACTATTGAAATGCTTACATTCCAGCGTGCAGATCGCATTCCCAATATGTTCAAATAGTGTAACTACGCTCAATGGCACTATTGAAATGCTCAATTATTGAATGAGATAGACACAAATGCGTTTTTACCCACTTTCCCAGTGTCCGATTTGAAAAATGTTTTGACAAAACGATTTGCCTTGGTGACGTCTATCGTTTGAGCTATTGGAAAAAGCTGTATCTTAATTATTGAATGAGATAGACACAAATGCGTTTTTACCCACTTTCCCGGTGTCCGATTTGAAAAATGTTTTGACAAAACGATTTGCCTTGGTCAGATCTATCGTTTAAGCTATTGGAAAAAGCTGTATCTTTATTATTGAATGAGATAGACACAAATGCGTTTTTACCCACTTTCCCAGTGTCCGATTTGAAAAATGTTTTGACAAAACATTCCATGGTGCACAAAGCGTTCAAAATAGGCTAATGACGCATATTTGACATAGTTTGCATACACTAGATGCGTACAATCCATGGTGCACAAAGAGTTCAAGATAGGCTCATGACGCAAATTTAACATAGTTTGGATACACTAAATGCGTACCTTCCATGGTGCAAAAAGCGTTCAAAATAGTCTAATGACGCATATTTAACATAGTTTGGATACACTAAATGCGTACCTTCCATGGTGCAAAAAGCGTTCAAAATAGTCTAATGAGACATATTTAACATAGTTTGGATACAATAGACGCGTACATTCCATGGTGCACAAAGCGTTCAAAATAGGCTGTTGCAGTGTAATAACTGAACCAATTCCCAAATGGGTCGGGTGGAAGTAGACCCTAGATATTTTCAACGCTAGAAACGTTTTAATGCTGCATGAGGATAATAAAAGTATTCTCCAAATGTAACTCAGAAAAAATATTACGTCTCATGAAAGTAAGAAGCACTACCATCTATCGGTTTAATGCTGTTGAATTTCCTAGAGTTCACTTCTTTCTGATCACGTCCTTCGATTTTTCTCCAGAGCACAACTACCGAGAACCGCCGTTCGCTTTTGTAAACACAAACTTGCCAGCAGGCATTGAAAAGTGAGCGAAGTTTCAAATTTCTCGAACTTGTTGACTAACAGGCTCCTTATTCGTGTTGTCATATTCATCATGACCAAATGGCTTCAGCATACGTTGGGGTTCAGCTTTGAAAGGTCTTACACCGACTGATAATTGCCTCTTCGTATTGCCATTCTGACTGGAATCCAACGGTGATCTTCTAATGTAGGACTCCTCCATGTCACTAAGCTCTGTTTTTCGTGGCCCTTTCCGAGCTGTGCTATCTTTACTTTCCCTACTTGATGTCTCACGACGCGATGACACATCAATAGTGGGGGCATTCAAAAGTTTTGTTTCTCTAGGCTGCTCTTGCTTTATATTGCTGTCTTTACTGATACTCAGTGGTCTTCCACTGCACTCTTATATCCATCCCAGAACTCCTGCCATTCATGGGGACGTCCAGAGAATTTCTTCAGTTCTAATTTCGGCAATTTGGCTCTAACTTTTTTCGATTTATTTTCCGTTTGCGACAATGAACTAATATCTGAAAAGGAAGAAATCGATTCCCTCCTTGATACCCGCTCATTTACTGTCAATGATGATATCAATGAGTTGATTTCGGCCAAAGCATCATGAACCTTCATATCGAAATCTCCCGAGTCCTGAATTTCATACACAAGCGGATCCGTCTCTTCATCAACATCCAGTGCCGAAATTAAGTCCATAATCTCGTTGTCAATGTTCTGGATGGCTACAACATTTTTTTACACATATGAACCGTTTCCATCTAACCATAAAGTTCACAACACACTCTTAGACAACCAACATTGATTTTTTAGACGTTACAGTCCATAACCGGAACAGACACTTAGAAACTGCCTTTTTAACGAAAGATACAGATACTGATCAATACCTTCACCATTTGTCTTGTCATCCACATCATACGAAACAGGCCATACCATATAGCCAAGCTCTTCGGATTAGAAAGATTTGTTCTAGTTTAGAAGTGTTTGATTGTAGAGCAGAGCAATGAGTAGGGTGGTTAGCGGATAGAGGCTACAGTGAGAATTTTGTCAAGAGTGAGGTAACAGTTTGATAACAAATAATTCAAAGTTAGATTTATACGAATAGATTGTATTAGTCGGCTGACCGTCGAAATAAATGGCAGTCTTAAATTTGTGGGGTTTTTTCCTTTGTTTTATATCAGTGAGCAAACATTAAGTAGTATGCACGGAGTTTTCCAACAGTTCCGATGTAAAATAAGCAAATTAATTTTACACTGTACTTTTAATTGTTTGCTGTTTTCTTTACGTATGTTTTCATGAAAAGGAATTAATTTGCGAAGAGCGTAATACAAACTCACAAACTATGTTTGTATCAAGATACAATGTTTCATAAATCACACTCAATTGGCATGATTTAAGTTGAGTAGTTTCTATCTAAGTAAGGGATTTGCATTGCTGTGGTGAGACATCTGGAACAGCATTGTATAAGCTATGGACGTACGACAACGTTTGCTTGTTCTCACTATAGTTTATCAGCCATTTTACAGCGTTGTAATATGGAAGCATGATTACCGTTTTCACTTTCGCAGCTTCATTTTCTCCTATAACAAAATTCCAGTAGCTTTTCGCCGTCTTTTTATCTAAGAAAAATGATGAATAAAGAATTTTTTGCAGACCTAAACAATTTTGAATGTGAACGCTGGATCTCTGATCTATTCTCACTGCTCCTGATAGCTACTTTATACATCATATGTAACCAATTCCCAGTTTTTTTTTAGTTTTTTCTTTTTTTTTAGTTTTTTAGCTTTTTTTAGTTTTTTTTTTAGTTTTTTATCTTTTTTATTTTTTACGTTTTTTCTTTTTAGGTTTTTCTTTTTTTAATTTTTTTAATTTTTAATTTTTTAGTTTTTTTCTTTTTAGTTTCTTTTTAGTTTTTTACCATTTTTCTTTTTTCGAATTACTTTAATCAATTATCAAAATATTTCGAAATATTTATGCTATTTCCAGTTTTTACATTTTAGTTTGTTTTCTTTTATATATATAGAAGATATAATCTGGCGTAACGGACAGACAACTTATTTTTATATATATAGATAAGAAATGTAAGTTGATAGTGAGAGGCTGATTTCTTGCATTTTATAGGGCATCAAGGCTTCCAATAGTGGAAAAAAAATGTCAGCAAAAAATGTCCTTCAATTATGATCTATAAATAATTATTATGTTCATTGATTGCCTAGATAACGATTCCGTGTTAAATCAGTGCCTGATTGCGTATAGTTTAGAAGATATAGTAAGAAATGTAAGTTGATAGAGAGAGGCTGAGTTCCTTCATTTTCCATGGTACCAAAGCTTCAAATAGCGGAAAAAATTAGACAACAAAAAAGGTCCTTCTAATATGATCTATATGTTTTTGTTATGTTCATTGATGGCCAACCCTATGACTTCAAATCATTGTAGGAAGGCCATTAACACAAATAAAACTCTTAAAGCGTAGAGGTCGAGTTCGAGGTATAAATGAGACCAATACCATGTTAGGATTGTGTTCTCATAAGAAAATAGCACAGAAGATTTTCTGGTCACCCCATTGTTCAAAGTTGGTTTCAGCAGGATATAAAACCGGATTCCCCCCACCCCTCAAAAAAAAATAGAGAGAGGGGATAATCGGGAGGATTTTGCTGGTGGTATTTCATGTCCAAAGCTTTGGCGGAGACTGCAGAAGTGGAGACGTTTCAGCCCCTTATTTGTGACTGTGACATTTGTAAGAAATTAGTGAACGGGAGTTATGTGGTTAGTTTTAGCAAGAACAGAGAAGGGATGTTGGAGAGGCGGAGATTCCAATTTGTCTTGTAGACGACTTACTTGACTTATCAGCGTACTCCAGAGAGCCTTGCCACATTCGTCTTTACGACTTGCTTGCATCTGGCCCTATCTTTCGGCATTTAATAGGGGCAGATTGATAGACGTGAAAGTTAATTATTTGCTCCACATACGGTACTAAGACAGGTAAGAAAAATCCAAGCCAGTTGAAGATACCTTCAAACGTAGAGACTGCGGAAGAGAGTGCCTGATTGCATCCCGTCAAGCAACTCATCAATGCTTAGACATAAGAGGAAAAGGCAGAAGCTGTCAGAACCAGCCAGACCTAATGCACCAATTACACAGACATCAATAGAGCGAGTCAACTAGCTCTGCAAGGTTATAGAGCAGAAAATAAAACACTGAGAAATGATATAGAGGACATTAGAAAAGAGCTGGAAAATTCTTCTGTAAAGGTTAGTGAGAACCTCAGCAATGATTTATCTGCCATTATGGACGAAGTAGATAAGGAGAAAATACCCCCATTTATGCGGCTCTTTTAGGAGGAGCAACAAACATATATCTCCTCCTCTTCCGCAGGTGTTCGGAATCACGCAATGATCATAAAGTTTTGTCTTGGATTGGCAAAAAAAGAAGGAACAAAGGATTGCTACTTTGTCATTTTTCCTTTGAAACATTTGGAGACTAACCTAACCATGTGTTTTCTATACAAAAAAAGAAGGAACAAAGGATTGCTACTTTTTCATTTTTCCTTTGAAACATTTGGACACTAACCTAACCATGTGTTTTCTAAATAAAAAAAGAAGGAACAGAGGATTACCACTTTGTAATTTTTCCTTTAAAACATTTGGAGACTAACCTAACCATGTGTTTTCTATATAAAAAAAGAAGGAACAAAGGATTGCTACTTTGTCATTTTTCCTTTGAAACATTTGGACACTAACCTAACCATGTGTTTTCTATATACAGCAATCAGCTTCCACAAGCAGCTCATATACCAAACGTGCTGAAAGCTTTACCTTTGCCAAATAAATTACAGATCATAAAACTCCAAATAATTAGAAAGTATTAAATACTTTTAGAAAACCTTCAGAACGAGCCAGTTCACAACCATTGGATTCTGCACATTTCACAAAGTCTTTTATTGAAAACTTATATACAGCAATCAGCTTCCACAAGCAGCTCATATACCAAACGTGCTGAAAGCTTTACCTTTGCCAAATAAATTACAGATCATAAAACTCCAAATAATTAGAAAGTATTAAATACTTTTAGAAAACCTTCAGAACGAGCCAGTTCAAGATAAGAAAGAGACGGTTATTGATTTTGCCACTGACAAGCATTTAATCATAACATATCATGATTCTTCTTTTCATTTTTTTATCAGCTAATACGAGAAGATACTATTGTATAGTATCGTATAGTACATATGGTGTAGAGCATGTCACAAGGAAGGAAACTCGTAAATAATCAATAATGAATGATAGAAACTTACCGCAGCACTTCCATCGACCTGCCTCAAGTGAAAAACTCGAGGCGGAGCAGGGTGTTTTCCTCTGCCATTTTCATTATGCCCTCCAAGAGGTTGGTGAACATCTCCTCCTCTTTTCCCTCTCTTCTGAGTATAAATATAATCAAACTATGATTTGCTACACTCTGCTGTTCCGTCTCTTTCACGAGGGTCTTTTAACAAGCAGTGGCTTGAGCAGCACTGCTTCCAAATTGGAAACTTCCCAATTTGTTATAACTTCAGAGACCTGTAGACAATCAGAGGCATTAGAAGGAATTGATCCCACGTGATTTTGGAGGCCTTCGCAGATAAACAGACTCTAATGTTAATATTGTGGTGTTTCGAGGTGCATCAATAACTGCATTAGACATCACAGTTCCTCCTCCTCCTGTTCCTGAATGTTCCTCTGTTCAATGACTTTGTCATCGTAGAGTCGAGCCAAGACGTCTCCGAATCAGCTCGTATTGCGATTCTCTGAAAAAAAGTTTTTGTGACATCATCACTTTAGTACTCTATAATCACCAACAGCAACAACAACTCACTATTGCTTACAGTTTAGATTTTTTGAATGTAAGTAGTACATTTGGGTTTGCTTCGTGCTTTAGGAACATAACCACAGGCTATCTGACTATGCAGCAATACTTATTAAATTTTAAGCTTTGAGGGTTAAATGTAATGAATATAAGAGAAGAAAAATTGTAAGAAATTTTCTTTTTACTTTCTCATTTATTACAAGAATGTTGAGCTTAACAAAGATGCAGTGATTGGATCTGAAACCAAAACATTGATGTGAGTTATCTAACTAGTAACATAAACATCGAAAGTAACGAGCCAGGCTATAGGACGTTGTTTGACCAAGTTCACATGCAGTGTGTATCGGTGGATATAAACAAACATTTCACTGGGTCGTTGATTGATAAAGTTGATTTTATTCATAATCTTCTGCCACACCCCGCATCAGTCGCATACATCCATATTCGGATTATCGTAATCTTACATTGTAAAACCAGCGAAGCTATCTGCTTGGCCTCCCCCCTTGGTGAGAATGACAACGCCTAAATTGATGTAGGATCAACGGTAGGGGCCAAGGCCTAGGTAGCAAAACAAGATACAGGAATCTGCCCTGGCCATGGCTACATAATCATTGAGTCAATGTCATGTCAAGCAGCGTCAAAGGTCAATTTGTATTAGTATTTCTTTGTTGGCACAAAGGGCAAAGCCTATGTTCTTGAATAATCTTTCTTACCAGAATAACTTTGACTAAATTCGACGACAATTTAGAATTTGTTTAATATGGTGCTGATTTATTGGACTGTGTGGTTTTTAATTGGAACTGGGGATCTTAGTATTGTCACTGTAAGTTTGCTTTCATACATTGTAATTTAATGATTTACGTACATTCTGTTTTCTGGTTCAGCCAAAGAAACATGTTCATGTCTAAGAAAAGGCAATCTACTTTTCTCTTGAGGTACAATCTGAAATCCTGTTTTATTCTGTCGGGAAAATTGGAGTTCAAAGTCTACTGGACAGTCCTTTTGCACAAGTGGGAATACCTACAACATCTCA
Source organism: Alatinidae sp. Z8VKAUB7J3 (assembly GCA_010016025.2). Classification (NCBI taxonomy): domain Eukaryota; kingdom Metazoa; phylum Cnidaria; class Cubozoa; order Carybdeida; family Alatinidae; species Alatinidae sp. Z8VKAUB7J3. The sequence goes on from JAAAKM020721499.1 coordinate 23,357,705, forward strand.
TTGTAGAAAGTTTGCACGATTGCATGAACAGTTACCACATCTCGTTATGTACATTGGACAATGAAACAACACTAGTGAGAGCTCACGGCTGTTGCCTTTGCATTTTTTGTCACTTAAATACACATGCCTTCCATCTATACACTAATAACTAAAAGTAATGAGGCATGGTAAAAAGGCTGACTAGAATGCAATGTAATGCATGGTGAACTTTTAAGAGAATTTGAGAGAAATGATATGTGGCCAGAAGAAGAAATATTATTACTAAATTTTTTACAATACTCGAAGGTGTTTTACTCACGACTAGGCCTTATCACTTTGAGAACTAGAAAACTATCGTCTTGTTATGAGAACTTAAGCCATTAGATTTTTGTTGTAATTTATTAATGTCATTCCGCACGACTGTCATGCCGCACGACTTTGAGGTTGGTTAACCGAATTAAGCAGCATGTACCATCCTTTATTCGCCAAACATCAATTCCTAAAGGAAACAACCACCTCGGGATTCAAAGACCAAAAATACCACTAAGCAATGTGACTCTGCTATAGGGCAGCACTTGCTTGAGAACCCAGACTGTGCCAACGTCCTCCGAGTCCGATGGGATGCTGACCGTCCTGACGTAAGGTTCACCTCTATAATTGCCCTTGCAGCCGTAAACTGCACGACGTCGAGGCATCATGAAAATATCTTGAAATGAAACAGAACCATTTAAAACTCAAAACTCACCAAAATGTGCTTTAAATGAAACCAAATAGATTTTTGGTCACCAATTAAAGAAAAAAGAGTAAGTAGCTTTTGTTTCAAACGCCCACAGGATGTTGTAACATAACTATTTCAACTGTGACTGATACCCCATTCATATGTCATTGACATTGGTGGACTCAGCTTCTGATCCCCGAGATTTGAGTTTCCAGTCCTTTCTCCAAAGCTCTTGATAATGTACCAGTATTGAAATTAAAACAATAAATGAAGTAATCTATTCAATCGATAGCACAATGAAAACCAATTAGTATCTGTTTCCTACGTTTAAATACCAAATACACTGCCTCATTAATAAGCTATTGCAACTTACCATTCAAACACAAGAACAAGAGTTTTCATCAAGACCTGAACATTAACTCTTTTCATGCTTATCTGCCAAAATGTGATAGTTCCGGTCACCCCATCAGTTCGTAGAAGGGGGATCTGCAGATTCCTTCGATCGATTTTCAGAGTCTGTCTTTACAGGGTTTCAATTGCACATTCTTTAAGAAAATCCTCGGATTAGCTTTGTAGATCAGCGGATATCTTGTATCAAATGGCAGACTTTCATGACTCCCCACATTTTCAGCTTCTGATACCCCAGCTGAAATTGTTATTATGCACACCAAATGGCCGTCTATTTCACAAGAACTTGGTTGTATTGGGTGCAGAATTACATAATATTTCTCCGGCTGTTTATAGGATGATAAAAAAGTCAGGATCTCCCGTTTTGCCAAGCGTGCAAATTAAATAATTTCATGCAATGTGGCATCTGTGCCTGGTTTGTTGATATCTTATCAATGATTGCTTTTTTGCTGCTCTCTTCTCTGCTCTCATGTTTCTCCTTTTCTACCAAACAGAAAAGATATCAACATAAGGCACATTTTTTGCCTCAGAGATCTTTACATTCTTTAAAAATCATCATCAAATGTATCTGTAAAGATGGTTCCTTCTTACATCATCAGATCTGATTTCCCAAAATAAATAAATAAATGTAACTAAATAAGCGGGAGGTTCTGAGGGTTGGAAAAAGTGCAAACATTAATACCCCCCCCCCCCCCACCTGTTTATTAGAGACCAAAGAGTAACTCATTGCATGTCCCCAGGTCCACCAGTGAGATGTTATTGAACTCTTTAGAACTTACCTTGTCAAAAATTTTAAGAATACAATTTTGTTCTACAAATAATGAGTTAGAAAGTACTAGTATTAGAAAGTACTCATAGAGTTGCAAGACGTCATTTTAGAAAATATTCTATATTATATACTAGCTAGAATATTTTCTAAAAATGAAGTTTTAATTGATAATAATTGATAAAATTGATCTAAAAATTGATAATAAAACTTCAATCAAACTTCTCTCTTATTTCCGATATAAAATATTTTGCACAAGGACTTGAATATGACTCATAGAAATAGTAGATAGACTAGCTAGAATAATTTTAAATAATTATATCAATTATTATTATCAATTTATTAATAGAAGTTTTATTAAACGGGGCGGTGTTTAATAGTTTAATAGTTAAACAGTTTTGTGAGAATCGTTCGTGTTTCGATAAATTTCTTGCAGCATAGTCAGCACAGAAGGAGCCATATTGGAATTGATTTAAATAGTCTGCACGGCATTGAGGCCAAGTGTTACCTCGTATCAATTTGGTTCAAAAACAAAATAAGCACTGATGAACAGCCAATAGGAGCATCGCTGACGACATCGAGCACCCCTACTTAGCCAATAAGATTAAAATGACGAAATCGAGCACTCATCATCAAAGAATATCATTGGCTCTTGTTAAATCAATGAAAGTTGACGGGTGCTGAAGGAAAATTCGCGCCAAAACCCTTAACCACAACAAGCTCGCAAGATAATTGAGATTACATGAATTTTGTTAAGGCATAGATTTTTTAAAGTTGGGTTTTATGCTGATTTGCGCACTGTACAAAAGCCCTGTATGGTCTGCTAAACAGCTTTTCCGAGTGTTCATGCGAGAAAACACTTGAGAATAAGTTGATTTTTCTGTATTAGGTTTCCAGGGTAAACATAAAGAGGTTTCGAATTGTTTCTGCCCTTGATAATTTTCCTACCTTCTCCATTGCCATATTATCAATTGACCTAGGAATCAAGGTTTGGTGTTTACAGGAATGTTGGAAAGTAAGGAGTATGTTTAATAGATCTGACTAGCCACTAAATGCCGACATTCTCCAGGAATCGGTTGTATTCCCAGTATGGAAATTCGGGATTTTGGGGCCGATTTACATCATACAGAAGCAGATACTCTTCTTCTCCGATAAAATCTAAATTGTAGGCGGCATGTAATGCCTCTCTAATTGCTCTCAATCTTGGCATGACGTGACAAAAAATACTCCGAGAGAAAATACCAACTTTACTGTGATTAATTTTGAATCTTCGAAATCCGACTACTTCTTTGCAATAAAAACAAGGCGATCATTTTCGCGCGCTTTTTTTTGCTACCATATTGCTTATTGTTTACATCGTCGTCGTAGCAGCTTCGAATCGTAATGATTTCTTGGAGTACGACGTAGTAATCCTTACAAATTTGGTTCCTGATATTGGATACCAGTTCAAATTTTAACATAAACTTAACGAGGACTTCCTGATGAAATCTGATCTTACGAAACCAATCTATGTCATCTCAAATTCTTCATGACTGGTTTAGGAGCGTATAAAAGGCGCTATGATTCAAACTATCTAACATACCAACAGGTAAGAGGACGCAAGTGGACCATACGACCCTGGAATCTGCAAACGGTATGAATGCTTCTTGAATCAAGTAGTAGTTATGTTTAGGTTAATATGTGTCTGCTTGCTCCGGTTCCTTGATTAAAGAGTTACATGCTTATATACTCTCATGTTGTACTTTTCCTCGACCAGTGATGGTTTTAGAGAGTGCAAGGCCTGGGCCGACTGGAAAGCATGCGGCCATGCCGACGTCATTACGCACTTAGATTGAGGGACTGTGATAATGAAAACCTCCTATCCCCAAGGAATACAATTCCTTGTTTTTTTAATTAACATTTTCAATGTCCTCGCGAGAGCATCGTTGTGGTATTTGATGATTTTACAATATAAATATTTCAATTCGACTCTGTACTTATTGCTGAAAAAATGGCATCGGGGCGCGGGAGCCTCTACTTGCTGCTGTCCTTAACAACTCCGCCACCATCCTTGGTACAGACTTTTTTAATAGATTTTTTCCCCCTTGCTTGATTATTGGTCATTCCTATTTACAGCCGCGGTGCTTAGTTTGGGGTTTAGTATGGTCTATAACATGTTATTGCACATATTCAGGTTAATTACTAGCAGGCTGTTGACTCTGGGAATTGCTAAAAATCCCATCTTAAATGCCACGGTCATACTCATTGATTCTGATGAGATCAAGCGATCAGATTTCTCCTACCTTCCAGCCAACGAGTTCAACATCTTTGCTTGATTATTGGTCACTCTTATTTACAGCCGCGGTGCTTAGTTTGGATCAAGTTTGGTTTCATAGCTGCTGTCACATAAATTCAGGTTCATCACTGCTTGACTATTTACTATCTGGTACCGTGTAACTGAGGATTAAAATGTGTGCTCTAGCAACTGAGCTAGATGAAATCTGATGCTTACATACACTATTTCTCTGACAAGCGTGGCCATCGACCTTCAGCTGTTCTTATTTTGGAGCCCAGGCTATCTATGCCATGTGACTTGATCCAGGATGAAGTATCTACGTATGTATGTAAAAATGTACAATCACCTAGCCAACCCCAGCCATGTTTACATGGCTAGATTTGATGTGGATTTCCATGCTGGGATTTCCCCCTGTATCTGCCTTTCCCCACCATTTCAGCTCCAAATATGTGGTCCCTCTGAGCTGAAAACTTTATTTCCAGCGTAGAGTCTTGCCCATCGCTTCTTAAATTAGCTGCAGCTGCTGATGACTTACTTGTCGTTTTTGCAAATTGGCAACTTGGGACAAAGGGTCTGAAAAGACGATCTATTGACAAGTTTGAGAATTGCCAAAAGGTAAAAAAAAAACAAGTGAGAACATTGAAAAACAGTTATTACCGTGCCAAACTTAATCTCCGAGAACATAACCCTTGTTATTACAACTGCATTTGTTTGTGGTTCTACACTCCCTTTGCAATAACAGCGTAGAGTCTTGCCCATCGCTTCTTAAATTAGCTGCAGCTGCTGATGACTTACTTGTCGTTTTTGCAAATTGGCATTTATCTTTTGAAAAGTGAAATATGTTGAAACGAAATAAATTGCTTTATATTGAAATCTGCTTTTACATAGGTTCAGCCCTTTCCGGCTCGGCCTTGTAGCGACGTCATCCATTGTCTGAAGAACAATTAATTTCAATAGAACAGAGACAATAGAACTCTTACCAAAGTCGATTTATGGACTATACAATGCTCTACACTATACAATACTATACAATACTATATACTATATAATATACCATACAAAGACCCTGACTTAACATAGCCACGATTTTTAGTTAGTAAGAAATCGAAGTTGAAGAGAACATGACGGCGTAGCCAGAAAAGTAAACTTGGCCTTAACCCTTTGAGTGATGTATCACTAGTTTTGTTGTATCGTCTAGGTAGCCTATTTGATCCAATCGTTTTCTACTATTTTAATCAGCCTGTTGCCAATGCCACAGTAAGAAATAGTCAAGGTCATACTCTCCAACCTTATGTGTTAAACGGTAGAAATCGAAGGCAAGAACGAAGTGTACAACATTAAAGAATGAATATCATAAATTTGCACTGCTTTTGATTATTCTTAAATGCAAGAAAAAAGTTAAAGATGCTACCAACTTTGTAGGTGTATAATTGATATCCGTGTGTCTCTTGCTGTTTGCCAGAATTTTTCTTTAACTTATCTTCTCAGTCAATAGGTCAATAACACGTTTGTTTCGTAGGACGATGCACAGATTAACTTCAGTGCAACTTTGATTTCTATCGTGTGCTTAGTATTGCAGACGTTAATAGATTTGCTATAATTAGGTTCTTCAAACTTTTTGGAGCTTCTTGTTTTCCAGCCTTCTTTGTCGTAACTTTGTACATGGTAAACCAACAATTTGATTGCCATTTCTTTAGGCATTACACAACACACTCGAGTTCTTCTCCAGTCTAGACAAGACAGATACCTTCTTCTTTATGTTAACAATTTTCTGTATTCCTTGTAGGCCCTAGATATATGAATTCATTTTCTATATACCTAGCCTTGCGTGTTTCATTATAGTTGTTGTCAAGTTTAACAGGTCAGGATCCATAATGTAATTTCATTGCCCCAGAATTTGCTGGGCCAAGACAATGACAACATAAGTGGATTAGAAGGTTGTAATAACCGTCAGAATATATCGCATTGAAGAAGAAGAAAGAAAATTATTGTTATAGGGAAATGGCAAGGTTCAAGAATTCTTTTACAATGATGTGTAAAGACCTTAATGTTAAAATTTGTACTTTTCGCTTATTTATGACAGTATCTTGCTCCATGAGATCTCCCTTGTTAATTGTCTGTAAAAGATATAGTAGTTGGCCTAATCCCAGTTCTTTGTGTGGTCGATAAAACTTAATCAGGATAATGGTGAATGAAACCTTAACATGTGGAGCTTTAAGAGGACACTTAAAGTTTCACATGTTAAGGTTTCACATGTTTTCAAATAAATCAGAAAAATAAACTCCAAAGGTCAGAAATGACAAATACACGTTCTGGCCCCGGAGTAACCCCGGAGCCGGGTAACATTGGCCACTTACAATGCATGCTACATCTAGGTCATCAATTTGAAAATTTGTAACATGCTTCATTTGCTCAATTTTACTCAACCCTCCCACTATTTTTTCAGTAGCAACATTGAAATTATTAGTTCAGTTTGGTAGAAAACATCAAATTAGCTCAAAATCTGCATACATACACTATTTGAATATAATGAGAATGCGTTGTGCACGATGGAATGCGAGTATTTCAATAGTGCCATTTTGAATACATACACTTTTTGAATATAATGAGAATGCGTTGTGCACGATGGAATGTGAGTATTTCAAGAGTGCCATTCTGTCTACATACACTATTTGAATATAATGAGAATGCGTTGTACACGATGGAATGTGAGTATTTCAATAGAGCCATTCTGCATACATACACTATTTGAATATAATGACAATGCGTTGTGCATGATGGATTGTGAGTCTTTCAATAGTGCCATTCTGCATACATACACTATTTGAATATAATGAGAATAACAATTCTCCACCTGGTCCTTCCCTACAGAGGAGAGAAGCGTACGACCAAGTGGAGAAAGGTTTTCTTAGCACCAAACTAATTGCTTTGTGAGATAGACGGATTCTAGACTTGATAGTAGCGATAATTTTGCAAAATATCGATCTTGATGATGCTGGGGTATTGTCAAAGAGTAGTTGACAGCGGGCATGCCAAATTTTGCTATTTGTTAGCTTGACAATGTGCTGGTACAGGGATTGACGTTTCCCTATTACCTGAGCTGGATGTAGAAGTAAAATTATACTGGACGGGTTCGGATGGAAAGAATCCCCCAGTACATATTCTAACAGGGGGGTATAGAAGATCGTGTCTATTCTATTTGTGTTTTCAAATTTCCTAAATTTGAAGGGCCTAAGTCAGAAATGTGCTAGTACTCAATTGTATACAACACAACTTCCAATTAACAATAAATATAGTTTTAATCCCTCACACAATACCAAGTGATCAGTATGTTTCGAATGATATACGTTTGCAAGAGGGCCATGAAGTGCAAAGGTGTCGTTTTTTAGAACTTCAGATGAATATCTGTTAACTTAACAAAGTCTGCATTTACTCGTCAGACTGTTATGGTTGACCCCCTTTAAATGAAGGACTAGATGGTCAACCTCAATTTCGTTCATTCTCATTTTGTAAAAGTGAGAGTGAAGACGAGTCAAGTGAGGGTGAAGACGAGTCAAGTGAGGGTGAAGACGAGTCAAGTGAGGGTGAAGGCGAGTCAAGGGAGGGTGAAGACGAGGCAAGGGAGGGTAAAGATGAGTCACGTTCGGGGTAAGATGAATCAAGTTAGGATGAAGACGAGTCGAATGGGATGCAGACAAGTCAAGCGGAGCGTCGGCGCGTTGAGAAGGGTGAAAACGCGTCGAGTGAAATACAGTGTCGAGGGTGAAGTGTAATGCCGTGCAGTGCCGTGCAATGCGGCTGGGTAAGTATGGGGCAGACTAGTGCCGAATATGAGACAATCAAACGGCACTGCCTTTCTCCTCCAAGTGCGTAAAGCGTCTCTGATTAAAATGTTCACCTTTAGAAAATAAATGTGACGTTCAAGGCTGATGGAAATTTTATTCAAAAGTAAACTCTGTACAATTAAAATAGGTATCTTACTACACTTCCTACCCATCTAAAACAATTACGTACTCTTGCACGCAGGATTACTGTCTCCTCTTTGCACATTCTGAAGAGAATATAAGTTTAGAGCCTTATCCATGTTATCACTTCAGATTTTTTTCATTCTGAACATAGCGTGCAAACAAAAACGTCTATCCTAACATGCTCCCTTATACCACAAGCTTCACAAATGTTGCTTCTCATGTCAGTTAACTCTTTGATTCCTTTACTGTTTTGCATGGTTAATAGATGAGTTACTTCCATTTTGTTGACACAATTTCTGTATTGTCTCATTTGATTTTACAGGAATGACCTTGCGAGCATTTGTTGTGAATGTTGTGATGATCTGCATATCGTAACTCCTCAATTAAGCCCCCCAGCACAACAAACCCCTTCAAATAAGCCCTCACCATAAAATATTTTTAGCACAATAAGCTCCCACCCTCTTTGGTCAGAAGTTACTGTACACAATTTTAGTTAGAAAAGAACACTAGAGAAATAGAAAAGCATGTCACCACCGGGGATAGAACCCATGACCCAGACACGAATAAATGGTAAAGATAGAGGCGGTTTGTAGAATAATCTTCCTCATCGGACACAAGATGCCAAACATCTAGTAAGCTTGCCCAGGTTTTTTATCGTACATTTTGTCAATTATTAACCGGATTGGGTGATTTTTGCTCTTTGTATTAATGCACGGACATCAATAACTCAACAATCGGAATATTTTATCACCCATAGTTGTTGTTATTATAAGTAAAACGGCAAATATGGAAACTTCATTGACAACGTTTCGTCTGACAGACTTCTTCAGGTCACTACTGAAAATTGGCTAAATTGGCTAAATTTTAGCCAATTTTCAGTAGTGACCTGAAGACAATCATTTGTTCCCCTGTTTATTACCTTTATTACTGATTTAAGAGATTGACACTAATACTGATCTCAATAACAACAATCTTCCAATTGCCAAACAAGTACCTTCATGGATTAGAATGAAGGTCTGCCCGTTTCGAGTCCCTGTGTTTTACAATCTTTTGTTCCCCTGTTTATTACCTTTATTACTGATTTAAGAGATGGACACTAATAATGATCTCAATAACAACAGACTTCCAATGGCCAAACAAGAACGCTCAAGGATTAAAATGATGGTTTGCCCGTTTCGAGTCCGTGTCTATTACAATCATTTGTTCCCCTGTTTATTACCTTTATTACTGAAACGTCTGTATTTAGAATTAAACGTACGTGACAACTACCAATTAGGCTTTATTAAATTACCGATAGAATAAACTACATACCCTGTAAATTTTATTTAAATACGAATACATTATCGATGATTTTGGAGGGGGGGTGCAGATCTGTATTAGCGCCCTTTGTTTTCAGGTGGTCCTATTAGGTTTATTTTCTTACGTCTATAAATATGGGTTAGTGGAACTAAAACACTGTAACCTAGTTTATAGAGCTTTTCTTTCCAGAACTTTGTAGAGCTTTGTAGAGCTTTGTAGAGCTTTGTAGAGTTTTGTAGAGCTTGTAGAGCTTGTAGAGCTTTGTAGAGTGAGAGGTCAGCGGACCGACATTTAAATAGTTGAAAACTCGGAAAACTAAATTAGTATAGGCGAAGTCGCCCAGCTGAGTAGCTGACACTCTAGTCCCAGCCAGGTGGTTGGCAGAAACGCCCAATCGGTAAGATCTTACTACTTTTGTCGAAATTTATCGTTTAGTCGTATTTATCATAGAATTTATCATAGAACTAGTCTTAATTGTAATTTTTATATTGTACATAGATTACAATCGTAATTCATTGCAAATCTTCATAACGCAATCATCGCAACACTGTAGGAAGTCAAATCGAAATACAACGCAAATCAACGCAAGTTAACGTAACTCAATTGATTATTGTAATAGTAAACCACGAAAGATATGGAAGGGAGGGATCCGTAGACTCTTCTTTCTGATGCTTCACTTTTCCCTTTGAAAAACCTTGATTTAACGCCAAAAAGTCTTTCTGCTCCCTGCGATTTCAATTGAAGCGCTTCCCCCAATAGTTACTGAACTCGTCAAATAATAACTGGTGCCAGCTGTAATATTGGTGCGTTATTTGAAAGTATAGCATCAGTTGTGATTTATGCAAGGGGCAAGAACGTTTTGCTGATCTGGGTTGTTAAATGATATCCACAAGATCACATATTTTACTTTCGCTTTGAAAATTCATGGCTTCTATTAATTTCTGGAACGTGCTTCACATCCTTTTCACCTGGCTTTCGCCAACGCGTTTGGTAACGCTGCTCTCGCAAAAATACACAACCACAGCGTTATTTCATCCAAACATTAATGTATTCATGAGATCAATTAACTAAGAGATCAAACTTGATAAGGAGAGAAATAATGACAAGACAAATATCACTTGTTCTGTATAAAGCTAATTTATTCTTCAAAAAACAAAGAAATGTCAAATTCTTTGCAAATAGTGACAAGACAAATATCACATGTGCTCAATCAAATGTTGAAATAAAAAAGAAAAAGCACAGAAAACCAAAGAAAAAGGCTTTTTGGTGTCAAGAATAGGTCTGCTTAAACATGGTAAGCACAATGTAAAACGGACACATTAAGACGTCGTCAAGGCGCACTTGGACGTCGATTGAAGGTCACTTAGGTTTCAACTTGGTTCAGACGACAAAGTTACTGCATTTGCGTTGAACATCCCTTGCAGTTGATGGAAAAGGCAGTATCTTACCATTTGATAGGCAGTTCCTCAAATGAAATCTCATGGTATCCTGTTGCTATGCTTTGTGTAACGGCTCCTCTTTACAGCACAAGTCGACAGAATAAGCGGCAGCGAACAGACCACAGTCATTCCCACCTACTTCGGGGCTGGTGTTCATTAAGGCCAAAACAAGGCTCAGTAATGGTATTCCATGACTGTTGAGATCACCTCATGAATGTCTCTTTTATAGAAAAAAGACGTGGAGGATTTCTTAAGGAGGATTATAATTGTTTACTCTAAAAGGAATATATCTCAAAAGTTAAGAAAAACACCGATGTACTGCTACTATTGCAGATACTTACTTTATTGATCGATGTTCAATAAAATCCCCATACTTCCTGCATATTGTGAGGATCTCTCCCGGCTGGAGGCGAAATAAAGCGGCGATTGCGGTCTTGTATTCTTTTGACGCGCCGTCCGAACCCATTATCTCGTAATGGTATTCCATGACTGTTGAGATCACCTCATGAATGTCCCCATTTGCTTGGTTTAGGGTTGTGATACAAGAAAACCAAAAAACACAAGCAACTTGTAAACTTAATACATTTGTAAGCGAATTTTATCCACAAAAACATTTTACAAGAAAGTATCTGTAGCCTCCCTTGGTACACGTGAGCCTCGCCTCGTATCTCTTAACTCAGCTATTCCCCTTAAGATATCAAACATCTAACAGGGTCCGTGGACATTCGCCAAGAAACACTCTATTAACTTTAAGGAAACACTCTATTAACTTTCAGAAAACACCTCCGATTTCTAGTGTTTCCCTAAATTATCATATAATGTACCATACTTTAGTATCAGACCACATAATGGGTGTTACAGTACAAATCAAATGTTAGTGCTGAGTCGTGATTCTTTCGCCATGTACAACTTTACAGTTCTTGATGTTACTCTTATCGCTCGCCTTACATAGTATGATTTCACTTTGTTATTCCGCAGGTCCACTCTTTAAAACTATCCACTGTCTCTCAGGCTTCTCAGAGTATGTGTTCACTACCTTCACATCATGACTCATTGCAAATGTCACGAAGTTGTCACCAACTCATTACTTTTGCTTACGCCATACCATTTACTATTTCTCCGTTCAGATGTAGCTTCATCCAGAACGATTCTGTCTGATGTTCTCTTAACTGACAAAACACCCTCCTTATTTATCGATGACAAGGGAATAATTCGAGTTGGAGGTCGAGTTGATAAAGCCTTAGTAACATATGATGAGAAACATCCTGTCTTACTTCCTATGGAGCACAAAATTTCGTATCTCATTGTACGACACATGCACCAAATTGAACATACTGGAGTGGCAACAACAACTGCCAAAACAAGAAGAAAATATTGGATTCTCAAGGCCAACAAACTAAGCAAAGCTGTCAAGTTTCAATGTGTCTTTTTGTAGAGAAATTGCGCACAAGCCGGAAACACAAGTTATGGCAGATCTCCCAAGGATGCGACTAGCACCACAGACACCGCCATTCTATTATGTAGCAAGTTGTTAAAGACCTGAAGATGAAAACAAGAGACTTCAAAGATGAGGAAAGATTTGTTGTGTTATCATTTGATGAGGTTAAGGTACAAGAAGATCTAGTTTGGGACAAAACACTGGCGAGAGTTTTGATTATATTGATCTTGGAGACATAGATATTAATTTTATAGTTGCCAAAAAGCCCATGAAAACGTGCCACAGACACTTGTTTTCTGTATCAGTAGTGTAATCAACCCTTTAGCATTCAGTTTGCAACATTTGCGACATAATCTATATCATCATCACAGCTATTTGGATTGTTCTAGCGTGCTGTGGCAATTTTGGAAAAATCATGTAAAGGTGAAAGTACACAACGTTTTTGCCCTATGGTTCCCCTGTGATCTAAGCACGCAATCTCTTGCCGTTTATCAAACCTCTACTTTGGTAGCGGAGCCTTTTATTGGCTGAGATTTTCTACACGTTGTTTTTTTATAAGCAACTCCATGTTCGGGGTCAGGCCTCGAGTTGCTTAGCAATCTTCCAAAATCAGGTCTGGAGTTGCTTAAGTAGTTGCTTAGGCATCACTGCACGTTATCGTCGAATTTCGTTGTGATGTAAATGATGAAATACCAAATGATCGTTGGATCTCTTTTCTTGACACATTATCAACAGTGTGATATTTGTTATGTATCAACAGTGACATCGTTGACAGCACTATTAGATTTAAAATTTCACAGTTTTCCAAAGAAAAACGCTTCGGACCTAAAAAATGTCCCGCCTATTTAAAACTACCGTGGCATGGAAACGTTTCACTTCGTTTTGATAACCAGATCAAAAAGGCCATAGGGAAATGTTTCGGCGCAGTCGCTTCAGGCGTAGTTTATACAACCAAAAAAGCACTATCAACCAACCACAAAGATCATGTGCCTTCCACTAATTCAAGCTCTGTAGTTTACCGATTTTCATGCCAGTGTGAGGCTGGCTACGTTGGCCGCACGACTTTGAGGTTGGTTGACCGAATTAAGCAGCATGTACAAAGCCTTGCGGTCTCTGGCCCTTATCCCAGAGGTCATACATGGAAGAGATGCCTAGACTGCGTCAAAGAAGGCCTCAAATACACCAGTCTAAAGCCTCAACAAGAGACTGATCATGAATGGCAGTGCAAAAACACATGACTTGGTGGACAACATAACAGAACCTCTAACCCTCAGTCACAGGGAAAAAGGAAGAAAAACTGATGAGTAAGTAAGTACAGTAATGCTTTTAACTGTTGGTACCCAGAATTTAACTCTAAATGCTTTACATAACTTTGAGAAGAAATATCTGCTAAACACAAAACCTTTTGGCACACATTACAGAACTCCAGTATGCCAATGGGGCATGAATCGACGGTTCTGCAGACGGTTGAATCGATTCTTACTGAGGAATTATAAAAGGGTCCGGAAAAAAGATAACATTTTAACAAAGTGGGGGGTGCTGCAGCCTCCCTCAGCCCCTTTTGCCGTGCGCCCATGAGAATGAGAAAGGTTGAATGAATTCATCTTCTCTCTGGCCGGTACCTATTGTACTCGAGCAATTATGTTACTCATAGGATGTTATTCGAGTTAAAAACCTTGTTGACAATCTGCCCTTAGTCGGACCTGAAAGACACATGAAGGTACTTCGACCTTTATTTTGCTGGGGAATTATCTCCTCTGATTACCTCTGAGGATGTGACTTGCTCTACACTTTCAACTGGTTCATCGTTTATCAATTTGTATAAGTCGTTTTCTCTTTCTCGAAGTCTTAAAATTCTCATCACGTTTTCTTTCCTGGCATTAAGAAATAATCCAGCCTTTTCATTTCTGTTTTAACTCTATCTATAAAACATTGCGGTTCTTCTATATTGCTTGCAGTTAAAACTACATTGTTGGCATATCAGAGATTGCTTATATTACATCCTCCTACACTTATACGCCCCTCATAAGTATCTAAGGCCTTCCTCATTATCATATCAGATTAAATATTGAACAGATGTGATGACAGTATACATCCTTGTCTGACCTCTCCTGGAATTCGTTCTGCCCCAAAACACGGAAGATCGACCTCATCAAAACTTTAGTTCATCGCGCTCTCATGATTTGTTCCGATATAAAATTAGAATCAGAACTCAATTTTCTAAAGCAAACTTTCTTTCTAATGGCTATCCCGAACACATCATTGACAGCACTATTAGATTTAAGATTTCACAGTTTTCCAAAGAAAAACGCTTCGGACCTCAAAAATATCCCGTCTACTTAAAACTACCGTGGCATGGAAACGTATCGCTTCGTTTTGAAAACCAGATCAAAAAGGCCATAGGGAAGTGTTTTGGCGCAGTCGCTCTACGCGTAGTTTATACAACCCTACGGCATGTATGTGAAAGGCTAATCCAGATCTGCGAGATTCCATCACACTTCAAGAGAATTTCAGTAACCCGAATAAAAGAATCCAACTTCCCTTTTCCAAGAGAGAAATTTCTCAAACAAAATAATCAGTTTTATACACTATATTCAAATCGTAGTTTTGTAATCGTCATGGAAATCATCTAACAAGCTCTTCGGTACCATATACACCAAAGTTTTATCATTTGAAGTAGAGTAATAAAACTCGTGTCTCCTTTGATACTTTCAAAATTCTGATCCCAGCGATTGTTAACCTATAACTTCAACGTCTCTACGAATCGAGTTTCTTATTTTAGGACTTACTTTTTATTGTCTTACTTGGTCTTGTTCTTGACCCAAATACCATTAGATGTTTGATCGAGTTGAAGATTTTCTCACAGTCTACAAAAGCCATGCGGAGAGAAATGCAGTACTTGTACTTGCGAGACAGTGTGGAGATGGTTTATTGTCAAAACACTCATTTGTATGGGTGCTGCTTGATCTTGAGATTGATGTTTCTCAAGGTGCCCATTGAGCCTGTTCTTCAGGATCATCATAAACAGATAGCCTACATAAGTGCAAATTGATAGGATAACATACCAATTTGTAACACTCTTTTTGGTGTGTTTGTCTCTTAACACATGAAGGAAACCCTAATCAACTTTAAAGTTCAATATTTAGTCACTTTTAGTTCTTTATTATTTTCTACTAGCGCTACCAAATCCATCACCTGAGTTTCCTGCTGTGTTATTCCAGAAAGTAAACTATAACAATTGCACCAACTCTGGTTTCTACATCAAGTTAAGACCGGGTCATTTTCACAAGTGGTGCTCCAATAACAATGAAAAACGCTCAAGAAATGTTTTATTTTCTTCGATGCTTATGCTTCCTGGCATTAATGTAACATTTCGTGGATGCTGTCCAAGTGGAAATGAGTTTATTAAAACAGTCCCAAACTGGCAAAGTACACCAGATATGAATCATTCTGTATACGGAGGGCAGTTCTTCCTTGGTCAAGTCACATGGCGCAGAGAGGCTGCTCTCCAACTGCGTTGAGCTGGATGTCGATGTCCATCGGTGGTTGATTGGGAGCTAATGTGGCGACTAGGGAAATAAAAGTATGTTAACATTGGAGTTTAACTAGCTCCGTTGGTAGAGCACACGCCGCGAAAGAGTGGGTCACGGGTTCGATCCCCGGTGATGACAAATTTTCTATTCCTCTACTGTTCTTTTCAAAACTGTTTCTCTTATGTCAAAATGGCAAAACCAAACAAAGATATAAATGAATACTGTCTAGTTCTACACCAACGTTGCACACATTTTTCGTTTGTCGATACTTTAAAACTTGACAATGACATTTAGATAAAAAAAAAACTTTCTAATCTGACAGTTTCTAAATTGACAGTCTAATCTTGAACATTATACATTAAGCATGATACAGTGAATTAGTGTCAATTGTATTGTATTGTATGAGATTAATGACGCTTCTTGACTACTAAGGTCCCTTGTAAGCATCGGCACTGTTTCTGTTTTTGAGAAAAACAGAAACAGAAAAAAACAGTTAGAAAAAAAAACAGAACAGAAACAGAAACAGGTCAAACAAAAACAGGTGACCTGTTTCTGTAATCTATTCTGTTTTTCGAAAAAACAGAAAACAGCTGTTTTTCACTTCCCCAAAGCATCACAGTCTAGCTGTGCTGATCGTTTTTAAGTATATTTAATAGCTGTAAGATCTTTTTGATCATTACTATCTTTATTCTATATTCCACATTTTCCCTATTTCCTCCCAAGGGCAACTTTGGAATGCTTTCTTGAAAAAATACCAAATAGCAAGTGCAAAGTGAAAATATTTACTACATATCCATGACAGAAATTCAGTAGGGCATACTACTACAACACCCAAGTAACTACACAAAATGGCCACCTAACATCAACACCTGGAATTGTGTACTTTAGACCCAAATTGAATTCATTACAATCTATAAACACTAAAAGTGGAAAAGAAGTTCGTTGAGGCCCTATGCATCCACTTGGACGCGACAGGAACATGATTGATTGATTGATTGATTGATTGATTGATGCTAATAAAGAAGTGGCAGACACAAAACGTTGGATCTTAGCATTGGCGGATCAAGGCCTTTTAGCAAAGGGAGGTTGGAGCAAAGTTTCTTCAAATGCTCTCAACCCTTCCAAAAATGTTTTTAAGCCATAAAAATTTAAAGCAATTGGGTTTTGCTCAGTTTAACTTGACCTAGCTCTCTCTCCTCCCTTAGGGTTACAGGTGGGCTCAAGCCTGCCACCCACCTATTGGCAGATTGTCATCTCCCACACCTTAGTACCCTCGGGTGCCATGTCCCAGGACGTTGGCGATCATGGCTCTCCACAGATTTCTGTCCTTCGCTGCCCTCAATAGCTGTAGTTCGCTCTTTGTAGACCATGCTGCTATGCTGCCCATATAATTTGTTCTTGGTCTTCCTCTGCCTTGTTTACCATCATTCCTTCCCGTCAGTGTAAACTCTTCTAACTCCTCTTTTCTCATTATATGTCCCAATTCAATATCCAATGCACTAGTAACACCTTGTACTTTCTTTCTTACTCAAATACCAATCTGAAAGCAAAATATTACGATAACAGCCCATTTGAACAGGTATTTTAATTACCATCTCGTAGCAAGGCCAGAGTGGCAAACAAATGATGGACTTTGACGCGGGTTGTGGTGTGAGCGTAGGAGTTAATGAGTGATTGATTGTTGATGATGGGGTGACAATTGCGAAAATGGTAGACCTATTTTGATGTTTAGAGTGCGAAGACGTGGAGCCACTCTCATAAGCAACCATCCTGTCATCAACCTATCGTAGATACTGTGCTGTGCTGTTCCCATGGCCTGTTGACCGTTGGGGCGCTTTGACGTCCGAACCCTGCTTCCCCAGTCTTCTTGATTTTTTGCAAACCTTATGTTGTCAGTTGTTGATTGCCCGGTCCATTTATTGATGTCGGCATGCCAATTGTGTTTGTTACGCCGGTGACATAGACAGCCTCCAACTAAGTGCCCAGTTGCCAGTATTCAGAATCCTGCTTAAACATGGAGATGCTGTAGTTAATTTCAACGATATTTTAGAAGAAGTCAAGATATTGAAACCCGAACAGCAGCAGCTCATCAGTGCCGTCGTCAAAATCGGCAAGCTTGTTTTAGTGAATCCTGCAACCACTGCAACTGCTGAACGCACGTTCTCTCTTAGCTCATCGCCTTCGTACGTGGCTAAGGTCAACAATGAAGCAGACTAGGTTTAATAACTTAGCCATAGGCCTACTTCATTTCCACAAAACACGGACTGATGCTGTTGATATCATTTTTACGTTTGTACTTTATAGCATCTGGAAAACAGAAACGCCTGTAAAATCTTTTCTCGCCACTCTAACTTTGAAAGATTGGTATGTGGTACAAAATTTGAATACTGCGTTGAGTAACGGGTTTATTTTGCAAACGATTTCGTCAGACACTGTTCACAAGAATCGTCTGGAGAGGATTAGTAAATATTTTTGCGAAGAACTAATAAGGAAAAGAAAGGATTAAAACATTATGCAGAGATGTTTTGTTTCCTTTCTCATAAAAGTTACCTTATACCGTGATTGGTATACGTCTTTGTAGGTGCGTGGGCACTTATTGTAGCCAAGGGCTTCCTACTAATTCGTTCTCATTTAAGTCTCTGAGCACTCTTTCATCTGCTTTAGTAGCTGGGCTCCTCTAAATACGCCCTTCGGCAGGGCGATATAAGGATCCAGGAAACTAGTCCTGGAAACACCACGAGCAAGTCTAGATTAATAATTTATCGACCACTTTGTGCCCTATTTAGCTGAAGCTCATATCTTAAACTACGTTAATGAGAGCAACCTTAGAGATTTCAACTCTCATGAGATTGTCATATCAGTTCCGAAGCCAAGAGATCGACGCTACGAGATTTCACTAATATACCTTCAACCCTGCTCGTTTAAATCGCTAATTTCAGCAGGTTGATTTAAAACTTAAGATTAAGTTACATATCCAGCCTAAGTAGATGGATGAATATTACAGAGCAAATGCTGTTAATGGCTAGAAAAAATAAGAAAAGGAGGAAGTCCATGATCGCCAACGTCCTTATGGGACATGACACTTGAAGAAGAGGAAGAACCCACTTTGCTACGGTCGCTGAGCTTTGTATGCAAGGGCGAAAATGTGCACGTGTCCCTTTGAGTCAACAGTGATTGCGAAGGAACTTGATTGTACAAGATAGAATCAACGAACATTGTCAGATGGTTGTCATACCAACGAAATGCACGGAAGGTCAGCGTTTTTGCGTGCTGTCTTCATTTGAGCTCTGTTTCACGCTATTGGAATATCTTGGAGTTCTGTTAATTCATGCTTTCTTCATGGGATTCTAGTTATGTATAATTTGACTATTAATCAGACTTTACGGAATGGAACTGCAAGTTGGATTATTAAAGAATACACACCTACAAGCAATTCTTCATATGATGACGTGATAGAACTTAACACCAACATGTCAGGATCTTTTTTAAGACAAAACAAGTCAATAACACTTGACCATTCATATACATTTCGTAATCTGAAACCATTTTCGCTATATACTGTGTACGTAGCAGCTTGTACTTCCGTTGGTTGTGGCCCTAATGTAAACGTAAGTGGGCAAACAAGCCAATCAAGCTAAGGTGAAGATTTTAGTGTCAATTTTTCGCGAATTCTCCTCCAGTCAGTGGGTACGGGGAAATTAATTTATATATATATTATTACTTAATATATACTTAATTATAACTTAATTATAAGTTATATGTTATATACGCAGAGAGGATATAATGCTAGTTGCGACAATAGTTTCATCTTTCCAATCATCAGGCAACTCTGATGCCTGATGATTGGAGACATGAAACTATAGCCTCTCTGCGTATATAACTTTATCTATATTGCTCTACAATTTTGTATTGAGCACTGTGGTAACAAATGCCATATTCAGCATATTGTTCTACGCTATATATATGTGCTGATTATTATACTGTAACACAACATGATACTTTTCCAGTGCCTTTTCTCTTTTCTTTTCCTTGGGTCGAAGTGTAGCCTAGTAAGTTGCGAAATGAAAAATTACAAAGGAAAATAAAAATTCCAATATCTAGAATGTTGTTTTTGTCTTTCCTTCCATAAATCGTCTAAAGGACTTTTTTCCTTTTAAGGATCGAATTCAAAATCTTCTCACATCAAGTATAATAGACCTTGAATCGCAAATGCTGCGATGCGTTTTGTTTATGGCAGACCTATCACCATCAGCATACTCGTATTTGTGATCATCTGAGAATCTAGTTTGCAAATTCATACACTCTCGAAGATGTGAGGAAATTGTACATTGAGAGAGATTGTATTAAACTACCAAGTAAGTTAAAAGTAAATTAAATATGAAAGGTCAACATCATGATTATTCTCACTTCTCTCACC
Organism: Alatinidae sp. Z8VKAUB7J3; assembly: GCA_010016025.2. Classification (NCBI taxonomy): domain Eukaryota; kingdom Metazoa; phylum Cnidaria; class Cubozoa; order Carybdeida; family Alatinidae; species Alatinidae sp. Z8VKAUB7J3. The sequence continues at coordinate 23,377,945 of JAAAKM020721499.1, forward strand.
TCGGGGCCTGTGTCCAGCACTGGATAGGGTAGGCCTTGTTTTCCTTTTCATTCCTACTTACTTTTGAGTTAGGAAAGCTGTTACATCCATGTCTGACATATCGTTTTTCAGAACGGCCTTCCACATTTTCTTATGTCTTTCCATTTTCTTTTTCTAGAATTTAAAACCACGGGCTGCTTTGATGGTGTGGCGGTCTTTACGTCCCAACCACGTCACTACTTGAATCTTTCCGCTCCCTGGTGGGTTTTGTGTAGCTTTTCAAGCATGATGCTTTCCATTTCCTTTGGAACTACAGTCTGGAGGCCTTTGAACACAATACCATCCGATATTGTAAGTTCATCTCGGAAGTTGAAATATTCTCTAGCTATGACTGGCATAGCATCTTTGGATTCAGGTCATCTAACCTAAATTAGCTTTAGAAGTTGCGCGGTTTCTGTTTTGCACTAAGCAGTTCTGAGAAGAACACATTATACTGGCTCATGTTCCCTGAACTAAACTGCTGTTGGATAGGAGCACGAGATAGTGCATCTGCCAATTTCATAGTTTCACCTCGTTTGTATGAACATGCCACAGCCCTTCCAACATATGGTTTGCAAAACAATTGCAGAGATGCCCTTAACTAACTTTATGGTACTATCACTTCTGCAGGGTGCACACAACTTTGGCTAGCCCAAGGAGCACAGAATAAAAGGGAGCCTATGCCATTGGCCTATTTATAGGCTCCATGGCATACACAGACGTGTTTTATGTCAGTTTCTCTATCAGCCATTTCCTGAGTGTTGTGGAGCACTTAGGATGGCAGATCTTGGCAGGGATTTGTGCCTTGATCTTGTCATTGACATGAAATTTAAGCTTCATTGAGCTTTGAGCTTACTTCTTTGAATGTGAATCTCCTCTTCGCCTATTTGGAACGCTTTCTGTACCATGGAATGTACGCATATAGTGTATGAAAACTATGTCAAATATGTCTTATTAGACTTTTTGCAACGCTTTGTGCACCATGGAATGTACGCATCCAGTGTATGCAAACTATGGCAACTATGCCTTATTAGCCTATGTCTGAACGCTTTTTGTACCATGGAATGTACGTATCTAGTGTATGCCAAATATGTCAAATGTGCTTTATAAGCCTAAATTGAACGCTTTGTGCAACATGGATTGTACGCATCTAGTGCAAGCAAACTATGACAACTATGCCTTATTAGGGTATTTCGATCGCTTTGTGCACCATGGAATGCACTAACAATTCTCACAATTTTAAGAATTTTAACAATTTTAAAGAAGGCTGCAGTTTGTAAACAAACTGTCGCCAACTATCCCTCTTCGCTGCATTCCTTTTGGAATCTATTGAAATTTATTCCTTTTTGGAATCCCTCTTCCATGTATTGCAAAACGAATCTTAACAATACATTTTAGGAGGAATTATATGGAAATACGTACAACCTACGTATTTGGAAATGCCTCATAGAAAAGGTGGCGAAACAAGTGGAGATTGTGTGCGTTCATGGCGCAGTTTATTACGACACTAGGTACGCCATGTATGGCTTCCAATCAATGCATACCAAAAGAGTTGGACATTCTATAAACTGTCATACAGAACGTTTCCTTCGATCAGTCAGTATAAAAGACGTCTAGCACCCCAAGTGTTCCCGTTTTAGACGAGTAAGGCTTTCTACCAATTGGAATTTTTCTTTGAAACCCTGTATTAAAGTTGATGAAATTTGCTGTATTTTTTAGGTATGGCCGAGAGAAGGTGACAGGCATCTCCAAGATTGAACACAAAGTTATATGAAAATTGGCTCTCTTGGTCGGCGAAAAAGTACTTTCTTCGCGGGACAGTATACTATATCTTCATAAATCTTGGCTCTAACAGTTTACGGAGAAAAGTTGCTATATCTGTACAGGTACTCAGAAACTCGATAAGAGAACGCCATAAAGAGAGTGCCTTCTCTGATAATTTCCTCAAGTAAGCTTCAGATAAAATGTCATTTAGTGTCAATTACCTATTTATTCCTACCGTACTACAGTTAAGCTACGTAATTCTCCCCTACTGTAGATCCCTGGGGCTGTTGTGTCAATACCCAACTTTGATGCATACATGATCGTATTTATTCCACCTTTCCCTTAATCAGATGAAACAGGAAAGAAGGTTGCTGAAGGCCACAAAGCCAGTTTCTGTCTTGAAGATACTGAATGTGAAAAGGGCGTTAGCAAGGTATACAACTGCAAAAACAAGGGAGATCAAGGTACAATGTGGATTTGAGCTACTGAGAGGGTACTAAGGGAAATCAACGTAATCCATCCTGTGAAGTGTTAAAACTGGCGTCTTTAATGCCCCTCCGCCCAAATCAGTTTTAGAATGTTTCATAACGGTAGTTACAATGTGGGAATGAGCTACGGAGAGGGGACTAAGGGAAATCAACGTAATCCATCCTGTGAAGTGTTAAAACTGGCGTCTTTAATGCCCCTCCCCCCAAATCAGTTTTAGAATGTTTCATAACGGTAGTTACAATGTGGATTTGAGCTACTGAGAGGGTACTAAGGGAAATCAACGTAATCCATCCTGTGAAGTGTTAAAACTGGCTGCATCTGTGCCATTATGATGGGAAAGTATCACAATTTTTGAGATCTGGCTTTTCAATTTTTGCAAATGTCATGACTAACAGCATTTTTCAGACTCTTTTATTTGACTTGGGTTGGTCGTAATATCTTCCTAAACCACACTCTTGCATTAGCAATTAGCACATTTTCCATAGCCAAGACAACTGCAAGCAGTTATTCTCTCATTTACTGAAACCGCATAAGAGAGAACTTCTATATTTCTCTGTGAGTGCAATAGTGTCCCCAAACTTTCATTCTTTTTGGCAACACCATGACTTGATCAAGGAAGGGCTGCCCTCCAATGTGTCCAACTGACATATACGAAATTTTGAAAGCTGGAAGATGACCTGGTAAAGAGCGCCTTCAACAGAGAAGACAAGATCAAGAAAGTTGTTACTTACAACTATATTAAGGGTATGGCGTATTGATGGTTCTCGTTTAGTTTATTCTACAATACTCTATATTATCAATAGATATTGAACTTTAAGGCAAAATCAAAAAATAAAAACAATTACGATTCCTTTCATTTTCTCGTTCTTTTTCTCTTTTATTATATTTTAAGACTGCGCTGAACTAAAGAAAAAAGGAGTGAAAAAGAGTGGGGTGTACACTATATATCCTGGTGGATCAAAGATGAAAGTTTACTGTGAAATGAAACAATGTCAAATATGCCTTGATAGCTTATTTTGAAAGTCTTGCACAGTATTGGATGTACGCATCTGGTGTATTCAAACAATGTCAAATATGCCTTGATAACATATTTGAAAAGTTTTGTGCACCATGAAATGTACGCATCTGGTATATGCAAACCATGTCAACTATGCCTTTCTAGCCTATTTTATACGCTTTTTGTATTATGGAACGTACGCATTTGGTTGATAAAAGCCATGTCTAATATCCTTTTTTAGCCTATTTTAAACACTTGAAGCACAACGGAATGAAGGCATACAGAGTATGCACACCTTGTCAAATATGCCTTACATCCCTGATTTAAGGCAGCTCTTTGTTGAATCTTGTTCAATTTTGATTTGAATGTGGATTCCTTCATAAATTGACTGATCTTTCGAGATGCAATACTCTGCTGGATCTTCTCTAACTTTCTTTTAAAGATTGAGTCCTTAATGAACTGTACGATCTTTCGAGATGCAACCCTTTCTCGGAGATTTTCTACTTTCATTTCCAGAGTTTCGATGATACAATTAGTATTATCGTCGACAGAATTTCCCTCCTCCGTCTTATTGTCGGTTGAATTGGCTTTTGTGTATCGTGATCTTCTTCGTCGACGTTTGACAGTTTGTGGATATTGGTGATACATTCCATGCCAAGGCATCGACTGAAACGCTTATAAGCTCCGACAGCTCAGGTGGTTGAGCCATTGAGCATCTCCACACAAAAGCCACAGGTTCACAGAGAGGTCTACAACACAAAGACTACACATGCTCCCTAGCCTTCCACCATCACTATACACCCTGCACCTTAATCTTCGCATGATAAGTGTTATTGCAGCTTGTTTGCAGTTCTAATGTTTTTAAGTTCCCTCTGATATTCAATCTACCAATTAACTTGCCTGTCCTGCTTCTGTACAAACCTTCATCTAATAACAAAATATTCTTCCTTTATTAGCCCAGAGAATACAGAATTCTATGGATACCAGGGGTTGTTTTCGTTTCCACTTTCAGCGACGACTTGCTGATCTTGTCTGCTAGGCTTAACGTTTCAGTGAAGTTCTTGGGGGAGCGGATGATTATTTCACGGCGAAGGTCCGCTGGGCAGTTCTGAATAAAAACGGCTTGAGCCAGATTGTCGCAGAAACGTTCTCTGTCTTTGAAGAATTCAGATATCTTATCCAGAAGCATGTTTCCAAAGCTACGCAAATCAGTGTCTGTAGGTTTTGCTTCTAAAATTTTCAAGCGTTCCACAATCAGATGGATCTTGGAGTAGCGTTGATGAAGGCAGTCCTTAATTGCTTCGAACTTATCCTGGTCGGCCTCAGGTAATGTCTCCACCTACATCGACCCGGTGAAGAGTATTGACGCCAGCGTGTTTTACACGGACAAACACAAGATTATGGAGAGATGGAGGGAACACTTCAGTTTTCTGCTGAACCCGGAGAGCAGTTTCGCATATGGTGCCGACAGCAACATCCCACGACTACCTATCAGGTACCAAATGGACGAGCCACCAACCATAGAGAAACTTGACATGGCCATCAAGAGAAAAAAGTGTGGAAAAGCCGTAGGATCAGACGGTATACCCCCGGAGGTCTGGAAATATGCTGGACGAGCGCAGAGAAGCCAAATGTTGCAGCTACTTTTCAACATCTGGTCAACAACAGCAGACGTCAAACGACGACAAAGAAGAAGGCAAAGAAAAAAGAGACTGTGGGTGAAACAGTGGATTGCTAGGTGTAACGAGTTAGAGTTTATCATTCCCCTGTAGGACCTCGTTTACATTGTATCGTATGGTGTAGCATCACATAGCAGTGTAAAAAGTGGCGGGTACCAAAAGAGCAGTCTAGATGCACAGCGTGTTTATAGGCCTATATCTTAGGCCAAAATTATTCTGCACAGAATCAGATTTTAAAACGACAATTATCGTTTTCCTGAAATCGAATTTGATCCTAAAGTACAGGTATAGGCTACACACTTGAGACTTCGCGTGTTTGTAACCCCCAAACTTGTCAAACGGGGAATCAAACATTTTGAAGTGGTACGTATCACTAGTAACTCACGGCAACCACCATATGGCGTAACAAAAACGGTGCCTTATCGCAAAGGGAAGAATTGGTGACGATAACCGGTAGTTTCATGAGGATTAGGCCACGCAAATTTGTTTCGTTCGATACCTGAAGAACGTAATTTGTCTCCTGTGTTATTCGATAGATGCTGGGACGATGGTATCTAGTATTGTAAATTAAGGCGCCCAACTAGGAAAGGGCGAGTGGGCGGGGACTCGCCTGATTTCTGCCTAGCGAAAAAATATTGCTCTCTTCAGGGACTAACATTTCCTGTATCCAACTCTGTATACGTATTGACAGTCCGAATAGTGGAGACCTGGGAAAGAGTGACGTGTAATACGTGGACGTCACGGCAGTAAGAGAAGCCTTCATGTAACTGATAACTGACGTGTGATAATTAAACACTGAAGGCAATTTTAATTAGTTCAGTAAGAAGTAAATATAATTTCGGAGTCAACATTTGTTATTGAAAGCTTCCAAGAAACGGGAGTGAAAAGTAGACAGCGTAATGAGTTTCTGGCAACAAGACAAGATCGACAGACACGGGCAAGGGCAATCGAGGAGACAGGTAGAAGACTGCAAAAGATAGAAGAGCAGAACTGTATTTATTACATAGTTTCGGCCTCTTGTCCTTCTTCCATACATTCTAACTTTAAGGACCAACTTTGACAAGTTGTTCTGTCTTAGGGTATAATTAATCCGGTTTCGCTTTCTTTCATTAATTGTCTTCATGACGGATCTGTTTCTACTGTTCTCAACAAGACCTCTTCATTTGTAATCCTGCCTCTCCGGTTGATTTTGAGGATTCGTCTCCAAAATCACATCTTTCACTCCTCTAACCTCCTTACGTCTTTCCGCAATGTCCATGCTTCTGCTCCATATAGTGACAATAGGATTTGGTTCATGGACTTGAATATTGCCTTGAGTAACGGATTCATTCTGCTAAACGTTTATATCAGCACAAGCAGAGTCCCAAAGTAAAATGAGAAGAAAACTTCCCTGGGCTATTTCCTGACTTTCCATTATACTTGCTCTAACCATTTCAACGACTTTTCCTCGATTTTTTAAAATATGTATATTCTTGGGCTCTTCTTAAAGCGTAATCAATAATATAATAATATAATAAAAACAATAATATCAAACTCTGGACAAGTTCGTTTTCAATATGAGGTTACATGGCAATCTACTATTAAAACTCTATGCAAGCTAATTTTAAAAATGATCTGAGAGGAAGTTAGGGCATCTGACACTGCAATATAGTGATAATTCATTTTAAGTTACCAGAACTACATTACATCGTTTCACTCGAACTTGATCTTTCATACGTAAAAATGACATTATTTCGCTTCTAGTGCCTACAGTGCCTCTCAGTTGCTGTGTTAATTTCTCTTTTCAAAACAAACAAATGTTTATTTCTTAGTGATAAGCGGTAGCTCTCCTTTCAGTGTAATGCCTTCAACTATGTTCTCATTGCTATAGATAAATTGGGTTTCTTGTAAAAGCTACTTTACTTCCATTTGTCAAGTTCAGGCCGGATAAATGAAAATAATTTACGTTGATTTAATGATGCGCTTCACATTCCATGGCTTTAATTTCATTTCAACGTGGATAATTTGCAACGATTCCTATCCCCTGACTCGATCAACGAATCAATTGGACACTATATTTGCAAGCTGCGCCTCGTAAGTCAAGTTCGAAAAGTAGCGGAATCACCTGAATACTGCATATATCGCTCTGCAAATTTGAAGAAATGGCATTTATTGACAACTTCTTTTACCTAACTAATTCTTAACCGTTATACAAATGAAAGAAAATAAGTCAAAGTTAGTAATCTAATGTTTGTAAACATCCCTGATGTGTCCTTAAATGTTGCTGTTGTTTATTAACTATTCACAGCAAAGAATTCTTGATTAGGTAGCACATCTGAGTCGTTGTACAAAAATGCTAATGTATTGATGTAGGAATCGCAACATATTCCATCCGCGTTGAGAAATATGAAGGCCGTTCGTGAACGTCAACAACCCGAACGAAAGTGTAAAGCCAATGTGAGTCTGATAGATTGTGATTCGGCTATCGGTACACATTTACTACATCAGCACGACTGTTTGTGGGCCTATATGAATTATTGTTTTCGTATGTTAGCTAAAGCTAGATCAGCTTTCCATCTAAAGTTTTAGAAGCGGTTTTCACCAAAACCCGGGATCCTTTACTTTGCCGACAAAAAGAGTTTGTGTTTTCTCTGAAATTGTTCTAACAATTTTAGCGCCTCCAAATTGTTGGTAGGCTTAATGATTGTCCAATGCATAAGTTGGTCTTGGTTAGCAAAATCAGGTGTTTGTGCTGCTACTTCTTCAACAGTTTGACGCGAGTAAAGAACCGCGGACCGAATCAGAAACACTTTTTGACGGAAACACTCTCAGTCTGACGGTTGCAATAGAATGTTCATAAGAGTATTATTTTGAAGTCACCGGAATATTTCTAAATGTTAGGAACATCACCCCGGACTTAGGAAGCTGTTTTGAGTAACTAACCAGTTATGTATACGGGGGAGGGTTTTTTTGCACTTTCAAACCCATCTGAATACATCGCAAGATTGATTCCTTTTGACCAAGGAATTTCTACTCTGTGAAATTCAGCTCTTTTCCCGCTAAAATAGTTTGTCATAAAGAACTTTTGCATGAACTTTGTTTTTTTCATTTTGTAATAAACGCCACCCTCTCTTAAACGCCGAATCTTGAAGAGTGGCATTTATTAGGAAACAGAAAAAAAAGAAATAACAAATATCATCGAGCCACGGGTTCGATCCCCGGTGGTGACATATTTTTCATTTCTCTAGTGTTCTTTTCAAAATAACAAATAGTTTATACCAGTTTACATGATTTCCGTCAACAAATTCTGCTTTTCCCGCTAAAATAGTTTGTCATAAAGAACTTTTGCATGAACTTTGTTTTTTTCATTTTGTAATAAACGCCACCAATCAAGGAGAACTTGGGGGCTTAAACCCTCCCAAAGGTACCCTAAACAATTTGTTAGGGTTAAGTCTTTGACACCTTTTCTAAGCCTTTAAAGCCTTTTTCAATATCACAAGTGGCAGAAAACGTGTCGCTTTTGTGACTGTTATTTTTAGGATCTTCTTGTTTCTTATAAATTCATCGTAACAGCTTTCTCACTTCACCTCCATACAATTGCTGTGATCAGTGTATGGCAAAAACATTTAGCAAAATGAATTGGTTACTCAACACAATATTTAAACAATTTGTTGGAAATCAGCAATGTTTTCAGAGAGCAAGTATATTATGAAAAAATTCTCTTCTGTCGTTGAGAAGAGAGGATTTGAAATGTCAGTTTTGAAAAGGGCACCTGAGAATTAGAAAATATGTCACCAGCAGGGATCGAACCTGTGACCTGCGAGAAACGGAGTACGTTAACGCCGGATGTCACTTAGCTCAGTTGGTAAAGCATAGACCACGAAAGCGTGCCTCGCGAGATCGATCCCCGGTGGTGACCTGTTTCCTGTTTCTCGAATGTTCTCTGACTGACTGGTGCCTTAATCTTCCGCTGATTGCAAGGCGATGGTTCAACTGATTGCACGAGTGCAGGAGAACTTGTGGCAATGACGCAAGAAAGTTGTACCGTCGACTAGAACTTAACCTCCTTATTACAGCAGGTAGCCTGTTCTTACATGCCCTGTGAAGCACAGTGTCTGTTTACACTCCCAATATTGTAATGATGTATAATGACATGAATCTCTACCTTTCCCTAAATCATGTTGGAACCAGTTCACACCGTGAAAGACATAGTAATGTATCGTATTACTGCGCTTTTTAGCGCATGCGCTTATAAGCAAAAATTGCCTGTTTTTGGTTTCCCAAAAAGCAGAAAAAATTTATAAGCGCATGCGCTTGTTTTCGAGTTTAAGCGCATACGCTTATAAAGGCTTTAACAGAGGATAACACAAGTTAGTAATTTTCTAATTTTTTCTCATTTCAGCGTCTGAAATGAATTAAATAAATAATATATATTGTAGTTGCTCGTAACAGCGGCTTAATACCGTTGAAGAGTTAAGAGGTACGGGAAAAGACGGCATAGATGATGGGGCGGATAGGTAATGTGGAAGACCTAACTTCACGACTATAACATGGAATATAAAGCAATAAAAAAGTCGTAACTTGCGTAGTAGATTTCAAACAAAAATAGGTGCGGCACGGGAGTAAACAGGACAATATTTATCTTCCCCTTTTCTGTGGTTTTGCCTTTTTGACCTAAGAAAAGCAATGAAACATGATATTAGCTGTTGGACCCCTCTAGTACCCCTTGTCTCAGAGAATTTACCATAGAACTTCCCTAATCGCCCTAAAGTTAAACTAAGATATAGCAGAGAACCCCTCTCTCTTTTATATGATGAGACCCCTGATCTTAAGCTACGTCTAAATCTCAAGCTTTTTGTAGCATAGCAGTTGAAATAATGGAATTGGCAAATTACCTTTATGATTCAATGGAAAGGGCCTGTTAATAACGAAACCTTGATTCCAACTTCATCAAAATGGTATTTCAGAATTCAAGCAGCCATAACCCTATCTCAACTTTAAAATCTTACTTCTCGATCGTCTTCTTGTTCCCGTTTTACTCATTCTTAAAAATTTGCGTAATTCAAGCCAAAGGGGGCATGGCTGCTTGTTCCCCCCTGTTCTCCCGTCACTGTCTTAATACATACCAAAGCATCAAATTTTTGCTTTTACCCATGGACGGGGCAAGATTCTGCGTAGTGTCACTAGTTCTTTAATGAAGTTTAATCCATTTCAGTACAGGACTTCCACTTCAAACTAAAGACACCAGTTTCTTCCACAGCTACTGCTTCAAAAATCTCTTTCCTACTTGATTTATTCTTTAGTATAACCTTTACTGGTCAAAGACTCCTAGTAACAGGTTTCTTGCAGCTACGTCTTCCTCTTGAATTGCCTGCCTTGTCTAGGCTCTCCTTACCAGTAAATATTCAGGGAAGAAGGAAAAGAAGAACAGAAAAAGAAGAAGAAACTTCTATACTATCCCGGAATTACTTATCTAGTAGTAGGTATACTTCAGGTGACCCATGGCTCAGGTGATGATAAAAGACCGAAGTTTTATGTTCGATGTGGCCGTAGTCCCGGGTGTGAACCGCAATGTCGAAAATTTAATCCGCGTAAGCTTGCCCACGTCAGCTGCACACCGAGGTCGATTCTGAGAAGAAGACTTTAGAAACTCGAACGTCAAATGTGCTTTCGTAGGAAAAATAGGATGCAGTTCCTCTATTAACTTTCTTGCATAATTTTCGTTACTTTCACGAGGATTTAGCTAAAATGCGACTTCTAAAGCGGCAATATGAAAAGGATATCGGTCTTTGGCTTATACCCTAAACGAATCCTCTTGATAGTGCTCGACACATGACGGGTTTTCAATCAAATGCTGTCCTAATGCCGAATTTGTTTAGGGACTTGACTTTGTTTAAGGGATTTGTTAAAATTTTGGAAACCTTACTGCGTCTACTAATGAAGGCTGGCACATGTTACACGATTCTGTCATACAAACTCTGCGACGAACGACACATATATTCACTTGCACAGTGACTCGTGAATTTATAAGTAAATAAACGTTTATGTGTGGCAGGCAGTACGCCTTTTTGAGCAACAGGCAGAGCCCTTGGGCTTATTTAAGAGCTCCTTCTGATATTCGGGAATTGGGGTGCTAGCTATGACCTGTTCGATTAGTCTACCATTAAGATCACCTCAGTCAAATTCACACTTCATGGCCAAAAGCTTGCACCGGTTGATGAACTGATCTAAAGACTCGCCTGTCTCCTGCTTGCATTGCCTGAGTTTTAAATGACAAATTCGAAATGTTCTAGAGGCTCTAATTGTTCAATATACTTTGTGAAGATAATGTCTGGACTGGAAGGTTCTTCCTCTGATAAGGTCCAGCTGTTATAACGTTTCAAGCCTTCTTCACCGACTGCTAGTAATATTATTGGCACTTACACGTGTTACTTAATGACTCATTATAAGACGTGGCAAAGCTACGTGTTAGCCTCGTATTCATCTAAGCCTCTATACGACAAACGTAATGGTTGGCGTATGACTAATGAAGACAATACGTCTGACATTCCCACTCGCCAATTATTAAACTATAAAAACAAATACATAATAAATCATCTCTCAAAAGATCTAATATTGATACTGTAACGTAAACGTTCAAATGTTTCCTTCGGCAAAGGCTTAGTTAAAATATCTGCGCCCATTTCCTTCGTAGGGCAATATTCTAACTTAATTTGAGAAGCATTAACTACATCTCTAACAAAATGATGTTTAATGTTCATTGTAGTTTAGATTTCCTTAACGTAATATATGGAACTATTTAAGTTAGTAACCAACCCCAACCCCACTTTAAAAGCTCTAAAATTAAAAAAATGAGAAAAACAAGAATCGTATCGAAATATAAATGGAAAGAAAATGTGGAGAAATAGAAATAACTCAGACAATTTTGAATTCTTCACATATGATTCTTTTCAGTTCCTTTTTACAAGGCGGCTTAACCAAGATCATCTGGAAAACTTATTAGCAACATTAGAAAGTAAGGTGGGAATTCAGACAACCCCACACCTATCCAGTTTATAAGAAGTTTTAAAAAGCTGTTTTATACTTCCTTTTAAACACCCTGATTTCACCACCCCATTTACGGTGTATACTGATGCATCAGATGTGGGGGTATCTGCCATACTGTCCCAAGCAGAGGGAATGCATGAAAGAGTAATTTGTTATGCTAGCTCCTCGTTAGACAAGGCACAGCAAAATTACTCAGCCTCTGAAAAAAAAGCATTTGCAGTGGTTTTCGCGGTCAGACAGTATTGTTACTATCTCCTGGGGAGGCACTTCAGGGTGGTAACAGACCATGCTGCCTTGCAAAGTATTTGTCACCTTGCCAACAGATGTGTTGCACGTTGGAACCTTGACCTTAATGAGTTTGATTTTGAGGTAATTCATCGTCCAATGGAAGCCTTGCCTTTCCTTTTATGGGGAAACAGTCCATTTACAGTTTGGTACAGTCTGGGTTCTCAAGCAAGTGTTGCCCTATGGCAGAGTCACATTGCTTAACTTTGTTTTTGGTGTTTGAAACCCTAGGTGGTTGTACCTGTTAGGAGTTGATGGTTGGCGAATAAAAGATGGGACATGCTTCTTAATTTGGTCAATCAAACTCAAAGTCATTTGGCCAACATAGCCATCCTTGCACTGGCATGAAAATTGATAAATTTCAGAGCTAGAATTTGTGACAGGCGCACAATCTTTGTGGTTGGTAGATAATGCTTTTTTAGTTGTATGAACCATGGAAGGCGGTTGACTGCTTTTTGCCAGCTCGTTAAGTGTTCCTTAAAATATTGTTCTGTCAGAGCCTTGACAATAAAAACTTGCGATGTCAGATGGGACGTAACTCAAGATTCTTTGGCTACTGAATGTCCTTAATCACTGCTGTGCTGTTTTTAAATCTATCGTATTGAATGAATTTATCTCTGGTTAAATTATGTATTTCTTTAATGTCTGGTTCATCAGAGTTTATCAGTTTATTTCTAATTATAGGCTGGCACTGTCTGAATTTGGTAGATATATCAAGAACATTTAGACCGAATTTAGATTTGCTTAACATAATGGTATCCAAGGAACCACATTATTGCACCTTCAAACATCTCTTAGTTAGTTAATTTATTTGGTTTGTTATCTTCCCAAGCTGGGGCATGGATACCATTATATATACCTATGTAGTTCAAAGCCTTTTAAACAAACAATTTCTGTTTGGTTGATTTAGTTTTTTAAACAATCATTTAGCTGCTTTATAGGTTCAATTTCTCAGGATTTGATGGTTTCACGGTGTAATTTTCTCTTCTGTTTTGTGCGTATACATAAAAAGGCCTGGTTGCCCCCCAAAAACCACCACTGCGCTGGCTTGCTTCTCTGCCTGGTAACACCAAAATTGAGAGGTATGACCCTTGGATGCTCCAGCTTCCATTTGCATACGTGGTCTCCCTATGTTATTCCAATTTGTGACGTCATCGCGAGATTTGTCCAAGTGCGTTTATAAGCATTATTTTAACGTAAGCGTTATAAGCGTTTATAAGCATCATTTTAACGTAAGCGACGACCTCATAAATTTGAGACCAGAAGCAATCAATCTCTGACAACCTCACGTAAGGAACGGGCGAATAGGATATCCTTTGTGTAGCCAAGAGCTGTGGGGCCTGAAATTTGGGCTATTGGTTGACGGTATCAAAGTACCTACTTCTTTTAGTAAGGCCTCTGTTTCCGTGGATCGAAGCATCTCTGTCCATCACTTTTAATCCATTTTATTTTGCTAAACGTTTTCGCCATACACTGATCACAGCAATCGTATGGAGTGAAATGAGAAAGCTATTATGATGAATTACGATGTGAAAACGAGAACATCCTAGAAAATAGCAATCACAAGAGCAACGCGTTTTCTGTCACTCGTGTTCTTAAAAAAGGCGTGAATTCTAGACATATTCTTTTTGTCTCGCTCTCGTGACCAATATTTTCTAGGATCTTCTCGCTTCCTATAAATTCATCGTCATAGCTTTCTCATTTCATTCCATACGATTGCTGTGATCAGTGTATGGCGAAAACGTTTGGCAAAATGAATCCGTTACTCAACGCAATATTCAAGTGGAAATGGAACCAACGTTTTCTCCTGTCCTGCTACGGCCCGTAAGACTGCTTCCAAGGCTATCCGACCATACTACACGGAACAAAGGGAAAAAACAGGAGTGGTCAGTCTTTAATCAGACAGTTACGACCAACGTTTTAAAACACATAGGTGGGGCTTTAGTTTTGGCAAAGTAGGCAATTGTTGAGGATACTTTTCGATAACTATTTTTTAGGCTAAGTTCATACGAAAGAAAACCGATGGCAAGGTATCTTTATATCGTCATCGCATTAATTCAATTAAGAACATCGATTTTTAAACCTAGCAAAAACGACAAAAAACAACATTATAAGTTAATTTCTAGATTGGTGGAAGAGAACCTAAATAGTCGGTACTGTAGGTAAATAGGCGAGTAGGTAAGGAAGGGGTGAAATTGTTCAATGGGAGAAAAAAGGTGCAGGGAATGGTGATTTCGAAGTTGATCATATCTTTACTTTCTGCCGTCTTTTTCTGTTTAGCGAAGTAAGTACCTCCTGACCTTTCCTCTTACTTCCACTATACAATACGTTATATTTTACCATATTTGCAGTTTTTCAAATTTTGTTGTTTTGTTGGACCTAAGATATTGGATCGGATCGACGTCTTTTTATAGCTAGGTCAGTCTCCTTGTTCTACTAATAATCTTTGATATGGTTCAGCACCAAAAGCTGTTTCTAGTCACACTTGCATACTTGGAATGCGTACATTCAAAGGTGCACAATGCGTTTAGAATATCACCAAAAGCTCTATTTAGAGACACTTGCATACTTGGAATGCGTACATTCCATGGTGGCAAAAGCGTTTGGAATAATACCAAAAGCGGTTTTTAAACACACTTGCATACTTGGAATGCGTACATTCCATGGCGCACATTGCGTTTGGAATAACACCAAAATCTCTTTTTAGAGACATTTGCATACTTGGAATGCGTACATTCCATGGTGCACAATGCATTTAGAATAGCACGAAAAGCTCTTTTTAGTGACACTTGCATTGCACCTTTGGAAGTACTTGCCACTGATTCACTACAATATCTCGGCCTTAGGCATTTTTCTAGTTTTCATAAATGAAATCTGTCACCCTGATCGTTAGAACAGATAAAGACACTAAATAGTCTCTGCAACAACTGCATGTTGAACATTCAGCCTATACTTCGAGGCTGAAATCCAATGAAGGGGTGGCCCAGCCCAAGATTTGGGTAAACCAAGATTGTGAGATCTGCTGAGATGTCTTTAAGCCTAGCTTTATAGAGACTCGCAACCCCACTGAAAGTGTTTCACTTATCCGGTTGAAGTTGTAGCTCGTGTGCTGGAAAGTCTTAAAATTGGTTGGTTGTGCAATGAAGCCACGAATTTGTTATTAGTGTGTTAGGCTTGTTCTCCAAGTGGGAACGTTTCCAGGAGACTTTTTTTGAGTGTGAAACAAGTAAAAGTATCATGGCGAGTCACCGAGGTCGGTAATTATAATCAGGGAAATGCACGAGGTTTTCTAGATTAGTCAAAGTTAAGCCACGTGAAGGCTCACTTCGAAACAGCAGCTGCCATATCAACAATCTAGTATGGCATAAATTTAGGAAGCCTACTCTCCACTGTAAGTTGGAAATCAAATGACTTTATTGCAAGGAGTCCTAATCCAAAGGTGTGATATAGCTAGATAATTTGTAGGTCGAAACTACTAACCTTTTTCACCAACAGTTCTCGTTCTGCATAAAAATCGTTGAATGTAGAGGACACGAAAAGACGTACAACCTTCCACCCCTTCTTTGACACATTTGTTTCCTGTGGACTTTTCTTCTCTATTTCTTGCTGTACACTCTCATCTATCTTTTGCCAACATTTCCGTACGGTGTCAACTGCTTCGGCACTGCTCGTAGAGCGGTCCCTTTCAACATAGAATCCACCATGACTTGTCTGAACAAGGCCAGTTTCTTGAACGAGAAAATAGCAACCAAGTAATCTGTGAGAATCTGCGTATCAGAAAAGCACACATGACAGAACGGTAGGCTATTTGTGAGATGCTATAAGAAAGACGAGAACTCAAAGTCTCTCAAATGCAATTTTGAGCCTTCTAGGGACTTTAAAACTTCAATTGTCTAATTTTCTTCCAGCCAATAAAACCATGGTTTGCAGGTAGGGAAGGAAAGAGGGGAAGGAAGAGGGTTTTTTTAATTTGCCCCCCTCGCCCCCAATCAAAATTGGACTGGCTGCGTGGCTGTTTCATGATAGCAGTTCTATGTGAGATTAAAAATTGTAAAGGAAGAGTTTTTAGATATAGTTGTTTTGATTTTTCGGGAGGGCTACCCATCTGTTTAACTTCAATAGCAAAAGTAACCATTAGCAACTTAGTAAACAAACAATACAATATGTACCCCTTTCTTAGATTCACGAAGGTTGAGACATAGGATTCGGATGATTTTAGGGCCAATTTCTGCTTGGCTTGGCCTGTTTATCGAATAAGGCCCCACACAACAAGTAAGTCATTAAATCATACGTAGCCACATAAAAGCGTTTAAGCAATTCTTTAGAAGAAAAGGCGTTGATGAGTTTCCCAAAAGTACCCTTTTCCTTGATGCTCGTATTTGTTTTCGCTAACCTTCCGATTCTCAACAATGTATAGCACGTCTTTGATTTGGGACGACAAATACTCCTGCTCAAGGTGATGTTTTGTCGATTTCTCCACAGCTTTTGGTGCTATCCTAATCGCATTGTGCACCATGGAATGTACGCATTCCAAATATGCAAGTGTCACTAAAAAAAACTTTTGGTGCTATTCTAAACGCATTGTGCACCATGGAATTTACGCATTCCAAGTATGCAAGTGTCACTGAAAACAGCTTTTGGTGCTATTCTAAACGCATTGTTTACCAAGGAATGTACGCATTTCAAGTATGCAAGTGTCACTAAAAGCAGCTTTTGGTGCTATTCTAAACGCATTGTACCCCATGGAATGTACGCATTACAAGTATGCAAGTGTCACTAAAAACAGCTTTTGGTGCTATTCTAAACGCATTTTGCACAGTTGACAGACCTTAGCACACTGGTAATTCAAGTACTTTTGTGCCATGACCATCTTTTAGGTGGCAAAAAGGTGTCGTTCTGGGAACTTTTCTCTATGTGATGCCCTACCTAGCCATGTAGGACGGAGCTCATTGTCTGGTGCAAGCAAGGGCCTTTTGTACTTGAAGGCAACTGTCATGTTTTCCCACGTCTGCTACCGTTGTTGCAGCTACATTAAAACGTTGTACAGTTGAATATGGTACACAAGCATTTGATTATCAACTATAAAGAGAAATAGCTACAAAATAGTTTCCGTGCCAGTGTTGGATTATTTGAGGAAAATACATTCTTACATCTGTAAAATTTCGTTAAAATTTGGCATGTCTTTATTGTTGTTATTTCCCTTCGCTTAATGGCTGGGCAACTTGCCTCACGTGTTCCCAGCCCAGTTATTTATAATCAAACCACTTTTAGAGACACTATCTTAAAGATTGCTATCTAGCAAGTTATCATTTAAACTATTCCCACCTGGGGTTTGGGATTTTATCACATGAGCTATTTCTCTCTAGTCTGTTACAATGTGCCCTATCAAGTCTAGATTCTTATCTCTTTTATTAAACAAAAGCACTCTAAAATAAAAATAAACAAGAAAGCAGCATCGTCTCACTCTTCTCAGCTTTACGCGGCCAAACTATTAAGGCCTACCTTCAAAGCCAAACCGTACATCTTACCATCTTTCCATCGGCAAAAGACGGTCACTTGTACTACTGACCTTCATAGATTGGTATAGCAGTATCTGCGAGTGAACAGGCTATTCCGAGAGTCCTTGCTTAAGTTTAACTTGCCAGATCGGGTGGGTTGCTTCCATAATCACTTTAGCGAGGTCCTCAGCTGGTAAGTCGACATCCCGGGAAACTTGGTCAATGTATGTCATATGTCGTCGTCCAACACTGCAGTAGCCATGAGCAGGTTTCCATAGAATTATTTTGCTGATAGGCTTGTTTTTTCTTCTATAACAGTGGCCAGCAAATTCAGTCTCGTAGCTAGCTTGTAATGCTATTAGATGAGGCACAAAGTAAATGATAGGTGGGTTTGGTAATAATATTTTGAATTCAGATAGACAAGAAGACACTCGTGTGACCTGTAAATAGCAATCTGTTGTTTAGTTGTGATCCACGTCTCTGACTATATAATTATTTTCTTACAGTTCAGGAGAAGTGTAAGAATAAGTTAGTTGGTTTAGTAATTGATTTCTGGACTGCTCACAGAGGCACGAGCCTGAAGCTTATTCGGTTGCTATATTATTCAACAATACTTTAATCTTAAACAGATTGCTATGTCCCTTCCATCTTCAGCTTCTTCTTCCTAAAATACGGTATCGTCAGACGACTGGTTTTTAAACTGATCTTACCCTTTTACCTTTGACCATAAGCTTGATCAGCATGTTACCTTACAAACAAGTGTAGAGAGGGATAGCATTAACTACTTTAGGATTTTGCCTTAATTCTTCTACCTGGTTTACCTACGTTAAAAAACCCTTCAAATGAAGGATTCAGTTATGGTTCAGGTAAAAAGTTCAGGCACGGTAGAAATCCGCCAAACAAGCACAATTTCATTTTCCCTTTTAAAACGGAAAGGCATGAATAAGTTTCATAGATTTCTCAAACTTACCATCATGATGATTAATGCGGCAATATAACTTTGTTGTAAAGACTTTATTGAGTACCAATTTGTCACCAATTTGCCAATTTTTATTCTTGTTATCAATTGCCATCATTCAGACTCAACTGTTGCATTAGTTTTGGTCATTCTGGTCTCATTAAGTGAACCCAGAGTTTTGCTTTTTCGGGTCTACCCTGATTTACAAGAGGACCTCAAATTTTTATGGCGCACCAAATTATGGGGAGACCTGAGAAAATTTTACTCATGGGGGGACCTAAAATTATGGAGGGACCTAGAATTTATGGGGGAACCTGAAAAGCTGGATGAAACCATGTGAACAGCAGTTGGCTAGGTTCTCCTTCTCTATTCAACATTGCCCACGTAACATGATATAACTTGTCATAATCTGTGTTGTCAAGTTCTGTCAATAAATGATGAATAAGATCTTCATGTTTTGTAAAATCCAAATTCTCCATTTCTGCTTCAGTTGCCCACTCACCAAACCTTTGTGGTTCTGAACGTGCCCGCCTAGGATAGAGGGGTTCAGCTTGAGCCCCCTGAACATCTGTACTGGATTCAGTGGATCCAGTTTTCATCTCTTCTACATTATTTGGAGATGAGGCCTCTAAATCTTCTGAGGAATTTTCACCTGCTTGCGGAATTTCAACTTGTTTTTCTTCAGGAACTCTCCCTCCCATCTCCACTATTGCATCATCTGAGACTAGTTTTAAGAGACGATTACCAGAAATAGGTCAACCTAAAACACTATACTTTTTTCTACAGGTGATTACCTCCGCTACCATCTTTTTGCACCAAAACTTACTACTTGGATAGACCTTCCCTAAACTGGAAAGCTTTCTAGTGAGACTAACCTCCAGGGCTAACAATCATGGGTGGCCAAAGTTCCCCCGGTGATTTTTCTCACTGGGGTAACTTTGGCCACCCACCATTATGGGATTTACTGCAACAATTATGACATTTTTGGGGAAAAGTAACCCCAGGAACTTAAACACAAAGGTGCCCTTCCAAAAGAGAATTTCAACAAGCTATTGAATTCTTGTTCTTGTTCTTGTTCTTGTTCTTGTTCTTGTCCTTGTTCCTTGATTATGGAAGGGAGGGATTGATTGCATGACGTGACGTCCTTGATGAAGACATTTGGTTAATTAGCTTTGTTAAGAATTCTGATAGTCCGAGATGACGAACCGAAGGTTTTGCTTCTTTTGTTGAAATTGAACTACAGAGAACATTTTGCATGATTTAACAAATAAGATTTGGCAAGGGACTCTCTTTTCATTTTTCCGTTGTTGTTTCATTGCTTGTTCTTGTTCTTGTTCTTGTTCTTGTTCTTGTTCTTGTTCTTGTTCTTGTTCTTGTTCTTGTTCTTGTTCTTGGCGCTTACTGATACATTGCGCAGAACCATTATAGTTCGAACCAGACAACGAAGTATCCTCTGTGAACACTGCGATGCACTTACTAAAACATTGCGCAGAACCATTCTTGTTCGAACCAGACAACCAAGTGTCCTCTACGAACACTGCGATGCGCTTACTGATGCATTGCGCAGAACCATTATAGTTCGAACCAGACAACGGCGTATCCTCTGTGAACACCGCGATGCGCTTACTGATACATTGAGCAGAACCATTATAGTTCAAACTAGACAACCAAGTGTCCTCTGTAAACATTGCGATGGGCTTACTGATACATTGGGCAGGACGATTATAGTTCTAAACTACGCGTGGGGCGACTGCGCCGAAACACTTCCCTATGGCCTTTTTGATCTGGTTTTCAAAACGAAGTGAAACCTTTCCATGCCACGGTAGTTTTAAGTATACAGGACATTTTTTAGGTCCGAAGCGTTTTTCTTTGGAAAACTAAAGTTTTGATGAGGTTGATCTTCCGTGTTTTGGGGCAGAATGAATTCCAGGAGATATATTGGCCGGAAAACGTAGGTTTTCTATACACGCTGGTACGGAATTTAGTGCCATTTTTTCGATCAAAACATCAAGAAACGGTAGTGAGTTGTTGTGTTCCTTCTCAAAAGTAAATTTTAGAGCTTGGTGTAGATTTAGCTAGGCGAGTGTAGTAGTGAAAGCCGAAGATATTTGTAGGGTTGGTCTTGATCCTCAAAATCAGCTTGTCAAACTAGTACCATTGTGGGTTTAACGTACACGACAAGGTCGTGTATGTTTGCAGATGGTCCCTTCGGATGAAAGGGAGACAGCCAGCAAAAGCAAGGTCATGATTTCTGATGAGAGGGCCAGTTGCTTTCAGAGAAGGAATATATACCGGGGGGACATTTGATGAAGATACCATTCAATATCAATGAAGTTGCCACAGAACCACTAGTGTTTGTAAAGGAGAATAGAGAGGGATTTGGGTTAGTTACAAGCGACTGGTTTAGTGCGTGTATTCAGAAATCTACAGATCAAGCATTGCGGAAATTGCGATCCTGTGCAAATTACATCACTGTTGTCAGATTTCTTCAAAAACGGGTAGATAATACAATGCATGCCATTAGCAGTTAACTAAATCACAACACATATACAAATATACACACATATAGATTATACATGAGTTAGAACATCAAAATACATAATGGGGATGTTCTGGTGTTCCTACGTCCCTCTTCATTGATATATTTCAGTTGTAGAAACATATCTTTTAGTTGTACTAACTGTGCAGGAGTCATCTATCTTATAACTGTGTTGCTCCATTCATATTTACGCTTACAGTTAATATTCTGACACGGAAAAATCAATTGCTGACCGGTTAACGCAATGGCCTCTAGTTCTGGCTTCCGAGTGCATTTTGTCCAGGCATGTTATTTAGATCGTCCTGTTACAAGCACTTTTTTTTACTTTAAGAATAGTTGTTTTCAGCCCTCGGAATTAGTATTCAATAGCAATGGTAAATTGTAGCCGAGGATTAACAATAAAAGCGTTGGTAGGTAGTCGGCAAGTTTTCATGTAACTGTTGTATACTAAACGTTGGCTAAAATGAATTTTAGCAGAATAAGAAAAATCCTTTAAGAACACATTGAAAACAGTTATAAAGGGTAAACCTTTCTTAGGAAATGACTGACTAGCAGTGGTGTCTGGGGCAGTTGTTGTCATATGACGCGTTACCATCAACTTCTCGGCCTTTTTAGCCAAGAAGCGGCAGCTGTATCTGTTTTGATTGACCACGCATGCGCCAAGTATCTGTATGAGGCAGTCTTACTGGGTGGTTGAAGGGGCAGGTCACGTTGAGGGTCATCGCCCCTGGATCGCCCCCCTACCTTAACTTTACTATATCTATTGGTTAGCCTCTTTGGTGGCTTTACTTAATTAAGGGGAGTTTCACTATCAGGCCCACTCCTACCAGGGTCTTTGATTGAGAGATTGCCCTTTGGTGGAAAGTAGCAAACACTGCCCTACAACGCAATTTGGTCATAGGAAGCAGTTTTATCAGCTAAAGTAGCACAGTGGGGCAAGATTGGCTTTGGTTTTGACACAATTCGACGAGCCGACATTTGCCGTGGCCAAATACAGCTGACGTTGAGTCACACCTACGCCATGCGTGAATGACTAGCAAATTTCATCAAAAGTCAGCACTTGTCCTCTCTGCAATTTCTTGAATGCTGACCAGTTTCTTCAGCTTTCCTAGAGACTGCTTTCCTTTAGAGGGCATGTAAATGTTACGCATGTTTATGGAAAAGTGGTAAAGTAAAAGGGCCAATGTGTCCGTATTATCAGCCACAACTGTTACAGGAATATGCGTGGCATTTGTGATATGCGCACTTATGACGGATGACGTGCAAGAAAGTGATTCCTATAGCCAAGCAGCCTTAACTGCGCCATTCTAATACATTATACCCTTATTGGAATGTTCTGTAACTTTATGTCCACTTTTAGTCAACTTGGGAAGTTTAACTGCAGCCAGCATGTCGCAAAACAAGCATTTGATACGCAATTTCAACCCTTGTACTACAAGGGGAGAGGACGTTTTTCCTGGCCTAACTGCATACCCAAAGTGATTTTAAGTAAATAAAAGTAAATCAATTGATCGTTTTCCTATACAAAGTTTTACAATAATTTTATAACGAAGTTGCTGGCCTATCGTTTACACCAAACTTTCTTTAATCATATTTCAATGCAAGTATTGCTGACTACTCACGTTTGCTTTAAGTTTTTTTGTTTGGGAACATTAACTGTTTAAAAGCTTGCGATATTTATAAGGTCTCCAAAAGCAATACTACAAATTTGGTTTTTATGACGATTTCAGTAATAGAGGGAAGATTGAACGAGGCAGTTTTAATAGGGCCCGTATTGTGAAAATGCATTGACGGCGACTCACTAATCTAGATTATAGACGTGCTATGAGACCTCAGTTTGAGCCCTGAGTCATCTTTTGAACTGCCATTTAAACCAATAATGGTCTAGTAGGTTCCAATGTAACTACGCCTCAGAGGAATAATTCGATATCGTTAGCAAGACAAGTAATTTTCTTCAGCTATAACCGATCACCACAGCCACAGTAGTCCACAGCCACAGTATTCCATAGCCACAGTAGTCCATAGCCACAGTAGTCCAAAGCCAAGGCGTGGGTGAGCAAGCGAATAAACAATCAAACTACATTAAACTGTCTTTATATAATCACTTCGTAATTTGTTGTTAAGTATTAATTTTTTGAGTGTAGTTTTATATGTTCTGTCTCGTTTTAAGAAGGTGTTATTTAACGAACTCTTGTGTTCTTTGGTGTTATCAACTAGCACTAGCATATTGAGACGGCTCAGCATTTTTCACCACCACTAATATCAAAATCCGGTTAATAACCCAGCGAAGTGGGAGATTGGCCGGCTGAAGTCAAATGGAACAAATACTACCCTCTTGTAGATATTATGGTAAAAACAACACCGGTAAACGTAGGTAAAAGACAAAGGCAATCGATTTAACATTTTGACATCAAAATTGAAGTTTCATTCTTGGCGTTTCAGCCATATTTTACCTTCTTTTCGTTAGCAATTGGAAGTCTTCCTTGCAACTTTCCGGAATAAAGGAAACCACTAGAGTTAGTACACTGACCATTCTGGTGTGCAGGATATATCTTGACTTATACTGAAATGTTTTTAGATAAAGTGGATTCCTTCCCATTTGCTGTCATCGCATTTTACCATAAATGGTTTACATATTTTATTGCAACTGGATGACGTCTTTAGGTCATCAATTATTGTTAGTCGGTCATAATGCAGAACTCTAAATTGCGGGCGATTACAACACGCTCAGGTACTCAAATGAAACAGTGAAACACAAAAGAAGCATAAACCAGACATCCCATAATGAGTGCCACAAATCCCGGGAGTCTTTGTTTGCGGAGTTCCAGATCCTTAAATCAGGTTTCTTATGTCCCAAAAGTCTGCTAGGTAATTGTTTAGTAGATGTATTTCCTGATAGTGAACTGCTAGGTCGTGTACATAGGATTAAGAAATTGAGGATTTGGGTGGGGTGGGGAGGATGTAAGATCAAAAAAGCCCCTTGTTACTTTCCTATCTGAACCCTTCTATCACATTTAATAGGGATTCACTTGAAGTTACTCATTCTTGCAGCGCGGCTTAACGATTAATGGGTTTTTCACATCAAAGTTCTCCCGATTTGCTTATAAATTTGAACTTTCCTTTGGAGGACAACGTTTCCAAGACAGCAGTGATTTAATCCCCTTGAGTGGGCTATGATAGAAGGGATTTATGCTTCCGTTTTGCCTCCAGCAAGCAATTGCAAACGTGACTAGCCTAGTAGAAATCGTAGTCTACTACTTTCGGACGAAAAAGTTTCAACGGCCATTCCTTTTGAATCAATGGCTTGATTTAAAAACGAATTTCTCTTCATTTCATAAGTTTAAGGTTGCCACAATCACGCTGCCAAGCGCATGTCTGATAGTCTGATAGCTGTGCTTCTCGGTCTTTTGGCAAGCAATGGATGCAGTATCTGTTCTCATCCATGACAAATTCTTTCCATGATCTGTGGGCGGCAGCCCTACTGGACGGTTTAGTTTGCCTCGTGACTTGCTCCTCTGAGGGACATTGCGCTTGGACGCCTCTGTTGCCTTTTACTGATTAATTAGCCAGTTTCAGCAACTCCAATACTTGCCCTAAAACACCTACCACAGTTCTTGCATCGGTAATCGCTATCAGCTAGTGAAGTAGGACCAGGTATCGCTCCAGCCCGTTATGCTCCAGACATGCGCATCTTCAAATGCCTCTGCGCCCGGTCTAGCCTGAGCCCTTCATGCAGGTTTATTTGTTTCGTGAAGTACCCTTGAAATGCCGTCCCTCCTCCAAACCGAGAATGTTTCCCTATGCCTTCCCATTGACTCATTCTGTTTTCGGTCAGACTACTGGACATGAACGAGCCATATGCAAGTGTAAGAAGGGCCTTCTAAATACAGGTTAAATTCATCAAACGGCTCCAAGGGTTGTGTAATGTAATTTACATTGCTACATGGACGGGTGGACAGCAGATAGGTTACTACGCCAAAACATTGCATAAGTGAATTGAAATAAACAAGTTATCCATGTTTTAATGCCAGAGGAGGGTTTTCGGGAGGAAGGCAAACGTTGGTAAATTGCTGTAAATTGAGAATAGATCAGTCCCTGCAGCAATGTCAATGACGACCCCCCCCCCAGGGAAACCGCTTTCTCTTTTGGAAAGAAAAGGTCGCTGGGGATAGGCCCCACTGCTTATCAGGGGGCTGCACTGAGAGATTGCATAATAAAGCGTAAATTTTTGGATAGGGAGGGCATAGTCATCAAAAAGCTTTTCGCCGATTCTCATCAGTTGATTTACATCGGTAACGATTACAATAATTAGCATTTACTTATTTAATAGTATCTTCAAGTTTTGCACTACCAATAATATGTTTAAGCCATAACTCTATTCCGTAAAACTCGTGGGGCAAAGGTATTATCACAGCCATAAAACTGAAACTTTGCAACACAACTAAAACGTAATACAGGGGACTGGTGTAATTGCAGATAGTATCTCAGCAAGCGGGAGGGTCAAAATTAGTCGTTTCTGCCCAATAATGAGCAAAATATGTCTACGTCCTAAAAAAGTCTACGTCCTAGTCTACGTCTAGTCTATATCTATTAATCTACTTTAAAAGGTGCTTTTGATGCTTCGAGGTACGAAGGCCTAGGAAATGTTGTCAAGAGATAACATTTCAGTTGCTGACGGACATTGATGTCTATTGTCACTGTGACGTTGCTGTACATAGTTTTGACTTTTCCTATTGGATACACCAAGTTTTTTCGTTCTTTTTTTTGTTTTAGTGCCATTTGAAACTGCCGACCTGAAAAAGATGGAAAACAGCGTTTTGCAATCAACCAAGAAAGCAGTGGTCACTGCAGTGATGAAATTTATTGGAATTATGGAGAAGGCCGTTAAGAAAGCTCTAGGCGATGACGTAGTGGCTAAAACGCATTTGTCACAATAAATGTGAAGCTAATACAAGGCCCGGTGTGCATAACCTCAAGCTTAAAGTGGACACAGGGGCAGAGGCTAACACTTTACCATTAAGAACCTTAAGCAAATGTTTCCAGGAAAGCTAGATGCAGATGGTTTGCCAATATCATCATTCCTTCAGCCTGCTAGCCACAAGTTAACAGCCTACAATGCTACTCCTATTCATTGTTTTGGTATAATAAACATCAGTTGCTCCTTCTCCCAGTCAGGTTGGTATCAAACCAGCCTTTTCATTGTAGATGTACCTGGCCCAGCAGTACTAGGTTTACCTACATGTGAACAGTTAAAGGTATCCACTAAAAAATGCCTTAAATATGGAATGGAATTTGAGGAAGCTTCGTTGCTCCTATTGTTTATAGAAGTTGTTTTGGAGATGTTAACTTGTTTACCATTATTGTCGCTAGCCTCGTCTTGAGGATCCCACCAAGAAACTAGGAAGCGTCGGGCTCCTTTCAAGGTACGGAGAGGCGATGTCATGAGGCCCCCGCCCCTGTGTGGAGGGTGACAGCACCATCAAGGTACTGCCCTTAATTAAGTAGGGAAACCGGCGCCGCAAGGGTCACCCCGCATGACAGGTGGCGGTTAGGCACCCCCTCATACTATGAAAGCAGCGGTCTTGAGATCCCGCATCAAATTATCAATAATTCGGACCACTCTAAATGCTATTATTAGACTGCCCATATTTCCCCTTTCATCGCCAATTAAAATCAAAATATCGAAAGAATTAAAAGGACAATCAAACAAATAAATGAGCATTAATAGTTTTACAGACTAACCAAATCTAGATCGTAGCAAAATCTAACAACCTACGGAACTTTAATTTGTTCATTGATATTCATAATACGAAGGCAAAAATCTTCCCTTTCTTGAAACTCTTCCGTGTTTCTTATATGGCCTATCTCTTTAGATTCTCCAACAACAGTCAGCTAGCATACTGATGTCCCATCTTCCCTTATAACGTTCCCAGATCACTTCCAGTGTATTGTTGATGCGGGTGATCGGTTTGTCATCCTCTACTCGTCTGAATAAGAACGATAAACAATTATTGAAGTATACTTTTCAGCTTTAACAGGTGGTGCCATTAAACTGATTATTCGCAGATACTGCAATAAAACGTTTTATCAGTTTGTACTTGCAAAATATATACAGTTTCAACACAATTTACTTAAGCTGTAAAGTGTTCTTAAATTTCCTCTGACATTGCATAGGCAATTTCCAGGGGCCATTTTTTTCATAAAGCGAATGGGGCAAGTGCTTAGCACACCGATCTACCTGTGTGGCAGTCCTCCGTATGGTGAGGTGTAACTAGACATATCTGACGGCCTCGGGTTGGCATCATTTCCCATCCTAAAAGCACTTCGGTTCTCCAGGAATGCCGACTCTAATTCAGAGGGCTGGTAAGACTTCAAATTATTTCATTTTTTATTTCTTATTAAGAAATAATAAAAGGGCCCAAACCAATATTTGGGCCCGAAAAAGTATAACATTTATCAAACCGGGGGGCCTGCAGCCCCCCTCGGCCCCTTTGGCGATGCGCCCATGATGTCATTGCACGGTCTCCAACCTTTGTCATACAGAGAGAATATCATATGGCATTCTAACATCGATTCATTTTCCATTCATAAGCTTAGAATGCATACACAACAGCCACGACAGTACAGAGACAGGCCAAGGCATTGACTGTAAACACTCTTATCATCAACGAGGCAAGCGCAAAATAGTAATAATGTAGATAGGAACCTAACATAGGCACTAGGTAGGATGTTAACACTAAGAACACTTAAGACACAGCAGTACAAAGACAGGCCAAGGCATTGACTGTGAACACTCTTATCATCAACGAGGCATGCGCAAAATAGTAATAATATAGATGGGAACCTAACAGAGGCACTAGTTAGGTTGTTAACACTAACAACACAACAGACACAGCAGTACAAAGACAGGCCAACGCATTGACTGTAAACACTCTTATCGACAAAAGAGCTGAAATTTTTCAGATCTTATCGCAGCAAGTCATTGCACCGTGCAAGAGGTACCCCTTCCCCCCGCCAGAATATAAGGCGGTGGATATTTGCATTTTCGTATCTACATACGAACTTAATTAGGGCATTTTTTGATTCTACAAGGTGACCCCAGCTGCAAGTCAGACGGTAAAATTATAATAGGCGTGGAATTGGATCAAGAGCCGAAAGGGTATGAAAATTTGTCAAAAGTTTATAAGCAGGGTAAGAGGGCAACGAAATACACCCTAAAGTATGCATAATGCTGTTTGGTTGTTCCTCTGTCAATCCTAATGTATTCTGCCGTGGACATTGTTTAGAAATACTGAGATGTCTACGTGTCTTACAGACACCTCTGTTTGCACTAGTAACTAGAAAAGAGAGCTAAAATGGCCAAATATGACTTACTACGTCGGGAGAGCTTCTGCTCTACTTACCGACCACGTCCGAATAAATAAAAAAATCCGATTCCAAACCAGAAAATATGGATATTATGTGATCTTTTATGCCATCTATAATAAAATTAGCATTTAGAAAGCGAAGCTTTTACGCTCCGGTTTCTCGAACGTAAAGCTTAGGCAATCATTTCTTGGTCTCCATGATGGTGTAAATTTTGGGGGTGTTAAACCTCTGGAGTGTACATTTATGACGATAAAAAATCTAGATAAAACTGGTTTTACCCTAATAGCCCCTTTGGTTAAACCAGAGGACAAACTCCATGGTAGCATTTGTGTTTGGGTATAGAGGATGGAGAAAGATCTGGAGGACCCACAAGAAAATGATGGCAAGAGAATATCTTCAGTACGTCACCACTTAGGCTTGTATTTCTTAACCAAGGAATATAAAACTGTGACTATGAAAACACACTTAGGTGGAAATAAAACAAATCCGACACATTTTTGTTAACGGCATGTATAAATGGCTTTCCATGTCTTACGTTTTCGGCAGGCTTCAGGTGCACACACTACTCAAGCTAAGATCTGATGCCTGATACTATTGCAGAAACTATCAATGCCGGAGGATTGCTTATCGTAGGAGCACGTTTACACTAGTACTGGTCATACAATATCTTGGTGTCCTGGTTATTATTTCAAATTTCTAAACCATAATTTACAATGCTTGAAAAATATTTTTGACCTTTTGTTTCCATGCAACTAATTGTATTGATCTCTTTAATATTCGCAAGTGCTTTTTATCATAAACGTGAACAAAAATGACAATGCGGGATTAACATATAGTGATACGAACGCAGATACTATCAATGACGGAAGCATGCTTATCGTAGCATCAAGTTGGCACCAGAACTGGTCATACAATGTCTTGGTGTCAGAGATTGTCAGTAGATGAAGGTGGAATGTTGCAGTAACAAATAGAGTATCATTAAATGACTTTCCTATGCATTTAAAGAGATGTTATTCCTGCGTCAAATACAGTTGGCACGAGAGTTGGTCCATAGGGTCACGCTTGTAACCTGCTCTTATGTTCACAGTTGATCTTAACAGTGTTTGTTTTCTAAACATGTTTTGTAAGGGTTGTATCAACATATATAGTTCTTTAAGTTTCAGGAAATGAAACCATCACAGTCTTGTAATCTTTTAGCTATAATGTGATTTGATAATGACGCTGTTTTATATAGATATATAAAGAAACGGTTGTTGAAGCGGGGGATATTGCCCGGAGGGTTAATGCCCAGGGGGATATTTTCATGGGGGTTAATATCCGGGGGGATATTGTCCGGGAGGTTAATGTCCTAGAACCATCGACAAGTCAGGAAACGTAGCTGCCAATCTATCAGATTGTACATTGCTGACATTTATATTAACGTCCCCCAAAATTAACAATTAATAATACAAAAAGGGTTTGAGGAGGATCGAGAATTTTTTGAGAAGGAAGTGGAGGTCCGATTATTTTCATTTGATGCAGAGGTCAGACAAGGATGTATACTGTCATCACATCTGTTCAATATTTAATCTGATATGATAATGAGGAAGGCCTTAGATAAAAGCACTAGAAAATTCACATCCACCTCATAAATGGAAAACCACTTCCAAAGCCTTCTTGGACAGGAACCACATAGAACGGATATACCAATATCTACAAGTATGGATGGATAATTGGATATAACTCTCGGCAATTTCAAAAGAGAAGAACTTGAATAAGAATTATTGAAGATAAAAAATGGCAAGTCCCCTTAATAAGATAATGTGCCTCAAGAGTATGGAAAACTGGTTAATTCAATGACATACTTCTTAAATTGTGCAATGAAGTTTACAGTTTCAATCCAATTGAGAAATGAACTAGAGGATGCATTCTCCCATTTCCGAAAAAGGATAATCCAATTTAAAATGTCTTTTTACCATGGAAGGCAGGTAACTGTTTAGAAAACAGAATCATATCCAAAATGATGGAGTTTTTCGTCATTAGAACGGATGAGCGTCTCGGAATACTTCAGGTTGGCGTATGTTTCGTCTGTACGGTGACCATGTTTCATATCCGTAAAGCAGGGAAGACATCGCTGCTGTGTTGTATATGCGAACATTTGTGTTGCTCTTCCATAGTCTATCTGTCAGGCGGCGATAAGCAACACTGGCTTTTAAAATGCGTTGAATAATTTCTTCATCAAAGGACCCATTGCTAGGCATGGCACTACCCAGGTAGCAAATGTTTTTCACACACCCTTCTCCTGGCCTGCTGGGGGATGATTACATGGTCACAGACTTGAACCAAAGCTAACTGCCGTTTACAGGACTAAAAAAGGTGTCCTCTTTCTGAACCGACTTCCCAAAAGGGTGACCACGCTCATTTACCATTCACTGTGTATTCCCCCCCATCCCAACCCTTAAGGATTTAGAGTCTGGCTAGATAATTGCCCACTATCTTTGAATTTGTACTCTCATAAGCCAGTTGCTTACCGAAAAGAAATCGTTTGGTACGTCAGTCTGCAGTTAAACAACAAACTGCTATGAAGAAACATAATTCACAGCGATATACAAATTGCCTTTTCCCGGACCTAACAGGACCAAACTGACAGTTTTCCAACCCAAGCTCACCCTTGCAGGAAAGATAATTAAGTGTGATCACTGTTCTAGACAATAGGGATGTGATATTGAAAGTTGATCAAAGACTATTAGTGATCATATGGTCACTTGTCATTATGATGTCAATGATGTTTGCCCAGTCACTCACTTTTTGTGAAGCTTTTCAAATTATATTGGCATTTCAAATTTTATTGGCATTTTTACGAAAGAAGTTTTGTGATAACTTTCTCATTTCTCATCTTTGTCATTCTGCTACATTGGAACTTGCAGATCCGACCTTACATAGTACGGCATCGTCATTGGTCAGACCATTGGTGGTCAATATCGGCGGCAGGGAAAGGTTAAAGTTCCCACTTCACCTCTAAATATATACCTAATACGCCCTTCAAATCTTTTTCCCATACCTACCCCCACTCCTGCACACAAAAAATTGGAAAGTTCTGTGCCCCTGAGAGGGACGTTTTTAGCTTCACCCCCTTCCCCAATATTTTGAAAAAGCTGGAATTTTTTGTTAAAATGATGCCAATTTTTTAATGTTTAGTTGTTAATATGGGTTAGGGTTAGAGTCCCCCCCATTTATTCGCTTTGCCACCCCTGTCCCGCTTTTTAAAAGGGTTCACAGATTTTGCAGATGGGTTTACACAAACTATGGGCATAAAATTTCATGACTTTCCTTTAATTTTATTTTAGGTTCTCATGCAGAATCTACTTCTGTGAAAAAAATTACTTGGCGGATTTAACGTTTTATTGCATCGTCCTGCAATAGTTTGATTTACTGTGTTGGGACTTTCCTTTGCATTCTGTATTTTATCTCTGATATCCTTTTTCAAATGTACAAAAATTGGTTGTAGACATCACGTAAGAACAGAGACTGACAAAAAGTATTTGCCTCTTGAGCAAGCCACGACTAGTGGCCAAGGGCCAAGAGGATTCTTTCAAATGTCCAATACTTTTCTAATTATTCTCGCAGATCCCAATAAGGCTCTACCAATAATAAGCCTATTCACTTTATCTCTCTAAATTACCACGTCCAATCCAAGTCAAAAAAGTATATTTGCTAGTCATAATACCATGAATGCTACTGTATGATTTAGAAGCCTTTGTTTTCCTTTTTTCCGTAAGATTCTGCATAAAACTTTAAATCCACAGACAACATGAAAGAGACATTTATAGCTTTTTTTAAATATTCCACAACAGAGGAAACGTTTTTGATATATATCCGAATGAACTGAAAAAGTTTATACGCGATATATCGAAATTGCAAGATAAAGTTGTGTAATTTAGTTACTCGTTTCCTTGATTTGAAGGAGAATTTTGGTTACTTGGTGAGAATGTTTCTAATGCTATTTAATGCTGGGTGAAAAGATACCACTAAAGGTACTCTATCCTGGCTAACCTTACTTCTACCTTGTGCGTCTAACAAAGCTGACCTATCTAAATTCCTGGCTCTTTCTCCCTCACTCTTGACAAAATTCTCACTGCAGCCCATATCTGCTGGTCGGGTCCATGAGTCCAAATAAAAAATACATCGTCAATAAAACGAAGCCAAACCATGGGTCTAACTACACTAGTTAGGCAGTGGAGGTTAGACAGTTTCAAGCCCAAGGGGTTTAATTCTAGAGAGGTGTTACAGTGAGGTTTGTCTATAATGTATTGATACAAGAGGATTGCATGTAGCAAACATCTCCGTTCTTAAAAAAACAAACAAATATGGTTATCAAAGGTCATCTCCATGGCCTACAAGCAATGATCCCACGATGAATCAGTTGTGTCTCTTCTTATAGTTTTAGATTCAGACTACATTGTCAATCAACACCTTATAGTTGGTATAAATATGATATATGAAGAACATCTACAATAACAATTAAAGTATCATCGAGAAATAGCGACTAGGCGACTAGACATTGCGACTAGAGAAATAGAAGTGTGTTAACATTGGAGGTCACCTAGCTCAGTTGGTAGAGCGCACGCCGCGAAAGCGTGGGTCACGGGTTGAACTTGTCTATTTTAAATGTTACCGAATGGAATATACTATTTTGCAAGGTATAACCAAAGTATCATAGTAAAGGCACAAGGCTGTCACACAAAACCTTCCAAAAGGAACTTGATAAGAGTGAGATATTTTAAACTTCGA
Organism: Alatinidae sp. Z8VKAUB7J3; assembly: GCA_010016025.2. Taxonomy (NCBI): domain Eukaryota; kingdom Metazoa; phylum Cnidaria; class Cubozoa; order Carybdeida; family Alatinidae; species Alatinidae sp. Z8VKAUB7J3. Next base: position 23,411,336 of record JAAAKM020721499.1, read on the forward strand.
GTCACAATTTCAAACTCACCAAAGTAGCTCGTGAGGCATTACTAAAGCATACCTTTAATGCTTCTTGTTTTTACGGAAAATAATATAACAATTAGAATGAAATCGATCTCTGGTTTCTTGTCTTTTCAGCTAAAACAAAAGCCTAGCTATCTAACTGGATTTCAAATATCCTATCGAAGGTATGGCCTTGATATCAGCATAACGCCGGATTCTGATGAGACTCGTAAGAAAAACGCGCGGAGTGCCATCTGGTGAATTGAAATCAGTAGAGAGCTTCCAAGTTATATACCCATGGTAAGTTAGCTAACTAGCAAGCCAGGTAACTCACCCTAACTTGCAAGATACTGTAGTAAGTTACCTAATTTGCAAGTTAGAGTAAGTTAGCTAAATTTTAAGTTAGAAGTAAGTTAGTTGCTTTGCACGTTCAGGTAAGTTAAGTACTCACACTAACTTGGAAGTAAACTCGTGATATTAATTCAGCAGATGGCACTCCGCGCGTTTTTCTTATGAGTCTCATCAGAATCCGGCGTTATACTCTTCCTTGATAGCTCATCGAACCCCCATTAGGCGTGACTAGCTACGGGTCTGTGGTGTACTTGATGTAATCCCCTTCTTGATGCAATCCCCTTACAAAGAGGTCAGTTACACAGTCGGCCTACTGATTGCTAAACGTTCATTCCCACTAATATGCATTTGCATTTTCTGTAATTGCATTTGGGAGATAACTCCTTAAAAACCTATCAACAAGGAGTATTTAAAGTCGATGGAATGGTCAGATTCTTTTATTTTGTGTAAAGGTGCTGATTGATTTTGAATGAATGATGAACAAGAGAACGTGAAAGTAGTGAAGTACTAGACGGGGGTAAATACATGTGATATTTTGGCTTGCAAGTCCGCCCCAGTTTCAAGTTAGTGCTTAGTTAGATTAGAGCTAAGAATTTAAAGGTAAAAGAATAAAAGGTTTAACTTTTCTTCCTTCCATCAATATATAATTGAACTAGTTAAAAGTAGATATATAGTAAATATTTAGCTTTGAGATGTGCTAGATCACTTTTTCACGTTTTTCCAGAAATAAATTTGGTAGCTATAGATGTTTGAAACTTGACTAAAATATAGGAGGAGGGGCGAAAGTTTAGAATTTGGGAATGCAAAGCCCCTCTATATTCCCCTGTGTCTACAGGTCTTATATCAATCCAAAGAACTGGAACATCCTTGCTTCAAATTAAAAAGTTATTCTTCGATGATAGGATGACAATAGCTATGATATAAATGAACGATAATGAAAATTATTGTACCGAAAGAAATAACTCAAAAGCTTTGTTGGAAATATTGGATAGATAAACTCATATCGCTGAAATAAACCATTTAAAAAATAAGACGAATCCTACGCTTCTGTTTCAAGGTTAACATTCGTGAATATTGAAGATTGCTACGGAAAAAATGCTTTACAAAGAGCTTTACTGAGAAACAATAACGGCTGTTTTGTAAGTTGAAGCTACCGCAACTTAACTCGAATGAATACACGGAGTTTTCTTTATTCTGATAGACATGTGGCACAAAGCACTCAATGGACTTCCACGCAACATCTACAACTTCACTTGTCGTTATCTAAATAACACCTTGGTATGGAAGAATAAGCTATGGAAGAAGTCAGAGAGCAATTTATGTTTTTCTTGTTTGAATTCTCAAACTCTGCAGCATGTCGTTTCTGGTTGCAAGATTCATGTAGATCAGGGACGTTACGATTGGCGCCATGACTCAGTCCTTCATATAATAGCTACTTATATTGCGTCTGCAAGCAAAGGTCTGTCGGTTTACTGTGACGTTGCTGGTTTTCTCTCGCCTTCAATAATCTCTGGAAGTATTTTTCGACCAGACTTAATCTTGTATCTACCGGTATGTCATGATTACTACTCAGATATACAGGATGATACTAATGTCAACTTGCCGGGATTGACAATAAGTTCAGGATACCAGAGTAGCAGCGGTTTTAAGGTGGGCAGAGCCAAGGACAATTTCAATTGAAAGGGGGAGGGGGCAAAGCAGGTTTACTAACTATTGTCAATATTAGAGAGATTGTAGGCAAAGGGGGCAATTTACCGAAAGAATTTTGAGGTTGCCTTATTTCAAACAAACTTTAACATGTCCATATACGTTGTGTTGCTATGGTAACCATAGGTCATTAACTATAGGCTTATTATCAGTTCTGAGGTTAAAATAGCTGACCTTTACCTTCAAACAAGGGGCACTCGGAAGGTCACAAACAAGAACAAACTATGTACCCTTACCAAAAATGGGGAATTAAAAAGCCTTTGTTTAAAAACTGTCATAGGTAAAGTTATCCTTAAATTCTAAACATTTTACCATGACCCAGTTATACTTGCAGCATCGACTACCCTACCTAATTAAGGGCAGAACCTTGATAGTGTTATCATCCCCTCCACAGGGGCAGGGGCCTTATGAAAGCAGCTTGACACTCCCTAGTCTATTGGTGGGATCCTCAAGGCGAGGCTAGCTACAATATATTTATCAACAAATTTAACATCTCCAAAACAAGTACCTATTGCGGGGTTAATCAAAATTAATTTGTAGATTGTGATGATGTTTGGGATGAAATATTTCTCTTCACTTATGTTCCTTAATCTGTCATGGATATCATTATAACAACGAGCTTGGTGATTTGGGAAGAGCTGCTTGCAGATGCCAAATTCAATTTGCAGGGATTCAATGGAAACACCATCGCCATAGATGGCCTGTGATGTTGTAATTCGTCTTCCAATGGCTTATCCTGGATCCCTTTTAGGAGCATCGCTTCCAGAACTGCAATTGTTTTATCGCTTGGTTGATTAAAACGGTCTTTTAGTGAAGCAACAACCACATCAATTGCTCCATACGAACCCCACTTAACCGAAGATCCAGGACTTGGGTGTTACGTGATATGAAGAAACGCGTCAGTATTTTTCGTGTGATATACTTTGTCATCATAAGAGCTGCTGCGTTACTCTACCATTATATATTGCACTGCACTTTCCTCGCTGACAAGCGCTCGCCAGTTGATTTGACCCTTCATGGCAAAGCTAGGGAATTTCAGCCTTATTTTGCGGCAGAAATGCTAATGCCTTTGCATCTTACTAAAATTGCGCAGTGACTGCTTTTCAGTGGCGCCCTTTGTTATATGAAGGAGTTCTAATATTTGTAGTAGAACTCTAAGTTAAGTGTTCATTCATGAGCTGCTTCCGTTCTTACAGATTATGACGTACAGAGGATATTTACCAAAACAAACCAGGTTTTGTTAAGAATCTGGAAAAAAACTGGACTCCAAACCTACACTACAATCAAGCAGTTACACTCTTACAAGAAGTATAGTCTTACTTTTAAAAGAATCAAGAGCACAAGTCGCAATTTTGGTTTTCCTCTCCCTCAAAACCGCCATCTTGGCAATGGCTTGTATCTTGCTATATTGCCTCAAAATATAGCACGAGCAAAATCAACCCAAGGTTTCCTGTCAAATGAGCGCCCAATTTCATTCCGTAACTGTGATGCGAATCCAAACAGTTACTTTGCCTTAAGACGAATTATTCTTTGACATATTTTAGCGAAAAGATATGTATGTTAAGAGCATAATGGTATTGAAATTAGCTGGTATTTTCAAAAGGCTTTTTTTTAAAAATAACGATAGTAGAAGAATACAAAATACAAACTTCCTATCATTCACAGACATTTTTAAGGCCAAATATTAGCCCCGTTCTTACCTTGTCTCTTAAGTTGTCCCGTTTGTCAAAGTATGATCTTCTATTGCTGTACTCTTTCTGCTCTACTCTTTGTTCTGCCCTTGCTCTACTCTTGTTCTGCTTTCGCACTACTCTTGTTCTACTTTGTTTCATTTCCTTCTACGTTTGTTCTAAGAACAGAACATCTTCATGTTTCATCACTACCTTCGTATGCACGTCTTCATTTGATTCCAAGAAAAGGAGCGACCAGACACCCCTATTCATCTTCAGTGAAAGCTAACCACTTATGATCAAATCACTGTCTTAAGGGAATTATCCCTTTCGCAAAGCTTGTTACAACACTTAGATTGTCCGAGAGGTCGTAGCTGCTTAATCAATTTTCAAGTTGCAAATCTGTAAACCTACTACATGAGCTAAGTCCAATATGACAACCACCATCTCACTTCGAGCAATCTTACCTTGTTACCTTCAATATTCCGTCTTAAACTTAACAGCGCCTGCATTCGATTGGGATCATAGGATATAAGCTGGCGTGGTAAAGATGAAGGTGCTTGAGATTTGACCTAGGAATACGTCATCAGGTTCTGTTAACCTTATCCAAGGTTGTGTTTTAAGAACTTCTTAAAGGTGGAGGTGGGGATAGGGGGATCTTTCACCGGTTTCAGGAAAACTTTAACTTCATTTAGCTTGATTCAAAACGCACGAAATTTAACAGTAGTCATCTTGAGACCTTTGGTTACATGGTATAGTTTTTCATCGTGATTACATACCATTGCTCTTTTCTCGCTGATTTCTTTTTTACCTTTTTACTTCCAGAAGTAAGTTTTTCCTTTCATTCACAGTCAATCTAATGATGAATGCTAAACATCAAGTTTCACATCTCCTTTTAACTGCTTTTCTATTCTGTCCTACCATGCGCCAGTTATATTCTTTGCATTTTGTTTCCTTTTCAATAATTTTTTACTTCGAATTAACATTTTCTTCTCCCATATATCTGGGTATAAAGTAATAATAAAGTAGGATATTCGTTTAGAGCAATCCATATTGCTGTTTGTTTTCGGGGTTTTGCATAGAACAGTATTTTCGCTGCGTTCAATTAAGCTTTCCTTAAGTAACTTCCCCCTGTCTTCTTTTATATGCTCCGTGTTAGCAAATTGAAGTGCAGACCTTGTCGTTATGCCACACTTATCTCTTTTCTGCACGTAAACGGGTTTCCAAAATATTTATAGCACTATCAGTCAAGAGGGGTGTCTGACAGAAACCAGAGGTCATTTCTCCTGATTTTACGGTGCCACCAAATCTTCAAATAACCATAAATTGGCAACGTTCCACGTGCTATTGCATCTGCCTGCAAAATAATGAAAACTCAAAAATGGTATTTTCTTCGACTATAGGCTGGTTGATGGTAATCGTACTAGAAAATATTATTTCATGTATTTCACAAGGTCTACCGGCAATTTATCAATTTGCTGTCTTCTCGACATAAATTCTGGATAGATTCAAAACTCACTTCTCGTCCAGCTATGGCGTCTACAGAGAGACCGCTGGCTCTGGATTGGAAGCCCTGCCTAAAACATGTCTTTGGTCCATATCTGGTAACCCTTCAACCAAACGCTATCCAAATTTTTGTAAGAAACTTTTGCACCTAAGCCTATTTCAACTGTTACCCTATTCTATAAAATAACACTTTCAGAACCGGCTTGTGTTACAAAAGGGCACTACAAAGCTTACGTGGAACCTTGGGAGCTATGGTGTCTCAAGAGAGACCGCTGGCCCTGGAATCGGAGCGCTGCCTCAAACAATCCTCACGTATACTTTCCCGACAATACGGCAAAGCCGACTTTTAGTCAGTATCTGGATCTTTATTACTGTGGTGTCTTGTCGTCAAGAGAGGGTGAACAAAGACAAAAGATGACCCTAAACAAAGGATTTAACCTTTGCTCTTCTACACTAGCCATGGTGCCTTTGGTGAACTCGTTTTACCATTTTCTAAACGTCAGTGAGTTGTATCGTGGTATTTTTGTAAATGTCTTAAATTTGATACTTTACTGGATAAAATTGCCCTCACCAGACATTTGATTGTGGTCATCACAGCCAGCTTAAACAGAAAATCCTGAGTATATTGACTCATATTTTACTATTTGGCTTAAGGGAGAGGGGTAGATAGTAGGTATGCAGGCAAATTCCCATATATTTGTCAAAATGGGGTACACGGGGTGTCCTGTCACCTCAGGGCCTGACGTCCCTGCCCAGAAACGTGTAGTCCCGGGCTTAGTTGGCTCCGGCTGATAGTACCCGGTAAGGGCCCCATGCCAGGGATACGGCGAACTCAAGGACAGCAGCTTGAGAGATGTTGGGAAAAGCGCTTAATCAGTTACACCATCGACGATCTTTCCAACAGCTGGTAGGCAGAGGAGTCTTTCACAGACCAATGGCTAGCAGCAAAGGCTCTAGCAAGCAGAACACTGCGAGTGACGGTGTCACCTTAAAAGCACCGTTAGAGAAAGCAAGGGGAAACTACTCTAACTATAAATTACCTGCCTATTATACCAGTTTGCATGGAAGGCCCGGTCTGCTCCTATTGTAAAGTAGGTCTTCTTAGCTCCTTATTGAGGCTTTGGTTGAACTGGTGCATCTCATGACGGACGAGAATAGACAACACTACAGTCGTAAGGTATACACTATGTAGCTAGTAGTGTATGGTGAAAAATTAGCCATTGGATTAGAACGTGCAGTTTAACATCAGACAAAAGTATACATGCAACATCATCAGACCAGAGGAAACAGACGATGTAGTAACTGTATCACTTGAATTTTATCCTTGCATCCTAACCTTGTTTGGTTATTGATAATATTTGTTATAAGTTATGACTGTGTGAATGTTTATAAATGTATTCCACTTAGCGTTCATAAATTTTATGATAGGCCAAAATCTACGAGTGCTGTCACACAATGGATTTATTCAAACGAAATCACGAACGACGAGTTTCTCAACGGATGATGATTATTCTGTTGCCCTCTTCAAACTTTGATGTTTTCATGATTCATTTGCTTTTGGTATTTCATTCTTAAACACTACATTGATCGGTATACAACACGTCTAGCTGATTTAATCTTTGACAGAGGTGGTGTTACGTCAAAGGTCTTTACGTCATCTGAGGAGTGCGTAAAAATTTCCCAACTGTGTTCAGACCGTCGGGTAATTTAGTTCTGTCAGTGTGGATGGAAAAGTCCCATAGTAGGGTAACATTTTCACCTTCAACAACTGGTTCAGGTTTGTGTTGGTACCAGTGTTCACACGTTTTAATATCGTATGAATTGCAGATACCATCGGCTCTGTGCTCCTTATGCAAGAAGAAAGACCACACACAATTTCACGTGCTCGCTAAACAGTCAAACTTCAGTGGACCAGGGAAGATATACGTGGCGTCATGATAACGTTCTATTTACCATGGCAACTAATCTTTCGAACGTCGTGTCCAATGCACTTAGTATTTTCATTGACTTACCTGGATATTCGAGCCCTACTAATCTTTTTAAATCGTTGAATACGAAGTCTCTCTGCACTTTTACTAGCTTAATTGCTATCCTTTCTAGGTTTCTGTAAGGCTGCTTGCCATGTAAGGTCCTAAGGACTAGGCCTACGAATGAAACCATCTTGTTACTATATCGTAAATCTTTATTTTCGTATGCAAACACAACGTTTTGGCACTCCCTGTTGCCATTTTCAAGTCAGGTAACATAGCTCCTTTTTTCGTTTAAATACAAACTTACGAATTTATCCGTGATAATATTTATATATGCAGATATGCGAAAGGTATCAAATCATTATAGCCATATAGCTTATGAGCGAATTATGAGTTCTTGAGAAAAATGAATATTCCCATTTCAAATCCTGACCGCTCGGTACTAATTTGCAGATTTTAAATAAGCGTTAGATAAAATTATGTGCCGAATTCCAGGGCTTCTATGCTCAAGTGAAATGGAGCATGGAACCGAGATGGTCTCCGAAATTATCAAGAACTGGGTGTCAATGTCCATCAATGGAAATTGGAAACAAATTTTAAGGCTAGAAAAATAGAGTATGTTATCACTTTGGTGTGTTGTAGCTCAGTTGGTAGGGCACACGCCGCGAATGCTTCAGTCTCTGGTTCCAATTCACGACAGTGACATATGTGCTACGTCCTAGTATCCTTTTAGATTTGTAATCGTTGGTCAGTACAACCATTGATGTCTTTTTTCGTTCATAAATAACATGGTGATTCTGAAAGCTAAGGTTTCTCCGGTCACATTTTTGAGAATTGCAAGACATGAACAGAATCTTTTGGTTGAACTGGTGTTAGACAAGGCTGCAGTATTAAATGGTGTGATTTTCAACTATGTGATATCTGTGCTACCTCTTGCTCAATGTGATGAGCTGTGAGGTAGCACATTCCCAATTCCTAGGCATTGATTGTGCAATTGAGAGAATGGAGGGAAGGGAAGGCAACGTGTAGTTAGGTGCCACCTATTTCAAAAGCAGTTTAATGTTATACTGTTTGGGATACCTCTGTTTCATTCCATAGAAATCTGTTACTCTACTATTAAAAACTTTGTAGCATCGATGTAACCTAGTCTAGTCCCCTGTGCAAAAAAGAGGGGTGAGGCCAGGGTTATTGTTACTGCTAATGTTCGCCCCATGTCGTTCAGTTTGCAGTTAGTGCTTACATTTACTGAAAGCAATGTACTTTTTACAATGCTCTTACCATATAAATGACGGATTTTCTTATTCATGTTTATTTCTATCTAATATTTAAAGAACTTTTCCCTTCATTGTAGGGTATGGCACTGAACTTGGAACCTGACAATGTGGGTGTTGTCGTTTTCGGTAATGACAAACTCATCAAGGAGGCTACTGTAATTTGGAAGGATCTGTCTCTGGTTAGATGATTAGAAAAATTGTTCTGGTTAGAGTGACATGCTGTTGGCACCAATTCAGCATTACGTAGTTGCTTAGTTTGGCTGAGATTGCTGATGACTAAACAGTTTACAGGCTTAGTATCGGACTGTTAGTGCATATAAAATACACAAACCGTTTCCCTAACATCAGTGTGATGATAGCATCACCGTAAGGATATAACCTGAATACTGATTATGATTCTCTCCCTAACGTCCTCCTGTATATATAGCTATGTCCTTTCTCAATTGAATCAGAATCCGCGCCACTTACTTTAAATCCTTAATAGGTTGAAAAATTGAAATGAATCCAATTTTTAAAAACGTCGGACGACGTCGTCTGGTGTCGGATAAGATCGCATAGCTTCGACTCGGACCAGTGTAACAGGTGTAAAGGGAGATAACGAGTTTAATTCCCATCCGACGCGTCGTACAGTGGCGCGTCGACTCGATTCGGATATATGTAACTCGGGCATTAAATGACAGGTCAATGTTTACGTGTTTCACAAATTCATAATATCCTCCCACATTTGCAAAATTGATCCAGGAATTGTCGGTTTTTGTTTGTAATCGAGTTGTACCAGTTTAAAGAAAACACTTGACATCGTGTTTCTTTTTACTTGAGGAAAAGGAAAAGCTGTCCCCGATATTCCGTATATTCCGATTTTCCGCACAGGACTGTCCGTGAATGTCCGTGTCGATGCCATGAAAGAAACAATAGAAACTAGCAGGCTACATTTATGTTTGCGTGGAGAGAAATGGGGCAGACAGTCTAGCAGTGTATGTCCATTGAGTAACAACATTCTTGAAAAGCACAATTGTAACATGTACAGTTGCTACGCGCCATGGATGACCTGTTCTTAAGCATTCTAAAGTATAATGGTCAACTGTTTTGGAGATACCTCAAGTGATTTCCATGGGAAGGGAAATTTAAGGTCTGCGGGTGCTCTTTATAACACTCACAATACTGTGAGTGCAATGACTAACTTACATATAGGCTGGCCAATCACAATGTAAGACCGAGAGGTCCAAACCCTTACTTAGAAAGAAGCAATCAGATAGCGCTAGTATAGAAAAGGAAGCACACTTTTTGAAATGAATTTAAAGACAAATCGTCAAAAATTGCTTGTTTCTAATATTCTTGGGTATCAAGATTAGTCCCGGCAAACTTATTCTAGACTTGGCAATCTACTTTCATCGTCATATTCCTGCCCAGTCGTAAGTTATTTATTATTTTTGTTTAATTATAAACATTAAAGCCTCTTAGGGTTGACAATGTACAAATAACGGTCAATGTGATGCTGCTGAGACAAGGGGTACTAGAGGGGTCCAACAGCTAATATCATGTTTCATTGCTTTTCTTAGGTCAAAAAGGCAAAACGACAGAAAAGGGGAAGATAAATATTGTCCTGTTTACTCCCTTGCCGCACCTATTTTTGTTTGAAATCTACTACGCAAGTTACGACTTTTTTATTGCTTTATATTCCATGTTGTAGTCGTGAAGTTAGGTCTTCCACATTACCTATCCGCCCCATCATCTATGCCGTCTTTTCCCGTACCTCTGAACTCTTCAACGGTATTAAGCCGCTGTTACGAGCAACTACAATATATATTATTTATTTAATTCATTTCAGACGCTGATGTATTGGTTTGAACAGAACTCTCTGTGAAATGAATTATGGCAGATATTCTCTCAGTTTCTCCTGCAAATAAATCACTATTGTGATTATAACGCCAATGTTAAGTGCCTTGTGGTATCAACAATAAAACACGGCAAAAGAATCAAACATCAAATATTTTATTGGTGCCTCCCATTGTAACTTCGCAACAGTAAGTACCCAGTCGCCGTAGTTTAGCACACGTTTAGTACTATCTTTAAGTGTTAAAAGTCAGACATGTGTTTTTCTAGATTCTTTCATTAGTGTCTGAAATATAAACGTATTTACATACCAAGGTAGCAGCTTAGCAGGCTTATGGTTCTACGTGACCAATACCCTCAATAGAGGCCCAGCTAATGCTTTATTCATGAATATATTATCGGAAACACACGCTTGCGTAGTTGTACAGTTTCATGTGGGTCATCAATTCATTTACACTCCAGATGAGGATTAACAGTCGGGAGTAGAAGAATCGCCCCTTTCTAAACGTGTTTTGTTATTACTTTAGAAACATTGTCGTGGTACACAAGAAGACAGAAAGCATGAAAATTTGATCACTGTCGATTTAGACCACATGCTGACCACAGCCTCTATTTTGGGAACTTTGCTACATACACTCCATCCCAACAAATTAAAGGCATTTATCCATTGAACTACGGAAGGTTCCTCAGAGCACCTAGGTTTATCTTTGCTTGTTAATGAGTGCTTACAGAACCAACCTTAACCCATTCATCTTGTTGAAAGTGGCCTAAAGAGAACTCTCGAAGTTCGCGGGGAATTTCGTGGAAAAGGAAAGGCGTTATGTCGTCACATCCACCAACGGTTGGATAAATGCACCTCATACGTATCTTTGGGTTCTGAAGGTTTTTAACATGGGACAGCTATGAGTGTCATATTGAGTAATGTTAAGGTTGGTCTTGAGGCTTCAGCAAATAAAGACGATTAGCTTTTAATTGTTGGAGTACCAAAGCGTTTAGTTTAAACTTTAAACTCCAATGGACGTATAATTTCAATCCTCGACATTGGTCTCAATTCGCTGATGACGCAGCTGTTCTAACTGGTCAGGAATATAAGAACCAGATACTGCTCAATGCTTTTTCTGCGTGGTGCTCATAGAGCCGAATGTCTATAAGGGTTAATAAATGTAAAGCATTTGGTATGACAAAATCAAATACGTCTTCCAAACAAGTGTTACCTAAACTATTCATTAACAGTAAACTTATTCCTCCTGTCCGTCTTGGTTCTAGTTTTCGCTATCTGGGTCGTTATTTTAATTTTCAAATGGACAATATTAACCATAAAAATATTTTACTTGAGTCTGTCAATAAAGTCGTTGCCACTGTTAGCCTTCAGATTCACCATTGCTAGATGAGATGTCTTTGCCAAGTTAGCCTCGCTTTGAAATTTATTAACATTTCTTGAAAAGGGTGCAAAGGGGGCGTAGTGTCTGGACGTGGTAAACATAAATCATCAACTCTTATTGTTGAGATAGATATCAAAGTGTACGAATCGTTGAAAATTCATCGGATTGAGTAGGTAAGACAGGCCCGTAACGATAAGAAACTACAGGAAGCTTATTCTCCATAAATTGACCATCATTCTCCTGTCTAAATTTAACACCTTAAGGCTTTCGTCAAGCAGTTGCAATGTCAGACCACTAAACTTTAGAGAATGATCAATAGGGAGAGCATGAGTTACAGAATCAAACTAACCTCAAGCATTCAAATAGAGTTTACTACTACATGAAAATTAGTTCTTTGATCAGCTGACTACCTGAAGAAAGGCTAGAGAAACAGCTAATCCTCAATCAAAAATATGAAATCCATTGGGATTTATTGGCTATGTCAATTAACTCCAATTCTAGTTTATGTTTGTGACACCTGACAACCATATATAGACTTGAACAATATAATTGTCATGTTACAATCGATGTTGAACTACTTGGTGCTAATTATGCACCACTGGCTAATGTCTTTATCTTTTTAGTAACTATTTGATGCCCTCAAATATCTGACAATTCAAAAGCTGGACAAAATTTTTTAAAACAGCCCTCTAAAATAACTATAGACCAACATAGTGATATTGCAGGCACCCATTTTAAATAGCAATAACATACTATCTTTCTTCTCATTGATATTTTTAACTGTTTTTTTTAATGTCCTCTTCCCATTTCTGTAATACAACTTTGTAAAGAGCACAAAACGAAAATATTAACTTGGTAATAGATAACGATTTTAGTATGAAGCTAAGGTTAGGATACAGATTTGCAATCTATCGTCGAGGAGTTTCTTAGTTTTCTCGGAATATTATCAATGCCCTGTAAAATTTACTATTGTCACTATGAAGGTATTACGTTAGGGTCGTCAACTCAGTTAGATGTGGCTTAACTTACAGTTGAGAAAATGGCTTAATTCACTTATATTGAGGCAACGTAACGCCAAGTGGTCAATTAACTGTACTATTTTTGTTGCCAACAGTATAAAAAAGTTTGCAATGCAACAGTATTCGTTTTATTGAAACCGATCAATAAATGCATTTTCAAAAAGATGATTGCCAGTGCAACAATATTGCCGTGAGTGGCGGATTCATTTTGCGAAACGTGTTCGCCAGACACTGGCAACAGCAATCGTCTTGTGTGAAGTGAGAAGCTTTCAGCGAAGAATTTATAGGAAACGACAATCTCAAGAGGTTTTCAGTAAGCAACTCACCTACACTCAGGTGATGAGACACTTTTATGCCAGGAGGCAGATAGAGAACAAGACAATACAGGATTTTGCCCAAGCCCTGATGGTGCTACTTGCAAGCGTGGAGCATCTCAGTGACATACCTGTCATAGGGAAAAACAAGCCATTGAAGGAGTAATTTGTGGGATACCTTAGGGACCCTCTATTAAGGAGAGACGTGAAGATGTGGCACAAAGAGACCATCCAGGCACAACGTTCCAAGCAGTTTGCCTAGAGGCCCACCTCTACCTGAAAGAAGGCTCCCAGCAAGAAGAATTGCAAAAAATATCTGGCCTATCACACTTTCGAATTGAACTTTACACCTAGTGGAGGCATATGACTTGTTACTCGCCTCTATATCCTGCTCTGTTTTAGAATCATAAGACAAGAACTTAAAACAGAGAGCAATCAGTGTCGAGACTGAAATAACTTGCCCTGTATATAAATAGTTGCATATTCGGATTCCCGAAGAATTCTGTGTGTCCTGACCTATATTACGATAATGGAACAATGATACACCTTTGTTTACAGTTAATCTAGCATATAAAAGACTGAGAGAATCCAATTTTACTTGTCTACGCAAAGCTGCACATGTTTGGCAGCAGGGGAGTTAAAAAGTTAAGATAACCATATTTTTTGGGGAAGACAAGGTGATTTCTCCTAATTGAATATTTGAATAAAGCTATTGAGTTTGATTGGTACTGCCTAGGTAAAATTAATACCAATCTGAAATTTTTTGTGGCAAGACAAACTCATTTATGGCTGAACAGTAAAGGAGTTTAAATTGTTTGCAGGGTTTTATAAAAATCTTCAGTCTCCATGGAAATATAACATTTACGAAAACTTTTCTCACTTGTATAGATTTCATACTCTCTATCCCAGCAAATAAAAAATACGAGTGTCAGAAGTTTCAGCTCATGTTAGCTAACGTCCGGTTAGTTACAAATCCACACAAAGATTTAAGCAATCGAGGCTACTCCAACACAATGTTTTGATTATCTGGTGAAGCCTTACATTACTAAAGTCTTAAAGAAAACCTTACCTACTGAAACCAAAATGCAAGAATGTCTAGCAGCAGAAGATCGTTCGGACTGCAAAGATACGTTATTGTACTTCTTTAGCAAATGGTACAAAGACCATTACACGGCTGACCACGGCAAGAGGTTCGCAAAGTTCATCTTCTATTCCTGGGCTGAAAATCCTGACGTTAAGACAACGGCGTTGGGATTTGACTTCTGGGATCATTATATCGGAAGAGATCTGTCGATAATTGGGTTTGATACGGATCAGGCCATACAAACTGCTTATCAGTCCCAATTTTAAATTCGGAAATAGAAAAAGCAGTAACCCTTAGTGCATATTACGATGACATGTTTTTTTTGCATATCATTACGAAGGAAGCAACTTTAAAAAGACAACAACGAAAAAAACCGGCTATTTACTACAAATTTAAGCACGTAAACAACGGTGTTTGTTTGCATAAAAGGTGCTGATGAGGTAGTGGTAAGATATATTTTCTGCTTTTTATATGTAAAATACGATGATTTCATTTTTGTTTCTAATATTGTATTAATTTTAACAGAGGTCAGATGAATCAGAAATTCTTGGGAAAATTGTACTTGGACTGCCCGTATTTCATGCCAAGGAAAACATCTGACAACATGTGAGATCTATTTAATTACACTGCATAAAGAATGAAAAAATTAGACATTACATGAGTACCTTTGTGTATATTTAGTAGGCTACATTTTTATATGCAGGACTGGCCTGCATTTGGAAATATAAAGCATTTCTTTAATTAAGCAGTTAAAGTTGCTAACACATTTGGGGAGCAGGTGAACGTTGTCTAGATTTTGGGAAATCTCTCCATTGTGCTCATTTTTATTGTTCATGTTTGAAAGTAAAACACACTTTTTTGTGACCCTCTACTCTCTAATGCAGGTGCCCTTTGCTGTAAGCAGCAAATATTGCAATAGCATTGTATTGTTTCAGTTATCGAGGCGGGGGCATCTTTCATATTTGATACTATGTGGATGTCACTTTTTAATTTTGAATGTTTATAAATGTAGTAAAAACCCTCCAAATGTAGAAGGCCCCCTCTTCCCCCTTACGTGTGCTGCGTATAGAAGTCCTGTGCAGGTTGAATTATTATGATTTCAAATTATATGTTGTAATCCGAAAGTTGCTTTAGAGTATCACTGTGTATATTAGGGAAACCAAAGTAGCATGGAAGTCTTGATGGGAGGGGATTTACTTAAGTAGTTGGGCAAAAGTTAATGTAGAAAGAGTTGAAGATAGGCACGAGAGAGTTGGGGCCCACAAAACCTAGGCACTTTGAACGCATGACCCAATAAGACTTCTACACTTTAACACTTCATTATCCTCAAACACCGATTACCTTGTCACCCTGACTTGCCCTATCTACCCTTCTCTCTACTGTAAATCTTCTCAGCTTGCCTATAAAGCCCTCGTAAATGTTTGTCCCTTTTGTCCCACAAAGACGTATATGTAGGTACCTAACACAAGGTCTCGCCTAATTATTAAGGTTATAAAAATTTTGCGCCCCCCTCCCCCTACCCTCACATTTTTTAGGAACACTCTACGTACTTCGTCTTTGTTGTATTTTTCATGTTTATTCTATTGAGATTTAGCGAGAGACTGTAACCACTCGTGATAAACCAGTTCATATCAGCCAACATATCAATTAGAATCCGTATAAGTAACGAAAAATCGGGAGGCAGATTAACCCAATCGTCTCCCTGTGCTTGCATTCGGGTGTAGAATCTGTTTTAACATGATATTTCTGCTGCGGAGATGAAATGCGCTGGTCTCCGTCTTGCCACAAGGACACAAGTGTAAAAATCTATAAAAATGTCATTTCAGTCCAAACTGAAAACAGGGTCAGTAATTTGGAACAGGTATTCTGAATTTGGAGGCTATTCTGAAGTTTAGAGGGCTGACGAAGCAACTGCCTAAGGAAACCCTACGGAGTCCAAAATTTGGGAAGCCTATAAATTCATGTGCAATGCTTTCATTGTTGGGTGTGGGGAGAGTCCTACATATAGTTCGAACGTTGGATTACTTTTCATGCATGTTGATGTTATTCTTCACTTATACATTCAGTTGAAGTCAATACCTACCGTACAAGCTTTACATTATTGTTAAACAGTATTTAAATTGAATTTTCTGGATTTGAATTTGACCCAAAATAAGCATATGATAAACATATTTTGAGCCTGAAACGGAGCCTTGCTCGAGCCTGTCTCAGAAAAATCATATGCATATAAAAAAAACATCTAAGGCAGTCATTCAATCAAAGACCCCTGCTCGATTCTGTACCTACCTCTTCGTTGCCTCACGATAATAGCGGTAGCAGTGAAACAGAAAGCTCCGTCTCTTTTCTTGCGTTATCCTTCGCTGAGCGCAACAAGAAACATAACATAAGCTAGATATAGCATCCATTGTAAGTGGCCAATGTTACCCGGCTCCGGGTAACTTTGGCCAGAACTTATACACAGCAAGTCTGACATTACTGGAAAGGAATTGAGCATTTGGAGTTCATTTTTCTGACTTACTTGACAACACGTGAAACATTAACATTAAGTGAAACCTATTAAAGCTTTACATGTTAAGGCTTCATTCACCATAAACCCGATTAAGTTTGTTAGCCATTGTATTTACTAACTGCTTAGGGTTTCTCTTGATTTTGCTTAGAAATCAGTCGCATGATATCTATGGTTCTTAAAGGTATCGGGATAAAATATTAAAAAGAGAACCTAAAGAAGGGTTCCAGAAAATGGATTAGGTAAAATGTGGTAGGTATTATGAGTAACATTGTGTCAGTTCACTCTTTATTGTTGCTTTGAATGGGTCCTGGTTTCTTTGGATGTTACAATTAGGTATTGGAATGAGATATAAAAAAACCCGCACCTAAAGAAGGATCTGTGGGAATGGATTCATGGTAATGTAAAAGGCATTATGAGTTAACATTTGCGTTAACCCTTTGACCTATACTGGAACATGTTAGGTGTTGTTAGATGACGATGCTTTAAAAGGAATCTGAGAACTTGTGGTGGCGTAAAGACGTGACCCATAACCTATGACATGTGACCTCTGACCTACACTAGTAGATATTCATTGTCTTTATATAGGATCTAAGATTTGAGATTTTAATGTAACATCATTTCAAGGCATGTTTTTATGAAAATGTGTTGTGTTGTGTTTCCACGCAAATTGTTTTATGCATATTGCGTTATTGTATAATTGTATTCAACTCTCTAACATTTTTGTAGCTCTCCCTGTAAGTAGGCATGCAAATATTTTAGGAATTTGTATTAGGATGTACTGAACTTGTAAATGTGGTCGTTACAAATATCTTTGCTTCGTTTCAGAAATGCAGTTCATTTGTATCGCTCACGCTGCCCCCAATTCATGGTGACATGTCAGTCTTCTCCAGTTAGTAACTCCTCTGTTAGTTGTGACGTGGCAGCAAATATGGGGTAATAGGGTGCTCCCTGTATTGCCACATCCAGATATTTTTTGTTTGATTGTCATACAGGAAATGTAAATACTTCGTTTTGCCAAATGTACAAATAAATCAAGCTACAATCATTATGCATGGATGACTATCTGATTTTGGCCTTTACAAAGGTTTCGGCATCGGTTTCGTTGCCACGCGGATTATGGAAAGCATCTGTCATCAATGAGAACAGATACTACATCCATTCCTTGCCAAAAGGCCGAGAAGCTTGCTCATAGCACCGTCATGGGTCAATTAATAAAGTTTCAGCGAGTAATGAAAACCATCAGCCGGCGTACTATCTGGGGAATGGTTACTCTGACCAATGGTTACTCTGACCAATGCTTCCTCTAACCAATGCTTACTTTAATCAATGCTTACTCTGACCAATGTTTCCTCTGACCAATGGTTACTCTGACCAGTGGTTACTCTGACCAATGATTACTCTGACCAATGGTTACTCTGACCAATGGTTACTTTGATCAATGCGTAAGAGCAAACGCAATCTGTCTGTTTAGCCTTATGAAGAAACTAAATAAATTTGTAATTTTCATTAGGTACCTGAGGCACAGTGGGTCTGCAATGCTAAACGTTTTCTAACACCTTCTCTTCGGTATTGGAAATTTACGTTTTTGTCTCATTCCAGTAGATAGCAACAGATACAGCAATTTCAGGAAATAGGAAGAAGTGCCTTTTGGTTATAAATGGTAGAAGACTCTCACGCTGACTTCAAATAGTAGACGTAAGAGCTATTCCAGTTGAGACTTGTGGCCCATTGACACTGTAAATAGATAAATAAAACCTTTGCAAAATTTCACAATGATAAATTGGAAGTGGGTTTATCCAAACTAGTCAAAGTTTCATATGTTCTATCCTATGGTGAACCCATCCTGAACTATAAAACTGCAATTCTTCAACACTAGTAGAGTGAGCTTGTTGGATACTACCCCACTTTAAAATGAGGGATAAGGGCTACCACAGGGGGATGGATATCGAGGGAGGTAGACAGAGATTGCCAAATGCAACTCACCACAAATACAAGTTTTAATATTAGGGCTCACCTGTGACCTGTTTGACCTGTTATTTTAGGGAGAGGGTTCCCGGGCCTTACTTTCTTTTTGTCGTTAACACAGTAATCATTGTTGTACATATTAATGGCCAGAAGGCTTTCTAATTTCACTCCATACGATTTCTGTGATCAGTGTATGGCGAAAACGTTTAGCAAAATGAATCCGTTACTCAACGCAATATTCAAGAACCGAGTACTTTACCTCTGTATAAGGGAATGCGTGAGTGTTTGATCAGGGAAATGTTGGCGTAAAAGTACCGTAAATGACCGATTAAGCGCCCTGGGCGCTTATTTAAAAACAAAGGGTTTTGGATGGGCGCTTATTCGGACCTGGGCGCTTATTAAGGAAAGGAAAAGCAGATACCTAAACATACATGATCTTTCTATAGAATAGATTGAAATATAATCTCAACAAATCTATTTATTTGTGAGAGAACATTAACAGATGATGATATTAATAGAAAAGCGATTTATGAAAGCTTACAATTTATTGTAGCACCCCATATGTAATAAGGAGACTTTTTTAACAAAAAGACGAGTTGGCTATTTGCCCTGCTGTCAGCTTTCAGCAAAGGTAATGTCTACGTAATGACAAATAGGGAGAGGAGTAGAGGTTACTCTGACCAGATAAATGATACATGTTTTGAAAGTGCTACAAATTAAAAGTTTTATTAACAGAACCGTTATTCTTTAACTGGTATTGTTTATAATGAAATGACTATGCTAAAAGAGAACTTTGTGGCACTGCAACTATCAAATTCTATGATCAAGAACTTTATATCGGCTAATGCTATTACAAAGATGTTTGGCACGTTTATAGTATAACTCTTTTCCAACAAAATGCAAAAAGAAAATAATTTAGTGTGAATGACGTCATCTTTCGCTATTAAATGTTGCACAATATTCAAAAATTTCAAAAATTTTGTAAAAAGGCCTTTAAGCATACTTTTTGAATTAACTTTTGAATTTTTGATAAATAAATAGGCTATTATTTAAGGGAGGCCTCTATTTGAGAAAACACGGTATTCAGACATACAGTGTCTTCAGCTGAGAGCAATAACTGTAGAGCGCATGCGCCATTAACTAAGTATTCACTAATCTAGAAACAAATACACCAAATAGGCAGGATATTCTGACGTAAATTTCATCTGTACGAAAGTGAATTCGCTGACTTCAATAAGCGGGGGGTCGAAGTGTAGTCGGGGAGTGGAAAAAATTCCAAACATTTGTAAGGGTCCGTAGACGCTTCTTGGGCACTTGGGAGAGAAAAAGGTGGCTGCTCGGAGGAATTGCTGCCACGTCCGTCCGTCCGCGAAGAAAGGCCGCTGTGGAACAAGGCAGTATTACCCCTGAAAATTAACTGTCTATGGGGTATTTCGTCGATGAATGTCGGTCAATATTATTGAGTGCCCGTGGGCCGCCCTGCGGAATGTTATCTCTTCCGTAAACCTAAATACATACAGGTAATGTTTTATCCACGTCCAAATGTTAAACTATGTAGCCAATAAGCGTTTGCGGTTTTTTTTAATATCATCGAGAAGAGAGGATTTGAAATACACGTGTTTTTTTCTGTAAGAACTCTTGGTTCCAGTTTCAGCCTGCCGTTTCTTATTTTTCCATATATTTTCAGCCTAAGGTTTTTCTTATTCTGTTTCTTATTTTCGTTTTCGAATTTCCTTAACATAGTAGTGTCAAGACATAGCAGGTACTTGATAAAGTAATTAAGCCCCTGTTCACGTTTAATATCGGACGTTGCACTTGTTGCATAGGATGTTCTACCTGCTTGCTTGAAGTTGGTGACGTTGATGTCTGCGGTTTCTGGCTAAAGTTTTAGAGTGTTGGATAGCTATGTGTTTTATTTTCTTCTTGCCTATGTCCCACCACACACGTAAATCACGAAAGTGGGACTTTTTGGTTTTCCAATGAGACCAGTAGGATTTCACTTTTTGACAAAACTCCTTGTTACCAAGGAGTTCTTTGTTGAGTTTCCACTGGTCTCCTCTCATTTGAATACATTTGGGTTTATTGAAAACAAGAAAGGCTGCGTAATGGTCAGACAGAGTACATACTTGTACCTCAGCCTGATCAAGAACTGTCTCTACTGAGGGTGAGACATAGAGTTTATAATGGAAAGTCAGTACGTCATAATTAAAGCTCTTTAACAAAGGCATTGTTGTAAGTTGCTATATTGCCTCACTTATGACAGACCATGTCTGAACTGTCCCGGTCGCGCGTAAGGCACACTAGAAAACAAGACCACTGAGTTCGTTTGGCAACAAGAAGAACTTTCCTATAACACTAATACACAGTGATACTTCAACATCAACACGATTGCGATTCTGTCCTTGTTGTTTGTTCCACACTTTGTAATATGGTTGCGGCTACATCAGATTGTATAAAAGTTGGAATGATCAACGGACCAAAACCTCGAACATAACAATGTCCTTATCTCCTGTATTATGGCGCTGTTTACCTAAATCAAAGCTAGAATATGAACTATTTCTGTATTTGCTTTTGTTTGCTACTCTATCTTGGTTTCCCCCTTGTGCATTTCCTCAGCTTTTCCCAGCCTTGAGTTCTTTCAAGATTTCTTTCCTTTCCAAGGTATATTCTCATTGTTTTGAAAGTAATAGAAATGCACGATCTTTGCCTCAAATGACAACTATAGTAAGGAAGGCATCCCTCAACTTTCCACGGCTTCTATTTTGACTGTTTTTAACTTTTGATAGCACAGCCACATTGGATCCTTTGTCAGATATTCAGTTTCCCTACAATAAGATCCCGTGCTTACTATCAAAACAAAATTTTACTTAAGTTTATGTTAAATATCTTAAAATTTGAAAAGGCTTTGAACTACTGCTATCCAACTAGGTCCTACTAGGTACTTCAGAGCCTCATTAATTGCAGTTGAAAGGGGATAATGCTGAGGAAGGGAAAGCTGGTATTTCTTTCCTTTCTCCTCTACAGGTAAACTGGTAAGGTGATACAATCCTTTTACGTCAGGGCAAGTTTAATACTTGTCCATATATTTACGAAAATAATTTCCAAGACTCAACGTGCATACATCTCATGATAATTTAACAGTCCTCTGACATTTACGGAGATTACAGTGAAGATGAGCTCGCTTGCACGAGCCTGTTTTCGTAGCTGTTTGGCGCAGAGCCTTTTTCTAGTTTATACTAGTGTAGAGCGAAATGCATACCGTAATTTTGAGTGAGCAGAAACGAGTATTACAGAAGTTCGTATCCAAGAAAGGTGATTTTGAGTGTATGTGAAAATGGTTGGTTTAAACTTTAAATCTTGAACTTAACAATTGAATTATGGAGGGCTTAAGTGATAAGGTATTAGTGCTTCGACAGTATAACGTGTTGTAGTACTATAGTTGAGTTTTGTGTAAGCTAAGAGTGCTTCTTTTATAAAACGTGCTAGTTGATCGTGTTTGAGTGAAATATTGACTCTTGGTTTCTGAGAAAGCCATGCTTTACTACCCAACTGGGCCGCCTCCCACAGATTGTAGGCAGCTTCTGTAACAAGAGGGAACAGATGCTACACTTAATCCTCCCCATACACAATCAGTTGGCAATACCTTTGTCCCAAACCCGCAGTCATATCTTTAGACGCTAATGTCAATTTTGTGGAAACAATCGACAGCTGTGCTTAAAAACATACCCTTCCTGGCACTAGTTTAGTTGAGGCAAGTGTACAGCTGGGGGCGAATTCAGTTCTCGTCACCCGCAATACGCTTAAAATATCACAATACCGTCTGCAGCTAACTTTCAGAATAATTTAGTGCGCAATTTAGGAGTTGTAGATTTAACCAATAGTCTACACTATCTTTTTTTTGTTATCATGGAAGTGCAAATCACAAGCAACGTAATTTGCAGACCAAAAGAGACTTCCGCCAGGCAGAGGGAGGACAGAAACGTGTGACCAATTTATGTTTACCCTATGATCGATCAATTGTAATTGCATCGTCGATATCAAACAGACTTCTTTCGCTGAAATGATAAATAGCTTGTTCAGTAAATCAGGGAAATCTAAAGTAGAGCCACAGTACTTCTTTGTATCGCTTCACAAGTTAATCTAGTAGGCCTAGCGGGACCTCAGGCTCGTCAATAACTATAGGAATAAAATTATTGTAAGAAGGTGGAAAATGGATCCATTTCCTGATGTAAAAATTTACTAGGTTGTCACATTTTGATTTTAGCCAAGTGGAATTAAATTTATAGATAGTTAAGGTCCACTTTATTTTCGAGTATAAATAACGATGTACACAATCAATTTTATGATGCAGATGGAGAGGCAGTTTGTCAATTTTCGGGAGGTAATTGTTAAGGAGTGTGGTTATACAGTCCTTAGCCTGGCAGTTGTCCATGGAGATTTTGAACTCTTTACCGAGAAACTTAAAACTTCTGTTTACCTCTACTGATGGAATTTGCTGTGTGTTGAGGCAAAGGTAAGGTTTATACTGCTTTACCGATAAGATGTAAAGAACTATCTCTTCAGGTAAACACAGGAATGGCAGTGCCTCTTCCCTGGATGTGCGAATCTACAATTGAAAACCAATAGGATGATTGTGGTGGATTGGCAGAGGTTTAGTATCTGTATATGTGCAATATCAGAAAAGGGTGAACTTGATGGTACTAGGACTTTTCATCACTTGATGATTCATTACTCGACGATTCATCACATCTGCAATTCATCACAGTGACAATTCATCAGCTGAATTTATTTATTTATGCCATCAGATTACAACAAAATCTACTTGCAGGCCAGATACTGCACTGCTTTTAAATATGTTAAAATGTCAGTTTCTCAAAAAAAAGAGCATATAGAGTTTCAAGAAAAACTGCGAAAGTACATTTATACATTGACTAAACAATGATTTTCGTAGAAAGACTGTCCCAAGAAGACAAAATCCACATCTGTCGCTTCCATATAGATATAGAAGGAGTCTGTAATTAAATGAAGGCACCAAAAAAGGGGGTCTTTAATTAGAGGGGGTCTATAATTAGAGGGGGTCTATAATTACTTGGCATAATGCGAAAAGGGGTCTATAATTGGAGGAGGTCTACAAGTAGAGGGGATCTATAATTAGAGGAAATACGGTATTTTCATGCGACCCGACTGTTCAAGATGGAAGTTCCTTACTTTTTTATTGGGACCCAAAACACTGTATCCTGCTTAATTCTGTCGTCGCTTTTAGTAACAGAAAACCATTTTTCTTTACGGTGTGTGACAGCAGCCGTTACTGGTGACTTCTCTTTGAATGTGATTGTTGAAACTACCTTTGTTCTTGATACACTTGCCAGATAAACAGTGCTCCTGAACCAGCAGGGCCAGTCAGTCCCGCTTCTCTACCAGATGCTCCATGGACACATTTGGCAAGTGATATTGAGGTCCATTCCTGCCCGGAGCATCTGTTGTTGTCCTTAGTGATTATTACTTGTATTGGCCCTGCACTACTATAATGAAGCACATAGCCTCTTCCCTTGACGTTCTTGTTAGAACTAAAAGTTATGTTGAGGAGCCAATTTCAACACAGGGCTCTCTCTTTTGTAGATTTGAAGCTCGACAGCATTTTTTGAAATGTCTTATTTCTCGATGGAAGGATGAGTACCTTATGGAATTGCGTTCTTGGAAATATAGTAAACTTGCTGGCGGTACTTTACTACCTAATGTGAACGACATCGTGCTCATAGATCCGAGAAACAAAAAGATAAATGGAGTCATTCCGAAATTAGGGCGGGTAACGAAACTTTATATTGGGAATATACAGACATACCATGTCTGCAAAGGTTGAAGTAAATGTTATCAGCCTGTGTAGCCTAACTTGAACGTTCAAACTGACTCTATACGAGCCAAAGTTTTTGTTTAGATTTGTACATTGTATACAAAAGTTAGAAGTAATCGTTATACAGCGATTCATTATTCACCTTGAGAATGGCGTCAAGATGACACCGAAACGTCGGGAAAATATGATGATGATCATATATGCAGTTAGGGGTACATTCTCAGTTTCTACATCAGAGATACAAATTGGAGAGAAGAAGCTAGTACCAAATTTCTGTTTATTTACCCATGTGCACAATATGGAGTTTACAAAATTATTGGTTGTTGCCAGTATTGTAGTTTTAACATAAGTTTATTTTGCTTATTGACGATTTAGTAAGTAGGGTCAGACAAACGACTACATGCTCTTGGGCATATATATGGAATAGATTATATTAATCGTATGATACATCTTCATAAACCCAAAACATGCAATGAATGGTTAACACCTAGCAAAGCTATCTGGAAGTCAGTGGAATGATTTCATTGGAAGTGAATCAATGGAAGGAGACCACTGGAAGGAGGAAAGGAAGGAAGGAAGGAAGGAAGTCAATAGCAAGAAATCAATGGATTGACGTCAATGGAAGGGAGTCAACGGAAGGAAAGAAGGCAGGCCAAAAGTAAGACAAAGCAACAAAGAGAATAACAGATGGAGAAATAGCCTCCAGTCACTTCTTTCAAATGTACTGAAACATTAAAACCACACGATGATCAGCCATAAACTGAATAATGAAAAGTGATAACGAGCAAAGAGGAGATCAGTGGCATTAAAGCTCTCGTTTCAGAGTCCATTGGGTTCTTGTGTAGTTACTCAGCCCAGTGCTCAATCTCCCCTCCAATATATGCAAAAGGTAATGAAATACCACACATAATTTTGAAGCAAATTTCATAATCATTGATCATTGATTTTTAAATTAGGAGCACACATTCCTCCGCATTTATTTTCTTGATTTTCTGGATTGACTGTCAATTACTGAAACTTATTACATTGACATATTAAAGTTTGCAAGAAATGGGTATGTGCCACATAACACTGCGAGGAGATACATCACAAAAATGTCGATAAAATAGAAACCTTTACGTCAGATTTTCATGTTTATGTATATTTACTTTGCAATTAAAACGTTCTAAAGTTATGTTTGAATATAACATTTCTATGTGGTAACAAATATTTTTGTTTGATTGATTGAAAGGATATGAAATATTAGTTTCTTGTTACTCGATGATACTCTCTAACTTCAATGGGCTTTGGATAGATAGAGCGTCGGAGGGCTGTTCTTCCTTGGTCAAGTGACATGGCGCAGAGAGGCTGGTCTCAAATTCCGTTGAGCTGGATATCGATTAGTATAACAGAAATAGAAGAAGGAAGCAAGAAAGATAGGTGATCAGAAGGGTGCGAGAGAAAGAAAAGGGAAGAGAAGATAATCACAGAGTAAGACCGCAAGATAACAAAACTGAAAGTGAGGAAGGCAGCAAGAAACATAGGTGAGCAGAAGGGTGCGAGAGAAAGAAATGGGGAGAGAAGGGAGATCAAAGACTAAGATAGGAAATTAACATAACAGAAATAGAAGACGGCAGCAAGAAAGATAGGTGATCAGAAGTGTGCGAGAGAAAGAAAAGGGAAGAGAGGATAATCAAAGAGTAAGACACCAAGATAACAAACTGAAAGAGAGGAAGGCCTAACGGTACTAAACATGCTAACATCAGAATTAATTCCCAGTTGACCCCAAAATCAGGCTAATTCTCCCTGACTATTTGCAATGCTAAAGGACGGAGTTCGATTCCTCGTGGTCGTACGTTTTCAACCATCGAGATTTTCATTCCACATCATTAGTCGACATACGTCAAGGGTTTTGTGTCAGGCCATATTAAAGAAGATCCAAGTGGGGTTGTACCTTGATGGCGCTATCACCCTCTCCTTCTCGGCCTTTAGGCAAGCAATGGATGTAGTATCTGTTCTCATTGATGACAGATGCTTTCCATAATCCACGAGAGGCGGTCCTACTGGGCAGTTGACTTGCGTCCTGCTCGTAGGTTTACTGATGAAAATAAGTAAACAATTTCTTACCTTTTCTAGAGGTTCGTGTTCAAAAAGGCAGGTCCAGTTTTCTCACTAGTGTTTACAGAAAGCCTTCATTTACAGTACAATATACGCACTGGTACTCTTTTTGCCTTAAAACTTGCAAAACTCATCTCACTGCTGCTTTAGTTCATCGTGCTCTTATAATTTGTTCTAAGAGTAAACTGGATGACAAATTAACCAACAAAAAATCGTTTTTCTGGAAAACAGCTACCAAGAAAATGTCAATTCAACATTGTCATTTCTAATCAAATTGCCAAGTTTTCCTCTGTCCATATCTATTAATTCCAAAATATCCCTTCCAATCTCCTGATAGACTTTTCCAAAATCTAGGAGTATCAGGTTGTGTGGTTTAACCAACATCTAGAACTTTCGGAAGAAATTGATGCCCACAATTGGTTTATATGTTTTTGAAAAAGTGATCATTAGAACAAATCCTTGAGCTTTGCACAATTAGCAGGTGTGGAAATATGTAACATGTTTTAAAGGTGCAGATGTCAATTTGAAACATTACTACCATAAATAAATCTAAAAAAAAAATTATTCTCTATCTGAACAAGCCAAACAAAGCCATTGGTTCCTTTAAAATTATGAATCAGCAGTTGGCCAGAACGAACTTTCAATCGCCGAAGCCATTTTAATCAAAGAAAGATGTCCACCTATTAATCGTAAGGGCGAAGGTATTATATGCAATATTTTAAGGACTTTTTATGTTATTTTTAAACGTTTTAACAATTTAATACACTCCCTTCTTCGTTCCTTTTAATAATTTTACTACCCTTTAAATTTATCCCTGCACTAAGCCTTTACAATTCATTCTTACCATGCATTTACCCTTTTGCGAACAGACTAGCTATTTAACCATTTCCTTCATCATCACGCAAATATTTACCCATTGTCTCAGCCACCAAATATTTCGTTGTTTTTAGAACATTTCTCGCTGAAATTCCATAAGCTTTCCTTCGGATGTTGTAAGGTCAGCCCCTCAAAAGTCAGAAAAGTCCCCGGAAGCTTAAAACAGCTACACCATACTAATTCGGAATCTTTGCTACGTCCCTGGTCGGTGAACCTTACATGTAAAACGTACACACTATAATTCGTTTCATGTTTTGCAAGTTCAAAGTACAAATTACCAAAGGCGTTTGAAAGAAAATCGATTTGCGAACAGCGGTTTTTAAATATAAAAATTAAATTTCGTTCAAACTTCACAACTGAGTCAGTACAGAGGGCAGAATTATGTATTATTTTTAGTAGCTTTTCAATTGATTCGACGAAGTTCACAAGTGCTACACTTGCCTTTCAACATGCCACGTCTCAACGCAAGTGAAATATTGAGCCGGATATCAAAGCCAGGTTAATGCTGAAAGACTCAATTTCTTAAAATGAGAGTTGTTTGATTTTGACACTAATTACGCAACTGACAAGAGTTTTCACCTTTCACAATGAAGGTGTTATAATTCATTCTAAAGTACAGTATTGTAAGCGACCCTCTTTACATAAGAGGTGATAAAGAATAACGCCCTCTAAAGAGGATTTCATTGCGTTGCTGAAAATTGTGCATATAAAGTGTTAACAGCTTTGCGTCCCCAGACACTCCAAATAATAGTAGTGAATATGTCTAGGAACCAATAAAGGTTGAATCACCTACAACTATACAGCGTGAATCTGATTAACCTTTTGAAAATGTCAGTATTGACGTCATAGGGCCGTTCAATGAAGCGCCCCCAGGATACACGTTTTTTCTTGTTTTGATTGATAGTAGTACTCGTTTCGCAGAGGTTTGGCCTACGTAGCAGTGTTGCCAGGTGTTGCCGGTTTTCCAGCACAATTGCGCTTCTTTGTGTTCAGATGTGCGGGCATTTTTTCTCCTGGGCGGGTGTTGTGAAGTAGTCTGGGACCTACTTTCTTACTCTCATTCATTCTGTGAATATTAAGTATTGTGTCACGTTAGTCAAGTTATCATTTCGGATGCCCCATCGGAACAATATTTCTCGACACGGTATGACTTTTGCTCGCATCCTTCAACCCAAGAGTATAACTACAGGTCGTCATTCATAGACGTATGATAGATAGATAGGTTGCCTATCCAATCTTACTAGAAAACACAATTATCGTTTTTGAGTAGGCAATTATCATCGATTCTTTACCTCACTCAGCAACATTTTGGAAATGTTGGTTCCTTGTGAGGAAAACCATCTATAGAACTGGTAGACTTATCACATTTACAAAATGTAGACTGAAAGACTGCTGATCAAACGAAGGAAATGCGTACGACCTAGAATAGACCGTTGTAGTTCTAATTACCTCTCTTCGGTTTTCCTTTCCCCCTTAATACTCTTCTATGTGCAAGTTCTTCATTGAAATCCTAGAAAAATTTATGAACACCAACATTTTATTTACAATAAGCAAGAATACATGTTTGTGTGGCATGCAAAAGAGCTGGAATATAAGCTGTCTAAAGTATCTTAGAAAAATACAAGGAATTAAGGCAACCTCTCTCAACCTAAGACCCCTGATGAGCAGTTGGCCGGACATTAAAACTACTCTCAATAAACAGAACAACCAACAAACTGGCTAACTAATAAATAAAGGGCAGCTGGGGCATCCAAGGGTGATGCCCCTCAATTTGTGCTAATCAATTGTAAACCGATAAATAGATAAATGGTGATTCAAACCACAAGCAGTAGATAATGCAGTAAAGGAAATTATAAATTTAGGAATGAAATAAAAGATAAATTGACAAAGAAGGATGAACATTGGATCATATGGCAGAAATGGCCGGAAGTACCGGTTATTGTAATGATGATTGATGCTAATTGCCTAAAGGGGGTGTAAATTTTTAATTGAACACCTCATCCATTTATGCCGCAGATTGATGAGCCACTATCTTTGTTGTAGGTGTGTGAGAAAATTCTGCTGGAGATATTCTGTTCAAACGATAGTCTACCGTTCCAGCATCGGGTGAGCAATCTAAAGCGGCGAGATGAAAAGCAGATATGGCTCTCGCTAATACCCTAAACGAATCCTCTTGATAGTCGTCAGCACAAGACGGGTTTTCAATAAAATGCTGTCCTATTGCCCAGTCTGTTTTAGGATCTGTTGACTTGACTTTTATTTACGCGATTCGGTAACATTTTGGAAACCTTACTGTGCCTACTAATGAAGGCCTGCACATGTTGCGCGATTCTGCCATGTAACCTCTATGACGTACGACCTATATATTCGCTCTTACATCGACACGTGTATTTATAAACTAATAAACCTTCATGTGTGACAGCTAGTACGTCTTTTTGGGCAACAGGCTAGGTTACTCTGAGGTCTCGAGACTAGAGGAAAGAAATAGATAGTTCAACGGATTATGATAAGCAAATTATATTCTTTTTCAAATTCAAAGAACCAAGAGGTAAACAGTTTTATCATACAAAACAACGTTTGAAGTTTCCGTTAAAAGAATAATCTTACGGGTTTCAGGTGAAATTCCAAACAGTGCTGCAAAATGTGGTGGATAGCTAAAGAGAGGTCTTTCCCCAATGCCAAAGCTGGCTAACTGGGGGTAAGGGGGCGTGAAGTATAATAATTTTCTTAAAGGAGGGACGGCAATTTTCCTCTCAACTTTGTTTTACAGAGACTTGAAATTTTTTCCCGATTCCACATCATCACTCCCTTTTCCAAACAACCTTTGTTCTTTAAAGCCTTGTACGGGTTTACACTTTTGCCACGGTTGAGAATCACTATGGACTAGCTTATTTCCAAACGGCGATGGTGACAATAATTACTGTAGCAAATGTTTACCGTTCGGATGGCAGAAATGCGGACAGTTAGGCCGGCGGACAGAACCAGACGAAAACGGACTGTCAGTACGAAACGCTCTTTTGCCAGAAGGCAATCCCAGCCAAGATTTCCAGTCAGGGAACCCGTAGTAGGACTTGCGTGTGTTTTGCCTCTTATTTACTGCTGATTTTGTATTGCTCGGTTGTGATTTTAAAAGGTATAGATGCAGTGAAGTGAATGCAATAAATATTATACCATTTTAATTATTGTACTATATACTTTACCTTATATTTGCCTGCCAATTTTAACTAGTTACAAATGATCAAAACTACGATTATAATGAAACTGAATGGCACATAGGCAATGCAGTCAAAGACAGTGCTCAACACCAGAGGCATAGATTTCAATGCTTATCAAACCTAGCCTAACTTTCAGACTCTGACATATGCATCAGTAGCTACCTAATGGGTCTTTGAATAACTTACAAGTAATAAGAGAAGCCTGCCTACATAAAACAGTGATCAAAAACACCAGATAAGCCATAACCGTTACGCAAACCTATTCCCAAAAATGAGAGCACAGACATATTCTAGCATTCAGCAAACATTCTTCAACTGAAACATCGCTCCAAAACATTTCCTACCCATATATCTTCAGTTGCAAGGAGCGGCGTCAAAGACTAAAAAGTGGGGGCTAGATATAATTAAAAGTTTTGAGTATTTTTTCATTTCAGTTGATAACAAGAGAAGATTTTGCTACTTTTATATCTTTTGACACTTTTGAATCTCCTCTTCCTTGTTTAAGTGTTTTCCGTGTAAACATTACTTAGCGCAAGATTAGAGTTGTTCCTTAGATTGGAAAAAAATGTATACTGTTCAATGGTTCCATCGCTCCCGAATCCTCGACATCAGACTCATTATCACTTTCTAGGAATTTCTCGTCCAGCTTAAACCGATCGTCATCTCCAAAGTTTTGTTGAAGTTTAAACAGCTGAAAGTGAATTTGAAAAAAAAATTGACATACACGAATTTTTAAAAAAATACTTACAAGCAACCAAACCAAACTTGGCAAAATTTTTAGCAACTGAAAAAGCAAGGTTTTGTACAGCAAGCAACTTGAAACTTTGAACTGTACACTTTATGCATTTTGAAATTTATATGACTTCATGAAATATGAACATGAAAGCGTCCACCGAAGATTCCAAGGGCTGATTTTGACTTTTTAGGTCGTCACTACATTTGCTAACATACTATCCTTAAATTGACAGTTAATCCAAAGTTCGTCAATGGATTGTCTGGAAGCGTAAGGACCTGCGAGAGATTATTACATGCTTAGCATATATTTAATTTTTTAGTTTTGAATAGAACACTAAAGAAATAAAGTATATCACCACCGGGGATCGAACCCGTAACCCACGCTTTCGCGGCGTGCGCTCTACCAACGGAGCTAGGTGACCTTCGATGTTAACACACCTTTTATTTCTCTAGTCGCCACATTAGCTCCCAATCATCCACCGGTGGTCATCGACATCCAGCTAAAGGCAACTGGTGACCAGCCGCAATAAGATGAAGGATTTGGAAATACACTAACTCACTAATTGCAGAATACATCAAATTCTGAAAGTAAACCTCTCTCAAGCCAGCTCTTTCGTCTCTTATAATGCCATCAAGTCTTTCCTCTAAATATGAGGTGACTAATTTTTCGATGGGTCTTGATTCATAACTGTCTCAACAGATAAATGATAGGTTTCAATGTTTTTAACGTGAATGCAACGCTCGTTAAGCAATTGTTTGCATACAAGACCACATATATAGCATGCTTTCAAATTACTCTTGTATATTACGCTTTGAATAGAAAATATACCTGGCAAAAAGATAATGGATTCACAACATCTTGTTTACTTGGTTTGCTCAATGGCACTTTTATATCTACAAATACCAACTTGGATCCATCTAAAGAAAAGAGAAAAGGGGAGATAAGTTAATACTATAGTATCATCGAGAAGAGAGAACTTAAAATGTCACTTTTGGAAAAACCCTAGAGAAACAGAAAATCACCAACGGGATTTGATACTGCCTATTTTCAATGGGCTTGAAACAGTATGACGGGCCGGCTGGCAGTCCTTCCTTGGCCGAGTCACTTGGTGCAATGAGACTGGTCTCCAATTGCGTTGAGCTTGATGTCGATGTCCACCGGTGGAAGATTGGGAGCTAATGTGGCGACTAGAGAAAAGGCTGTTGCTCATTCATTTTCTTTGGGGTAGTATGGAGGCCGCCATTTGCCACAACTAAGATGGTAGCTTTGCCACTGTGGGTCATGAAGAGTATCTGTGTTGGTTCCACATGCTTGTCGAATGGATTACATTTCCCGTGGCTCGATTTAATTGTATTTTATTGACAATGTAGGACCGCAGCTTTCATTGACAGCTCATAAAGAGATCTACCGTGGAAGCAACTTTTCAGTAATCGTCACCTTTAATGCAACAAAAGCATAAACAATTGCTGGTAAACAGATATTGTAATAGAACTTGAGGGAATGTACCAGAGGGAGTAGTACACTTCGTTATTTGCGTGGTGAAATATTTCAGTTATCCCTGTGGATCTATGATAGTTTCTTATTCATCAATAACCTTCATGGTCCTTTCCCTCAATAAACAATTTTAAAGTGCAGCAATGTAATGGCCTGCCCTTTAAATGATCACTTCAGAAAGACTCGTAACTAGTTGCTGTTGAATATGATATCAATTGTATTCTATCACCTTACCCAGCGGTTTTTAAGGTAATCAGTAAAAATACCTACTGAAAAAGTCCCCCCTTGGAAAAAATCCATAAAGATGATTCCCACCACTATCGTTCCTAGGTAAAAATCCACCACCATGTTTCATCACAGAAGTCTGCCTTAGCATAATGCCTTCTTGGCTACGGGCTTGATGAGCAGAAATATTATGATTGTTTTTCCTACTCTGCAAAACGTATAACGTCAAGATTATGATAAATATTGCAGACATTTTGATCTGTCTTTAGTCTATGGTGAGGCAGCAAAGCAATGCATACAACAATAAATAAATAAACGCCTTCAGTTTTATTTTGATTCGCCCCTTGCTTAGGCATTAATTAAGCAACAGTGCTTTTAAGAACTTGTTTATTAAGGGAAGGAAAGTAACTTCGATTAGACGAGGACCTAAAAATTCAGTAGGGGGTGGGGGGGTGGGGGGTTGTACAGCCAGCTTTGTCCCGTTTCTCTTTTGTGTCGCCCCAAGGGGAAGTTCCATGGCAGTATGAATACGTTCGTAGGACCTCGTACGACCCCATACCATAAATAAGGTGTTAGCAACCTTTTTGTCGTAGTGTCCAACGTGGTCATAATGAAAAACGCATGTTTAACACACGAAGTTACAATTGGTTTTAGTTAACTTTCCCCTTATCGTGTTTTTTGGAATATTATATCTAACAGTGAGTGAAATTTGTTTACGTTAATGACGTAGGAATTCAACTGTATAATTATAAAGAAACTGAATCTCTTTAAGATTTGTTGTAGGTCATTAATATTCATTTTCAGGGCATAGGTTTCTAACTCCTGTTTTATTTAAATAAAAATACGTTATTGATGGGGAGATGCTAAGTTGTCCATTTTTGCGGTATTTCCTCTAATAAACGTCTCAGCGTTTATTACGAGTCTCAGCATTTAAAAGCGGCGTTTAATGGAGGACGCGGTTTATTACAAAATGAAAAACGTTATCAATCAATCAAAAAATTTTCATCACGAACTTTGAAAGCGGAAAAAGTAATATTCCTTTTTATCTTTAGTTGCTAAAGAGTTTGTTGATAGAAAACATGTAAAATTCCTAATAAACTATTTGTTATTTCTTGTTTGGTGTCATTTCTAGTAAACGCCGCTCTTCAGTATGCCGCGTTTAGTAGGTAGATTGTGTTTTTTTGTTTTGATTGTTTTTTTTCATTTCTTTCATTTGTTCTCTTTTCCTGTTACATTGGTGTTAGTACAGCTGTTTCTTTATTTATTCTTTATTTATTCTTTCATTGTCTTCTCCTATTTATTTGCTCTCTTGGTGATAGTTTCCGTAATTCTTTGTCTTTCATTATTGTAAGTTATGTTATTGTAAGTTCTATTTTTAAGTTGTAATTATTCCCAATGGTATAAGTGTTTGTAATTTGTAGTTTTTTTGTGATGATATTTAAGCAGATCCATGTTACTCTTGTAAAGTATACCTGACGAAGATAATATCGAAACGTTGACTTTCGTTCTTTCTGAAACGATACTTTGGAAATACGTGACTAACTTTTGGGAGATGTATCGTGTCGCCTGCATGGCAATATTTTTCTGTGACGCCAGGGCACTATCAAAAGGAGTTGGGACGACTTTGGTTTAGGTAGCCTTCTATTGAATAAAAAGGTTGTGAGCCTGCAGGGGCTCAGTCTCTAAGCATTACGGTGCCATCAGTCGCCTTCAGATATCCTATACCCCTAGTACAGATCAAGATTAAAATCAGTCTTGGCATCAGGGGTCAATATGTATACATACCATGTGGGCCAAGAATTTATTATCAACCATAACTTCCACTGTGATTCAAAATTATTCATACGCAGTGCCCTGGGGTAACTGCCTAGGTCGAGATTAACGTTGCAGAAGTTGACTTTAATTTGTTGACGGTTCTGGTTGAAGTTTCCGATCTTTCACAATTTTTTTCGTTATCCTGCGGGAATGATGTTAAAATTTCACAATGACAATAATTTGTCTTCAAATTTGGAACATATACGATAGGGCGAAGTACATACAAATACGAAAGAAACCCCCAAAATGCTGAGCAACAATCGGTACTGGTAAAAAAACTTTTTATAAATACATTCAAGAGCTGTGACGCGATGTTTACCTTTGAAATGTCTTCTTCCTCTTCATCGTCGAAATCTTCCTTAAGTTGTGAAATAAACTGGGCATCTCTGCTGTTTCTCTAAGCTACCAATAACTTTATATGACAAATTTCTCACAAGTATCGTATCTATAAGCTTTCCCATTGCTCACATTTTCTGTAATGTTTATATATACCTTTAATGGTGGCGTTTTGAAAACAAACCTAAGAATAGGAGAAGTATATCCCCGAAAGTCAGGCATTTAACTTTTTGAGAGTATCAACAAATTATAAAATGACAGTTTTATTCACTAAAATTTCCTTGTACCTACGTACCTGTGCTGTGTAATAATTAATTCCATCTGGTTTCTTGACTCGTCTCCTTTCCAAGAATTTACCTACTGTTACGAGGAAGGGATCTTGAAATAATCTTTTAGGAGGGATTTGTCACTGGTTAAAGGCGATGTCCATCTAACGAATGACAAGATGTAGTCTATATTGCACTTCCCTAGCCTAGACATATATTTAACGTGGATCATTTATTGGTATCACTGAACACTGGGATATATAGGTACGAACTGCACCAAAGCAAGTAAGCGCAGCAGACGTAAGTAAAAACAGGGAAATGACATTTGTAGAAGGTACTTCATTACTTACCCAAACAGGAGTGACGTCTTATTTAATCAGGGCCAAACCGACCAATACAATGCAGTTCCTTTTCTAATTGCAAGGTTTTGAGAAGGGCATCCAACCTTCCCCAATATGATCCAGAGAGCACTACGGTTGACAGTATCAAAAGCCTTAGTTAAGTCAATGAACACTTGATAAAATGACATTTGCTGCTCAATATATTCTTCCATAAGTTGGCGGACAGAAAAGATCATATCTATATTACCTTGTCCAGTTCTAAATCCACATTGACTTTCTTGAATGATGCCCCAACAAATCTACTTTAACAGCCGCTTCTGCAGGATCTTGGATAGTACTTTCCCTACCAATTCTAGCAAGCTTATGCCACGATGGTTACCACAGTCAGACTTGGAGCCCATCCCCTTATACAGTGATAGCAAGATTCCCTTGGAATTTTGAACATATATAGTAATGAAAACTCTGAATACTTTGCCACAAGTACCAACAAGGTTGTATACTTTCTTTACCATCTTCAATACAACCATTGATTAGATAATGAGCCCTGTTCGAGTGAGTTATTTAACAGGCTGACGATATTGCTGTTCCAGTGCAATCTGAGCAACAAACCCACAAAATCAAACAATATTGTTTATGTTAGATCCCTTTTTTATCAGTTTTATACCTTGTAGTCCCCTTGACAGGGGCTATGGTGGTGTCCATTTACATGTACATTTATATCCATATACTTAAACTCCCAACCTATTAATGAGGACATTAAGTTAAAGCTAGTACGATGAATTTATAGGAAACGAGAAGACCCTAGAAAATAACGGTCACGAGAGCGACACGTTTTCTGCCGCTCGTGTTATTGTGAAAGGTGTAAATTGTAAACAGGTTCTTTTTGTCGACAGAGTACCGGCTAATACCCTAAACGAATCCTCTTGATAGTTGTCAGCACATGACGGGTTTTCAATCAAATGCTGTCCTATTACCGAGTCTGTTTTGGGATCTGTTGATTTGACTTTTGTTACGCGATTCGGTAAAGTTTTGGAAACCTTACTGCGTCTACTAATGAAGGCCGGCACATGTTGCGCGATTCTGTCATGTAACCTCTGCGATCGCAGCTCTCAATCTCTCAATCGAAGACACCAGATATGCAGTGGTCCCGACTTTGAAACCAACCAAAATAAGCAGTTAAACTATTTCTGTATCTGTATCTACGCAATTTACAAACAGCTTCTAACCTGAATGTCAACAACTAAACAAGCATCAAAGTATTTACCATTCCTTATCACTAGAATAATGGTTAGTCGCCCATAGGCTACAAAGTCCGCTTGAAGTTTTCTGTAAAAGGCGACGTATTTCGCAATTTCGAATCTTAGGTCAGTGATCAAAACTTAACATCTCCTAACGTTGTAGTTTCCCCTGGTATAGATCCATGTATACTCTAGAGATGAAAACGTGTCGCTCTCGTGACCGTTATTTTCTAGGATCTTCTCGTTTCCTATAAATTCATCGTAACAACTTTCTAAATTTACTCCATACGATTGCTGTGATCAGTGTATGGCAAAAACGTTTAGCAAAATAAATCCGTTACTCAACCCTAAAACTAGAACCAACAAACTATATTGAGCCATCTTGTTAAACCTGATTCTGTACATGTTCAAAATGCGTTTCTTTCCTCCCATGACAAGATATTTATACTGATATTAAGGAGGCATTATACCATAGCAATGAATTTTGCACTTTAAACTGGACAACTGTTAGTAATATTAATAGCTCCTTTGTTTAAAAAGCGTGGGTCACGGGTTCGATCCCCGGTGGTGACATACTTTTCTATTTCTCTAGTGTTCTATTCAAAACAGACATAATAATAATGCATTTGACCATGTGACCATGCATTTGAATACCCTGTGACCATGCATTTGAATACCCTGTGACCATGCATTAGAATACCCTGTGACCATGCATTTGAATACCCTGTGACCATGCATCTGAATACCCTGTGACCATGCATTTGTATACCCTGTGACCATGAATTTGAATACCCTGTGACCATGCATTTGAATACCCTGTGACCATGAATTTGAATACCCTGTGACCATGCATTTGAATACCCTGTGACCATGTGTAAGCTACACCATCTTTACCGCTTCTAGTGGGGGTGAAAAAACGGAGTCCCTTGGAAGAAAAGGCCGTTAAGCTCAAAAGGTACATTTGATGTTCCACTTTAATTAATCTAACTTAATGAAATATCCTTTGTATTTCTTATTAAAATCTTAGAAGAGACGAATCAGAATACGGGAAACACACAGAATAAAACTGGGAACAGTATCTTTATTACTTTATTATCAGAGAATGCATTTAAAAAAGATAAAGAAAAACGTTTTCACGATAAAA
This sequence comes from Alatinidae sp. Z8VKAUB7J3, assembly GCA_010016025.2. NCBI lineage: Eukaryota > Metazoa > Cnidaria > Cubozoa > Carybdeida > Alatinidae > Alatinidae sp. Z8VKAUB7J3. The sequence goes on from JAAAKM020721499.1 coordinate 23,449,548, forward strand.
GGTCTGTACAGTAACAATACTTTTTTAAGTGAGGTAGTGTCTTAGCAATACAATGGGACTGGTTCCATTCTACCACGTTTGCATCTTACGTTTTAAAGGCAACATTTCTTTTCGTAAAAGTAGTATTGAAATAAGCAATTTTTTAAATCTTTTAATAGCAAGCTAGTTAAGATGTTTTCCAATTTGATGAAACGTTTAACGGAATTTAGTATAAGCTATGACATCCTTGCTTCATCAAGCAAACAAAGAGAAAAATCCACATCGTTCAATTTTTTACTATATGAATATTTAACGAAAATCTCCACATGACAGTGCAAAATGGTCTCAGTTTTATGGAATCGTATAAAATCTCTATAGTTACGGAATTATTGAATCTCTCGATAAAATTGTGGTTATTGCTTTATACACTGCTGTTCTTTCCCATGCACCATGATGAAATGGATTGTTTTTTCTAGCTGTATGATCAGCTTGAGTTGCGACTATTTACTGCATGAGCTGAAAACACATTTGACGTCATGCAAAGGTTGATTAAATTTTCATATGAATTAAATGTAGCGTTTGAATTAAAACACGCTCTGCAGAAAACTAGCAGGGCACTTCAGCGATACTACAGAGGGACTAAAAACTTTAGAATTGAATAACAGGTGAATGAGGCGGAAATACATTTGCTTCAATTGTGTCAAACTTCCCTGCATGATTTGATCAGACGGACTTGGATCGGCAATGGCGGAATGCTCTTTAATGTACTTTTCCCTTTGCATGCAAAGCTCAGCGACCGTAGTGAAACGGATTACTGAGCTCAGGATTTACCGGAAGATGATTTACCGGAAGAGACTCCCAATTGCAGAAAAATAGGTAACGCTCACTTTTGTACAATCCTGCAGCAATAAATAGTCAGGAAAGTTTGGTTTTCAGATGCTGCCAATTTGCTAGGTAGAGGGTTTATCGTGAGCCAGGGTCAACGGTCAACATAGTGTTTTGGTGAAAATCTTGGCAGTTCTAATCTAAACCATTTTCTCAAAGTAGAATGAATGTTGACGACCATTTACTTGTGTTAACTACCTAATAAACTTGAATGGTACTAAAGGATTTATTAGATAAATCATTTAGTAGAAGAGATTTTCTATCGAAGCTTGAAATAAGAGGGAACGGGAGATTATTGAAGAAACTAAATATTTAGACAAGTTTTAGAAAGGTAGGTAAAGAAGAAAACCGATAATTTAAAAACTCAGTTTATAGTTCCTTTGGATGGATTTGCGGATGCCGTGAATTAAGTTATTTTGCTGGCCTTGTATATTGTTCGTGAATGAAAAAAGTGTGTGGACAGGAGAAGGCTACTCAGATCTAAGCAATTTATACACAGCTTCCAAGCGATATAAACCGCAAATGCCACGCGAAATTATGATTTTAGACTAGACCGACTATTGGCTATACAGTCATACTTTAGTACGTCGAGTCGATGGTTGATTTGGGACGCCATTCTGCCATTTCTGAAAATGGGATTCCAGAGGCTAAAACATGTGACGTAACGTGTAACATACAAATTGCGTTACATTTCAACCAAATGGAGAAAGTATAATAAAAATTATCCAAAAAGCAACGCTTAAGAGGTCAAACTTCTACGTTGAGAGTAAAGATTTGTAAAATTATCAATTTTAACAGATCATTTTAGTTAGATTATTGTATAACGGTTTTTTGTTACCGATCATTTGTTACGCATCTGGTGTTACAAGTGATGTTTATCACGGATGGGAAACTACCCTTAAATCGCCAAACAGACTAACTAACAAACAACGGGCAATTAGAGCAGCCAAGGGCTACTTCTCTCAATTTGGCATAACGCACGCTCAAACGCTCAACCGGGCCGCCTCTAACATTTCATGATTGGTTCATAAACTATGTAACCCTATTCTGCTTGGTCTTTTTCTCTCAGATTCTACTTAGAAGACAGTGTCTCTTGGGAGCCACGTGTTTCCTTCACAACGTATTCCCACAGTTGCTTCCAACCGGCTTACTCTTAGTATTATCCTTTGGTACCAAATTGTTGTCGATAGATTCGTTCACGTACTGTGTTCTACGTAATGTACATGCGTTACTATCAGCTAGTGTCAAAGCGCAGATTTAAGATTAGCAGAGTAGGTAGGGCTATACGCGTGGAAATAGCATTGATTTATCAGGAAAATTGTTGCTATCGATGGACCTGTTATCAGTAGACCTGTTATCAGTAGACCTGGTATGGGTGGCCCTGGTATCGGTGGACCTGGTATCGGTGGACCTGGTATCGGTGCCTTGTATTAGTGGACATGGTATCAGTGGATCAGGTATTGATGGACCTGGCATTGGTGGCCCTGGTATCAGTGGCCCTGGTATTGGTGGACCTGTGGTGTCGACTTTTCAATTGTTGCTTTTAAATTGTATGGTGCTGATATTTTTAAATGGGAAAATAAGGTTTTGGATAGCGCATGGTACAATCAACCTTCTTCTTCCCCCTAACCCTATAAAAGATGCGCAAAAAAAGCCTCAGTTCGAAAGATCATCAAAATTAGAACACTATTATAATATAGTCACCAAGGAGGGGCGTCTGAAGATTTACGGCTGCTCCATGGCAGCGATCCCCTACCTAAAAGAAGGTGATATATTTCACCTAACAAGGGTGCGTGAAGATACGCACCTTGAAGCAGGATCCATGAGGTATGTGTTTGCTTTGTTTGGTTTCTATGTCGCTGTTGTTGCTTTACAGATTGCGACTATAATAGGAAAGTCGCCTCTGTGACTTTGCCGTCACAACCACATCCCAACTTTACTCCCTAGTACGGCCAATCTCCTTAGGGTTTATATCTTTCAAAGAGACATTAAAGCATCATCGAGAAGAGAGGATTTGAAATGTTAGTCTTGAAACGGACACGAGAGAAATAGAAAATATGTCACCGACGGGGATAGAACCCCGTGACTCACGTTGCGTGCGCTCTACCAACTGAGCTAGGTGACTTCCGATGTTAACGCTCTCTATTTCTCTAGTTAACACGTTAGGTCCCAAACATCCACCAGTAGGCATTGACATCCAGCTCAACGCAATTGGAAACCAGCCTCTCTGCGCCAACATACAAACAGTGCTCATGAACCCGAACATTGCATCAGTGCAAACGAATGCAGAGGGTGAAAAGCAGGTAAATTCCGTAACGCCGTAGCTTTGTCGTAACTTCGTAACTAACGTTGTAAAGAGCTTGAGTGAAAGTAACCTGTCGTAATTTCGTACCTAACGTCGTTAAGTACTCGAGTGTAGGCTTTATGACTATCTGTAAGGGTAAAAAGGAATAAAATTACCTGAACACGAGAGGTGGTTACTGTCGACTGGGAGGTGTTGGGGTTTTCTAGGTTCTCTTAAAAAGACACAATTGTAAGTCAGATTGCAACAGCCTTTCCTTGCCTGGTGTCAATCTTCACGATTAAGTGGCAAAGCAATACCGTTTGTATTTCGTTAAATCATCAAGCGACTCAAAGAACCAGGTACCCGTATTTATTGTAAAGAGAGTATTACCTTGAAGGTGACGAGACTGAAAAGGCCTACAGGTGTCTCGGCACCTTTTCAAAGATGTATTTCAACAGAATAGCTATTGTGGTGTGGTCAAGGTCAGTTATGGGTAGAAAAATCAACCTTTTTTTGTTTGCCTACGAATACAATCATTAATGGACCTCCCTCAAATGGTGAAGTGTGTAAAAGTTCATTGTAATAAGCAAGCATGACGTAATATGTTCTTGTTTGAGTTGCTCTTTACTGATGTCATGAGAAACAAAAATGGAAGCCTCGAGATTTATTCGTTCTTGGACAAGTAGGAGTACAAGTTTAAAATTTCGGGACGGGGGAACAAGGAAGCAGAGGGGGCAATACCCTTCCAAAAATTTGCCAAATTTCAATTTTATCGATGACCACTTTTCAATTTTATGAAAATTGAAATTGATTGCGACAAATATTGCGTCACATTCACAGCAACATACGCATATCGACACGAAACACCCCTTTCTACACAATGAGCAAAGGCACCTTAATGGAACGTGACAAAATAAATTTAAACCAAGCCAAATCTGCCTTCCTTTCCCCCGTCCCTGTTAATAGTCGAAGTGATGAATTGTCGCAAGATCGATTGTCAAAGTGGTGAATTGTCGCAAGATGGATTGTCGAAGTGATGAATTGTTTCATGACGGATTGTCGAAGTGATGATTTGTCGCACGGTGGATTGTCAAAGTGATGATTTCTCGCTTGGTGGATTGTTGAAGTGATGATTTGTCGCATGATGAATTGTCCAAGTGATGGACTGTCCCGTGATGAATTGTCGCGTAATGAATTCTTGCATGGTGGATTGTCGAAGTGATGATTTGTCGCATGATGGATTGTCCAAGTCATGGATTGTCCCGTGATGAATTTTGGCGTTATAAATTGTCGCATGGTAAGTCCGTGAAATTGTGAAGACAGTGAGCATATACAGAGAACCACTTTGGAGCAACCTGTTTATTTGAAAGTAAAAATACAGAATATAGAAATTTTACTCATCTGTTTCATCATAAAAATCTATTTTTCATGTATCCAACTGTCTACAACGTTTCAAGTCTAGGCCTTTATGTATGGTTAAAATTATTATGACTAATTGTGAGTAGATTTTGCTCGTCCTTTTTCAAAGAGTTTGCCAAATTCTGTGTAGGATCCTTTTAAACACCTTACCAGATTATTAAGAGAACTCAACATTTAGTCCAATCTGCTGGTTTCAAGGTAGAGGAGGGGTGTAAATCATTCGGTCTATGGTTAAAATTGTTAAATGTGTTTGCTGACTACCTTACGTACAAGTTACAAATCGAGTGGTTTTTTCGTAAAGCCCACTCATATGTACCAATGCACTAGAGAATATGGCACAGAGATTCTCGACATAACTATATATTTCGAAAACACACGCTCAGGAATAGTACTGTACGTTTGTACGCTAGCTTGTTTTTAGCTGTGGCGAAGCCAGGTTTGAAGACATGGTGAGGCTAAATAGTGTACGAGGCCCGTAGGCAGAAGGGGGTGTTTTAGTGGGCCACGCCCACTCCATTAAATTTTGATTCCTGTTGAGATATAGTTAAAGAACTCTTTGAAATTGGATGTGGTAATCTCTCAATCAAAGACCACTTATGAGCAGTTGGCCCTATTTTGAAACTAGCCCAAATACAAAGCAACTAGCCAGCAAACAGGCTCGTAAATAAATAGGAGCTGGGGCGTCCAAGGGCAATGCCCCACAATTTCGACTACCAGGCAGAGAAAATTGAATGTGATCTGGCTAAACTTTAGCAATCAAAGTCTAGCAAAAAGCAGTACTTTTGAATACTACAGGAATATGTTTGTCCAAAACAGCAATTTAGGCTACTTAGCAACTAACTTGACACTTAATTTGATGTTGCCAGGTTTTTCATGCGTCTTGTCGACCAACATTTTGACCCTTTTACTCCCTAAAATGTTTTTATATACCCCCTAAAACACCTTTTTGTTCTCGATTTCATTAATGTATCCTATTTTTCAGTGAAAAAGTACAGCTTAATTGTATTTTAGATACTTCTTATTACATTGAAGTCTATAATGAATGTAAAGCTCCAAAAATACACCATTTCCTTAATAAAGGAGCTGTTTCTTGGCACGAAAGTTATCAAAATATGACCCCCCCTGAAAATGGCTTTCCCGGGCATATTTTACTTAGGACTTTTTTTTGGTACAAATGTATGTTATGAAGTCTTCAAAAGTGCATTTGAAAATTCTTTTGCAATTTCCCTGATTGGGTTTTGCATATATACTAATTTTCAAAAATTCGTTTTGCACCAAAGGGGAGCTCCTACCTAGAATTGAAACAATGTAGTCACAATTGTTATTGATCTTCTAAGACCACATCTTAACCTCAAACTTTTATGCTCTCCAAATGATTTCATTGAAAGGAATGTTGCATATGTGCTAAAGCCTATACAGGTGCACAAAACATAATATTGTTAGGAGAATCTAAGTAAATCACCTTAGATAAAGTCTATATCATACAAAAACAGAAAATGAAGCAAAATGGATAGATAATATGCTATTTCAAAGATAATTTACCTTCTTTAGGTGCACTCCATGGGATAAAAAAATCTACTTACCTTGAAAAAATTCTATCAAACATACTTCTTGGTTAACTGTCCACACACGTGAGGCCATCTCATCGATCAGTTTTGGACTCTTCTATGCGTAAGCAAGTTTTTTTTAGTGTAGTATCTGAGCTACTTTGCTACGAGATTTGCAACGTATGAAAATTTCGAAGTGATAGCAGGCAAAATATCTTACTAAGAAACCTAAGTCAGAACTGTCATATATATATGCATGTATGATTAATCAATAGGGGAAAGGTAAGAGCAAATTACTTGCACTATTTTACGTACATTAGTGAAAGAAGTACACTGCCTTACACAACACGATCGGCATTAATGTAAACTGGTGGACGCATACAGCAAACTCACAATTGTATGGTAAGCTCCCTCTGTTGGGAGATAAGATTGCGGCAAGGAGAATGCAGTTAACTGGACATTGACACCGGCATGCGAAGTCGAGTCCCTATAAGCTTTCATTGTGGCAGCCGAACTTTAGACACTGCACCAGAGGACGACCAAGTCTCAGCTACGTGGATGTTTTAACACAAGACATGGATAGAGTCTTGTCAGCAGAACTCGGTGCATTGATGGAGGACGGAAACATTTGGAGGAAACATGCGATTGATCATCTTAGGGCGACCAAGTAGGTAAGTGAGGCTGTTGAAGCATAAATGGCATGTTTTATCTTACATTGTAGAGATAATCTGACACATTAAAGTATTTGAGGAACATGATCCTAGGAATTATTTGTAATGTATTATGGACTCAGAGTGAAAAGGAGGAATGAAGTGACAACAGGAATTACCCTGAAGTGGTGGTTCTATTCTTTTTTCTATAGCTGTGTCGTCAACTGACACTGATATTATTTTGAAATTTAAAGTTAATATATGATACAACCTATACCTTTATGTGACATTGCATTTGTTTGTGCAATTCTAATAGCCAATCTAATTTCTCGTCCATAAATACAGCATAGCCTTGCCACATTATTGCTAGTTTCAGTACAAGTTCTGAAAAAATCTCTGTTTCAAAGCTAAAATTTTGTCGCTGTTATATGTGACGAAATGAAAGTTCTTATCTCTATAAGCTTTCATGATGCGCAACTTTTACTTATAGTTCAAGTTATCCCGATATACTGCTCTTAGTGTCCCAACTTGATAATACTGCTCACGATGAAGTTGACATTACGGTACGCTTCAGCTTGCGGAATTACGGGTTTCGTATGCAATATCCTGTATTGCGGTAGCTGCGCGTACAATATGCAACCTATTGGACAACTTCTTTGGGAGACATCAGCCACGATTCCTCTGTTATTGAAATTCTGTTAATCAAAATAGCCGTTGAGAAATGACAGCATGAAGGAAACTTAATAAGTTGGCAGATTTACTCTTAAAGCTTCGCGGGACAAATAATGGAAAGTAACAGCGAGAGATAACTAAGACCGATCAGGATCACCTTGGATTACATGAGGTTAACCAACTTTGGCTACTTGAGTTTACCATGGATTACTTGGAACTAATTATGATTTGTTAGGATTACGTACTGATTAAGTTAAGTACTGATAAAGGGTTAAGTACTGATGTACTGATGTACTGATGTACGCCAACGCTTGCCTGTATGCTATTTATTTCACTCTGAGAGGGCATAACGGGCTTAAATTAGGGGGTGTCATCCTGCACGGTGCACTCTTTACAAGATTCTTATTCTGCTGTGATACAGTCTAGTCCCAAACTTACTATTAGATATCAGCCCTTCCACCACAGGGCCTGTTTGCTTTTAGTTCAATCTTTGCTCTTTTCCCAATTTTAACAAAATCAAATGGTGCACTGGAAATTAGTGCATAACAGCCCGTTTACTGCCTGTTTTGGATCCCATTTTGCTGTTGTGAACTTGGCTATAATGCAGTTATGGCACATGCTTGATTTGAAGCTGCAAGACAGGCTGTGGATGAAAACTTTCTTACATCTACTCTGTAGTGATGACTATTTGATTTGCAGGTCCAAGTGAAAGAAAACACCATGGCATCTCTCTGCGGAACAGAGGAAATGTGTTTGTCACTTGCATTTGCACTGTGCTTCTTTATGGCAGTGAAATGAGGCCACTCTCAAAAGTGGATCTTTGTCTTTTGAAAAGATGTGATCATGCAATGATTTGATGGATTTGAGGTGTGAAACTCGTGCAGCCTCATACCACTTGAGAGGACTTGAGAGGCAAGCTTCAAATTCCAAACATTGAGCATGTTTTGAGGTGCAACAGGCTGCGGTTCTTTGGCCACCATTAGGGAGGTTTAGATCCACGACGAGTACGAGTACGAGTACGAGATTACCACCGCGCACACCTTCTGCGCACTTCCCAAAAACAACGAATAGAAGACGGAGTGAATGTATAAATATTTAAGAAAATGGTTCTCGGCAAATCGTCACGAGAAAGATGTCACTCCAGGCAAGCAGAGCTGATAAGGCCTAATTAACAGTCAGTAAACTTCCTTGATACAACCAATTTCTAGTGCTTTGCAACCTCGGTCAAGGCCTATAGTTATAATTTTTGGGTGTTTTCTGGGATGGTGCTCGGATAACCGTTCCCATCCCTAACATTTATGAGTTCTTAAGTTTCATACCATCGATTTGTAAATGTCCATCTAATGATATGCTCACACTCTTAATCATCCTTCAAAATTACAACTTGTTTTACGGACAAGGCGAGAATTTGCATTTGGGAATCTTCCTTCATACTTTTTTGTTTCTTTGCTAACAACTGGGATAAAATCAGGAGTTCCTTCAAGCTGCCTTGCTTGTTCTCTCCTCTTTTTAAGAGCAAAAATAGTGGCAGCATCAGGTATAAACCCAGAGCTAAGACCAGCCTTTATTGTATTAGCAGTAACTGAATCAGATTCTTCATCATCGCTGTCAACAGCACCTGTCTGGATTGACGATGAGCTCTTAGTGCCTGGTACTACATTATTACCACTTGACCTTGTGGAAAACTCTGATGGTAAGCGCACAGAATCCCTTCCTGTATCTATTGCACCGTCCTGTTGAACACCAGAGTGTTCTTTCTTTTTATATTGCTTTTCTGTGTTCTCCTTGGCCTGCATCTACGACTCTAGTTCTTCTTCCTAGTATGTTTCTTCCACTGCCTCTCTAACGGGATTTCCCTCATCCATCCTCCTTACATACTCATCCCATCTCAATGCGAATCTACCTCAACTACAGAGGAGGAACGTCCTCTGTACCTCAACTTCTTGATGATGTCATTCACCCCTATTTTTCCTATGATGTTTAGCCTACACTTTATTTTCTATATAAGCAACTCAGTTGCTTAAGTGTGAGGCCTCAATTTGGTCCAAAATCTAAGCAACAAGCTAGAGTTAAATGATTCTTCAATATCCTAGGAAATGTAGTAGTAACACGATACATTTTATTTTTTTGTATTAATTTCATGGCAAATCACCACTTAATGCATATGTTTGAGTATACCTTGAGAAAACGATTAAGATGCCTTCACGGAATGCCAATTACTGTAAAATAGTAACAGAAAATGTGTTGGACAGAGCTTTATTCCCTGCTGTAAATTCTGGTAAAAACTGGTAAAAGACTCAAGACCCCAATATGTCGTTGTCCTACCAGAGATTCAGCTTGCTCTGGTTGTTTGGCGCTGGAGTACTACTAGAAGTTTCCCCCCTGACCCTACATTGGCTACATTACCCTATAAATTTTATTTAAATACGAATACATTATCGATGATTTTGGAGGGGGGGGTGCAGATCTGTATTAGCGCCCAAATGTCAACAGCTAGCTACCGGTATGGGCCTGATTTTCCGATGTGATCGCCTATCGGACAGAGTATAAGTTAACAAAATTATTCCGCATAAAAACCAGTGGTTCAGTGGAATAAGTTTAGTCCTAAGAAAGTTTAAACACCGAGTTGCGAAAGCCTTGAGAACCTAATACCCAAGTTATCGAAAATTACTACCAATACGGAGTACTTACCACACTAGGCTAGCAAGAAGACATGATGATAGGCAAAGCATGATAAAGATTACAGTTAATATGATTCGAACGAGCATTTTGTACACGGGCATTTGGCGGCAAGTTCATCACTTTGGGGGAAACTCCTCGGACAAGAGATTCTGTGACGTCATCCCTTTAGTACTCGATTTATCAAAGCAGAATCGTTGTTCAACCTTTATACATACTTTATACAAACATTCTCAAATATTTGGCTCCTGGATAATGTACCAATGCCTTTAATCGACGTAGCACAAGCTATAATTATCAACACGTAACTACATGACTAATGCTTCTATTCCTAAGTCTCCACTATTTTCACCTATGCATATGCCCTTTGACACTTCTCATTAAAGTCAAAGGTCATTCAAAGAGCCAGGTGGAACTACAGGAATTTCTTAATCAAAGACCCCTGATACGCAATGGGGCACATTTGGAACTATCCCAAATGAACAGTTAAACCCAAGAACAAATTAACTTGTAAATAAAGGACAGATGGGCTGTACAGGGACTAAGACTCAAGTCATGAGGTAGGACGCACCGACCTGGAACGACCCTTTTTTACGAGCCAGGGGGAGAATATGCAATTACTGAGAACAACTACCATTCTCTTTCAAATACTATGAACTATGACACCATGGCCCTTACCGGTGCGTAGAGCATATGTCTAGCAACAACAACATTCCTGTATCGAAGCAAATTCTGAGGGATTCAAGATACCAATTTTGAGAAGCATACAATATTTATCCAGACGCCTGGCTGTTCCAAGTCCCCCTTCCCCAGGAAAGGACATATTCAGCAGATAACAAAAGCACTTTTCCATGTCGGCCTTTTATGCTTTCATACGCGAGATATATACCATTAATTCATCATCAGTGACATCAATGTGATTTCTTAGGCAGGAAAAATGGAAGAACTCACGGCGGCAAATGCTTCGGTGGAATAAGTCCAATTTAGACATAAAGGACATTATCCCACTCTTTGCTTTCACCAAATCAATCTTATTTCCTTGGAGCTGCATAATCAAACTGTTACACTTCTGGAATGTGGGTACTTTTCCAATGGTTCAAATGTTTACAAAGAAAAGCAGTTTACCTCCTTTTAACGTATATCAGTACAAATGAACTTCAGGTGCGATCCTATAATATCTGTGGTATATGTTGGTTATAGTTTCATTTTCTGACAGTCGAATAGGCCTTTAGTTTGGAGGCCTTCAGTCCTGAAACATACTCGGCTCACACATCGACATAAGGAGAAGAAAAAATTTGAGAATTATTGGTACCCAGCAAATATTGGAAGCCTCCTTCCCCCCGTCAGACTAACTCTGAGCGTTTTTATTTATCCTCTTTAGTTAAGCTCCTTCGGAGATATTCAACCTTGGCCAAAGCCATAAATTTCGAACTGAAGTGGATACCAGAGGGTTTCTAGTTCAGCTACTCGTGTGATTATGGTCAAATTTGAAAATAAACGTGTAACAGGTCTGCCTCTAGTGCTATCAATAGCTGTGACTATGGTTTTAAGTCTCAAGAAGGCCAGCTTTCGTGTTAACAGACGTAGTTGCTCTCAACAAATAGATTGTCAGTGCTACACGGGGATATTTACACCGGATTACTCGTATGGTACAGTGAGCACTTTACTACTGGGTAACACTGTTCATTGCAGTTACCAGATGATTTAACTTATTTCGGCATATCGTTGGCAAAGTTTAAAGTCTTTGAGATTATCCTCCTGACAGCCTATCAAGGCTATCCATAGCAATAGTGATGTGTAACTGGAGTTAAAGCAGACTATACATTTTATACAATTTGGCGCTACCAAGTATGCTTAATGAAGAGAGGAGAAAGTGACAGGAGACTCTCTAAACACCAGTACCGTAGCCAGGGGGATGCTTGGTATCCTTAGCATCCTCTAGAAGTGGACTTCAAGGTAAAATAGCATCCCCTAGTTCATGGTCGTCTATCCTAGAGTTTTGAAATTGTGTCAGAGCATTTCTCAGACTTGTTGAATACCCTGCTTCATATATCTTTTCCAAGATATCAAATCTACACACCTATTTCTATTAATATCAAATTAAGATGTCAAAAAACAACAAATTGTCTTAATAGAAATATTGCAATGGTGATTGAACCATGAACAGCCCACCTGTGGTTTTAACTGTCTTAAGGGTGGCGTTTGAAACATGAATTTCAAGATATTTACATTCTGTCCTATAAAAATGCCCCTTCTACCGGTCATATGCGGTGCTAGGTAACATTTTGATTTATTTTCCTTCTACTTTATAAGTTAGTAGACACCACATCGATGTTGATTTGGGGGGAACATTTACTTCACTCCAGACAGAATCACAATTATCTTGAGACCACAAACTAGCAACTGGAAAACGCTGAACAAATGGAGCTGATTTGTTATTTCATAAGACTGGCAGGATTATTGCTGATTTCGTTCATTCCACGAGCCCCTAAGTATGCGAAGATGTACTTTATACTATAACAGCGTTTTCGCCAAGTTTTAAAGCCTCAAAAAACTTAGCACTGACCTCGGTGCCCCAGGAACTATTTTCCCAATCATGGTCACCCGTACGTTTAAATCAGTGTTTCTAAACCTTTTAAGCGGCGCCGCCCCCTTAGAGGCTTCTGGGTTGATCGAACGCCCCCCAAGCCCCACCAACCCATTTTCCGCGCCCATTTTCGTTATTTTGAGGACTAGATAGTAAAAGCAATTACTTCAGAACGGCAGAGAGAGTGGAGGGTGGAGTGGAGTGCTGCAGTTCACTGAGATGCTTCTGTGTTTCTTCAGCTGCCTGGTCTAGTTTTATGGCCTTTGACAAATTCAGGTCAGCTTGTCATCCGTTCACGTAATTTGGTATCAAGAATACCACAAGTGATAAGACCGCGTATCAAGGAGTCTCGAAGTGTAGTGAATTCACAATATTCACTTAATCTGCGTAATTCCGCTACAAATTCTATAAAAGATTGGCCTGATACCTGCTTACAGGTGAAAAATTTGTGCCTGAGCATGGTGATGTGCTTTTTTGGGCTACAATGGGCCTCAAAGCACGTGAGAATTGATAAAACTATCCAAATAATGCTAAAATAGCCTACTGCCATATCCCTACTAACCTGTTACTGTAGACACCTTTGCTTTGCTGATTATTCCTCTCTCTTTCAATGTCTGCATTGTTCATTTTGGCCAGCTTTCCCAAATTGTAAATGTAAACAGCATCTTTGCCGAGTTTCGCTCCTCATGGCAGGCCTTCATTTTATCGATGCTTCTGCAATGTAATAAATATACACGAGATTTCAGTAGCGCTATTGTCATTTTTCCGTGATCAGATGCCTTTAGGGACGGCTCTTAAAAATTCCAAGCCTATTTAAACAACGAGTCATTTTGCTTATGATGTAATGAGCTGTGTGTAATTGACGTTGTACTTTACGTCAGTTGTTACGCATTGGAGCGAAATATGCAGTGAAAAATTGCCTTTTAATAGTCACTGTGCTGTTATCACAGAGTTAAAGGCGAGGAATATTTCAAGGTAGTAGCCTCTTCCATGGACTTAACGTCTTAACTATCTACGGAAAGAAATGTACATATAGTATTTTTCAGTAGTTGATTTAGTCAAGTAGTAGCATTTTAAAACCTTTCAAGTTAGCATTATATCTGAAACATGATAAGGCTGTAAGAAACGCTAACATAGCGGTAACTATATTAGCAGAGTTGATGCAATAGAACACTTTTCAATAGTGGCATCCTGTTTCCTTTCTTCCTGTGCAGAAAGGCGACGTTTCTATCAAAGTTCTTACTTTGGGATTGGTACTAATTTAAAAACGGTATTTTTTATTTATTCGTTTATTTGACTTCTTTAAAAATCACTTCCTATCAAAACACAAGATTCTACAAACTAAACTACACACTACGATAAAAATATTATGACTTCACAGCTCCTTAAGTCTTTTGATGACGTGCTTTGCCAATACCACGTGTTTGACTTGAGCTATTATATTTGTATCCGAGTGCTAATTTGAGAACTCTGGATAACATCATCATGTTTGATTTCTTTCCAATCTCTCATTACCTTCAGTCTCCCTGATAAGCGACGATTTACGTCCCGTCTGGCAACAAATTATCTTAGTAGACACGGAAGAGAGACATACTGTTGGGTGCCTAATAGACGTGCCCTCCGCTAAATAATTTTTCAAAAATTTTCCGCCGTGGACATCCATTTCTAACCCCACCGCCTATTTCTTGAGGAGGTACTTTGGCGGGAAAGTAGAAAGTCTCTATTATAATACGGAAGTCACACATTAAAAGACGATTGTGGACTTTTACGAGGCTTCAAAGTCTTAAGACTCGCATTGCATGTTAGCTATAATCTATAGCTAACATGTGTAATCTGATCTATAATATAAGATCTTGTTACACAGAAAAGCACATCGGTCAGACGGCAGAGATGAGAGCTGCGTTGGAAGGGGTTGTTAGAAAATAGAGCCTCCCTAGAATTACGTATTTGGTCATACGTCAAACTCAAAACGAGGCCCGCGTTGTTAGTATATAATTAGCATTGATTGCTTGATCAGTAGTAAAGCGAAGGTGTTAGGAGCAGGAGTTCAATAGTCATATCGAAATAATGTTATTCAAAGGAGTTCATATAAATGTATAGTCTTAATCGGTCGTAATAAATTCTTGAGTTCAATTAAATACTCTTATTGTCGAACCAAACTCTCGAACAGGGGTAGTTCATACACTATAGGTATACAATCAAAGAAGAGTTATGGAAATGTAGCATGGAGGACAATGCGGTCATTGCACTATGATTCTGCACCCAAGAGTCCTCTTAATATTGGATAAAAAAGGAACTGGCATCGCTTGCTTTTTTCAAAATTACAAAGATACATTTCACTGTGATTTGTTACGGGTTCCTCAACGCCGATCATCTACGCATGCAATGACAATTGTTGGCTTAGGTCAATTATGAAATATTGTGCAAGAGTTTTAAGGTTTAAAGCAATTTTACAGACGACTTCCTCCGTTCAAGGGGATGAGCGTACTAATCCACATCAAGGTTGATAACCACAATTAAAAGAAGAATCAGTTGGAGAATCTTTAGTAGAACAGTGCGGTACAGAACGATAGACTTAGAGAAAAGCAGGGAGTGCACTTTTCCAGTTTCTTGATTCCGTGGAGGGTGTGCGAATAAACGCGAGGAGAGTGCATTTGAAGCGTTCAACTCGGTAAAATCTTGAAGCCATTAAGATGTGACTTTCCTATGTGTAATGTTATGATTCTTAAAATAGGATGAAAATTCATGAGGAGTAAAATAGGAGCCATTGTCAGAAACCAGTATCTCGCGATAGCCATAATGGCAGAAGATTTGATGCATGTAGTTAATGATCTTCTCTGAAGTTGTTGATTTTAGAATAGCTGCTGGCCTGAAAACACAACAGTTAATTCAAAGAATTTGTCCGAAATTTGTCTGAAATGTTACGCTCCAATTTTCTCGTAGCCAATGTATGACGAGAAATCTCAGATTTGGTAGGACTTTAGGTCTGACGTACCGCCCAAACACACTAAATCAGAGCAGATTTGAGACAAGATAGGCAGAGATTATGCAATGCCTAAAGCTATCTAGTACCATGTAGCGTCGTAGATACTCGTTATTTCGGCAGACAAGAGGTTACCCATCGGGTTTTAAAAGAGATCAATGATCTTCAAAAAAGTACAGCTTGTGGAGCAACCGCAGCTTGGTAATTGCACAAATAGAATTCCGGTCGCATGATACATCTTAGTTGAAATAATATCCAGTTTTTGTTGATTATAGGAATTTAAAACTTTGTTTTCGGCTGAGGATAGTAGGCTGTTATACGACATCATCTGAGGAGTGCGACAACTTCTGCGTTCAATACATTTTGCCTAGTTAGTGACTTCAGCTCTCGAAGAACATTGGTTTTGGAAACATTTCAAAGAGAAAGAGAGGGATTGGTTTAGGGATGACTCCAATGATCACTATACAAATGATAGCACTAGTCAATACCATTGGAAAGTATTGGATGCGACAAAGTAATAACGCTGGCAAAAACTGTATGACTTTTGCAGTAAGTCAGCTTTAGACAGATAAACAGGCCGGATGGCCGTCCTTCCATGGTCTAGTCACATGGCGCAAAGAGGCTGGTCTTGTAACTGGCCAGATCCAGAGCTTCTAGCTTGCTGAAAACGTATATCATACCCTGTAAATTCATTGTGATTGCAGTGAGATTTATAAATTGTATTGGATGAAAGCAATAAATATTTGGGTCCGTATTCAGAGGGGTAGCTTAGGTTAGAGGTAACTTAGATTAAGGATAGCTTAGTTGAAAAATTTTTATTGTTGTAAGCTCAAGACATTCTACTGGTCATAGGACCACTTAAAGGATGGTTAACAAAACGATATATGTTTAGTTGCAGCCGACATCCTACAGATATTTTAGCCAATCTTGACAATGCTGACAACATCAAACTGTTTAAAAATTCAATCAAAGTTGCACAGAATCTCCTCATCTGAGTTGAAAAGTCTTCTCAGGATATCAATCTCTTTCTAAATGCACCAAAGATGAAACACATGCACTCAAATCCTTTCCCCTCTTAAAACCTGAGAGAATAGCAGTAAGAGAATTGGTGCCTACACCAAGATGCTACATTCAGTACACAACATTTCTTAAAGATTTGTTCAATGAACAAGTACCCGTACAGTTCCCTACTACCCAGGAAACCACTGCATGAACCTCTACTGTTGTTGAATGTGAAAAACATTTGCTACCTGGGTAGTGCCATGCCTAGCAATGGGTCCTTTGATGAAGAAATTATTCAACGCATTTCAAAAGCCAGTGTTGCTTACGGCCGCCTGACAGAAAGACTATGGAAGCTCAACACAAACGTTGGCATATACAACACAGCAGCGATGTCTTCCCTGCTTTACGGATATGAAACATGGTCACCATACAGACGAAACATACGCCAACTTGAAGTATTCCGAGACGCTCATCCGTTCTAACGACGGGAAACTCCATCATTTTGGATATGATTCTGTTTTCTAAACAGTTACCTGCCTTCCATGGTAAAAAGACATTTTAAATTGCGTTGCCTCATGTGACGTGGCCAAGCAAGGAATGACATCCGGCCTGTCTATCTCTTCAAACTCCATTAAAGTCAGAAAGCATCATCGTGGATCACGGACTTGATTTCCGGTGGTGAAATATCTTCTATTTCTCTAGAGTCTTTTAAAATTGGCATTTCAAATCCTCTCTTCTCAACGATAGAATCTTGATGTGCTTTAGGCTCAGCTACAGCGAATGCAAATGGTAATACGCTGGTCAGATTTTCGTTTCACATATGATAAGCAAGGTTAGAACTCTTTACCGACAGTTTTTTGCACTTTAAGACAAGGGAAACTGGGGGCGTCCAATGTATTACAGATTGATGATGAATCTCATAGATACAAATTGACAATATCCAAGTATTCGGGAACGGCGGGAGATGCTCTTGCTTTCCATAATAACATGAAGTTCACTACAAAGGACCGTGATAACGACCAATATCTTTATAATTGTGCTCAAGAATATAATGGAGGTTTTTGGTTTAAACATTGTCTTTAGGCAAATCCTAATGGAATTTATCCAATAGGTTATCAGAACGATGCCCAGTTTATTTCTTGGCATCCCCTCAACAACCGCCACGGAGACATTCGTTTTATCGAAATGAAGTTTCGGAGAATAATACCAAGTATTTATCTACAGAGGAACTCTAAATATTTGGAAAATATGACAGCATTTTGGGAAAAAGACGACAGGAAATTGGTATGAACACCATCCAGATGCAGTGACAGAAGCGGGAGAGGCTACAATATTATGGGATTTTAGTATCCATACCGACAGAGCAATAAAAGCACACAGGCTGATATTGTTATTAAAAATAGGAAATACCAAACCTGCCTTTTAATTGATATAACTGTTCCATCTGATCGTAACATATTCGTAAAAGAATTTGAGAAACTATCAAAATATAAAGATTTTGATATTGAAATTAATAAATTATGGAACATGAAGACTAATATAGTGCCTGTGGTAATCGGAGCTTTGGGAATGATAAATTTAGCACTTTTAAACAAAAATTAATATTTTCCAGCATTTTGTAGTTTGTTAATCAATCTAGGTCCATACTAGAAAGTACCAAAAGTATACATTTTCAGCTTCTATATTATTAAATGAGCAAATATATTTCTCCCTTCATTTGAAATATGGGACTTGTGAAAAAAGACGTATTCTGGATTTCACACAATTCTCTGAAGAAGTGCTGACATCAGCAGAATTTTCAATATTTTTTTTCAAAACCTTTTTTCTGAAACTTCAGATGATGCTCTAGGAGTCCACTAACTTTCAAGTTGTTGGTTACTCATGTCAATTTTAGGCAGGGGATAATTTACCCTTTTTTAGTTAATGCATGTTTTGATTTCGGCTCTCCGCAGATGAATAATTAAAAAGAAATTTGTATATTTATTTCTTTGGCTAAATGGCTTTCTCATAGTATTGATCGAACGATTTCCTGAAAAAGGAGCGGAGGAGGAGGCCCAGTTGCCCTCCAATTTTTTGGTTACTTAAAAAGGCAACTAGAACTTTAAATTTGTTACGAACGTTTTCATTAGTAAAAGTTATACGTAACTTACGAATTAGCTTACGTAATGAACTTCTATATTCGTATGTTTTTTATACGTAAATGAGGGGGTTTGCCCATTCGTCAATACCTCGCTCTTTATACTAAAGCTTAATGGTGTATTCTCAACTGACATTGAGCGCCTTAAATGTAGCGTCATAGAATGGTGACTCAATAAGCATCCTTGGATTTTATGCAAACTGGAAATTTATTGCCCACATATCAACTATTCAAGGGCAGATGTTGATGCGTGAATAACAGTCAGTTGGATACTATAGTCTTTGTATGCAACGATTACCACTTTTAGGTATTTAGGTATCTGTACCCTTGCTGGAGACAGATTTCGTACCCTACCCAGTCCCCTAGAATGAAGGTTGAAAATAGTTGTAGACTTTCCAAGGTAAAAAGTAAGATGGAGTACCATCTACAAAATGCTATCTAGGAATGAAATACAAAAGAGCACTATGACCAAAGTTCAATCCCCGACGGTGGAGAGCTCCTTGAATCGCTTATTGAAGCCTTAAGGGGTCCACAGATGCGCAATAATATTGACAATGATATTGATAAAGCTGTATATTGACAACATAATTGATTGTCCGTGTTTCATGATTGAGATATTGCTCAATATATTGACAACATCATAATTCGTAGATATTTATCAACGATTTGTCAATGTTATTGAATAATCTGTGGCCACTCGTCAATATCTTGCTCAATATTTTAGTTTAATCTCTTGTTTTCTTGATGATTGAAAGGGAAGAGTTCTGAAAACTAGCTGTTTCTGAGAATATACTATGCGTGACGTCTGAGGTATAATTATAGTTGAGCAAAAAACTTAGAAACTTGGTCGCTGATCTTTGTTGTTCCTTGAGCATCAAACCTTAATATCCTCTGTTGAGATTATCCTTATGCTTGCATTTTTCCGGCTCTTGAGTAGAATAGAGCCACTGTTATTGACAGCACCCTTGGAACCCCTAAAAACTGATCCCGTTGCCCAAGGGGCGCAAGTACTCCTAGTTAAAAGCCACTGCTTTAGAGAGACAATATGTTAATGGTAACTGTGCACAAAAGGGGTTAGCTTTAGCTTTAGTATTGCTTTCAAACTGTAAGGTGATTTGCCATTGTCTTAGCCTCTTGTTTGGTTCTTTTTGCAAATGTGGTAGCTTGCTCCTGGTCTTTTGGCATCATTGGCGATACATCAAGTTCTAGCTTAAACTTCCTGGCTTCTTTGGCGATAGAGTATAGCTTCTTACTTGTCTTATGTTGGAGGGCCAGTTTCAATAAGTTATCTTCGGTTGTTTCCAAATAGGCATTCATAACAATCGTAGTTGTTTTGTGGGACAGTTCAAGTTGGGAAAGTCCTCTTCCACCGATCTTCCTTGGTCGGTATAACCTTTCTACATCAGCTTTTGGATGGTGCATTCTTTCCATTGTAAGCAACTTTCTGGTTTTAGAATCCAATCTTGACGTGACACTATGAATAGTATCCATTTGTATACCAATATAAAGCGGGTACGTAGGTTAAATGTTTTAGTAGTATCAGTGAATATGCTTTAGGAGTTAAGGAGTACATGGACAGGGCATGCAGCCAGGATTAGACGTTTGGGTGTCATGGGTGGTCTATTCTGAAGTTCGACGAGTTATTCTGAATATTGGAAGCGGTTGGCACAGCAACGGATTAAGTAAAGTACATTGACTTTTGATCTTGATTTTAGAGGGAGAGGCTAATTACAAATTTGAGGGGTTCAGCCATTACTAGCACCCCTTACTGTTAAAGGGTTAAGAGCCGTTAATGTTCTGTACGAAGATTTTTTTATCTAGTATATCTCAAACAGTTGAAGGATATGAATTATTCGTGTAATTAGAAGACCGTACTTTAAATCCTTGAAACTTATGGTTTAGCTAACTTCATCTAGAAAACTCTAGTTAATTATCTGATATTTGACTTTACACTAAGGAGAAATCAATAAGATTGGCATTACATTTTGTTTGTTTTTTCATTTTTCCTTAAACCTTACCACTGTGTAAGTGATCATGAATAGTATTGGGTGAGATTAATTTCAGAAGGTAGCCTACTTAAATTCAGACAGATAGAAGAAGAGGTAACAGATTTCTTTCATATTCCAGGCCCAAAATCGCTTGGATTATCTACAATCTCACTGCCTCCAGACTTGACACCATTCGACTGTCCGAAGAACCTCTTAGTGTAGCCATATGCCCATTTTAAAAATCTGCCCTTGGTAAAAATCGAAAGAAATCGTAATGATGAGTCACTACACTCATCTTCCCATTTAGCTGCTATCAGCTGATAAGTTCCGTGTAAGCAATAATAACTTCCTTGTAGTTGTCGTTTCAGCAATATCAGTGATGTAATGGATATTAGTCATTGTTAATCTGTTTATCTAACTACTTTATATATGCTTGTAAATACGAAATAGATTACTTGTTGTTTGATTGAACACGACTTGTCATGAAAAACTGCAAAAGTACATTTATACATTGACTAAACAATGATTTTCGTGGAAAGACTGTCCCAAGAAGACAAAATCCTTATCTGCCGCTTCCATATAGATGTAGAAGGGGTCTGTAATTAAATGAAGGCACCAGAAAAGGGGGTCTTTAATTAGAGGGGGTCTATAATTAGAGGGGGTCTATAATTACTTGACATGATGCGAAAAAGGTGTTATGATATGTACTGGCAGCCATCTTTGATAGCTGCCATCTTTCGTCAATCTCCAATCGAACTGCCGAGGTGAAATGTTAATCACTCTCTTTTATCGTTGAGTTTCAAGAGATCGGACTTACTGTAACATAAATACCAGCACATATATTGCATTTGAGTTAACGTAAATCATTATGCACTAACTTTATTAATAATGTTTTGAAGACGAACTTTTTGCAGGTATGTCATCATCATCATCATTGCACATTCGTTGTCTTAAACGACATTATGCTGTTGATAATCTCAGTCCAGTTCTTCCTGTCGGAACACAATACTTCAAGTTCATGTAAAGTGGTCTAGAGGTTGTGATGAAATCGAAAATTTAAATGTTCACTGAGGTCATTTAGGATAGTTGATAGCCAAGTGGTTTTTGGGCGTCCTGCTGGTCTTTTGGTAGATTTTATGAAGTGTTGGAGTGATTGTCTACGCAGACGCAGGATTTGGCAGTGCTCACTTCATGAGCAACTCTCTACAGCTTTTGCTTCTTAATCATCCCAGAGTATTAATTGTTCCCAGTTCCTTCATTAGTCACTCGTTTATACGTGACTAAACCGGAAACACTTGTTATGCCATAGCGACCTTGGTTACGTGGTAGCAACGCTATTCTTAATATAGTGTTTTCTTTATGCCGTTGCAGTAATGTCTACACATAGGAAGTATCAGGCGAGATATGTTGAAGTTTTCTGATAGATTACATTAACTTTCAAGTATAGTTGGTCAAGAGAATCCTTTCACCGATGAGAACTTCAAACCTGTACAAAAATTTTAGGTTCCTATTTACCAATTCTTGCTCAAGGCCTTGGCATTTACACATGGTTCTACTGTGGTGGTCCTTCATATCTTGATTAGATACTTATAGCCGGAGTTGATCAAGGAGTAAATTCTTGGCAAACTTTCTTGGCCGCAGTAGCTCTTAATTATTCATCGGTAGACATTACATCCATTTCCACGTAGTGCTAGAGGAAAGCCTCTCTGTACCATATTGCCTGTAATCAAACAAGAATCACTGTCCTAGTCAATTTACCCAAAGCCTATTGCAGGTTATAGAGGAGAAGAGATAGTTGCAATACAGTTATAGGCCTCACCGGCTTTTTGATATTTTATGGAGTGTAATTGTCGCATGATTTTGCATTTCGTAGATCATTTTCTGATTAAGTAAGTAAACGCAAACTGAAAAGTCACATTGATATCACAAAGTAGTACAACTCATAAATGATTATTACATAAAAAATCCGTAAACTCGGGCTTGTATCATTTAATTTTTTTCCACAATTCACCGTCAAAGTATGGAAAGTGGACTCCTGCTACACCATCAAGAAAAGCGGAGCTGTTGCAATTTTTACTTTAAACTGAAATTCTGCATCTTCAACTTGCCTTTCCTCCGGGTAACTCCAAGATTTTGACTTTGCTAACTCTGCACATGAGGGTGACTTTTCTAACCCTTTTCTCCTATTGCAATAGACTATCATGTTAATTTTTAAATATTCTTGTCAAACTAAAGTCTCCTCGATTAAAAGAAATACTAAGTTCAGGTATAGTGATCTAGCTATGTCTGTTGATGATTATGTGCTGTGCCGATTTCCTAAAGCTTATATTGTCTAAATTCATAGATAAGCCAACTCCTTTCCTAGTCGAGTCAACGCAATGTTTACCAATTTCTTATTTACAATAACACTTAGGCAAATATATATCAGTAATGGATTTATTTATCTTGCATGCTTACTTCTTGTGCACAGCGAAGGTATTTTTATTTAGGTACGACGAAATGCAATCTGAAAGTGGCCGTCACTCTTCTCATTTGTGTTTTTGAAAATGGCCACCACCTACTTCATTTGTTGGTTTGAAAGTGGTCATTGCTTACTTCATTTGTTGGTTTGAAAGTGGCCATCACTTACTACGTTTTCTGTTTTGAAAGTGGCCATAAATTACTTCATTTGTTTTTTTGAAAATGGCCATCACTTACTCCGTTTGCTGTTTTGAAAGTGGCCATCTCTTACTTCATTTGTTTTTGTTAAAAATGGCCATCACTTACTTCATTTGTGTTTTTGAAAATGGCCACCACTTACTTCATTTGTTGGTTTGAAAGTGGCCATCACTTACTTCATTTGTTTCCTGGATACAAAAACCCCTGCGGTTTGTTCAAGACGCTACGACCGGATATAGCCGTAACTTCCGCTGAAGAAAACTGGCTCACAGTGATTGAACTCACAGTTTGTTTTGAGACAAACTTAATCAAATCAAAATAGTACGAACAAAGCAAGTACAAGGATGTTAAAAACGACCTTATTGATCCAACTTTAGATGTTAATTTAATAACTCTCGAAATTTTAACTTTGGGGTTTGTTACCAAGGATTTTTCCGATTTTATACAATTTTTAAAGAATTTAGACATCGATTCAAATAGGCTTATGTTGAAGTGTTCTGAAGTAGCCATCAGAACATCTTACACAAAGTCTTGAGTTTCTTTGTTTGTATTTTGTTTCTATCCTTTATAACAAATTTTGCTGTAAGCTTGCTGTAAGATTTCTCCAGCGGACTCGTGTTTGGTGAGGCTGACATCAGAATGAGCAACATTTCACGTATGTTTGGAAAGTTGATCATACATGTAATTACTGATTTTGTGCTGCAGAATGTTATGCATCGTACAAACAGGCATTTGAATTGTCCCCAACTTCGATTGAAGATAGGCCACAACCTGTCAAATTCGGAGATGAATTCCTCTTCAGTGCATGCATGTAATTGATTGTGACAGTCCATGCAGTGAAAAAGGAATCATGTTCCTCAGGGTTTGTCTTTTGGCTAGGCAGTGACTTAGTTATTTAGTCAGTCAATCGGTCAGTTATTAACTCAGTGGGTAGGAAAGTCAGACGGCAGTTTGTCAGTTAGTTGGTGAGTCACTCGGTCGGCTAAACAGTCAATCATTAAGTCACCCAGTGTTTCAAACAGTCAGTTAATCCTTTAATCAGTGTGTTGGTAGGTTGGCATTAGTTTTGGTTAGTCGGTCGGTCAGTCATACGGTAAGTCAGTCATTCAGTCTGTCACCCGGTCAAGGAGTCAACTTTACAGTCACTTAGTTATTCGGTCACTCACTCGCTTACTGACTCCATCTGGCAGCCACTGCCATCACATTACCCCTTACATCTGTTTTAAATGGCTTAATCAATTCATTCTGCTATATTTACAATTCATAGAAATTCAAATACAATTTCAAATACAATTCATAGAAATACAATTCAAAGCTCAATTCATAGAGCTTTCTGCGCATTAGAGTGTATTTGACCAATATTAAAATATAATCAATAGAGACTCGAGCATGTCTAAGAGCTTTTAACGCGCTCCCAGAAAATCTAGAAAGTCATCTGCTCACAGGGAATCGCACTCAGCTTTTAACGCGCTCCCAGAAAATCTAGAAAGTCATCTGCTCACAGGGAATCGCACTCAGCTTTTAACGCGCTCCCAGTTTGGATCCGTACCCGTGTAAACGCTTGGGATCGGATCCAAACTGGTACTGATCGAAAATGAGGTAAAAAATACGGCTACGAGGTAAATTTGACGTAATCTCTATTCAAATTCTATTTTCGACCTTGTGTTGACACGTTTATCCATAATCACCTATTGTTTATATTTGAACTGTTGCCACATGTCGCAGCTCGTATTACAATACAATTAACCGTTGATTTGCTAATTGGATTAACATGCAGAGTTCTCGATCCAAATGAGTCTGATTCCCTTTCTAGGGTGTTTATACGGGATCGATTTGGATCCGTACCAGTTTGGATCCGTACCAGTTTGGATTTTGGCCTTTGTACATAATATAACGTAATAGACACAGATTTGTCTTCCCTGAAAACTTTACGTAAGATCTTCCTCATGCTGTCAGGGATGGGGACATATCAAACCTTGAGCAGAGGAACGTAAGAGAGGTAAGACTGTGGTTTCAAGAGAGAACAAACATCATTTTAAAGCCCAAAAATCTGGATTATAAGAAATGGTTTGTTACGCAGCTTTCATAATCAAGTGATATCAAATTTAAAAAATGCGAGTCGCCCGCTTTGTATAGCATGCCAGGATGTGTATTCGATTTTAGAGTTTAGTTTAATTTTAAGTTCAACCCGTTGACGGAGCCAGCCACTGGGGGGACCTAACTTTTTGAAATCTCTTATTTTATGGGGGGACCTACGATTTTGGAAAAAAGTGGGGGGACCTGAATAATGTCACCTAATTCTGGGGGGACCTGACACAAAGAGTTGATAATTTCAACAAGCACAGTATTTGGTTGAGAAGTCCACTTCAACTGACATTTCATTCTGTGTGGGCCTTCTGCACCAAACAGAATATCAACACCTATTTCTCAATGTTGCACAACCAACAACTGAAGCATACTTTTGTGACTGATTGTGTCAGGCCATGGCATACTATGCCAAATAAAATATTGGCACATCTCAATGACATGCTTGTGACCAACCATTTAGTGCAAATAGCACCACCGTGGTGGATAAGTGGATATATAATGCACGTACTTTTTTATAAGAACATTCGACTAAAACACTTCTTAAAAATCGAAATTGAATTCGCTTGTCACAATTTCCCATTTCTCTTTTCCCCTTTTCTTCCCCAATACTTTCTCTGTAATGTCGTGCGTGATGTTTGATCAGTAAAACACACTGAATTTTTAGTGATACCCCTGGCAAATTACTATGTAAGTGTCAAGCATATTTTATTGCTGTTCAAGGTTTTTGTGTCTTTTCAACAATCCCCACACTTCCTGCCATTTCTCATACTATTCAAAATTCGAGTAGTGATAGTTCCCATGCCAGTCGGGCTTTGTGATTTAGATGAGCATTTTCAATAAGTGTCACCTTTTCCCTTACGTATTTTTCCTGTAAGATTTACGGATTGCAAAAACCATGTACATACTAGCTCTAATTGAATTACCAAAACGAACATTGGTTTGTATTATATAGATTCGCTCAGGTATCATGATACGAGGCCGCAGGTACACCATACTTCAAGTCGCTTAAGGTTTAAGTCTCCATGGGAAAAAACTCATTCTTGCCCGTTCCGTTGACGGAACGGCCGTCATAGCTTGTGTATAATATTGCACGAAATAGCGAATACATTGTGTATTGTAATGGACGCTGATGAATCCATTTCAGTGTGCTGAACCGCAGAATTCAACCATGTGACACTGCACCGATTAGCAGTATGAAGGGGTAATTAGACTTACTTGGTCCTACGTACCTAATTAATACGTTGGTCGTAAGCTTAAACTCGTTGTATGTGGTCATCCAGTCACCACTTTCTTAAGTAAGCGTCTAGGCCCACTTGAGTCTATAGTACAGCTATTTTAGTAGGTCTATGCCCCTCTTTATGTGCAATAACTACTGAAACTTGTTGACAACAATTAACAGTACATACCTTCTCTTACTCCTTTCCTTCTCGACACAAGCCATCCAAAAACAATAATAATCTTCTCATCCGTTTGGAGGAGCAGGTTTCAAATGTCCTTTGCCTTCTTAATCCTACAACAATCAAACACTATGTCATCTTCCGTTGAAATTAAAAACCAAGACTTTTAGCAATCGTAAATTATTGGAAGGTATCTTTGTAAGAGGCCATTTCAGAGCAGCCTAAAGGAAACAGAGACGTTAAGTTGTTTAATTGTAAAACTAAAATTGTAACACTTAAAAGCACGCGGAGAATTTATACTAACATGAATTAGAGGTAGGGCACTGTTTTTATTAAATACGTTTGGCTTTACCAGTATTGTAATACCTATAGCAGTCATCTTGGATTTGCAAAGGATCAACTTAAAAGCGTGCAGAATTTGAAAAGAGCGTTTATAGAAATCCCAAAGTTATTGTCGCTGTGATGAATTGTCACATGATGAATCGCCACGTGATGAATTGTCGCATGATGAATCGTCACGTGATGAATTGTCGCGTGATGAAAAGTCACCAAGCCAATTGCAATAGACAACGCTGCAAAGAATGGCCGATTTCTACGATCGTAAACACTGATCACCGGACGGTTACAACTATTGCAATTTACGTAAAGTTTGTGTACATTGCCATAACTAATACTTAGAAACATGCTAATGAGTACATGGAAGTACGTAGGGATGAACATTATGCAATGTTGTGAAATGTACGGTGCATTTAAAAGAAGCGGCATATTGGTGAGAGGTAACTGAATTTTTATTGTTTGCTTCAATTAAATCTCTCGGTGGGGCCGAAAGTTGAGTCATGTGACCACTAAGGGGTGTGGCAAAGCAAAAATGTTGAAAATGACAGTTGCCAGGCACGTCTAGTTATTTGTGAGAGGGGAAGATGTATTTCAGATGAAGTAAACAGTTTTTTATTATGATTGCTTACTATGTTTATTTATCTTGTAAATTTGGGAAGGAAATGATGAAGCAATGTACCTATTCCGGACTATCAGTTCTCATTAATCAAAATCTATCTGATGCCCATTCTTGCTATTTGCCTCAATGCGTAACCTATTAGTCAGTTGATCCATTCGTGTACTAAGGTGGTTTATTTTTGAATATAGAAATCCGACGTGCATAATGTAGTGTTTTTTAAAAAAAACATTAATTGCGTGCACAATGAATAGAAGATATTATGCAACTCTGACCCTATCAAGAGAGTGTACGTGTTAAAAGCTAGATTCGAGAGTAAACAAAATAGAGATGCATATAACCTGTGTGACCTTTACTGTATTTATCAAGTACTACTCTACTACTTTTACGTCATAGCACACATAAAGTATTCCTTGCTTCCAGTAACGTTCGGTTAAAAGTGGTTCCTAAGATTCCGTCACGGACGACTAGTAACTCTAACGGATACAATAATTGTACCGGACGTTTAATGTAAGAGACCTTATGTTTTGAGTTGCTAACAACTTGTAACTTTTGCCTTCTCTACCTGGCAACAGCTTGACCACTATGGCAAGTTTCCATTACAACCTCGGGGTCTTGTGATCATGAACTAAAACCACTTGACCTACCTTGATGGGTGTTGATGATTGGATGCCATACATAGGATGATGCTCTCTGAGTGATGTGAGATAATCTGACTGCCAACGAAACCAAAAATGATTTCTCAGAACTTCCTGATACTTGAGACGTCTGACAATGGTCTCAAGTGAGCTGTTTGGTATGGTAATGATGAGTTCGGCAATGACCGAAGCCAACCCCAGGATCAGTTAAAAAAACTGATCGTTTTCTGTGACACGATTCCTGCAACATTCTTTACAATGGTCCTTAGACAACGTCAACTGGATAGTAAAATATCTAGATTCAATATAAGTTAGGAAGCCAGTGCTGAAGCAAAAGTTCTCTTTGATAGGAAATGAACCGATGTTTCATACGAGGAAAATCTCAAGTGGTAACTGTCCTGGAACGAAAATGTCCATGTACGGCTATTTAGCAATTTCCACAAAATCCCGAGCGCACTCCGATGCCACTGTGCACAAATTATATTACAATGTTTACTCCAGCTTGTATATAAGTTACCAAAGCACCTTTGCCGTCACATGCGAAGTCCATTATGTTTACAACATTTGGTACCAATACACTATTGGTACATCTAATATGCTGGAAGTCTGAGTGTGATATGAGCACTGCTTTGGTAGGAAACTACTGAGAAATTCTCTCGGCCAAGTCATGAGTCTATTACTAGGATTATGCAGTACTAGAACAGTTACAATTTCAAACTAGAAATGGGCTACAAATATTAATTAGTTATGATGTTACTTCTGGATAGCAAAAGTATTGTTCTTACAAAAATGATTTTTTTACTTACTTTATGCCTACGGATGGATGGATGGATCTATCCACTGAAGGCCTCTAAACTAATGGCCTGTTCAACTGTCAGAAAATTAAACTATATAACCAACATATACCACAAATATTAAAGGGATCGTACTTGAAGTTCATCTGTACTGATATATACGTTAAAAGGAGGTAAAGTACTTTTCTTTGTAAACATTTGAACCATTGGAAAAGTACGCACATTCTCGATTTTTTAATGTTTACCAAATACTGAGCTTGATATGATATCACTTGTACGCTCTTTTACAAACACCTCTTCCCCTAGCCTCTCTCGATAGTTTGGCAAACAAGGAAAATCAAAAGCGTTAGGCAGCCAATTCTTCTTAACGATTATTAGATATATGATTACATAATTACGCATACGAATGCGATCTAGAGAATTCGATAAAAGGAACGTACACCAGCTTTCTTATTATAACATGAGCATTTTATTGAAGTAACATCTGGTCAATTAATATCTTCCCAAAAACGAGTTCCGCTTTTTTAATCATGAAAAGAACACTAGAAAAATAGAAAGTATGTCATCACTGGGGATCGAACCCATGACTGATCGATGGTACTTTTTAATCTTGTTCCTGAAAGGCTCTCAAAACCATATATCTTAAATATTTTTAAACATTTGACAATGTTTATGGTATGCGTATATTATTACAACTTGTAGAATATATCGCCTCTCTAACTACAACGAATGATGGCATGGGTATAGTTGAATAAACATCAGTTCTATACTAATGAGACGCCCAGTTACGGAGAAAATGGATAAGTATCATGTGAATTCATTTCTAATAGATGACAATGAGCAATAACAAGAACATTGTCTTCTATATAACCGGTCATCCACGAATTTTACTAATTCGTCTGTGGTGGTGACTGCTGGCGGAGACCAATTCGCCAATGGGTGCTACCAGAACACCACCGTATCCAATCCTCGAAAGCTATAATTAGCGCTCAAATTACTTCGTTTCGGTGTTCTTGACGTGTTGTTCAGCTTCTATGACATTGATGCAACTGTTGATATGGATAGATAGGATAAGTCAGGTCTACATTCAAGATAGGGGGCATTAAAGAGATAATCGCGACACCGTACACTCACGATGATTTATTTTCCTCATCATCGGCAAACCACAACCTGAAGATTCTGCAGATTCGTGCCCTCTAAGCTCTATGCTCCATTTCTAAGGCTAGATATTGAAATGTGTATCAATTAATGGTACTTGTTGCCTATCCCCCCCCCCCCCCAGACTATTTTGATTCATTCAAATAAAAATATGTACGAAGGAGAACGTTCTAATCTGATTGTTCGAACTTTGTGTCTCAAGAGATAAAGAGAGAAACGAACATTCTTTTTTCTTCCCGGATAGTTAACACATCAAATGTGCAGAGATCGAAAACCCAAGACATACAAACTTATGTAAATTTGACGAAAATAAAACATATTAGTTAACCAGTGGTTATAATGACGTAATAATCCGCATAGGTCCCAATGAGCCATCAAAGATATGGTATGGAAATCAAAAATTATTTTCCGAATATTAATGAGAGAAGTCACTTATTCACAACATTGGATTGTCAATCACAGGGTCAGGTGAGCATTGCGGAATAAGAAAAATCATAAAAGGTATATGAAACTGGGTTAACAAGAGGCCTTTCAACGCTCTTAGAGAATTTGCAAGGAAATGAAATCTAATACTACGCATAACAAGATTGCCAAATCACCAAGAATCGTTCTTTACTTTAAATGGTTTCTTATCTGTACAAATTTTTGATCATCAGAGAGGATCTTTCATAAATACCTAACTACTTGAGATATTCAGAGTAAATGAGAAAATCACAATAGCAAACAGCATGCAAGGGGAACTGTATAGTATATACATTTCAAGACTTGATCTGCATTGCTACCATGTCATGAAGAGTATACTTCAGCTCAGGTATCAAGGATACGTCTGTCCGAAAAAATCATGAAGCAATGGCAAAGGGTGCATTGAAGGACGCAGAGAAAGCAATCTTGTATTTAAAATTACTTCTGTGTCTTTGGTCTTCCTCTGCCTCTAGGGCCATATACTGCACCAGTCAAAAGAAATCTATCCAATGACTCATTGTCCCTAAATACATGTCCGATAAAACTAAGTTTCCTTTGCAAGATTACATCCAATAGATGAATTTATGGCTTAAATCTTCTTAAAGGCCTCAGCATTTGTTGTTTTTGAGGTCCAGGATATTCAAAGGACTCTTCTGAAACACCACAATTCGAAGCTCTCAATCTTTATTTTTGTCGGATTCTGTGAGTGCCCAACATTCTGCACCATAAGACGCTATAGAGAAGACGAGAGACGTTAGTAATCTCCTTTTTGTGGTTAGAGAAATTGGAGGGTCTAGATGCCTTACATGCCATAATATTGTTGCCACGAAAATATTTAAGAGTACAGTTACAGACCAAGAATCTGTTATTAATCATCACTTAAACTGTAACTCCAAGTGCCTCGTTTATCTCATTACGTGCAAAGTATGCATTAAACAATATGTGGGGCAAACCTGCGATAAGTTCAGATTCCGCTGGAATAACTACAAAAGTGACGCCAAAAAAGCTAGGCTTGGGAATTCCAGTATACAACAAAAATTTCTGTATGATCATTTTCTCAGCGAAGATCACAACGGCTTCATAGAGGACTGTCAGATTACGTTATTAGATAAGACAGACCCCTTATGAGACGGAACATAAATTATGCAAGAATAATCTCCAGATTATCACCGTCATGATGAATTGCCAAAATCAGAAAGAAGGATTACTTCCTACATTCCTTAAATCTCTAAGTTTTGACTTGGCGTCTATCTTATAACTCCAAAGGTTCTTAAATTCTTCTTGAAATCGTTGTACGTATTGCGCACGTTGTGAAGGTAGAGATTTGAATCGAAATAAGGAAAGATCAAATCATAGTTGCATGTAAAATGTATTTCGTTGGCATGTGAGGATATGCTCTGCGCTTCAGTTATGGACCATCGAGAAACCTACTCCTAAGTAACTTTCAAACGGGGTTTGTGCTCACTGAAATTGGTTGGATATTATGACATCGACGGGTTTACCATCTGTCTCACTACGGTTTAGCAAACCGCGCAAATAAGAGTTTCGAAGCAGTCCAGCCTTTGAATAAAACAAAAGAGCACAAATGTCTAAAAAATATTTTATATTGTTATAAATTCTTCAATTAAACATTTTAAACTTCGATATATGATAAAACGGAAGAAATTTCTCAACCGTCTGATTCGAAGTTATAAAATTAAAGCAAAAGGACACTTTTCAATCCTGTTTAAATTAGAAACCAAGTACAAAAACAGCAGTTTGGCTCTTAAGCCTCGCTTTATGACATTAGGATGGTTAAAATTCGTTGTTTTCTGGGCTTACCCTGTCATGAGTTTTCAAACGAATCGAATATAGGACAGTAAGCGATTGTATTAGTTTTGTTGGGCGGTTGACCGTGCCAGGTTGCTTGCTTCTCTGCCTGGTGATGCACATTGAGGGGTAACACCCTTGTGACCACCAGCCACTTAGTGTATTGGTCAGCCTGTTTGCTGGATTTACTGTTTAATTAGGGTAGTTTTAAATATTGGTTCCACTGCTGATCAGGAGTGTTTTAGTGAGCTTGCCAAGCTTCCGCGTATTTCGTGTCAAAATGTACTAGTTTTCTCGTGTTTCTATAGCCTATCTTTACCTATTATTCATGTAGTGCCAAGTGATATATTTCGTTTATTTTTTATAAGTGTAGTTGAATCTGAACGAGTGTCAAAGGATGTCTTGTGCATTATTTGGCTATACGCACGAATCGTGTAGAAAGCAGAGCAGAACTACTTTATTTGTAATATCTCCGATACGACATTGGAACTGCGATTTTGTGGTTTACAAAGTCCAAATTATTGATTTGGTTTACCAGGTTTCACCAAAAACCAGTGGGAATTACTGTACACCTTTGGACGTTGCACTCCTTTTAGCCGTGCACGTTTCATAGCAACTTTAGCTGCACAATATCTCATGACGAATAGATGACGTCCGCGACGTTTTATTTCTTTCTTTCTTCACCCATGTATTTCAGGATATATCATGTTACACTATTGACAATAATATAAAGAACAGCTATTTAAATTCGAGATACATACACCGAGCATATTTGTATCTTTGTTCTTACCAAGCCATATTTTCGTTCCCATTCCCCCACTACTGGCAATGATTGCTCATGTGTCATCAATTCTATTCTGCACGTCGATCAGTTTTTAGGGTTTTACACGCTTGGTGACAAAAGAAGAGTTAGAGTAAGGAAACAAAGAGCAACTGATACCATCAAATGTCTAACGTATTAAATTTTGACTACAATCTCATAATATCCTGACCTTGAATAAAAAAGAAAAAATAATTTAAAAATTATATTGTGTAGGAATTCATTCCCAAGTAACTATCACAATCTGTTTAATGATTTGATATGTATTTAATTTGTCCATTTGATCTTGTTTAAAATGAGAAGGAATTTATACTGCCAGTAATACAAAAAAAATTTCCAGTATCTCTTTTTCATGCTGTATCTTAATGTATGTATTATTGTTATCTAAGCTGACTCTATAAAAGATTGTGATAAACGACTTAATATAGATATTTGAGAATATCTCGTCAGAAATACTGCGTGATTTGGATGATCAAAGCTGCGAAGGGCTGAAGCAGGACCACAATCGTCATTTCTCTGTGGAAAGAAAAGGCGTTGTCAACTTGGCAAGGCGTAGTCCCGAAATGTTTGACGGACGTGATCCCCTTACCCAACCCCCACTCCCTGATGTCTCATTTGTCATTAAAACTTGATATTTAAAATCATTTAAGCCATAGGATACTTAATTTTTTTTTTACCTGTTTTTCATTGCCAGAGCTAAACTTATTGGGTATAAATAACAAAGAGAGAGGTTCATATTCATATACAAAGATTTATTATCAAACTGTTTTTACTTCTTCTTTATAACAACGAATGTTTTCTGGTCAGTGGAAGAGAAGAAGCGAGAGTGCTAGAACTGAGCCATTGCCAAGGAAGCTTAAGGAAAGAGAGCATTCGTGTTCCCACCGTATACCGTCGGCCATGTTCTTCTTGTTCTTCTTGTTCTTCTTATTCTTCTTGTTCTTCTTGTTCTTCTTGTTCTTCTTGTTCTTCATGTTCTTCTTGTTCTTCTTCTTTTATCTATGCAATTTAAGCGCCACTGTTCATTTTAATTGGCGTTTATTGTGAACTTAAGCATCCTCTATCGGAGAGAAGAACCTGATTTGAAAGACACTGCTGATAGTTCAGATTACGTCGGTTGATTTGGATTCTTTGTCTCTTAGTAATCTTCATATAACTGAAATCATTCCATCTACATAACGTCTAACCTAGCCGATGCACAAAGACGCTGTCTGGAGAAAGGCACCCAAATGGAGTTCATTCCTTCCGGATGACCACGCATAATTTGGGGGTTCCAGAACGCTGAAATTAATACATAGCTGCAGAAGCGCAAGCGGTTTTCTACTCATTTCTCCAAACACTATGATTTTGTGTCGGGCTATAACGGTTACAGACTGTTTTAAAAGAAATACCTGCGACGATCCGTCTAGCAGAAACCCCGACTGTGATTTGTCTAGAAAATGTAAGAAAGCTAGTAATTAACGATCTCTTCTGTACTGCACATGTACACGGTGCACGAAGGCTAAAGCAAAGCTTGTTTCCAAAACGGTGAAAGTTTATCGCAGTATCTTACTCGTTTACGAAAACTCATTGATACATGTGAATATGAATCACCTGACGAGATCTTACGCGATCAAATTGTGGATAAATGCTTATCAACAAACTACGACGTCGCTTGTTACAAGAAGCTGAGTTGACCTTGACAAAAACAATGAGCCTCGGTTTGGCCCTGGAGACGGCCAGTCGTCAAGCAAATGAAATGGAGGCTCCTTCTTCTGCAGTTGTAAAGAGACTGCAATCCTCAGGGAAAACCCCACAAAAAGCCTATCGAGGCCCATCAGCATCCGTCCGCTTCCATCGGGGAGGTACTCAAGTACATGGCCGTAGAATGATATCATAATTACAAATAGAAAGAGAGGGGAAATCCCTCTTGCACAGTGGTTACATCATTTTGCATTTGACGATGCAAGATTCACGACAACTTAACATAAAAATGCACGGCTTACGTCACACCTAAGCAGTTAAGATATATTGTTTCGTGTGTAATTATCCAATCCCTAGCTGATGAGGAGAATTAATCATTTTCATCTCTCTGCCTCCATTTAGCTAACATGGTAGGATATAGAAAAATGTGGAAAAACATATACAACAGTATATAGTCTTGCTCGACATCAGAGAGTCCACACTGGGGAGAGACCCTATGAATGTCAAATTTGTGGACTGTAACATACTGCTTTTAATATTAGTTTGGAGATTCGTAGAATGATTTGTCTGTCATTGTTTATTAGATATATTTCCGTATTCGGGTGATATCAGACTTTATGTCCTGAAAGAACTGTCAAAAGCATTTTGATGTTGATAGTTTTTGTTCACGGTTTACATGTTGCGTTTTACTTTTTTTTACATTTCCATATGATACTTTGAATTTGAAGAGCGTGCTTTGTGGCGGTGGTAATCTCTATCTTTAAGTGGTTCACTAAAGTTTTGAGTCACGTAAGATGTGGAACGACCCTCCTGGCGTCTGTTCTGGATGGGGGCGAGAGAGTCAGCAACACCACATAAAATGTTCACATAAGGGAGCTTGCCATTGATTCCTTGAGCTTTGTTTGTGGTACAGTACACAATATTTTTGCTACTTCCTGCAATATTCCTTGAGGTATAAAATCCACATTATTTTGTGAGAATTAAATATGGTAGATAAGAAACTCTGAGATGATCAAGTCATAACTTTAAAAAGATACGCAGAGGCTCCACCACTAACAGTCATGGTTTATACGATACAGTGTTCCCTTAAATGATCTTGCTAGGTAAAAACTGCACCTGCTAGTTATGTCAGGGTGTTATGATATATATCTAGTAATCTTGTATCACTTTAGCTAAAGAATTTTGCTTTCTAAGTTCAATTACTTTTCCACAGAAATTATCGAGAAGAAACTGTAGTGCACCACTGCTCTTCCCGCTTAGTGTATATTGTCTTAAATGGAAAGACGATTGAAACATTTCATGTATTCAAGAATAGGTGAGGAAATAAGATGACATGATCAGAAATACAGTTTATCCGTACATTACCATCACCATTGCTTACGATAGTGGTTAAAATTTCCACTTGTTGCTTTTTCACTGTGTGCTCTGTTGCATCTGCACTCAATTTTGATAGCTGACTTTCACTTTCTAAAGTTCTTGTTATCGAGTGTTTTTAACTGGTTCTTACAAACGGCTTTACGTTTCTTTTTATTTCAAAAGACGTTCCAAACTACAAAATTAGACATTCAGCTTCAATAGAGGATTCAAGAGTGAACAACAACGACCCATATCGTAGCACTCACTTCTGTGATATTCGTATAAAGAACGATTCGGTAGTAAAAACCAAACCGTTTGTGTAACAACTTGATACCAGAGCAAAAATTTCATCTAAAAAGCTACGATCGCTGGTTCCTGCCAAATATATTTTGGCACCGAAACTGGAAAAAAACCCAAAAGAAACTCTTTTTGACTGCAGAACTGGGTACTACGTGCACCACATCTAAAAATCTCGATAAAAATGCCTTGCGAGTATAGTCCGAGGATTTAAAGTACACAAGCCCACCGTATCGATACGACCCATAGTTTCCTTCTCTGGAAGCCCTCATTCAGTTTCCTGTTATGCAGCTGACCTGCTATCGCCGTACACCAGATTAAAGACAAATCATTGCAAACAATCAGCTGAATTTGCAAACTTCGTCAAAGAGCAAGCAGTCAACACTTACGAAAATATGGTTTGATGTCACCTCTCTGTATACCAGACACAATCCCCATCAAAGACAAAATTTGCGTAATCCAAGACGTTCTAAACAATGACACTTCATTTGCCTCCAAAACCTTATTTAACCCTCGGACATCTTCAACATCCTCCAAATCCTCCTTCACGAGTCGCAGTGGAAGGAGATTTTAGTAACTGTGCTTTGCGGAACTGTGATCATTATCTTCCTATTGAAAGGAGTACCCAATGTACCGCAAAGGATCAGTGGATTTGAATTCAGCCGCGCCGAAGATGCGTAAAGCCGCGCCGAAGATGCGTAAAGCCAGCCACTGCTTATCAGAGGCTAAACTGAGAGATTGGAAAGCCAGCCAAGCGGCGGCTTAGCAGCATGGAAGTGCGGCATCTGATTAAGAATGTAAAACTACAGGTCAACTATACTCAGAAAATAGGCCAACTTTTCTGTACTCAATATATTTTAACTCCAATGAAAAACGATAGCAACTCATGCCATAGTGCTTTACCTAACTGGACGTTTAGTGGTCGGTCGTTTCGATTAACTGGATGACCCAAGTTGATACATGTAATTGCGAAATATCACATTGGCTACCCAAGTGATAACGTCACTCGTTATCTTAACTCTAGCGACGTGTAATCATTTTATTTTCAATGCTTTACTTGGAAACCAGATACCCGAGTGTAGACAGAAACAAATAGAGCTCTTAAGTGTGAAGCCCCACTGTGATGAATATCAGAAGTTTGATAACGTTTTGCACTCGTTACACTTTTCTTGTCGATAAACTGGCCAAATTTGAGAACGATATCTTTCGTGCCATTTCAAACTTGACAAACAATGACGTCATTATCGTGACAAATATGGTGCGAAAAAGCAGTGTTGTCAACCATTGCAATCGCTTCAAGAAGGAACAACACTTCTTTTCCTGACTAGTATATTTATTTGACTCACTTTTGAGCAATTTAGTAATTTTCTGGATTTGGCACTTTTATCTTCCGGTCGATATGGTCCTAGATGATATCACACTAATCAATAAAGCTGATCATCTATTTGCCTAGGTTCTATGGACGATGAGACCGTTCCACATAAAGAGCTGAAATCATGTTGTTCATAATCTTACACATCATGTGCTAGTGTATGTCTATTGCCTTTTCGCATGTCTATTGATGACTTGGCAAGTACTCATTAGATTGCCAGGCTTTTGAGTTTATCGATATTTTATCATGACGAACACACTGACGAAAAAATGGAAAACTACAAGATTGAAAGGGAATCCATAATGCCAGCCTTTGTTTTGGGAAAACTCCGGAGGAAGAAGCGATGGAAAAACCTGAATGGGTCGTATTTTTCATGGCATTGTTAGGATTACTATACAATCAGAATAGTGATCGATTAATCTTCGTATTTGTAATTGTATATGAGCAACAGACCCGTAGTCCGAAATCATTACGGCTAACAAATATCAAATCGGGAACGGCCTTGGCCAATATTCTTACTGAGGGCATCTTTCTCCGTTCCAAACGTTGTACCACGCCCGGATTTCCAAATGCTGTTACTAGCCAGGCACCATTCTCCATCGTAATACTCGTACACTTCCATCTGGAGGAATGACTAAACCCCTAAAGTGCGCAATCCTAGCTCGTTCTTATCGTCCTTGGCCCTCTCGATTCTCAAATAGTGGCTTTCAAGTTAATCCTACTCAGTCTTCAAATTTTCGTTCCATGTTGCTCTGCTGATGCGTCATTTGAAGTGAACTTTGTACCCCACTGAATATATTGAATATATACCGACTTTCCCTGTTTTGTCGTGTGTGGCTCAGCTACTTGTCAGTCTAACATACACCTCTGCTCTTCGTGGATTTTCCTCTGTCATACCCACCCGTTCCACATGCACATCGCAATTGCTGTAGTGACGTTGACTGCATAAAAGGGGCATCCCACTCATATCCTAACTATTTTTTTACTTGGTAATTAGTTATTAAAGTTATTCACCCTACCTTAAGGGGGGCCTGCATCTACATACTTCTGTTCATAACTTTTTTAACGACTGGAGGTATGGTTATGAGATTTTTGTGACTTTTCCTAACTTTCAATGAGAATTGTTATTACTAATTAATTTCTTTAGGTTTTTCGTTAAAATTTGCGATACTGAAGTTTTGTTGCCTCCTGATTTTCAGGCTGCCAATTTAAATTTAAATGTTTTTCTGTCAATGTCCGATGTCGCGATACATCTCGTTTCCTCCATTACTCGTGTTTTGCTGACCAAAACCCAACTAGTGGTCTGCGTTAAGCTTTTACCCGTATGATTTACGCTGAATCTTGTTGATATGCCTTCCATCCCCTTACTCATTATTAACGTCATAAGACTGTCGGACTAGCACTTAATGTTGAACAGATATTTGCTAATCATGGTCATTAATCCGTGACAACTTCCCCGTTAATAATGCCTTGCTGCTTCTATACCTTTAGGTCTGAAGAGGCTGGATTATTACGACAAGCG
The DNA here is from genome assembly GCA_010016025.2 of Alatinidae sp. Z8VKAUB7J3. Classification (NCBI taxonomy): domain Eukaryota; kingdom Metazoa; phylum Cnidaria; class Cubozoa; order Carybdeida; family Alatinidae; species Alatinidae sp. Z8VKAUB7J3. The sequence continues at coordinate 23,489,366 of JAAAKM020721499.1, forward strand.
TTGCAAAATGCAAGCGTATCCATCAGATCAATAGTCATACGACCCTCTCTCGTGTTTTTCGATTTCTTTCCTTGATTTCATACTTCCTGCTCCTCCACTGTTCTGTTTTCACAAATGGACCCTAAAGCTTTCATTCCCATGGACCCTAGCTATTTGAACAGTTCGTAACTGCTGAAAAAGTTATCAAAATATATGGAGTGGTGTGACACTTAGGAGTTTATGCCAATCACAGAGATCCTTTAAGGTGGTTCCATACCATTATAAATTTTTTTTATATTTCTTAATGAAATATGAACTATTGCCACTAGTCTTAGAAAGGAGGAAAAGTATAACACATTGATATAAAAATCTGCTTTTAAAAGCCAAGAGCAAGTAGTGTAAATGAGAAATCCTGAAAAATTTTTATTAGAAAAATGCTAAGAACAAAGAAACTATCATAGGTATAACAATACCAAGTGACTGTTGAATCTGTGAAAAGAACCTGAAAAGATAAAAAAGTAACAACTCCTGAAAGAAGAAATTGCAAAGGTTATGAGGTTATGAGGGTGTGAGAAAGGTGAGAAATATACTGATTGTTATAGGTACTCTTAGTATTGCGGGAAAGGTTCACAAATATGTAGAAAATATAAGAGTTCAAATCAAGGCTGATGTAATAGTGAAGCTAGAGCAGCTAGGATATGCTAGAATTGTGTGGCTCCTACCCAGAATAGTTCGAAGTTTCCTCCCTTGAACTTGATTTTCTCTAAACAGTGGGAATACAATTTAGGCATAAAGGTTTTCTTGAGCAATGAGTTCTCGCGTTTCTGTAATGGATATCAGTCCACCTATTTTGTTTGTTTTGTATCATTTTTTCCATGCTCAAATGTACAAGCACGGTCACCCAGTAGGATGTATTTGGTGTTGCCTGCCCTTTCCTTCCAAATTATACGTTCCACTCTGTATATTTTTATTGTTGCAGCACGTCTTAGCACTGCTCTTCCTTGCCATATCGGATGAAAGTGTACTCAGGTTTGCGGTTGAGCACCTGGAGAGACCAATATATCGATTGATGTTGCATCTGCAAAAGATAGAGGATTCAATCTGCTTAGAAACTGCCCGCAGGAAATGAGCAGCGGCAGTACCGCAAATTACAATTTGAGGGCGGGGGATGACGAAAGGTTTCTCTCTTTATTCTATTTGATGTTCAGAGAAGATTTTGCATCTTTTTGAAATAAAGAGATGACTTGAAACTCTCTCTTTCTTGTTTTAGTGTTTCATTTTGTCGTTTTGTCGTCAGAAAAAAACATTCCTTGACAAATATGTGGAAGGTTGAAGCATCGAAGCCAAAGCCGAGTAATGGAAGCCAATAAATTTGACATGTGACTTGCTTCTCTGCCCGGTAGCAAATGTTGAGGGACGTCCTTGGACGCCCCAGCTGCCCTTTGTTTATTAGTTAGCCTGTTTGATGGTTTTTCTGTATATTTGAGGTAGTTTCAATGTTGGGACAACTCCTCATCAGAGTTCTTTGATTGAGAGACTGCGATAGACATACAAGCAAACATGATGCAAAATATACCAAAGAAACCAAACTCTGACCAAACTTTGCTACACAATTTCCAAACGTGACAACCCACAGACGCTTGTGTATGTAATTTTGCCTTAACCTACTAGATTGATACACCTACGTTTTATAACGTAAAATCAACGAGTAATTAGATACCAAAGAGCCAGGTGGAACTACAGGAATTTCTTAATCAAAGACCCCTGATACGCAATGGGGCACATTTGGAACTATCCGAAATGAACAGTTAAACCCAAGAACAAATTAACTTGTAAATAAAGGGCAGATGGGCTGTACAGGGACTAAGACTCAAGTCATTTTGTAGGACGCACCGACCTGGAACGACCCCCTTTTACGAGCCAGGGGGAGAATATGCAATTACTGAGAACAGGTACCATTCTCTTTTAAATGCTATGAATTATGACACCATGGCCCTTACCGGTGCGTAGAGCATATGTCTAGCAACAACAACATTCCTGTATCGAAGCAAATTCTGGAAAATTTCTCGTTCTAAGCCAAGACGTATAAGGTATGATGCAAATAAGCCATCTGATTAATTCTATTCTAATAACCCCCCACAAGCTCTGTTTCGTTGCCTTCTTACGCCTGCATTCATGAATTTTAGTATGTGTGTGTAGTGTTATTTCTAAGGAAAGCTTCTTTTTCCAGTATGTTCTCCACTCGTATAGCTCACGTAGTCAGGAGACATACAATAAAATTTCCAAGATTATATAACGCATCTGAAAAATGTCTTCTTGGACAATTGTCGGTATGGACGTCAATTCTGCCGAAAGTTCTCTTATATTCTACTTTCGTAGTTTCCATTGCAGAATCATCAGCTTCGTTAGTAAGTGACCTCATTACTTAAAAGTCAAAGCTTCTTACATTCCTGTCAAGTTGATAAGTTTCATGCAGCATAAAATTAAAATTAGTCGAGATTGAGTACTCAACTTTACCTATCGGATTATGCAGGAAATATTAAGAAGGAAAGACAATTGCGGCCAGTCATTAACTTTAAGCTAGTAATTTCGCTTGCTGCAGAACAAAGAATTTTTTCATGAGTGTTTCACTATGAATAATACGGTCTGGCTACGCCTATTTCCAAATCTCTTTATTTAAAAATATATAATGAAATCTACATTGCTGCATCATTTAAATAAGCAACCAAATTCCAAGTTAATCTATCGGCGGCTCGTGGGATAAGAGCTTGTTTTGAAACCTACAACCCCAGTTCCATGCGAGAGTTCAAAAACTTTCATGACTTGTCCGTGGCTAGGTCACGTGGCGTAGCCACGGTGGTCGACGCGAAGGAAATTGGTGGGACGAGAAATTTTGGAAGTGCCTCAGAACTGTTGTATTTTAAGGGCTCAACTTGATAGTTTTAGAAAGTTTTGGGCATGGCCCCATCTTCGTGGTGCGGCTTTGATGTTAGTTAATTAAGGCAAGCTATATATGCAAAATATGAGGCGGAAAATGCAGGTTTACGGCTTCCTTCTTAAGTAAGGAAGCAATCAATGCTGTTGTTCTTAGCCAAATGCAAGATTTTTTTACATTCTATGAACTCATTTTTTGACATCATTGCCGAAACAAGGTTGTTGTGTGAATCTTCCCGCCTTTCCCGATAAATTTCCTGTCTTGGCCTCTCCACATACCGGCTGACGAGAAGAATTCCCCAAAATGCTTTAAGGTTGTCCATTGTCATTTGGAAATTGTGATTTCCTTTCTGACGTGCATACTTAATGGATTCCATATAGATCCTTTCCATCCCATCATTTGTCATGAATAGTTCAAACATCTCATGAGGCAGTAAACTAGCATGCAGATGAACCCCAGCATCTGTCAAAAAGATGTAGTTTTTAAATGAGTGGCAGCCAAATTCAAGTATCGACGCCAATAAACAATTCATAATGTGAGGTTTGTATTGTCCGCAATGGGCGCGTTAGAACTGATACAGAGGAAACACACTTCAACTTCGTACACCAGAATCCGCATACAGGATTCTCTGTAATATCTTGTTGTAACCTTCTCACAAAAGGATAAGCCACGAAAAGCATGTGATTACAAATTTCGATCTCTCCTACAGAACGCCAACCGGAAGTGGTCAGGCACTAATGCGTACAGCGGATACAACAGGGTTGCAAAGCGTTTTCCACTTAACTTTCATCCGAACCTAACGTCCAAGCTTGATTACATACGCGGCTTAATATGACGTAACAAGGTACATGATTATAGCCTACATGAATTTCCAGTTGTAAAAAAAAATAGGGAATGAATAAACCAAATACTTGGCATTTAAACAGTATGTTTGCTATTACAATATATGGTTAAAAGGTGAACGGACAATAGTCCCCGGCCTCCCGTCGTCGAATGTCCGGTTAATGCTAGTGCAACACGGCTGGCAAGATGTCTACGAAACGAAAACAGGGAAGTAGTATACGGGAAGAGTTCGCATTTTCGGGAAACGGAGACATTTCAATTGGGAGATGAGAGCTAGTGTGGAGTAGGATGTGCTTATACTTGGTTGCATCAATCTTCCTAGTTGCGTAGAATACCCGAGGAGACCAGATACAAGAGGAAAAAGACTTTTATGACTTTCCAAATAAGCTTAAAGAGCTAGTGCGGGAGGTAGTAATACGGCAAAAAATTTTTATACTCTTTTTCCCTGTTTGAGAGAGGGCTGAAATTTCATAGGGCATGCATTCTTGTTTGAAACACAATATTTACTTTTTTGTCCAGGTTAAGAGCTATAAGGGCTCGTGCGCGAAAGATACATTGCTAAAATTTAAATATAGGATCGTGAGGAAATGTTAGGGAACCGGGGTCAAACTTGCTATATTGGCATACAGAATGTGTTAGAATCAGTAAGAGCACATACAACAACAAGCAGCCACTACAGATGTGAACAGGAAGGGCATCTGAATACTGTTAAATCAGTCGCACTGTTCAAGATTTCATTCAGCTCATTTATTGGCTTGCTAAATGGGGGAACACAGCAGGAGTTTGTAAATTAATGAAATCTTACAGGGCCAAAAGGTTTAAATAGATATATACTCAGTGGAATTTGGCATATCTGTGCAAGTCATGGACGCATGCCAACTGGATAGTGAGTGTGTGAGTGGAACTTTTAAATAAGGTCAAATTAAACAAAGATGTTTAAAGTTTCATACTGAACTCTCTTTTCTTGTTTCTGTTCAGTGAGAAGGTAGAAGACTCAAACGATTTAAATTTTACTTAGTGGTAACATGTCAGCAATTTTTTGCCGCTCTGCTGTCAAAGTTCCTTCAGCTGCAAATCTACCATGCCTGTGTAAAACTAAGGGTAAATTTTGTCGCTATAAACGTTCCTTTAAATCAATGAGTTAATTGTTACAGAAGATCCATCACTTCTTTCTTTGAATACGTTAATCATCCAATTCTTCCATATGAGAGACACCAGACTGCTTTACATTGTGCACATCACTATGACCAATCTGATGCTAAGAGTCTTAGAACAATAAGGTTATAATTTCAAAACTGACAGAAACTGACTTCACCAAAAAGTTCCGTGTTGTTAGCAATCTTACCACTGAAATGACCTGTTTCGCGTAGGCTTCAACAAATAAACAAACTCTTACAAATCATCAATCCCGCAACAGGAACTTGTATGTCATCTATAAAACACGGATCACTACCTTGCGTTTTTAGAAAGTTTTTGTTATTCGAAAACCTGAAAGACGCTAACGCAACAACATCAATCCAAAGATCCAATTACTTATATTACTTACAATTACCGTATATATTCCTGGTTCTACTTGTTTCATTTCTGTTCATATTCAATGTATACTTTAAGCTTTAAGTTGTCGCGGTTGTTACATATGTGATACATTTCTTGATACGGTTTTACAACCCTTAGTACAACGTCTCCCACCTCTTAAACTTGTGTAGTATACAACCCTCCGTTATGAAAAAAATAGGGCAAAACTATTAATTATTATTAAGACCAGTTAGACCACTGATCAAGCGCAAAATATAAGATGGGGAGGAGACATGGAAGAAACAGCCCCCTCAATTAATAAGTTTGCACTCCCTTCAAAAATGTGTTATTGCACATTTAAAATTTAGATTGTGGTTTTCCTTTGCAAATGCCCTTTAGTTTTTGCCAGTAAATACTATGGGCTTCTATTTACTATGCCTAATTCTATTTATAGACGGACGTATTACAGAAGGTCTTCGTAATTTAGCTTACCCTGAAAGGTTATTAGCTACCGTTTACAGCATATTCGATCTTCAAACTTTCTTTTCAATATCATTTTCAACCGTTTGTGTACATCAATTAAAAATGCAACTCGTTATCAACAAACCAATATCATATCTTTTAATCTCTGAATGTTTACTTAACTGGTAACTTTAAGAACATCCTATCCTTACCTATTTGTCGAACCCCAAGAGAAGATAGCACAGGTAAGCAGAGCACCTAGTAAATATCAGTTATAAAAATTCTGAGTCACAGAAAAACGAAAAATTTAGCCATACATACAACTTTGCAAAAGGTAATTTAAGTTGGGGCAGTTTCCAAGCTATTTTAAAAAAATTCTGCAAATTTGATTTCTTAATAGGCTAATGTTTCACTATTAATACAAAGGAAAATAATAATTCCATTCCTTAATCAGCTGCAAATGGCTATTTTTCTCACAAGACAGCTTTGTTTTTAAGCATGTTTTAAAGCTTTTGGCAAATATTGACTGTTCTACCTTTTGGGGCCCCATTGAGGGCTCAAAATGGAACAGGGTTCTCTTAAGGGTTCAAAATAGCATCAAGTGATGTATTCACTTCTATCCTAGCTAAATCATGCAGTAAAGTGCAGATTTACCAAAAATAAAGATATTACTTTTATTCTTTGGTAAGTGGTTTAAAGTTGACTTAATCTTGAGCTCGCTTGCTGCAACTTCTCTATTGATAAAGTTGGAATAATCTAATAAAATGTTAGCAGCAGATACTGTTCCCCGACCCACGTAATGTGTACTGTATTCCCTTGAAAAGTAAGTAATGCAGGCATTGTATTCTCTGAACGTTGTGAGGTAGGGAGGGGCTCCATTTTAGGTGCGTCTCTTTCGACACCGAACAAAACCCGCTTCCACTGCCAGTTAGAGTGGGTCAGATAAGTGGTTTTAAGTTGACTTAATCTTGAGCTCGCTTGGTGCTACTTCCCTAATAGTCAAATGTGGAATAATGTAGTTATTCCACTTGGTGGTGATACAGTCAGACAACTTCACCTTGCGTCCAAGGACCGAAACAACAAGTTTAGTGTCCAGACTGAAGAGTCCTTTGTGAGAGGTATTGAAGCGCTATTTCTTGCGTATGTGAGATAAACCCAGAAACAACCGAATCATCTTATCGGCTGAAAAGCTTTTAGCCTAAAACATGATTCCCTTGTTTCTAGGCTTCCAGGAGAAGCCTTTTAGCCTTCAACGTGATTTGCTTGCTTTAAGGATTATCTGGATATGTACCAGGCTGAATCTCTTTACATGTGTGGGATATATTCGCAATGGTGCATTTTCTTAAGGATGCCGTTTGCTGCCAATTTAAATTTAAATGTTTTTCTGTCAATGTCCGATGTCGCGATACATCTCGTTTCCTCCATTACTCGTGTCTTGCTGACCAAAACCCAACTAGTGGTCTGCGTTAAGCTTTTACCCGTATAATTTACGCTGAATCTTGTTGATATGCCTTCCATCCCCTTACTCATTATTAACATCATAAGACTGTCGGACTAGCGCTTAATGTTGAACAGATATTTGATAATCATGGTCATTAATCCGTGACAACTTCCCCATTAATAATGCCTTGCTGCTTCTATACCTTTAGGTCTGAAGAGGCTGGATTATTACGACAAGCGTTGCAAAATGCAAGGTTTGGGGCATAGAGTTCCCAGCTGTCTACATCGATGTCTGCAGATTTCATGTCCCTCTTGCACACATCTTTGTATCTTAGATAGGGGCGTCCTATCTTTCTCTTGCCATGGGCCAGTTCACCATAGAGAAGGTCTATCGGTATACGACCATCTGGCATCCGCTGTACGTGTCCAAGCCACCTGAGCCTGCGCTTTGTCAGCAGTGTCTGGATGCTATACATCTTGGTTCTCCTGAGCACTTCGTTGTTGGTAACCTTGGCTTGCCATTTGATTTTAAGTATCCGTCTCAGGCAGCGAAGGTGGTAGCTGTTCAGCCGTCGTTCCTGACTGGCATAGACTTTTTGAGTAGAACGAATATGTGTAGGTGAGTACGTAGGCCTCAGGTTCATCAAGAATATGTTCAAAACTCATAACTTTTAGTCAGCAGGACAAAAGGACGATTCCTCGATCAGAAAGAGATGCGTGTAAAACTATAATTAAGAAAGTGTGATGCAGATTATTCACCTGTGATAAAGTCAACTTCACTGATCAGCATCCAGTCTCCTCCTTGATTGAACTTAAATTCCAGGAAAGTTCCAACTGCGTCATTCAATGCAATAGTGAGCTTGAAAATGCCAGCTTGAAGTAAGTCCTGGTCCCTGGTTACGAAAGTTCTTACGAGATTTTTGTCTTTTCCCCGAGCCTACATACGACTTGGACCAACGAAGTTACCAAAATCAAGAAAGGAAGTTTCGGTAGCAAGAAATCAGTGGTAGAATAGGATCCTTAATTTTATTTTGGACGCGAGGGAAACGTTAACTCAAGTTAAAACGCCCCCAAAAGAAAACCGGAAGAAACCATACAAGTCCTCGATGACGGCCACCACATGAATTAAATAACCAACCAAACTGCTGAATTTGGTTTCTTTCGCTCTACAAAGAGACAGAAAGCACTCATCGTTTCCACACGTTGTTACTGCGAACGTCTGCTCGTACATCAGCATACAAGGATACCTGATGCTGGCAAATTTTTTCCCTTCCGAAAAATACTGACGATAATTCAGGATATAGAATACCTCATCTTACAATCGGTCTTGCACTTGCCCTGTCGACAGTAATACACATTTTACTTATATAAGCTAATGTTGCGAATTAACGGTATCATTGCTGTAAGATATTAAATTGTATCTTGAATATTATTTTCATAGTTAGACATGACTTAAAGTTACCCAAGAATCACCAGAGATTCTTCAAAGTCTTCAAAGCATAATTTTTATTGCACTTGTCCGCAGCCTAGGGTACACTGCCTTAGAGGCCCACAAATGATATTTTCAGGGTCCGTAACCTATTCAGTATCGGAATAAATAACTTCTCGAAAGTGGGTTCTACAACGGTGAACCTCAAAATCGTACAAGTATGGAACAGTTTTGGAGGCATCCTGGAAAAGAAAGTTACAAAGAACAGTTACAGTTAGGGGGAAGAGGAGAAGTGGCTTTTTTTGAGATGAGACACCTGGAAAGAAAGCTAATAATGATACGCCAAACACAGAACAAGAAGAGTCCATGTGATTCTAAAACAATAACTAACTTCTGTCTGCGAAGATCAGGGTTCAATAGTTTAATAGCTATGGCATCCAATATACGGTATTTGATTGCTAGAGCTTCCAACATGCGATGATGAAAGGGTGATCAGGAGTATGATCAGAAGCTTGGTATGCTTCGAATTCTCTAGAAGTGGACTACAAGGTAAAATAGCATCCCCTAGTTCATGGTCGTCTGTCCTACAGTTAGAAATGTGTCAGAGCATTTCTCAGACTTGTTGAATACCCTGCTTCATACATCTTTTCCAAGAAATCAAATCTGCACTCCTAAATTTGAAATTTTGAAGTGCAGTGAACTACAGGCTGTCACATACCTTCTGGACATATCCTTTCTCAACTACTTTTCATTGTCTTGAGACAACGGCTAAGCTTATGAAACAGTCTATTTTATACCTTCTTCTGCATTGATCATTTATTACGTTAAGTCTTGAATGCTTTTGTTAGCACTAGTGCCCTACCTGCTTTCTAACAGAAGCACTTCCTGGCTTAATAATTGGTACAGATATTGCTAAAGTGTGCTCGCAATGCACACTATGTCACATCAATTGTCAAAACTAACCAAATCAACAACCTTTTGGTAAGGAACCTCACAAATTTGATAACAAAGATGAATACCAATAAACATTGTTTAGAAAGGAGATAAGAGTAGATAAGAGATATACATATGTATCTGTTTTATACATTGGTCATGTGTTTCATACAGTTTTTATTCTTTCCTATCTTTACACTGGATTCTTGTTCACTATTGCTACGTTTGTTTTCTTTTACTATCTGCACAAAAAACATTTAAACCTGATGGCTTGAATGAACGAAAGGTAACGACCATTTAAAATATTTGGTAGCTTCCGCAGGCTTCCCACTACTTTATTAGGGGAGTGGGTTCTCAAGACGGCTGTTTAAAAGGGGTTTTTCAGGTGCCCTACCGCCTTAGTCATGCGGGCTGACCCTTGCAGCGTCGGTTCCCCTTTTCTGGGGTTGAACCTTGATGGCGCTATCCCCCTCCCCACTCTGGCGCGGTCTCTCAAGACGGCACTCGGGTCTTTTTTTAATTTGGCCTAACACAACCCTTTTGGAAGTGGGATTCTCAAGACGAGGCCTGCGTAAGTTGTTTACTACCATTTTGGCTTATACCGATAGATCGCGACTTCGTTCCGACAGTACCTTTGTTGTATGTCTGTTAAATAACCGGTCGTCAGGAAACTAAACAGTTGATCACCACTACCATTTCGAAGCAAACTAAAAACCAACGTGTCAAAACAGACATCCAGAAAGCTTCATAGAATTGAGCGAAGCTAGGATAAGCTTACTCTTTTATGCAGAAGGTATCGTTGACAAGCTTCTTAGGTATCAATTGATTGACTATTAGTACCCGTTTGGCATTGGGTGTGGAGGGGGAGGCATAAGGTCGTTCGTGTAAGGTTTATGGATCGAAAATGGTTGGAACCTGCTTAAGTCTCTAAGAAACCTAAAAAATCTCTGAAAGCGGTTTAGACAGTTTGATAACGGGCTATTTCATGAATAGGCTAACCTGAAACAGAGTGTATCCTTAATGAAGTGTGCATTTACTAACAGCAGTGTAACTAGCCCCCCTCCGCGTAATCCACCCCTTTCTATTTGGTACCAGAGAATAAGAAACTGCTAAGAAACTATGAGTGTTCAAAAGGTCAATATTTTAAGGAACTTCGAGGGCTGGACGCTGAGGTAGTTGCTAATAAAAAAAGTGTGCAATAGTATCTGGTCACATCAGATACCACAAATACCATTATGCCAAGCCTATAATGGGCCGCTATAGCAGGATTGTCCCCCTCCTTTCTCTTTAGTGGAAGTCCAGCTCCGGAAGTGAATAAGGAGTTTGTAGGGTGATTGAGGAGGCACGATCCAAAGAGGCGGAAGCAATGGATATCAGACTTCTTTGCAAGCCACCCACCTAAAAGAGAAGCAATGTCCGTCACTCGTCTGATTATTCTAACTAATATTTGTGTGAATTCTTCATATTATGATGGTATTGCTTACCACGGAAGGTCAAACTGCATTATCGGGCATGGAAAGACGTTTCTTAGGTAATTTATCTACATGGAGGTCTAGGTTTTGTAAATTTCGATAATACGACTTAAAACCATATCGTAGTGTTTTATTTCTTTCTTTCTTCACCCATGTATTTCAGGATATATCATGTTACACTATTGACAATAATATAAAGAACAGATATTTAAAATTGAGATACATACACCGAGCATACTTTTATCTTTGTTCTTACCAAACCATATTTTCGTTCCCATTCCCCCACTACTGGCATTGACTGCTCATGTGCCATCAATTCTATTCTGCAAGTCGATCAGTTTTTAGGGTTTTACACGCTTGGTGACAAAAGAAGAGTTAGAGTAAGGGAACAAAGAGCAACTGATACCATCAAATGTCTAACGTATTAAATTTTGACTACAATCTCATAATATCCTGACCTTGAATTGTCTTTCCCATGCATTCACCTATGTAATACTTGATTCAGAATATTTGTATTTCACCATGTCAAAGTCTCCAACATGATGTCTTGTATTATAAGCACTTCTTCATCATGAGCAGCATCACTTTCGTCAAGCTAGCTTTCCTATACTCAGACTCATGGATTCAAACTTTGATTCAACTCACTTCCACTGGAGACAAGATCTAGATAACTGATTGATTTCCCAGGTGTAACATCTAATTGGGTTCTTTTATTGTTTTGTTTGACATCATCTTCACCAACAGGGGATTCTCTCATGCTCTGAAGTTGATGAGGCAAAGATTGATGAAGTGCTATTTTTGCGTTGAATAAAGTTACAAGAAATCTTGCAGATCTACAAGTGAAGGACCTTGGTGTCAGATTAGAGCTGTGGTAAAGGCATATTTATTTCTGTGTCACTATATACAGTCTATTAAAAGTGAAATTAACAGTGTTATTTACTATAATTTTCTGCACATCGATATTTAACTTATACTCAATTGCTAAGAAACTTCATTAGTCAAATTGAAATGTTATGCATCATAGAATATTTTTTTATCCTATGGGAACTTTTTCAGGATGACCAATCTTTATTACCCAGGTACCATTGTTACCAGACCGAGGCTTCTCGCATATCATAATGGAAAAGTGTAGGAATGCTGCCCTTTGATGTTTTATAAACCCTGTTATACTTTATATTCCCTAACTATTGATGATTGCCTTTTGTTCAGTTTAGCCGTGATGTTGTGATTTAGTTTAAAAAGACACTAGAGAAGTATAAGTATTTCACCACCAGGGCTCAAACCCGGGGCCCACGCTATCGTGGCATATGCTCCACCAACTGAGCTAGGTGACCTCCTATGTTAACATACTCTATTTCTTTCTCAAGTGGCCACGCCAGTTCCAAATCAGTCACCAGAGGACATCGACATCTAGTTCAATGCAATTGGACACAAGCCTCTCGGCACCATCAAGGAAGGACTGCCCCTCTTCCAGTTCAATCAGTGGTTAGCACTTGGTCTGTACAGCATTGTCAAGAGAAATTATAAGGGCTACCTAGCCTTGTGCGCTGGTTAAGGGCCAGGCCAAGTTAATAGATTAGAAAGTGCTAGAATTTGTGTCAGTCCAACACGGTACTGTAAATCCAGTCTATGAGAGCTCCATGGCAATTTCCACCATGGGTTCCCTCCAGGGGTTATTAGCTTTATAGGCTCGAGCTCGGTTGTGGTCTAAGATCCTTAATCAAAAACTGTTATGATTCATTGGACCAAGGTCTCAAACTGGGGCGTGGCTGTAATGACAAAGATCACGTAAGCGCCGTTTGTAGCTGCTATTTTGTGCAGATAGTAAAAGAAAACAAACGTAGCAATAGTGAACAAGAATCCAGTGTAAAGATAGGAAAGAATAAAAATTGTATGAAACACATGACCTATGTACAAAACAGATACATATGTATATCTCTTATCTACTCTTATCTCCTTTCTAAACAATGTTGATTGGTATTAATCATTGTTATCAAATTTGTGAGGTTCCTTACCAAAAAGTTGTTGATTTGGTTAGTTTTGACAATTGCCGTGACATAGTGTGCATTGCAAGCACACTTTAGCAATATCTGTACCAATTATTAAGCCAGGAAGTGCTTCTGTTAGAAAGCAGGTAGGGCACTAGTGCAGTTTTGCAGGCCATCAATCTTCATTATAAATCTATAAAGAACATAATTGACGGACATTTTTTCCTGACCAATTTTTTGTACTTTTGCAAGCCTTAGGCCTATTGATTGATAACATGCCAGAAATTAGCCGGTAGCACACAACTTACCTATCTTACTATATCTCATAAACTATATCGATTTAGACTCTGATTTTACGCGGAATAGTTTTGCAAGCCATCAATCTTCATCAGAAATCTGTAAAGAACATAATTGAGGGACATTTTTTCTTGACGAAGTTTTCGACATTTGCAAGTCTTAGTGCTTGATAACATGCCAGAAATTAGCCTGTAACACACACAGACGATTTTTAGCAAAAATCGCAGTGAAAAATACGCGGCTTTGAAAAACTTAATGCGCGATCCTAAGTGCTAAAACGGCGCAGATGTCTTCCTTGTGAAAAAAGATTGACGGTACTTGGTCTAAGGATAGAAAGATCGTTCGTCAGACGATTTTTAGCAAAAATCGCAGTGAAAAATACGGCGCAGATGTCATCCTTGTGAAAAAAGATTGACGATACTTGGGCTAAGGATACAAAGATCGTTCGTAAGAAAGTTCGTCAGACGATTTTTAGCAAAAATCGCAGTGAAAAATACGCGGCTTTGAAAAACTTAATGCGCGATCCTAAGTGCTAAAAGTAATACCTTTATCAAGCATTCATCAAACCTTATTATTCCAGGTATTTTTCTCCGTTATAAATATTCTCCATTATGAATATAAGTCAAGCTTCAGCTTTCAGATCCTCTTGTCGTGACAAAATAGTTTTGTAGCGGGCTTCCTAGTCACCCCATATTCTAAAGGCCTCGGATCAACCTTTGTTGAAAAGCGTATGCGCTCGACATTCCGTGTAAGCAAGTTTTATAAGCAAGCTCCATCTTGAAATTGGTACCGATGAACCCTTTTAGCAACGTTTGTCGGACCTTTTGAAAGACGTTGACAGGAAATTTATGCATTGGCATGGACGTACTCTTGTTATTCCCTACAACAAAGACTCAAAATAAAATCTTGGCATAGGCATATTCTTGGAAATAGTTATGTCCATCCGCAAATCCTACACTCTTTTAAACCAACCTGTTTAGAACTTGCAATCTGGCAAACACGGTCAGAGGGTTAATTTGAAAGTTCAGTCAAGGGTTGGGGAGACTGGGCGCTACGGTAAACAAATGCAAAATGTTGGATGTTGGAACTACCATTATTTCTGCTGGTGTTATTATTCTGCCCAGCGTAACAGAGTTGGCTGAGGATTACTTAAACAGAGAAAGTGTGAAGAAGTAGTGGTATAGAGTTATAAAAGAGGAGTAATGCAGGGCTTAGAATTTATTGAAAATAATTTGTTCATTTTAGTTGATCCAATTGTTAGGTTGTCAAGGTCCCCCTAAGGCAATTTCCGTCAAGGTCGTATGATCTAATTTTATGTACAGTAAATGATAAAGTGTAACTAGTTAAATAGTCAGTTTCTGTTCAGTTGTCATGTATAGGAGAAGGTAAGAAAATTGGAAAACGCATTGCTTTAGTTTCGTCTTGACGGAATTGAATCTATTGTAAATCACGACACCTAACACAGCCGATAGCGAGGTTATGGGCCCACATAACAGACTAGTAATTAATAGAGAACCCTTGACTTAACTAGAGAAGAGCGAGAAGAATCCGACTTAACTGAGGGCAATACTTTGACGCCCTCGATATAAGATGCTAGTCATCAAATCAGTGTCTTGTGTTGGCAAAAACCTCCTCGCTCATATGGTAGTCACTGATGTCAATTTCGAAATGCTAAAATGCTTAATGTGATATTTATGTTATTCCGGTCCGTAATCTATCGATGTTCTTTGATCAACAATTTTGATAGCAACATTTCTGTGAGGTCTACCTGCTTATTGTTTTATTATCATATTGATACTTTCCCATTTACCAAATCAGCATCATTCTTACACCAGCGTGGAAGGGCCAATCCAAGAGGGAATTGGAGAGGCAGAGGTGGTGGGCGTCATTGGCACTTTCACTATTCTAGTTTCTCCTACAAGGCTCCTTTATTTTTCCTTTGTTATTTAGTATATTGTTTATTAAGGTCACTGTGTCCTTGTAAACCGTACCAACTGTTCAAGTTTCTTATACCCTGAGGATAATGTGATAATACATCGAAAGCTTGGTTATTAAAAATATCGTTTTATATGTTCAATTTGAATTCTTCAACATGTTTCACATGCGCGTTCTTTGCTGGGCATTGCTTTTCATTACGAAGTTTCAGACTTGTGCATCAAAACAACACTTCAGAAATACAACAATCGGGCACCAGTAAGGTCTGTTAATAATTTATCCAAGTGTACGTTCAATGTTAAAGTTCCATTTGATATTCTGATGAACAATATATTCATGAAGCTGCTTGCTTCGAAGTGAGCCATGTAGCTGGGCAAGGTCTTTTGATGCTTTCAAGAACGTCCGTCCGTTGTCCGACGTAATGCTAGCGGGAATCGCGCGGCGGGAGCCAAAGCGGCGGAGGCACCGCAAGAACGTGGGGGTTCTGAGATCTTCTACAAGCTCTAAATGCAAACATCTAGTAGTAGCGCAAGAAAATAAACAAATGCATGCCTTACTAGGTTCTGCCCCCCTGTTGACAGAACCAGAGGGGTAAACAAATAAGGGGCCGGCAAAGTCAACCCCAATCCAAATCATTGCAGTTCATCTCATCCACGCATATCTGATACAATAAAGCAAAGATAGTTTTGTTGTAACACCAAAGGACGGTTTGTTGCCACACCAAAAGATGGTTTGTTCGAAACAGTGAAATATAGTTTTGTTACTACAGCGAAAGATAGTTTTGTCACAGGAGCGAAAGATAGTTTGTTGATACAGCGAAAGATAGTTTTTGCCGTAACAGCGAAAGATAGTTTTGTCGCAACAGCAAAAGATAGTTTTCTTGCAACAGCGAAAAATAGTTTTTGTCGTAACAGCGAAAGAAAGTTTTGTCACAACAGCGAAAGATCGTTTTCGTCGCGACAACCTCTGTAGCTCTAGCTGGCCCTTAGTAGTTTTTCTTATCCACTCCCTGGGAAGTGTAGACACATAGCATAGTTTTTTGTCATCATGGCCACGTCCCATTTTTATATCATCGTACCGTGAAGCACAACAGAGTTCATATCTCGCCACACATCAGCCACACGCAGTGCTGACGTGTTTTTCTTCTCATCATGGCCACGTCCCAATTTGACATCATCGTACAGTGAAGAACAACAGAGTTCATATCTTGCCACATAGCAGCCACAAGCAGTGCTGACGTGTTTTTCTTCTCATCATGGCCACATCCCAATTTGACGTCATCGTAGAGTGAAGCACAACTTGTTGCCATGTCTATCTACTGCCTTGCCGAGCAAGAAAACGTCCCTATCAACATGCCTCTAACTGAGGTAAGCTGTAGGTTATCGGCTCAATCTGTGCCCGGCATACTCAAAAACGTCTAAAGCAATCAGCAATCTGAAAACCAAAACAAATACACAACTTCTATCTGAACCAGGCAGAATTAATTACGTTTTATCAACTGGCACACGAATTTACGACTTGTCCGATTGCCTGTGGCCATGAACTTCCCGACTGTCTTTACAGTCGGGTAAAGAGATGGAATATTAACACCTCCTTACTGGAGACGTTAAGCGCACAGACCCATCTCATTAGCAACGTCAGGTTAGAAAAAACATATTTGGGAAGAGACAATGGAGAAACAGAAAATGTGTCCAGTCAAGACTTCGAACCAGTAGCCACTGTAATTAAAGAGTGTCCTCTAAAAACGGAATGAGGTAAACACAGACTTTTGTATAGTCTATTTCTCAATCATACTTCAATATTTAGAGGAAAATTTCTACTTCTTTTTAGGTTTTAATATAACTTGTTTACAACGTTGGTTAATGGCAAAAACTTTGAATATCGCGCTGAGTAAAGGATTCATTTTGCTTAACGTTTTTGCCATACACTCGTCTCAGCAATTGCAAAAAATGGTATTCAGAATGCATTTCAATAAAGCATTCAACGTAGACAATTCCTTTTCTAACTCTCTCCGCTTATTCCAAGTCAGTCGCTCTTTATTCTATACCAAAGAGTAGGTTGCTTGCAAATGTCTTAAAACGGTCTTCCGTAAAAGTAATGACTAACTTTTTGCAAAACGCAGTGTCATTTTGCATTTAAAGACGTCATTTGCAGCAAGGTGGTATGACGCTGACATTGTGCTTAGGACGATATTCAAAATTTTATCACAAAGACGGGATGTATGTTTCTGCAATAATACTTCGCCGCCAGTGAGTTGGAGACTGTCGTCTAGACAGCATATGAAATTCCGCCCAGTTCTTTAGATAACAGTATTTGAGATCATCTAAGCTGAATGCACACATGCATTTACAAACATAAATTATGAAGAGAAACCACCAAGAATGTGTAATACGTTTGCTTGGGGTGTGTGTTGAACAAAAAGCGTGCTGAATGCTAATCAGGAATGCATACTAATGCTACTTCATGGGAAAGAGTATAAATAATGCTAATAATATCACCGTACACAGCTGGTAGGCGGAAAGATAGAGTGCAAATTCGAGAAAGGGTATTAAAGGGGTGTACCTAGTTTTACATTAAACAACATTGGCAAGTTCCGTGATCGCCAGCCGTTACTCTACAAGATGGGACATTAGCCACAAATTTCAACGAACCACATTGTAAGAAAAGCGCAAAAGATGCTGTATTCTATGTAATATGTTCCAATAAGTGCCCATTCCTAATAGCTGCCCTCCTCCTCCCCCACTTTTGAAATGTGAACACCTCTTCCTGTATATATACTTCCTTCTAAGTGTTAAGACTTAATGTTAAGACTTATCAGTACAGAACAGAAGTTTAACAATAGCAGTTTTACTAACCTTTAAAATAAATTCAGGATCTGCTTCCAATAATTCATCAACTAATCCAGTTAAACGTACACGGGTCTCATCATTCACGGATCTAAAATTTGGTGACAGCAACAATGAAACTGCAACACCATTCACCAGTTCTCTGTTAAAATTTCTACCACCTCCTCTCCCTTGCTTCTCATGTCATTTTACTTTACTCCAAGTAAGAAGTACTCATACAAGGTAAAGATTGTTGGGCATTCAGGCAATAAAAGAATAACTTACATAACGACGACTCACAAGACGCATGGCCTAGAGTTGGCCTGCAGAAGTAGAGAAAATTACATCCCTGGCTTCAAGTGGCCACTACAGGCCTTAACATTTCAAAACTAAGCAATAAAGAAGAACTGCATTCAGTAATTACTCGGTTGATTAAAACGTAATAAGGAGAGGTCCCCTGTTAGCAAATTGATGCCGTTGGCGTTTTCATCTCCTTTAAGAACAGGATATAACCACTATAAATTTAACGTGTTTCATCCGTCAATGTATAGCTTACAGGCTGGTATTGAGATGTGCTTGGCTTTTCTTCTCTCACACAATATTTAAATCGAGAGGAGTCTTCTATCGGTCATGAATTTAGTATGTCAGTGAAAAAGCACTAGGAAAGTAGCTACAGTTGAGGTATCGTTAGGGTAATAATCCTTTGCTTTAAAATGATGGTATCTGGAGGGAGGAACTGTAGGCGACAGTTTCTACTCCAAATCTTCACTTTCATATGATTATCTTCCTGGAAAGTAACAGCAGTAAAAGGCAAGCCTGACAATTGGCGAATGACCGATTCTTTAAAGGAGCTTTCACACTAGCGTGGCACGTCGCATTTGGCATATAACGTAGCATGTCACTTAGAAACCAGCCTATACGAAAGTATGAAACCTCTCACACCGAAGTGGCATGACACAAAGAAAATGAGACTTGCCATTTCTGTGCCACTCAAGAAACGGATCAGACCATTTTGCAAGAAAACCCATGCCACGTCGCACAGTTGCTTCTGAGCCAATCAGGCTAGTATTCGCTCACATCACATGATCACCTTGGCATGTAAGGAGTAGGTTAAAGTCTCGCTTGCCTGATCTTTTTTGTTAGGAAGGGAAGTCAACTTTCAACACTTTCGGAGAAACTCGCGTCTGTAGCTTGCTGTATTGTTTTCCATAGCATACCTTGTATGTAACTGGTTATTAAAGCAAAAACTACTCCACTAATTATGCCTCATGCGATCAGATGGCTCTTCCTTTGACAGCCGAAGAAGAATCTTTTTTTGACTGCCAATTGCAACAATTGATGGACTGCGCAATCTTACCCACAAGAACCTCTTGCTGTTATTGAACATTCTGAATCCAACCGAGCTACGCAATCATCATGATTTATCAGCATGACAAAGTCGAAATATGCGGGGTATCTTTAGTAGGGACGTGGGCTGGGAGGCCGCGTTTGCTTTTGAAAGTACCGTAAGGTCAAAAATAGTAGAGTTCATTATGTCTTGAGTTTCATTCTTTTTGAGAGCTAAGTTTCAAGTGAGAATTCTCTCATTTTCAAGCTGCTGGATTTGAATTATGCTGCTGTTTTAATGAGGTTGAGTTGGGGACCTCCGAGGAATCTGGGATCAAACTAAGTTGTCAGACAGTTGTCATGACGTTTTTGTATTTGTTATGTTTTCTCTAAAAAGGGCTGAATGCCATGTGTATGGATGTTTGTAGGATATGTTGTTGATGTGGCTGTGATGGTGGAAGGTGTGGATAGTTTCTGGTGGTTGAGTGGACTTCCTTGCATATAATTTGGGTGACTTTTTGATCTTGCAAAACTATTACTTGATCGCCATGCTGACAGCACCATCTTCAATATAGTTGTACGTCTCATTGTTGTGTATTTTTACCTTAAACCTTTATAACGTGCCCGCTAAAGTGATATGATGCTGTTTCCTGTAAAATACTTTTGATGCTGCCGAATGCAAAAACTTGTTATTGCTAAACTGCACTTTCTAGTATATGGTACATGTTGAAATGTTAATTCATTGGCATTGCTAGGACGTGTTTGTGTTCTGCTGTATGGCAATGTTGAAAGTTAGTTAGCCATGAATGTTTAAGAGACAGTGGCAACCAGTTTAGTTACTAAACAACAAAAGAATCTTGTTGTTCCTTCTAATATACCTCAACCAGTTTCTTCTGTGCCCTTACAAACTGTTTATCATCGGTATTTGTAGGTTTGTTTGCTTGATTGATGTGATTCCTCGAGCGTTTTACTTCGCTGTTTCCCGAAAGGCTCCTATGAAGGCTTCCTACTTTCCATGTGGTATTTGGTCACAATAGTGTTTTTCTTGACATCACTATACAAGATACGACTTTTGGTACAATGATGATGAAGACGATGATGATGATGATGATGAAGATGATGAAGACGATGCTGATAATGATTAGGGGTGCACCAGATAGTCTATCCAGCCAGAAATTAATGATTATCCGGTTGAAGACAATTATGGGGCAACAAAACTGTCAACGGAAGTCAGAAATCTCAGGTTATGAATCTGTTACTGAATTTATGGGCGACTGTGATTCAAGTCAAAATTAAATTTTCGCCGGGTGATCAAGTGTTTATGAAATAATTGTGTGTCTGTCATTGAAGTCAAGCATCTCAGCGCGATGCTGGCTGCTTCTTTGCGAAATTTTATAAATATGACCATTCAGGAATAAACTATTTGATCTGAAATGCGTGTCCTCATCTTATGATTTCATTCGATTTAATGAATATTGAAGAGTTGAACGATTTTATAATGGCAGAATTCAGCAAAAAGAGAATGAATGCTCCATCACAAGAACATGAACTTTGATATTGAAGGAGTTACATAATAGATAGATGGGTGGATGCATGGATGGAAGCACTAATGGAAGGATGGATGCATAGTCTTTGTTACATGTCAGAACTATGGATACATATGGCAACATTTCCTGTTTCTGTATTTGTTACCAATTTTAAGGATGCATGCACAAAGTTTATACAATTTCTTAATTTTGTTAAAAGTAAGAATGATTAGATGGTATATATTACTAATAAACTGACCTCATAGGGGTTAAGATTTAGGTACTTTGATCCTGGTTTTGTAAGTCTCTCAATTTGCTTTTCACTTGTTAAATCTGCATCCCAGTTCACCTACCTTAGGTCCACAATCAGCGGCAACATGTTCCTAAATGCTGAGATTACCCAATGTATTAAAAAGGTTTTAACAACTCTTGATTGGCTCACCACACTGTTCTGGGACAATGCCAAGCCCACGATGAAGTGTATAATGAATGTATTATTAGCACTCTGCTGTATGGCAGCGAGTCATAGACAATATACGCAAAACAGTAGCAGATTTTGAACAGTTTCCACATCCGATGCCTCCGCTAAATACTAACATGAAGTAGATAAACAAAGTGTTTAACGTTGAGCTCCAAGCACGTTCCACCCAACACGAATGCCTTGGACATCAACACTGCGCCTTGGAGAAATTTGCAAAAATTGGTCAAATTTTGACAACCACCAAAACCAGTTGTAACATGTTTGTCAAGTCCTTCTATGATGTTTGCAGTTCGTTGCCAGCGAGTTTAGAGGAATTAAAGCAATTGATAGGCCTTTGATGTCAGTGACCCTAAAACGATATTTTGTCCAAAATCACGCGCGTTGGAGAAATTTGCAAAAATTGGTCAAATTTTGACAACCACCAAAACCATTTGTAACATGTTTATCAAGTCCTGCTATGATGTTTGCAGCTGATTGCCAGTGAGTTTAGAGCATTTTAAGCAATTGATAGGCCTTTGATGTCAGTGACCCTAAATTAAACTAATCTCTATTTGTGCGATAGTTCGTTGTTGTAAACTGGTTTTACTTCTACCTTGGGAACATGAATGTACAATATATTGGTTTTCTTGACATTTAAAGTTCCTGCTTTTTCTTATTGAAAGTTAGTGTATGACGATCCGTGTGCCACTAAAACTAGCATCTGTAATTGTTGCTACTTCAAGACCCGAGTTGATGAAGCTGATATCCTTCCCATTGCACCCAATGAATTCGACGCATTTTTATTATGATGTTTTTCAAAAGATTCGTTTAGTTATAGAACGTTCGTTTCCAGTATTCACCTTAGTCGAGCTTCCACAAGAAAGTGAAGGAACCACTTTTGCCTCAGGTTAATGATACTGTTCTCTATCAGACAATTGGAATGTAACACCCTAGTGTAAAGATTCTCTCTGTTGGTAATTTGTTTTGAGTATAATTACAAACATGTGCATGATATCTATAAACATTCATTTAGAACCCTAGATTGATAATATTTGTAACATTTTTTCCAGATTTGCTGTAACTGTTGGATAAGCAGCCCCAAAATCAAATCAACGTTGCAAATCTGGTTCTGTAAAGATGGCACTTTACTCCATCCCATTTCTGTAGAGAACTGGCAGCCAAGTCAAGTCAACTGGTCCCATGGCAAGTAGACTCATGAAGATGTATGTCGGATGAAACGAACGCTTTTCCGGATTTCCCGAATAAAAATGTTACAACTTCAAATAAGCGCCCCTCTAATAAGCATCCCTCTAATAAGCGCCCCTCTAATAAGCGCCCTTAAATTCCGGAAATTTCAAACAAACTAATTATTTCGTTCTCCAAATGATATACAGCATCAGTATCAACCAAGGAATGGCTAAACTAGAATAACCATAGTGAGAAGATGATGTGTCAAATTTTTCAAACGAACCAATCTTCGTTATCATAAACATAATCACCAGTACAGTAACCTTTAAAACAAGACTTCCTTACTTCTCAGTGGGCTTTATTATTACGTCTTGGATAACGGCATGTTTAGTATGCAAGGTATATGTATATGACAGTAAAATAATTGTAAAATGCCTTTTTATGACAACTTTATCGGTAACTAGTATCCGATGTTGGGTAATAGTTTTGTATAAAAAAGTGTCCTTGGCTTTGATAGCACGTACCATCAGAACACAGGACCTAATAGGAGTGCTATGTGATAGTATATTTAAACCTTCTTCATCAGAATCCTCCAGCTGAAACGCAAGGTAAATATAACTTGTGATCAAATAGCATTAACTCATTTCCTATGTACTTGTGTTTCTTTGCAGATTTCAGCACCACAGGAGCGTCTTTATTCAACTTGGATTGGGTCATGGCTTGCTTCTCTGCCCGGCAGTACAAATTGAGGGGCGTCCCCATTAGACGCCCCAGCTGCCCTTTATTTATTAAATACAATAGAATAAACAGAAATAGAAGTCTGTACAACAAATCTCATATACGGAAACGCTTTCAACGTTGCAAACAGTGTAGCTTACCTAAGCTGCGTTGTAAATGTCAGTTGTATCCAATTGTGCCAAGCACAGCAAGAACAATATATATCTTTCTATCTTATCTATCGCTTTATTTCTATTTTTCTATCACTCCACGCGTAGTTTATACAACCAAAAAAGCACTGTCAACCAACCACAAAGATCGTGTGCCTTCCACATTAATTGGTTCCCAACGTCATGGGTAGGCCTGCAGTTCAGACAGCAAAGATATCGATTTCAATAAGAATCTAAGCAGCTCTTTTAACAAATCGTTTACGCTGGTTTTTTGTGTTGTATTCCTTTTAATTAAATATTTTAACGACCTCAAATCACATTTCTCACATAATTGACTAATATTTTCCCAAAGATAGTTCCTTAAAGATATAACTGATTCTGGATTTTGAAGAAGAAGATGGTCGACTGCAGTCGGAGGCAACATGAATGCTCCTCTTTCCTTAGCGTCTACCACTACAGTGGTAGGGGTGGGCTCCACTCCTATCCCAAGTCAAGTTTTTGTTAATTGGTTCCCAACGTCATGGGTAGGCCTGCAGTTCAGACAGCAAAGATATCGATTTCAATAAGAATCTAAGCAGATCTTTTAACAAATCGTTTACGTTGGTTTTTTGAGTTGTATTCCTTTTAATTGAATATTTCAACGACCTCCAATCACATTCCTCAAATAGTTGACTAATATTTTCCCAAAGATAGTTCCTTAAAGATATAACTGACTCTAGATTTTGAAGAAGAAGATGGTCGACTGCAGTCGGAGGCAACACGAATGCTCCTCTTTCCTTAGCGTCTACCACTACAGTGGTAGGGGTGGGCTCCACTCCTATCCCAAGTCAAGTTTTTGGAGCATTGAAGCACTGTATAGAATGGTAGGGATCTAGTTTTTAGAAGGTTGGAAGTTTGTCCTCAAGTCTTTAACGGCAATGAACAACCAAAACTTTAACATGCAATTTTAAAGAGGGGGTTAAACTTCCTGAGAGAGCTTCAACAGCGGCAATTAAATTTAGTAATAATTTCTAAAACTGAGGGGAATTTGCTACTCTCAACTGCGTGGGTTCTAGTTTATCTGAGGTGAAATTTCCAATAATGCAAAACCGTCCCTCCCTCTCTATGATTATGTTCATAAAAGTGCAAGGTTTCGTACTTACAGAACAAAAATCTACATTTATGTGTCAAAGCTAACTGAGTCAGTAGAAGTCATCCAGAGGTCTCTGTTGCAGCTTGATTTGCAAAGTCCATCTACAGTCCCTTTTGAGAATAAATAGTTGAATCTGTCATTCTGCTATTCTTTATTGATTTATTAATCTGTTATTCTTTATTAAAAAGTGGGCCTAGTGTAAAGAATTCTGGCATGTTACTGGTAACGACAGTAGCGTCATATACTACCTTTTCTGGTAATTTGGTCTGTTCTGATCTATGAGTGTATTTTTATGTTATCTCATGCAGATCATGGGTTATGATGAACTACCAGATTACAGTATCGAAGATGTCAAGTCATTGCTAAGTAAATTGGTTGTTCAAATTTTTAGGTTGGCGTTTATTTGGAAGTGCGCTTGATCGAGGGAGTGAGCTTATCACAAATTTTTCGGACACGAACCTTCATCTAAATGGTATCGAAACAGATAGTACACTAGAGGAAAGTCGGGAAATCAGTGTTTAACAAATGAAACAAAAAATCATATGAAACTAGATGTCAACGTCATCATGATCTACTTTTTCATCTTAGTTACCATCATCATGATCAAGAAGCATTACCTGGGATGCGCTTAATCGAGGCGGTGCGCTTATTACAAATTTTTGCTCGGAAGGGGTGCACTTATTTGGGGGATGCGCTTATTCGAAGGGGGTGCGCTTATTACATCTTTTCTCCTATTCAGTATTTGTATGAAGACAGAATCTCAACACTATGAGTTTCTGGAAGAGCTGCATTCCACTTGATTTTTAGGAGATCATAATTTTTAACAAGTAGCCACTTAGCTGAAATTAATTTCACGATTTTTCGGTATCGTTTTCATTTGGGCCGGAAGCCATGGCTTCGCCATCAGTCAATGACTTGGGAGAAGTAGTCAGCGGTCAGCGCAGGAAATATTAGTCGCCATCTTAAACTTCTCAGCTTTCTTTCTAATCTCTCGTTCAGCTGTCCATCCTACATTGTTTCTAAATGTTAAGTGGACTACCTATCTTGAAAACAAAATTCCTGGTAAATTCTACATCCAAAGATTCCAAAACTCATAATATTCTACTACTCATTCCCTCGTCTCTATGGTCTATCTCTACTCATTGACCCTCAGGTCAAGTGCGATACAAATTTATCCTAACATGGGCGTGACTTATACTACGTCACTAATGCCCAGACTACTTCCAGAACAGGGCCTGACTCCGAGAGAAAGAAGGAGAAGCTAGCTGGATTTGAGTGCAGGCAAGGGTAATAGATGTCTTTAGGTGAACAAAACACAGCTGGGCCGGAGGTCTAACCGAAAGAAAGACAATAGGTGCACAGTTACTGAAGAGTACCCCAAAACTACAGCTGCCTGTGAAGGTTTTAATCGGATAATCCTAATCATGATATTCTTCAAACTGCTAGCTGTCGCCTTTACTCCTGCTTTTAGCGCTAAGTTCTCGCAGAGGATTTGTAGTTGTGGATGATAGCTTACCTGGCCGCTAATCACTTAACGTAATGCCTCTTTTGCTTTACAGGAACACAGTGCTGCAATAATCGATTAAGTACCTGCGTATTATTGGCAATCTCCTCTTTTCACAAGAAAGTAAATAATGCTTACTGCTAATTCGTGTTAACGATCAATTGCCAATTGTTGTCATTGAGTCAATATAATTTCGAGAAGTTCATTAATATATTTAACGTCATAAATAAGTGCCCAGATCTAGGCAACGTGGATGCAGCAGCGAAGACGTGGACGCAGCAGCTTCAGAGTTTACGCTTTTCGATGATGATACAGAGGACGATGAAGATGCATTGATTGATTGATCGATTGATTGAACGTTATGTTTCAATCTTTTCTTTAGAAAGATCATGTATGTTTAGTTATCTGTTTTTCTTTTCCTTAATAAGCGCCCAGTCTGAATAAGCGTCCATCCAAAAACTTTTGTTTTTAAATAAGCCCCCAGGGCGTTTAATCGGTCATTTACGGTTACATATTTGACGGTCTCCTCAAATGTCCTTTTCATACGATTGGAGTTTATAAATTCGTTACGTATTTTATTGATGTGACATGTGCCTAGATTCAGATGGAACTTAGTAGAAATTTGCGAATATTGCTTTTGTTGAAAAGCAAAAATTGAAATATCACTTTTTATGGTTGTCCACGGATTAGAATCCACATATGGTTTAAAACTATAAGTCAAGTCATAGCCTTAAGAGTGTGTATGTGATTGTAATTGCCAGTGTGCGCCTGTTAAATGCGTAATAGACATCAATTTCATTGTTTTGAATAATTTTCAAATGGTTTTCATCCCAGAAGAAGGGGATGTAGCCAGTTCTAAAATCTAAATCTTAAACGTTTCGATTTTTGCGGAGAGAACATTGAAACAGCTCAACAGCCAGATGTCTTTATAGACAGTAGTGCCAGTGGCGTTGACATCAATAATGTTTATAATGCACTGAGTCAACTCGACCTTGATACAGAGGTTTTCGCATCAAGGGAATGCCGTCAGGACTGTGCAAATGCAGATGAAGAAGTCATGGAAACTTTTCCTCATGCCAACGCACAATCTACTATCAGCACAGACGTTCATAATGAATTTTCAATTGTAAACGTGGATGATATGGGAACTGATACGGCGGGGTCTTGCAAGGCCGGCAGCAAATTGTTGGAACAAAAGGAGGACACATATTCCATTGAAGTGGCTCAACAACCAGCGTACGTGTCATCATATTTGTTTTCAAGCCAAGTATCCATAACGATTTCGACATTTCACTTAAGAGAAGTAGTTTTTATGAGATAGAACGCCTCGCTAATTCGTGTGGATGTCTGCAACAGATAAACGCTTCAGATAAATGTCGTGAAAGGCGACTAGGTGTTGCCCACGAACGATTTATAGTGTTATCGTTGGCGTTGGTCATAACTTAGCCAAACAGGATACGCAGCCTTAAATTCTTTTGGCTGAAGACGATAAACTTTGAATATTGCGTTGAGTAACGGATTCATGTTGCTAAACGTTTTCGCCATACACTGATCACAGCAATCGTATGGAGTACTTGCGTCCAACCCTCCACAAGCCACAGGGTAACCTTAGATCAGCCCTTTAGTACAGACCCTAACCTAATAATAATAAAATGACATTTCAGGGCAACGGCGCCGAAGAGTTTAATAAACTGGACACCAGTACAAGATCTATCACCAAGATGAGCAATTTCAAAAGCAAAACGTGGAGCCACTTCATGTCAGAGGCTAAGAAAAGGATTATAAACACTTGAGATTAGTCGCTTTATATTTATAATCTTTAGCTTCCGCCGACTATGCCCGTTTTTTAGGTATTATCTACTAACCCATCTACGAATCATGCAATATGCGCATCTATGTCTCACATGCATTTTAAATTTTGTACCACAAAGAGTATGAAAGAAACTGCTTGTAGATTAATCTGACATAAGTAGACTAGATTGTATAATTTGACCTTCCCCCGTTGGATACTAGGGCAGGTCATTGATCTGATACAAGCATGCGCACTCAAGGTGAACGCCAAGTATAGACCTGCGATAGCTTCCTCACATGACCTTAACCGTTTTTGCACGAGAGAGCAAAGCTTGTAAACAGAGCCGCCAATCCTTTTGTACGCTTTCCACGTCCCTTAAAATGTGAATGGTATTCATAATTCTTTGCTATTCTTGGGTGTCTTTACAGTTTTATCCCTAAAGTAGATTTATTACGAAAGAATGACTCACTTTTTATACGTACTTTGCTTAAAGTCGTCAATAGTACTCTTTCGGATTTACAGAACGTGACGGTTGAAAACAACTGGACGTTTAGAGGGGTTCCTGAGCGATGTAACTTTTTTTTATATCCATGTACAGAAAGTGACCGTTGAAAGGAACTTTACGTTCGTAGGGGAGGAGAGAGAGCCTTTAAATTGCAAATTTAGACCGTTGTTGGAGATCCTCTAAATTTCATGGTAAGATTTTTTCCGGTTATTTGGCCTTGCGGGTCTCAATATTAAGTCTGTTTTCTTTTGCGATCAATAGTTAAGTCTTATTTATTCAACCGTCCCCATACGTTTAGTTAAGGTCTTGCTTCAAACATACTCGCTGAAATTTGCCAGAATTCTTCCCAAAGGCGTAGAACGTCGTTGCCTCCTTCATTTTTTATTTCAACAAGATGTTTTGTCGTACCTCCGATATGATATACGGGATCTGTACAGGGATCTTTCTGTTCATTCACGACGACATTAAGTTCTAGCGACGGCTTTTACTTTTGAGGAGGCCATTTTAATCAGCATGTTATGTGTGACATTAAGGTGTCTGGTAGGGTAGAAAGCAAGTCTCCAAATTCCCAATATATAGTGACATTGCCTGGTACTATGTCGCAGAACCTCAAGAAATAGTGGACACCACATTTATGGTAGAAGTGGGCGACACACTACTACCCCGGTCAAATATTGGCAGTTGCTTATAGCATTGCTAACATACCCTCAGCACCTCGTATAATCCTCTGGCTATCTTCCTATACAGGTATATCCCTATGTGAAATATTTTTTGGTGTGGTTGAGGAGGTTCCTTTTAATGATAATAGCAAAATAAAGGCAGTCCATCAAAGATGAAGGGGATGCAGATTGTGTTTCGTCGATTGCTAACACCACATTCATGATAGAAGTGGGCGACACACTACTACCCCGGTCAAATATTGGCAGATGCTTATAGCATTGCTAAACATACCCTCAGCACTTACGTAAATGTGTCTATTACACGTTGTGGACAACAACAGGCTATTGATTTCAGTACGTGTCGGATTGTTGAAGATGGTTACTGCAGATTGGAAAGACGACATAAAATCCAGAAAATATATGTCCATTTCGAGCCCTGTGCCATGCCAAATAAGGTGCGCAACCACCTTTTTCAGCAATGAAACGTTTTGAATCGCCTAGTGCAAGTACTCGAATCTCAGCTGTTCAATATTGCACCCATTACTACGAATTAGACATTGCACACCAGAGTCTAGAAGCCAGGGGTTTGAGCTCGATCCCTATTGGAATTAAGTTGCGTTGTCAAGTAATAAGTTTTAGTAAAAAGAGCTACCCACTCCATCCCGTCTCTTTAATACGCAATCTAAAACATACAATTCGCTCGACACGATCGAGGCCAGAAGAGGTTGGGAATAATGGGTCTCTCCAGAAGTACCCCTTCGCCCCATAAAACCCTTAGGAAAGTGGATGAGGCAAAGAACTTGCAGTAGTGAAAGCTTCTGTCCCATGGCAACAGTTGTGGTGCCTTTTAGCTGTTTGACTCAAACATCATTTTAAGTTTCTTAAGGTAATTATTGCAATTCTTCCAAACTGGAATAAGCCCCTACGCACACTCTAAGACAAATATGTTTCGCGCGGAAATGGCGTTATTCATTTTCTGATCATATGAATTCCTGGTTCAACCAATTATCTCACCGTCACCCACCGTATCTCTGCTGATCTGTTTGTACATGACGAAAGCACATGGAGAGTCCCCAAAAAGTTTATATGACGTCTTTGTTAGTGAACATTCAGACGTAATCACAAAGTTATCAAGTTGTTGAACTCGTGACCCAACACATGAGGGATGATAGGGAGTAATGGTGAACGAACTCTAATCGGACCTTTTGATCCATAACCTGTTAAAGTTATAACTTCTGCTGTATCTTTAGAATAACCACTGTATTCTGCTGTTGGGGTTTTCAATTAAGGTAGTCGGTTATATTTGCTTCGGATTGTGAATGCTCAGTCAACTACAAATTATCCCGTTCTCCAATGGATTGTAAAACAAATTAGAGAAAATAAAACAATGTTTACTTAAAAGTACGAATGAATGCGAATGTTGAGCATGTTTAAAACCATGAAAGCAGATTGGGGTCAGGCTTTCGCAGAGTGCTGTAAAATGTACGTTACATCGTACAATAATTTACTACTACTACCTCTAAATAACTGCTATTCTTACAACTATTAACACAATACAATTCTGAATAAGATTGTGAATGGAAACTCAAATACTGCTAATGGAGGATGGGCTCGGATTGGGATTTATGTATGTCATCTTGTTCATAATATGGCAGCTGCTTGTTCTTGCAAAGGCTCTTTTGTAATTGATCAAAAGAATATACTGCTCTTACATTTCTGCTGTTTTCATCTGTATCTAAGTCCATCCTATTTCTTAAAAGGGCACAAAGAAAGTTGAAGTCGTGAAATTGGTAATTACTATGACATTAACGGATTCAGGACAAAATGCCCTGAAGATAAGATTTGGGGAAAGTTGTTACCAAGTATTTTACTGAGATTTCGAAAATAGAAAGCGTTAGTGTGTTCAACTGCCTTGCATAAGCTGACCAGGTTATTGGCCAATAAAGTAATATAGGGTCCAAGGCATAAATTGTAGATAGCAACCTTATTATTTACCCTGGAGAATGCTAAAGGCACCCACTTTTTCGAGGAGGAGGACATTGACGGCCCACTATATAACTAAAGGAAAACAATGTCTAACTCAAGAATGCTAAAGACCAATCACAGATGGGCAAAAAAACTAACAGGTATCAAAGGAAGACAATACTTGGACAACTTGTGTTACCGAATGGTTACCCCGAGACAAAAACAAATCACGTGATTGACCAAAGGTTGGGTTGTGTGAGGACATAACAAAGCTTGTGCGGTCCAACTGAAGCACAATCGCAAGAGATGGAAAGGCTAAGGCATATACAGAGATGTTCCTTCACTAGGAGAGACAAACTTTGTGGATTATTAATGGTAAAGATATGTTCCCTTTGATTTCAAACATATGGCAGACCTGTTAATCCGCTAAGAATTCTTATGTACAGCATGAATTGTTTTGTTAAGCTTGCATTTGGTGTCGAATTATTTATTGATGTCCGCCGATCTTGTATTTATGGAGTACGAAGTGTCATGTATTATTCTTAGACTGTTGACATATGCCTTTGAACGTAGTTCATTTTAAGTTCATGGTACATAACATCGTATTTGTATGTCTTATGAGACAGGATTGTCGAAGGAAACATTTCAGTAGATTCAAGAATAGAAAGATTTCGATACTTTTTGTTGTCAACTTGATCAAATTGCGATGTGTTTCCCTTCCAATTTCCATTTAAGATATGAGTAAAATTTCACTATCTGGAGCATCCTTTCCGACCCTTGTAAGTTTTGGGCTAGAGCATTGTTTCTCCGTCAGCTCTGTCTTTTTTCCTAGTTATTTGGTACTGACCGACTTTGATTAATGCCAACATCCTTCCATGTTGCCATGTGATATTCAACCGAGCGTGGTGAATATTGCTCTGAAAATTGCACTTGAGCTCTGAATTAATTATCGCCGTAAAATCAATGCAATATGTTATTGTTCTGAATGAGAGGTATTCGAAGATCGTTCTGCTTGAGTAATAATCGAAGGTCTGGCATCTCCCCATCAATTTGCTCAAATACTTTCAAGACGTGGATACGTCTTCTCAGTAGAACTGTTGGCAGTGCCCAAGTTCACGGGTTGCCCGCGGAATCCATTAAGGAACACTTACCTAACGGTTATAAGAAGGCTGGACATCATAACCTTCGATACACAATTGATTGTACAGAAATATTTATCGATCGCCCTAAAAATCTGGAGTTACAAGCGCAAACGTGGTCAGATTATAAAAGGCACAACACCGTTAAATTCTTAGTCGCTATATCACCAAATGGATATATAACTTTTATTTCCGATTGCTATTCTGGAAGGGCGTCCGATAAATTTATCGCAAATGGTTTTTACGAGTTTTACATGTTTCCCATCAACAAATACCGCTTTTTCCGCTTTAATAGTTGGTCATGAAATTTCTTGCATGAATTTTTATTCATATTTCATTTTGTAATAAAAGCCGCCCCCAACAGCTAGGCTTTGTAATAAACACTTCGGCTTTTATTAGAGAAAGTACTGTAAACGAAGAGTGTTGATTATCGGACTGCCATATTTCAATGATAAAGCAACACGTAGGCTGTACATAGGTCCTGAGTTGAAATGTCGTTCGACTTTCCTTCTTTTCTTAAGTAATTTTTTAAATCTTTTAAATATTAACTAGCAACGTTTGTAAAAGTAACCGCAGAAGAATGATGTCCTCATCTAGAATTATGACAACTCTGGCACAGCGGAGAGGTAGCTGAAAAAAGCAGGATTGCACCGTCTAATTGCTCCCTGTGTTAAAAAGTACAACTTCGCTACTAGCTATAAGAGGTAGAGAAAGCTAGTATGTTTGGTAAAGGAAGGCGTGGATAATACGCTTGTCTGTTTATTTCAAACATTTTGCGGTCATATGATAGCAAAGCTTGCTCACCAATTGTTTAACAATAAAAGCACTGTTTTACCTAATATGGATTCTATCTGTAGCAACTTTAGATGAAAAAACTGTACCCAATCTCGAATCTACTAGTCTCCAAATTTCCCCAATTTCCAATAAAAAAAAATCTTCTTTTAAATCCCTTGGAAAGAGCTGCTTTGCATGCCAATAAGTTCTGATTGGTTGTGAAAACGACCATGTGGAGTCTTTCCCTGGTTTCCCCCCTTAGATTAGTGTTATAGTATGTAGAGTATTTGCTAGGGCACTTGAATCAATTAGTAACGAAGTGACTATAGCTTGAAAGAGTAATTCACGTACGTACAGCAAATAGTTGTTAGGCCCCATTTAAGCTTTGATACTACTTGATGCAAGTTTTATATCTAAAGATTATACTGGGAACTAGAGACATCGGTCGCTCAATGACCCACATTCTGCAAACAGTCAAAGAAGACATTTTTATGAAAGTTTTAATTTAGTATTCTTATTGATGTACAAAAGGGCATATATATATATTGATTCTAATACCTAACTGTCAGCCAAAAAAGGGGTAGGGAGTCATTGTAAAAGCAATATAATTAGATAGATGGGTCCTTTACATTTAGCAACTGTTGGTGAAGGGGATTAAAAATCTTCAAAGATATTTTCAATGTCACAATTGTGTGACTCTTAAAGAAGATGATATCTCATCTTCTTGCCCTTAGGTTAAAAAATAAGTTAGTTATCAACCTGGTCAGAGGTAAGGTTAGAAATGGACGTGCTTATGACAGTTAGAGTTCTGTACTTTCAAGGAACTGGAGATTATTGACTTTCTTCCAAGGTTGATTTCTCTGAAGGAGCTTAACTAGGAGGATAAATAAAAACGCTCAGAGTTAGTCTGATGGGGTGAGAGGGGGGCTTCCAATATTTTCTTGGTACCAACCTTTCGTTCATATTATATGCCTATTTAAGGAAAGGGGTAGCAATTCAAAGTCGTGTTTGAATAAAAATATCAGTCCAGCTGTGTTACTTAAGACATGCTGGAATTCATTGCTGATAGGCCTAGGGGCGATGCTGGCAAGTCAGAGTACCGGTATATACAATTTTCAGGCAGTTTAAGAAAATATCGACCCAATGTTTGGAATTTGAAGCTTGCTTCTCAAGTCCTCAGTGGTATGAGGCTGCATGAGTTTCACACCACAAATCCATCAAATCATTGCATGATCACATCTTTTCAAACGCCATAAAGAAGCACAGTGTGAATGCAAGTGACAAATACTTTTCCTCTGTTCTGCAGAGAGATGCCACGGTTGGTAACAACCGGCAAAAGTTCATGAAATGCCAAAAAACAGACAATTGGTATGCTCCATGCACCTTGATAAATGTAAGTAGACAGTAAGAATGCTTCCTTTAAACTGGACAGTCTCTTTGATATAGTTTACAGATTCATCATTATAAGTGTTACGGAGAAAATCAGCAATGTGCGTATCGGCAGTGTATTTGACATCCATATGACCTTTCTCACATTCTGATTCCTAAACATTAGGCAAATTTCAAAAAGGTAAGGCAACTGAAAGGTACATCAAAACTTCTTGCTAAAATGGGTTCCTTTGACTTCGTGCTGTGATGTTAATGGTATCGACACATCTTGTATTGAGTAGTACTATCATCTCCGAAGGGTCAACCTACATTTAACTTGCCAAAGAACGGGTAATAGGACTAACAGAAGTGTAGTGACTAACAGAAGGGTTGCTGGTTTGATTGGGAACCCTTTCGAGAAGTTTTACTCGTCATCATCGTCACCAAAAAATACGCGGTTTTACAGAAAGGCGAGAATGTGCCAAAGTTCTGATGTTTTACGATCCTGTTACCCCCCTCTTTTATTATAACGATGTGCTTCCTCCCGGTTTTATCTAGCCCATTTATACTCATTCCTTGCAACCCTGAACGAATTATTTTACGTCCATTGTGCTTATTATAACATTTCACGTTACGCGTATCTAAACAGTTCGCTTTTATACATGAAGTTATTTTGACAAGCAACAACCCTGCTATTCCTGGTCTTTAACAACCTAACTTACGCATAAGACATTAAAGATAATATCACATTTCGTTTTGGTAAGTTAAATTGCTATTCACTCAAGAAGAATTAGGATGCATATTACTTCAACATGAGAAGGAAAATACTGCCCCATATGCACAGTAAGCTTTCCCTACGCAGCGCAAGCTCAGAAATGCTATCCCATCAAACACTGGCTGACAACAATGGCCTGATAACCTGACTGAAGCATGATGATTACTCGTATCTCTGAATAACGCATTGCTGGGGGCAAAACTAATGCGTAATATCACTGTAGGGGATAACATTGATCAGGGACCCACAAAAAGTCACTTGGTTTTTCACTTCGGCTACAATCGCGGCTTAGATTGTTTCTCCATTCCTCAGACGCTTCAGCCCTAAAAAGAATACCTTGAAAATGTTTATTGAATGCTTGAGTATGAAGTCTGAAACGGTTTTATCGTCAGTTCAGCTGTCTCACCTGTTGCGATGAAATCGAGAAAGTTGTGGGTTTTTTTGTAATCAAGGTGATCTTTACGTCGAAAGTTTTCAACAGCATCCAATGGATTCTTTACTCGTTTTATTGAAAGTGGGAAGAAAACTTAAGTTTGTTCATGAAATGGAAAGGTTGAGTTATATTCAACCATAAACAGAACATTTGTCTCTTCCGTGGCCCCAGAGAGGTGGAATGGTAGAATATGTTCTCTCCTTGCAAGTCAAGAATGCGCCTTTTACTCTTGATAAACACAAGGCAGTGCCACTGGAATTGCTCTCATAAATTATAACAGGTATGCGTTTTTACTTTCTGGAAAAGATTTTTAATTCCAAATACTCTGTGCTACATTTTTAGAAGATACGGCCATACTAGCGAGAACTCTTTTGAGGTAAGGGAACTTTTAAAGAGGTCTTTCTTCTCTGGTGAAATATCTATTAACATGGTACAAATTTATGTAAGAGTTGATAAAGGTAAAAATGGTTAGTATTAGGGGCGGACGCAATTTGTTGCTAAAGAACAGCGTATTTCATCTTCATTCTCGCGCTGAGGATCTTTCGATGCTTCCATCATGTTATTGAGCAAAACATGTATCATTATGGATCTAAACAGGTCTTACCTAAACTTTTCATTAATAATAAACTTATCCCTCCTGTCCAATTGGGCTCCAGCTTTCGTTGTTTGGGCAGATATTTTAACTTTGAAATGAATAATTCTGAGCACAAAAGGATTTTTGCGTTGAAACTGTTAATAACATTATAACTACAATAGATACTTTACCACTACATCTTAAAAATAAATTTCTTGTCTACCACAAATTCTTATTACCTAAAATCTCTTGGCATTTAACAATCTGCAATAAAAACGTAACCTGGATTAAAACAACTCTTGACCTTACCTGTCATAATTTCTTCAGAAGATGGCTCGAAATGCCACCGTATCTGCAAAATCTAGATCGTTTAGCTTCGCCTGATCATTCCACTCTAGTCCAAGGCCTTTTCCTTCAACTTTTGATCGCGAAATCAATCACGAAGAGGAATAAGGCAGACGATAAGATGCACCCTTGTCTGACACCATCCTCAATCATAAAGAAGCCTGTTGCTCCTAATTAGTCCTTGCACAGTGTCCTGAGTATTACCATATTTGGTAGTCATATGATGATTGTGTAATACCTAGAATAATGTTATGTGAAATTCATATGGAATATTCAGTCCTAATCAGATATGGTTACTTAAAGGATCTTTGTGTGTTCTATGATACCCTAAGCTCATAACATGTATTCCGGGAGGGAGACTTCCTAGGTGGGAATTATCCGGGAGGGAATAATCTGGTGGGAGTTTCCGGGTCGGAATTTTCAGGGAGGGAATTTTCCTAGAACCATGCTTTGCTACCTTAAAGCTTCCTTTTCCCTTTCTTTCTTCCCATTTCTTTATCTAACAACTCTTTGAACCCGGCGCACAGCGTAACTGCCACATCGCCAGCAACAAAGCACGGGGAGGGGATGTCATCTCCAAATGCTTATATGATAAAAGTGCAGCGAAAGCCCTTCTCTAGGCGGATGTGATGACATTCCAACACAAAAAGCCCTCTCTGATTGGCTTGCCTCGATCACGCTTATTTTAACAAAAGCAACGGGTCGCTCTATTGAAGTTAGTAGGGGCCTGGGGTAAATTGGAATGTTGAAATGTTGCGAAAGTGTTGGGAAACTAGTACGGATAGGAGATAAGTGGATTCACTCTACCAACATTTATGGAAGCCTGGCTTGCCTAAGGAAACTTGAACTTCTTGTTTCCCAATAGCTTGGTGACTTTAATTTTCTTCATAAAGTAACAAGAAGCTCTACAGATAATTATGAAGTGGCGAGAGGTGTACAGACGATGAAAAGAATGAGAAACGTTTATTGAAATATGTCTCAATATTTAATTTCAGAATAGATAGAACTTTAGAAAGTCAAAATTAAGGATGTTTACATCGAGGAGTAAAATTATGGACTATTTTATTTTTTGATTAAATATCTTTAGTCCACAACTGCGAGTATGAAGACAGCAGACGACGACGAGTTGTGGACGGCGGGTTTTTGACACACTATCAGATTGGAGGGTTGAGTTTAGCTGGCCGTGTTCCTTGTGCCATATCCATCATCACCATGATATACTGTTGCCTCCTGTTGCGCATTGAGAACCAGCATGATACTGGCGCCTTCAGAGATTCCGATCATGAGGAACAGCATTGAAGCTTCAAAGGTTTATGCCTGAAACTTGGTACACATTATCTCGCCACGTTTAGCTTCTCTAACCGGAGTCTCGGCTTACGACGGGGTCTTAATGGAAACACGCTCATTTTCGAGTTACGACCATATCTCAGACTGGGCCTCATTAGGATAGCTGACTATGTTAATACAACACGTTCTTACATGAGGGGACATACTCGAGAAGCGTTGCGTTCAATGCAGATCTATTTTCGAGCTGGGATCATGTTAAAGATCACGTATCGACGGATAGAAATTTATTTTCGCGAAGTACACTTTCACGCTTAGACGCGGTTAGATAAGTATGACTTTCGCTTACCTAAAAGTTGCCAATAATGAAAGGAAGTCCTTCTGAAACAGATTTAGCAATTTGGCTTCAAATGTTCAGGCAAAGTCCGTGGCGAATTCCAAAGCACATGACTATAACTGTGAAGTCGCATCATTTTTATGATTCCCAGAATAGAAAGCTCATCACATCAAGGAGTCAAGGCACACCATCGAAGGACTTGCGCATAGTCTAATAAAACATCAATGAAAGTATTAGCCGCGGTCAAACACACAAGAGTAAAACGGATTTTACGCTTCGGAATCCCAGGTCTCAAAGCTGTGTTGGTATTTCAGTTATTCCAGGGCTTTGGGTCACACTGCAAAATTGACTCACAGCAGGATCTAAATGCCTAGGTCATAAGGTGCTTTCCTTGCACTGTTCTCCTGGAAACCCTTACAAGGCCCAGCCTCACCCACACTCTGTTCCCAGCGGCCCCCAGGTAAATTAAGTTTAAGACACCTGCTGTAAAGAGTTTAAGAAATGCATTGTATTAGAGATCATATAAATCAATTTATTTATTACCTCCTTTTCCTGCTTCAACTTTTCCTCCATCGTCTTTCCCATCGAGAAGATTTGCTTGTTGTAAAATCTTCTGATCATTCTTAGAAACTAAAAATGCAGTTATTTAAAATGTGGTTAGTGATTCCTTTGAACGATTTCCATTTCCATGAAAGCATTATAATCAAATAACCTGGGAATTGTATATCATAGAAAGGACCATTATGGTTTGATGAGAAGGGCTGTCTCTCATGACGAAGCTGTAGGAAATGGGTACGTCAGATTTTGATACTCTCTTTTCGTTTGATAAAAAACAAATTTCCATCGTCATGTGTACTTTGCCATTTAATACTATTGTCTTTCGCTCACTATATAATTTTTGATGAACCTTTTGATTGTATAAAAGAAAATCAGTGAGGATCTTCATACTCTTCCATACTCCTATCTTCAAGTGACGGCCCTGTAAGAGCAGTATCAATTAATGAGTGATACAGAGTGGCTAAATAAATTTCGCCGTCACAGGGGCCACAGAGTGAGCCCTGTAGCTCTCCCAATGATGCGTGGATTCCGAAAACAGTTGCTTATTTTACTGGTATCGGTGTTCAGTGCAGTTCTATACACCATTTCGGTTTTCACCAATGTAAATTCGCAGGTTTTGTGAAAGACCTAAATTATTGTTACAGCATTTTTGAAGATGTAAGCCATATATTTTAAGATTTTCATTAAATATTATAAGGATCAGAAGATTTTGACGTCCTCCTCTTTATTATTGCTCTTATTATATTACCCATCCTTACCCAGCATAAGGAATAACGTATATTTGATTAATAATTTTAAAGCACGTACTAAGTACCGTCATTGACTTTTACGATCGGTTTCGATCT
Source organism: Alatinidae sp. Z8VKAUB7J3 (assembly GCA_010016025.2). Lineage (NCBI taxonomy): Eukaryota > Metazoa > Cnidaria > Cubozoa > Carybdeida > Alatinidae > Alatinidae sp. Z8VKAUB7J3. Next base: position 23,528,795 of record JAAAKM020721499.1, read on the forward strand.
TAATTTTGAGATTTATTTGTTGCTTCATTGATCTGATTTCGATAGAATCTAATTTTTATACGTGAACGTTGTAGATGAGACAGTGGTGAAGATAAAAGAAACGTTCACTATTATTTGTGTTGAACTTGTTACATGTCGCTTAATCGATATCATGTGGATATGATGTAAACTTTCAGTTTGCACATGAGAATTACGTATAGATAAAAGTATAACTGACTCTTATTAATTGCGCATGTTTGATTGATGATATCTAAAATATATGATATTATGTTTATAATATTTATACGTTAAGGTTGTAGCTGAGATAATGGTAAAGATAACAGAAACGTTCACTATTATTTGTTGCGCAAGTCAGTCTAAGCTTGAATATCCGAAACAGAGCAACTGAAAAATTCAAGTGATGTACATGATTGACTTTCTGCACACTCAAAAATATAAAGTAAAGAGTTAGGTTTAAGAGCCAAGAAGCAAGAAGAAAGGATTAAAGAAGAAGTTAAATGCCATGCGATCCGACTTTTGGACAGAGTTGAAAGAGTTAAATTCAGTCACACCGTGTGTTGGAACTGACCAAGTATACAAATCAAATGTACGGTACTTCGATGCTCTGAATTTTCTTTGGCGCATTTAGTCTGTCTCCTTTGTTACTACGTTGTTGCAACAGAGGAAGGGAGGATAGCTGCTCCGTTCTTTCACCCTCTAGGCAGTAGAACATGTTGCCAACGCCTCCACCAGTCAGTCTCGATGATCCCAATGAGTCCAAAATATCCCTTATCACATGGTGTAGCCTAGATATGTTAATATAATCGGTCCAGCTTTCTAATCCAAGGCTCAGCTACTGGTTAAAATGTTTCCTATATAGGCAAATGACGTGTAGTATCAGGGCCGTAGAATCTGGGGGCATGGAGCACGCCCCCCCTCATACTTTGAAAAGCAAGAATATTTTGGGGGAAGCTTTAGCTTGTGTCTACTCCTTTGATGACTTCTTTCTTGCTTCGTCTAACTAAACTTAAAGTGCTGCCAAGGTAGTTTTCCATTCGGGCGAGATGTCCTGCCCACTGGCCGTTTGTGAATTCTATTTTTTCGGTGATGTCTCTCACTTTGGCTCTTGATCTTATAACTTCATTCTTGATCTTGTCCTTCCGCGTGATGTGCAGCATTGCTCTTTGCATGCTCCTCTGCGCTTGCGGTAGCTATGAGTATAAGACTGTGAAATCCTCTGTAATGTGAACGCTGCTTCTTGTGATTAGACGTTATTTGTAAATCTATAGTGTAGCCAGTCACAGTCGGCTCTCCTTCAAGTCCGATTTTCCTTAATCGTCATAGGTTGTTCGTGTCTGGGATATCGAAACTGGACAGCAATTACACGTTCCAGTTTCCAATCCTGATCTTCTCCTTCGGGCTCAACAATTTATTACCATTTGACCGTGAGATTCTTCGCATCCCCTGCCCATCTAAGGGCTGCACGGGACTGGGGGCCATTGTGTTGCTATTGTTCATGAGATTTCTTTAGCAAACTGATTTTTACCCTGGACTCAATGCTAGGGATTTCAGGAACCTTTTGAAGTATGGGACCTCGCAGTGTCAACTCTAGTGACTGATAGCAGCCAACCGTTGATTCATGATGAATTCTTCCGCTTGCCAGCTTTGCCTCTCTGGCCATTGACCCCATCTAGGGAGTTCATCTGCCCAAAGAGACATCGCCGTTCTGGAGTCAGTCCACATAAAAGCAAGAAAACCTTTACTATGCAGACAAAAAGAGTTCGTTTTCTTGCTAGATCTATTCAATAAACCTTGTTGTAATGGACGCTGATTGGTTCAGAAATACAAGCCATTCAGGCAGTCCAATTTCTGATTGGCTCCTTCAAAATACAGTTGGGTATACCCTTTCACACGTTCCATTTCGGTCATTCTGACGTTAGTAGGCCTACTCTGAGGAGTGTGAAACGAAAAAAGTTTTTAAGTACACAATGTTTTCGCTATTTCGTGCAATATTCTTGTTTTGTACCACAAACAAACTATTTGATATATATATATATTCTGGTTAATTTCATACTCCCTATAACTGAAGGAACAGCAGCTCACGTCCTAAAAATTCCTAGCTTACTTCTTGTACTAACCGTGTCCGATGTTATGTAGAATATTTAGAAATAGTTTCAAGGCTATTATTACCTCTCGGATTATTTTAGCGCTTTTAGCGATGTTCAAGACTTGATTTAATACAACAATGATGCGATAATGTAATAGAGATTGCAAAATACTAACATAGAGGAGAATACGAATCCACACGATTCGAAGTACAAACCTTGACATTAAAGTATGGGGCAGCTGAATGTTTTCCACTGTTGTTAGTCTTGGGTCCCATTGTGATTTGACTGGGAAAATGTATCTACTGCATCTACTGCTAAGATCACAATTGACCCAAAGATACGTAGCTGATCACGACTAGTTGCAAATTGGTTCCAGACCTCCCTTGAAGGCAAGGATGAGCTCTGAAATGTACAACTAAGTCAAGTAGACACCGTTGCCATAACTTTTACACAAATACTTAAGATAAATTGATTCAACAAGAGAAAATCTAAGTAACAAAACACGTCTAAACGCAACGTGTCTCAGCGAATGCTACAACCGTTTATATTTTACAGAGATCTATCATACAAAGGCATAGGTCGACGTAATTCAAAATTTACCTAACAGCGACATAACATGCTTCTTGAGATTGAATGTTGTCTTATGTACTTGTTAACTGAAGGGCTTGAAGTTCTTTAGCAGGTTTTATTTTAGCCTTTTTGGCAATAATTTATGTGTAGACCAAAAGACTCTACTATACTTAAGCTAAGAACAGGTAGGAACAGGAACAAATTGTTGACAGAGCAAAGTTGGTGCGTTTAAATGCCCTCCTTGTTGCTCATTTGTGCGTTGCTGGGAAAAAATGTATGTGCAATAATTTACAAACCAGAAGATGAAAAGTGAAATCATAAGCTGAGTGTGACCAAAATCTAGAGGTTCTAAACACAAATAGAAATCGGCACGTCGCAATGTGCGAGAAATTTGCATCGGTTTCAATTTTACCCATAAATTAAGTAAACTTCAATGTTAAAATTATTTCCATGTTTAAAGTCCATTGGGAAAAATGTTGTGTTGTTTGGATTCTATATAAATAACTTGATCAAGAACATTGCCATTTGAAGTTGCGCTTTGGCATGTTTCATGACCATACTACTTCTGACGATTATTTCACCCTGATCTTATGCAAGTGTTAATATCAAAGTACATCAAAGCAAAAAAGAAGCTAAAGTCGGAAAATTGGAGTTCTTTAAAATCCAAGGGAAAGAAATGGCAGGTAAATCTTTTCGGGGGAAGAGGGTCTCCACAAGTCGCGATCCCTAATTGTTGACACAAGTTAGATTCTTAAGCAAGTAAAAAAACAATGCTTTACCAATGCTTTACAAATAGTTTAGCAATTGTGAATCTGTAATTCGCATAAGATAGTACGTTTTATACATTACAGAAATTTTTATCTCCTTGTAATCTTTAGTAGAGAAATAGAACATTAGTTACATGGAAGCAGGTGTACTGAGGTGAATATATGTATGGTCTATTTAGATGTTGACTGTGATAATACAAATTGATTCTCCACAGCTTCGAGAAAGTACAGTTTGTTAGGTACCTCTCCCTTGATGCTGCTATTTTAGTCTATTAATCAAAGAAAATGACACTTGTTATACCACAAATGGGAGCCCCTTTCCTTTACTAAGTGTCTTCCATGATTCTGGTCATTTTCATCGAGATTTAGTAAATATTTACATTATTTTTGCCCACAATTGTAATTTCCAGCAAATTTGAAATGAAAAGGGAATGCAGACGTTTTCCAAGTCAGAAATTTAAATGGGTGTGGCTTTTTGTCTTCCGATGATAAAATTACAATTTGTCCATGGAATCTAGTACGAAATTTAATGCAGTTTCCAAATCTGCAATAGTTATAGGGATGGTCTATTATCCGATAAAGATATCTTAACATTTTCAGTAGGAGGTGTTTTCTTCCATTCAGCTACTTTCTCTGGTTGAGATAGGATAACAAGTCGGGTTTTATTAATCCACTTGCATGGGCTATTCAACTTTTGAATCTCTTAAATATTTTATTGAGTAAGCTTTTCTTCACAAGCTTCTTCTTGTATCGTGTGATGATGATTCGGCGGCAGTGCTGTCTTGATTAACTTTTTTAATTTTCTGGTTTACACAGTTGTACATTTTGTAAAAGAACACAACCTTTTGAAGATATCGCATACGGATTACTTTTGACGAGAACACTAGAGAAATGGAAGAGCATGTCACCACCGGGAATCAAACCCGTGACCCACGCTTTCACGGCGTTCGCTCTACGAACTGAGCTAAGTGATCGGGTAGCATTACCCTCGAAATTAAGGCGCAAACCCTTTCAATCATATTACGTTGATAGTTTGCACCAGTTGAAGTTACCGACGTTGACCGAGTTACTCCCGTTGTCGTTAGGTTACAATAAATCAGTTGAATGGAAGGATGAATTTTCAGAAGAATTTAAATCGAAATTGCTAGCCTTGAATTATGATGGTAATGCAATAAGTACAATTTCCATGCCTAGATGTTTTTGTAAACATTGTGTAGATGATGTGCATAACTGCTATTTACACGGATTTGCCGATGCCAGCAAGAAGGCCTATTGTGCTATGGTATACCTTGTTTACGAAACAGAGAACGAAAAGACGTTCCTAGACCTAGATGCTGAAACTGATAACCTCCATGAGCTGAAGACAATGATGCTGGATCGAGATCTATGGAAAGGAATGGCAACATCAGCTCGGGCTCGCGCCCGTCAAAAGTAAGTAAGTAAGTAGACCTAAGCCCCCTTTTTGCTAACAAGAGTATCCCTTTAACTACGAGACCCTAGTATTTCTGTCCATAGGGTGCCAAGATACAGTTAAAAACGATTCACGATCGGTGGAAAGCCTGCAATGATGATGCTGTTCAAATCAAAGTCTGTCTTTGCTGTCTCATTTGTTCGTTTTGATTTTCCCTTCACCATTACATTATCCATAAAGAGAGGACCTAAAAAATCGATCCCCGCATGTTGAAAAGGGGCACTGTCTTGAACACGAAACTCCGGGAGAGGTGGAGGGTGGGCAGGAACAAATGCTTTGCCTTCCAATCGTCGAGAAATGACACAATGTTTGATAATAGATTTAACAGTTTGACGTCCTTGAGGAAGACAAAATTCACTACGAAGTTGACACAATGTGTCACGCACAACATTGTGCATAACGAGGGGCAAATAATTCCAAATATTTTGTACGACATTAATAAGATTAATTGTGATTAAATGAGACTGTCAGAGATTTTTTGAGACTTTTCAGATTATTTTGGGACTAACTGCTGGATTGTTTATTCTTACGTCACAAATGGTGCTTAAGTAAACGCCTTCAACTGAACTGTTTCGCAACTTTTGTTGAATTTCCAAGGCGACGTCCAAACAGAGACGATCATAACGACTCTACTCTGGATCTCTTCCTTACCCTTAAGCCTAACGTACTTCCTCTGAATTACTCTGCCCACGTTGGTAGTTCTGATCATGTCGTGATTACGGTTTCTCTCTCTCTCTCTCTTCACAAGATGACAGGGAATCACGTCTACATCGCACTCTCTACAGCTACAAGAAAGCAGAGTGGGATAGTTTTCGTGATTCCCCATGAGATATTCCCTTGAGCGACATCTTGATTTCACATACAACAGCGTGTTCCATCGATTTCACTCCTGAGTTTGATCTATCCATATGTTCTAAATATCTAAGACTAAAATGTCGCCCTGTTTAACCATCGCAGATTGAACCTTAAGCACCTGAATATGCTTGGTACACTATTTTTATAAGCTTGGGTGGCTTAAGCTCAATGTGCTTAAGATTTTCCCAATTTGAGTTTTAAATTATACTTAAAGTTTGGTTAATTTCATAACTCATTTCATGGTCTGATATTCCATTTCTTTGTTTAGTTCAAAAGATTATTTTATGCAAAAATTATCTTTCTTACCACTTAACCTCGTCCACCATTTTCAAATTAGCCAATGCAGGACCCAAGGGACTGCCCATGCTTTAAATTAAAAGTTTACATTTGTAGACATTGGAGCATTAACCCATTGTGGCCCATCGTCACGTATACGTGACGCCCGGTGTCACTGCACGAAAGCCCATTGTCACCTGTGGGGGACGGTAGTATTTTTGTCTCAAAAGCCCAGCGTCACGTGTACGTGACGCTCACCATTGGCTCATTCTCTCGTTGTTCCGATGTGATTGGGTAGATAAACAAATACCAGTGACAATAAGCTATCGAATGATACCAAATATGCAGTAGGTTGCCATAGCAAATTCTTGAGCAATCGTCCGACGAAATCATATATATATATATATATATATAAACTCTTTGAGCTCGCTTGTGTAAGTAACATCATGATCAGGCATGATACTTATCCGATGAAGGTATCATGTGAAGCGATATACTAGGGAGATCGATATAAAAGGGGTGCTAGGTGGGTTTCTACAATTAACGTCATTTGAACTTACATACATATGTCTCATACATCATGAATGTGCAGGTAAAGACTCCCTTTTCGATGGTTGTCTGCGGACCCAGAGAGTGTGGTAAATCTCGGGCATACCCGAGGACTTGGAAACGATGTTTTCAGACTGTATATCTACCATCATCATCATAGATGATCTCATGACAGAAAGAAACTACTGAAGCAATATTTGAATTTTTGAGCCGAAAGTATTGCAAAGCAATGTATGCGAGTGAATTTCCATTGATACTTGCTACTGTGATTGCAAAATATATCCGATATATTCAATAACAGATCTGATAAATGCAACTTATTTTGTTAGAAAACAAAAATAAAAGGTTCAGACAAAAAAGTTCTCTAATATATCCCATTATCCGGTTAACCGGAATCCGACACGAGATGTATTGTATTTGCCAAGTAGCATCTAAATCCGCAGATTGTCATGGAAATATAGAATTTCTTACTTCAACTAAAGTAGTAGTTCAAAGTATTTAATAGAGATAATATCCAAATATCATGAGGAGGTTGAACCAAGAATCAACGATTATTTTCTATCTAACTTATATTATGATATCCGCAATGTGGTGGATCGGATTTAGGTACTGTAGACAGACTGTAGATCTTTGCGGTACGCAGAGATCTGTTCGAATTTGATTTAGCAGACTCTAAACTTTTATTCTGCATCCGGGTTTTATTGCCAGTAGTTTTGATTATGACAATGCCATGAAGTACAAATCTAGAATTCCACCTCGAAGGGTGTTTGAATCCGTAATGATTGTGGTTTATTTCTGTTTCTTTCTTGCATTTTCTTGTCTATTAAATATTTGTACGATCAAATACAGACAACCTATTTTGAACGCTTTGTGCACAATGGAATGTACGCATCTAGTGTATGCAAACTATGTCAAATATGCCTTATTAACTTATTTTGAATGCTTTGTGCGCCATGGAATGTACGTATCTAGTGTATGGAAACTATGTTAAATATGCATCATTAGCCCATTTTGAACGCTTTGTGCATAATGGAATGTACGCATTCAGTTTATACAAACTATGCCAAATATGCCATATTAGCTTATTTTGAATGCTTTGTGCACCATGGAATCTACGCATCTAGTGTATGCAAACTATGTCAAATATGCATTATTAGCCTATTTTGAACGCTTTGTGCACCATGGAATGTAGCATTTCAATAGTGCCATTGAGCCTAGTTACATTATTTGAACATATTGGGAATCCGTTCTGCACGCTGGAATGTGAGCATTTCAATAGTGTCATTGAGCGTTGTTACACTATTTGAACATATTGGGAGTGCGTTCTGCACGCTGAAATTTGGGGATTTCAATAGTGCAATTGATCGTAGTTACACTATTTGAACATATTTGGAATGCGTTCTGCACCCTGGAATGTGAACATTTCAATAGTGCCATTGAGAGTAGTTAGACTATTTGAACATATTGGGAATGCGTTCTGCACGCTGGAATGTGAGCATTTGAATTGTGCCATTGAGCGTAGTTACAACGCTGTTTATAGGCGCTACCCCTAACTCGCTATTCGACAAAGCAACAATAAGTTTTATTGTAGTAAGAACTGCACTGAAACAATGGATCTGAATACAAGCAATTGGTTATGAGGTATATGTCATAAACAGCAATCTCCAGTAAAGAATGAACAAATGTAGTGTGTCGAAAAATATTGGATATATCAAATAAGCAATATGAATGTTGTTTATGTCGTTTACTCCTAAAGCGCTATAATGCTTATGCGACTATTTACCGTACGCTATGTTCAGGGCTACTAAGCTTGTTTACTTTTGTTTTGCTCTAAACAGTAACGTTTACATGCGAATCCGTTCTATCAGATCCTATACCATTTCTTCTCTTATCACAAAGTCATTGGCATAAAGAAAGTCCAGTAAACTGGTGTTTCTAAACCCTCTTGATAGTGACCCAAAATCAATAAACAGTAGTAGGGTTAGGCCTGATCCTTAGAAAATTCCAACTGAATTTTACTGTTATGGCATCTTACTGATGGCAATGTCTGCCAAGTTTGCAATGAAACAAAGGGTTGAAAGTTGACTTTCTTTCAATCAGGGTTTCAAAGTGGATAAAGTGTGGACAAACTGTGGCTATACTGATGTTCAAGAAAATACAATTTTCAAGGAGCACCTAGAAAGGTCTAATAGGTAGTTTCCAGTTTCTGACTACAGAATCCTCTACGAAAACCAAATCCAACAGACCGAAACGGTTCATAACAGACGGGGACCACACACTTATGGCATCGAAACGAATGGAGGTAGGGATATATGTGCTTCACTGATAACATAAAAAAATGGCACGTGTTATCGAAAAGAGGGAGGCGGGAACATAAAAATTCGCCATTTTGTAGACACAACGAATGAATAGTCCCGACAGCATACAACAAAACTATAATTGAGACCTTACACTAAATATCACATAGCCTAGCTTACAGATTTAGAAACCATTAGAATGTACAAATTAGCAGCCCTTGATAATATGAAATGTCTACACACCGATTCTTTAAAGGAGCTTTCACACTAGCGTGGCACGTCGCATTTGGCATATAACGTAGCATGTCACTTAGAAACTAGCCTATACGAAAGTATGAAACGTCTCACACCGAAGTGGCATGACACAAAGAAAATGAGACGTGCCATTTCTGTGCCACTCAAGAAACGGATCAGACCACTTTGCAAAAAAAAACATGCCACGTCGCACAGTTGCTTCTGAGCCAATCAGGCTAGTATTCGCTCACATCACATGATCACCTAGGCATGTAAGGAGTAGGTTAAAGTCTCGCTTGCCTGATCTTTTTTGTTAGGAAGGGAAGTCAACTTTCAACACTTTCATTATTACTTACTTTGATAACAGAATAGAAACATTGACAATCATATATTGATCAATTAGATCACACCTGATACACCGGTAGAGGTAAACTCTTGAGTTTCCATGCAAGAGTGTCCTGTTCAATTCATTGCAGCGGATCCTTTTTTCATATTATTACTTACTTTGATAACAGAATAGAAACAATGACGATCATATGTTGATCAATTAGATCACACCTGATACACCGCTAGGGGTAAACTCTTGAGTTTCCATGCAAGAGTTTCCGGTTCAATTCATTGCAGCGGATTCTTTTTTCATATTATTTCTTACTTTGATAACAGAATAGAAACATTGACAATTATGTTTTTCCTGTCTAAACCCCCAAACTCTTCAACACGTAGTATCTGGCTGCCTTTCTCATCTCAATCAAGGACGCCATAACTGGAGACATGATTTATTTCTTAAAATCATATCTGACTTCTTATGTGCTTCTAATCCGGCCATTCGCATCTTTACTGATATCTCCGGTTATCAATCTCCGTGCATTATTTCTGGACCTAATCTTCGCCCCGACATGATAGTTCAGCTGAACAACTCATTACATGTACTTGAGTTAACAGTTGGGTTTGAGACAAACTTACAGAATAACTATGATCGAAAAAAGATTAAGTATCAACAGTTATGTAATGACTTAAACATCCATGTATCCATGCACCAATTCATCTATCCCATGGATCTATGCACCCATGCATTCATACATGCATTCAACTAACCACCGAATAAAGCACAACCGAGAGACACGTTTCCTTAGCTCGACTTTACAGTTGCTTCTTCACATGAGAAAGTCCAACTGCCATTCAATTAATATGTAAAGTTTTACCTTCATACCAGTAAACAGCAAAGAACTACAGAGTGTGCCAACATACTAGTGAGGACGATTACTAAGCCAGTTCTTTACTAACACATTTGTCTTTATTTCTTTTAAGTCAGGGTGGTAGTATGGGGTTAGGAACAACTTGGCACTCCTTTTTCAGTATGCTAATGATTATGCTAATGAAGTAGCCATAAGCTAACGAATTATGCTAATGAAGTAGCAGTATGGTAATGCTAATAATATCAATAACAATAATAGTTATAACTTACACTGATGTTCGGACCACATTGTCTGAACTGACTTGATCGACTTGGATCTCTAAATCTGACATTTTCTCCTTGTCTCGATTACTAATTTGTATCATGGCTACATTGTATTCTTTCCCAAGATCCACTCTCCACCATGGATTGTCTGATACCGATGTTTCAGAGCAGGTTTCATCACCAGAGCCATGCTTACCATCCACAGCTTTGCTTGCCGATAAATATTCCTCGGTCTACCACTGTAGTACAGAAAAAAGTACTTGATAATTTACAGAAAAAATTTTCAAGAAAACTTACAAGCAAATAGTATTTACATTGTTAACTTTAAAGTTGTGCTGCTTAGATAAGCTTATTGTGGAATGTTATAATAAGAGCAGTAGACATGAAGAAGAATGCTTCTAAATTGACTAGATAAAAGGGGAGGTAGTAAAACATTATGATATAGGGGGGGGGAGCAAAAGGGTTGTAAAATATCTGAGATAAAGGGGATCGGTTGGCTATATCTTAAGACATGATAAGGGTGTAACAAATCTAAAATGGTATCTAAAATTACCGTCAAATTATAAAAGGAGGAATAACTTATTCCCAGATTGAAACCTTGAGTTTTCTGTTATTATAAGTTACTTGTTTGCACATTATATAGGTGGGAATATGTGGCTGTGTATGTGTTCATCAACAAAACATAAATAACACTTTTCAGCTAAAAAAAAGAACTTGCATATATTCTTGCAGTCGCCAAGGATTTCCCAGCTCACTTTTTATGTGATTAAATTTATTGTATATCATAGTATATATTGCACGAAATAGGGAAAACATTTTGTACTTAAAACCTTTTTTCGTCTGACACGCCTCAGAGTACTAACGTCAGAATGACCGAAATGGAATGTGTGAAAGAGTATACCCAACTTCCGACTCGTCTGACTAACAAACCATCGTACATTCCCAATGATCTTCTTACTTGCACTCATGTGTTTATCAGAGATGGTTCTTCTAATGGCATTTCACTAATGATTCCGTTATTAAATATTATCTACAAATTTTGTAGTACCAGGAATCTTTTCAGAGATGGTTCTGTTAAGTCACCCCTTCAAGCCCCATATCGTGGGCCTTTCAAAGTTTTGGAGAGACTAAAAAAATCTCATGTTATTGATGTAAATGGCAAAAAGAATACTATAAGTTTGGATCGCCTTAAACCTGCATATCATGACATTCCCACTCAAGACTATGTTTCAACCCCTGTATTTTCGCAAGCAAATCAACACAGAGAAGCAGCGAACAAGTTGGTACGTTCGCTTAAAGAATTCAGAATAAGAGGGGTCAAAGTAGGTATTTATTATTTTTGGAACGGTATTCCATGTCTGACTTTTGGATTTTTCATTGTGCTAGGATTTATTTTACAGGAGTTACTTCAGTCATCCTACGTTGGTACATAAAATCAGGCTAAAAGTTTATTTCTCCACGAGTCGTTTTTTCTTAGAAGTTGAAGAGATAAGTTTGAAAACGCGTAGAAAGAACTAAATAAAACTAATTTTACTTTCATTTTTTTATACCTGATGTTGTGCATTACATACATTTATGCGGTGGTGATGTCAACGAAATGGTCTGACAGTTCAAACCACCTTCAGTAGAACTCGCTTTCTTAAGGGATGACCGCCTAACTCAAGACTTTACATAATATCGCATCCAGACAAGGTTTAATTGATTGCTCTTGCATCGTAGAGTATCTCGTCACAGATCTTTCGAGAGACGTATTGGGACTATCACAGATTGTCTACCGCTAGCTTTGGGCCCAATCAAGTAAAATCATAAAAGCCCGGCCTTGTGTTGGATGCAACTTTAATTTTCTGCAGCTTTTAACGATCAAGAGATCAGTTATCATCACGACGGAAGCCCTGAAGCCTACGTTGTTGTTTAGAAACCAGTAATAGATATTCCGGCTGCCTGACAATCCTTGCCCAATTTTTTCTCGTCAAAAATGCGCGCGCCAGATGCTCATAGAATAAGGGAAAAAATATATGTTGGTCAAAGAATTGTTGTTCATCTTTGGCAAAAGGGAGTATGTACCCTGTTTGCACAAGGAACTATTCTAGCATGCACATTAAGTGATGAATCGATTCTGTGACCCGAGTAATCGGTTCTAGTAATTGGTTGATTACGAGGTTTATCGATTTGATTCATTGATTTACCAATATCTTGAATAGCTCAATTTGGGTTGATTTGATGTGTCATTTTGGCATGCTGATATGCGAGTACACTTCATGGCTTGATACTTTGCTTCTAGAGTGATTCTTACTGCTAGATGAACGGACTCTCAATCTCAAGTAATAGGGAGAACTGGAATAATCGGGGAGTTTAAAAAACTTTTGCAGGACATGTTAATTCTACCTCTAGACCGTATATCAGAGACAACTGCCTGCTTCTAGCTACTACAACTACAGGGAAGCGCTACTAAGCACCACAGTTTATAGTTACAGGCGTTTATAAGTGGATTAAATGTTGAACTCAATATATGATAATTAAACTTTACAAAACTCAGTGTCGGGAAGAAATGCGTAACAAACGTAAATCAAATTTGAGGTGAAATTTATAATGAGTAACTCTGGTCTAACTAGAGAATTTCAATCTGGTTCGATAAGTTATCAGGCCGAACATAAGGGACTTGCTCATGAAGCTATGGAAGTGTTGATGGTTGTTTACCCTTCAAAACAACCAGACCCAAGAAACGCAACACTTTCCCCAAGTCCTCAACTGGCAAAGCAATTATATGATGTGAAAAGTCATATCCTGATTAGTCGAGAAACTGTGAGACTTGGCATGTATTTGAAAAATGGTCGAATCCCGTTCACGAGTGACACGTCGCATTTGCAACATGGCATGCTACTTCTGCGTGAAAGGTTTACTATGTTTGTACAGGTCCGTTTGCAAGTGAACTGTACTATCTTGGTAAACCGTTCCTTCAGCAGCATCGGCCAGTTTCAAACTCTCTTTAACGCCTTGAGATTAAATGGTTTTGAAGTTTCGAATAGAAGTGTTCAAATTAGTGATATTGGTTATCTGGGAGGTTGTTTCATAACAGAAATGGCTAGGTTATTTGGTTGTTGCAAGTAGGGTTACTTTGGAAGCATTACTCAACAGAGCACACGCCGCACATTTTTTACGTACTGCCTAAAGGCAGTTTGGTATTTCTTCATGTTTAAATCATTTTTTCTTTTTGCCAAAAGAATACTAAGCAGTTATTCATCTGACTGAAAGAACCATGATTTGCCGAAAATGTAAAATTTCCACAGCCAGAAAAACCGTGGTGGGCTGGCTTGCAAGGAAGGAAGGGAGCCGAGGGGTCTCCATTTTTGAGTTTGCCTCCCCTCCTCTTCAAAATGTGACTGATACCGTGGGTGTTTTTTTTACAAAGTTTTTTTTTTTAAATGTGCTGTTTCATTAATTCCAACTAGATACACCTAATTCAATTTCAATTAATCATATATTTAGAAAAGAATCAAAAAATTCTCCTTTAATGAGTCCTCTTGCCTTATAAATGGTTTCTAAGTATTTGAAACAATGTCAGTTCTAAAACATACAATCTTTATGATTTTCAAAAAAAGTTACACCACCAAAAAGGGGTGTCTTTAATTAGAGGGGGTCTATAATTACTTGACATGATGCAAAAAAGGGGTCTATAATTGGAGGGGGTCTATAATTAGAGGAAATACGGTACTTCATTCTTTGAGTTGCCGCGGCCTCCGTAAGTCTTAGTACCAGCGTCGCCTTCCTTATGGGGTATACGCTGGATAGGATTTGAAAACAAACCGACGGGGATAAAAGATATTAAAATGATATGAAATCAAAATATTTTCCGCGTGGGAAATAGATGTAAAGAGAGAGACGTTTGTTCGGTATAAAATATTTACCGACAGAAACGTTTGCAAAAAGTGGGCAAATTCTGATATGGAATACTTGACATAGTTTGCATACACCAGATGCGTACATTCCATGGTGCACAAAGCGTTCAAAATAGGCTAAAAAGACATACTTGACATAGTTTCCATATACTAGATGTGTACATTAGATGGTACACAAAGCGTTCAATTTAGGCTGATAAGGCATATTTGACATAGTTTGCATACACGAGACACATACGTTCCATGGTGCATAAAGCGTTCAAAATAGGCTGATAAGGCATAATTGACATAGTTTGCATACACAAGATGCGTACATTCCATGGTGCACAACGCGTTCAAAATAGGCTAATAAGGCATATTTGACATAGTTTGCATACACTATAAACGGTTTACATTTAAGATGCTTGAGACACGTTTGTATATTCTGTTGGCAAGACATTCCAAAGTAAGGTGCACACAATACAGGGAAACAAAAATATACTCCTTAAGTTTGGAGGGTGAGTGAAATTACTTTCCTGGGACAGTCTATGTGCTAGAGTTCCAAAGCGTAAAGCTTTGCATTAAGTTTATTAGTTAATAGAAACTAGAGAAATAGAAAATACATCACCACCTGGGATCGAACCCGTGACCCACGCTTCCGTGGCGTGCGCTCTACCAACTGCGCTAGGTGACCTCCGATGTTAACATACTCTTCTATTTCTCTAGTCGCCGCATTAGCGCACCTCCTCGATCAAGCACACCCCACGTAATGCTTCTTGATCGTGATGATGGTAACTCAGATGAGAAACTAGAACATGATGATGTTGGCATCTAGTTTCACATGTTTCTTTGCTTCATTTGTTAAACACTGATTTTCCGAGTTGTCTCTGGTGTACAATCTGTTTCGATACAATTTAGATGAAGAATTGTGTCTGTAAATTTGTGATAAGCGCACTCCCTCGATTAAGCGCACCCCGGAAATAAGCGCACCTCTAAGAATTAGAAAAATTTGATAAGCGCACCTTGCCGTTAATCGAATAATCGTTACGGTACTACCATTTGAGATACCAGTGATTATAAGTAAGATTTAGATAAGGGGACTTAGCTTGATTAAAACCCAATAGAAATGTGATAATCAGCCCTTACTGTACAACAGGGAGTGTATGGCACCAAAGATTTAAATCGCGTCAAGTTGCAATTTTATTATCACTACGATTTCTGCCAAACACTGTTTATGGCATTATTTTAAAGTAAAGACGGAAAAACCCCTCTCGGAACGACTTTTTAGGAAAAAGGTAGAGATTAACTATGTCCTTGAAAATAAAACATTTATAACTATCTCGTTTCTATCACTAGCATTGGTTCAAAATCGTGAGCAAGTTGTAAACTACACGAGCTTCTTTATATATTGCAAACCTCAGTAAAAACAGGCTTAGAAAGGAGACTTGATGGACTTAAGAAATCAAATGTGACTTGTAAAACAGTGATTTGGAACGTTTGAAATTATATATTTTCTGTCTCTATATCACAGGCAAATAATGGGAGGTAAAGGCGCAACTATGCTGAAGCCTTCAAGCATCGCCAAGTAAAGAGTAAAAGTTGCTTTTCCACTCTTCCTAATATAATTCAGTATACTAACCCTGCTAATCGTTACACTTTCACAGGTTTACGCTTTTTATATACATCCTTGTTTACCTAGTGTTACTATTTTTTGTTATACTCGGTAAGGATGTGCAAACCGATCCGTTATTAATCCGTCCATCTTTTAAAGAAAACGCCAGGAAAAAGAGCTTCCTTTGTAAGGGTGCTATGGTCCTTCAGGACTTTGCGTTGCCTTTGTTACCAACTATGAGTATTAAATGACAGAATTTTCGTAAGCGTTGTAGGCCACCTCTTGCAATAAATGCAGCGATTCTTTACATTGGGTTTAATGTTACATTATTAAGACCTGTGTTCTTAGTGACTGGTCTGCTCACAGATATATAAGGCACTTGCAAGAATTTGGCCACTTATTTTTACTAGTTATTTGATCGCTTCAACAGAAAACCTCAGTAGCTGTTTTAAAGGTATTCCACACAGTTCTTTTGTGTAGGTGTTCATCAGGGCTCTCCGCTGAGTCCCCTCATATTCATTATAATCATGGAGGAGATGGCGAAGGCCTGTCAAAGAGGTGATCCGTGGGAGCTTCTTTACACAGATGATTTGGTCCTTACTAGAAGATCACTAGAGGAAGTACAGTCCATGTTTGTAGAGTGGGGTAACAGCATGGAAAGTAGAGGTATGAGGGTCAGCATGAAAAAGACGAAACTGATGTTCACCGGACAGAAAGCAGAAAAGATTGAAGCTTGAAAATATCCATGTGCTGTCTGTGGACGAGGAGTTGGTGTCAACTCAATATTATGCTTGACATGTCAGAAATGGTGCATGCCGTCTCTTGTATTCTTTTTGAGCCAACTTTTCACAGCCACTTATGATATGTTGCACAGTTTCACCCTTCTTCCCACACATTTGACATAGGGGGTTCTCTGCCGTCTTGTCTATGTGATACTTCACGTAGTTTGTCCTTATCGATTGTTCCTATGCAGCACATAATAGGGCCTCCGTTCCAACCTTTAAATCGCACCTTGTCAACCATTGCCACGTTTTTTTCTTTGTCCACTGCCTCTAGAAGTTGCCTAATGAATTGACCATGCAACTGTTTCTCTGTCCACTTGTCCTTAAGATCTTGTCTTTTCTTTTCCTTAAATTCTTTGTTTCCAATCAGATCACAGGCTGTGATGGCCAAATATTTTTCACCAGAAGTTTGCCAGGTAAAAGGTAGGAAAAGTCACAAAGTTTCAGCAACTTAGAAGTTAGTATTCAAAAGTTATTAAACAATGTTCACAGCCTTGGGCCTACTAGCCCCCCACCCCAACCCCCTGTGCTAGGTAGGGTTAAGGGGGGCAGTTAAAACCTTGACAACATAATTCAGAGAGAGCATCTGTCAAATGATGATGCTTGATTACAAGAGGAATAAGAATGATAATACTGGCAAAAAAGGTATTATGCAATATAAGAACGCTCTCATATGATCAAGAACTCGCCGAAAATAAAGAAAAGCTTTGAGTTCAGTAACTTTCTTTTCAAAGCATTTTCTAGCTATAGAGGTAATAATCATAGTTCGTAAATGAAGTTTTAATAGAAAAATAAGAACTTTTACTTGCTCGGGAGGCCGTGGAAATATACTAAGTAAGGGTCACGAAATGGTGCCTTGCGAGGGCCATCGGCTTATAACTCCTAAAGTAGTAAAGCTATGGCATTGAAACTTCTTAAGTGGTATGGCAATTGATAAAGAAAAAAGGCTGGTATGTTTTCAGTGGAATAGCCTTGCTTGGGTCATGTTACTTCAAGCGAGTTTGACTGTGCCACATTCTCAACTATTACGAACAATGGCTTGCTGGCTTATTCGGATCTCAGCTCACTCCACACTATCATTTTTTCTGGCAGTGAGGGTTAAAAGTTATTTGGAATTCACTCCAAACAGCAAATATTTCAGAAAGTTTAAGTCAGTTGGTTCTTTTTAAAATATTTTTTTAGTTGTCTTTTTCGCTAGTGAAGTTTAATGACGTAGCCGTCGTTCTTTTCAACTATGCACTTTTCAAATCATCAGTCAAAGTTCTATTTTAAGTTGATACATCAGTTCTTCCATAAATGTATTGATATCGTGATGCTAGTTTTAAGCCTATAACTAGGTGTCGAAATCTAGCCACGATCATTAATTCTGTTTGAAGGCGCGCTTCTACTTCTGACTAACCCCAGGAATGGTTATTATAGTTCAACGATTTATTATCTTTTTAATGGAAAGGGGGTTGTTGTTGGATTTTGTCATTCAAAGGGGGCATTGGGCTGGAGAAAATTAGGAACCACTATTTTAAATCAATAATTGAAATAAAGTTTCCAGAAATGGTTGATTAAGAACCACTATGTTAACACAAGTAAAGTTTCCAGAAATGGTTGATTAAGAACCATTATGTTAAAACAATAATTAAAATAAAGTTTCCAGAAATGGTTGATTCAGAACCACTATGCTAAAACAATAATTAAAATAAATTTCCAGAAATGGTTGATTACGAAGTTAGAAATGCCTTCTACATAGGAAATTTCCAGCATTGCATAAATGAAGCACAGAGGGTGCAGGTACGTCGATTTTTTCATCAGAAAAAGTCAAAAACGGAGAATAGAAAATTTATGACAAACATCAGTGTAGAATCAGTGAGAGCAGAGGTAGAAAACATGTACCGGTATAGACCTATTTTATAGATGTATCTATGCGGTAGGCCACCGTTACTTTGAATTTCAGATTCAATAGGCTAAAGCCAGGCTAGTAATGACTCTCATTGGAAAGGACTTAATAAAGAAATCAACAAATTTCAATTTTACGAAATATCAAAATTATATGGCGTCAAAAGAGTCTGCAAGGACAATAACACAGATACATTCTGTGAAAAATGTGAAGTCAGATTGTGCTTCACAGAACAGAGAAACTGCTTCAAGCAATTTCATGTTTAATTTTTTTAAATTGATGTGGATCACGAGGGACATTTTGCTAATTGTGCTTTCACTTAAGAACATTAACCTATGACTGCCAAGGCTTAACAGATGTGGGATTAAGTAATTTCATTAATACTCATTCGTTGTACAATGATTTGACATAAATTACTTTGATAAGAAATTCTGCTTTTTGCTTCCGGTAAGACCCAATGTGACATATATGTAACATTTTAAAAAGGTGTGAAAATGACGTAACTACCTACTCTAACTACCAACTGGTCCTAAATACCTACTAATCTACCTATCTAATTACCTACTCCACCTAACTACTTACTCCACCTAACTACCTACTCTAGCTACTCTAAATACTCCTGCCTACTCAAATTACTTACTGTACATAACTACTTACTGTAACTGCCAACTCTTCCTAACTACCTACTAATCTACCTATCTAACTACCTACTCCACCTAACTACCTACTCTAACTACTCTACCTACTCCTGCCTACTCTAACTACCTACTGTACCTAACTACCTACTCTAACTAACTATCTACTAATCTACCTACCTACTCCACCTAATTACCTAATCACTATAAATGTAGAAACAAGTAGGTTCTCCATGGCAGTGGTCCGCAATCTTTGGTCCGCAAAGCATATTAAGGGGTCTGCAACCTATTAACAATGTAGATTGGGTGTGGTGTAAAGTAAGACATTCTACATACAAGACAAGTATAATTGATTGCTGAGAAATTTGGTTTTCTTCTACGTAACTCAATCTTCTTTTAACTTATTTATGTAACTGTAGTGGTTCTCGAATGGTGGGTAGCAAATCCGTCTTTATTGAGTCGCAGACAATGGGCTGATTATAAGTAACTCTTAACACATGGGCGTCCGCAAAAAATTTTACAAAGGGAGAGAGACATATGGAACATGTTATGCCAAATCACAGAAGAGGCTCACAAATCAAACTTAGAGCAGGTTATATTAGTAGTAAGCAATTGAATTTTATAGGAATCTTGTGATGTAGCAAACACACTACACTGCTTTCAAAAGAAGTTTTTCTTGCCTATTCCTAGCTATAATCACGGCTTTGAATCTTCCTCTGCTAAACGGTTATGCAAAACAACGGCCCAAGTGCGTGAGCCTTTGTTTGACTTAGTTGCATAGATTATCAGCTAAACTGTAGGTGATCTAGAAGCGTAACTCGTTTCAGGACGCAACAATGTTATTCTGTGCGCCGAGTGAAATCAACAATTCATCAAACTGAGTTACATTCTTGAAAATGTTAAAACAGTTTGTTTTATGAAGGAAGAAGTTGTGGATGAAGATACAGAGGCTGGAAAAAATCTTTGAAAACTTTTCATTAATAAATAAAAGGCCGGAGATTCTATCGCTATTCGACGGACGGACGGACGGACAGACGGACAGGGGATGGATGGGCGGGCGCGGGCGGACGGACGGATGGATGGACGGGTAGACGGACGGGTGGATGGACGGGTGGATGGATGAACGGATGGACTCCAGCTGAAAAGGTAGCAAAGGAATTTTGATAATTCCGTTTGGTCATGAGAAGATCGCCTTCCAAATTTGCATAGCTCTTAATGAAATAGCACGGGCCTAGCTCTGTTGTACGCTCGTACAAATACTGCTAAGCTTGTGACGACATATGTAGTCCTTTACCGAGTATGTCAAGAATTCCAATGTATTATACACAATTAATGGTGATCCAGATCATCTGACAGGTTAATGTTGGATATATGTTGACATAATTCAATGTTTCCTTTTCCATTCTTCGAAAAAAGATAAGTCAAATCTTCCTTCTTTTCGTGATCACTTTCAACGCGTATATAAAGTGATCTACAAACACAAGAGAGAGTTCCGTTGCCTACACGTATCGAAATAAGAAACCTTTCCTAACCAGAATATACAACAAAACGCATCAGCTTCGTTAGTAAGTGACCTCATTACTTAAAAGTCAAAGCTTCTTACATTCCTGTCAAGTTGATAAGTTTCACGCAGCATAAAATTAAAATTAGTCGAGATTGAGTAGTCAACTTTAACTATCGGATTATGCAGGAAATATTAAGAAGGAAAGACAGTTGCGGCCAGTCATTAACTTTAAGCTAGTAATTTCGCTTGCTACAGAAGAAAGAATTTTTTCATGAGTGTTTCACTATGAATAATACGGTCTGGCTATGCCTATTTCCAAATCTCTTTATTTAAAAATATATAATGAAATCTACATTGCTGCATCATTTAAATAAGCAACCAAATATCGATACGGTTTGCTGTAGGCGCGTTAGTCTGACTGTCGGTCGAAATGACGCAACTCAGATTCTCCAAATGTGACCAAATGACGTACGGATTACGTCACACCAATACGATGCGCTAACATTTTTTGTTATTTGTCACTTTTATTCTTTCAAGCGCAGAATGCATTCCTTGTAAAACAAATTTTAACCTGCGACAAGGACAAGGAGATTTGCACTTGAGTTGGATTTCGTTCTAGCAGGAAAACTTTGTAAGTGTTTCCGTATGCAATAAGGATGTTTATGAATACAAATTCACCGTGTCGTTGTGATTTTAGTCTTGTTCTTATGTCGCACCCAATTTTTATTCTTTTCATTAATTTTTCATTTTTCAAAAAATTTTGAAAAGTTGTATTTCGTTAAACGTTTAAAAAGTAAAAAATTATATTCTTGGAATTTTACCTCTCAACGTAAGCTATTTCGTCCAAAATTGTCTGACAAATACATAGCAAAGACATTTTAAACTGTGCTAGTTGAGAATTGTAACATTTGTGTCAGTATTCAGAAATCACGATTTTCAAGTCATTATTAGGCTGTAATCGTTACCTTGTCAAACATCTTTAATAGTAAATGTTGAATTTTTAAAATTTCGTAATCTACTTGTTTGTAATGGTTATCCCACTAGATTTATTAATTCATAACAACTTCACGTGTTTTAGTAAGAAGATGTATAGGGATGTTGTTTTGGATGTTTGAGTTAGATTCTTTTGCTATAAGGGATATCAATAAATGGATTCTGCGGAGGCGCTAGGTGTGGTGGACTGGTTATATACATGAGCTTTCCAAATTACATTGGCTCTTCATCTCCCTTAATGAAAAAATGTAGATGCAAACATAACAAAGTGACAATTCTAGGCGACCAAACTATGAATATAGAAACTAGTTTATCCGTGGAGGGATCCGCAATCTTGACTTCGCAAAGTATGTCAAAGGCTCTGCAACCTGATAAGGATTGGTTTGAGTTAAATGAGAACTCAGAGTTGGTTATTACAGTTACATTGAATCAAGGTCAGACCTACGCCAAGCGCAAGTCACACCGACATTGGATCAGTGCCAACGGGACGTCACTTCAATGTCCAAACTACGAAATCTTGTTAACTTTCATATACAATGAACCGGAAACGTCGATTTCACGGAAGAGATGACGTCAAGCTCTCTGTCAATCCTTGTCGAAATACCAACCAGAAAGACACTTTCCACCTGTCAACATTATTAAGAAGCACAGACAGCCCCTGCTTCGATATCTGTCATATTCTCTGAGTGATCCAATACCTTCAATAACCCGTATCTGTGTTCATGGAAGCTTTTCAAAAGATCACTCTTCTCCAGGGATTGTCATCTTGCGTACAGTATTTCTGCTAGTTGTCAATGAACTGCATTGAAAATTCCAGAGATTTTTTCAATAGGCCTGCTTTGTGAATTTTAATGATTTTAACTAGGTGATGGCATCCATGGTTACTTTCAATAACACCCCATGGAAACCATGCCTTATGAGAGACAGTTGCCAAATAGAAACCAAATCCTCTAAGCACTGCTGTGCTTCACATTTCTTACTTTTTCACTGTTTTTGTATGCATTTTCATGGGTTAAGGGCAGGGATTTCTCAAGCCCTAGTTAACAGTTAATAAAACCATTGACAGCACTTAAAACAAACAAAAGTTCTCCGTCCACGCTAAAGCGGCCTTAATTTCAGTTTGCGCATGCCCAAATGAAACCATGAATTCGACTCCGCGGTTTGTTTGTTTTTTCCCCAGGAGGTGTTGATAGAATTTAAATGTTTGCGGTCTAACCATATTTGGAAGAATAAACTCTAGTTTGGAAGCTAACAATAGACCTCTGTTATCGGTTATTGTTCTCCTTGAGCAAGTTGAGAGCACCCGCGCGCTGCTCATGAGAGTGCATTCGCTGCGTGTGTTTTGAAGAAGACGGTATGGCAGCCAGAAGCGAGGATCTGGTCTGTGACGTTTTGGATGGTGTAATTAACTTGGAAAACGTGTCGCTCTCGTGACCGTTATTTTCTAGGATCTTCTCGTTTCCTATAAATTCATCGTAACAACTTTCTAATTTTACTCCATACGATTGCTGTGATCAGTGTATGGCAAAAACGTTTAGCAAAATGAATCCGTTACTCAACCCTAAAACTAGAACCAACAAACTATATTGAGCCATCTTATTAAACCTGATTCTGTACATGTTCAAAATGCATTTCTTTCCTCCCATGGCAAGATATTTATACTGATATTAAGTAGGCATTATACCATAGCAATGAATTTTGCACTTTAAACTGGACAACTGTTAGTAATATTAATAGCTCCTTTGTTTAAGAAGGTATTTATTTGTAGCATCAAATCGATTAATAGTATTTACGTCTTGGGTTGTTTTTCATATCCAGCCGCTAGAAGTGTACAGTTGACAAGTTCATCAACACATGCCACTGCCACACAATTCTTTATTTGCCCCCAAACGAAAGAAGGGTTACTGTTTTTAGAAGCTTAAAATAATTCGGTTGTCGTATATTCCTGATATTGTTATTGAGTTGGTGATAAGAGTAAAGATTTGTGATGGTACAAGGATGGGATGTTGGCAGTGAAAGTTTGTGCGATATTTGTGGTACAACTTCTTCGGTAACGTTGCATTATATGCGATGCAGGTATAAAGTAATTATATGCGTCACAATCTGGGAGAACCTTCGTGACTGATAGGGAGGAAATTCAAGCGTTCCTTGGAATAATTTTCTTCATCTCAATACCTAAGTTGCCATCAATTGACATGTGTTGGAGGTGTGATTCATTGGTTGGGAATGAAGGAGTAAATGTTCTGAGCCTTGGGACCGTTTTCAAGAAGTTCTTCAGAATTTCATTTTTCAAACAACAATACTGCCGATAGCACTGATAAAGCATAGAAGATACGTCCAATAATCGACATTCTCAACAAAGCCTCTCATGAAGAGGTTTCAGACTCAGCAGAACAGTGTGTTGATGAACATATGACAAAATTCTAAAATGGAACTAGAGCAGAACTCTTTGAAATGAGATTCCCAAAGGCATTAATATAATTTCCTTCTTGACTTTCTTTTGCCTCATTTTTAATCTCAGTAGAAGTCAGCGATGGCGTACGGTAGGTTTGTTATCTTGATTATCAAGATGGGTCCGATGCCAAAATCTACGTTTTTGTCGATGACATGATACCCAAGGTAACTGGCCATTTTCTTATAATTTGGATATTTAAGCACGCTTTCAGAATAAAATAATGGGAAAAAAGCAAATCAAAACAAAGATTTTGTCAAAAAATTAGAATTCAAGGATGTACTTAACGTTATATTTCAATTTGTGCAGCACGTCTCACGACGATTTTCAAGTGTTTACATTTCAGTCAGTTACCATTACTTTTATTACATAAATCAATAATCAACGGTTGCTTCCATTCGAGCGTTCTATAAGCTCTATTTCGAATGTGCTTCGAGTGTAAATCGAACATGGGTCAAATGGATGCCTAGGTCCGAGAATTGAGGGAAGGACGAAAATTTTTATTGAATTGACTTTCATGTATTTCTCCGATGTTCTTGTCCTGTGCCCGAAATTTGAAGAATGGTGTGATGGGAAATCGGCCGTCTCCATACACTCTTAGATGTTCTTCTACCTTGATTTTTTGGTATTCTGGGTGAGATATATGTTCCTTGACTGATAAACCAACTGATTTATAAATAACAATAGCAAAGCTGTAAGATGTGTGTGCCCTATTGATCATACCTTCTGTCCCTAAGCTTTCCCAGATTTAACTGCATATTAAACTCTGTAAATTAGAATCTAGTTCCTGATACTTAAATACATGTGTATCACTTAACCTATCACTACTTGCAGCATTTTGAGGACAAAACTATATAGAGGGCATACATAAGGTTGACAACAAAACAAATTCTTCAGCTAAATGTGCTCTTCTGAAATGCAAGTGGATTTGTAATGGGCTTTTTTTGTTTGTTTATAGTATTTTGATTAATTACTTACACAATATTGCAACTAAAACATTGCATGTCTTGTAGTCAAATCCTACATTAAAGGAAATATTGGCAACAATTTATGAACAGGTATATAACTAATCAATCATCAGGAGTTTTCTACCATGCAATCTCTCAATTAAACCACACTGGCATGCAGTGGGTCACATACAAAAACTAAAGACAAGGCCATACAATGTGCCTCCCCCCTCTAAGTTTTCATGGCAACTGTTACGCGGGGTAAATGCTATCATTTATCATGTTTAATAGTAAAAAGCCAGAATCATAAGTAAAACTGACATGGCAGTTTTGAAATAGTATTATTTACGAGACAATGGCTTGTTTCTCCTACTCAGGGCTTGCAGATGATCAGATCAAAACGCCACTGCAACGTACTGTTATGCTTGAGCCATACGAAAGGACCAAGAATTTAGCTAGAAAATCAATCTTAACTAAATACCACTATGAGTAAAAGATTGAGAACCCTTGACCCTCCGTACATTCAACTTCTTCCTTATTTATCCGCTTTTTGCAATGCTCTATCTCTCCTACTTCACCAAAACAACACAAAGTGCTTACGTACATCAGAATTGGCATTCTGGTACGTGAGCTTAGATCAATTGGTTTTCAAATGAAATTGAAATATCTTTCTTTCTTGACTACCAACGTTTCAGTGCAATATTTCACACCAATTCTAATGAGAGTCATTGATTTTCTGAACAATTCTAATGAGTCACTAATTTTCTGAACAATTCTGATGAGAGTCACATTAATTTTGTGAACAGTTCTGATGAGAGTCACATTAATTTTGTGAACAGTTCTGATGAGAGTCACATTAATTTTCTGAACAATTCTGAAGGGAGCCATATTAATTTTCTGAACAATTCTGATGAAAGTCATTAATTTTCTGAACAATTCTAATGAGTCATTAATTTTCTAAACAATTCTGATGAGAGTCACATTAGTTTTCTGAACATTTCTGATGAGAGTCATATTAATTTTCTGAACAATAGTGAAGAGAGCCATGTGGAATATGTGACGTCATATTTATCATGTAGAGTTTACCTATTATCGAGAGTTCAGAAACAATTGTAACACATATCAAAGTAGCTAAATTTAAGATTCTAGCAAAATAAAATACACTCCAGCCTTTTAATGCAAGTAGATATCAATTACTTCAATATAAGTATGTGAGAAAAACGTGGTTGAATACTGAAATTAGTGAAAATGTATATCGTCACTCCTTTTTATAACACAAAAGGAAACCTTGAGACAGCCACTGTTATTTGTTAAATTTGGAACACTATTACAAAGTCTTTATTTGTCTTTACAGAAGGCATCACTTCGCGGGGACCCTGCAGTCATTTAGTTAATCCTAATGAATAAGTCTTAATTAATTAGTCTGCCTAATTTCGCCAAGGAAAGAAGAACAAAAAGATAATTCATTCATAATAATGTTCTATATCTCCTATATAACCCGAAATAATAAAGCATTAACAAGAATTGTAGGAGGTAGTGTTAGTATTTTGAAGAAGATAGTCGGACACGTGCCGTTCAACTGGAGTAAATTTGTCTCCATGTTTCTTAAGGTTCCCAACAGTTGTATTCGTGCGACATTTACAAGGAAGAGAGTGAATAGAGGTGCAGGACTTTAATGGTGATGCTCATGTGGTACTTTGGTTGGAAAAAGCATTCAAGAATTAACTTTACTTATAGGCAATACAGGTGCTTTTCTTGTTGAAGCTAGCTCTACATTTTATGGTAGCGGTGTCCGCCCTTCTCATCCATGGTCGAATCTTGACAGCTTAGGTCAGTACTACTTGCGCCGTTTGCTAAGCCCCGTTTAGATCGAAGACAACGTGGACCTTGGCAAAATCTAACGGAAATTGAAAACTGTTCCATGTATTTAGAATCCATGCCAGACAGCACTACTCTATCCGGAAGGTTGAGTACAGAACGATGCCTTTGAACCAATGTGCATTGTTAACACTGCAATGTTACATCACTGCATCACTGGACTATTGGACTAGTAAATCAGGTTATATTGATGTTAAATTACCTTATTCTTGGTTTGATTATGTTGATGTTACATTAACTTATTCTTGGTTTGGTTATGTTGATGCTACATTACATTATTCTTAAGTTAGGTTATATTGATGTTACATTAACTTATTCTTGGTTTGGTTATGTTGATGTTACATGACATTATTCTTGGTTTGCTTACGTTGATGATACATTACATTATTTTTAGGTTAAGTTATGTTGATGTTATATTAACTTATTCTTGGTTTGGTTATGTTGATGTTACATTACATTATTTTTAAGTAGGTTATGTTGATGTTACATTACATTGTTTTTAAGTTAGGTTATGTTGAGCCTAACCTCGAAATTTTTTGAAATTTAGAATCAAATTAAACATTGAGTTTGTTAAAACTTCTGTCGTGTCAAGTTTAAATTTACATTTGAATCCCAGGTCAAATCCGTTATCTAACACCGACAAACTTAATTTTGTTAAACATGAGTCACAACTTTGATACTGTCTCTTATCATTTAACTTACGGCAGTACAAATTACTTAAGTTGCCTTAGAATTTTTCTGATGTAGAGGATATTAAGATTTCGCTAGTGCCAATAACGCGACTTTTAGTACAGCATAGCTAATTGTGAGCAAAGTTTGTTTATACGATGAAAAGCCGTTAAATAACACTCCTTTCGTAGTATTTATTTGATTGTCCAAGGGTCGCAACCCTCTTCGCTAATGCGTGCGGTAAAAAAAGAGGCCCATTGGACATCAAAAAGGAATCTTGGATCCAAAAACTAT
Organism: Alatinidae sp. Z8VKAUB7J3; assembly: GCA_010016025.2. Taxonomy (NCBI): domain Eukaryota; kingdom Metazoa; phylum Cnidaria; class Cubozoa; order Carybdeida; family Alatinidae; species Alatinidae sp. Z8VKAUB7J3. The sequence continues at coordinate 23,556,889 of JAAAKM020721499.1, forward strand.
TTTAAAAGTCTATATCGTGAACACTTGAATGTTCTGTCTAGAAACAGAACTTTGACCATTTAATGCCAAAGTTTGCCGAGTCGCAATCCCACACAAGGGCTGTTGCAGGGACACAAAAATCATTATTATACTTCTGACTTTTTTCTTACTGTTATAATCGAATAAGGATTTGGCGTGGATGAAAAGGTAATCGATGCTTCTGATTTAATGAACGTATTGTGTATTGATGGTGGGCGTGGTGTACCTTGCGTAGCCATTAGGGGGTAATCACTCCCATATCGCTTAGCTCTCCCAAAGTAATGATGCCTTTTTGTTCTGTAGGCAGCAGGAATCTTTTTGTGCTCCTTTGGCTGTGAAAAAAATGGGATAAGACAGGTACAGTGTACGGGTGTATACACATTATAGGAACAAGTACATTGCAAAGAAATGGACACTCAAATAGATGTTAGCCTTTGCAAAATGACACAGATATAGGGACGCGGTAACTGGGGGCAGAGGGGGCATGGCCTCCCAAAGATTTGCCAAATCTTAATTTTTACCCTGACCACTTTTCAGCTTTATCAAAAAAGTACACAAGCCCACCGTATCGATACGACCCATAGTTTCCTTCTCTGGAAGCCCTCATTCAGTTTCCTGTTATGCTGCTGACCTGCTATCGCCGTACACCAAATTGAAGACAAATCATTGCAAACAATCAGCTGAATTTGCAAACTTCATCAAAGAGCAAGCAGTCAACACTTACGAAATCATGGTTTGATGTCACCTCTCTGTATACCAGACACAATCCCCATCAAAGACAAAATTTGCGTAATCCAAGACGTTCTGAACAATGACACTTCATTTGCCTCCAAAACCTTATTTAACCCTCGGACATCTTCAACATCCTCCAAATCCTCCTTCACAAATGCTTTTGATAATAGTTTTTAAATTCAGGAGATAAATAGTAAAAGGTAGGTTGTGAGCTACTACAGATACCATTGATACTAATACAGACTTGAATAGAGCCAGTCTAATATCAGTCCAATTAATACCAAAATACTCCAGTTTATGATTTCAATATTCAATTTATATGACAAAAAAACTTTGCTTATTCATAAAATTTTACATTTTGAAATCTGATTCACCTCAGCACTGCTATTCTGTTTGTATTGCTAGTAGTATTTAAATTTATGAGATAAGTGGAAAAAACCCAGTTGTGATCTTCTACAGCTATGATTAATACTGGTACAACCTCTAATACCAAGGGTTTGTATCACTGATAGTACACTGCCCTTAATGAGGAGACCGATGCTTTATAAGTTGTAAATAAATCAGTTCATAACTAAACTGTTAAAACATCGATGTTCTAATGCGCCAGTAACGTTTCATTTATTTTTTTTTGTCGACTATTTTGGAAATCCCTTTGTAAAGTAGTGTGTCACATGTGGAAGTGTAATAGAGGACCCTCCCAATACTGTACGAATGTGACCACTGAATTACCAGAAATGCAGCAAGCCGAACCTCACGTGTGTATTATTTCACGTAATCAAATGGCGTCAGACAAGGCGCTCGGTTCTTCTTACTCTAGAGTTTGGAAAGATCACTAGAAAAGTAGAAAATATGTCACCACCGGGGATCGAAACGGGACGCTTTCGCTCTACCAACTGAGCTAGGGGAATTGTTACTCGCATTCGTCACCTAGCTCAGTTTGTAGAGCGCACTCGGCGAAAGACATAGTTTCTATTTCTCTATTGTTCTTATTAAAACTATCATTTCAAATCCTCTTTTCTCGATGGAAATATTCCATCATTAAGCGTGTTTACCGAATATTCTTCCCTCCATAATTTTTCTTTTTATAGGAATTCATTTTCACGGTATTCCATCCACGGAGGACGAAGTTAGGTAAAAGACTACAGTATTAATTTCCGCAACATGATTGAAAGGGGAAAGCGAAATTTTCAATATTAAAATTTTTCTCGATTTGAGGTGTTCGGATAAACGAGGTTCGGATAAACGAGGACGTACTGTGCCACATCAAAAGTTATGAAGAATGTGACATTCGCATGATTGAGTCACTAAATTGTATCACTTTCACGTATTCTGCGGTAGAGTGGAACAAGAAGGCAATAGATATCCCTCTCCATCCCACACAATGGTCCTCATATGGGACCTGGTTTTTCTCAATAAGAGAATATAACAGGTTCTTCCCCGCCATGCCCCAGATCCATGCCTAAATCTATACCTCATGTCCAAAGAAAGCTCGAATTCAATGTAGGACGAGCAGCTGTAATGTCATTTGTCCCACCGGGGGTGACAGAATCACAACAGAGCTCCCCTTCTAGAGAGCATTTCTAAGAGTGAACGATAAGAAAATATGTAAGAGTCTGTACAAAATCCTTGTTATTATAATACAAATTTTCCGTTAAAATTGTTAAAATGTCGATAGAAGAAATAAAAGTAATAAATGTTTGAAAGAATTTAGGTGTAATTCACTGTTTCATAAAATGCTCGAAATAATTGTTTAATAAAGGGATCAGGGAAATTGACATGCCTCCCCGAACACGTTTTCCTAATTTCCAGTGCTATGTCTTTCGAATTTGTCGTATTTTTATTCACCAAGACCTGGATTCTACAATACGTGAACTTAAAATCTTGTATTCAGACAGGAATAATTGGGACCATATATTCCGCGGAACAATGTGGTCCAAGGTAATGAATGTGCCCTGATGATGATAATGATGATGATGATGATGATGATGATGATGATGATGATGATGATGATGTTGATGATGAGACAGGTTTCATGGTTCAACCCAGAATTTTGCTGGCTATTAAGTTTATATTGTTAAAAATCCGCTAATAAGTATAGGCATTCTCAATGAAAACCCATTGTATGCGGTGACACAGTAACATCGGGTTGTTTTAGGTTTTGAAGCTTCTCTAGCCTTACATTTACAATGCACAATAAATTTAGCATCCTTAGCTATTTTCTGCTCAAAATACCGGCTCCGATAACCCAAGAAAATGTTAAATTACCTCAGCAAATGCTGCGAAGAAATGGATACCAATGGACAAAGTATTTAAGCCACTCTCAACATTGTTCGCAAGAGTTGCGAACCACATAACGATGTAAGGGAAGAATATCGATTTTTTTCGGTCAAACTCGACTCGTTGTGAAATAAACAGTGAATCATTCGCAAATTAGATCGTATCTCTTTAAGTTTAAATCAAAACTTTTTACTTTTTAGGGACTTTTTGTATGGACTTCAGGTGACTTTTCAACGTTGAGCTGGATGTCGATGACCACCGGTGGATGACTGGGAGCTAATGTGGCGACTTGAGAAATAGAGTATGTTAACATCGGAGGTCACCTAGCTAAATTACTAGAGCACATACCGCGATAACGTGAGTCACGGGTTCGAGCCCTGGTGGTGAAATATTTTTTATTTCTCTGGTGTCTTTCCAATGTTAAATACCCTCTACGAAAAGCCCAGTTATATTTTCGGGGAAAATCCTGGACTCAATGGAGTAGGTATCCTTGAAAAATTCGAAAATGGAAAGTCCTGTAATTTCAATTAGTTTTGTTTGTGTCAACTCTGCTTCACTCTCCTTTTCACTTCTTTTTATTCGCATGACAAAAAACGAATAAAACTCTTCCATCTGATTGCTATATGATATTCAGCGATGTTTTATAATTTAAACCTGATTGTAAAATATAAATGTATGCGTTTCATTTAAATGTAGAAAGAGGTCACCGTTACTTATCAAAATCGGACAAACATCTTATAAAGACACTCAAATTTAAATTAATGTAGAAAAAGTATAATGATATGTTAGTCGACTCATTAACTAAAGTAGACAGAATAATCACTGTTTGAAAGTGAAAAAATGTTCTATAGAAAGAACTACGCAAATTCAAAGCCACGAAAGCTAAAGGGTAGCACAACATACAAACGGAAATACTAGCTGCGGTCACACACACCAGAGTGAAACGGATTTTCTGCTTCGGAATCTGAGGCGTCAAATCTGTCTTTGTATTTCAGGTATCCCAGGGCTTGGGTCACACTGTAAAATAGACTCACAGCAGGATCAAAACGCCCTGGTCAGATCGTGCCTTTCTTCCACTTTGGTCCGTGTGCGATTTCTCCGAACATTTCAGTGTTTGTCGGGGAAATTTGTTTTGAGTTCGAGTTTACCCAGGACCTTTCAACAATCGGTCAAAGGCCACTACGTGATTGGTTAGTTACATTTGGGGTTCTGAATGCACTACTCACTCGACACGGTGAATGTAATCAATCTCTACAATTGTAGACCTGTGAAAAAATCAAACTTAGGCAGAAGCTATGGTGATGATTTTTTCCATGTAAATTCGATACACCATACTAAGTATATTCTGAGAGATTTATAAATTTTGATCCATTTTATTCATGCTTGGGATAATATGGGTTAATGTTTACTTTTGCTCTTGGTATTCGTCCAATAGTATCTCTTGTATGTGCTAGTCATGTGTGCTGTATCTTCTGTACGTCATTATTTCACGTGTGTCTGTTGTTCTTCTACTATTATCTATAATTATCCTTATGCGTCATCCTTTGTTACATGTGTTTATTTTCATTTGATTGGTTAATTTATAAACGAGTAAAGATAACATTAGCTTTGGGCCAGCCTATTTCCGCCTATAACCCTGGCAAGGGTGGCTACGGGTGCCATGCCTTGCCAAAGGGCAACCCGTGATTTGGTCCAGGACTGCTTATTCTGTATATTCGCAGCTTACCTCTATATCTAAAGGTCATTCCCCTATCCGCCACCTGGGGACCCGTTGGATGGGAGTGTACTCTCTACACCAATTTTATTATTAGTAGTATTATTATTATTATTATTATTATTATTATTATTATTGGAAATGCATCTCTACAAAGCTTTGCGGCCTTTGCAAAGTTAAAAACCAAACACAATTTCACATCCTTCCGAAGAAACATTATGTCCAGTACTTTTTCTGAGTTTCAAAAGAGCTGAAACCTTTTTCTTATAAGAAAGGTGTTATACTTCCATTACTTTCTCGCATTTTTTCTGTAAGTTCTAGCTACAAGTCTTTCCATATTGAAGTTACGTCTTTGTTTTCTTAAGAATTGCTATCCCCCATAGCCTTATTTGTACTTTTCGGGGCAAGACATTTAGTTACTTCCCCCTACTGCTTACCGTACCTAAGCATGTTTTTACATCTGTCTTCCTTATACAAGGACTCATTTCCTTCAAATTCGTAACAAGGTTTACAGTTTTTAGATGTTAGGTTTGTTTCCCGCTATGTAGATCGACTGACGAGAATCGGCGAAAAGCTTTTCGATCAAAATGAGTTGCCTGCTTAATTGTGTTTTCAAATTCTGCAATACCAATAATATGTTTAGAACTTTTATATATTTTCCTCTACTCATCATTGTTTCCATCTTGGGCAACTAGTCCGGTGTTTCATACCAGTCCCCCTGATAAGCAGCGGGGACTTGGGCAACTAGTCCAGTAAATATCACGACATATAAATATGAATATAAATATAATTAAATTATTAAAGCATTACCACAATAGCTTGCTTTCTTTTTTCACTAACGGCGCTGAGGGGATTCGAACCCACGACCCATTGGTTTGATTGTGAGCACTTTGAATTCCCAAGGCATTTTTTTGGAATTTTACACAATAGACCAAATTTTTTCAAAGTGCTCTAATAGGCGATTTGGGACCGCCATGGTCTCTTGGGACTCATTAGCTTTGCTGCGTGTTAATTTTAGCTCATTCTGAGCACTTTTAATTCCCAAGGCATATTTTGGAATTTTGCACAATAGACCAAATTTTTTCGAAGTGCTCTAACGGGCGATTTGGAACCGCCATGGCCTCTAGGGACCTATTACTTTTGCTTTGTGTTAATTTCAGCTCATTGTGAGCACTTTGAATTCCCAAGGCATATTTTGGAATTTTGCACAATAGACGGGTTTTGAGGCGTATAGGGGAGGTAAAGATACCGTTTCTCTTCTCATGCAAAAGAGTAGCGATAATTATGTTTATTTGTGTAACTTTGATTGCACCTCTCTTAATTGTTGAATACTCGTTATCATAAAGATTTTACATTTTGCAAGTCCTGTCTCGTGGTGAAGCCACCTTTATTACCAGTTAAGTGCCAATCTAATTTTGCATTGCTCGTTAAAATTTAAATGTGTGTAGAAACCACTCAGGAACGTAACACGAAAGTATGTAACATTGGGGTCTTGGTGGCTGTTCGATTTTCTTCGACCTGTAATACACTACGATATTTGTTACTACCATAGTAATGCAAACGAATGTCAGCAACTTTTGGGTTGAATTTGAAAACATACAAGAGTGAGGTTTCCAGAAAAATTGATTAAAATAAATACAATGGCTATTCATTTGAGTGTAAATCAAGCTAGTATTCTATTTTACACGGAAATAGGTAGAAATTTTGCCTTTTATCAGACGTGCTTAAAACGAGACAGCGGCTACAGAAGCATATACTACATGGTAAACATGTGGGATAACAAAAGTATAAATGCAAAGAAATTTCAATCTGCGATGAATTTCAGCCGCCATCCTCAGTGTGCAGTATTTAAAACTTTTTGTCCTACATATTGGCTAACTTTCAAGTTAGATATGATCTCTTGGCTCTTAGCTCTTCTCGCCTCGTCACAAGTGCCATATGAGCTCTTAGCTCTTGTTTTTTTTTTTTTTATTATTATTATTATTATTATTATTCTGAGACTTCGATTGTCATAAGTTTTTTATTTTTATGTTGTTGTAGATGTTGGAGATACATTAACAACACTTGAAACCGAAACACCCGATTCGGATTGCTCTCCAGACCATCAACTACCTGCTGGAATTTTATCCAGTAATTCTGCATTCCCCTCTGACTCCCAGGAAAGGAGTAGCAATGATGAAGGTAAAAATAAAAAGGATAATTAGCCTAACAATTTTTTTGTATAAACGTGAGGTAAAAACTCATTTGCCTGTGTTAGGTCTATAAGTTTGCTGTCATTTGCTTGGAAAAGTTTCACCAGCTCCTCGTGAAATTTTTGCCCAAGTTTCAAAAGATGGTAACCCCACAATATCATTTTTTCACCTCTTGGCAACTAATATTGAACAAGCTTGGTGCCAGTTTTCAAGCTGATCTGCTGACCAGAGGTGACGTCAGATACTATGCACTAATCCTACCATACAGCCAAGAGACTTAAAGTTGTATTGTACGGGTCATAACATCCAAAACCTGTCTGCACATTTCACTAAAATTCTATAAAAGCTGGCCAAAAAAATGGATACCAATTCATTTCATTCCTAGATAGCATTTTGTAGATGGTACTCCATCTTACTTTTTACCTTGGAAAGTCTACAACTATTTTCAATCTTCATTCTAGGGGACTGGGTAGGGTATGAAATCTGTCTCCAGCAAGGGTACAGATACCTAAATACCTAAAAGTGGTAATCTTTGCATACAAAGAGTATAGTATCCAACTGACTGTTATTCACGCACCAACATCTGCCCTTGAACAGTTGATATGTGTGCAATAAATGTCCAGTTTGCATACAATCCAAGGATGCTTATTGAGTCACCATTCTATGACGCTACATTTAAGGCGCTCAATGTCAGTTGAGAATACACCATTTATTTTTGTGTGAAGGTGTTGATTGATTTTGATTGGATGATGAACAGTGGAACGTGAAAGTAGTGAAGTAGTAGACAGGGGCCAATACATCATTTCCCAAGTCAGCCTTTGGCTTACAAAATACTATTTCGCTGAGAAAGTAAAACGAAATCATTACAGTGTAGTCCCCCGTTCTTAAAATGATTGTCCTTGTCTCTTACGTAAGGCAGGCGGTTTTAATTAGGCTGGAGTAGACGGCATGGAACAAAGGCTACTGCTCCCTCCACCAGCCAATCATATGGCTAAATCAGCTCGAATCCGTGACGTTGGTCAGGCCGAATGTGGGAGAGCATGACCAAATTCTACGGTGTTTACTCTGCTCTTCAAGATATAACGCTCCAAGTCATAAACACACTCTATGGTTCTTCTCAACAGTAGCCTAACAAACAGCAGTAATCATTTCAAAAAAACATATATAATTAACATGTCGTACAACTCGACAGTAGTTACTATATTCTTAAAGATAACAAAATTCTTAAGATTACTTGAAATAGAAAATAAGGTAAATGTAACTCTTTTCTTGTTTCTTCTCTCCAGTTGGGCCTTACATGAGGCGAAAAACAAAGGTTTCCCTAATCATGTCAATACAGATTAATCTCTTCTCATATACAAACTTCAGACTTCAACTACATGTCCTCGCATCGCAGACCAGTGGTTTAATGCTGGTAAAATAAAAGCAAGACTCGGGATAGGAGAAGTTATTACTATTTCGACTATCACTGAAGACGAATTATATAAACAGATACAGCTGATTCTGACGACTGATAGGTAAAAGAAACTTCTGTTTTTATCTATGTTTTAGTACAGTGAAGTTCATCTTACCATAAGAAAATGTGCTCCAAACACGCACATGGAGATTTAACTTGAGAGGTACGAAGCTCACTGTCGCATAAAGAAATATCTACAAGCCTAATTTGAGTCTTATAAGTCATAGAAACAATAGTAGAATGTATGTTTTGGCCAAAACAGGAAAACATTTAAACCTGATGGCTTGAATGAACGAAAGGTAACGACCATTTAAAATATTTGGTAGCTTCCGCAGGCTTCCGACTACTTTATTAGGGGAGTGGGTTCTCAAGACGGCTGTTTAAAAGGGGTTTTTCAGGTGCCCGACCGCCTTAGTCATGCGGGTTGACCCTTGCAGCGTCGGTTCCCCTTTTCTGGGGTTGAACCTTGATGGCGCTATCCCCCTCCCCACTCTGGTGGGGTCTCTCAAGACGGCACTCGGGTGTTTTTTTAATTTGGCCTAACACAACCCTTTTGGAAGTGGGATTCTCAAGACGAGGCCTGCGTAAGTTGTTTACTACCTCAGATGTGTTGTATCAGGACAAATAGTCGCTTCCATGGCTAAACATATTTTTATCCGCTGATCCCCGTGCAACTCGCAGTGACTATTCACTACGTGTATATGCTTATCTTGGTAGCTTAATTGCAGATGCTTTTACTTTATCGTTCTGTTTGTGGACCATTTATCAAAAGGGGAAGGGCGAGTCCGGTTTTTTTTAACGCTAAATTGTTTAGGTTTACAAACTAACTTCAAAAATTTCTTGTAGATATGCCAGTAAAACCTCGAACCTCGTTGGTAAGAAACTACGTCAAAACCCTTTGTTTAGTTTGTGATCCTTGCATTTGTAGGTGAAACTTATAGTAAGCTAGCCTTAATCGTGACGATCCCTCAGAGGTAGAAGTCACATTTATACGGGTCAGGGAGCTAGGGGGCTTGAACCCTTAGTTGTTTGGCAAATTTCACCTTAGTGGGCAAGTCAAGGCAAAGAGTAAGAACTTGCTGGACAAATGAACGTCACGCAAAATATCGTTTTGGGTCTCTTGGGTTGCTTTTTGATGAAAACTGAACTTACTTTCCTCAATTATTAATTTGGAGTCACAAAAAGCTGTGTCGTGTTAATTGATGGTATTGGGTTATTCTTAAGTTACATGATAATACCTGTGAGGTTATGAATGTGCTTTCTTTCCTTCTCCAAAATTGTCTCAGGATCCTTTGACTACAAAAGGTTTGGACAAGGCCCCTGTATGGAGCTATACGCATGTGCTTTTATGGTTTGATTGTTGTTAAATGTTTGCTAAGTTGCAGATATGTTAAGGTGTATTTCTAAGATGACTTAACATATTCTCTAAAGAAGCCATTTGAATTCAATTTTGGTATCCATGCGTGTCTGCCATGTGTCAGTTGAAGACTGGACTACGATTGACCTTGAAAATGGACTGGAACTTGTTTCGATTTAAGTCAAAAAGGTGGTCATCCTTTGTTTTTTTAAGGATCTAGATGAATTCTGTAATTCAAAAAGTTAGTATAGATGCGCCCCCCCCCCTCAAGTCTCCTGAGCCACATCATTAGTACCCCTCCTAGATATTAGTGTGACCAGGCACAAATACTAATTAGATATCACGCCCCTGTATATCGTTTATCATAGGATCAGTTACCTGACTTGTGTATGTTTACCTAGTGATCAAAGATGAACATCATGTGTCCACCAGGAATCATGTGCCATTCACAGGGTCACACGATTCTCACAGGCTAACGTAACATGCTATTTTATTGTCTAGAGCAATCGTCAGACGGCAGTGAGCCTAACTCATGTTCTGGACATCCTGCTCTAGAACTGCAAGCGGAATTAGAGCGGAATTTAGTCTTTGGTACCCTAAACTAGTTCCCAGTTTTCTAGCGACGCGGATTACATAATGGCGGATGTTCTAGTCGAATTGGTGTATTACGAACACGCCGTAGAAGTGTTTCCTGGCGATGTTATTTAGTCAATCATCGACATAATTGTGTCAGTTGGTTTTGCTGGAAAAGTTGCGACAGGAAGTTATCATGTATCCAGCTTTCAACTTCGCAATATATAAGAACCCTTTGACTAATTTCCGTACCCCAATGGAGCCTCTGAACCCCATGAGGATCACTGCTCTTTTCCCATCTATTTTACGTCCTACAAAAAGTCAAATAGTGAGATCGACAATAGGTCGGCCTATACAAATTTGGCCTCTCTAGGGTGACATGCATGTGCCTGTTTGGGAATATAGAAGTTGACAATAGATAATTTCCGCATTTGAAGTATTATTCGTCTAGCGGTGCTCTTTAAAATGAACCTAGGAGAGGAAAACTTTACTTCTCCTTACTGAATAAGATTAAGGGATCATAAGCATTAGCTTTGGATGGAACATGTGGCGTTTGTTAGGTGTAAGATCTACCAGAACAGACAACTATTCTCACTTGTCTGTGAGAAATCTTTGGAAGCATGGCCATATTCATAAAAATTCACATGCAATTTTTTCATTGAAAGACTCAAAGGTTTAAGTTTGTAAGTCTTTATAAGTGAAATCCTTCGGGTAACAGAAGATTTCAATCCTCGACATGAAACTAACATCTGACAAAAAGAGAGTTCATAAGATGAGATATTGTGTAAATACTTGTCGACATCGTTATCCCTCTACATGAATTTCTCCGCGTATGGGTATTCACGACATCCTCCTGATATATATCTTTCGAAGAGTTTTCATTATTCTGAGGATGGAAATGTACCGAAAGACAGAGCATTTCTGACAAATTTCATCATAGATGTCATTGACTTCGTCTCTTAAACGTGTACTTGTACTATAGATCGAACCCAGTGAATGTGTTTCCTGCTAATCCGTTCGAGTCTTCAAAGAGCATAGTTTGGGCTGTGTGACTATATTTTATTTTGCATTTCATTCATCTTGTTAAGTGTATACCCCCCTGAATCTCTTGCCGCTGGCCAGGCACCGTGTCTGACCAGGTATTTATAGGCCGCACCCAGTTTTGGCGGCAGTTATTTAGTTTGAAATTTGGAATTGCGATATCAAGGTTTCTTCTGTTGCTCATATTGAAATTTGATATGACGGAGAGTTGCGCTTTGAAGTTGTTAGAAATTATAAGAGATACTTGGGCTCACTGTTGTTGAATCTACCATCAAGAGAATAGAATTTGTGGAGCCTATACTTGAGTCTTGAAGGATATCAACAACTATTAAAAAGCGTTATAAGTAGACATTATACCACAGAAACATCAGAGTATAGCAAAAGAGTAATTATACAGAGCCACCCTTCAACTACGTTTGGATTAGTTTCTCCTTTTCTACCCACCTTCTCCATCCAATGAGTAATTTTCTATTAACATATGAAAAATAATGGCCTGCGAGGTCACTGTCCGAACGCATATATAAAAATCTCTTTGCATATACTTTGATTCTTATCCTTCCGCAAAATTAATATCTTAGTAAAACTAACAAAATTTGAGACATCGGGTAACGAGCGCATTCCTCGATGTATGTAGAAAGGTAAATTACAAAACCTCTTGACAAATTTCACAGTGCGTATTGTGTGTAATAATTCTTATATGCAGTGCAGCGTGTGTATTCATCAAAGAGTATAGGTTGAGCACTGGGCCCCTCTTGAGCGCGGGGCCCTGGGCTACCGCCCTGTCCACCATACCCTAAAACCGCCCCTGCCGAAGATAAGGATCTTCTGGTAGATCCTAGATGCCTGTGGCTATAATTTATAATCTACAAAAAATTTCCTTCCGCTACAACTCGCAAGGCAACAATATTCTACATTATCCTACCCACAAAAATCATTGACATAATTTATGCTTTAAATCCGTCAATGCAGAGTTCGATCTCTGAATTAAAGCTGTGCTTTTCCGTCGTATATTAAGATCAATTGTTCCCAGAGCTTGAGCTTGGTATTTATGACATCCAAATGAAAGACAGCACAGAATGTAATGCTATACGTAAGAGTGTGTAGCTCACAATTAAAATTGAAACACAGATTTTCTTCTTGTCTCCAATCTAACCACCACAATTTCTTTCACCACGCGGTAAAGTGTTTCCAATACTTACATGAGGATAATACCACCCACATTGAGAACCACTGTGCTGTACCATACATTTCCATATTGCGATGATATATTTTTTCTTTGCGTTGTAGGAGACACAGACGTATGGGACCGTGCTTCGTGTCCATGAGCCTGTTGGTGTGGATCACTGTAATTACAATTAATGAGCTAGATCAAACAGGTGACATCACGGGATTCTCAACCTTCTGTATAAAATTTGTGTGCTTTACAGCTTTTTTACTCTTAAAATTGACACAATTTACACTCAAACAATGCATTTCTACAAGACTCTGCTTCAAAATGACAATAAGAAGGCTTCATCTCCAATAAGAGGTCCTTTGCTCCACTACGTAACGGTGTTGTTATAGGATCACTATACTGTCTGTATTCATGAACTCATGTGTTAGCATTTGGGTTTGCTGTAAAATGATACTATTACCATTTGTGTAACATTCACTGTCACTGACACGCAAGTAAACTGAATCTTCCCAATTTACACAGCACATTGCAAGACGTACACATCACTTAAATGCCTCGTTTACGAGCACAGCAGCAGAATCAGGTCCTCTAAAATCATGTTCTCTCATAACACATGAAATGGCTGTACTGTATAAGTAATTTACACGTTATAGCATCGTGGTATAGCATCGTAATACATAGCATTGTACCTACAGTACTTCTGCTATGTTAACGGTAGGCCCTACGAGGACAATGATGATTTATATGATATTGAAGAGTCGTCGAATGAAAATATTTACATTTTTCGCATTAGTATACCTCCCTCCCCCCGGGGGGACGACACAGAGACTGAATCAACCCGCTATGCATCAACTCTACAAAGTTTTATCATAAATAGTAGATCTGATCCGATTCCAACTAAAATCTAACCGACATGGCTCTTTTTATAGTTAACACTTAAAAGTGCTACAGGTACTGCAAATGCAATGTTAATTATCACTTTCCATATTAGGGCATTATAGCAGAGAACATGTAGAAGTTGCAAGGACTGCAGTGTTAACCAAATACGTTAGCAGTAAGTTAACCATAGACCCTCCCCTGAGAAGAATATGGACTACAATAAGTTTTTGTGCACTGCTCATATTTTGTGTTGATCCCTTCTTTGATAAAATCCAGCGAAGACTCAGCCAAGCACCATTGGAGCACAAGGCATTTTTGGTTCTGTTGTTTCTTATTATTTGTTTTAACTCTTGATACCTCATTATTGATTGTATGTTCAACTTTCCTCTCCATTCCGTATTTTTTTTATTATCACAGATGGATTACAAAATTACAATACCATTAAGATTAAAAAATTTATTTACCATTGTACATTTATTATCAATTTCTCCCAACAGGCTGCTGGTGTACAACAATAAAACAGAACATTGAGAAATTGAAAGCTTTAATACATTCAAGTGACAGTTGCATGACTAGAAAAGAGGTATTCGCATCGTCCATTCGACAAGCCTGTGTGATCTAAACGAAATTCGGCTAAGAGTAAACAAATATTTTTTATCAAGTAGCAAGATGATCAAAGGAATGGTCACCTGCTCACAGTTACTGGAACAGCCATGAAGATCATAGAACAATCCTACAATCTTGGAAGCATGGTCAGCATAAATGGAAATGTGCATGATAACTTCCCATTAAACTCTCAGTCCCCGGAACTCGGGCATTAAATCAGGATTGTAAGATGTCAAAGGAAAGATAGATCTGCAACATCATCACTATTTTTAAAGTAAACCTCTTCATATGTTGTATACATGCAATTTTATACTTTATCCTTGTTCAGAACTACATCCACGTGTGCTTACCGAGACAACATCTACTCCTAACTCGTAGCTCATCACTCTTGACCCATGACTCGTGACTTTGATAAGAAATGTAGCCGTGTTTAAAATCAAAAATAAAAGTTTATGAGAAAATGAAAGCATAATGCATGTTGAGACGCATCTCGGGGCACGTGACACGTAGCACATTACTTGTGACCCATGACGCATGACTTTGATACAAAATGTAGTCGCGACTTAAGTCAAGAATATAGGCTTATAACAAATGACAACATAATTTATGTCGTGATGCATCTCATGACTCCTAACTCGTAGCTCATCACTCTTGACCCATGACTCGTGACTTTGATAAGAAATGTAGCCGTGTTTAAAATCAAATGCCCGTATGCAAAATCTCGCGTTCAAATCTCATATCAACTGCAAGAAAGGGCTGTTTGAATTTGGAAAAGGCATGAAGGAAACACTGTTAATTTTGCTCAGTTCATAAAATTATGAACTGGGTCCATTTAACAAGGTTTTGATAGGCATGATCTAAAGTTTGAAAGGGCGTACCTCGTCGATTGCTCAAGGTATCGCTTTTACATTTGAACAGGTTGTCTTTGTCAACAAGAAGAAAGCAATGAGTCAAAAAACCTATCAAATTCCTGATATTCATTAAATCGTGACGTCACACTTTGGTACTCTATCACTCACGAAGAAAGCTGCAATTGACAACAGAAAGTAAAGTTTTCGGTACAGAGCCATGTCTCAGTGTATCCCACGATGACCGTGGCTGAAGATTTAGAAAACTGCAAGCCCTTGTTTTCTGTTCAGTGTTGCTAATCCACGAAGTAGGACAGCTAATCAAACAGGTTAGTCATAATGCGCCACATTCGACAAGGGAGTTCATCAAGACGTAAGTGAACAATGCTTTTACATATCATAAGTAATCTAAGACCGTCCTTTACGTGTTGCATTAATTGCAAAGAAATTTTCATCCGACACGAATGAGGAAAGTGATCAGAGGTTTAATCCCTTATAATGAAGTCTCTTCACTTAGGCAAAATGCGTCATTATTTTTACATGATTTATGCCTCCCGTCTTACTTGAATATACAACTCGTGTTATCCTCTTATCTAAATCGACCATTTTTAATGTTTTCACTTGCTGTCGACTCTTCCCAGGTGTGGACTCGCTAATCTTTTTTCATCATTACCTTTTTCCTCCTATCTTTTCACTTTTTCTTTCTCTTTCTATACTTTTGCTGCTCCATTTCACCAGAAAATCTATCCCTAAACTTGAAATTTGGAGGACTACTTCAATGGCCATCATTCGAGTAAGGTAGAAAAACAAAGCCCGATTGAGGAGGCCACTGTATTCGAATCTCTTTCTTCAGCTTCCAAACGTTCACAGAAGAAGACGAAGTTCTTGAAAGAGCCAATGACACTCCGTACGGGCTTGCCAGTGGCGTTTTCACAAGGTACAAGTATAGATTCAGTAGGGGTTTTATACATTTTGAGTGGGTATTGACTTCACGTTGATCCAAGACGTGTTTGGAAAGGGGTTGTAAATTCAAGTTTACCGCAATCTTCATAAGGGGGCTAGCCAACTGCCCTAGCCTTCTTGGAAAAATAACGAGTGGGCGAATCAGTAGAATCGATTTGAATGGCATTACTCCAAGTTAACGTTACAGACCATGTCGTTGATGACAATACTTTTGAGGTTCTCCTGCACAGTGCTAATCTGATATCTTGTACACCAGAGGCACAGGGTACGGACTCTTTTCAAAGCATTCAATCTCCAGTTCATTTTTTCACGCTGCTATGTGATGTTTTGATACAACGTGGATTCAGTATTAGATATTGGCATCAGTATTAGTGAAAAGTGTCAATACCGATACCGATTCCTACACTCAAAAAATGGCCCATGCTTGAGGTCGCTGATCTCTTGTACACCAGAGGCACAGGGTACGGACTCTTTTTAAAACATTCTATCTCCAGTTCATTTTTGCACGCTGCTATGTGATGTTTTGATAAAAGTCGGATTAAATAATAGAAACTGGCGTCAATATTAGTTAAAAAAGAACACTAAAAATTAGAAAATATATCACCACTGGGAATCGAACCTGTGACACACGCTTTCGCGGCGTGCGCTCTACCAACTGAGCTAGATGACCTGCGATGTCAACATACTCTATTTCTCTAGTCGCCACATTAGCACCTAATCATCCACCGGTGGACATCGACATCCAGCTCAACGCAATCGGAGACCAGCCTCTCTGCACCATGTGACTTACCCAAGGAACAACTGCCCTCCGGCCCGTCATCAACCCAAAGCCCGTTAAAGTTAGAAAGTATCATCGAGAAGAGAGGATTTGAAATGTCAGTATTGAAAAGAGCACTAGAGAAATAGAAAATTTTGTCTTTGTGACTTCTACATGGGCAGTACAATGATTTGACGTAAGTCGCTCCTTACCATGGGAAAACATTTCGACAATCGTGCTTTTCTTTAACAAGTAGCATACGCTACATACCAAGTTAAATGTTCAGATATGGTCTGTGAATCTGCAGATTTATTCTTGTTCCATGACGTTTTGGATTGCATAATGTCCTCGTCCTCTCCTTCTTCAGTGTCCATGTCCTGTGCCAACGTTCACATAACGATTTGAGTATTTCTCGACTTTCTTCCACCCAGTGCGTCTTTTTCACGGACGATATTGTTACTTTAGGATAGTAATATAATCAGAAGTACAAGGAGAATTGTTTGACAACCAGCGTCTTAAAAGAGTCACATTTAATTCGCAGCAGAGTGATGAAAATAGGTAAATAATACGTTGTAAGTGGGGGTTCAAGGATATCTGTATAAATGTTGTTTCCTTCGTATCTTCCAAAAATACAGACTCAAAAGTACAAAGGCCCTCTTGCACCCACTTCCTAAAATAAAAAACAAGTTTTTGGTGTTTATAATCTTTCAATAAATGCTCTCTGTTTAAGGGTCAATACCTCTGAATTTAGGAAATTAGAAACAGCAATATAGAATCATACAAATGGAATGAAGGTGTAAATATCTGAGTCCATCTGTACGCTTTTATATTACTTGTATATTTAAAGGCGTTAACTATTTTTCTAGTGCTTTATGGATCGTCTCATTATGGTGATATTCTGTTAGTGTCAGCTGCCTTATTGTATTCATTAAGAAATAGTAATCATACCTTTTTGTGGGAAGAGCAGAACGAATTTAACCTTATTGCAACCAAGTAGAAGTGTTTTGGTAGGACACGTGACCTGCAAAAGTGAAGAGTCATTATAAAGCACAGAATCACAAGACTTTGTAAGCCGGCTTGTTCTTGTTTTAATAATATTTTTGTCTAGTGCAAGGATAATTGCATCATAGTATAGCAAATAAAAAAGAGCAATTTTTAGCACAGAAAGGTCAAAAATAGTAGAGTTCATTATGTCTTGAGTTTCATTCTTTTTGAGAGCTAAGTTTCAAGTGAGAATTCTCTTATTTTCAAGCTGCTGGATTCGAATTATGCTGCTGTTTTAATGAGATTGAGTTGGGGACCTCCGAGGAATCTGGGACCAAACTAAGTTGTCAGACAGTTGTCATGACGTTTTTGTATTTGTTATGTTTTCTCTAAAAAGGGCTGAATGCTATGTGTATGGATGTTTGTAGAATATGTTGTTGGTGTGGCTGTGATGGTGGAAGGTGTGGATAGTTTCTGGTGGTTGAGTGGACTTCCTTGCATATAATTTGGGTGACTTTTCTCTCTCTTTACGACTGTTGCTGTGTCTCGAGTATTTCCTTTCACGGCTTCTGCTACGACTCCGACTGCGGTCGCGGTCGCGATCACGGTCCCGTCGAGAATTGTACCTACGATGAGAGCGCAACAGATATGAAGAGTAACCGATAATTAGCCTTAATTAGTGTTAGTTACCTACACATTAGTGAAAATACACATCAGCAGTTTTTAACATTTGATTTTAGCCAAAATCATGAAAAATGTCACGACTTATCATAGATGCCCAAATTTTGTATAAGAGTCACGTGAACCCTACACAAGCGGCGGCAACCAATATTTTACCATACTAATTAAAAGTTAGTTGTGCAATGAAGCCACGAATTTGTTATTAGTGTGTTAGGCTTGTTCTCCAAGTGGGAACGTTTCCAGGAGACTTTATTTGAGTGTGAAACAAGTAAAAGTATCATAGCGAGTCACCGAGGTCGGTAATTATAATCAGGGAAATGCACGAGGTTTTCACGATTAGTCAAAGTTAAGCCACGTGAAGGCTCACTTCGAAACAGCAGCTGCCGTATCAACAATCTAGTATGGCATAAATTTAGGAGCCTACACTCCACTGTTAAGTTGGAAATCAAATGACTTTATTGCAAGGAGTCCTAATCCAAAGGTGTGATATAGCTAGATAATTTGTAGGTCGCTTTATACAATTGCCATGAACAGCATATTTTGTCATATTCAAGTCCAGTACCTTACCAGAAACTTATCAAAGTGTGTTAAAAGTGCATTGTCAAGGCATTTTTTTAACTTTTGGCACTACAAGGTTACTGCTAGCTTCAAAATTTCAAGGATGAATGTGCTAAACAACATCATTATTCTGCTGTATTGAAACTTCATTGTTTGTCACTGGACCTTTCAGTTGATTGTTTCCTGAATAGTCTTAATGGATTATGTTATTGGCATACCAAAGCTCTAATGGAAATTCATGAAGTAGAACTATCAGTGGGGCAGATCTACATTAATTGATATTTCAATCAGTTGTTATTTTTTTCCCCTCGTTGAGTTTGTAATTTTGTTGTTTTGCTTTAGTAATTAATTTAATCATTTTACGATGTATATTGCGTGTATTAAGATAATTTAGATATGCCTGTAAAGTGATTATCTAAATTGTATAACTATGAGAAGAAAAAAAAAACATCCGAAGTTTCAAAAAATTATTATTATTAATCAAAATCTCAAATTGTTAACGCTTGAGATATCAACGCTAGGATTTTATTCCGATAATGCATCAAAATTAGAAAAACTGTTGGGAAAATATGGTCTTGATAGTAAGAGAATAATGGACAAGCTTACAGAAGTAGCATTGCGCTCTTCACTTCCATATAATGTTTAATTTTATGGGAAATTTGAAACAAAAATTAACAAAACTTTGGTGGCGAAGGCATAAATGCAATTTTTCGTACTTATCAAAAATCTTCAGGAGAGCGAGAATAATCTAATGTCTTAAAATATATGAAGAGTTCATTTGCAAAAACCGATATATCCATATTTTGGATTTTGAGTTATTTGAGATTTTCTATTTTTTGCCTTTTTGTAAATGGACTTAAATTGTGATGTGGCTCTTTACCTTCCTCAGTATGTCTGTTACAAAATACCTGTTTCTTTTGAAATCTATCTCTTGCCAAATTTTTATTTTTTAAACTTTTTCCGGTAATATATGATATCTTTAGGAGAGTTGGTTAGGAGGGTTAATTACCCCATATACTGGGCACCGAAGGTGGGTCACATACAGATCCCATACTGGGCTCCATCATTACATTTCCAGGAAATTAAGGTAAAGCAGAGGCACGAAGGCCAAGAAAGAAGTTTTGAAAGGTGTATACTGCCTTAAAATAGTGGGGGAAATGTTTCCAATTAGAAATTTGAAGAGCGGTCCGTAGTGTACCACTCACCATCGTCCAAAACAGTAATGTCAATGATAATTGCTGCCCACAAAACGCTACAGATTTGTTAGAAATAGTTTTTATGGTGTTAATCAAATGTTAGAGCTGTTATCTAAAGAACTGGGCGGAATTTCATATGCTGTCTAGACGACAGTCTCCAACTCACTGGCGGCGAAGTATTACTGTAGAAAAATACATCCCGTCTTTGTGATAAAATTTCGAATATCGTCCTAAGCACAATGTCAGCGTAATACTACCCTGCTGCAAATGACATCTTTAAATGCAAAATGACACTGCGTTTTACAAAAAGTTAGTCATTACTTTGACGGAAGACCGTTTAAAGACATTTGCAAGCAACCTACTCCTTGGTATAGAATAAAGAGCGACTGACTTGGAATAAGCGGAGAGAGTTAGAAAAGGAATTGTCTACGTTGAATGCTTTTTGTTACATTCACCTTTAACGTCACCGTTACCATCATCATCATTGCATTCATTGTTACATTCATCATTACCTTCATCTTTATCATCATCATTACATTCATCGTTACATTCAATGTTACCGACATAGTTATTGTCATCATTACTTCCATCGTTACATTCATTGTTACATTCACCTTTAACGTCACCGTTACCATCATCATCATTGCATTCATTGTTACATTCATCATTACCTTCATCGTTATCATCATCATTACATTCATCGTTACATTCAATGTTACCGACATAGTTATTGTCATCATTACATCCATCGTTACATTCATTGTTACATTCATTATTATAGATGTAAGAATGTATTTTCCTCAAATAATCCAACACTGGCACGGAAACTATTTTGTAGCTATTTCTCTTTATAGTTAATAATCAAATGCTTGTATACCATATTCAACTGTACAACGTTTTAATGTAGCTGCAACAACGGTAGCAGAAGTGGGAAAACATGACAATTGCCTTCAAGTACAAAAGGCCCTTGCTTGCACCAGACAATGAGCTCCGTCCTACATGGCTAGGTAGGGTATCACATAGAGAAAAGTTCCCAGAGCGACACCTTTTTGCCACCTAAAAGATGGTCATGGCACAAAAGTACTTGAATTACCAGTGTGCTAAGGTCTGTCAACTCGCTTATAGTGCTTGCCAAAGCAGAAACCACAAAAATAATCTTGTGGTTTCTGCTTTTTCTTCTAAAATCTAACTAGTTCAAAAACAACAAATTAGTAGTCGTTTCATTTGGATCAGTTCAATAATTAATTGTGATTTGTCAGGGATAAGTAAATTAGCTTTCGTTTACTGATAATTATTCGTTATTAATAACTGGAGTTAATTAGGAAACTCTGAACAGATGAAACAATTTGACGCCATTGATAATTTAATCAATTCACTTTCCACTAAGCAGAATCAGGAATCCATAATTCACAGTAAGCAATTATTGCTTACACTTTTAGACAACATCCCCTCCTTTTTTACTTGCCACTGGCGTCGAAAATGTTAAATTGAAAATGCCGACGCTCGTTTCTGAATGCTCTAATTTGCTTCTCAGTCGAAAATTAGTCTTATCAGGCAAAGTATGTCAAAATTAAAAACAGTTATGTCCGTGGTGGCCCGTGAACATGCCGCGTGACACGTAATCTCAGAGTATGTCGTCTATGGGCATTTGTTTTAATTTCCTCGGGATACGGTTGTGTTTCCAAGGAAAATGAAATATGAAGTATGTCGTGTATGAGCATTTTTATTCATTTCCTCAAGATATGGTTGTGTTATCAAGGAAAATGAAATTGAAGTATGTCGTGTATGGGTCAGCTACATGAAAGACAATGAATGCTATAGTTCCAGCTATTCAAATACAGAAGATGTCTCACAGACCCAACTGTCTCGTAAGGCTAGGCATCTGACGCGTCAAACTAACTAAAACCAGTAGACATCTCACCCATTCAACCAACAATCTGACAGGCTCAACTAGGCATAGACTTTAAGCATCTGACAGGTCTACTCTGCAAAGAGAATATGAATCTGACAGATCTAACTACGCAAGAAAATTAGGTTTCTGGCAGACCCAACTATTCAAAGAGATTTAGCTAGGGGGAAGAGGCGAGATCTAGGTACGATAATGACACCTCTAGTTAGGAACACGCGTGGCCCCTCTGGGATTCGAACCCGTACCCTCTAGCATAGAAGGCAAGTGAACTATCCACTGGACCACGGCGGCTCAATGACATGAATTATTCAATTCTCAACCCATTCTGACCTCGATTGTAGGACGTAGGTGCACCCTTATGTTATTATTTACTATTTCTTGTAATTAGCTGACACGGGGACTCGAGAAATAGAGCTTATTCCGATTACATTGCAGTCAGCTCAGTTTGTAGGGCACACGCCTCGGGTTTTAATGTTAACAATCCCGATGGTGACACAATTTTAATTTCTCTAGTTTGTTTTCTGAAGTGACCATCTCAAATCCTTTCTTCTTCATACAAAATCCAAGCAAATCATCTAAAATTTGCATGTTACATTTCACTAGAAAATGTGCCATCTTAAAACTACATTTCACTAGAAAATGTGCCATCTTAAAACTACATTTCATAACGAATTCATTTCATTAATAGCTTTGTTTGACACTTTTAGCGACCGATAATTTATCAAAACTGGAAGCTTGTCTTGAAGATCAAGGGTCCGTGCAGATGGCCCGGAACAAGAACAGCTTAATCTTCGATTCCATACCTTCGCGGCTTTAAAAGTCTATTTTCTTTAAACACTGAGCAAATACTAAACTGAGATGGTGTATGACGACTCTTCGAAATGTAATCCGTGCCCTCCGTTCCCTTATTAATTGAAGTTAGAAAGTATCATCGAGAAGAGAGGATTTGAAACGTTAGTTTTGAAAAGATCACCAGAGAAATAAAAAAATATGTCACCACCGGGGATCGAACTCGTGACCCACGCTTTCGCGGCGTGCGCTCTACCAACTGAGCAAGGTGACCTCCGATTTTAACATATTCTATTTCTCTAGTCGCCACATTGGCTTCTGATCATCCCCCGGTGGACATCGACATCCAGCTCAACGCAATTCGAGACCAGCCTCTCTGGAAGAAGAACTGCCCTCCGGCCCGTTATCAATTCAAAGCCCATCAAAGTTAGAAAGTGTCAACGTGTCGAGATATGTTCGTACACCATGCATCGTAATGTAGGGTCATATTGGCGGATGATAGCCTCGATGGGAACTTAACTCTTTTTTATTGTAGTCACCTAAGAGGGAAAAGGTTTCCCTACTCATAATCATCGTCACGTTTTTATTTGGGAGAATATTTGGGACAACTTTTGTTCGTCGACGAATCCTACAGTTTGTGGAAGTCTTTGAAGTCATCAAAGATCTATTTCTTGTCCAAGCTTGACTCAAATTAAAAGCCATTCATAACTCAAAGCCAACAGGACCAGTATGATTTTCGGTAAGAAACCCCTGTTATGCTCAGACCTGCCCCCAAATTGTGTCACTGTAGAAATGTTGTAACGGAGGCGTCACGTCCGCCGCTAGGTAAAGCAACTCTTCATACAACATAGAAAATGTCTCTGGTCTTTCCATTCTATCGTAGTAACGGTGACTTCTCTCGCAAGTCCTTAGACATTCTCCTCGTTTTACAAACTGACAAGCAGAGATATTTATACAAAGAATCAACCAATCATAACACTAATAATGACATGGAGGAATTTAAAGGCTTAAAAAAATAAGAAGTGACTGGACTTCGTGTGTTAGTAGTTGATTGGTAGTTAGTAAGAGGACAAAGGGCGCGAATCAGTAGGAGAGGAATTGTCATGGGAAGTTTGGTCTCATGTGATTCTTCATCTTTTAATTCTAGCATGACGTCCAAGAGATCACATTTTTTGCCATTTGAGGACTGTTGGACGTTGGTTCGCTTTTGCTCTATGATCTAAAAATAGACAAAGATAAAGTTTTCAGTGATATTTGTTATATCGTGACTTCTCGAATAACTCCAACAGATAACTTGTCTGATGAAACGCAGCTCATCAGAGTTCAGAACAAGGTAAGATACTTCTATATACACTTCTAGGCATTCTTCACTGCGTATCATATATGTACAGGAGTATTTATATAAAGTACAAATCAATTAACTAAGTGATATGACAATAGATAAGTTTACAAATGCCAAGACTCTTAAAGAAGAAAACTCGGTAATCCTGAACGACCCACGGTAATCCTGAACAATGCTGACTACATTAAAAAGTGTATTGACCATTTAGAGAATAGACCATGGACAATCCTGACAAAGAATCCCATAAGTGAAAATGAAACCCCCATTCTAAAATTGCGAAATGACAGATCTTTAAGCAATTATCTATACCACTAGATCAAACCCAAGAAATCCCCTCTCCCACGTTTATATGGGCTGCCCAAAGTATAGAAGTCCAACGTACACATACGACCCATACTTTCCTACTCTGCAAGCCCTCTTCATTCACTTTCTAGTCATGCTGCTAAGTCTATGTGGTCTTTACCTTAAAAGGTCATTTCCTTCATTGAGTTACTGATAATTATAGTGTGCATTTTCTGAATTTGTGTTTGAAACTGTAGCTAAAAAATTTCAATCTGCTCAATTAACCCTTTGACTACCAGAGGGCACTGGTGACCCAATGTCTTTTAAGGACTATAAATTCTTTAACATTTATCATCAACATTTCATATTTCTATTTGATAGGGACCTATTTTATTGGAAGTTATTGTAGTGGGAAAAAAATTTAAAAAAATTAATTTAATCCCTATAATTTCGTTAATTAAAATGAGTCATTTTTTGGTTTTTATATTGGTCCTATTTCAAAGAACATCATGGTCACTTTTTGGTGGATTGAGAGATAGTTCTGGTGGTTTTTGTGTATGGTCAAGGGAAACGTGCCTACAGTTGCCAAAGGAGTTCTATACTTAAGAGAAAGCATGGCATCTAAGTGGTTCTTAATTGATTCTGACGCTGGAGTTATAATTTATTAGGTTATTGTGTACTTTATAAGCACATAACAACGAGATTTTATAAATATTTCTCCCTATAAGGACAGGGTTCATACAGGGCTGAAAAGACCCATCTAAGGTGGAAAATGAAGAGCCATATAAGTGCTGCAAATATACCAGCAGGTTTAGAGATATATTATTTCTATGTAAAGCTGTAATAGTTTCACATTCACAAGCAATTTACTGCTTTTTAATAATTTAATTATCATGAACCATGAACGTGAATATACTTGTTTTCTTTAATCTTAAGTGCTAGTTTACTTCATAAATTATTTCACCATCTCATTAATTTAAAAAACGCAGGTAGACATGAAAGCACTTAGTAATATCTTGTCGACATACACAATCAGGTTAGCTTGGGTTAGTTTAAAGCCTTGTTGAGAGAATGGAACAAAAAGCCATCACAAAAATTGTTTAAACATGGCTTAGGTAAAGCCTTGATGAATTGGTCTTTTCTATAACAAGTCAATAGTTATTTCTATGGCACTTCTTGATTCAATCATTTCCTTTCCCTGACAGAACCTGGGCACAAGAGAAATGCGCAGCTATGGTAAACTTTTTGAGTCTCAGGACTCCTTGGTATTAGATAAAAGACCCTCTTTATGATTTTGTCGTGTAAATGTTTTGACAGCTGGTGATCTGTCCTTTGCAAGCAGCTGAAATGTAAAAATAAGTAGTTGTGACATGTTGTAGCAAAAGGAAAACCAGCCAAAAACAAGATGAAGAAAGTAAGTGAAAATTAGAGACTTTGTCATTAAGATCTGAATGTGATACATCAGATCTGAGTCGACGGGGGGAAATTGTGCAGAAAATATGTAGAAGAAAATCACCATATATTTGGTTCGAAAATCCCCTGACGTCCAGCTCCTTCCGAAGAGAGAGCCTAGAAACCTGGCCTCCTGCCTTCAATTTAAGCTCTCTTACATAAAGCATAACAGATAATTAAGATGCTACGAGCTGCTATTCTGTCCTTTGGCCAACTTTTTTTGTACGCTGTGACTATCAAGGCTAATATTAGATGGAGAAACCAAATTTACGCTAGGACAGGTGGGACACATTTGTATAATTTTGTAAGTTTACGAGACCTAAATAGCCTGCTGGAAAGCTCCATGCTTGTATGTAAGCACAATGAAGAAGACATCCAACTTGAGAGCTACTTAAAGAAAATTATCATCGACATTATTCGAAAACGTAGGCTTCAGTGGTTTGAACACCTGAACAGACTTCCTAAAACTAGTTTAGTGAAAAAAGTTTACAAAGAAGACTTTACCAAAAAGAGACGCTGGTCTGACCACATAAAAAACGAAGCCAATCTGCCCCTATTTACTGCAGAAAGATTGACGTAAGATAGGAATAGATGGAAGCAAGTTGTAAAGTCGAATTTGGCAAGGCTCTCTGGAGTCTGCTGATAAGTCAAGTCAAGTGATTGCCAAATCCGCCGTTTGTGGTGTCAGTACAACGGTCAGATAAAATTGTGATGCTCTTGATACAGACTGTGGTGACAGCACCATTTTAAAGGACGAGTTAAATATCATCGCTAGCAGTTTACATATTTCGTGTCTTACGTCTGATCGAGGGTACTGGTATTCTTGTTCTTCCACGTGCCATCTTCCCGTTTTTTGGTTACTGATATTTTTTGTTTATGTAGCTTTCATTAACCCAATTGAAATTCATTTAAGTTGGTTTCAGTGTAATGTGTCCTGGCAAAATTCCTCCTGATTTGAGTCTATTTTATATACCATTGTGATACATATTGTCAGAACGAGGTTAATAAAAGCCTCGGGTTAATAAAGACCTTCATTTTCAATGCTTGTTAACGTAGTAAGATCAAGATTTCAGACCTAGTTAAACTCCTTAGCTTTCAAAGAATTGGGGCATGTACCCTTGCAGGAATCAGTTGAAATGATTACCCGACGATTGCATTGCTTACATGCTTAGCATATAGTTAATTGCTTTCAGGGCTAACTGAAAAGCTTGTCGAGTGTCTGAACTACGTAGAGCACGGTAAAGATACCCACTGTTGGATGCCTAGGAGCTAATGTGTCGACCAGAGTACGTTAACAGTAGGGGGCAACGTAGTTTAGTTGGTACAGAACTTGCCTCGGGTGCGTGGGCGATGGTTTAAATGTTGGTGATGACGTACTTGCTATTTCTCTAATATCCTGGCAAGTTAGTGAAAAAGTGAATTAGTAAGAGTTTGAAATATACGAAGATTGAATTTTGCCCGATCGTCCAACACTTACCCAATTTTAATCCAAATCTCTACATTCCAACAACAAACATTAAGATCCCATCAAGGGTTGCCAATCCTCCCGTATTTCAAAAAGGTCACTGCGATTACAACTTATCAGAAATCATGAAAATTGCAAGCAAGGTGAGCAAAAGCCAAAAAGGAAACGTTTAGATATGGTTTTAAAAAGGTTAGTTGTTTTTTTACTTTCGCATTCCAACCACAGATCGTAGCCTTACATCAAAATCTGCTTCTTTAGATCCATCTCGACTTTCAGTCTTGGCTAAAGTTAAGACTTATTTTGGCATCCAAACGATGGCTGTATTGGTCTGCTGTACTTCAACTCACTAGACTAACTGGTCCGTGTCGATTACAAGAAATATCCCATAATTGGATAACGCGTGATAAGCAAACTCACTACAGATAAGATTCATCTTGATTGGATTTCATCGTCATATTAAAAGCAATTTATTTTCTGTGTGTCTTTTAGGACTTCTTGATTTTCATTATACAACAACGTGTATCTTCACAGTCAACTTGTGGACGGATAATCATTCGGTTACTTCACAGCGGGTGACAAGTCAGCACAAAATTAAGTTAAAGTGATGTATATCTTGTTGCCGTTATGCCCCAACGCCCATAAATGCCTCCTTATGCTAATCGTTCAAGGACTCCAAAAGCAAAAGGCGTAGCCTTGGGGCGGGGATCATTATAGTGATTGATGGGCGTCGTCTATTTCAATAAACCATTTCGGAAAGTTTATGCAAATTACGGCGATAAAAGCGGACACATGGTTTCATATTTTCGATCGAAGCTTTTCGGTCAGCTCTTTTCAGGATCATTCCCCAACATACTTACGACAATGTAGAAGAAATGTCATATTATAATAACTATTTTAAAATGAGCGTGCGAATTCACAGTATGAAAGGGAATGTGATAGAATAAAATTGTATAGCAGTTTGATAACAAATAATTCAAAGTTAGATTTATACGAATAGATTGTATTAGTCGGCTGACCGTCGAAATAAATGGTAGTCTTAAATTTGTGGGGTTTTTTCCTTTGTTTTATATCAGTGAGCAGACATTAAGTAGTATGCACGGAGTTTTCCAACAGTTCCGATGTAAAATAAGCAAATTAATTTTATACTGTACTTTTAATTGTTTGCTGTTTTCTTTACGTATGTTTTCATGAAAAGGAATTAATTTGCGGAGAGTGTAATACAAACTCACAAACTATGTTTGTATCAAGATACAATGTTTCATAAATCACACTCAATTGGCATGATTTAAGTAGAAAGCATGAGCACAGACATGGATACAATAAATAGAAGGAGTCTGAAAGGTGCAGAGAAAAAAGGAGAAGGGCTAAGCCCGTGCAACGGGTAACAAGTAAAGGAGTGAGCAGCAGGGAGGAGCTGGCTTTCCAAGGCAGCATACTTTAAGGTATACTAGAATTTTTATTTATGGGGCACTAGAATATGGTTTATGGGGCACTAGAATATGGTGTATGGGACACTAGGATATGATTTATGGAACACTAGAATATGGTGTGTGGGACACTAGAATATGATTTATGGGACACTAGAATATGATTTATGGGACACTAGAATATGATTTATGGGACACTAGGCATACCCGAGCCTATCTCGGAAAAATCATATGCTTATTGAAAAAAAATGTACACTTACTGAACTGTCAACTGCATATTCTCAGAGAATGCGCCATGATACTTTTACAACTTGTAGATGTGTATGATGATCTGTGGTTCGCTTTCTCGGTTCCGAAAATGATTTTGTGGCCCTTAACATCCTAAAGTTTGTGGATCAGACTATAATTTTTGCTAGATTCGCTTGTTATGGGAGACAAACCGTACTCATATCATGATTTGGAATTAAAACACCACAAGCGCACAACAAGCGGCGTTAGCATTTGCCGTACTGCCTAACTTTCCGCAGTAGTTAAGTGTCAGGGTGGTTATGAGTAAGCATTTGTTAAGGGCTCCTTTTATTTGCCCCCTCCCCAGCATGGGGAAAGCAGTGCTGTCTCTAAATAGGGCTGTTTTGTCACTAAAGGATGGGATCACCCACCGGTCGCCGCAGTGTAAATTTCCAGCTAAGAACTTCCAGTGATATCCTTCACCTGTTCCCGTCGTCTTTAGGCGATCGCCTGTCGACATGATTGTGTGTAGGACTTTACAAAAAACTTAACTTGTCAAAACACCCACATAAAAGATTTGTTTATACTGGTGAAAGCCAGTGTGTATACTATCCACACTTTTAGGACATATTCATAAACTTAAGCCGTGCCTCTTTTCAACAAAAAGCGAGGCGAGCTACATCAGTTTAGCTACACCTTATCATTGACATCTCTACAACAATGAAAGAAGCTATACTTCAGTGTTGGGATAGGAAAAGACAGAAGGGACACCAAAGCGGCTGACTTTGCGCTTTGTTCCGAAGACTTTCTGTCAAAAGTGAACTACACAACTTTCGTTTCCACAAATGAGATAGCTTAACATTTGCCGACATCGCGTCTGAAACGTAATCTCATTGGCTGGCGGAAGACGTTTGGTATAGAACCTGGACCTTAGTGAGTTGAGCAAACAAAGCAATTATATTGAATGGCGGTTTCCTTAGCAACCTACAACGAATGATGGC
Source organism: Alatinidae sp. Z8VKAUB7J3 (assembly GCA_010016025.2). Taxonomy (NCBI): domain Eukaryota; kingdom Metazoa; phylum Cnidaria; class Cubozoa; order Carybdeida; family Alatinidae; species Alatinidae sp. Z8VKAUB7J3. The sequence goes on from JAAAKM020721499.1 coordinate 23,586,790, forward strand.
ATGGGTATAGTTGAATAAACATCAGTTCTATACTAATGAGACGCCCAGTTACGGAGAAAACGGAAAAGTATCATGTGAATTCATTTCTAATAGATGACAATGAGCAATAACAAGAACATTGTCTTCTACATAACCGGTCATCCACGAATTTTACTAATTCGTCTGTGGTGGTGACTGCTGGCGGAGACCAATTCGCCAATGGATGCTACCAGAACACCACCGTATCCAATCCTCGAATGCTACAATTAGCGCTCAAATTACTTCGTTTCGGTGTTCTTGACGTGTTGTTCAGCTTCTATGACATTGATGCAACTGTTGATCATGAACTTCGTAGCTGTGAAGATGCCCTCTTTTAAATTTCATGCTTTCATGCATCTGTAGGTGGCTATGCATGTAAGTTTCCCCAGAATTGTTTACAGCACTGATACGAACTCCGTAACAACTGTTCTCGACTTGCTCTGCTTTCGTAATTTCGATCCCCTTGCCAATCCCACAATGCATTGACTACCAAAAATCCTTGAATTTCCGAAATGGTCACCATCAACTAAGGAAAGGAAACTGTTTAGCTTCCTGCACGAGCCTCGCACCACATTTGCGGTATGAGTTGCAGTAAAAGCTTTCCTTTAGGCACCTGCTGTTTTATTACTTTCTAGCAGATACACTGCTGTTCTTTCCCATGCACCATGATGAAATGGATTGTTTTTTCTAGCTGTATGATCAGCTTGAGTTGCGACAATTTACTGCATGAGGTGAAAACACATTTGACGTCATGCAAAGGTTGATTAAATTTTCATATTAATTAGATGTAGCGTTTGAATTAAAACACGCTCTGCAGAAAACTAGCAGGGCACTTCAGCGATATTACAGAGGGACTAAAAACTTAAGAATTGAATAATAGGCGAATGAGACGGAAATATATTTGCTTCAATTGTGTCAAACTTCCCTGCATGATTTGATCAGACGGACTTGGATCGGCAATGGCGGAATGCTCTTTAAGTAAGAGTTTCGATTGGAATGTGTTTTGCTTCTTGAGAACTTGTTCTACACTAATTAACTGCATTCCACCACGCCGTGACCCAATCTACCTAATATTTTCTGACTCTAGCGAGTTTTAAGAAAGCCTTTTGGCAAAGTCAGCAAATGAGGAAATGCGATGCCATGACTGTGTCTTTAGTAAGACACCATGCCATGACCCAATCCACCCACTATATGTGAGCCTATCAGTTGTAGATATTTTCCACAAAAAAACACATAAAAAGCGTAGTTTTTAAGAAGGCTTTTTGGCAGTATCAGAAAATGAGGAAAGACGATGCCATGACTGTACCTTTAGTATTTATGCATCAATGGTGATGACAAAGGACCTACCAAGATATTTTCCAAATGTTTTCTCATATTTTAAACAACTTGCTCTAGCCTCCGCTAAGCTCAGGCTCAGCTTTCATGAAATGAAAACTCACCATCCTGACCATATAAATGGAAGTTAAGTTCCCATAGTAAGGTGGCAATAACAGGTGAGTTTTGCATTTGTTTTACTAGTGCCCTACCCTAAAATACACACAAAAAATATGGGATCCGATTCTGTATTAGCCCAAAATAACTGTCAGGTGTCACACCTACCACACCCATTAAGATCCCTCTTTACAGCTTGTGCACTATGCATGCTACCATCTCATCTTTCTAGCCACAGCTGAAACGTAATGTAATGCCAAACCAAGCAACGAAAAACGCGTCAATACGGAAACTGGACAAATAAGAAAAATAATTATAACATGTAGTTTGCACCACTTTCACTAGTTTTCTATCAACAAATTCTTCCACAACTAAAGATAAAGATAAGTATTTCGGTTTCCGCCTCAATAGTTCGTCATGAAGAATTTTGGCATGAATTTTACTTGATTGATACCATTTTCCATTTTTTAATAAACGCAGCTCTCTATTAAAAGCCGCACCCGAAAGCTGGAATTTGTAATAAACGCCGTGCCGTTTATAAGAGGAAATACGGTATCCTTATTAGCCTATTTTGAAAGCTTTGTTTAACATGGAATATACGCATCTAGTGTATGCAAACTATGTCAAATATGCATTACTAGCCTATTTTGAACGCTTTGTGCACCATGGAATGTACACATCTCGTGTATGCAAAGTATGTCAAATATGCCTTACTAGTCTATTTTGAGCGCTTTGTGCACAATGGAATGTACACATCTAGTGTGTGCAAACTATGTCAAATACGACTTATTAGCCAATTTTGAGCGCTTTGTGGAACATGGAATGTACGCATCTAGTGTATGGAAACTATGTCAAATATCCCTTATTAGCGTATTTTGAACGCTTTGTGCACCAGAGCAAACGCAATCTGTCTGTTTAGCCTTATGAAGAAACTAAATAAATTTGTAATTTTCATTAGGTACCTGAGGCAAAGTGGGTCTGCAATGCTGAACGTTTTCTAACACCTCCTCTTCGGTATTGGAAATTTACGTTTTTGTCTCATTCCAGTAGATAGCACCAGATACAGCAATTTCAGGAAATAGGAAGAAGTGCCTTTTGGTTATAAACGGTAGAAGACTCCCACGCTGACTTCAAATAGTAGACGTGAGAGCTTTTCCAGTTGAGACTTGTGGCCCATTGACACTGTAAATAGATAAATAAAACCTTTGCAAAATTTCACAATGATAAATTTCTTTTTACCCCTGCAAGTACAAAGGTAAGTGAGGAGACAATAGAGAGGCCAAGTAGAAAGGCAAGTGCGAGGCCAAGTTGAAAGGCAAGTGAGGAGGCAAGTGCGAGGCCAAGTAGAAAGGCATGTGAGGAGGCAAGTGACAAGGCAAGCGTCGCTACGTATCCATGGCTAGAAACCTCTTCCTGTATAACTGTGACTGCCCTGCATTGGCCAAAAACAAATTGCTATCGAACAGGAATTGAAAGAAATCGGAAGACATGACACGTGAATAATGCAGCTGAACTGTTACGCTCAGTTATCATTTTAATCTTAAGCAGGGAGTGGCATCAATTTTCCAATGGAAACCATACGTTGGCGTAGGCACAGTGTTCTCAACGACGTAAGGAAACTTTCTTTAACATTTCTGAAAACTTGAAAGACGATTATTGCTGCTTTGTCAACAATCTGTAACGACCGCTTGACGACACAGACGGATCTCCTGTATTACGTTTTGCAATTTAATATTCTGTGGCCGAGAGGAGCATGTTAAATTAGACACCGCTGGCGTAATAATTGAGTCCAATGAATTACTTACACAAGCCTTGCTAAAAAATTTGCAACAATGACGTCACATTTCTGGAAGGTGTCAAAGGCACTGTAGACGACTTTTATGTTCCGTACGTGACACTGGGTATATGCAAACTATGTCAAATATGCCTTATTAGTCTATTTTGAACGCTTTTTGCACCATGGAATGTACGCATCTAGTGTATGAAAACTGTGTCAAATATGCCATAATAGCCTATTTGAAACGCTTTGTTCACCATGGAATGTACGCATCTAGTGTATGCAAACTGTGTCAAATATGCCACAATAGCTCATTTGAAACGCTTTGTGCACAACGGATTTTGCGCATCCAGTATATGCAAACTATGTCAAATATGCCTTATTAGTCTATTTTGAACGCTTTTTGCACCATGGAATGTACGCATCTAGTGTATGCAAACTATGTCAAATATGCCTTATTAGCCACGATTATGGAAACAAGGTCTTTTGAACCTTTTTAATGCTATCCCTGCCAACTTTATCAGTAGGGGTTTATTGAGCAAAATTTCTTTGTTTTTCATTACTTATACTTTGTATTTTATTCTTTAAAGTCACTTAAATACTTTTGTTTAATTTTGTAAAGTAATTAATATCTTAAAAATTGTAATTTTGACTTTTTTTTTGTAACTATTTTTTTCTATATGGCGAAATAAATACATACATACAAACATACATACATACATACATACATACATACATACATACATACGTACATTTGAGCAGACTTTGGCAAATATGAGTGGACTGCTAGTTTGTTCTGTTAGAGCCTTTCTGACTGGTTTAAAGGAATATTTTGTGAGAGGTCTGGTGTTCACCACCACATTACTCGGATACGAGGTAATACTGAGGTTCCTCGATTAGTTTCAAGTAGGTCTTTTTCTTCACTTAGTTACAGAGCTTCGGAATAAACTGAATGTTGCTATCAAGGAAATAGGTAGCTTTGGCCAGTTTAAGTCTGATTTACGTGTGGAGTTACTCGGTAGGTATACTTTTGAAACAGATTAAATAAAATAAATTTTCCATAGGTTATTCATTTGTAATGTTTATGTAATATGTAATATTTTGTTTGTTATTTTTTGTTGTCTTGGGGTCACATAAGAAGGTAATGAGAGATTGGAAAGAAATCAAACATGATGATGTTATCCAGAGTTCTCAAATTAGCACTCGGATACAAATGTAATAGCTCAAGTCAAACACGTGGTATTGGCAAAGCACGTCATCAAAAGACTTAAGGAGCTGTAAAGTCATACTATTTTTATCGTAGTGTGTAGTTTAGTTCGTAGAAGCTTGTGTTTTGATAGGAAGTGATTTTTAAAGGAATCAAATAAACGAATAAATAAAAAAGACCGTTTTTAAATGAGTACCAATCCCAAAGTAAGAACTTTGATAGAAACGTCGCCTTTCTGCACAGGAAGAAAGGAAACAGGATGCCACTATTCATTGTAAAAAGCTGGACTGGGACCTCTTTGCAGTAATTAACAATGAGTCGCCTTTAGCTTATCTAAACACACCCGTTTTAATTAAGCGAAGTGATATCCACAGAGAAAACACTCATAATGGAACGAATGGCACCTAGGGTAGTGAAAATGAGCTTTTTACTTGTAACGTAGGCAATATCACCAGACCACAGTCGATAAAGGCAAACAGAAATTAAATAGGTGAGTCCCAAAGTCTCTAAGCGTTACAGTCTGATTTCAGTGCAAGGGTGGAGTCTGGTCGAAATGGAATAGAAGTTGCTACGCTTTATTTCATGAATTAAAAGCAGCAAGAGTTTCTCACAATTATACCAGTTTACAGCAACAACATTTTTAAGAAGCTGAATGGCACCCTGACTGCAAAATGAGCGACCATGTCCTAAGAAACAATGAGATTGTTCTTCTTGTTACTATTGCTGCTCTTGTTACTTTTGTTGCTTCTGTTACCTATGTTGCTCTTGTTACTTTGGTTACTCTTTCTTACTTCTGTTGCTCTTGTTACTTTTGTTGCTCTTATTACCTTGTTGTTCTTGTTACTTTGGTTGTTCTTGTTACTTCTGTTGTTCTTGTTACTTTTGTTGCTCTTGTTACTTCTGTTGCTCTTGTTACTTTTGTTGCTCTTTTTATTTTTGCTGTTACGGTCTTAACCGAACGTGTTTCTTCTAAATATGTGGTAGATATCTACTTATATATTTATATTTCTGGGTTTATCGAGGCACTTGCAATGTCAACCCCCCCAAACATAGAATAGCCCCTCCACATTTCTGTCTTTGGTTACGGATCCGCCCACGAGTTCCATTACTTAACTGCGATACCCATCAAATGTGGTCTTACTGTGTACGAAACGAAGTCTCTTGCCTTAAATCGGGCGTAAAATCGTCTCTGTTTAACCTCAGAGAATCCTGCCCTCTCAATGTATTTCCAAGTTTGCAATGTGGTTCTGCACCCACAGAAAAAAAATGACCAAACTGGTTATTGCCTCATTGTCTACATGGAGTGTGAAATTCACCACTTTAGAGCAGCGAGAATCTTTCCACTTGGTAGACTTTATCAACTTATCATTTTATATATTTTTGTTTTTTTATCTATTCATTCATTATTAGTCTCTGCTGTGAATGTGGAACTCCAACTCCACCAAATCCATCAAATATGTGTGTTGGATGTATCAGAAGCAAGGTGGATATCACAGATGGCATACAGAAACAAGCATATTTGCAGTTCTGCAAAGGTTGTGCAAGGTAAGCTGGTGTTACCTGTGAACTTATTTTTGCATAATATCTTTGCACATAAATATATGTTTTGAAAAGACAAACGGAAAATATACTACATGTGCAATTGCATTGCGGAAAAATGCCACATTGACAGGTAAATTCTAAGAAGGTATACGCTGAAGTAAGCTTGCGGGAAGAAAAAGTTACTAACTGGTATTTTTTTAGGAGGGAAAAAGGAAGAGCATTTTAGGAGTTTAAAGTGGCGAAGATGTAAGGTGCGATAATTTAGGTTTGCAATTTTATGAAGTCTATGAAGGGAAAAGGCAGGGTGCACAAAAGCCATCTGACTGTGGTATGTGAGGTGATGTTGCAAGGAGACTTACTGCAACATTGCCATCAAGGGGCTTCAAAATTTTTACTGACAATTTTTTTACCCTTATTAGTGGGCGGCACTAAGTAGAGGAAATACGGTATCCGAAGTTCAATAATCCGACGTTCGATGATTCGAATGTCGAAGTTTGTAGCCACGTCAGTTTTGTCAAAACTAATTCTTGACTATCCAGATGAAAAATCCCCTTGTAAATATTTGTTCAATATCAAGCTAATAAGAGATCATTGCAAAGGTAATACCTCGCTGAGGAAGCGAATAGAAAAATTCAAATGTAGATCCACTAAGAAGCATTTTGTAACTCTCATTATAAACTAATATTGTCTGTTTTGTGTTCGGAAGAATAGTTGGTGACATATGCACTCTCGATAATCCGAGTATTCGAGAAACACATGGTTTCAACAAGAAATGAGTGTAATGCATATAAGAAGCCATCATCATTATATGCAAGAGTCTTTCAGAATAAATTATAATAAAGACAAAAAGTTGCTAACAGTCAATACAGGCGATAGGCTTTCTTCAGTTCTATATGGGAATTATTATGTAACTGCTACGGAAGGTTCAACTGTTTACAGAGGCAATGTATCCATGCTGCCCCATTGCAATTTTGGCTCTATTCTTAAAAGTGGTCGATACACATTACTTACTATGCAACAACTGTGCTCAAGGCTATCAAAAATAATTTCTTCGGTTTTGAAAAGATACTTGAGGTATAGAAAAAGTAGCTGCACTATTTGAACATATTGGGAATGCGTTCTGCACGCTGGAATGTGAGCATTTCAATAGTGTCATTAAGCGTAGTTACAATATTTGAACATATTGGGAATGCGTTCTGCTCGCTGGATTGTGAGCATTTCAATAGTGCCATTGAGCGTAGTTACACTATTTGAACATATTTCGAATGCGTTCGCCACGCTGGAATATAAACATTTCAATAGTGCCAATGAGCCTAGTTACAGTATTTGAACATATTTCGAATGCGTTCTGCACGCTGGAATGGGAGCATTTCAATAGTGCTATTGAGCGTAGTTACACTATTTGAACATATTGGGAATGCGGGACTACCGCAATCCACCGGTAACAGGGGACAAAAAAAATGTGAGCTACCGGACGGGTCCAGCGTCAGACGATTGAATACCAACTTGATTGACCACCCAGTCTCCTTTTGATCCCCAGCCTGCGTTTGATGCCAGGCCTCCGTTTGTTCCTGCGCACCAGTGCATTGATGCGTCTTCATATGAATGGCCGGTTCGCGGCGGATTTGTATCAGGACTCCTTCGCAGATCGCTCTTTTTCGAATTGCAGTCTGCTGGCCATCTCGAATGGTATGAAGCTGAAACCAAATGGTCCCCAAACATAGTCCTAGCCTGTTGAGCATTTCTGTATCGCTTTGTCGTCATGCACATTTCTTTTCTTCCTTTCGCAAATCAACAAATCATCACCAATAAGTGCATCGCGAAAATATTGAAACCTTCTTATATAGCGACACCTGGTAATAGCGGACACTTTTCCGAGGAACCGCAGGTGTCCGCTATAGACAGGTTCGACTGTATAATCATATGATCATATAAATTCCTTCCTGTTGTTGCGAACTATGCATGCTAAAGCGGACTATTTACATGCTAAAGCGGACTAATATTTGGATCTTGTTACAATCATCATGTCTCGCTTATTTACTCTTTTGTGTAGGAACACAAGAAGCTTGTTCTGTGCAGTCCATTACTTTACTGTCTTACCGTAATCAGAAGAAAAACGATGGTCCACCGCAGCCGGAGACATCACGAATGCTCCTCTTTCCTTAGCTTTAATTACTACAGTGGTAGGGGAGGGCGCCATTCATATCCCACTGCTTATCAGGGGGCTAAGCTGAGAGATTGACACTCCCATCCCAAGCCAAGTTTTGATCACTGTTCAAACCTTAATAATGTCGCCGCTTAATAAAGCCACATCTTTAAGTCGTACTTTTCAACTTGCAAAAATTTTGTCCCTCTCATTAACCTTTTAGCTGGCAACGTTCCCATATGGGAACATGCAACAAAAGGGTGGGTATTTTGCAAAATATTAAATAAATTTAGCTGGCTTTGTCTATGGCAATAGAAATGGGGTAACAAGGTTGTTGGGCTGTCGGATTAAGTTCATATGCAAGCCAGTATTTCAGCGAAAGTAGGTAAAAATACTTATATCCCCAACTGTTTGTGATATAAATTTGTGTAGGGTTATTTCTGAGGTATGGAATGGTTAGTGAATGTTGAGGGAGAAACATGTAATGTAGCTTGGAAATTCTAGCACTCCAACGGAAAAACCGTATACAAGCCAAGTTTAATATTAACAACTTTTCACATCTGTGTTTTAGAATCTGTCTCGTGACCTGGAGGACATTCATGCTTTCCTACGCACAAATAGCATTAGCAGTTGTAAACATACCTTTTTAAATCTTTATATTATTGTACGTTAAAATTAAATGAGAAATCAATTTATGACCGACTTATGCTGAATCTTTACTTCGTGAGCTAGCACTGACACGGCTTCCTTGCTGAAATGATTTACCTTCAGCCGCTTTTCAATGTTTGCAAACGGCCGTTCATCGCTGTGAATCATGGAGTTGAAGATCAGTATGCTTCAAAGTTACTGTGCTAAGAAATCTACTCTTTTTTTGTCAGAGACTATTTGCATTATATCCTCTAATTACAGAGTAAGAGATAGAAATCGACCACAATTTCTGGAAAGTAGGGAATGCATTATGTTTCCACTCCTAACTTTTTAACAAATCTGTATCTAAAAAGCATAGAGAACGGTCCCAAATATATAAAATGTGTTTAACCTTTTAGCTGGCAACGTTCCCATATGGGAACATGCAACAAAAGGGTGTTTTTTTTGCAAAATTTTAAATAAATAAGGAATCAATCATTAATACTCTATTGTAGTAGGACATAAGTCTCTGAATAATGTATTCAAACCGGGATATATGTTAAAAGGTACGACAAACAAGTACCTGAAAACAATACAAAATCGTCATTTCTAGGTAGTTTGAGAAAAACCTTCATTGCATTGAAAATGAAATGTAAACTTTGTCATTTATTCTATCAGGAAATACATCTACTAAACAATTACCTAGCAGACTTTTGGGACATAAGAAACCTGATTTAAGGATCTGGAATCCCGCAAACAAAGACACCCGGGATTTATGGCACTCATTATGAGATGTCTGGTTTATGCTTCTTTTGTGTTTCACTGTTTCATTTGAGTACCTGAGCGTGTTGTAATCGCCTGAAATTTAGAGTTCTGCATTATGAACGACTAACAATAATTGATGACCTAAAGACGTCATCCAGTTGCAATGAAATATGTAAACCATTTATGGTAAAATGCGATGACAGCAAATGGGAAGGAATCCACTTTATCTAAAAACATTTCAGTTTGACTTCACTTGACATGACTTAACTTAACTTAAGTTAACTCAATTTAACTTAACTTGACTTGACTTGACTTGACTTGACTTGACTTAACTTAACTTAACTTAACTTAACTTGACTAAACTTGACTTAACCTAGCTTAACTTGACTTGACTTGACTTGACTTGACTTGACTTGACTTGACTGGACTGGACTTAACTTGACTTAACTTGACTTGACTTGACTTGACTTGACGTAACTTGACTTGACTTGACTTGACTTGGTTTGACTTTACTTGACTTAACTTAAATTGCTTTGACGTAACTTGATTTGACTTAACTTGACTTAAGTTAACCTAACTTTCAACCTGGCCCAGCATGTGGATGAGAACGGCCTCAATCTGCCAAAGCTGGAAAAGACCATCAATACCGCGATCCGTATGTTGGATAACGTCATTGATTACAATTACTACAGCGTCCCGCAAGCCCGTCGCTCCAACTTGCGCCACCGACCCATTGGCCTCGGTATCATGGGCTTCCAGGACACACTCTATAAAATGCGTATCCCCTATGCCTCGGAAGATGCCATTGTCTTTTCTGATAAAAGTATGGAAGCGGTCAGCTACTTTGCCATCAAGGCCTCAATCAAACTGGCGGAAGAACGCGGCCCTTATGCCACCTTCCCCGGTTCACTTTGGAGTTGTGTTGTCTCTAAGTATTTAAAGGATTTTACAGTCTAGGTGATAGTTAAAACCCTCAGGGCGTGTTGCACCAAAAGTTAAGAAGAGAAATTACTACACGTGAAACGTAAACCAAGATGGTGCTGGAGTTTAAAGGCAATGCTCAAGCTAAACCTAAGATTATCAAATGAACTTTGTGGTACACACAAAGTTTCTACACTGCCAGCTGAAAATGAGAGATAAAGTGATGTCTTTAAAGAACCATTTAAAGCACAGAACGCAAAGATGCATTAAAAGTATAGAATAGTGGCACTCCCAACACTGCCACCCTATCCTCTCTTGCTACAAGGACCCATGAGCGCCCCTCTTGTCCCTGCTAAAGGGAAGTGCACAGGTAAAAGTTCATAATTATCAGAAGATTTTAAGGGATTGCCGCTCATAAGGACTAAACTCGGGCAGTACTAACGCCGGTCTAGAGGGAGGGGTAAACCACTTGCCCCAAAATGTATTAGATTTCTGTTAAAGCATAAGGATTGATTAGGAATTTCATTTAAACAACAACTTGCAAAATTGTATAAAATTTCTCAACGAAGGTTTGCTCAGTGGTCAGGGACCGCAGTATGGACCAAGGACCGTCTTTAGGTCCACCGTATATGAGGCTCGGAAGAACTCAGTATTGGTGCCTACGACACAGCTCAGAAACATTTACATCCACAAGTGGTTTGACCAAACTAGAACTACTATGGAGTGGATACTGTTGATTGTGATACTCAATGTTCTAACCTTTTCTTCTGCAGAACAGCAGCCGCGCCCTGGGTAAGTAAAACAATTCACACTTTTATCTTGTACAGAAACATATTTGAACTATTTGCATGTAACATAAGAAGCCAACCTTTCAGGTTTATAGAACTATTAATTCAACTTCCTAACTAAGAAGTAGCTTGCATGGACTGTTTTTCAAGTTTGGGTAAGTCTGAAGTCTTCCTTACTGACCAGAATCAATTCCTGTTTGAGTTACTCCTTTAGTTTTTTCATTTCCTGGCATGCTACATCCGAAAAACTCCATAGTACATCCGAAGTAAGGGGATAAATCCGGCTCTCGATGCCCCACCCGATTGGGCAGGATTACGCCTCTATTCGCCGCACGAGAGAGTCGCTAGGGTCGAGGCGAAACCGCACGAAAGAGGACGAAATGCCTGGCTCTCTCTCCTCGGATGCCGTGAAAGCCTACCGCGACGGCGGCTTTCTGGCTCCGCTTCCCGCGATCGGGCCGGACGAGGCCGCTCGCTACCGGAGGATCATCGAGGCCTTCGAAGCCCGGCACGATGTCGAGGCCGGCCAGGTGATCCGGAACAAGGGCCATCTGAAACCGACCCGACGGCGTCGGCGGTCGCCGCCGCTCCGGTCGAGCCCGCACCGATCGCTCCCGCCGGTCCTGCGGCCGATCGTGGGGCCGACCGTCTGCAGGAGGTGGCCGCGGCACTCGACCGGGTCGAGGCGCTGCACGCCGGCCTGAGAGCCGATGGCGTCGAGCGCTGGGGGGGCGCGCCCTACGCGCGTGCCGTCGATCGGCTCGCGGCCGCCGAGTCTCGATGGAGCGAGCGCGACGTGACCGGGGCCCTCGCCGTCTTCGAGGAGGTCGAAACGGCACTCGGCGCGTTGCGCGACGAGCGCCCCGAGCGGATCGAGCGAGCGCTGGCCGACGCTAGATACGCCATATTTGCTTTGTGATGGATACAAGATATGAAGTGATCCGTTTGGATGAGAGGCTAAAACTTGTTTTCATGGCTCAAAATCGCGCTCAGATGTTAAGCTTGATCCGGGACAGTGCTGATATACAGTATCTTTGAAGCTACATACTAATATACATAGTGTGGCTAGATATCATGAGGACTCTCTTGTCATCAGCTTTAAAGAGTTTATGATTGCAGATGATTGCAGTTATCCTCTAGGGTTTGAGTGTGCCTTTATCAGTCTTTATAAAGATGTATTACTGTGCTTTTGAAGCATTGCAATCCGCAATCTAATATAGTCTGCCTTATTAGTGGGAAAATTACAACACACACCATCGTGATTATTTCCCACCATGCTTCTTGCGTTTAGTAACAGATATTTTTTTGGGTACGTTTGTGCCAGAGTTTATTAGCGTTGTGACCTCCAGTGCACAAAGGCCTGACAATGTCTTGAAGAAATACGAAACATTGTCTAAATTGTAGTTTCCTTCTTTGCGTCTTACCTATAAACCACTCTTCTGTCAAAACTGCAGCGCCAGACAACCATGAGGAATGGAATGAAATGAAGTAATAATACTTCCACATAACCAGCCACGTAGCCAGTCAAATTTTGAAGAGGGGTGGGGGATTTAAAACAAAACCTCCTCATGTTATTACTATCAAGTAGCCAAAGACTGACGTTTGACATGGCATCCAAATTGCACTAACTTGTCAATAACTAAATGTAATCAGCGCTGCTTCTTTGGGGTTTTTTTATTGTGACTAGCGCACAGTAATCCAAATGCCAATATATTGACGTAGAAAGGAATACTAGAGTAATAGAAAATATGTCTCTACCGGGGATCGAACCCGTGACCCATTCTATCTCGGCGTGTGCGGTACGGACATATTTTCTACAATGACATTTCTCTTCTCAATAATGATTAAGTAAACAATGACAAAGTTTTGATACTGGCAGGGGCCTGTTATGCTCTGACAGTACGGCACCAATAGAATGAAATTATGACGTGCGACAAAACGAAATTGGAGATTGCAAGCAACAAAAAGAAGGAAGGATTTACTACAGAAAATGAAGACTGTTCCTCGGATTTAAAAAGCACTGTACTCATTACGAACTAATAGCTTAGTTGCAAAGAATTTACAAGGAAAAACGTCTAACTTTCTTCAGTCAACCAAACTCAGAATTTCCCCTTTTTATAAGGCTTCTAGGAAACACTATTGAAAACTGTGTTAGGAGATATTCTCTTATATTTAGTACAGTACATTAAGAGTTCCTAGCAAATAGAACAAATTTAAACAGCTGCTTAAGATAGGGAATGTCCAAGATATCAAATCTGTAAACCTAAATTTGAAAATTGTGAAGTGCAGTTAACTACAGACACCTGGTAGCTACGAGTACTTGTGGTAACTTCAAATTCATATTGATCCCGCATGTTTTTTCCTGTGAGTTGTCACGACCATTTATGGTGTGTCTGGCACTTCAGGCTGATTTTCATGTTCATGATTGTGGTCCTATTTGGTTTTTATGATTTTTGTTGTTTTTGGTGCTGTTTTATTGTTACTTTATTGTCGCTATTAAAGCTTTCCATCACTATGCTTAAATTCTGTTTTTAGAACAGCTCAATATACTTTGCCACAACCTTTTTCATCCACGTTTTTTTTATTGGGACCCAAAACACTGTATCCTGCTTAATTCTGTCGTCGCTTTTAGTAACAGAAAACCATTTTTCTTTAGGGTGTGTGACAGCAGCCGTTACTGGTGACTTCTCTTTGAATGTGATTGTTGAAACTACCTTTGTTCTTGCTACACTTGCCAGATAAACAGTGCTCCTGAACCAGCAGGGCCAGTCAGTCCCGCTTCTCTACCAGATGCTCCACGGACACATTTAGCAAGTGATATTGAGGTCCATTCCTGCACGGAGCATCTGTTGTTGTCCTTAGTGATTATTACTTGTATTGGCCCTGCACTACTATAATGAAGCACATAGCCTCTTATAAACAGAAAAAACACAAAACCAGCTATCCAATTAATAAAGGGTAGATGGGGCGTTTAAGCGTAACGTCCCTTCATTTAGGGTTACAGGGCAATGAAGCAATCCAGTCTCTGAATCAAAGCCCCATGATGAGCAGTGGGCCCGACATTAAAATTGTCTGCTCAGTGGTGTCGTCCTCAGTCCCCTACAATTCTAACATTACTGATAGCGCCACTGGTGACAAACTTCAACCCTTTCTTATAGTTTTTTTTATAGAACCGATCTCTTCCCTTTCCTTTATCCTTGTACACAATTTCGATGGGTAATTTTTCTATAAGAAACCATGGGATCGACTTTTGCCGCGAAAGCGTAGGTCACGGGTTCGATCCCCGGTGGTGACATGCTTTTCTATTTCTCTAGTGTTCTTTTCAAAACAAATATAATTCTCATATCATCAAATGTTCTTAAAAAATACAAGCGTGGAAACGTGTTTTTAGTTCTAATATACACTACAAATAATGCCTCTTATTTCAATTATAACTGAGGGTCAATACCCCAACGCACCTTATGAAGCATATGCTGTACTTTTTCTGGCATTCTGTCAGTTTTTTCAGTTCCTTGCCAACATTAAATCCATAAATTTCATTTTCATCCACATCTTGCAGTCTTTGTTTTGGTTTGGTGTACGGGCTAGGTTTTTACTCCTATTTCAAGGCGTGATAATTGAATAAAGTAAAAGATTCCTCTAATGAAGCCAAATAAGCCGTCAGTCAAGTTAGAGAAGTCATCCAAAATTTCTAGACTTAATGTACTAATTCTTACTTTCCTTTGATCTTGCAAAAGTACTTGATTCTACAGTCCTTTTGTTTCACGGCACCAACACCCAACAAAAATATCGTGCCTGTTATTTCTGGCACACCAGGAGTTTCATATTTGTTGCTGCTAGGAATTCGTATGCAACGTAAAACTATTAGTTATTTTGAATGCGCTGCAAGTTGATGCCTTAGTTGTAGCATTGAAGGATCTGCCTTTAGTTACTCTTTGCTTGCTCTTTGTTGCTCTTTTCTTACTCACAGTTACTCTTTGCTTGCTCTTTGTTACTCTTTGCTTGCTCTTTCTTGCTCTTTGTTACTCTTTGCTTACTCTTTCTTGCTCTTTGCTTGCTCATTGTTACTCTTTGCTTACTCTCCCTTGCTCTTTGTTCCTCTTTGCTTACTCATAGTTACTCTTTGTTACCCTTTGCTTGCTCTTTGATGCTCTTTGCTTGCTCTCTGTTACTCTCTGCTGCTCTTTCTTGCTCTTTGTTACTCTTTACTTGCTCTTGTCTATGAGTTATACCATACCTGTACTCGGTCGTAAATGCGCGACTATTCAAATGCGGTTCTGCACTGGATGGACGAAGAAGAGAAACTAATTACGCTTAAGAATGTTTATGATGTTTTAAAATAAGACAGTTATTTCCTTGTGCAGATTTCAGCAATTATCCTGCCTTTGATGTTAGAGTTTGCAACCCTTATAGGAGATAGCTTCAGAGATGTGCTTGAAAGATCCTTTCAGATAATTACACGAGATAAACTTGAGAAAATGTGCGAAGAGATAGGATTCGTTGTAGCAGAATCAAGCACAATGGTGTTGAAAACAGAATGGTCGGATTTAAACGAGCTAGCAGAATTGTACACAGCCAGTTTCACAGGAGGAGGACTTGATTTTAGCTTTTTGGCAGCTTCTTCAAACTCTGGAGCTAACTTTTTACAATGTCCACACCTGAAAATTATGAAACCAATCAGTCAGACAAAGAACAAGGTACCGTAGCAGATAAACTTACAAAAAAGTAACAACAAGCCCAACAACTTGTCTGCAAAATGTATAAGCTGAAAACCACTATAAAAATGTATGTTAAATTCTTCAGTTTGATATTCTCAATGCTCCTAATTTTTACAAAAAATCAACAAAAATGATGTACCCCAAACGATATTCAAAGAACATATTTCATATTTTTTGCATATGCATGGGCAGGGCAATTATTCAAGGGACTATCTATTTAAGCAGTTGGTCAACTTACTCCTGATGCCTATTGATATGTGTCAAAATATCATCACCCTCTTTCATAATCGCATCCCCATATTTACGTTTGTAAAATATGACGTTCTGCATCAACGTTTGCTCATATTGAGCACAAAGGGCTCGCCACATTTCCTCGCTCTATTTAAATCTCATTACAAGAAGTAACTGAAAGTCACAGAGATTTACTTCAGCTTGTGCCTTCTGGTCACGTTTCTTCCATGAACGTCGACTTTCTCCGGCTTCTTCTAGCATCGATTCTTCGCCATTGACTATTTCCCAAAGGTCGCTGCTTATCAATACCATCTGCATCCGATGTCACGTTGGAAATCGTACGGAAAATAGTCAATTACTAAGACTCTGAAATTCATGTGAGCCTCCTAACTGTGTAAATTGAGTGACTCTGCCAGTATACATCTTGGAGAACTTCGTTATACTTTACTGTACACCATGTACCATTATCTCCAACCGAATCACTGATCGCAAATTCTTCTTTGCAAAATTAAACCACAACCAAGACAGAGCGAGGATCGGAAAAAGTGTTTTGGTTATCGATGCGACCCCATGCATGCAACGCATGCAATGTGTCAGTTCATCAGGAACGGCAGTCAGAAAAATCTCTGAGAAACCACTGAGAGTGTTCAAGATCTCTTGTGTTCATAACACAGAGGGTTATAGGTATTTATATTCTTTTATCACCAGTTTCACAATAAAGCCAAGGCCATCAGTGTCATTGTTAATGCATACATAGTCAGGCCGGTACCCAGGGTTAGAAATCTGGACAGCCTAGTCTGAAAGTTGGGGTATTCTTAAATTTAGGGGACTTACATTCCAACTGCTTAAGGAAAGTATGTAGAAGTTTAAATCTAGACAGGAGAGTTCTAGGAGAGAAGGTAAATTTAGGGAATTAGCCCCCGTATTGCAATGTCTCAGTGCAGCTGCATGATAAGCAGTGGACCTATAATCCCCTATGGCTTCCTGTGGTAATGGGCCTATTAGTGTTTAACAAGGTTTTGGAAATTTGTATGAACGTTTTGAAACGAACTAATCTTGGTTTTAACATGGCTCGGTTAAAACTATGTAATACGAAGAATTTGCGACCGTTCATAACTATATTACATTGTCTGAACTACGCAAAGAAGCCTTTTCACACAGGACCAATGAGTATTTTCAGAAATGTTATGACAGAAACCAGCTGACTAGAGCGGAGATGTACCGAATCAGATAATTAACATTCAATTGGTATTTCATTAAGTATGAAATATTTTTCAAAGTGGATGCTATTGATAAGAAGAAAATGATCTCTCATCGCCACCATTATTAATTTAGTATCAGAATTGGACTACCTGAGTGGCTTTTGTTTTTGGGCCAATCAGCGTCCGCTACAAAATTATTTGAGTAGGCCTATCAAGAAAACGAATTCTTTTTGTCAGCATAGGAAATGTTTCCTTGCTTTTATATGGACGTATTCTTAAACGGCCAAAGTAAATACAGATCTGGCCTTGCCTATGATACGGAAACAATTATCCGTGTACATTTTGGCACAGTCTGGGTTTTTTCATCAAGTGGTGCTCTATGGCACAGTGACATTGCTTAATAGTGCTTTTGGTCTTTGAAACCCGGGGTGGCTGTTTCCTTTTAGGAGCTGGTACTTAGCGAATAAACGAGTTGATTGATTGACTGATTGACCGATCTCTTCATTGCCTGACTGATTGTTTGATTGTTTGATTGATTAATTGATTGACTAATTGATTGATTGATTGATTAATTGATTGATGGATTGATTTACTGAATGATTAATTGATTGATCGATTGATTGATTGATTGACTGATTAATTGATTGATTGATTGATTGATTGATTGATCGATCGATCGATTGATTGATTGACTGATTGATTGATTGACTGATCGGTCGATACAATGATTAATTGATACATTGATCGATTAGATGATTGATTTATGAACTGATCGATCGAGTAATTGCTTAACTGATTGACTTATTGATCTAGGAGATCTTCTGAGGGCAGGCCATCTAGGTAAGGATAAGAAGCACCTCATTTGTGACAGCAAAAAGGTGTTTCATGCCAAAGAACGTGCTATGGAGTATTCCAGTGCACAGGAGAATTTGGCTATTTAGACAAGCAACATCACTGGGACTTTTGTTGACAGCAGGAAGGACAACACTCTAATGCTTACTCATGATCTGGCTAGTGGAACCTGCAGAAAACGCACTATCTAGGAAAATCATATGACTGTGACTGAATAGCCTAAAGGTCGTTATCTGACCCACTATACACCGGAGACCAAAACTAGAACAGCGAAAACAGCCAAACAATGTGAACAACATGTTCTGTGCTGCAAAACTAATTTGAAGAGGTTAACGGGATATAACAACTTCACTTGACATAATAAATTTAATTTTCTGGTCTTGCGCGGCAGTACAGTACGGCAGTGCCTGAGGAAAAGCAATCTGATCGACATCACTCACAGTGACACTGATTGAGTCAGACAGTTTCTCGATCTCAGCCCAACTATCCGATTCTTCCGCATATTTTCGAACAGCAACACGTTTACGGTGGTGGTGGTGGCCACTTTTGCTGCCAATGCCGGTGTCGCGCGAAATTTGTGCCCTTGCGAAATTTGTGCCTATGATGGTAATGCGCATGTCCACATATTCGGTTTATGCTTGGCATTTTCCTTCGAAAAACAAAGTTATTCCATATTGTACCACAGACTATTGGCATTTATCAATTTCATTTACAGATTTACAGAACGTGATTTTGTTGTTTGCAAAAAGTGATAAAATTTGTAATAAATCGACATTTATGAAAAATCAAACAACATGGTACAGTATACGGATAAATTATGTAAAACTCGCTGCGTTAGACATATTTTGGATGCCTCTTTGTGATTTTTAAATCTTATCTATGCAATAAGCAAGGGCAGAACGCAAAGTAACTTAGTGTTTCAAAGGTTGCCAAAAGAGATAGATAGCTACAACAATATTCTCAAAATTTAATTTGAATTCATCTGATTGTGTGGCCTTGAACTTCTTAGGACACAGAGTTTCTCAAGAAAGTATCATCGAAAGTATGTTCTTTTCAAAAGTTTCTCAAGACCTGCTGCCAAAACACACTGCTCAAGAAAACCAAAAAATGACTTGTAATGAGGAAAAGCAAAACAATCATTAAATCTCTCTCGACTTCGTAGTACAAGTACACTCGAATTCATTGGCCTAAACAATCTTTATGTGACACAAAACAAAAACTTTGTGGAAGCTCGTTCTCGTTGGGAAATGACCTAAAAATGGCGTAAAGAATACTAGAGGTAATTAATAACACGTGAAACCCGTCGAAGACGAAGACGAAGACGAAGACGAAGACGAAGACGAAGACGAAGACGAAGACGAAGACGAAGACGAAGACGAAGTCGAAGACGAAGTCGAAGACGAAGAGGAAGATGAAGTCGAAGACGAAGATGAAGTCGAAGACGAAGACGAAGACGAAGATGAAGTCGAAGATGAAGTCGAAGACGAAGTCGAAGACGAAGACGAAGACGAAGACGAAGATGAAGTCGAAGACGAAGACGAAGATGAAGACGAAGATGAAGACAAAGATGAAGATGAAGATGAAGATGAAGATGAAGATCATCCTTTCTCTTCCTCTGACTTCACTTTTCTCACCTCTGCGTTATCTCATAAGACCTATTCAAGTGACCTAGTTGTAAAGGACACTGATCCAAAAACACAAGCCATTCAGGCGGTCCAGTTTCTGATTTGCTCTTTGATACATACAAAGAGGGTTTTTTTATAACACCGTCTTATCAAAAAGTCTCAAAATACGAGATTCCTTAAAAGCGTTTTAACCGTGGTTTATCGGTGTTGTTTTCACCATAATGTTTACAAGGTGCCTTATTTATCCATGAAAACATTGCGTATTTTACGGTCATTGCACTACCTAAAGTTACATGTCCTGCAAGTCGTTAAAATAGCAAACCGCAATAAAGAGTACAGTACAAACACTTCAGGGCGTTGACACGTACATTAGTCCCGTGTTGAAAGAAGTGAATAAAGCTGCAGTCGTGATTGTTTTTGCTCAGGTGTCAAGTGTCGGTTTTCAGATTGTTTATATTTTGATTTCTATTGTAATCCATTGCGAACTGGCATGGTTTTGCTCCTGCAATATTCCCTTGCTCCCTAGCCAGACCCACCATATATAACTCAAAATAACTAGTTTTCCTGCACATGTTACATTTACTTATGTTTCTTTAGCCGAAATAAAAGCCAGGGAATGGTTTTGTTATTTTCCTTGTAGACAATTACGTTTGGTTAAATCTGCGCAAACCAGCTTACATAATAGTATGGGTAATCTTGCATTAGGGTTTTACGAAATCAGTGTATAAAGTGCCAGTTACTTATCAGCTGTGGGATTTCTGAAAATTTGGCGAAGTAGCTAGAAAACAGTTGTTTAGCTTGTAGTAGTGGGGTCACTAGAGTTGTGGGAAATTTCCTAGCTTTTCGTCTCAAAAGTGGTAGTTCATAATCTCATAATCATCATATTCGTCTCTTTTACGGAGCCCTACTGTCCTCTTCAACGATTTGTACCATATTATCCATCAGAAACCTGAATGGTGTGGCGATATGATTATGGCCTTAACCATTACTACTCATTCACAAATAAACACAGAAGCGAGCTGACGTTGAGTTACGAAATATATTAAACTAAAAATGATATTCCCTAGCGTGTGGGAGGATCCTGTTGACTTTCTGCGTACAAATTTAATGAATATAGGCTTCACAAATCGCAGAGAGAACTTGGATCCCTTCCTGTCACACAACAACAAACAGGACTAAAACACGTAACACGACCAGTGCAGCCACTGTCATTGTTAACTCGTAGTTAATTTTCACGGCGTCAAGTTCTGATATAATTGCGTGGTTCCAAGACATTGTATATCGCTATTTCATTTGAAGCACAGTGTTATTGTCAATATATAACTCCAGTTTTCATGTATTTGTTGATAGCGACACTGGCATACAAGAAAGCTTTTTATACGTAAGTGTTTATCCCTCTAAATGCAATATTTTATATGTAATAGACTCTAAGAGCTACTATAGTATTGTTAATATTAACCTTGTATTATTGTAAAGCACATCTAAAAGATCAGTGGAAGTAGCCCTATAAAAATTCTCATTATCATCCTCCTTTTTATTATTATTATTATTATTATTATTATTATTATTATTATTACTATTATTTTTTGGAAATCAGATCAACATCCATTTGAGCAACATCTGCTATTTATTCTTTATTGGTTTGCGTTAAGGTATACTTACTGATGTCTTTTCTTCCAAATGACAAACACAATGATGATAATTGCGGTTGTTCAGTTCTTACCAGTTCCTTGGTTTTGGTTTGTGTTGGTGCATTTGTTACTTTAGGAAATCTGGAAAAATTTTTATTTTATTATTACATCATTTACTGTTTCACTACTTGCTTTGTAAATACAGCGCTATGCTTCATTACAATGATTCGTCAGGTTATTTAAGAGTACGATAAGAATGCCAGTGCAAACCTGTCTAAAGAACAGCCAGAAATAGTAACTGTGTCCGAGTGGGATGATTGTACGATAGTATTGATGGTATAATAGACTTATTTCTGAGTCAAACTAGTTTGTACGCGTGGCGTGACAAAAATAAAGAAGGGTTCAATTGAAAGAATAACGGTAGATGTTTGTCAAAATATAATAAGTACTTCCCATTTATCACGCTATCGATGCTACCTTTGTAATGTAGTATAAACCGCGAATGGAACGTATTGTTATTGTTGACATGCTAAGTTTCCAATTGCTCTGAATGGACACATCATTTCAGGAATGTCACCTAATATAAAGTCGTATTCTTGACTTCCTTAAAGCTCTTACCTGTTCTTACCTGTTCTTACGCTTGCTCTTGCCCATAAGAGATTTGTATTTTTTTAGTTTTTATTGTCATATTTCTTTTACACTGTATTTCTCATAGGAAGAGTATTTGTCCACTTGGTACGAAGATTTCTTGTTGTTTGTGAGATATCGCATCGTGTCCTATTATATAAAGATGATATTGGCACTACATTGCTTTTCCCAGTGATAAAAGTTGGTAAGTAAATAGTTGTGCTCCCAAAGCGCGTGTTTAAAAGTATGATGGTTATCATGCTTACATTAAGAGAAATCTCTGGAGAATTTTGTTTGGCAATACAGTATGTCGCAAGGCGAGTCTTGAGCGACCAAGGAAGTCTTGGAAGGAGGTGATTGAAGACGACGCGAAGAGACTGAATATGACAGAAGGTATGGTTGATGACCGTGTGAAGTGGCGATCTTCGCTGAAAGCTGCTAGTCATACACACATGCAGATTACTATAAAAACCCTACTTGTCCATCTCTGGGTTTTTTTGTAGAATCTCTGAGCATTCATTAGCCATCTTCGGGAAGTCGTGCCAAAGGAAGTCAACATGTATTTAATCCCGGTAATTACATAATCTTAATTGGCTGAAGCAATGTTCAAAACAGGCAAATGTCAGTGCCGGATATGAAGAAGCAAATTGAATTTTGTTAACACATTTCAGCGTCAAGGAAAAGCAGTTTAGCTGCTTGTAAAGAAAAAGCGCGTCCTGCGTGCAGAGGGCGAGGGAAAGATCAGAAGGTGCAAGCCCCTTTGGGTATCTTGCTGAAAAGAGAATGTAACCTAGCCATTGCACAAAATTGATTGGTAGATAGAAGGACACTTATGCACAAAGTAAATCCACTTGAGGATGAAGAGTATTAATGTGTTTTTGTTCAAAGAAACAATATGGATCTCCTGAGGAAAAGTGAAGTGACTTTAGATGATATAACATTTATATAAAGATAACAAGCTTTCTGAAGCCATGCAAGAAACTACAGAAACTCTCATTAATGAAAGTACCCTAATAACACTAAGATTTTTTTGGTTGTGATTTCTAATTTCACGTTTTGTAATTTTATGCATGCTATGCATGCTAAGAAATTATAACCCTTAGCAAAGCTATTTCTACAAGTCATAGGTTGATTTGAAATAAACACAAGTTGTTTGTGTGTTTTTAAACTATAAACTTCCGTCATTTACGTTGTCTCATAACAGTCATTTACGTCATTTCCGTCATTTCCGTCATTTCCGTCATTTACGTTGTCATTTTTCGAGAGACACTGGAGAATAGAAAATAAGTAACTACCGGGGATCAAACGCCTAACTGGTGATTGCGTGTGCTTAACAAACTTAGCCACATGATTTCCGATCTTAAGAAAATCTCTTTCTCGATGTTACCTACTAAAATTAAAAAACTGTAAAACGATAAACTATTAGTATAAAAACTAAATTTTAATTGAGAAAAAAGGAGCATCTACTACCATCAACTGACTGAAGTGTTGCTGCGTAGCTACAATGCAATGGGTTGCAACATGTCACTAAAAATTCATTTCCTCATGTCCCATCTCGACTTCTTCCCTCCCAATTGTGCAGATGTGTCAGACGAACACAGGATATTGCTGTGACGGAGCGGAGGTACAAAGGGAAATGGAGCCTAGCCATGCAGGCAGACTTTGTATGGATGCTGAAGCGAGATGACTGAAACGCGCACAAACGACAACCCAGAACCAAACATTTCTGACTTTCTACTGATGCCCATAGTTATACTGTAATTCTGTTAATTCTGTTAAAACTTATCTACATGCAGTATGTATTTTTTGCAACTAAAGTCTTCAAATATAATTCTCAAGCCTGTTATTATAAACATGGGGACATGGAAGACAATGTGCACTATATAAAAACTTTTGAATTTGTCAGTGGTTTATAACTTCTTGTTTGTATGCCATCCAAATTTTTGTCTTTTTCAGTTCAACTTTTCTCCTAATTGTTCAGCCATCTGTTGTAGCATTCTATGTGTTCAATGGGTATTGCTACATATATGCTACAACTTATATAATAGTCACAAACTTTTCTTAGATTTTCTTAGGTTTGCATTTTTCTGATTTTAAATGATGTAAGAGATCAATAGAGATAATGATGGCATTTCACCATGTTACTGTCCGACGACTTTTGCTTTGACATATGTCAATTTTAACTTTCACAGCCAAGTATTAGCATTCGCATGCAACAGAACCTGCCTTTAACATGCCAGACGCTTGTCTGGCGACGGATTTTACTCGTATGTGAACCAGGCTTGAAAACACCAATCTCCTTTTACTCTATCATCATACTCTTTTGCGGTTTCCGACAGTCTTTACTATCTAACAGCAATACTTAAACCCCATACTTCCAAGCTGGCCTGTATTAATTGTCTTGCCCTAGCAAGTACTCCTCCTTGTGTTTTCGTATTGTATTGGGAGCCATTCAGAAAGAACCAAGTTCTTAAATACTAGGTTCTCTTTATTTGGTAAATTCGATAACATTTCATTAGAGGATAAAGCTAGGTTGATAAGCTTGCGTAGATATTCTTGAAGTCTTCGTCTTCGTCCCTCAACGAATTTCATATCCTTAGGGAATGAAAATAAAAGTGCCGAGTTTAGAACAATTATGGGCTCTGTATTCACGCTAGTGCTGAAAGATTTTCACTGAAGTTAAACAAATGTGATTGACGTATTATAAAATTGCCACTCCACTATAAAAAAAATTCACAAACTGTCAATGCCTTTTAAGAAAAATAGTGACTAAGATGCCATGTTACAAATGTCTCTCGGCCGTAATAATAAAATAATACAAATTCCTAAAATATTTGCATGCCTACTTACAGGGAGAGCTACAAAAATGTTAGAGAGTTGAATACAATTACACAATAACGCAATATGCATAAAAAAATTTGCGTGGAAACACAACACAACACATTTTCATAAAAACATTCCTTGAAATGATGTTATATTAAAATCTCAAATCCAAGATCCTATATAAAAACAATGAATATCTACTAGTGTAGGTCAGAGGTCACATGTCATAGGTTATGGGTCACGTTTTTATGCCACCACAAGTTCTCAGATTCCTTTTAAAGCATCGTCATCTAACAACACCTAACATGTTCCAGTATAGGTCAAAGGGCCTGCATATGTGCTTTCTAAACAAAATTAGTTTTTCTTTAAAGCCTTCAACCAGTGTCATGAAGTCAAAAACGCTTACATTTGTGGGTTACTTTGAGGCAATTGGCCTGTATTTACATCTTCCACAAGGCCTTTGTATCTGTTAACCACCAGTAATAAATAGGTCTCAGAATTTACATGTACACTCTTTCCTCACAATCTCATTTTTGAGGCAATTATTTCTTGAAGCACTATCTTCGACGCCAATGGGGTGGAGATGTGGGGCAGGGTTGAATTAATACCGAGCAGGAAAGGAGAAAGACTTGAGACCTTACAACCCATGACAAATAAAGATTGGAAATGAATAACGCCATTTCCGCGCGAAACATATTTGTCTTAGAGTGTGCGTAGGGGCTTATTCCAGTTTGGAAGAATGGTAATAATTACGTTAAGAAACTTAAGATGATGTTTGAGTCAAAGAGTTAAAATGGACCACAACAGTTGCCATGGGACAGAAGCTTTCACTACTGCAAGTTCTTTGTCTCTGCCACTTTCCTTAGGGTTTTATGGGGCGAGGGGGTACTTATGGAGAGACCCATTATTCCCAACCTCTTCTGACCTCGATCGTGTCGAGCGAATTGTATGTTTTAGATTGCGTATTAAAGAGACGGGATGGAGTGGGTAGCTCTTTTTACCCGGTCAATCTATAACTCGTACTGCAAACCCAGCAGGAAAATTGGTACCTGGTATAAGCTGGCGATGGATAAAAGGTTGCCCGGAAAGGAACTGGCCACCCCACCTCAAAATGCCGTGACTCAGGATATATGATTCTCTGCCATATCACATCACATACGCTCCGAAGAGAGCACGAGACGACCTTTAGCTTTAGCCAAAAAGGACACTGAATCGCCAACAAGAACAACAATATAGCATAAATTGTTTGGGGGGAAAATTTGTTGAGAAGACGAAATAAACACTGCTTGATCAAAATCCTGCACTCTATGAAAACAAACAACTAGTATAGATTTGCATCGGCTACCAATTGGTCAACGTAGGTCTTCTGTGGTCTTCCACGTGATCTTCTTCCGTGGGTGGGATCCCACAGAAGTGCCTCTGTAGCTCCGCGGAAGCTCCTCGGAAGCCATCTGGTTTTTGTTGCGCCGTGAGAGGCCAGTAAGTCGGATCCACTGTTACCTGATTGTTGTTTGGATAGGTGGAATATTACCGTTTAGCTCTTTGTTGGTGAGGTGTTCGGACCATGATTTGCGTAGTGCAGCTCTTAGCATCCTGGAATATGCTCCATCAATTCTATGTTCCAAGGATGATGCCAAAGTCCAAGATGTTGCACCATCTACAAGGACTGTTTCCATATTGTGAGTGTTATAAAGAGCACCCGCAGACCTTAAATTTCCCTTCCCATGGAAATCACTTGAGGTATCTCCAAAAGAGTTGACCATTATACTTTAGAATGCTTAAGAACAGGTCATCCATGAGGCGTAGCAACTGTACATGTTACAATTCTGCTTTTCAAGAATGTTGTTACTCAATGGACATACACTGCTAGACTTTCTGCCCCATTTCTCTCCGCGCAAACATAAATGTAGCCTGCTAGTTTCTATTGTTTCTTTTATGGCATCGACACGGACATTCACGGACAGTCCTGTGCGGAAAATCGGAATATACGGAATATCGGGGACAGCTTTTCCCCTTGGAAAGGAATTAAGAGTAAAATAACTTCGCAGCAGCGACAAATGATGGATGCAGACGAAACAAATCCATTATTATTTAAACAGTTTATCAAACTTGAACCATCGGAAAACCTAGAGACTTGGATTTCTTTGGCGAATTTAAACCAACTTGAACTTTTAAACGTTGTTTAGTGTGCTCCTTTCTTGGATCTACATTGCACAACAGCGCCGGAGCAGTCGATACCAATTTACTAAAGCACCGTTGAAGTTCAGTTATTCTTTATCTAGTATATCATCGATGACGCGTTGACTTCAACATTGTTACGGCCAGCAGTTCTATGTATTGCTACGATAAGGAAAATGAAATGTATTTACCCCCGTCTAGTACTTCACTACTTTCATGTTCTCTTGTTCATCATTCATTCAAAATCATTCAGCACCTTCACACAAAAAGAAAAGAATCTGACGTTAAATACTTCTTTTTGATTGGTTTTGAAGGAGTTATCTCCCAAATGCAATTTCAGAAAAGGAGTTCTTGCAAATGCATATTAATGGGAATGAACGTTTAGCAGTCAGTAGGCCGACTATGTAACTGACTTCTTTGTAAGGGGACTGCATCAAGTAGGGGATTACATCAAGTACACCACAGACCCGTAGCTAGTCACGCCTAATGGGGGTTCGATGAGCTATCACTAAGTTTCACACTAATGTGATCATCAGGTATATATATGAGAGTTTTTTCTTGTTATTCTCCTCTTTACATCAGTCATTAAAGACAAACATTGTTGCTTTCTTCCTCTGCCTTATCAATAAACAGTTTTGAAAGCCATCTCCTCTAAACACAATTTTTAACTGCAAGGACAGGAAAGTGAGTTACAGCTGCACGTACAACATGAAGCACATTATCACCAGCCACAACAAGGCCTCTGAACTCTATTTATTACATCTGATACTGTTGCAATAACACAATTTAAATCAGGACTATACAGTAGAGAGAATATCTGTATAACTTAGTATGATTGTAAACTATGAACTTATCTTTGGGTGTTGACTTTGTTCAAATTTACCTCGTTCTGCAATTTTACTAGCATAAAACTGCTATCCGTGCTGCGTTTTTGTGGAGCCCCTTGCCCTGTAACGTCCTAAGGACTACGAATGAAAACCATCGTGTTAATATGTGGTAAGTCTTCTTTTTTTTAATTTCTCGTCACAACGTTTCGGCACTCCCTGTTGCCATTGTCAAGTGAGGCAAAACAGCTCGATTTTGGTTTTAAAGTAAAATTACAAAATCGCACGTGAAATTATTTGAGCAAGGAATGTTCTAAAAAAATAAAATATTTTGTTGTTACAAAATTGGGTAAATAATACATCTGATCCCCCTCTTCATACCACGTTATTCATACTTTTTTTTTCTTGTGAAAAGTGAAAAAGGACCACAAAGAGAACTACAGCACAATAATCCAAGCAATGCAGAAGAGCAAAAGGATTATGTAATATCTCAGAATGAACTCATTTAGTAATGTCAATGCTTGGTTCTCTTTGGAAAAAGCGCCAAGAGGTTTCTTTTTTCCAATTCAATATCAACAAATACAAGTAAACCCTGCTGCATATTCATCGTCATTCTTGGAACACTTGAGCACAGGAATTGTATTGTGCATGGTATTAGTTTCCTTTCAGGGAGCTTGAATAAACAAATGATCTAAAAGTAGTCTGGCTACGGCATTGCCTCAAATTCTGCTAGTCTAGCACTTGCTTTATTCGCAAAATAATATTTTAGTAATTTCAATTGCAATTTAAACGTGCTCCACAATTCAATTTCATTTCCAGTTACGAGTCGATGTAAACGTTGATGCGGCCGTAATCTGAAATTTTGATTGAAAACCCCGCGTCTCAAAATTGGCTAAATTAGTTTTCAGCATTGTTTCTTTGAGCTTTTACTCCTCATTTCCGAACGTTATCAGGAAAGATCTCGATAAAGAGAGTAGCTGCAGTCTGCGTTATAGTAACAGAAATATAAGGATCCGACTGTCGTCTTCTGAAACCACTTCAGTCTGCAAAAGCGTCAGCGGAGCACGGTGTATCGATTATCACAAAGTGTACCTCCAGTGGTCAGAAAGCTTTTGATATTTCGTTTATTTTACTTAATTGATATGTCTCCGACCATTCTTTCAGTCGTATGTTGTCCGTATTTTGCGTAAAAGTCCGTAAAACTCGTTAAAATTGCAGTACTGGCGGCCGACATCATTGCCTCGCTTCGACTTTTTTTGCCTGTACTGTGCGGAAGAATAGGAGTGCGTGAGAGCGCGCCTCATTGTTCACAGGACACAATGTTTCAGCTTTCCAAACGGTCGAAGCCGTCAGCACATAAAAGTTGAGGTGTACCTTGTTTATTCTTTCGCTTGACTTGGTCTTCATATGTTGAGTTATTTTAACATCAAACATATATGGCTTGCATAAATCTGTTCTTGTGGTGACCCGGTCAAATACACGACGAAGATATTTTCTTGCCTGATCTTAACTTTTCAATGTATTGTAGACAACCTTGGGGAGGAAGACAAATATAAAGTAATTAGAAGTGAGCTGGGTCTGGTAAAGTAATAGATAGCTATTAGTGCGAAACAGAAGCATCTATACGACGTTCTACGATTGTAAGGAGCTTTAAAGATGTCAAACGTATCTATCAGAGTAATAATCACTAAGGCTCTTTCGTTCTTACCCTCGACTTCTCTATACAAGGTGTACAAACGGACTCAACTTTTGACTCGACAAAAGTCGTGCGAAGTCTAGTTGAGAGTCGAGCCCGTTTGTACAGGGCTTAACAGCTTCATGCGGAAAATGAAGATATTTGTGACAAAGGACTTATCTATCGAGTACTACTTGGACCGGCTAGCTTATTATCAAATCTAATACCAAAGAGGGATTATACAGTGCATGCCCAGGCGTCGGACTATTGAAGAAACAGCGTCTAAGCTTTCACGGGTTTGGAACTCCGCGTGTAAATGGGCTACTTATTGATATTTTGTAGGATGTCTCTACATGGTAGCCTGGCAACTCATTGACCAACACACAATGGAATCATCACATGCGCATGCCTCTGGCATGAGAAATGAATGCACAACTGGTCTGTGCATGACTCGTTCCTTTCCCCTTAAATTCTGTTCCCTGTTTGGAACATATGTTAAGGCTTTTAACCCACTGTTAATTATAAGTATAAGTAATTTGACAGTTGTCTCAAATAACAGAATGTTAAATGGCCTAGAAATAACAAGGTTTTGTGCGAATGAACGTAAGGCATTGAAACCTAAAACTGCAATAGATCTCGCAAGAAAGAGGGCTGACAGACACGGGGCAAGGGTACACAGTCCGTACTTCCTCTAAAAAAGGCTAACTAAAACTGCTTCACATGAACTGTAGCAAAGCAACAAATCATGGATGTTATACGCCTATGCTCAGAAATGTTTTAAGTGTTTGATGTCAGCAATGGAACTTTGTATGATGAACTCCTTGACTCTGAAAGAAGATAAGACGTCATCGCCTTCAGATGGCTGGGCACTATGTGCGATATGAGGAGCTAGCAGTTAGTAACCTTGTTCTACGGAATTCGGCTTACGGAGTGGTCCTACGCGGGAAACAACACTTCCCGTTCCTTCATCAACTTAGACGTAATACAAAGACTTGAGCTCCACAAATGCAGTCAGGGCATGCATGAGTGTTTGTCACATCTGTGGACTTTGAAGGGCCTCTTTACAAGGCTCCTCAAAGGGGGATATGAGTGAGGTATCCATTGTTATTTTTACCTGCATCTCAACTAGAGCCCTATATCTGGATTTGGGAGAATACCTGACAGCCGGATGTTTTCTAAGACGTCTGTGTCGTCTGATAGGCCGAAAAGGGGCACCAGTTTTATTTTTATCCGATAACCGTAAGACCTTAACAGCACTGAGAAGGCTACAGAGTGACAACCATATTCGGGAGTTCATGTCAGAGAAAAGAATGGAATGAAGATTTACTTTGGAACTGAGTCCCTGGCAAACGTGGCTGTATGAAAGGCTAATAGGAAGTCAATTGTGTTTCCTTCCTGCTCCAAGGTGTCCGCCAAGCTGTTGATATAAAAGAGAAAGAGTAAAGGGGAGAGGACGTGACATGGTATTGAGGCAATGTAAATAACAATCGAACCAAAGGGATATAGACCTCCCTGTATGCTATATTTAGATATTAATTGCAAAAGAACTTCAAAGTAGTTTCATTTCATCAGCCGTACACATGTCTCGTGTCATGTGTCTTATGTTATGCAAAACTTGAAGCGTTTTGGATGATGATAGTGATGATGATGATGATGATACAACAGTTACCCGCAACCTTTTTGTTTTCCGCGGATCCTAAGTTGTGCAAGAGGTATTCTCCCTAGGTATGGTCCGGTCGATGTTGTCAGTGTCGTTTTGTCCATTTATAATATTTACTAGATAGGCTATTGCCTTTAGGTGTGATCCAGCCGAATTTGTTAGTATTGTTCTGTCCGTTTATGATATTTGCTAGATATGTTTTGCCCTGAAGTATGTTCCAGTCAATGTCGTTAAATTGCCGTTTTGTCCTTCTGTAAAATTTTATTGATATTTATTTGCCCCTAATCACAGTCCAGTCGATATTTTCCTTGTCGTGTTTTGTGCAAATTGTTATGTGCAATATCTATCATTCTTCATTGATTAGCTTGTGTTCCTGCAGACGGTTTTATTCTATTTGTTATTGTCTATGACCCACCCTTAGTACCCAATGTACTATCCTGCAAAAAAAAATCCGGACCACGTACCCACCCAGCATAGGTGCAGGGTATTTGACAATGTGTCCCCCCCCTGGGAAGTCTCCCCAAAAAATCTTCTCGGATCTGTTGCGAAACACCAAAAAATAGCTAAATGTCTGACAATTGTTCAAAAGTGTCCTCGGTGGGTGATTCGCCATCTCATACGTGATTAATTAGTTTTTGATACTGAGTTCGAGTGTCTCGCTTGAGTAAGAAACAGAGGAGCTCGTTTTCGGAAGATCAGAAGACGTGGTGGATATGAAGAGTTTTGAGGAAAGACTGAAAGTCGAGATGGATCTAAAGAAGCAGATTTTGATGTAAGGCTACGATCTGTGGTTGGAATGCGAAAGTAGAAAAACAACTAACCTTTTAAAAACCATATCTAAACGTTTCCTTTTTGGCTTTTGGTCACCTTGCTTGCAATTTTCATGATTTCTGATAAGTTGTAATCGCAATGACCTTTTTGAAATACGGGAGGATTGGCAACCCTTGATGGGAACTTAATGTTTGTTGTTGGAATGTAGAGATTTGGATAAAAATTGGGTAAGTGTTGGACGATCGGGCAAAATTCAATCTTCGTATATTTCAAACTCTTACTAATTCACTTTTTCAAGGATGAAACTGTTCTAGTTAGGCAAGATTTTTCTTAACTTTTTTTAACGGTTCTTTACTCAGTTGCGGACTTCACAAAACTTTAAAAGATCGAAGTTACAAAACTTTTGACCATGAAATGCGGTGCGACTGACGTGAAATGGTTAAACCCCTTTCACTCAGTATGGTTAATCCCCCCTCAGTCACTTAACAAAACTTCTTCTCACTATTCAAATAATTGAATTAATATCAATTTTCGAAAGTTAAGCGACTTGTGACGGCATACATTATTTCGGATCGGGACAGGAAAATGATAAATTTTATCACTATCAACATAAAAGTTTCATTTTGTCGTATGACCACTTTGTTAACTGAAAGTATTCAGGTGAAGTTTTCCTCATCATTCAGACAGTGAAGGGTTTTGCGAAAGTGAAGGCAATTATGGGGCAATAAAACTGTCAAGGCAAGTCAGAAATCTCTGCAGAGGATGAATCTGTTACTGAATTTATGAGCGACAGTGATTCAAGTCAAAAGTTAATTTCACCAGGTGATCAAGTGTTCATGAAGTAATTGTGTGGCTGTCATTCAATTCAAGTATCTCAGCGTGATGCTGGTTGCTTCCTTGCGAAATTTCAAGATTAGGCCCCTATGGCCCATCAGGAATAAAGAATTTGATCTGAAATGCGTGTCCTCATTTCTTTCAATTTATTTAAACAAGAGGAGGTGCACTACTGAAACTATTAATTTCAAACGTTTGAGTTAATACACATCACGCTAAAGATATATAACATTTTAAGTATGTTTGTAAGGTTTTCATGGCTTAATCTCATTGCAAACAACGGATAATTTTTTACCTTAAGGTCATGGACAGCAAAAATTAGATACTTTTAGAGCTGACATTGGGGTATATAAGGTTGAGTCAACGATTCCTGGTTACCTTGTAGTGTCATAATCAAATTTTCGTACCTTCAGTTATTTACTCAAGTAGGAGTTTCTTCTACTGAAGAAGAAGGCTGATCATAAATGTGCTATGTCCGTTGACTCCTGCGGCCTAATTGAAATGCTAAAACCCCCTAAAATGCTAATTTTTGTCAAGTGCGGCTTAATTACAGCGCGGCTTAATTTAATGCGGCTTGATTACATACGCGGCTTAATATGACGTAATAAGGTAGTGAATTTGAAATATTTGTAATAATGGCATATTAGATGAAACTTGTATTTTCGGAACACATTGCATCATTCAGGGATATTTTAAAATTTGTCGTGACAAATATCATCAGACTTATAAGTAGTTGATCATGTGAGGACCACAATATGTGAAATTAGACTTATGTTTTTTCATATCAAAATCGATTTAGAGTACTTAATTAATTTGCTTCCTTATTTGACTGAGTCGATCAATTACTTCTTTATATAAACAACTGAATTTTCAGGGTCAGGGCAAAGGTTGCTAGCAGTATAATACACTTTCAGGGCTAAAGTTGCTTAACAGGTTACTAAGTTATTTTTTGCTCTGTCATACCGAATCATATAAATATATTCAATATCCAGTTCTTCTGTCTACTTACACTGAGTTATACATGTAAATAGTTCGTTATGTATTTGTTTCAAGTCAAAAAAGAATGCTTTTGTCTTAGAAATTTTACTCTGCGAAAAAAAGTTACTAATTAACTGCTACCACTGTGTTGATTACTTACTACCTTTTAGATGAAAAATTTCGGTCGCTTCAGGCTTATGCAACAAGTTGCAGGAAGTTGCATATGAAAAGTTGCATGTGTAAACCTTGCTTTACGGTCATGTTGTATTGAACTTAACTAAACAATACATATCTCCTCGGAATCAGACTGATGAGGCGTCTTTCAAGGAAGGACAACGTTAGGTTTGCATTAAAGCAAAATAAAGAAACTATTGTCAATGACATGACATATCCGATGAAGAAATCCATTTCTAATTGTATAGTAAAGAAAAGCAAGCTGATTAAAGAAAGATATCTTAGAAATGCGCTTGTCTTATATTGTTGCCCAAATGGCTGAGTGTGGAAATACCAACTTACATGTATTATGGATCACAGCTTACACGAAAAAAACTGACTCAGGCTGAGTATGTTTTGTTATGAAGTGCTTCATGTTGTCAGATTCTTTTCGTTTGTTAGTAGCACCAACCACTTTCTATTAGCATTACAGCGTCAGATCATAGAGCACTCCACATATTTGTTAAAAATCGCGTAAACGTGTGATATTGATGTAGTAGACACTGTGAATGGGACCAGAAGAAGCACAAAATGGCAAAGAAAGTAGGCACGAAGAGGGAAGAAGCATCAACTTCCCCGTTACAGCTATCTTTATCCTTCTTCGTGCACCGTTATTGCCAATCCAAAGCCGGACAGGTAAATTGTCTAAGAATAAAATATAACCGTTGATGACTAAATGTTACCTCCTGGGAGCAGGCTTCCTACGTCAGGTGGCGTATAAAGGGTTTTCTAAGTGGGAGCGGGGGTAGGGGGAAGGTAGTTTTTGTCCTTCTGCATCAGAGTCCGTAAGTTTAGGTTGTTACTCTCATTGTTGTTACTTTATTGAGTAAACGCTCCTCAACATTATCTCATGATCTCAAAGAAATCTCAAACTACACACAAAATCAAAACAATCAAAGTAATGAGAATTATCTCAAATGATACCTATTAATATCAAGTAGATTAAGTAACCTCAGGTAGTCTTTGGCTTAACCTCGATTTTTGTTATTTTACTCGAGCTTCTTTCTGTTTTTGGCACGGTTATACTATACAGATGACTATGATCATTGTAAAACTAAAGTGAGTTAAGAGAGAAGGCAATGTCATTGTGTAAAGGTGTCTATTATGTTAATAAGATTCCGTTGTCGACAAAAGTAATAAGAGACAAGTGGTATTCGTAACACGAACGATGTCTGCAGTATTTTCACTTGTCAAAACAAGGAACGCACGAATAGAAGAGAAAACAGGTCTCAGACACAGCTTCTTCTATGATCCTGAAGAGCAAGAAAAAATAGGCTTACGATACTGATAAAGAAGATAAAGGTACACTAAGAAAACCATTCCTTATAGCCAGGCACTTCGTATTAGGCGAATCTGTTCAGACACTGACTTGTTTAATCAGCGCTGTCAGGAATTA
The DNA here is from genome assembly GCA_010016025.2 of Alatinidae sp. Z8VKAUB7J3. NCBI lineage: Eukaryota > Metazoa > Cnidaria > Cubozoa > Carybdeida > Alatinidae > Alatinidae sp. Z8VKAUB7J3. Next base: position 23,622,250 of record JAAAKM020721499.1, read on the forward strand.
TAGGGATGGTTGTTGGCTAGGGGATACAATAGTAAGTTAGTATCTGACCAATTGACAAGAGCAAGGCAGCAGATCGCGAGGAGCTTCTCACTAGAAAGGAATCCGTTCGACGTTTGGAGAAAAGGGAATCCAGGGATGCCTTAACTTTGTCTTATCATCTAGCATTAAGCGGTACGGCGTATAAAATTGTGTCGGATAACTTTAATATTTTGGGATGCGATGAGGAGCACAGGAAAGTATTTGCCTCTGTTCGTTTTAAGTTTTGATGGCGCTCTTGTCTTTCCTTTGAGAAAACTGCTATTGTTTTTTATCTAATTTCGGTTCATTGTTCAAAGTGTACCCAAGGTTACCATAAATGCAAGAAAGGCTACCACCCCTCAAATCCGACTCTATGAACCAAAAGTTAGCTTTTGCAAACTATTCACTGTTGCTTCTTTTCTAACCGCAGATTTCACTTACGACTGGATGTGATCATCCCTGTACCGTAAATTTTCTTTTCACTTATTCTCATTTGGGATTCGTTGTGGTACTTGTTGTGTCACGTGCCTTCTAGCCAAAGATCTCGTTTGTACTTCATTTTCGGTACCTATTGCGGGGTTAATCAAAATTAATTTGTAGATTGTGATGATGTTTGGGATGAAATATTTCTCTTCACTTATTTTCCTTAATCTGTCATGGATATCATTATAACAACGAGCTTGATGATTGGGGAAGAGCTGCTTGCAGATGCCAAATTCGATTTGCAGGGATTCAATGGAAACATCATCGCCATAGATGGCCTGTGATGTTGTAATTCGTCTTCCAATGGCTTATCCTGGATCACTTTTAGGAGCATCGCTTCAAGAACTGCAATTGTTTTATCGCTTGGTTGATTAAAACGGTCTTTTAGTGAAGCAACAACCACATCAATTGCTCCATATGGGGAAATGATTCAATCTAGTTTTGAAGCTACAAATGATCGCGGAAGGCAAGACATTATGGATACCTCAGTGCTTAAACAAGCAGAGAAGCAAACCCGTTCACAAAATAAGAATATACACCAGGCGAGAGAAGGGGTACCTGCGCAGGTCCACGAGGAAACAATGCAGATTATGAGTGGTGAGAAAAATCCCCCTTGCAATCAATCGAACCTCAGCCAAAGTCAACTGCCAACAGGTAAAGAATCTTTGGCCAGGTCAGTGCCATTACCTATTTTAGAACAGCAGGAATCGAAAAAGCAGCCGCAGTCTATGGTAGATGATCTGCCACAGTCGCAGGTACGTTTAACTGTCATTGGATTGGCAGCAACATATGGGTGAATACGAACTTTAAGACCTTAGTGGAAAGAGCAAGGGTCAAGGAAGAGGCAGCTCCCTTCAAATAAAAAGATAATCTCTGTTCGTTTTAAGTTTCGTGTTGCTCCTTACTTTCATTTGGGGAAACCCGTTTGCAACCGTTTTTTAGAATTTATGTTACTTATTGGACCGGGTCGCTCTTTACTTACAGTTCGTTACTACAAACTGTTTGATTGCAGTCAGTATAATGATTCCATAGATTCTGTTCAAATTGAAATCAAATAGTTTGTGGCAACGAACTGTAAGTAATGAGTGCCCCGGTTCGATCCCTAGTGGTGACATATTTTCTATTTCTCTACTGGTCGTTTTAAGGTCTGTAGTTTGAAAGCAACAGTACAGCCTCTGGTTTCAGGTCTGAGAGCCAGATCATCTGCTTAATAAAATTGACTTGATTGACTCTATAATATGACATTATAATGATCGTTATCAAATTAAAATTGCGTTAAAATATCCTCCAGACCTTGTCATGATAAAGTACGCTTAGCTTGTATTTTGTAAATGACTAGTACTTTGTGATAGGCTCAATGTGCTTCTGTTTCAAGCTGCAACTTTAATCAATGACATATATATGTTACATTGTATAGTTTGCAGGAATCCGGACAAGGCGAGAATTTGCATTTGGGAATCTTCCTTCATACTTTTTTGTTTCTTTGCTAACAACTGGGATAAAATCTGGAGTTCCTCCAAGCTGTCTTGCTTGTTCTCTCCTCTTTTTAAGAGCAAAAATAGTGGCAGCATCAGGTATGAACCCAGAGCTAAGACCAGCCTTTATTGTATTAGCAGCAACTGAATCAGATTCATCCTCACCGCTGTCAACAGCACCTGTCTGGATTGACGATGAGCTGTTGATCCCTGATACTACATTATTACCACTTGACCTTGTGGAAAACTCTGATGGTAAGCGCACAGAATCCCTTCCTGTATCTATTGCACAAATGAGATTTATTGTCAAAAGAGCCAGTAAATTCGAATCATAATCGCCTAGGACTCTAACTGAAAATGCACTCTTCCAATCTTATAATGATACACGACGCCTTTTTTACCAGTGTTTACCCCGTTATACATTATTTATTTTAATTAGCAACTCGATTTTCAGGGTCAGGGCTAAAATTGCTAAGGGTATGATACACTTTCAGGGCTTAAGTTGCTGAACAGGTTACTAAGGTTTCTGTTGCTCTGTGATACCGAATCACAAATCACCGAAAAATTTCACGCACGTCCACACATTGCCAAACCTAAGGTAATATTTGTTTTTGTAAGGTATTTCCTTGTTTTGGAAACAAGCTTTGCTTTAGCCTTCGTGCACCGTGTACATGTGCAGTACAGAAGAGATCGTTAATTACTAGCGTTCTTACATTTTCTAGACAAATCACAGTCGGGGTTTCTGCTAGACGGATCGTCGCAGGTATTTCTTTTAAAATAGTCTGTAACCGTTATAGCCCGACACAAAATCATAGTGTTTGGGGAAATGAGTAGAAAACCGCTTGTGCTTCTGCAGCTATGTATTAATTTCAACGTCCTGGAACCCCAAAATTATGCGTGGTCATCCGGAAGGAATGAACTCCATTTGGGTGCCTTTCTCCAGACAGCGTCTTTGTGCATCGGCTATTGTACTGAAAAGCTTTTTTCGTCTGACACTCTTCAGAGTACTAACGTCAGAATGACCGAAATGGAATGTGTGAAAAAGTATACCCAACTGTATTTTGAAGGAGCCAAACAGAAATTGGACTGCCTGAATAGCTTGTGGTTTTGGACCAATCAGCGTCCCTTAGAACAGACCGCACGACTTTAAGGTTGGTTGACCGAATCAAGCAGCATGTACCATCGTATATTCGCCAAACATGGACTTCTGAAAGGAAACAACTACCTCGGGTTTCAAAGACCAAAAACACCACTAAGCAATGTGACTCTGCCATAGGGTAGCACTTGCTTGAGAACCCAGACTGTTTGTTTGTTGTTGGTTTTGTGAATTTTTTTAAAATAACAACCTTAACAGTAGGGAAAAGAGAATTAAATTATTTTCAACCAGGAACAGGTCTTTTTTTTACACCGTTTTTAAGAAATTTGTGACTTCTTTTCTTTAAAAATTGCTTCTTGAGACGTAATATTTGAAATTTTGTAAGGATTGATTGCAACAGAACTTGCACAGAACAGCCTAGCGCGTGGAAACCAAACAAATGTGTTCCCTGAAACCTTTCGTTGGTTACATAGATGGCTTCTGTGGCGCATCATATTGGCCAGGCAGTGAAAAGCTAGGCTGAAGCTGTTTATGGGTTGAAATGCACCCACAAGCAAAGGAATAGGCTCCCGTGATGTGTAAATGACGTAGTCCAATAGTAGTTACCAGACTCATAATTTCATTTCAGGGAAATCCCCTGCAAGAGTAAATTAAATACGCCGACAACAAAATGTTTATAAAATAGGAGGTTATAAACACTCACAAATTCTATCGTCACGCTTTGCCACAAAACAAGCATGATTTGGTTTACAGCCCTGGCTTTTTAAAAAGGTCTCGTTAAGTTTAATAAATGTAGGATCTTAATATCCTCAAGGAGTTCGACAAATTTTGTTTATCGTTAATGAGCACAATGTGCTAATTCGTCACGCAAGGTTGCTGCGATGACAGACGTGAGTCCTACCAATTGACGTGATCCAAAATTGAAGTTTTCATAGTACTTGCTGCCTAGTGTGCAATACTGGGAGTGTGTTGGCTCCCTGTTATTTGGTGTTTTGGCGCCAAATGTTGGTCTGTGAAATATTTCTGACAAAAGATCATTAGGGAGTGTTGTGTTGCAAGATCAGCTTATGAATAAATTAATAAAGGCCGTACCCTGAGGAATGACCATGGCCCTTACCAAAGCCATTAATTCTACAACACCTTCCCCGACCAAGATCTACGCCCACTCTTCAACCAGTAATACACTTTACTTTAGTAAACAGGTCATCGGAATTCGTTTCGGTCATTCTGACGTTAGTACTCTGAGGAGTGTCAGACGAAAAAAGCTTTTAAGTACACAATGTTTTCGCTATATTCTTATTTTGTACCACAAACAAACTATTTGAGCACATACATACATACACACATACATGCATACATACATACACACATACATGCATACACACACCTACATACATATATACACACATACATACACACAAACAAACATACATACATACATATACACATACATACATACATACATACATACATACACACATACATGCATGCATACATACATACATACATACATACATACATACATACATACATACATACATACATACATACATAAATTTTTTAATTTATTGTAAACGGTTGTTTGTCTGTAGAAAGCACGGGGGTGTTAGTAAGAGCTGCCGAAAACTTTGATTTAAAGAAATTGTTTACAGATCTGTTTCTATACAATTTGCGATATTAGCGTAAAAAATTTTGAGAGTTGGCAAATCTTTAGGGGGGGCATTGCCCATCTGTCCCCCTGTTCTCCCGTCGGAAAGTTGCTATATCGACTAGGGTACGGTAGTCTCGGAATTAATATACTGTATTGTCTCTAGCTATCACATTAGCTTCCACTTCCCACTTAATGGTCGTTCCATCTGTATAGAGTTTTCAAGGGCAGTCTTTCTGAGGCAATTTTCTGTAGGCAATTGTCCTTGAAATCATACATATCGTTCCGAAATATCAAAACCGAAATCACCAGGTAAAAATCTTTGCACACTTAATGTAATCTCAACTGCCATCCATGCTTTCTTTCTCCTTCTTTTTCTACTCTGAACTCGTAATAGTTGTCCTCCATCTACCGAAGTGTAGTGGTGAAGTTTTCTTCCATTCAAAAGGTCAACTGCAAAAGATCTTTTGACTTGCTGTCTAGCTAGTAGCACGTGACCACGGCACGTGGAATTACGCACCTTATTATGCATAACTGGCTGAAATTGCCAGTTCGTTTTGTCTGCGATTTAGTGAGATGGAAACGCCAATGCTAACAAGGTTGAAGTAGGAGCTGCTCCACCAACTCAAAGGTTGCTTCTCGGCCCTTTCTGTTCTCATTGATGACAGATGCTTTCAATAATCCGCGAGAGGCAGTCATACTGGGCGGTTGAGTCTGCCCCATGACTTGCTTCTCTCCTCGATATCATAAATTGAGGAGCGTTACCCTCAGACGTCCCAGCTGCCCTTTATTTATTAGTTAGCCTGTTTGGTGGTTTTTCTGTTGATTTAGGTAGTTTCCATATCGAGTCCACTGCTCATCGGGGGTCTTTGATTGAGAGACTGCCACCAACTCTAAGGTAAGGGGCTGAAAGATAACACTAATTTAGAGTTCTTCCATTGAAACATTTCATCACTTGAAAGGTTTCACAATGCCACTTCCTTCAAGAAAAACACCCAAACGCCCACCTTCTCGAGAGAAAACTTAAGTTTGTTGAACCAGAATTGCTAATAAAACTTTAAATTTGAAGTGGATACTACCGTGTACAAAATTTAATTTAGACTAGTTTACAACCCCCACTTAGACAAAAATTTTTGAAAATGCTTGACCCCTCCCATCTGCCTGGCGGGGGGGGAGGGGGGTGCGAACTATGAAACACGTACGTATATTTTACGGGATCTTGTTTACGTTACGTTCTGTTATACAGCTGATCTTTTTACCAAGGGTATTACACAATCCACATGAGTAGTCATAAGGTGACTATGCATAATCACAAGCACAATACAAATTAAACAATGATGCAAAATTCCACAGTAAGTACAAATAAAGACTTGGAGTGACAAAACACTCCATACATTACATACGGATTGAAGAGCAAATCGGGACTTATGTACAATCTAAGTGATTATTTGCAACTCTGGACTTTTATGATGAGTACAATTCAGCTAATTAGTAAGAATGTATGCTATTTGCTGCTTGAAAAGTCGAATAATTACTGTTGGGAGACTTGTTGACCACGTACATCAATCGCAGCATGTCTGACTGGTTCCCACTTAGAGTTATTTGGACAGATCCGTCTAACAAGAACACATTTTAAAAATCAAAAGGAGAGACTTTGACAGCGAAAGCGAAAGTATGACGTCAGAAGAGTGGAAAGCAGGATGATCAAAGAAGAAAGAGCTATTGCAAAGCTTAGTAATTTTCAACTAAGCAAAGATATAAAAACATTATAGTGGTCGAAGATGTATATTTGGAATGGGAGGATAAATTGGCAAAAGATCAGAATGATTGAAATTTACATTCTGAGAGAAAATCAAACATAGTTCTACTTTTGCGAAACCGCTTTTCGAAATGTATTTTGAAAGTATGTACTATATCTATTTATAGATTACATTATGCCATAATAATTTAAGACTTGCTTCAAGATGTAATTTGTAATGAAACCAGGTGAAGGTACAGAGATATGACTAAAGCACGTCGCAGGGACATCAGTTCATAATTCTTCGAAGTGCCTCTTACTTTGACTTTTCCCTTTTCTCTTACTTTTCCTCTTATCGTTCTTTTGATTTACTTCTTACGGACGTTTTTAAGAAGGTGCATGTGACCCTTTTTAGTAATTAACCCCTCAATACTCGCTACCCTTTAGCATAAAATAGATTGCCTAAGTGTACTATAAACATATAAACGAGTTTGGGTATCTGACCGTCTATGTGTTTGTGGTGTATGTTGAAAAGTCACCTGAAGTCCATACAAAAAGTCCCTAAAAAGTAAAAAGTTTTGATTTAAACTTAAAGAGATACGATATAATTTGCGAATGATTCACTGTCTCTTTCACAACGAGTCGAGTTTGACCGAAAAAAATCGCTATTCTTCCCTTACATTGTTATGTGGTTTGCAACTCTTGCGAACAATGTTGAGAGTGGCTTAAATACTTTGTCGATTGGTATCCATTTCTTCGCAGCATTTGCTGAGGTAATTCAACAATCTCTTGGGTTATCGGAGCCGGTATTTTGAGCAGAAAATAGCTAAGGATGCTAAATTTATTGTGCATTGTAAATGTAAGTTTGCCTTCCTTTGGATCTTCTTCCTGTTATGGTGCCACCCACCAGTTCACTTTCTAGTTGCTCTTCCTTTATTACACGTCCAAAGAACTGTAGCTATTCTGTCACTGTTTTATACAGTTTTTGTTTGGTAGTAGCCATTAATAGAACCTCAGTATTTATAACTCGTTCTTTCCATCCAAGATTAAACATTCTACGGAAGAACCAGATTTCTATAGCCACTGGCTAATTCTTCATGCTTTACTTCACAACTATACATCATAAAAGACCACACATAACATTTCAGAACCCAAAGTCTTGTTTTCACTTTTAACGTCTTGTTACAAAAAACTGTTTTCATGAACTTAAGCTCTGCTTGCACGCTCATCATTTTGATTCGTGCGTAGGGCATTTGCGTAGCGTTTTTATTTATCTTGGTAACGTATCGTACGTAACGTATATAGTTTGTCGGTGCCCTGTGTTTAACCAAAAACATCCACGTCAAATTCTGTAAGATGATTCTCAATATTTTAACGTTGAACGGCAGTAGTATAAGATCAGCGTTAGCGTTAACGCACCTTGAATCGCGATTCGTTATGTGATTTTGAATTTTCACGGGATACATTTTAAAATTTTCGTGGTACAATGCAACACTCTGGTCACAAAACAGCAGTTTGACCATACTCCATTTACTTCCCACCTCGTTCATAAGAACCATATATGTTTTGATTGGGCAGCTTGCATAACTTACAGCTCTTGCCTTGTGGGCGGGGGCACGGGGGTTGCCAAACTCAGAAGAGTAGCTATTTGATCGTTAGACTATTTTGAACGAAAAGACCATCTTTAAATTTTGGTTGGATGCATTGGGGGGAAAAAGGGAGTTAGAGAGTGGGAGGATGGTTCCACTTTAATCACTTTGGATTCTTTAAAAGGGAACTAGAACTTTTGAGTTGCATGAGAAAGAGCTCCCTTCAAAGTTTATATGACCACCCATTCCATAAAAACCATTCCACAAAAACCATGTAATGGGAAACGTACACTGCCACTTCTGTTTAGAGACAGTACTTGTTACTGATATCTGATACCTATAACCTGGCTTCATACTGCGGTTTACGTTGTGACGTAATATTTGCGGTATAGACTCAGTCTTTCACACTTAAGTTTCGTGTGCAAGTGTGGAAGTTAGATTGAGAAGAAATCGTGTGCAGTGTGCAACTTCAGTCGTAAAGATATTGGTTTTCGTGGTTTGGTCGTCCCAAACACATAAAAGATTAATCACAGTGATCAGAATTGCTTTTAATGAAGTGAGGACCCGATTTGATTTGAAGGTTTTAAACTTTAATGCACATTCCAGAAGGTACATAATATATGAATCATCATAATTCAGGAAATTTACCAACAAAACACCATTGTACTAGAAGATCTAATTTTTGGCATAGCTTGGACCCGCTCTAGCACCCATTGACTCAATTTTATCGCCCTGAATGAAAACTGCCAGTTATGCATATATCACTAGCACCACTAACACTTATATAGGTAGTATGCAACAAGCCACGCATAGGCATTGACAGAATTTGTTCAAGGGATAGGGGATAATAATTTTTATGGCCATGATTAGTTCTTTTTCCACTAAAGATGCTATTTTTCAGTGCCCTTTTAGGGAGGAGGGGGCAAAGGTCTGCTCTTGATTGCTTCTCGGTCTTTTGGCGCTTGACTGATCTGAGATGGAAAGATTGCACTGGGTCTGGCCTACGATTGATGAACCTTCTTTGTGCAAACAAAAGCCCTTTTGCTATCTGCTCTCGGCGTCATTCCGTCGAAAAGCTGGGCATTGGTTGCGTTTGGTTGACAGAAAAGTAAACTTTACTAAGTTCTTCATCCAACTGACATTTTATTGTTGACGTTATAGAAAGAGCAACGAGGACTCTGGATCCGATGATAGGTAAACAAGCTGATGTTACGTGTTTCACGTTTGCCAAAATTCTTTCACATAAATAATACTTGATTTTCGTTGAGCCTAGCAATTTTTGAAGATTGTGATGATTGGCAGAGATATTGTGCAGAAGAGACGATTTGTTTTTCGATACTTTCTTGGTACTTTGGCATATGAATAGATACATGTGATCCCTGTTCTAGTCACCATGAAGCAGCTACCTGGGCTTCTCCTTGTCTTGATATATTATCTAAGTTTGATTTTTGAAGGTCAAGAGCTGACGGGCTACCTATTTTTCTTGGCTTATTTAACATTGGTTATCCGTCAAGAAAGGACGAATTTTGGAGGTAAATACATTATTAGAATGATCTCTTTCTAGAAAAGTGAAAATATTTAACAGAAGGATGAAGGGAAAAGTCGGGTTTAATAGAGCCCACTTAGCTCAGTCGCCTAGGCTGCTCCGCTTGGGCGTTGTTTAGCGTTCCAAGTGTCATGGATGTAATGCCATGTATTTGGGTCAAACGGTCCGTCAATTTCATAGACACCTCTCAGATCATCTGGGTGTTTCAGCCTTGACTGGGAAAAAACCCTCTAACCCTCCTTCCTCTCGTATTCGCTCTCATTGCACTGACTGTAGCACACATTTTTCCATTTCAAACCTTGCCTCTCTTACTTCAGCCTCTACTGAATTGGGTCTCCTTCTTAAAGAAAGCCTCCTTTTGCCTAAACATAAACCAAACATCAACCTAACGTCTTCTGCAATAAACCTTTCTCTCTTTTAACACTGCTGGGGCTAGCCCCCGGGAGTTCACACTATTTTTGACCTGAAAATGCCTTGGAATGGCTTTCATAAAGATGCCAATGTATGTGAAATGGGCACTTTATTCATCTCAAAAATGGTTCATTGTCACTCGAAAACGGTGGCATATGTAGTTTGTAGCAGTAGGGGTGGAAGCGTAGCAGTATACGAGAGCAGTGTAGCGAGTCCCATGCAGAAATACTCCAGGGAGAACACTAATTCGTTAGTCTTCAAAAAGAAAGCACCATCTGAGGTCATTTTCTAGTCTTGGGGTAGGAGCTTTGATCTCTCTTTAGCATTGATACGTAATTTGATTTCATTGTTAAATTGGTAACCCTGCCACGGAACACACGTATACAAAATATCGCATTATTAATCTTATATCAACTGAGAGAAACGGCTGTTTAAATTTGCCGAAGGCCTGAAGGAAACACTGCTCATTTTGCTCAGTTCATAAAATAATGAACTGGTTCAACTAACAAGGTTTTGATAGGCATGATTCAAAGCTTAAAAGGGTTTACTTTGACGATTTTGACAGGTTATTTATATCAACGAAAGGAATCCAGCGTGTGCAGAATATTATAAATTTTCTGATATTCAATGAATCGTGATGCCACTCTGAACTAGTCTATTTTACCTAGCCAAGATTTGTAGAGAGGCTTACTTTCTTTGAAATAAAATTACAAGAAATTGGTAGTAAAAAAGAAAACTACAACCAAAAGAAAAGCAGCTCCAAAAAGAAAAGCAGCTCCAAAAAGAAAAGCAGCTCCAAAAAGAAAAGCAGCTCCAAAAAAGAAAGCAACCAAATCAAAAGCTAAGAAACCAGCATTTGGTGGATATGCAATTAGCTTTGCAGGACGTTCTGAAACTGTAGAGCAAGTATTTGGTAAGAAACCAATTGCTCCAAGTGAAATGACAAAAAAGATTTGGGCATTTGTAAAAGCAAAAAGCCTTTCTAATCGTTAAACCCACATGTTAACGATTCATCGTTAACTAATATGATAATGATAATGATAATGATAATGATAATGATAATGATAATGATAATGATGATGATGATGATGATGATGATGATAATGATAATGATAATGATAATGGTGATAATAATAATACTAATCATCATCATCATCATCATCATCATCATCATCATCATCAGTCTGCACTTTCAGGCCGTTCTCAGGGGTACAAAAGTTATTGCTGGTGATCAGGGACAGACTACAACCAGATTGTCAAGTCTTACTTTTGTACTCATCCTTTATATTCAACATGGGCCCCACTTGTTTGATCCACAGGGCCTCTAGTGTCATCAGATACCCTTTCCATCTCGATGACGATCTTATCAAGGCGTTGGTCATACGTCAGTTGATCTCACAACACAAGAAAATGGTCAACCAAATGGATCAATCTCTTGGGGTATTTCTTGTTGTTTTCCAGGTTCACTGATGATGTGACGTGGAAACTCTGAATTGCAATCCTTTTTTGGCCAATTACTAGCGATTTCTACATCAATCTGCTGCATTGTAATGTAATGATATAAGGAAACAGGCAGCGTGTAATCCACCACGTCTTGTCATTAAGTAAGTGTTTGTGGGTATGTGTCAACATCTGCCCGGCTCGTGATGCTGACATAATTGATACGAAGATATTACATACAGAAGATAAGTGGAACAAATGTTCTGATGACGAAATAACTCAGTTATTGTTTATGATTATCAAATCCCATTCATGAAAATTCTGCACAGTTTAACAAGTGTTTTTAATTAAACTGCGGTGCATATACCTCGATTGACGCCATTTTTCTGCCGCAAGCCGCAACAGTGTCGAGCTGCGGCCGAACGAAAGGTCGGAATATGTATATGTTGGTGTACCGACTTTTTTTTGTCAAGTCAATCTTTACAAAGCGGAAGACGAACAAAGATCCTGTTTTAGCACTTAATACAATGATAAGTTTTGTTATTAATTATTGTTTTTTTCCTATACAAACATTGCTATTGGCAGACATACGGTGCTTGTTATTTCTATGGTGTGAACGATGTTGAGGAGATCAAATCTAATGATTTATATCATATTGTGTCCACGAGCAAGATTTTATGTATCTGAGTGAATCTAATGCATCTGTTGGCTTTCCTGCATACATTCTGAGAAAAATCTTTTGCCCTACAACGTAATTTGGTGATAGGAAGCAGTTTTATCGGCTAAAGTAGCATAGTAGGGCAACATTGGCTTTGGTTTCTGACACAATTTGGCGAGCCCACATTTGCCGTGGACAAAATACAGCTGACGTCGAGTCACACCTACCCCATGCGTGAATGACTAGCAAATTTCATCAAAAGTCAGCGCTTGTCCGATAAATATATAGATAGATGGACAGATTGACAGACAGACAGTTATATAGATAGATAATGTATTGTATCTCTGATAAATACATCATGTAAAGTGCAGCCTTCTATAAGTATGTTTTCACTGTTGCACAAGGATGCCTTTTGCCATGGTCTTCCATTTGTATCTTGATCTACAAAGCAATATTAAGTATCATAAAACCCACTCTTGAGTCATGTCCTTGAGTCCAAGTGGTGACATATTTTTTATTTCTGTAGTGTCTTTTCTAAACTAGCATTTTAAATGCTCTCCTCTCAAATATAATTTGTAACTTTGAATGGACTTTGGACAGTGTGATTGAGAGTCCAAAGTTCTCTGTGTCTCTGTCTTTTCAGAGTTCTCCTCTCCATCTTACTGCTTTAGAAGCAACATTTATTAAAACAAAAAGCCGGTACTCTGTCGACAAAAAGAATTTGCTTACAATTTACGCCTTTTTCAATAACATGAGTGGCAGAAAAGGTGTCGCTCTTGTTGCTGCTATTTCCCAATACGTGGTTTTGTGTTCTCTTTTCCTATTAATTCACCGTAAACGCTTTCTCACTTCACTCCATATGATTCCTGTGGCCAGTGTATGGCAAAAAAGTTTAATGGAATGAAGCCGTTACTCAACGCAATATTCAGAGTTCTCTGAAATGATTTTAGAAATGGCTGGCATGTTCATGTTGCACCGTTCAGAGTACTGTTTTTATCAAAATGCAATCATGTGGTGAGAAACATATAATGATTAGAAGTCGGAAATTTTAGCTCCCAAAGATTTCATGGTGTAAAATGGCAGAAAAAAGGTTGCTAGAGGGGCTTAACAATCATCAACCTGGAGCAGACTAGGGTAAATGAGTAAAATGTTTGTGTCATTTATCAAAGCCATTTTGTGGTAGAAATCTTAAACTTTTCTATGGACTCCTAAAGGAAGTCTTGGCCACCAGGTATTCCCCATCTATGATGCAGTCCAAAGCTCTTCTCTTGCAACAGAAGAAGTAGAGAGAACAATTGAAAATTGTTGAAGAACTATTGGAGAACAGGTGAAAAGCTTTACCAGTATCAGGTAGAAGTGACTGCACTGAAGGGTGGGGCAAGCTTTGTTTGCTAAGTAAAGCGCATTGGTCCTGCAAGAGAACAATTGAAAATTGTTGAAGAACTATTGGAGAACAGTTGAAAAGCTTTACCAGTATCAGGTAGAAGTGACTGTACTAAAAGGTGGGGCAAACTTTGTTTGCTAAGTAAAGCGCATTGGTCCTGCAAGAGAACAATTGAAAATTGTTGAAGAACTATTGGAGAACAGGTGAAAAGCTTTACCAGTATCAGGTAGAAGTGACTGGTTGACATTGACTTTTACTTGTAATTGAATATACTAACATTTTGAGCATGGAAGATCCTTTCATAAGAAGTGAATCCTTGAATTGTGAACCCCAAAGTCAACAAAATGTAAAAGGATTTAAAGCAAGAATAAATTGTAGCAAAGGTAACATTCTTAAATTTATTGCTCTTGAGCATTTCATTCACCACGTGTTCTTATCATTCTAACTGCAAGGCTTGTTCTGTTATCACAAATTGCAAACCAATGCTGTAAAATAAAGTAAGTTATTTCCTAAACTAATACTTCAAAATTTGTGAACAGAATATGTCACTTATCACATTATGGAATGTATACAAAAGTACCTTGAATTAGTTGGGAAAGGATAAAGGGAAAAAGGAAAGGATTTCAGCACCCTACTTCCTAATACAGTGGCTCAGGACATGCGACTTTCTACCACATCGCATCCTTTACACGTTTTAGTAGGGTACGAGCTTAGCTTTATATCACCTACAGATGTAATCACCATGTGTAACTAAAGGCCTTGAGAAAACTGTTACTTTCCTTTAAAAGGTGATGCATAAGTACTCAGTGTGATTGTATGGAAGAAAATGCAACTATGACATCAGTGTTTTCATTGGGGCCCAAAACATCCCTGCTTGCTTTTGAGAGAGAGCACTTGAAAAAGTTTTCTTTATTCAAATCCACGAGATCTAAACATGCAGGTTCAGAATTTAGCAGAGGTGATGAGAAATGTCAAAAGATTTTATCAGGTAGGTCTTGATCTGACCAGCTTATAATATCTAAATTAAACATTCCCTATAGCTTTATTTGCTTTGATGATAACTTACCAATTAATAAAATGGAAAGCAAGTATTCTTATTCATGCCTACTACTACTATTACTGCTACTACTATTACTGCTGCTGCTACTACTGCTACTACTATTACTGCTGCTGCTGCTACTACTACTACTACTACTACTGCTACTACTACTACTACTACTACTACTACTACTACTACTACTACTACTACTTTGGACCATTGCCTTGGTATAATTGGTGGTCGACCAAAACACTCATTATACTTCGTGGGATTTCAAGGTTAGCCATGCTGCTTTCGGATATTTCTATTGTCACTAATTTTTTTTGTACTCCCTAAATTCTTCTATTCTCAGTATGAAGGGATTACCTTCCCGTGGAATTTATGATACAAATATAATGCTAATACCTTATATATATCTTATGCTTTTTTGGTGGAAATGGCCTGTGGTAAGGTGTGCGGCATCCCGAAAGGACGTCAATTGTGTTAGTTTGAGTGAAATATAAAAGAGATTGGTTTAATTTGTTTGGTTTTCTACAGAAGAAATGTATTTAAAGCTAACCCCTAGTTTAATGTAACCCCTGCCTTTTATCTAAATCTGAAAATTATGCTAACCCTACATTTCATTGCACCTGGACCTACAATTAGACAGAAAAGAATGCTTCAATATAGATAGAAAGCACAAGAAAAAAAGACAAAAATGTATTTTAATATTTGACCGTCAACAAATATCTTCCAATATACAATCGAATATTATCTGTCCTTCCAGAAAATCACAAAACAAGTTTCCTCTGTAAATTACCAGACTGGAGGTGGGTTCAGCCCAGGAACATTACTGTAGGAGGAAATGGGGATGTCCCTTTCTAAGTTGTGCAATTGTACTTTGCCAATTCGAGGTTGGTCCAGTCGTAAACTTTGTCGCGCCATCTTCACGCCAGTAATTTTGGTAATATTGCCGTAACACAGTTTAAACGGAAATGTTTAAATTCATTCACTTGTGCGAAGTACTTTATAAAAAGGTAATTGTAGTCTTTGATCAGATCACTTAGAAAGAAAATATGACCCTGAAAATAGACATCGGAAGTAACAGTTTTGCTCGTTATTAAACCACACTTGCATTTTTCGAAAGCTTATTTGACCTATTATTAGCTAAATGCTTAAGTTAGAGTATTTCAAGTTTCTGATGTTAAGGAAACGGCAGGAAAAATATTTGCCGGGGAAGGGGACTCTAATCCGACATATCAGCCGAAATTCATACAGTGGCGTTACGCTGCTTGGTAACTTACGCTGGACAAAATGCCTTTTCGCCAGCCGAAGGGCTTGAGAAAACAAGCATTTATGGCAAGTATACAGCAAAAGGAGTTGCTTTCCCGAAAAATTTTCAAGGAAGATTCCGAAAATTTCGCTCTAATCAGAAGTATCAGCCAAAATTCAAACAGTGGCGTTACGCTGCTTGGTAATTTTTGTTGCAAAAAAATGCCTTTTTGCCAGCCGAAGGGCTTGAGAAAACAAGCCTTTTTGGAAAGTATACGGCAAAAAGAGTTCCTTTCCCGAAAATTTTCAATTAGCAGTTTATTGAGGAGTTCATGCTTTCCTGTGATCTTTTCACGTAAAAAGACGACCTCCTATAATCATGCTAGTAAAAGACAAAGTCGTGATCATTTTGTTGAAGCAAATTTTCGTTGCCTACGGAGTATTTTGCAAGTTGTAGTTTGAATGAGCAGAATGGACTATAAGACCGACATTCAATAGTAGAACTCTTTGAAGTGCTCTTCTCAACTACTTCAAGTAGAAAAAGAATTAAAATTGATAAAAACCACAAAAATAGAGTAATCTGCCCCTCTTCTCTAACTGTGACTATAAATCCCTTCAGGATGTAGGAAAATAACATATCATCCTCGCAGAAAAAAACAGAACCAGAATTCTTATTTCGATTTTTAATTCAACTGGAGGAATTCAAATTGAGTCACGTATTTCAGCTTGTTGACCAAAGTGACATAAGCTTTGTTGCTCTTTTAATCAAGTTTGATATTTATGTTTCCTGCTTATATACACTTTTCGGATTTCAACAAGAAATAAAATTAAATGACATACGACTTTGTCGTTGAATACAATGCTAAAAATTGTATACTTTTTTTTCGCAAGACACAAGATTTGCAAGAGCGACCTCAAAAATTTGAGTTAAACCAGCCAACTTTCGCATCCTAAACTAAAAATGCAAAATTGTTTCATTGTTCACCCAAAGAGAATTTCCTCAACACGATGTACCGGTTCGAAATCACGTGACACTGCCAAAACGAGAACAATAACATAAGTGATAAATTGCAGCAACATTCCCTACCAGTCCCCTTCTAGTTACTATGATTTTACTGAGCTGTTCAGAACCAAGTTGGGAATCACCCAACCACTAGGACTCCCCGTTTGTATTACTGACGTCATTGATAATACCATGCAATTTGACGTCATTTCCCTAATGTATTAAAATCTGTTACATACCAAAGACTCACCAGATAATTATTTATCTTCTCGCGTGATGGTCGCGCGAATCCAGATTTTCATTTCGAGATGAAATTTGACTTACTTCTCCGCCTCATCCCATTTGTAGGGGCGTCGCCTTTGGATGTTCCAGCTACGCTTTGTTTATTATTTCGCGTATTTGGTTGTTTTATTGTTTATTTAAAGTAGTTTTAATATTACGGCATACACTCCAACAGCTGAGCCGTTGAGCCGTTGACCATTTGACTCGATCGTGGAAAAATGCTGTCCGATCTATCAATCTGTCCAAAGCCCATTGAAAGTATGAGAGAGGATTTGAAGTAATAAGACTGACAAACCTTTAAGGTCTTATCATTTTAAATCCTCTCTACTCAAAAGTACTTAATAAATCCTTTCTATATTGGTTCACAGGAAGCCGGAGAGAAAGGCGCCGTCGCCCGAGATCAGGACCACGTTGCGGTCCGGATGGGCCTTCTTGGCCGCGAGCGCGAAGGAGACGCCGACCCCGAGCAGGCTGTAGTTTCCCGGATGCAGGATGCCGCCGAGCTTGCGGCCCTGCCAGCCGGCAAGATTGACCGCGATCTCCGACCAGAAGTGCGTGTTGCCGCCGTCGAACACCAGCCAGTCCCCGTCGCCCATCTCGGCCTGGACGTCGAGGGAGAGCTGAAGTGGATGCATCTTGCCGCCCCGGGCGCTGTCGGCCTCGGTCTCGACGGCCAGGTCGGCCAAGGTCGCCTCGACCCACTCTCCGTTATTTCAGAACTACATCTTCAAGAGCAATGCGTGAAAACAATACTAATCGGCAATCGAAGTATCTGCGACTAAATGCATTCTGTGGCAGCAGACCGTGGAGCCCCCACTGCCTATCAGGGGGTAGTATGAAACACTGAAGGTAAACATATTCTTGGCAAGGCAAATAATACTTCTCGTTTATGCCATCAAAAAATTAGTCATTAGCAGAAGGCAAATGAGGTAAAAGTGAGGTCAGGAATCACACATTTGTGGGGTCTACACGACGATTGGGGCTGGTGTTAGGGGGTACGTTTTTACTGTTTGGGGGAAAATGGAGTGTGGTGGGATTTTTTACATGGAGGCGAAAACATGGCAAGATTGACTTGAAAATTTCTCACCTTAATTATTGGGCATTGATGGTCCAATGGTTAAGATGTTGGTTTTGAAACCAATGGGTAGTGGGTTCGAATTCCCTCAGCTCCATTAGTGAAGAAAGAAAGCAAGCTATTGTGGTAATGCTCCACTCTGTGATATATATATATATATATATATATATATATAACAAATGCTATGTGTCTGCTGAGTACTTATATATCTCTGGCACTGATGAAGGCTAAAAGCCGAAACACAATCAATAATAATAATAATTAATGAATTTCCTTACCCACTGAGTGGAGGCGAAAACATGGCAAGAAATTTCCTAGTTGATGACAATATATTTTCAGTCAATTTTTATGTTTTGTTTTTTATTTAAAATCAAATTACAGCGAGTATTTACTTAACTTTATATCACTATGACCAAAATGGTATATAATACACAAACGAATTTAATAAAAAGAGTTAAGATGAGGATTTCAAAATCTTCATATTAAGGCCAGCTTCTTAATAAGGGCATTTCAATCCAGTCGGACGGCTGGACGCAATTCACAGAGTTGTTGCCAGTATAAAAGTGGTAGTATCCACAAATCCAGTTGTTGCGACGATGAGCATTCAATCTAGACTAGCCCTTCTCACAATACATGAAAATATACTAATGGGTCATTTGAGACAACCATGGTCTCTAGGGACGCCTAAGCATTGCTGTGTATTAATTTCAGCTCATTCTCAACACTTTTAATTCCCAAGGCACTTTTTGCAAAGTGGCACAAGAGACTCAATTTCTTCAATGTTCTCTAATGGGTCATTTGAGACCGCCATGGTCTCTAGGTACGCCTAAACATTGCTGTGTATTAACTTCAGCTCATTCGGAGCACTTTTAATTCCCAAGACATTTTTTGCAAAGTGGCACAGGAGACCCAATTTCTTCAATGTTCTCTAATGGGTCATTTGGGACCACCATGGTCCCTAGGGACGCCTAAGCATTGCTGACAAAAGATAATCTTTGTGTTATCTGTGTTGGGAGAACAAAGTAGCGGGAAATCAACATTGTTAAACACAATGTTTGGTATCAGTCTCACAGCCAGTATAGGTCAATGTACTAGAGGTCTTACAATGACTCTAGTAAAGACAGTAAACCGAAAAGAGTATGATTATGTGCTAATCTTAGACACAGAAGGTGTCCGGTCACCAGAACATAAGGGTTCTCCTGGGTGTGCGAAGCGAGATAATAAGTTTGCGATTTTGCCGTCTTTCTATTTTGCCGTCAGATGCTGTCATTCTCGTTATTAAAGGTGAAAACGACAATGCTTTAAAAGACATACTGCCTTTTATTTTTTTTTTTATCTGATGCATATAACGTCATAACACTTCTTCACATACTGTAAGCAACTCCCTTTTGGAAACTGCTAACAAAAGCTGAGCAACATCAAATCAAATCCCTGTATTTCCTATTTGCTAAATTTCTACTTCGCCTGCCTTCATCGTACAGTAATTCACGAATTGCATTATCCAAGAAACTATCTACATGATACACATTTATTTACAGTTAGTATTGAAGAGTTGTTGAGCTTTTGATTGCAAATTTCAGGCTAATTTGTCCAAAAGTAAAATACATTAAGTACATGTTTGTTACATAAATGGCATACGATTTCTACCAAAGTTGTTTTAATGAAAGAATCGCCTGCCCATCAAATTTTATCGAAGAGTGGTAGAAGTAAGGTAAGGACGATGCTGTCCTATTGTATTGCTTTAGCCAAGCAGTTATTAGCCGGTCAAAGTGCACAACGGAAACGATCATCAGATTGCTTATCTTCATTAACAGCTGAGGATGGGCACTGGCCTAAAATTACGAATGAAAGAGGTCAATGTCCTCAGTGCAGGAAAACTGGTAAGCTTTCGTCGCCCCAAACAATCTGTTTAGGATGCAGTAGTAAACTTGAGAAGCGACTACATCTATGTATAGACTGCTTCGAATCGTATCATAATGAGATGTGAACAGAGAATCTTAGTCAATTACAACGACTGACCAGTTACAATTAGCTAATCTCAGATAGCAATGTGAGTTCAAAGAGTAGCTAGAGTTCATTCTTCATAAGACAGCACTTTCCAACCACTTGGAAATATAAGGTGTCATTTCCATAAGCTAAGTTTGCCTTAGTTGCTTTAAATTTTTAGTTGCATACAGCAACTCTAGAACTTGCCAACGTTGGTCACTCGGTATGTCTGTCCCCGCATTTTTGTCACAAATCACATTAACATTCTTCTTGGTTTTCAGGTAGGGCAAAGTTTTACAAATATATCTGTCCCTACAGTAGTCGGTGTTGCTCTTGTACTCTGTTAGAACTTTGAAAATCACTGTAATGCATAGTTGAGTTGAAAACAGAAATGTTGAAATCTGCACAATGTAAGGAAATTATAGTAATAGTAGTGTAATGATAATAAGTTAATGAAGACAATGGTTTTTGTTATGCAAAAGTTTAATCTGAATTACCATCAGGAGACATTTGACTGGTTTTTTGGGGGGTTTTTTGACTGGGATCTTGAAGGAGTAAAATTAAGTTACAAACATATGAAAAGCAAAGGGAAAAATTGAAAGGTTAAATCTTTAAATAAGGTCACAACATTCATAGCCTATATGTATTCCATAGAGTTACTGATAGTAAGGCTTTAGGTATTCCTAAGAAAGGTTTACCCTTTATAACTGTTTTCAATGTGTTCTTAAAGGATTTTTCTTATTCTGCTAAAATTCATGTTAGCCAACGTTTAGTATACAACAGTTACATGTAAACTTGCCGACTACCTACCAACGCTTTTATTGTTAATCCTCGGCTACAATTTACCATTGCTTTTGAATACTAATTTCGAGGGCTGAAACCAACTATTCTTAAAGTAAAAAAAAGTGCTTGTAACAGGACGATCTAAATAACATGCCTAGACAAAATGCACTCGGAAGCCAGAACTAGAGGCCATTGCGTTAACCGGTCAGCAATTGATTTTTCCGTGTCAGAATAGATGTTGTAATAGGATGAGGGCAAGGATGGTCTAAGCTTTACAATGATGAGTAAAGAGCTAAGTTACGTTGAACCAAAAACGAGCAGAAAAAAGTCAAATAAAAGTTAGAATTGGCAAAAAATGAATATTGAGTTCAAATTCAAAACGAGCAGAAATTAACATAAAGAGGAGCAGGGCTGATACCCTCTAAGCCTTCTAAAAGCCAGAGCTGTATTTGTATTGTAGTGAAAACAATTTTTGTACTGAGCCCTGTCTTTTATTTTTCACAATATCAACAACAACGCAACAAAAAATGTATCTCAAGGGCAAGGGTAATCAATGTTTCCGAATGAGAGTGGGTTGTACACATAATTGTTTTGAGTACTCGCATTTGGGTCTTTACAAACCTATGGTAAACCCTGCTTGTTTGGCATGTTCTAATTCTGAAGGAAACATGCCCCATTACACTTGGAACCAATACAATGAAAATGTTTTAAGAGTTTTGTTGGGTTGAACACAGAAAACCGTTTTAATTCGAAGTTGAGAAGAAAATGAGTGGGGGAGGAGGCCTAGTTACCCTCCAATTTTATGATAACTTAAAAAGGCAACTAGAACTTTTAATTTTTACTAACGTTTTCATTAGTAAAACATACGTAACTTGCAAATTAACTTATGTAACGAACTTCTATATTTGGGGGGGGGCAAAATGTATTTTTTCCAGAATCTAGAATGGGTAAGTTTGTGTTTCTTTCAATTTTCTTCCACAAAGTACAAAAAACAGTATTGGGCGACAACCAATATCGATACTGATATATCGATACATCGGAGCAACTATCAATATCGAATATCGTAATGTAAATATCGGTATTTGATAATTGTAAACGGTATTTGATAATTTTTTACTATTTTCTGCTTTTTCTTCTATTTACCGGTGAACGTTCTGCAGAAAAGATCCAACATAGAAAATTGTTTCGTAAATGGCCGAGAAGAAAAACACTTGGCTGTATAAAATTCCTTCTAGGCTTATAGGCTATTCCATTGAAAATATATTTTAGCTCATCTACTAGAAGAGCTAGTGTCGCTAATAATTTTTCGTTAAGAATGGGAGATATGAGCTTCCACGTCGTGTTACCAAATAATCTTTGGTTACGCTCATTTTATTGACTGAGATTTGACAGCTCTCAGGTGACGAACTAGCATCCCTTGGACAATACTCGTGGTTCACTTTTGTATAAGAGCTAGTAATACAGTATTGTCGATAATTGCGTAGTAGTACAGTATTGTCAGTTATACATGTCTAGTAGTATAGTCTTGTCGATAATTGGCGACTTGCACCGTTTTGTAAATAATTTTGTTGAATTCTAAATGCCCATGCCTTTTATCAATGGACGGAGTGGAGGCACCTTTCAGGGGAAAGCTCAAGAAACAATCCCACAGTCAGGACGAGTTAACTGTTTTAACATAGACATACATTTTCTGTGCGAAAAGTGCAGAAACGCATATAACACTTGGGCATACTTGTAATAGTACGATATCCCGAAGAACACTATGGGTGCTATACATGTTCTATTGCTTATGCCAAGTGTCGTAAGAGCAGAATTTACAAACTTTTCAATACACATTATCTAAATAGGTTACTAATGTTATGAATAAAAGATTCATAGTATTCAAAAGCCATGCAACCATGAAATAGATTCTATGCATTCCGAACATTTGCACAAATGATTCTTCTCGAAGAGGGGAGCACTTTTGGAGCTCCTCATGTAAAATCTCATATGAACAACCCCTTCCTCTACAGCTTGTTGAATTTCAATCGATACGTGTGTTTAGATGCTATAATTTTTAGATAGAGAGGCTTTTGTGTACCAAGAAGACCGGTCGGCAAGGCGCTATTGTAAAATTTATATTTTCCCATAAAAGTAAGCAACATTGCTAAGGTATAATGTTGAAGTTCATTTACTTGCATACTTCACAAACAAAGTTAATGCAGTGTAATTTTAGTGATAAATTGTAATTTCACAGAAAAGTGCAGTTTCATCAGAATAATAATTATCTAAAATCTAAGATTACTAAGGTTTGCAAGGCCCAGTCGTAATGTATAAAACAACTGTCTTCAAGTGCTGCAGATGCTTGCTTGCAAAGAAGAATAGTTTTACCTTGATCTCTGCCTCTCTGTTTATGTTTTTCCTAATCTTCCGGGTTTCTTCTTCAACAGTCATCTTTATGTCAATGTGATACTGTTCTCTTGATCGAGTCTAGATCCAAAGGCAGTAGGCTACTTTCCTTGAATTTTTGCATCAAATGAATGTGTGAATCTGTGGTTTGCATGGGAAAGGTGCAGTTACGAGAGCAGAGAGGTTCCAGCCCCGGATAATATTATCATTAATGCGTGTGAACTCATTTAACACCAACAAAGACACAAATAAAATCATACGGAAATATACAAATTTGAATGTACGGATTGAAACCTAATCAGTCTTTCTATCTCTTAATTCACTGAGAATCGCAAGCCTCTATTGCCATGAGTTGCTCCTTTAAGATGACCAAGAAGCGTAAGAAATTTTATTTATTAAATACTTTATTTGTCATATTACTTTATGATAATTCTGATTTACTACTTATTGCTTAATAGACCTCTCACCTCTATTTCTTCAATTTTATTCATTTCTTTTTTTGAATGTTGTAATATATCTAGTCTATAAATGTAATATTTTTTGTTTCGCCATTTCACTCCTTTGGCCAGCCACATTCCTGAGCCCTGAAACCTATTAAGATCTGGACTTTTATGATCTGAGTGAGACTGACTGCCCTTTTTGCTCGTGGAGCTTTGTCTTCAATAATTTTTGTTACTCTTCGTCTTTTTTTACGAATGTCTGCTTAAAGTAACTGTCGACTAAGAGTACGCAAAAATTATGAAAATAAATTGATCATGACAACTTAAAATTATGTGATAACGTCATCACTCCTACCCAGTGCCATGATTTATGTGCGAATTTGAAGTTAAAACAATAATAAGGGTTTTTGCTTCATGAACATTTTTATGAATCATGGTAATTTTTCCAGATTAATCTACTGTGCTCTGATGTAGCAAAGATGTCTAGCTTGCTATTGCTTACCATTAACTGAGCCCTTCCTCATCTCTTGAACCAAGAAGTAGCTGGTGAGAAGTGGCTACTACCAGTCACGAAGGTGGGGGTGCGTGTGGGCAAGGGTGGGCGCCTCTCCCTGAGAAAATTCACCAGCGTATTCCGCCCCCCTTCCTGATTCTGATCGGCATAAATATTTTTCACTTTAGTATATCATAATGCATCGAAAACAAAAAATGACGGACCTATGGGGTAACTATGGGGTGACTCTTGCCCGTATGTCCATGGAAATGTGCGTTGAAAAAAAACAAATGCAGCCTCCCAAAGTTAAGCAGCTGAATTCAACTAACTTTATCCCTCTCTTACATATTTTTAGCTTAACATTCCCATCTGAGTTCAATATTACCTATATTATATTTATAAAAGATCTTGTTGCCTCATTAATACCACACTTTTGTGGTAGCATTTTGCTCATCATACCTAAACACAAGAGAGAGTGAGAGAAAATTATTCTTGCTAGATGACTAATTGAGTTTATATGTGGAGAAAAAACACTGTTAATGATTCACAAAATTGCCACTGTTTGTAATGTTTCAGCTCTTAATGGTAAGATCCAAGTGCATATGCAGATACACTTTTTTGTTTATTTCTATCATGTTATTTACAAGCAGCAATTTACACACCCCTGAGGACTAAATTTTGAGGACTAAATGTTATTAACCTACACTCAAACTTGCTAGGCTAACTGATCCTAAAAAAAATTCAGTCTTGGGCGTCATCAAGGGCAAGAAATAGAAAGAGGGAAATTTATATGGATTTATTTATTCAAGTTTTTTTATCATGTGACTTATATTCGATATTCGAAACATATTTAAGCAAACCGAATCAACTAAAACTCATTACTGCAACTTAATATAGGAATCTATTCAACTTTGACTCTATCTATTTGTAAAAACATTAGTAAAAGGGATGCAATGAAGGGGCTACAAAATGCAGGAAATCACCTTTGGTGCACAAAATGCGGTATAAAAGTTTTACACTTTTAATTTAGCGAAAATACGCTAAGTCGCTAAAATAAGATGGCGCAAAAAAAAGTCCGCCTATCATATCTTGCCCGTCAGATGTTTTGTTGATTCTTCATACTAAAAGGATGATACAAGTACTGCTAATGCCTTACGCCACATTGTTGTTACGGCTGACCAGCTTCTTTCCTCAAGCTATCAATTATAGATTACACAAGCTCACCTTGGGAACGAGGCTCTCTCCCTCTCCAGGTATTCTCCGAGTGCTTTCTGAATCTTCCCTAGCAGGTCTGATTCAGATTGATACTGATACCCCGACCTCGTAAGGAATCGCACCGTTCTGCTTCAGAGTCATCTTAAACATTAAGTTTAAGTTCATGCGAGTAATCCTGTTACTAGCAGACATAAGGTGTGCACTAACCAATATCGTGGAACACTTGTTTTAATAGGCCAGATTAGGATGGATTCAGAAGCGTGAATAACTCCTTCAACACAGTGTGAAAACCCACGTGAAAGTGCTACTGATCAACAGCATGTGTAGTAAATGAGCTACTTTAATGAGTCCCTACCTTTTTGTTGAAATTGGTACGGTCGACGAAGTGCCAGCTTTTGTTTGCGTTGGGGGTCTCTATTAGAAATGCTGTTTATTCCGTTTAGTTTCTCAGAAATTTTTAATTGTACGTTTAAGTTACCTTGATAGAAACTTTTATTTGAAAATACAATAAACATCAAATGAAATCAAACGTATAATAGATGGTAAGTTAAAATCAAATCCAAGAGGTAACTCCTAGATTTATTTCAGATTTTCGCCTTTTCCTCTTCGTCAGACGATGTTTCAAGCTTTTGATAAATGAAAAATTTAACTCTCCTCTCCTTTCCCCTTAACTGATTTCAGGGCTCAGACTGATAAAGACTGGGGGTTTTCCATTTCATCTCTCCAATAAATAATTTTGTTTTCACATGTAATAGCGCCATCTCAAATATATCTTCCAAACATTAGCACTTCAACCTTCTACAACAGGTTCTAAAATTACAACAAGTAGTTACTGTGTATCTTCGTAAAACACGGATCGGACTATTGTCCACTATGTGACACAGTTTGCCTACCTAGCTTCAAGTCCCAGTGGGGCCAGTTGCAATTTTTCTCATAATTATAGTGAAAAACCTGACTTGAAGCATATTTGAGGCATAGGAGAAGGGTAATGATACAGGGGCAGTGCCACATGTGCCCTAGGGGTGGATATCTGATGACATGGGAATGTACAAATATTACCATGGTAGAGGTATTCTGTCTCAGATTTACCTACAACAATCAGTCTGAACATTTCAACGTAGCATAAAATTTCCAACGTCAATTTTTAATCTGTGCAGTGGACGTTTACCGTATCTTAGTCATTTGTCACATCAATTTCAAACATTTAACCTGTTAAAAACTTAGAATTTGGCCCCGTTTCACAGCTCAATGCCTTTTAAGTAGTACTAAGTAAAACAGTAGTATTTCCTATTTTTTGTGCATGGCTGCTTGAGATGGTGACTTTTCTATTCTTGTTAATTGTATACTTCCCTTATCTTACCGGATCGGGGGAGTTACGCGGGCCCATTCCACTATATTTCTGCACGCATCTCGATCCAACGTCACTGCTGGAGATACTCCATCTTTGGAAATGGTGAATCCGAAGAAAGTCAGCTGTGGAACGCGAAATAAACATTTGTCTTTAATGACAGTAAGACCTTTATCATGCAGACACTGTAAGGTAGATTGAAGGTTTGTGTCATGTTCTGCTTGATTTTTTCCAAAAACAATAATATCATCAGAGATGTTGAGTGTGCCAGGACAACCTTGTAAGGCTTGCTGAATAGTGTGTTGATAAATTTCTGGGGCAGAGGATACACCAAAAAGAAGTCGCTTGTAGCGGAACAATCCTTTGTGTGTGACGAAGGTAGTGATGTCACGAGAGGATGGAGTTAATTCAATCTGCTGTTCCGATCTGACATCAGCGAATCGAAAATTATCACTCGCATATTTTGCAATAGTTGATTCATTAACGCCTTTCTCAATACAATATTGCAAAAAGTTAATCACAGGAAAATAAATGAATGATTCCTTACAATTAACTACGCCACTCATTATTGTACTCCACTGCAAAAAATCGGAAAAAATAGATCGCTATTTTCGGAAAATCAGGAAAAATCGGAAAAAATCAGAACGCTATTGCTAATCCTCAAGGGAATTTGAACTAAAATAGCCAGTAAACAATCCGATTATCCATAAATTTCAAAGGATGTTCATGGGGAAACCGTACAAGTTGAAGCACATATATTGTTGTACATCGCGCCAATGGGCATCCAAGGGTGGTGATGGAGACGGTAAACTCCCCATATTGAGGTCTCTTCAGAAAGCTTTAACTCATTTTTAGCTACGAAGTATTTCTCACGAAAAGCATTCTCCTTTTGGTTTTCAGTTTTCTGCCCCCAAAAGTTCTTTTGGTCAGGTTGAACACTCCTTCCGTTAAAAACTTTATGATTTATCCCAATTTGTACTTGTAAAACTAACGCCTTTTATTGCCCCTTTTCTTTGCTACCACAAGACTTAGTTCTTTCGCTGATACCCGAGCGTTTCCCTTCTGCCACCTATGTTCGTAGTTAGTAGAAATGGTTTGATGAGAAGGGCTGTCTCTCATGACGAAGCTGTAGGAAATGGGTACGTCAGATTTTGATACTCTCTTTTCTTTTGATAAAAACAAAATTTCCATCGTCATGTGTACTTTGCCATTTCATACTATTGTCTTTCGCTCACTATATAATTTTTGATTAGCCTTTTGATTGTGTAAAAGAAAATCAGTGAGGATCTTCATACTCTTCCATACTCCTATCTTCAAGTGAAGGCCCTGTAAGAGCAGTATCAATTAATTAGTGATACAGAGTGGCTAAATAAATTTCGCCGTCACAGGGGCCACAGAGTGAGCCCTGTAGCTCTCCCAATGATGCGTTTGAGACTGTTTAAGGTTAATAAAAAACCCCATGTAATCCACTCAGCATTGTTACTCCAAGTATTTTATAATAACTTATACGAATCAAGAGTGTAATATTTGAGTGTAGGGGGTCGTCGTGCATTGTACCCTTATTGCAAAGCTGTCTTTATCCTTAAAGTAACAATGTTTCCAGTTTGGGGTTTTTGGATGACAGTGTCTGACTCATTTTAGACTAATATGTAATTAGAAATTTTGAACTCGTGTGCTGCAGGAGAACGTTTAGAATAGCCTGGCAGGAAAGAAAGAATAATGAATACGTTGCAAAACATCTGGAATCAAAGACGCCTGATGCATTCCGCTACTCAACGCAATATTCAAATTTTGTACCACAAATCTACTTATCAACTGCCTTTGTACAATGACTCAATCAGTAGAGTTACGCCTATCTTTCACAATCGTTCTTTAATTATTGCCAGTTTAGCATCTGGACAAAAGTGAACATTCATTGGTTATAATTAACAGTAGTCCAATTAAAACCTTGGTGTTTCTATTCATAAATGAAAACTCTTCTTAAAGATTTCCGTCTACCTTTGGTGATAAATTACAATTGCTGCCCATTAAATCTTATCACACGTAGGAGTTACATAGCTCTGAATTGAAGAGCGATAATTATGACCCCAGAGGAATCTGATCATCAATTGAAGAGGAGGAAGGGGGAGCATTTACTCTACGTCCACTAATTGGATACCGTAGACAGAGGTATACAACATGATATACGTTCTTTGCAGACATGAAAACATACAATAGAGTGCGAAGTCCATGCCAGTTATTCTGCAAATGTAAAATTTAGGATTAGAATTAGAAGAAAAACTAATAAAGGATGTCTGCCAATATGCACAAACACGTTGAATGTGTGGTGTTAAGAAGATACTACTGCCATACAGGTAGGTCTCTACCAGTGAAATACTGAAATAATATGTAGTAAGCTTTTTGCAAGCTAAACATCTAGTTTATGTATATTGACGTAACACGCATCCGTGATTTGTCTTCTGGCACAAAATGCTAAATTCCACATTTTTGTAGATAGGGGCTTGAAACTTCTACAGTAGGGTTCTCTGATACACTGAGTCTGATGGTGTGATTTTCGTTAAGATCGTATGACTTTTATGGGGTATTTCCCCCTATTTTCTAAAATTAGGCAAATCTTCTCAGGCTCGTAACTTTTGACGGGTAAGACTAATCTTGATGAAACTTATATATTTCAAATCAGCATTAAAATGTGATTCTTTTGATGTAACTATTGGCATAAAAATTTCATTTTTTAGAGTTTTGGTTACTATTGAGCCGGGTCGCTCCTTACTACAGAAGAAAGAAAAAAAGAAAGAAAGAAAGAAAGAAAGAAAGAAAGAAAGAAAGAAAGAAAGAAAGAAAGAAAGAAAGAAGGAAAAAAAGAAAGAGAGAAGGAAAGAAAGAAAGAGAAGAATGAAAAAGAGAGAGAGAGAACAGAAAGACAGAAAGAAAGAGCTAGTTAAAGACGAAGCAGCAGAAATGAATGATGTAACGAAAGAAAGGGGAAAAGAGAAGAAGGACTAAGACAGAAATGCTTTAAAAAGAATTTCGTTCCCTTTCTTTGTTTCTTCGTTTATAATCATGACGCCAGGTTCTGATGAGAGTCATACGAAAAAAGCTTTTCAACCTAATACCAAGGACCCACACATTCTTGTTGGTGGTTGCTATAATGGGCAGATAGGTATGTTTGGTATTGTTAACAAACAGTTACTTATTGCATATTTAGTGTAGAATAAGACTACATGTAACACATGGCATGAATTCTGACATGAAATCTCTCTTCTCTTCACTCATCTTTCTAAATTGCGGAAAACCAACCTTTTTCCCCATAGTGAAACTTGTAAATCATAGACTTCTGATAACTTTAAGAGGATAATGAAACGTTGCAGGCGATGATGAAACATGGAGTTGAGAAAGTGCTATGACATATGGCAGTTAATCAGGGATGACTGTCAAGTTACTCTTTTTCACGCGCCGATCTGGGAGAAGACCACCTCGACCGCCTCATCCTGGAGCAGCATCGCTTCCATGAGCCCAATCACTTCCGCGGTAATTTCCAGTGAAGTGCCCGGCGGTAGTTTGGCCTCGATCATAAACTGACCCGTTGCTGACTTGGGCATGAACTCGCTTTTTAGGCGCTTGCCTGCCAGACCACTGATAAACACAAGTAAGATCGCAAAGGTGAGCGCGACCAGTTTGCGGTCCAGGCTCCATTTCAGAACGGCGTGGTAGATGTGCTCAAAACCATTGTAGACCTTGTCGAATATGGGAATGAAAAAGTAATCCAAAGTGTATTGAACGGCGGTTGCATAAGCTGAAAACATTTAAACCTTATGGCTTGAATGAACGGGAGGTAACGACCATTTAAAATATTTGGTAGCTTCTGCAGACTTCCGACTACTTTATCAGGGGAGTGGATTCTCAAGACGGCTGTTTAAAAAGGGTTTTGCAGGTGCGCGACCGCCTTAGACCCTTGCGGCGTCGGCTCCCCATTTTCTGGGGTTGAACCTTGATGGCGCTATCACCCTCCCTACTCTGGCGGGGTTTCTCAAGATGGCACTCAGGTTTTCTTTAATTTGGCCTGACACAACCCTGTTCGAAGTGGGATTCTCAAGACGAGGCCTGCGTAAGTTGTTTACTACCTTGTTTTGGCAACGAAGTTTTGTTTTGTAACTTGATATGAACTTATAATTCGTATGTTAACCGAACATGTGTAATTATACTACCTGCCATGCTAAAAGTATTGTATCGTTGCTGTATTGTAGGGCAACCCTCTTCCACCAGGAAGCAACATAGGATATTTGGATGCCCCCGAGCTCTCTCATATGACGTTTTATATTTGGCATACAGCTTACAATTTCAATGGCCTGTTAAGAGGCATACAGATAGCCCTCATGTATTCAATGCAAAATATTCGTATCGCTGAAAATTATTTACAATTAAATATCTTTTATCTGGAAAGAGCGGCCACCGAACTTCGTTACCGATCCCTCTTAGTGGTCATATGGCTTCATGTTAGCTCCTCAACCTCACACTGAATTAAAATAAACAATAAAAGGTTAATTCTCCTCGCCAAAATAACGCGCTCTTTGAAAGCGTATTTGCCCCAAGGGCGGGGTCAGTTCTCTAAAGTTCGGAGACATTGAACTAAACAGTCTTAGTAACCAGTTTAGTTTTGGCCTTCTCTATTTGAAACTACTTTTCAAAGTAATGGAAGAAATCGAATGTCAGTCTGGAAACGTAAGAAGTTTTGTTATTTCCGATAGCAATTGTCTGCTTTTGATGCGTAAGGAAGTCATGACAACTTGGCCAGTTACGCGGTAGGACCAGAGTTCATCGACTCCAATAGGAATACAGCTTTTAGTGTGATCATTAGCCATGTTTGCATTAACGTCCGTTACACTGACCCTGTTTGCATGTAGCCGATAACTAGGTTTGTCTCTGCGTTCCTTTTGGGTATCTCCCCGCATTTGTACTTAATCAAACCAGTGAAGTTATTTCAAATCGTATATTAATGTATGTCGAAGTATTTTGAGCTTCGTACATTTTTACACGTCTACTACTACACCCTACCACATCTTCTCGGCCATAGTCAATTTTTCTCAAACGCAGTCTAGTCCTGACATCTTCTCTTTTCATATCTGTGTTTTGGAAGATATGGTGCTAGTTGAAAACAGGAAACTTTGCGTAAATATCAAGTGAATCCGAAGGATTGGGGAAGTTAATTGGGGAGATGGTAATGTCGTTATCATGAATGACGACGGTAAGTTGTATTCCGTACGTTTGTTATGTAGTACTTCGATTGTATAACATTGAATTTCCAAGCACATGTGCACAACAAGCTATTTCTGCACATTGTTGTTCTGTCCCGATTCGAATGTCGCCACATTTTACATTACTCTGTGGAAAGGAACCTGCCTCCATTTTGTTAAAGACAGATAGTGACCATCCAAAAGCACATTTCTGGATCACTTGGGCTGCGAGTTTCTGTTTAGTACAAAGATTGTTATCAATTAAGCCAAGCTATTGTTAATGACCTCACATGTAAGGGTTACCTAAAACATTTAACTAAGGCTTAATGCCACTGCTGAATCTTAGAACCTGTACAAACGCAACTTGGGGAAAACCATATCTAAGATTCTTAAACGTTGGTCTAAACAATGCAAAACCCCAAGATCAACCAAAGAGAATTGTCTCTCCCGTCATTTAACATTAGTACGGAGAAGTTAAAAGCCTTCCAATTCCAAAGGGTGCGTTCATTGGACCGATGGTGACCGCAACTCTATTAGTTGAAATTTGCCACAGCGACACAATGTTCAGACATTGTTCTGAACATGCAACATATAATGGTCCATGGGAAAACAATCCGTATTCAGATCTATACCTCATGATTCTAATGATTGCCCATGAGCTTTGTTGATGGTGATTGCTAATCGACCATTCCCTGTGTTGCCGTCGTCATTTATATATCCCCCTCTGCCCCCCGGCGTCCCCAATGTAGTTGTGTCCCTGTGTCCCGGTCGTCATTTATATTCCCTGTGTGCCGGTCGTCATTTGTGTCCCGGTGTCCCAGTCTGTGATTTCTTTTGGAGTGTCCCGGGCGTCATTTATATTCCTTGTGTCCCGGTGTCCCGGTCGTCATTTGTGTCCCGGTGTCCCGGTCTGTTAAACTTAAATTAAGGGATGTTGTAAAGTATAGTGACAATCTCAAACTTTAGTTCACTGTGAATTCTAAATATTTTTGTATGTAAAATATTAAGTTATATGGTTTTAACACATTTTGATTTGTAAAAACTTTTTGATTATTCCATACGTTGTAGTAACTTGAATTTCTTATTCTTTTTACTCTAAGAAGTAATTTTTAATATATGTTCTGTTAAAGAAGGAAACACGTTTCTGTTATTTAAATATGCGTCTTTCAATCAGGAAGGTCTAGTTTTGGTTCAAAGTAATGGGCCCTCTCCAAAAACTAGCTTTTAACAGGCTTTTTCTGGAATTACAAGCAAGTCATCTCGTGTTTTTAGGCATACGAGTGTTTGTTCGGACTGTGGATAAATTATAGGATTGTGCGATAGAACTACAACTTGACATGAGCACACGGAAGCAAAGGTCTTATTGTGTTTTTGTCAATGAATTTGGCACGTGGTCTCTGATACATTGTTTATTCAGTTGTACATTTTTTCGCAAGTGATCTGTCCCTCTTTGTTCATTGACCCAGCCTAGAAACTGGCTTCGATCAAGGGCTATCAGTGCACTTTACCTCATTCCTTTCAAATTTCGCCTCCCTATAATTTTCGCTCCCTTTAATTTTCGTCCCTTTAATTTTCGTCCCTTTAATTTATTCGAAGTTTCTTAAAGACCATAACGTATTTGCGCTTTGCTGAAAACAAAATAAATTTAAAAATCTTTTGTAGCGTTGATTAATGTGAAATTGCACAGACTTTCAGGTATGAATATCAGCAGGCCTATACATAAAGCTTTTAATTGTTTATTACTACTTTTCAGAAATCTAAGCAGTTGTGGTATTTTTCTTTTAATTTTTGTTCGTTGATGTTATGACAAAGAAAACATACCTTCTTCGAAACAAATTGTTTTTAGAGCACAAAATACTTTCTGGTCTTTAAAAGGCCCTTAGCTCTATTCCAGTTTGTAGTGAGGTTTTTGCTCATTTTTAGCTTTTTTGCCCTATCCCCCTTCGATTCAACCGTCTGCAGAACCGTCGATTCATGTCCTAATAATTTTCGGGCAAAGGAGCATTTTTTCGGGAACATAATCCACAGCCCCTCCAATATTTTTCCTCCGTTACGCCTATGCTTGGAAGTACTCGCTCAATTCAATCATACAAGATAACGGAACTCTTATTGATAATTGCTATCTGCTACAGCAGGAACTAAACACATTTTTGCATTTTTGCCCTTGTATTTAGAAACATGAACGGTGGGTAGAGTGTGTTCATTCCTAGTCATCACTGAGCGCCATAGTCCATACGTCTCATCTAACTGCTTAATGAATTATACATAGTTGCTAAGAATAGATAGAGAAGTAAAATAGAATTACATACTTGCTAAGAATAGATGGAGAAATAAAATAGAGATACATACTTGCTAAGAATACATAGAGAAAAAAAATAGAATTACACAGTTGCTAAGAGTAGATAGAGAAATAAAATAGAATTACATAGTTGCTAAGAATAGATATCAAAATAAAATAGAATTACATAGTTGCTAAGAATAGATAGAGAGATAAAATAGAATTACATAGTTGCTAAGAATACATAGAGAAATAAAATAGAATTACATACTTGCTAAGAATAGATAGAGAAATGAAATAGAATTACATAGTTGCTAAGAAAGGCGAGAAGAGGAAGCACATGTTTAAGTTTTGACTAGAATTGAGTTTGAGCACAGATGGTATTTCTACGCACATTAGAATTTTAAAATACCGCAACACAAGCCTTAAAAATTATCATGGCTGTGAACATCTTCAGAACAGTGAGGCTTAAGCTAGACTAATACTAATCTCTGTCTAGAGCTTGTAGTGAAGTGAACACAGCAGTAAGTAGATGCAAAAATGATTTTTTGTCCCTTAATGACTTTCTACGACTTTACTTGTTCAGATTTTGGCCTGGATACTGTTTTACGGAATACGAATATTAGAAACATAAAGGCTCTACAGCGTTTTGCATGGACAAATTTCCCCAATTTCCAATAAAAAAAAATCTTCTTTTAAATCCCTTGGAAAGAGCTGCTTTGCATGCCAATAAGTCCTGGTTGGTAGTGAAAACGACCATGTGGAGTCTTTCCCTGGCTTCCCCCCTTAGATTAGTGTTATAGTATGTAGAGTATTTGCTAGGGCACTTGAATCAATAAGTAACGAAGTGACTATAGCTTGAAAGAGTAATTCACGTACGTACAACAAATAGTTGTTAGGCTCCATTTAAGCTTTGACACTACTTGATGCAAGTTTTATATCTAAAGATTATACTGGGAACTAGAGACATCGGTCGCTCAATGACCCACATTCTGAAGACTTCTAGACTTAATGAGTGCTTTGGTCTCTGGGATGCATTCAGTCCCATCTAATGTAGCTGAATGGGAGTACCCTCTGAATGGGATATCTTAGTTACTAAAAACATCGAAAGTCGAACTTTGTGAGTAACGTTTAGTGTAATGCCATTCGTTTTATTTTTTGATAGCTTGATGACCTCGGACATAAAGCGGATGCCTATATGGCGAAAGCTGTCATCTATAGAAATACAGACAACCATATGGAAGAGAAGGTATTAAAATAGGGTTAACCAATGGAAATCATGTCTGTTGGACTCTATTACAGTCTTTTACCAACCATTGTCATTACGACGGATGTACCTTGTTTATTCTTTCGCTTGACTTGGTCTTCATATGTTGAGTTATTTTAACATCAAACATATATGGCTTGCAGAAGTCTGTTCTTGTGATGACTCGGTCAAATACACGACGAAGATATTTTCTTGCCTGATCTTAACTTTTCAATGTATGGTAGACAACCTTGGGGAGGAAGACAAATATAAAGTAATTAGAAGTGAGCTGGGTCGGGTAAAGTCATAGATAGCTATTAGTGCGAAACAGAAGCATATATACGAAGTTCTACGATTGTAAGGAGCTTTAAAGATGTCAAACGTATCTATCAGAGTAATAATCACTAAGGCTCTTTCGTTCTTTTTATTGTTGCAGTACTTCCTTGTATCTCTTTGATAGAAACAAAAACAACTTGGAAGAAAAATGGTAAGGCTAGAGCACTCTGACCTAATCTTTATAGCTTAGTGTTGCGTCTCACGTGGCAGCATTTTGTGGTGCAAAGAAAAAAGAAGTTTCTTATTGGCACTTAAATCTATATACGAGATTTCTGTCTACGACATAAAGTTCTAACATATAATACAACTACGAATACACATGCTTTCAACTCCAAGAAAATCTATTGTTTTACGTCTGACTTTAATACGACTATAGCTCAGCAGGAAGTGGCCTGGTAACGAGCTGTGACCATGAGCGAACACTGCAGGGGACTGCAACTTAAGTGAAGTCTTTATGTTCTTTATCCACAGGAAAGAAAGTGTCTGCATTAAGTATAATCCATAAAAATAAGCTTTAAAAAATTTATTGCAACCAACAATGCTGCATTAAGTATAACCCTTAAAAGTAAGCTTTAAAATATTTCTTGCAACCAACAATGCTGCAACACGGAACGCGGAGCTGTTGCAGTATTAGGAGCTTGCAATGCCTAGGGCTTCAAGGTGGCATAGTCACAAGGACTGTTGGGGGAGAGTTGAGATTTGGCAATTCAGTACATGTCTTAATTGCAGACCAGAGAAGTTATTACCAGTTGTGGCTTACCTGGGGCATGTCGTTTATGTACAACAGGAAAAGGATAGGGCCTAGTATATATCCTTGAGGGACACCATGGGACTGTTTACCACAAGAGAAGAGCTCTTTTCCCACATTTACAACCAAATTTCTGTTATTTAGATATGACTTGAGCCAAAGTATAGCAGATCTGTTAAATCCCATGTAGTTCAACTTCTCAAAGAGGATATTATAGTCAATTATATCAAATGCCTTTTGCAAGTCAACAAGTATAATTCCTGTATGCATGCAATTTTCAAAACCTTGAAATATCATATCATGTAGATATGACAGGCATGTATCTGTTGAATGGTGGGAACGGAAACCCGCAACAGATCCCAAAACAGACTCGGCAATAGGACAGCATTTGATTGAAAACCCATCATGTGCTGACGACTATCAAGAGCATTCGTTTAGGGTATTAGCAGGAGCCAGATCTCCTTTTCATCTTGCCGCTTTGGAGGCAGCATTTATCAAAACAAGGAAGCCGGTACTCTGTTGACAGAAAGAATTTGTTTACAATTTACGCCTTTTTCAATAACAGGAGTGACAGAAAAGGTGTCGCTCTCGTGACCGTTATTTTCTAGGATCTTCTCGTTTCCTATAAATTCATCGCAATAGCTTTCTAATTTCACTCCATACGATTGCTGTGATCAGTGTATGGCAGTTACACAGAAAAGCACATCGGTCAGACGGCAGAGATGAGAGCTGCGTTGGAAGGGGTTGTTAGAAAATAGAGCCTCTCTAGAATTACGTATTTGGTCATACGTCGAACTCAAAACGAGGCCCGCGTTGTTAGTATATAATTAGCATTAATGGCTTGATCAGTAGTAAAGCAAGGGTGTTAGGAGCAGGAGTTCCATAGTCATATCGAAATAATGTTATTCAAAGGAGTTCATGTAAATGTATAGTCTTAATGTGTCGTCATAAATTCTTGAGTTCAATTAAATACTCTTATTGTCGAACCAAACTCTCGAACAGGGGTAGTTCATACACTATAGGTTTTAACAAAAACTAGAAAGAAATTAACACTCTATATGCAAAGCCGGAGAAAAATGAGCGTGCGCTCTGTAAGGCACCATAACGCGTCAAAATCCCAACTTTGGGTCTGAATGGCATTGCCTAAGTGAGATTAGACATCCTAACAGTTTAGAGACCGATTTATCATGATGTATAGGGATTTTGTAATCCGTGATACGCATATACCTGAAAATATATTTTTGTAGAATTATGTAATACGCCGGGATAAAACGTTACTATGTATGACGCCCTCTTTGGTTGGTCGCGCAATTTTAAGTTTAAGGTTTCGAACTTCATTAGCGCGATTCTCTAATTGCTGCTATGCCTTATTAGCGTATTTTGAACGCTTTGTGCACCATGGAATGTACGCATCTAGTGTCTGGAAACTATGTCAAATCTGCCTTATTAGCCTATTTTGAACGCTTTGAGCACCATGGAATGTACGCATCTAGTTTATTCAAACTATATCAAATGTGCCTTATTAGCGTACTTTGAACGCTTTTTGCACCATGGGTTGTACGCATCGAGTTTATGCAAACTATGTCAAATATGCCTTATTTGCCTATTCTGAACACTTTGAGTACCATGGAATGTACGCATCTAGTGTATGCAAACTATGTCAAATATGCCTTATTAGCCTATTTTGAACGCTTTGTGTTCTTCCAGCAGTAAATGCCACGGTGGACAGATGGTCTTCAGAACCTCTTCCATAATGACTGGTCTTATTCTTTCTTCATCAAAGTTACCCCCATTTCTGACACCAAGTCTTCGTTGCAACGATTCTTTGGTCTCCCTTTCCTTCTTATCATACAAGTTAGTGTCCCTTCCTTTACACATTTGTTCCATCTAAAGTCTTGCATTTTGGCCATATACCCCTACCCAGTTCCCATTTAATTTTTATGGGTTTTTTTAACAATATCTAACACCTGTTCTCTGCTACTTCCACGTTGTACCACTTGGTACTATGTTCTACCCCGTTGTACCCCGTTGTACCACACTCTTCGTGTCTCTTTCATTTCAGTAAAACATTTGAATTTTGGCACGACACATGTTCACGAATATCTATCGTTGAATACTATATCATTCTGCTGCTAAGACAGAGTTAAAATTCACTCCCTTCAGAAGATGAAGCCTCGGCACTATCCTTAAAATAACATTATTATGGACACTGTCTTGGATTGGTCTTGGATATTTAATCACTCTAACCAAGGGAGGCATAAAGTAGAATGATTTTTAAAGTGGAGAACACTATTCCTCTTGACTTTCTTTTACACTGAAAACTCTTTTGACGAGTGTGATTGTTTTGAAATTAAAGTAAGACAGGGAAATAGCAAGCCGACTTGCAAGATTGAGCAAAGTTGTCAAAATAATACGATGCTCTCGTCTCTAAAAAATTCCCGATACCTATCATATACGTCTTTTACCATCAGTTGTAAGGTCATCGAGTTTGCAATCAATGAAGCGACAGTGAAACATATTAATTCCAGCCAGTTATTCTCTAATCTTCAATATGCCTTTCCATCTGGCCGTTTTAACTTGAGCACTTCTTATCTTTGAGGGATTTGACAAAGTCTGGCATGATGGTCTCTTTACAAAATTGCAGACCTATGGTTTTGAAACCCCTCATGTAGATATCACTATCTTTTTGACGACAAAGTAAGGACATTTAGGGAATGGTCTGTGTCACAGTCAGCACTGTGAAAGGTTCTGGTGAGCTTCACTGCGTTCAGATCCTTCCTGCGGGTCAGGATGAGGTCCAGTTGGTGCCAGTGGCCAGATCTTGGATGCCTCCAGGATACCTTGTGGCGTGGCGTCTGTTGGAAGGAGGTATTGGCAACACATAGGTTCTGGAGGTAGCAAAGCTCTAGAAGGAGCTGACCATTTTCATTTATCTTCCCAGTTCCATGATGATAGGTCGGCCAGGCACAGTGGTTGCTGCCCACTCTTGCATTGAAATCCCCCAATACAAAGAGTGATTCATTCTGTGGGATGCTCACGATGGTAGGGCAAATCATGGTTCTTTCAGTCAGATGAATAACTGCTTAGTATTCTTTTGGCAAAAAGAAAAAATGATTTAAACATAAAGAAATACCAAACTGCCTTTAGGCAGTACGTAAAGAATGTGCGGCGTGTGCTCTGTTGAGTTATGCTTCCAAAGTAATCCTACTTGCAACAACCAAATAACCTAGCCATTTCTGTTATAAAACAACCTCCCAGATAACCAATATCACTAATTTGAACACTTCTATTCGAAACTTCAAAACTATTTAATCTCAAGGCGTTAAAGAGAGTTTGAAACTGGCCGATGCTGCTGAAGGAACGGTTTACCAAGATAGTACAGTAAAAAGTATTATCAACCAACCACAAAGATCGTGTGCCTTCCACAAATTCAAGCTCTGTAGTTTATCAATTTTTATGCGAGTGGGAGGCTGGCTACGTTGACCGCACGACACTGGGGTTGGTTGACCGAATTAAGCAGCATGTACCATCGTATATTCACCAAGCATCTAGTCCTAAAAGGAAACAATCACCTCGGGTTTCAAAGACCAAAACACCACTAAGCAATGTGACTCTGCCATAGGGCAGCACTTGCTTGAGAACTCAGACTGGGCCAAAGTGTACACGGACGATTGCTTCCGTATCATAGGAAAGGCCAGGTCTGCATTTCATTTGGAGTCTAACGGCATGTTTAGTATGCAAGGTATATGTATATGACAGTAAAATAATTGTAAAATGCCTTTTTATGACAACTTTATTGGTAACTAGTATCCTATGTTGGGTAATAGTTTTGTATAAAAAACTGTCCTTTGCTTTGATAGCACGTACCATCAGAACACAGGACCTAATAGGAGTGCTATGTGATAGTATATTTAAACCTTCTACATCAGAATCCTCCAGCTGAAACGCAAGGTAAATATAACTTGTGATCAAATAGCACGAACTCATTTCCTATGTACTTGTGTTTCTTTGCAGATTTCAGCACCACAGGAGCGTCTTTATTCAACTTGGATTGGGTCACGACAGGAAGTACGTTAGAGACCAGGATTGACTAGAGTAAAACAAAGCAGAGAAAAGTAGAATCAAAATGAGCAGTGTAGGGTTGGTCTGGCTAGGGTACAGTAAGGCAGAGCTTGGTAGAGTGGGGTGGAGTACAATAGTGGACACCAGAGGGCATCAGCGTAAAGTACAGACCTGCATTGTGGCCTAGAGCAGGGTTTATTAGAGTGAGTCGAGTACAACAAAGTAGAATAGTAATAGAACCATCACAGTATGCCAGAAAGCAAAAATGTATTCTGAATCAACAATTGTATACCAAAAAGGATGATTGTATTGCAGGATAAACGAAATTATACTGGCGCAGAGAGGCTGGTTTCCAATTGCGTTGAGCTGGATGTCAATGCCTACTGGTGGATGTTTGGGACCTAACGTGGCGACTAGAGAAGTAGAGAGCGTTAACATCGGAAGTCACCTAGCTCAGTTGGTAGAGCGCACGCAACGTGAGTCACGGGGTTCGATCCCCGTCGGTGACATATTTTCTATTTCTCTCGTGTCCGTTTCAAGACTAACATTTTAAATCCTCTCTTCTCGATGATGCTTTAATGTCTCTTTGAATGATATAAACCCTAAGGAGATTGGCCGTACTAGGGAGTAAAGTTGGGATGTGGTTGTGACGGCAAAGTCACAGAGGCGCAAATCCCATTGAAAGTTAGTGTTGAGAAAAGAAGATTTGAAAGAGTAAGTTTGAAAATATGTCACCATCGGGATACAAACCAGGAATCCATATTACTTCAGTAAGTTGTCCTACTTTTTGAGTTTCCTTTTTCAGTAGATATCCTTCCTTTTTAATCAATAATCCTTTCCGTCCTATGCTTAAGCTTTTTTATTAGATGGGGAATGAAGTAAGGATAGTATGATTTTGTCAATTTATTTACCTTAAAAATCTGTAGCAGGATATGTACCTTGAGTTCCAAGCAAATGTTTCAAAAGCTTGAGTTCTAATATATTCTTTACACACATCTCTTTTCAAAGAAGAATGGAAAACAACGTACAATTAACAATCTCTCGTAAGAGTTTGCTGATGTAAAAAGTACGGTAACTTTAGCCTTATATGAGGCTGAGAAACAATTTTTGAAATCCACAGTTTTTGTTGATCAAGCAATACCGAATACTGTCATCGCAAAAATAAATAAAATACGTCATACCGTACCGAATTGTGTGTCGCAAAACGCGTTTTGCTTGCAAAATAGAGCAAACTTGAAGTAAACTTTAGACATAACTTGCATAGGTTACTATTACGTTCCAGCAGTGCCAACCAGACTGTGTTCCAGCAGGGGCGTCAAGTCTTTGAACTGCTGGTTGACGGTGTCAGTCAACTTTGTTAGAGTAACTAACCACTAGTAATTGGTGGGACTGTAATTCTATCTTGAGCGAGGCCTGACGTGAAGAGTCGGCGCCTTTTAAGTGACTGGACGTCTTGTACTTTAGTATTTACTTAAAGCAGGGACGGGGGGAAAGGGGGCAGAGGGGGCCATACCCCCAAAATTTGCCAAATTTCAGTTTTTTTCAGTGACCTCTTCCAGCTTTATCAAATTAA
The DNA here is from genome assembly GCA_010016025.2 of Alatinidae sp. Z8VKAUB7J3. Classification (NCBI taxonomy): domain Eukaryota; kingdom Metazoa; phylum Cnidaria; class Cubozoa; order Carybdeida; family Alatinidae; species Alatinidae sp. Z8VKAUB7J3. Next base: position 23,664,513 of record JAAAKM020721499.1, read on the forward strand.
AATTGATTGCAACAGACTCACATTCACAGAAAGATATGCATATCGACATGAAACAACCCATTCCACATAATAGAAGTAGTTGATGCCTTTGTAGTTCATTACCTCTGTGCAACACCCAAACACATGCGACGGTACCTGTAGAGGTAATATGGAGTATTGATGCCCATTAATTCTTGACTGTCAGCATCTAGCTCAAGTTGGATGTAGGCATCTTGCAGGTCAATAGTAGTGACATGTTGACCACCACGTAACTTTTGCAGAGGGTCATCCAGTTTGGGAATAGGGCGTTAGTCAACAGCAATCTGTTGGTTGAGTGCTTTAAAATCACCACATATGCGAACTTTACCACTTGGTTTGACGACACAAACATTAGGGTAGGCCCACAGGCTATGATCTACTGGGTAGAAAATACCAGCTTGAACAAGATGCTGTAACTCATCTTTTATCCTGATCTCTCCATTTTAAGCGTTTTCCAAGATTGTTTCCCTCTCCAACTCCCCCCAATGTCACCGGATACGGTCGGGATTTAGAATAAGAGCTCTAAGACACGAGGTCCTTTTAAATATCAAATTTCATTAAGATCCGATCACCCATTCTTCAGATAAAAATACATGGTTTTTTTTCAATTTTTCCTTTCCCTTCAGCCCCCCCCCCAGATGGTCTAATCGCGGAAATGACTGAAATCAAGTCAATTTGTGCAGATCCCTGACATGCCTACCAATTTTCATTATCCTAGCACGTCCAGAAGCACTGAACTCTCCCAAGCATTGGAAATGCCCCCTAAAGGAGAGTCTATATTGTGATGAACCTTGACTTGACAGGAGAATCTTGGAGAGCTGATAGAGTATTTAAAGGGGGGAGGGCTATAGCCTCTCCTCATGGCTACTGGTTTTATAAGCTGTATGAATGCATCGAGAGCACTGCGAAAAGGTGCAGAAAAAGTCAACACTTTTTTTCATGAAAATAACACTATCTGTTCAAGAACAAGTGGAAACAGCAACAAACATTTTACAAAAACATTCTGTCATTTTACCACTCACACACATAACTGTTGAAGGGTAATCCTCCATCTATACCATCTTCAGATATTGTTATCACACCTACTATTCTTAATTATTAACCATCCTAATGTCATAAAGCGAGGCTTAAGAGCCAAACTGCTGTTTTTGTACTTGGTTTCTAATTTAAACAGGATCGAAAAGTGTCCTTTTGCTTTAATTTTATAACTGCGAATCAGACGGTTGAGAAATTTCTTCCGTTTTATCATATATCGAAGTTTAAAATGTTTAATTGTAGAATTTATAACAATATAAAATATTTTTTAGACATTTATGCTCTTTTGTTTTATTAAAAGGCTGGACTGCTTTGAAACTCTTACTTGCGCGGTTTGCTAAACCGTAGTGAGACAGATGGTAAACCCGTCGATGTCATAATATCCAACCAATTTCAGTGAGCAGTTACCTCTCCCCAACACCAGTAGACATAAGATTGGTGATCGAAGTTTATGGCCTAGCATTGCATAACTACTTCTTGGCATCTTTGCCATTTCAGGCTTAGGGAAATAGCGATGACCTCTCGAGTAAAATGTGGTACCGAGGTGATTAGGTATTAAATTAGATACAAAAGTATCTAAGAAGAAACTGATGGGCTACATACTTGGGGAATTTCTTAATAAGATAAGACGACGTAATCTCATTCAATACCTTAAGGAATATTAAGCATGCAATCTTATGAACACCACTGATGTTCAGACTACGTAACATCTCGGCGCTCACAAAGCATACTGGCTGGTTCATTTGCAAAACATCGACGTATAATTGTACTACGTTTGTACTACGAAAGCAAAATTTAAACCTTCGTTGACAGTTTCAAAGCATGACAAAAAACAACAACGCTATGTTATCATAGTCATTAAAATCATCGTAATCATACCATTCTGATTCAACTTAACATGAAAAATTGATGGTGTGTGTAAAGGCTTGGTTTAGAAGGGTTACCATAACTGTTATCAAATTAAAATAAAATTATAAAAAGTAAAAAAAATTAAAATAAAAAATCAATCATACTTATCTTCAAAATAGCCCATAAAAGAAAGGTCTTCCAAATACGATCGGTGGCACTAATATACTTGTAAACATCTCTACCCGAACAAAGATTGGACCGCGGTAGAAGTGGCGCAAAAACTTTGTCCATTCATACGGAATTAGCCGCTGACAGAAATTGCACGTTGGTAGAAGTGCCGTCAAAGCGTATTCTATGCAAATATCTATCCACGAACAATAATTGTGCCGCTGTAGAAGTGACGCGAAAGCGTATTCCGTGAATATATAGCTATCCACTCACATAAATCGCACGGCGGTAGACGTCCCGTCAAAATATCTTTCCGCGAGCAAAAACCTTGTCCATCCATGCGGTATTATCCGCTTACAGAAATTTGACCGCGGTAGAAATGACGCGAAAGGAACATCAAAGATATCATAAAGAGAAATATGAAGCGGCAAAATATACAGCAAGACTTTGCAGCTATTGGCAACCGATAGAAACTTGCGGAAAGGAAGGATTAAACCTTAATGGATAGTCATTGTTCTTACCACCGACTGCAGAAGAGAAGAGCGAGTGTTGGACAAACCCCGCAAACTGCTTTGACTTGATTACGTCATTGTTAACACGTTAAGTAGGAGAAAATATTTAGCATGTTCATGCCAACGATACACAGACATAATTGCACTGTCAATAACGTATTTTCTAGTAAAGGTTGTTGTTTGGTTATTGAAAGCTATCTTTAATTATTTCCTGGTTTGTGTACCTCGTAGTGGTATTTTTTCACCTCATTTTCGATCAGTACCAGTTTGAATCCGATCCCAAGCGTTTACACGAAACGTCTTCTGGTACGGATCCAAGCTGGTCCACTTTCATAAGTGGACCCAAACTGGTACGGAAAGCAGATCCAAACGAGTTCGGATCCACCAGGTCCCGTGTAAACGCAAGGCCGATCCGTACCAGTTTGGATCCACCAGGTCCCGTGTAAACGCAAGGCCGATCCGTACCAGTTTGGATCCGTACCCGTGTAAACAGGGTCTTAAAAAGACGCTTTACAGGAAATATTCAATCGGTGTTACGCCCGTAGTATGTATGGATCGCATTGGGAGGATATGGTGTCATAAGTTGAAAATATGTTATTGTTGAATCTGGCTAATAATATACTTCTGACAAGCAAAAGTGTCTCAGCCAAACTCACTGATTTGATGTAAGGGGTCATTCAATAGTTACATAACGGTCATAAGGGTGGGTGGGGTAGCTGATACTGTTACGCATTTCAGCATAAGTGGGTGGGGGGTTAACCTACAAACTATGTAGCGCGCTAGAAAAAAATTGCGTCTCTCTGTATCTCTGAGTGTCAAGTATCTCTGCGTGTCAATTATTATCAATCTAAAACCTAAGATCCTCTGAAAGATTAATTAAATTGCGTACATATAACTTATTAAGCAAGGTGCAGGTAACACATAGGTTAGCATATACTCGCGAAAGCAAGAAGGCCGCCAGAAGATCTTTGGGGGCAATACTTGGGCGTAGCCTTGCTCTTCGGAGTTCTTGCTCTGACAAGAACACTAGAGAAATAGGAAAAATTTCACCACCGGGAATCGAACCTGTGACCCACGCATTCGTGGTGTGCGCTCTACCAGCTGAGCTAGGTGACCTCCTATGTTAACATGCTCTATTTGTCTAGTCGCCACATTAGCTCCCAATCATCTAGCGGTGGACATCGACATCCAGCTCAACACAATTGGAGACCTTGTAGGTTCGTTCTTGTTCAACTGCCACCACTACTACTACTGCCACTACTACTACTACCACTACTACTACTACTGCCACTACTGCCACTACTACTACCACTACTACTACCACTACTACTACCACTGCCACTACTACTACAACTAATACTACGACCACTACTGCTACTGCTGCTGCCTTCTCTGTTGTTACTTCTTTTTGACCACAGCTGTTAGTTGGGGGTTTTTTCACTACCAGTACCATTTCTAATTTATATACTACTTCTGTTATCATCTGCCAGTACTAAAATGTCTATCTCTTTTATTCCAGGTATTAACGATCACGATGAAAACACAAGCTATCTCGTAGACACCATCGGCTACAAATACGCGTAAGAGAATTTCTTACTCCAAAAGGAGTCATTACGTTTGATGATATGGCTTTTTTGAAGAAAATCCATATCAGTATTTGGCCTTAAATCAGTCTTGGTATTTGGCCTTAAATCAGTCTTGGTATTTGGCCTTAAATCAGTCTTGTCCAGTTCAGTCACGAAGACCTTGTGAAAAGCACAACGTCTAGTACTAGACAAATAAGAAATCTTCTTAAAAGAAGATACCAGAAAAACATGGATTAACGAGATATCTGTTTACTATTTTGTGAGAGATCTAATATCACGTAAAGGTGTTAAAACGGAACCATGTTTGCAAGAGCAAGAAATTATAATTGCCGAAATGAAATAGTACCGTGTACTAATGATAAAGAAAATAGAATGTTTCTTTAGTTTATATATAATGCAACTGTATTATAGTTGCCAAACTGAAAAAGTACCGTGTAGTAATAACGAAGAAAATAGAATGTTTGATTACTTTATATATAAAGAAACTGCATTATAGTTGTCAAATTGAAATAGTACCTCGTAGAAATAATAAGGAATATAGAACGTTTTAATATTTTATATATAATGCAACTGCATTATAATTGCCAAACTGAAATAGTACCGCGTAGTGATAAAGAAGAAAATAGAATGTTTGATTACGTTATATATAATGGAACTATAAGTCAAGATATATCCTGCACACCAGAATGGTCAGTGTACTAACTCTAGTGGTTTCCTTTATTCCGGAAAGTTGCTAGGAGGACTTCCAATTGCTAACGTAAAGAGGGTAAAATATGGCTCAAACGCCAAGAATGAAACTTCAATTTTGATGTCCAAATGTTAAATCGATATTCTTTGTCTTTTACCTACGTTTATCGGTGTTGTTTTTACCATAATATCTACAAGAGGGTAGTATTTGTTCCATTTGACTTCAGCCCGCCAATCTCCCACTTCGCTGGGTTATTAACCGGATTTTGATATTAGTGGTGGTGAAAAATGCTGAGCCGTCTCAATAATTAGTAACTAGAATAAACAGGCAGAAAATAAACCAAAGAAGCATACACGAAAGTAAACAATCACAAACACAAGCTTTCGAGAAGAAATGTACGTAGATGAGCAGCAGTGCAGCGAAAAACAACCAAGAAACTGCGATTACCATCAGTGCCGATCAAGTTTGAAAAACAGAGCCAGGGTATCCACATATCATAATCGTTGAGTTCTTTCTCACAAACAATCTTTTCTTCAATCTTGATCAGCATGAACTATCTAATAATTTTTTGTGAATGTTTGTTTCAGGTAAATAAATCTTACCTCCCCCCATGAATGTATCGATTCAAAAGAATCACTGGCATACCGGTAAATTGTTCCATATTGTTGGTCCTAAGTATGAAATGCCTTTCTGACCTTGAATGCTTTTTCGGAAAGGGACTTATTTTTAGAGTTACGTGTAACTCTGGTCTGATTTAACGGGGAAAACACTTCTGCCATATATAAGGGCCCTGTATTTCTAAAGAATTTGAATACGGTTGTTTATAGGTTGTTTAATCACTTATAGACTTGATTATCTTGTGATACTAGTCTCATAATAATCCCAAATCTTCTTAATCTTTTTAAAGTCTTATAATCGTAAATGATCTTTAATAATCTCATTTAATCACTTATAGACTTGATTATCTTGTGATACTAGTCAATCAATTTATGCAGCTCCCTGACACGCCTACCAATTTTCATTGTCCTAGAAGCACCCAACTCACCAAAGCACTAAATCCCACCCCCTAACTCCCCCAAAGAGAGTGGATTCAGTCTGGTTATGTCAATCATGTATCTACAACATTTATAAATGTTTTCCAAGATTTACATAAATCAATCCTAAAAGAAGTTTACTTTACCCCAACCCTCTTTGATTTGCAAATATGCAGCATATGTTATATATTTATAATACATTTTTCTGTTTTTTTTCATTTTGTTGATGTTGCTTTAAACTTAAAAATTATCTAAATACTTGCAAGTATCATTACCAAGTGTTGCTTCTAATGAAACGTATGGAGTTATTTGGACTCAGAGAACTTGTGAGACTTTGCAGTTGAGAAAAAAAATGGGTTTTTTGGAAAAGAAGTTTGGGGGTATCCTTTAACAAGCAAGGGTGGTGCAAACAAATCAAACCTTAGGGATAGGGGAGGGAAGCCGGGAGATATTAAAAAATTTCTATTCGATCTAAATAGAGGTTTTTGCATATTTTTTACAATTTAGAGATGGCATTCTTTCCTATCTTCGTTATTGATTTAGCTTTTGTTTGTTCTCTTTGTCTGAGAAAAAGACAACTTAGCAAAATAGTGGAAAAAGTGAAGCCTTAAGCTCCGAGTAACGATGTTGCTATCAACGTTGTTGCAAACACTTGCGTCAGCATGTTTTTTCTAAAATTCATATCAGCTCCTAAAGACCATTGCCCTGAAGTCACATTTTAGCAAAAGCTTGTTTGTGCTGCTGTGCACACGTAATTGTTCTATTAAATGGTATAGCGTATGCGCTACCAAACATGCTTTTGCAGGCGCTCAGAGAGTAGTACTAACCAACTTATTGTTAGTTTTTCATCATATCGAAGAAAAAATGACAGCGCTATCAAATTTTAAAAAAGCCCGTTTATTCCACAAAAAAACCTGCTCAAGCAATGCTCAAAGCAGGTTTTTGAATCGAGTTTGTTATATGATTAGCTTGAATTAACTTTTGACCATTAACACAAAAAAAAAGGATCGTTCATTTTACATTATTTCTTTATCAGACTTCTGTATTACATTATTTCTGTATCAATGCTTAAATCAATACAAAAAAAGGGGAAAAAGATAAAAGGTTGTTTTGGGAAACTTCTTTTAAATTCCAATAAGATATTAATGACTTGTAATCAACATCAAGTTTTCATTCGTAAAGTGCCAGTAATTGGAATCTTACATGTTTTTTTTTTATCTTACGTTCGACACTCTTAATTTCCTTATAATCTATACTTAGTGTCAAGCTTGGATTGGTCAATCTTGCCTAAATTTCTATTCAAAGCCTCCCTCCCTACACGCTCCCAGGAAGTTCCTATTTCCTTTAAATTTTTCTTTATGACATCCTCCCATCCCAGACGAGGATGACCTGCTTTCCATTTAGCCCTAGACGGCTGTCCGAAAAGGATAGTCTTTGGAAATCCGTCATTTTTTATCCGCAGAACGTACCCTAGCCATCTCAACCTTTTTTTTTCATTATAGCCCTAGAAAGCGGAATCTAACGATATTTCTAGTACAGCCTACTGTTTGAAATACAATCAGTCAGCAGGGTACCCAGAACAATCCATAAGCAATTTCTCTCGAAAACATCTATTAAATCTTCATCCGCTTGGCTCGCATTGTGCTCGCTTCATATCTTCAGAAGCAGAAGGAAGCAAAAACCGGGGATCAAAGCAGCCTACTTACTTTAAGCAGTGTGGTCAGGGCACTTGCTACAATAAAATGCAAAACCCGCCTTATATTCTGCCAATACAAAAATAACGAAATAGGGAATGAGAATGCGAACGGGGAAACCACTTCAAGTATCCTTACCACTACCGGAGAATACCAATTGAGAAAATAACTCTTTGATATTTAGTTTTGAAAAGAACACTAGAGAAATAGAAAATATGTCACCGCCGGGGATCGAACCCGAGACCCACGCTTTCGCGGTGTGCGCTCTACCAACCAAACCTCCCCTTTTGCATGTGAAGCAAGCAACATAAGTGGGTACTCACTGTATTTCAAAATAGCTTGTAGAAGCATTTTTCCAATCCTTCCTCCACCAATGATACCTACTTTATACCTTATGGAATCCTCTTTGTTTGACGATGCCTTCTTTTTCCCATTCTGAACAATAAACCAAAGAGGCATATTAGTTGCTTTCATTTACTGCATACATTAAAAAGCTTAGTACAAGCTTTGCGGGAATTCAAAGATCAGTTTCCGCTTAGGTTCTTTAGTGAGGTAAGTTACTAAGTCAGTCGTTAGCTAGACAATTCGTAACTTGGTTAGTTACATAGTTGATGTGTGTAGATACAAGAGTGAGTGGACAATTCAATCATTATGCAGCTAGATTGATTTCTTTATTGGCTTGCCAATAAAGATATCAATAAAGAAAAAAAAAACAAGGGATTTAGTAAAAAGACAAGGAGGAAAAATATAAATGTGTGTAGATACAAGAGTGAGTGGACAATTCAATCATTATGCAGCTAGATTGATTTCTTTATTGGCTTGCCAATATTTTTTATTACTTGTAGACATTGAAGGCACCCACAGAAGTTTGTTTCTCCATTTTCCCAACTAGTCTACAATAAGATATGACATAGAAAAACTACAAGGCATCTAGGTTTTAAAATGAATTTAGTTTCCATCCACCTTTTAAAAACCATGTGGCAAACGCGTTGCTAACCTCGGAGCTTCAAAACACACTCATTTTAAAAGACATGTAAACATCTGCGGAGCATTCAATCTATCAGATCACTGCACAGCGTATTTCAATTTCAAGGCAAATATGGTGTTTGATGGCTACCGTTGTTAGAAAGACAAGAACCTGGCAAGAATATTTTGATCTATGCCGCGTGTTGAATAGAATTCCCTATGAATGGTTCCCTGTATTCTACAGTAGATTATATTTGGAGCTGGGGACGCACATAAGGGCTAATTGATAGGATACTAAATGCAGCTCGCTAGTGTGTAATTAGAGAGGCGATATATTCTACAAGTTGTAATAATATACGCATACCATAAACATTGTCAAATGTTTAAAAATATTTAGGATATATGGTTTTGAGAGCCTTTCAGGAACAAGATCAAAAAGTACCATCGATCAGTCATGGGTTCGATCCCCAGTGGTGACATACTTTCTATTTTTCTAGTGTTCTTTTCAAGATTAAAAAAGCGGAACTCGTTTTTGGGAAGATATTAACTGCCCAGATATTACTTCAATAAAATGCTCAGGTTATAATAAGAAAGCTGGTGTACGTTCCTTTTATCGAATTCTCTAGATCGCATTCGTATGCGTAATTATGTAATCAGAACAGCATATAGATTTCTGTCAAAAACATGATCTATGACCATGTTCTGGAAGTTGAAGTCCATGTTTTGTAAGTTGAAACTGCCGCAACTGAACTCGAAGAAATATACGGAGTTTCCTTTACTCTTATATATTCAACTTCACTCGAATCACATAACAATACTAAGATTACTAACTAATCGATGTATTACAATCGTCTTTACTCTTTCTCGGTTCTTAGTTCGTGTTTCTTAGTTCATTTTTGGTTCGTGGTTCTTAGTTCATTCTAGGTTCTAATTCAAAAAGGCATGTGTCTCATCTTATATATATCATAAATGACGTAAAGTCACGTGACTGGGCCAAATCTACCGAATCTATTATCTTAATCAAAACATCTTTCTCAAACCCACTATGCCCCTGCTGATTAAAATGGCTAAATAATTCCGCTTGTGGAACACTACCTCCTCTATTAAACTTTCTATTAGCTGATTTATAATTATTCATTCTAAGTCTAAAAGGCGTCATCGTGCTACCTACATATTTTTACTACAAACCCTACAGCTAAGCAAATATACTACCTTACTAGAGTCACAATGGAACCTACCATTAATAAAGTAATGCCTTTCTTCGCCCGTTGCCTGAAAATGATCTCCCTCCTCCAGCAATTTGCATACCTGACACCTACTTTTACCACACAGAAAGCAAAATTCTTTAGCTAAAGTGATACAAGATTACTAGATATATATCATAACACCCTGACATAACTAGCAGGTACAGTTTTTACCTAGCAAGATCATTTAAGGGAACACTGTATTGTATAAACCATGACTGTTAGTGGTGGAGCCTCTGTGTATCTTTTTAAAGTTATGACTTGATCATCTCAGAGTTTGTTTTCTACCAAATTTGATTCTCACAAAATAATGTGGATTTTATACCTCAAGGAATATTGCAGGAAATAGCAAAAATATTGTGTACTGTACCACAAACAAAGCTCAAGGAATCAATGGCAAGCTCCCTTATGTGAACATTTTATGTAATTTTTGAAACTTTATTCTTAGAATGACACCTATTAACACAAGTCAAATTCTCAAGATCACTTCACCAAAATATTAACAAAACTCCCTTAATCACAAAATTGATCCCAAAGATTCCTTGGCTATGAAACAAGACATGACAGACATCAACATTTCAGGATATTCTTGCTTCTGGAGATGGAATCAGAATACATCATTGAACAAATCAAACGCATTTTCAATTCTGTCATCGCTCCCGACATCTTGCTCTTCACTATGCGTAGACGCTGCATCAGTACTCTTCCCGTATGCTATTCGATTTTTCAGACTGCACCTAGCGTGCACGCAATGTCTCTTAGTAGCATAAGAAGCTGCTGCCCCATAGGAGACAACCGCTGGAGATGTATGGATAAACCAACGAATAAAGTATAGTTAGAGGTATCATTTGTGGGGAAAAGTGCTGCGGACGTCGAAGCATACCAGCCCCATGGGTGATTTCTGACGAAACAGCGTAACTGTGATATTTCGAAGTAGTTGGCAATCAGCATAAAAAACAAGGTAGCAGAGATGGCCAACTAGTTGAACTGGTTTACTTTGTTGAGCTTGCGCTCTGCTATAGTAGCATAAGAAGCTGCTGCCCCATAGGAGACAACCGCTGGAGATGTATGGATAAACCAACGAATAAAGTATAGTTAATCAAAGTTAGTAAAAACAGTGTGTGTATGGTGCGATTGATTTTACAAGTTTATCCTGAGTGCAATATGATTTCGAAACTTAAAATTTTGGTGTCGACTACATGTCTATAATTACCCAATGTCTGTACTTTTAGCCTCCAAGACTTTAAGTTGTCCAAAAGATTGAGGGAAGAAGATATAATCCCCTTACCCTTTAAGAAGTCCCCGTCCATTGAGGTCCATGCATTTGAGTATTTCCCGCACTTAATACTCTTGTTTGTCTATAAGACGCTCTTGAGACATCTCCGATGATGTATCAGCCTTGCAATAGCATAAGCTACCACAAACATTTATAATCTATTAAAAAGCTTCAATTTTTTAATTTTCATTAAATAATTAAAGGGTATTTCCTCCAAAACTCTTTTTGTCTTTTGTAAATTTCTTAAGACAGAAAATTGAATCTTCTCATGCTTCAATCTGATGATTCATTTTTAGCTAAAGAATATCTCTCTTATCAAGCTTCATTCCGAGACCACGTCTACCTCTGCTTCAAGCAACCAATAGCCAGAGCAGTACTGGTATGTGTTGAATATCATAATATTAATTTTAAGAAAATAATTGATTTTCTTTGAAATAATCTTCTGACTGATGAATTTAAAATAAAAGTGTTAGAAAAATCCAGACTAAAATGTTCTATTTTGAGATCCATTAAAATTTAAGACGTATCTGGTTATTCATTGATATCAGGGCATAGTTACAAGGTGTTCAGATATGTTGTTCAGCATTCTTGATTCTAATCTTGGTGAAATTCGCGGGAAATTAGTTTGTTCCTAAATATTAAGAATTACTGTTAGAATTAATTAAGGCTCAACTACACCAGACGAATTTAAATCATTACTGGAGACCAGCGCTATTTAAATAGTCAGTTGGGCCAGATCTGAATATTGAGAGCTCAAGTCGAACCAGACATTTTTGGTACTCAATAAGGCCATGTAAGAAGAAAGTAAAACCCACTTTTTAACTAGGTAAATATACACTACATGCGTACATTCCATGGTTTACAAAGCGTTTGAAACAGACTAATAAGGCATATTTGACATAGTTTGCATACACTAGATGCGTACATTCCATTGTGCAGAAAGCTGTCAAAATAGGCTAATAAGGCATATTTGACATAGTTTGCAAACACTACATGCGTACATTCCATTGTACACAAAGCGTTTAAAATAGGCTCATAAGGCATACTTGACAAAGCTTGCATACACTACATGCGTACATTCCATTGTGCACAAAGCGTCCAAAATAGAGTAATAAGGCATATCTGACATAGATTGCATACACTAGATGCGTACATTCCATTGTGCACCATTTTCCTTTGAATAAATAAAGTTCATCTGGAGTTAAGATATAATGCGTTTACATAGTTTGAAAGCTGCTTTCTACTATAAACTTTAGATCTACCCTTTGAAAATGTGCTTGTTCATTTTGAAAATAAATTGTATAGCGTGGGCAAATAATACAACACGAGCGAAAAGGGTGAGAGACTTGCGATCTCTTATCAGCCATAAGAGGGGTACTTCAAGGCTTCAGCCCATCCACTCTACTGCTTAGTTGTGCTATTGTCTAGCAAAGAGAGTAAACAAAATACTAAAAACAAGAATGAAAGGGAAAAAGTAGAGCCTAATTTCAAATATTTATTGTCAAAACATTTCCACCTGTCAACGTCATCATAGAATTTCCGAGTCAGAACAAAAGGGGCGCCAGCAATTCAAGTGATAGTCGGAAACCAACAGAGAAAACTCGTTGGAAAAGAACAAAATTTTTGGTTACTTTTCCCATGACTTTTGCTTTGGCATATGTGACTAAACCAGAAACGCTCGCTTAGCCATATCGATCTTGGATGTGTGGTGGTAACCACATTGTTTAATATAGTATTTTCTAAATGCTGCTTAATAAATGTCTACGATAGACGAGGTATTACACCAGATATGGTAAAGATTTTGTTAGATCCAATCAACTTACATGTAAATTTGGGAGATGGACCTGTGATTGATCTACAATTATACTCTGACGTGCTACATGAGATTGATCGACAAAATGAGACCCTGTCGTGCACATGAGATTGATCTACAATAATACACTGATGCGTTCGTGATTGATCTACAGTGATACTGTGACGTGCAATGTGACTGATCTACAATGATACTCTCACATGCAGATGTGATTGATCTATAATATTACTCTGACGTGTACATGTTTTAGATCTACAATGATACATTGATATACTACATGAGATTGATCAACAATGATATACTGATGTGTTACATGTGATTAATCTACAATGATACTCTGACGTGCTACATGTGATTGATCTACAATACGCATCGGCATTGCCCGCGCGCTTGCTGCCAACCCACGAATTCTCGTACTGGACGAACCCGTGTCGGCCCTCGACGTTTCAGTGCAGGCACAGGTGCTAAATCTTTTGTCCGATCTGAAAACGGCGATGGGGTTAACCTATCTGTTCATCAGCCACGATCTTGCGGTCGTCGAAGCGGTCAGCGATAGAGTTGCGGTGCTTTATTTTGGGAGAATGGTTGAACAAGCGCGTGCGGAAACTGTATTCAGCCATCCCCGCCACCCCTATACCAGCCTGCTAGCCCAAAGTGCGCCAGTCGTCGGCCGACCGCCTACCGAAAGCGATCAAGCGACTGCTTAACAAAAGTGACGAAAACGAGATTACTAAAACGAGGCTATAACATGCAAGTTGCATAATAACCAACAGTTTCTCTTTAGCTAGAAATCTAGAAACTTGTTCTACGTCTTTGACCTGGTTGGAACACCTTGTCAATTTTAGGGTTTTCTTCCCTCCTCGGCCTCTATCTCCGGATATTTTAAACCCACCCAGTAAGAATTTTAGATGCAATGTTCTTCCTGAATAGATACTCGAAAGAGGTTGTTTTTCCTCTAATCCTTACTCTGTTCCCTAAGTTAGCAAGTTTATACTCTCACAATAAACTAGGTCAGAGGGCATACCCGCAATTTTAGGAATGGGCGGCACTAGACGGTTGCCTTTCTAGGCTTACGGCCTCGTCTGACCGGGTATTTTTATTGAGACACCATCTCTAAATAGACGCTATATTTGGAGTTAATTTAGCTTAGTACTTCAGTCAAGAGAAAGTGCTACAAGAATAGGCATCATCATCATGATCATGATCATCATCATTATCATCATCATCATCATCATCATCATCATTATCATCGTCATCATTAACATCATCATCATCGTCATCACTATCATTATCATCCTTATCATTATCATCATCATCATCATCATCATTATCATCATTATCATCATTATCATCATTATCATCATTATCATCATTATCATCTCAAGAGGTTTTCAGTAAGCAACTCACCTACACTCAGGTGATGAGACACTTTTATGCCAGGAGGCAGATAGAGAAAGAGGCAATACAGGATTTTGCCCAAGCCCTGATGGTGATACTTGCAAGAGTGGAGCATCTCAGTGACATACCTGTCATAGGGAAAAACAAGCCGTTGAAGGAGTAATTTGTGAGATACCTTAGGGACCCTCTATTAAGGAGAGACATGAAGATGTGGCAGAAAGAGACCATCCAGGCACAACATTCCAAGCAGTTTGCCTAGAGGCCCACCTCTACCTGAAAGAAGGCTCCCAGCAAGAAGAATTGCAAAAAATATCTGGATGCTTAATTTTACGTATTTGTTAGAGTAGTTCCCAGTTAACCACCCATGGATGTCGACATCTGCTCAAGATTGGCCACATAACTTTATCACATTACTTTTTCTCCGTATCTCAGTTTGTAAAGCACCACGTCACCACAATTTGGGGACTGGGTTCGAATCCCTGTGATGTCGTATTAACTTATTTGAGTGTTATCGGAGTTAGAGACTATGGTAAAGTACTAGTGTAAGACGCTGGTCAATGCCTGCTTTTTCTTTGTTTTAATCGAAAGTCCGTTTGTACTTGCTATTTAGATAAAGCGGAGTTCATTGTGGATTTTTTTTATTAATGCATAGCATCCTTGTGCAATTTTTTACTTGTTGTTGTATATCTTCTAATCACAGATCTTGTTGTGTATCGTTTTCGTTAAATTTCGTTCAAAATCACATTCTTCGTTTTGTTATCCTTCGGTTCTAATACCCATTAAGTCTTAAAGAGTTTTTACATCTTTCTGGTATGCAATTTAAGAAAATTAAATAATTTGGAAAATAAACTTACCAAATGAGGAGGTCCTGTGAGAGTGTGTGTCTTTCCAGACCCTGTTTGGCCGTAGCAGAATATGGTAGAAGAAAATCCTTGAACAGCTTTGTCAATCAAATCCTTAACGCCAGATTGTTCAAAGACGTCTGCTTGGGATTGTTATTATTATCATTATTTGTCAATTATTACCATCTCATTGATAAATAGTAACAATAATGATAATAATAGTAATGATAAGATCAAAAATAGTAATCAACACCGTATTACCCCGTATCAAGTTGCATGCAACTATAACTGATTTCTCGCTTTTTAGGAATTTTAAAAGATACATAATTGCCCCGGTTATAGTGGCATGAAACTGAAACCGTGTATTGTTGCATGCAACTATAAGCGTTTCAAAATGCTCACAGGTTGGATGAAGGTTGGCAGCCTAGAAGCCTTCTTTTTCGGTGTTTCTAGTAAGACAGAATACGATATTCGTTCATCGACTTTCAACGATAACACCAACATTAAACTAGCTCGTTACATGAGTAGTAACATCTCTGGTGAGGTGCACTCAATGTTTTCTATATTGAAAATGTAAAACGATGTCATCCTCGCTAATTCCGAAGACTTTTCTATTCATAAGTCTCTATGCGTCAATATCCAAATGCCTTGTACATTTAACAAAATAAATGATAGTAATAATAATAATAATTTGGGTTTGTCCTAAAGCTCCATAATACTGGAATATATATTGTAAAAGAAATTATATTTAAATCTTACACCTCTGGCTTTGATGTAAGTAAACTTATATGTTTTTAAATAATTTAACAAGGGAACCTGTTGTTGTGTATGTCCGATCTGCAAAGATGATGAAACAAAGAAAGCAGTATGTGGAAGTGACGGCAAGTCATATGCCAACGAGTGTTACTTGAAGAGAGCTTCATGCAAAGGGAAGGAAGAAATTGAAGTGGCCAAAAAGGAACCATGTGGTAAGAGATTGAATGGAATGCATTTTAAACGTGAATGATTTGTAGACTTGTGTATATGTGTTTGTAGTTGCGTCTAAGCATTCGAATTTTTTCGCAATGTTATGTCCCATTGACTGAAAAGGCACAAAATGATCACGTTGATCTAGTCCCTGTAGCTGCTGCCGTAGAAAATCATCCTGGTAATATTGTCATAACTAAAATTTATTTATCGAGAAGAGGGGATTTGAAACGTTAGTTTTGAAATCAAGTCAAGTCAAGTCACATGACGCGGAGAGGCTGGTCTCCAATTGCGTTGAGCTGGTTGTCGGTGTCCACCGGTGGATGATTAGGAGCTAATGTGGCGACTAGAGAAATAAAAATATGTTAGGAAATAGAAGGAGAATTTGTTCTAGGGCACCATAAAGAAGAAGGGAGTAAATTCGAAACAGTCCGGTATTTAACAGAAAAAGTGCACTTTTACATAAAATTAAACTGCTATAATGTATAAGTATATAATTTCCTATTTTGAAATAGTAAGGTTTAGGCATTTGCATTAAACATGATATAGATTCCTTTGCTCGTAGACTTCGCCTTAAGTGGTTTTTTAGGGATCATCAGAGATTATCTGCTAGTGCGAATACTACGTTAAGACCTAAGTCTAGTTTTAACCCTAAAAATATTGACACCGCTATCGAATTGTATATTAGCAAAATTAAAAGCGAAACTATGTCCATTGACGTGAAAGGTCGTAACTTTTGCAATCTAGATGAGGATGAAGTAAGAGCTCTCTGCAACCTTTCAAATGATAACAGCATCGTAATCAAGGAGGCAGATAAGGGCTCAGCTGTGGTGGTATGGGGTAGGGAAGACTATCTTGCTGAAGCAAAGTGAGGGCTGTAGTCAAGCTAAGATAATGTAGGCTCTAATCATGTACTGTAATCTCCCACCCATGACAATTTTTTGAAGAGGTACTTTGGCAGGCAAGTAGAAAATATATATATATTAAAATATAAAAACTGCACATTAAAACGATGAAGGTGGCCTTTTACGAGGCTAAATAAGTGTAAAGACGCACATTACGGATGTTAGCAATAGCACGGTCATTGAGCAGAGGATGGGGATGAACATTTGTACAATCTTAAGAGGCATGTAGGAGACTACCATGACTTCAAATAACTAACTAGGGTTTGTGTTGTATTACCCTACGTTTAGGAAGTTGCAGTTCATTAAGAATTTATTACAAACTGTTGATATATAACAAATATCACACTGTTGATAATGTGTCAAGCAAAGAAATCAAACATCCAACCATCATTTGGTATTTCATTATTTACAACACAACGAAATTCGACGATAACCTGTAGTTATATCTAAGCAACTACTTACGCAACTCCAGGCCTGATTTTGGAAAATTGCCAAGCAAATTGAGTTGCTTATAAAAATCGTGTACAATTATAAGCGGCATCCGTCATCAACTCGTACAAGTTCTAATTTGTAGCTACTTTGGACATTTCTATGATTCCTTTCTTCAGTGATGAAAATAGCATGTATAAGATCATAAGACTTGTAATCTTCACAATCCTTATTATTACAACTTCGCCTTGTTCTTTATGCACCGTTGCCAAGCATGAGAACCCTGTAAGTAAATATTAGATGTATTAAAAACAAAATAACAATATAACAGCAAGAGCAGTGATATCAATCTGACATGATAAACATATTTGGGATATGCTCATAATTAACAGTAACAGATATTGTAATAGATAAACACAGTATTGTGTTGTTGAAAACTTCTGAAGGCTTGTTGTGGTACATTTGGATAAGCTGTTCAGTGGTGACGGCTGTTCTTTAATGCTACTTTCGCTGTAGGTTCTGAGATTGACTAAAACTGATAAATACAGTGTTGGTAATGATTGTGGTGGTTGTGTTGCGATGGTGATGTCGATAGTGGTGATGGTGGTGGAGAAAATGGTGGTGGCGGTGGTGGTGGTGATGGTGGTGGCAATAGAGGTGACAGTGGTGGCGATAGTTGATAACGTGGTGGCGATAGTGGTGACAGTTGTGGCGATAGCAGTGACAGTGGTGACGATAGTGGTGACAGTGGTGGCGATAGTGGTGACAGTGGTGGCATTAGTGGTGACTGTGGTGGCCATAGTGTTGTCAGTGGTGGCGATGGTAGTGGTAGCGGTGGCGTTAGCAATTGATTGTAGGGAAGGCTAATTTCAAGCGGGCATATCGAGTCGTAGTCATACGGTTTCCCCAGATTGGATGCAGCGGGATGAATATACTTTTCAAACTGTTTCTTTGCCCCTGTAAAAATACAAGCAATGATCAATGCCATATAAGTACATATTAAGTAAGAACAGTGTCTATTTGCCATAAGTTGATTGATGATGATGAACCCCATCGTTTGGCCCCCTTAACGTATAGCACATATTTCTTACACGTTATATATTGTATACAACTAATAATTAACAGGGAGATTTCAGAAACATACATTTTATCGTACACAACATCAAATAGCATAAAATAGCGAAACTATTTTTGTACTTGGAAGCTGCGGCGGACACTATTATCTGAGTGATAGGTTGGATCAACTACTGCCATCTCCATTGTAACATGCTGAGCTAGGTGTTATCAATCTATAGTTTGCTTGTACCTCCTTAGCGAAGATACAAAACTCATACATCTTTCTGAGTCTACTTGTCATGGGACCAGTTGACTTGACTTGGCTGCCAGTTCTCTACAGAAATGGGATGTACATAGTAAAGTGCCATCTTTACAGAACCAGATTTGCAATGTTGATTTGATTTTGGGGCTGCTTATCCAGTTAACAGTTACAGTAAATCTGGAAAAAAATGTTACAAATATTATCAATCTTGGGTTCTAAATGAATGTTTATGGATATCGTTCTCTCCGCAAAAATCGAAACGTTTAAGATTTAGATTTTAGAACTGGCTACATCCCCTTCTTCTGGGATGAAAACTATTTGAAAATTATTCAAAACAATGAAACTGTTGTCTATTACGCATTTAACAGGCGCACACTGGCAATTGCAATCACATACACATTCTTAAGGCTATGACCTGACTTACAGTTTTAAACCATATGTGGATTGTAATCCGTGGACAACCATAAAAAGTGATATTTCAGTTTTTGATTTTCAACGAAAGCAATATTCGCAAATTTCTACTAAGTTCCATCTGAATCTAGGCACATGTCACATCAATAAAATACGTAACGAATCGGATTACAATACACTTATCTTTTAAGAAAGACACTTTCTAACTTAAACTTGCATATTGCCTAATGTTTTGATTAATCGTGTCCCAAACGTATCTCGCAAACAAGTGTAAAACACCCTTTATTAATTTACTACACTTTTTTTGAAATTAATATTTATCTTTATCGAGGTTTTTAATAAATTAAAGGTATAATGTTGAAACTGATATTAAGTTATATTAAGATATACAGGCAAAGCTAAAACAGCCCTTTTCTTAGTTTATTGAGACGATACAACACCAGGAAGGATCAAAATGATCTAAAGATATAAAAATATAAGGCATCCCTTTGCAACATCCCTAAAACGTGTGGCAAAGTGAATCCGTTACTCAACGCAATTTTCAAATTTTGTACCACAAACCAACTTTTTAAGTATTCGATTTAGATAAAAGTATGCCAAAGTTTGGAAGTAACCTCAGCATAGAATTTGCGAAAGAAGCGTCACATGTGTAAAAGTAATCTTTATCTTTATTTTAGGTATTGGTGATACTGATGTTAGTTTTGCACAGTCAATACTTAATACGTGTCTGGAAGAACACCCAGAGGTAAAATATATCATCTGAAAATATATTAATGAATTGATTTTATTAAACATTGTTGAATCGCACGTTGTCTTCAGCGAAGAGGGAAGGTAAGGCGAGGTTTACAACTGATGCCCCATTACGATTACCTTGAGATTTGACGAGTTTGATCATAACTGAACTGATACGAAGTACATTATAACCATAAATGTTTCTGTCAACCTCGCAATCCCCTTGTTTCAACTTGAATCCCAGAATATCGTATCGTATCGTATGATCATAAACAACAACATGGCGGACTGGCCTTTCCAAAATGTCTCTTTCAATTTGATATATACTTTCAACAGTCACTTGTTCTGTCTTAAGTGGTTTAAATGCACCATAACATGAAAACTAAATGGCGAATATTTATCGAATTGTTACTGAGACGGAATTCGGGAATGAGGCAGGTAATAGACCGACTATTGGCTATACAGTCATACTTTAGTACGTCGAGTCGATGGTTGATTTGGGACGCCATTCTGCCATTTCCGAAAATGGGATTCCAGAGGCTAAAACATGTGACGTAACGTGTAACATACAAATTGCGTTACATTTCAAGCAAATGAAAAAAGTATAATAAAAATTATCCAAAAAACAACGCTTAAGAGGTCAAACTTCTACGTTGAGAGTAAAGATTTGTAAAATTATCAATTTTAACAGATCATTTTAGTAAGATTATTGTATAACGGTTTTTTGTTACCGATCATTTGTTACGCATCTGGTGTTACAAGTGATGTTTATCACGGATGGTCGTAGTGATAGTGATGATAGTCGTAGTTGTAGCGGTGGTAGGCGTAGTGGTAGTGGTGAGAGTCGTAGTGGTAGTAGTGAGAGTCGTAGTGGTAGTGGTGATAGGCGTAGTGGTAGTGCTGGTAGCAGTGGTAGAGTATTACCTCCCTTACGCCGTCAGCGACCACTTTCATATGGATCAGGTTAAAATTCTCCCTTGCGTATATACGTCAATTATTGAACTAAATACACCAAAGGCACATCAATAATCAACAAATTTCGTCAAGTACTCTGGAGCATTTTTAAATCAATTGCACAAGTCCTTGTGTCACTATTCACAAATTAGGAAGAGGAAAACACCATTTGTTCCAGGAGCACTACAAGCGCACATGAACACTCCATGGTATACGTGCGCTATTAATTAATATTGTATTATACTATTGTTATATTGGGTTGTGTTGTGTTGTTTATATTGTGTTGGATAGTATTGTCTTGTGTTGTGTTGTATTGTATTGTGTTGCACTGTGTCGCATTGTGTTGCACTGTGTTGCATTGTGTTGCATTGTGATGTGTTGTATTGTATTGTGTTGCATTGTGTTGCGTTGTATTGTGTTGCATTGTGTTGCATTGTGTTGCGTTGTGTTGCATTGTGTTGCATTGTGTTACATTATGTTGCATAGTATTGTATTGTGTTATTTAGCTGGCTTTGTCTATGGCAATAGAAATGGGGTAACAAGGTTGTTGGGCTGTCGGATTAAGTTCATATGCAAGGCAGTATTTCAGCGAAAGTAGGTATAAATATTTATATCCCCAACTGTTTGTGATATACATTTGTGTAGGGTTATTTCTGGGGTATGGAATGGTTAGTGAATGTTGAGGGAGAAACATGTAATGTAGCCTGGAAATTCTAGCACTCCAACGGAAAAACCGTATACAAGCCAAGTTTAATATTACCAACTTTTCACATCTGTGTTTTAGAATCTGTCTCGTGACCTGGAGGACATTCATGCTTTCCTACGCACAAATAGCATAGATCTCTGTAGAGCCGTCCTGATCATTATCCAAGCCTATATATGTACCTAATACTTCTTTCCCTGTTCACTCTAAACAATATTCGAATCATTTGCTTTGCAATGACTCGTGTCAGTGGCATGAGTTACGTGTCACTTCAACATCTTTTGTCGCTATAGGACCGTAACGATCCTTATCTAGGCCTGTATATTCACCTAGTGCTTCTTTCCTTGTTCACTCCATATGATTTGCTTTGACTAGTGACTCATGTCATTGTCACGAGTTACGTGTCACTTCAACATCTTTTGTCGCTGTAGAACCGTAATAATCCTTATCTAGGCCCATATATATACCTAAAGCTTAACATCGACCAATAAGCTGTAACTTTGTAAGTAAAACACTACAACTGTTTGATAAGCAAATTGACTGTTGCAACAGCAAGATCTGTTTAGTAGGCATCGTTATTGCAAGAGGTCATGGATAGAGAGACAACCTCATATCATCCCTCAATAAGCCCCCGCAGAGGATATAGAAAGCTGAAAATAAATACAGTAAACCTCTTTTAACTTGCCAAAGTTTCTCAGGGAGCTTACACACTGAATTGGCATATGCGACGTATGTCACTTGGAAATGAACCTATACAAAAGCACTAAACCTTTCACACCGAAGCGGCACGCCAAGTGGCAAATGCGACTGTACACATATACACACACATGCACACACATGTACATAAGACACACAGACACAGAAATACACGAACACACATGCACATCCATATACACCAGAGGCTTGTGGTCTCATACGCTTATTTCTAAATCGTTTAGGTACCGGATTGTGGCCTAAAATTTCATCACCAAGAAATATCTTATCAAGTGCTAACTCAAAACGAAGAAGTGGTACTGGGAACGAGAACCTCATTGCCTGTGACACATATGTTGAAGCATTTTCGAGTACACTAAACCAATGTACACAATGTTATAAAGAATTTGCAAGTAAAAACAGTTTGAAAAGACACATGAGGACTCATACTGACCATTGAACAGTATACATTTTTTTCCAATCTAAGGAACAACTCTAATCTTGCGCTAAGTAATGTTTACACGGAAAATACTTAAACAAGGAAGAGGAGATTCAAAAGTGTCAAAAGATAGAAAAGTAGCAAAATCTTCTCTTGTTATTAACTGAAATGAAAAAATACTCAAAACTTTTAATTATATCTAGCCCTCACTTTTTAGTCTTTGACGCCGCTCCTTGTAACTGAAGATATATTGGTAGGAATGTTTTGGAGTGAATGTTTCAGTTGAAGAATGTTTGCTGAATGCTAGAATATGTCTGTGCTCTCATTTTTGGGAATAGGTTTGCGTAACGGTAACGTGTATTGAAAATGCTAACCGAAATAAACTTCTACCTGAATGTGTCTCAAATCTAAAGCGTGCGTAGTTTTGATAACATAAAAATACAGCCTACAGAACAAGGAGGCAGTAAACTTTGCACTGTCTTAATAACAGCTTGTTTAGAACTGTGGAAAGTAATTCAAAGCAGATGGAAATCAATTGAGAATGTACGAAAACCTAAGCATTTATGGCATATTAATCTACCGTAGTCTCCGCTGAGGATTTTCAGCCACCAATCCTATATTCAGCATTCGTTTAGATATTGAAACAGCTAAAAATATTCTTACCTTTCTAGCTTAAAGTTCCCGAGGAGTGGTTACGGACGTAATGAAAAGTGATCCATTGGAAACAAATGCTTTCAAACTAAAGATACCTTATCTACTGCGGAAATACATTTCGGAATGACTCAAAATCTATCTTTTGTTTCTCAGGTGACGCAGCATACTGTCAATGGATTGGCATAAGTTGAATGACTTAGCACAATCTCAGTAACTTTAAATATGAAGACGAAATAATAAATAGTTATCAGACTACACGACCGAATCAGATTTTCTGGTATTCTAGTTTTAAGTTGATATTTAAGTCTAAATGCTATTTTTCTTCTCTAATTTTGCTCCCAGTAAAAGGATTCAACACCATTCAAGATTTGAATACAATATCTGTGCACTTACCGTAATTATTCGATTAACCGCACAGTACGCTTATTTAAATTTTCAAATTTTTAGAGGTGCGCTTATTTGGGAGGTGCGCATGATTGAGGGAGTGCCCTTATCACAAATTTTACAGACACGATTCTTCTTCTAAATTGTATTAAAACATATAGTACACCAGAGAAAGTCGGATAATCAATGTTCGACAAATGAAACAAAAAAAATATGTAAAACTAGAAGTTAACATCATCATGATTTAGTTTTTCATCTGAGTTACCATCATCACGATCAAGAAGCATAACCTTGGGTGCTGTTAAACGAGGGGGTGCGCTTATTGAACTAGATGTCCGTTCGGTTTAGTAAACTGAAGGAATTATGATATCTTGATGATATTATGACATTATTTCATAGCAAAAATTATCTTAATTCCTTGAATTTCTTTTCCTCATAGCGTACTTTGCTTACAAACTAGGAACTTAAACATATACACTTTATTCAAACCCTATTGTCCTGTTTGTAATTTGTTTACTCGAGCAAATCTATCAGTTTTATCTACAATAAAAGGTTATTTGTCTTTTGCATTCAAGATTCTCCCCGTGTAGATACCTCTAGCACCATAACAGCATTACCAACCACAGCCCTAGCTCCTATAGCAACACCCATAGCTACTGGGCAGAAGCTGTTAAAATTGTGACACCAATGGCAAACCTTTCAAAGAAATAACTTTGTTGGTGTTTATTTCAGAATAACAAATATTTAAGAATATCACTTGCAGGAGCTGTCGTATTTCCATGCTACAGTTTCAACAAAACAAAGTTTTCTTCGCTTACAATTATAAGCACTAAATAAGTGCAAATACAGATCCAATGTGTCAGTATGGTCGCAGGGTCCCAGCCAAGACCCTTACGGACCTGGACTTCGCTGATGACATTTCGCTTATATCAGGCTCTGTTCAGAAAGCCTGTGAACTGCTGGTAGAGGTTGAACGCCAGTGTCTGAAAATTGGTCTGCTGGCTTATTCGGATCTCAGCTCACTCCACACTATCATTTTTTCTGGCAGTGAGGGTTAAAAGTTATTTGGAATTCGCTCAAAACAGCAAATATTTCAGAAAGTTTAAGTCAGTTGGTTCTTTTTAAAATATTTTTTTAGTTGTCTTTTTCGCTACTGAAGTTTAATAACGTAGCCGTCGTTCTTTCCAACTATGCACTTTTCAAATCATCAGTCAAAGTTCTATTTTAAGTTGATACATCAGTTCTTCCATAAATGTTTTGATATCGTGATGCTAGTTTTAAGCCTATAACTAGGTGTCGAAATCTAGCCACGATCATTAATTCTGTTTGAAGGCGGCGAATATACGATGGTACATGCTGCTTAATTCGGTCAACCAACCTCAAAGTCGTGCGGCCAACGTAGCCAGCCTTAAACTGGCACGAAAATTGGTAAACTACAGAGCTGGAATTTGTGGAAGGCACACGATCTTTGTGGTTGGTTGATAGTGATTTTTTGGTTGTATAAGCTACGCGTGGAGCGACTGCGACAGAACACTTCCCTATGGCTTTTTTGATCTGGTTTTCAAAACCTTTACTATGCAGACAAAAAGAGTTGGTTTTCTCGCTAGGCCTATTCAATTAACCTTGTTGTAATGGACGCTGATTGGTCCAAAAACACAAGCCATTCAGGCATGTACGAATGTTTAGAGAGAGCCACAGAGAACAGAGAAGATAGCATTTAAACGTACTTGTATACTTAGTGTCAGTCGCTCATTTATTATAACATCAGACATTTCATTTTATTTTAACATCTTCCATGATCCGTGGGCAGCAACATTCGATAGCGAGTCTTTCGCGTGCAGTTGTGAAATTTGAGTTTAGAAGCCCGGGATTTGAGACACTGGAGATAATGTTTCGAATCAGGTAGTAGAAGAAATGTTCGGAGTTTTTTGACATGAAGTACATTAGAGTTTCAACAACTTTTATTTTGCACCGGCGTATCATGTCAACTGTTAGTTTGTTTCTTATTGTGTTGCTAAGACGAATATACAGTTCAGTGCCTTTACCACATTTTTTGAGAACAAGAAATTGCAAATGAATTGAAACAGTCTCGTTTAAAAGACGAACCTCTCGTTGCATAAATTAACGTTGCTTAGGTATTAGACTCCGTAACCTTAATTTATGCATACAGAAGTAATCTATTGTATCTGGAGATATTTCTTTTTTGTGAAATACGGCTGAAGCGTAAAGCGGTTCCCTTTTTAGACGAAACATCTGCCATTTAATATTGTTTGTCAGTTTTGTTGATAAGATAAACAACCTATTGACCGAATAAACCTTGAAATCCGCTCCCGAATTGGCACAATGTCTCTCACTTTTTGCACATAGTGTCATAAAGTCAATATGTTACTAATGAACAGCTGAAATCACTAGAAGATTATTAACTAGATCACTAGAAACAATCAAAGCATTGTTGTAATGAATCCAAATTTTCTTTGGTGATATACTTATGTCAAGGCATAAAGCTCCAGTAAACATTGATAACTAATGGAAGATGTAGTCTAGCAAAGGAAACGATAAAGAGTTTGTCAATATACTAATACCAATCTTGTTTCGACTCTTGCAGTATAACTATTCCCTAGTCACAATCCCATATTGTTCATCGATGCTGCGTCACATATGTTGTCGAAAGGGTCTAGAAAAAGGCCTTAAGGAAACACTGTTAATTTTCCTCAGTTCATAAAATTATGAACTGGGTTCATTTAACAAGGTTTTGATAGCCATGATTCAAAGTTTGAAAGGGCGTATCTCATCGATTGCTCAAGGTATGGTTCTCAAATTTGAACAGGGTGTCTATCTCAACAAGGAGAAAGCAACGAGCTGAAAAAATATCAAATTTCCGATATTCATGAAATCGTGACGTCACACTTTAGTACTCTATGGGGTCTGGACCCCCCACCTACAAGACAACTCCCACCTAGAACTCTAAAGGCCGACCCTCACCTGGAAGAAACTTTTTCGCATAAATTTCCAAAAGTTCTAGACATATTCACTACTATTATTTGGAGTGTCTGGGGACGCAAAGCTGTTAACACTTTATATGCACAATTTTCAGCATCGCAATGAAATCCTCTTTAGAGGGCGTTATTCTTTATCACCTCTTATGTAAAGTGGGTCGCTCACAATACTGTGCTTTAGAATGAATTATAACACCTTCATTGTGAAAGGTGAAAACTCTTGTCAGTTGCGTAATTGGTGTCAAAATCAAACAACTCTCATTTTATGAAATTGAGTCGTTCCGCATTAACCTGGCTTTGATATCCGGCTCAATATTTCACTTGCGTTGAGACGTGGCATGTTGAAAGGCAAGTGTAGCAGAGGGGATCGTTCATAAAATAGTCAGGAGTGCATTAAAGCAATGGTTCTATAGTATGAAGAGATCATTTGAAACAAATAGTGGACCTTTCACGTCTTTTCTACTGTCGAACGCAATAACATTAATTCTTGAAACCGGTTAGTTTGAAGTCACGTTAAAAAGTTACTATCCAACTGTTATAAAGGCATATGTGTGTACCTAGTTTGTGAAAGTGGCTAAATATATGTGAAAATTTTAAAATGATCAAGAGGACCATCAGAGAAAAAATATCTACGTAGGGCAACCATAACAGCATCATTTGTGTTCGTATATAGGTAACATATACACAAAATGCAGGACCTCCTTGATGAGTTTGTCATTACCGAAAACGACAACACCCACATTGTCAGGTTCCAAGTTCAGTGCCATACCCTACCATGCAGGGAAAAGTTCTTTAAGTATTAGATAGAAAAAAACATGAATAAGAAAATCCATCATTTATATGGTAAGAGCATCGTAAAAAGCAAATTGCTTTCAGTAAATGTAAGCACTAACTGCAAACTGAACGACATGGGGCAAACATTAGCAGTAACAATAACCCTGGCCTCACCCCTATTTGTTGCACAGGGGACTAGACTAGGTTACATCGATGCTACAAAGTTTTTAATAGTAGAGTAACAGATTTCTATGGAATGACTAGCATGTCGTTTGTATTTGACTCGCTTTTCTTTGATTGCGTCATCACTGTTTTCGTTGGATGATACAAGACGGAGAGAGCCTTTCGCAGAGTTTCATGAACTTTGGTTGTACCCCTACTCAGTCGCGGCGTGATAGGGGGGCAAGGGGGACCACGGCCCCCCCTAAACTGCCGTATTTGCGGGATAAGGGGAGCGCCAAAAGCAAAAGCTTCTCGGCCTTTTGGCAAGGAATGGAAGTAGTATCTGTTCTCATTGATTGCAGATGCTTTCCATAATCCGCGAGAGGCGGTCCTACTAGGCGGTTGAGCCTGCCTCATGGCTTGCTTCTCTGCCTGAAAATACGCGGTTTTACAGAAAGGCGAGAATGTGCCAAAGTTCTGATGTTTTACGATCCTGTTACCCCCCTCTTTTACTATAACGATGTGCTTCCTCCCCGTTTTATCTATCCCATTTATACTCATTCCTTGCAACCCTGAACGAATCATTATACGTCCATTGTGCTTATTATAACATTCCACGTTACGCGTATCTAAACAGCTCGCTTTTATACATGAAGTTATTTTGACAAGCAACAACCCTGCTATTCGTAGTCTTCAACAACCTAACTTACGCATAAGACATTAAAGATAATATCACATTTCGTTTTGGTAAGTTAAATTGCTATTCACTCAACATTAAATCAAAAGTGGGGGGGCTCAGAGATAACAAAAGGTTTCTCTTTTATTTCTATTCGATCTTCAGAGAAGATTATGCATCTTTTGACAATTAAGAGGTGACATGGGGGGTTGTTTTCGTCTTTTTATTCCTATTTTCTTTTCTATCTTTAGAATTTACAGAAGGGCCAAGGGCCAGTGGGCAGGGTTTCTCTCCATAATGGAAAACAACAGATGGACCAAGAAAACAACTGACTGGCGGCTAAGAGAAGGAAGCACAGCTAAAGGAAGACCAAAGAGAAGATGGCGTGATGAGATTGAAGAGAAGGCTGGTAGCACGTGGATGCAGAGAGCACCATTAAGGTTTTCATCCTGTGTCATAATCCAATCACGTCAGTTTCAAAATCGTGCCCACTGCTCATCGTAGGTCTTTTATTGAGAGGTTGCCTGAGAGGGGAGGTTGCAGTAACGTCAAGAAAAAGGAAGCCCCAAAAGAGAAGAGAAAAAGAGAGTGCTAGGCCTTTTGGCGAGGAATGGATACAGTTTCTGTTTTCATTCATAATAGATTCTTTCCATGAGCCGTGAGAAGCAGTCATGCTGGGAGGTTCAGCCTGCTTCATGGCTTATTTCTCCCCCCGATAGCCTAAATTAAGGGGCGTTGCTTTTAGAAGGCCCAACTACCTTTTATTTATTTTCCACTTATACTATTCTTGGACATTTTAGGCAGACTGCTTATACAACCAGTATGCCATACACCACTGCGGCCAAGATTTCTTCGAAATTAGAGATTACATGATTACTAAGTCAAATGTTGAGAAGTACCTTTAACAGCGGCTGTCCCTTACGGGGAACGCAACTGTCAAAAAACCTCGATTAAAGGCATCTGTTACTAATCAGTTAAAGCAGCGTTCAGTGTCTAAAATGGGAAAGGAATGGACGATAATAATAAAAGTGGCTTACGGAAAAAGTAGCTTTGCTTTGGAGAGTGTACCTGAGTTCCTTATTCAATCTTTGTAACACTAAGCCGTTCCAACACATTGAACATGAATGGTAGAAGATGGTAACTCCTGTCTGCATCCACGTCTTTTCATTTCAAACACAAACCGGGTCCTTAATTACATTGATACGCAGACAATGGGATTTGTTTCAGTGTTAGGTTTAAAAAGACCGTAGATGTAGATGACATTCTTCAAGATGGTATCTGTATTTTGGCCAGCGGAGAGCTGATGTGATTGCTTACTTGGTCTGCTGTTAGTTAAGGTAGCCACAAGGCTAAATTCACATCAACTGGTGAAAGAGAGACGGCTCTCGTCAGACGAAGAAGACTCTTCCTTTCAAAAGTTGTATGCCTTTCAGTTTGACAGACTTAATCCATTATCGTTTTCTTTACTACTGACTCTACTGAGCTGGTGGAGAAAAGACTAGTTGTTTTGTATATTAGGGTGGGTCAACACCAGGGTATAAATTTGTACACACACAAACACACACACACACACACACACACACACATGCACATACATACATACATACATATGTGTGTGTGTGTGTATGTGCATGTGTGTGTGTGTACAAAATTAATTACATACAGTATAAACTTGCGTAAGTATGCCCCTCACATTCTTTCAAGACGTATTTGCTCTCGCAAAAAGCACACGCAATGTCTCGCCTTGCAATTTAGGATGAAATGCATACACATCTACCTAGCACAGAACTTGAATGACTCAACAATGATTTTCGTGGAGAGAATGTCCCAAGAAGACAAAATCCATATCTGCCGTTTTCATATAGATATAGAAGGTGTCTGTAATTAATTGAAGGCACGAAAAAGGGGGGTCTTTAATTAGAGGGGGTCTATAATTAGAGGGGGTTTATAATTACTTGACATGATGCGAAAAAGGGATCTGTAATTGGAGGGGTCTAAAATAGACACTTCCCGAATTACAATGACGTAATCTTTTTGGGGTATGAAAACGAGGCCAGAGTTATCAGTTGTAAACAAAGTCACTCTGTAAAAGCGTTTGACTGTGAAATACAGTCAATCATCACAACCGAGCAATACAAAATCAGCAGTAAATAAGAGGCAAAACACACGCAAGTCCTACTACGGGTTCCCTGACTAGAAATCTTGACTGGGATTGCCTTCTGGCAAAAGAGCGTTTCGTAGTGACAGTCCGTTTTTGTCTGGTTCTGTACGCCGGCCTAACTGTCTGCATTTCTGCCATCCGAACGGTAAACATTTGCTACAGTAATTATTGTCACAATCGCAGTTCGGATGTAAGCTAGTCCATAGTGATTCTCAAGCGTGGCAAAAGTGTAAACCCGTACAAGGCTTTAAAGAACAAAGGTTGTTTGGAAAAGGGAGTGATGATGTGGAATCGGATCAAAGGAAAAGACAAATAGTTTATTACCTCCTTAATTATTGACCTTAAAAAGATTCTGACGTATTCATTTGCTGGTGAATAGCAGCTGTGTAATGGATGTTTTATAGTTAGTTCAAATACCTTCTTCTGAAACTTCAGACAGGATTCGCAAGAAAGTTTGTCAAAATTGACTCTTGATTCCTAAATTAAAAGAAATGTAGAATTAAACATAAAATTTTTGAGGCATTTTAATGGCAAAACAAACAAAAAATTACTCAATGGAAATAAGGACATCCCACCATTGCTGGAATAGGTATGGATCGTATACCGTAGTATGGCCTTGCTACATAAAACTGGACGTGTATATTTATGTCTGTTACATTTTTCTTTCCTTACTTGCTCCAGTAACTGCAATATTACTGGAGTCATGTATATTTGATTTTTAGGTTTATCTTTCGTAGGTAAACAAAAGTTGCTGATCAGTTAAGAACTGTTTTAATTGCCCACATTCTCTTCCTGGTGTGTCTGGTTCGATATCGATTGCCTCAAATCTATTCCTGGTTGATATTGATATTGTCATATTTGGCTTTAACCCTGAATCATTTATTTTTTGCGCATCTATCTAATGGTGTTTTGGTAACTGCTATTCTTGCTCTAACTTGACATGGAGATGACATACAACATGGCAATAAGGGATCGCGACTTGTGGAGACCCTCTTCCCCCGAAAAGATTTACCTGCCATTTCTTTCCCTTGGATTTTAAAGAACTACAATTTTCCGACTTTAGCTTCTTTTTTGCTTTGATGTACTTTGATATTAACACTTACATAAGATCAGGGTGAAATAATCGTCAGAAGTGGTATGGTCATGAAACATGCCACAGCGCAACTTCAAATGGCAATGTTCTTGATCAAGTTATTTATATAGAATCCAAACAACACTACATTTTTCGCAATGGACTTTAAACATGGAAATAATTTTAACATTGAAGTTTACTTAATTTATGGGTAAAATTGAAACCGATGCAAAAATAATTTTTGCATATGAGATATTGAATACAGTCAGTTACACATATCTTGTATTTCATTACATCACTCAACGACTTGCGGCTGTAATCATACCTCTCCTGAACATCAGGAGTACCATTGTGTGTCCATGTTGTTTATTGAAATGTGGAGAATCTCCTTGTTTTCCTCAGCCCAATCACCCATGTAGAATACTTTATACATCAAGTGCATAAAGTTCTTTTAGATCTCCAAAAACATCTTCCTCGATGCTGTAACTTTTTAAAGTTATTACATTCTTTGTCTGCCTGTTAGTTTTCATTTGCCATTCTTCCTGTGTTTTGCACTTGGGATCATAAGCTAAGACGGAGTTCACTCAACCATTTTTACAGGAAATCGAAAGAGAACGGTGTTATCACATTCGTGTGAGTAGAATATGATCGATCGGTCTTCGAAGAACCCTCCACCACAAAGCTTCTGGCATGACAGCCAAGTTTTTATATTTAAATTTTGCTTTTATATCCAATCCCTGTGCATTTACAAAACCAAGAACTAAACGTCATAAAATGTAACGGATAACTTTGCTAACCACGAACATGCATCAGACTAATCACAATTCGCTTAATTGACAACAGTTTGTTCCGTAGTTGACTTTATTAATGGGTCTTACATTGGTTACTTTCTCTTAGTAGGCCTACCGCACGCCGCGAAAGCGTGGGTCACGGGTTCGATCCCCGGTGGTGACATGCTTTTCTATTTCTCTAGTGTTCTTCTCAAAAATTAACATTTCAAACCCTCTCTTATCGATGTAAAATCTTTCTGTATGATTTGCAGCGTCCAATTATTCCTCAACACTTGTGCTTGTGGTATTATTGAGTTGCGTTTAATGTTACATTTATACAGTAGTGAATCCTAGATTATATGACGGCAATGTGGCGCTTGCAGATCTACAAAGTGCACCGTGTAGCTCCCACTCGACTCGTTGCATCAAAATTAGTATTGAACATCTGTTTTCACTCACTCTTGCAGCGAGATTTAAGTTGGTAGATAGGTAGGTAGGCAGGTCACGTTCTTGCGATGTTACCTTAGGAAGCTACAAACATTATGAGGCGGCACTCCAGTGTTTGAACCTGCTAGCCACCACTGCCCACTTTTTGTGGTTTTGCTTAATTAACTTCACGACTGTTTCTTTAACTTTATGTTCTTCGATCTATGAAGTATGATCCCTTTGGTGCCGAACGTTGCAATACACTATGTAGCACTAGATGCACTGTAACATTTGTATTTGCATGCAAAGGACCTATCATAGAATCAAGTCATTTATACATATCTATTATGGGACTTTCAGGTTTACAGATTGAAATAGATTTTACCCGTGATCTGCCTTCTGGCAAAAAATACAATATTCCACATTTTTGTAGATAGGAGACTGAAACTTCTACAGTAGGGTTAATCTGATGGTGTGATTTTAAGTGAAGTTTTGTGACGTTAAGATTCTATGACTTTTAGGGTTTGTTTCCCCCTATTTTCTAAAATAAAGCAAATTTTTTCAGGCTCATAACTTTTGATGTGTAAAACTAAACTTGATTGAACTTATATATTTAAAATCAGCATTAAAATGCGATTCTTTTGATGTAGCTATTGATATCAAAATTTTTTTATATCCATTTTCTAGAGTTTTGGTCACTATTGAGCCGGGTCGCTCCTTACTAGAACTCCAAGGAGTTTCTGGTTTGGCACAGAATTCCAAAAATGCTGATAGCAGTGATACCCTCCTGCAGCAGCTGTCAACAAAAAATTGTTCAGATAGTCCGACAACAAAAATCAGATACAGTCCTTCTTGTTTTGAATATTCTCCATGGTGATACATTTCAGACGTCATTCGAAAGTTCTCCATGGTGGTAACACTGGTGTTTAAAAAACACTACCCGTCAGTGAAACCCAGCGGCAGAGAACATTTCTTCGATTTACTTTCAATGATAGCACGAGAAAATACTACATAGGACTTGAATTCAAACTAACACTAGCTTGAACGACACGATGCAAAGAAGCGTGCGGCGGACGGGTGATCAACTACGCCGGTGACGCGATACTCGCGGAATTTGCGAGCGCGGTGACGGCGGTGGATTGCGCGGTCCGCATCCAGAGCGACCTCGCCGGCCAATATCTTGATGCCGCAACGGACAGAACGCTGCAATTGCGGATTGGGCTCAATCTCGGCGATGTCATCGTCGCGCGCAACGACATCTACGGCGACGGCGTCAATGTCGCGGCGCGGCTGGAAAGCCTGGCCGAGCCGGGCGGCGTCTGCCTGTCCGGCACCGTTTTCGACCAGGTCAAGAACAAGATGGACCTGGGCTTCGAGTTCCTCGGCGAGCAATCGGGGTATCGGATTAACGGATTCGGTAATCAGAACAAAATCATTGTAGTCTGTGTCACCGCCGTCATAAAGGTCTTCCCAGGCCATGATATATTCATTTGAGCTCCATAGACCCGGGAGTGTGGAAGGAAGGTCAATGGTGTCGATGCCTTTGCCTTGATAGGCAACCATGTGATCGACACCGTCTGCATTTAAATCTGTATCACTATAAAAAGTGTGGCCGCCTGCATTTAAAAAATATCCAAAAGCATTCCCCGAAAAATCAATACCAGTGTCTGCAAAATTGATGATGACTGAACCATCGTTCGCGAACGTTAGTAATTTTTGGGCGCCAGCACCTTCGCTTGGATAACTTGCCGCCTGTTGGACTCAGGATCAGCGGCAAGTGCGCCATCTGGGGCGGCTCCCAGCCTAAGTATTGATACAGCAGAATGTGCTTGGGCACGGACGGCAACCACTCTTCACCTCGGATTACGTGCGTGACCCCCATGTGATGGTCATCCACGACGTTCGCCAAGTGGTAGGTCGGCAAGCCATCGGACTTCACCAGGACCTGATCGTCAATGCCCGATGTTTCAATCGCCACATCACCCCGCACATGATCGATAAAACGAACGGTCTCGTCGCTCGGTACCTTGAGGCGAATCACGTACGGTTGCCCATCGGCAAGGCGTTGCTTGATGATGATGATGATGACGATGATCATTATTAAAAACGATATGGTAACATCGAGCATTTGTTCACTACTTAATAACTTGCGATTTCCATAATACAATTGGCATATAATATGTAACACAAACATTTTCAACGGCTTGAACCTTTTGGGGGATCCTAGAAAGTCATTACAAATCATTTCCCTCTATTATTGAGGACAATATAGGTATTTTTGTTTCTTAGCAGCATTAAGGATACAATTTGATGTCTAAGTTTATCTTTTCTACTCCTATGGATATACTTCTTTAGTTTACTTTCTTTTCTTAATTGATGCAATGTAGTCACGCAAAAGAATACGGGTGATTATTGTTAACATTTTCGTACGTGGTCACCCAAAGTGTCATGTCCAGCCCTTGACCAACACCCAAATCATTGTGTAATTAAGTAATCTCCTATCAATGCTCTTTCCTTCAACTTCGTTTCCATAGCTGCCATACTCTTTTCTGTAGGTAGTAGTTTGTGAATGTTTTTAAGGAGGCTATTGGGCTTACCCGGCGCTCTCTTACTGTAAGGCAAGCGGTTTAGAGTAGTGATACTCAACGGGGATCCGCGGACCCCCTTAGGAGGTATTTGAGATCTTAGAGTGGGTACTATAAGGGTCCAACAGCTAATAGTATGTTTTATTGTTTTCTTATGTCTCAGCTATCCTGGTATTCACGCTCTTTGTTCAGGCTCTGACAATTAGCGTTTCAGCTCTGACACGACGATCTAATGCAAGAGCTCTTTGTTTAGATACCCCGCTTAATTACAATGGGTTCATACAATATACAACAGTGATGTAATTATTATGTGATCTTTTCCATCCCTTGGTAATAAAAAAGCCTAATATGAGCAACGTTACTACTTCTGGTACAGTATCCACTAATGCAACTAGGGCCCAATAAAATGACTTCCTTGCGTCTTGAGGATACGTCATCGTTAGTGTGCACATTGTATTTTAAAAAGGTTATTTTCCAACAGGTGCAGGGAGTTTTCTTAACAAAACCTCAGCTATAAGAATCCCAAAATGTTTCTCAATTAAAAACCACGTTATGTATAAACCAAATTATAGAGTATAAGGACTTTTTATTTTCATCTCCTCTTTGCTCAAACTACCCTCACAGTATCAAAATGTTCATGTTCGACAGAAAGAGCAGGTATGTGAGTACGACAGCATATTTGAATCCGCTAACAATTACGCTTACCAGAAATCCAAAGGCAATTTTCATTTTTACTTTAATCGCGTAGTTGCTGTCATCGCAATCCTCTGTCATCATCATTATTGTTCTTAAAATATTCATTATACTCAAATACTCATTATCAGTGCAAAACTGTACCATTCCTAGTGAACTTGCTGATAATATCTTTTTCTTAGGGCGAGGCACACATGCCTTGAATTATAATTTGACTTACCAAGAACATTCAGGATCTGATATAACCCAATGATAGATGCTCCAGCAAAAAAACGGAGGACAAAGAACATTTCCGGGTTAACTGAGAAAGCAGCAGCAGTTTGCGCTATAGCGGCGATTGCAACAACAATTATAAAGGTTTTAAGTCTGCCAATCCTAAAAGAAAAAAGTCAATTTTGAAAACAAGTAAAAAACAAAGGTCAAAAGGTACATGGTGATAAAGTAAAGGGCGATCCTTCTCGGTAGTTACGGGACCCTGTCGATTTGACTGCGTGTTCGCAAAAACCGTCTATCGGCCAAAGGGTGCGAATTGTTCCAAATCACACCTGTGTCGTGACCAACCTGTTCGATCGGCTCGTCTTTCACAAAGACGGTGTCGTGACGCGAATTCTACCCGTGATGGCACGGGGCCAAGTATGGTGAGCGCCCAATCAACTAGCCTCGGCAGACATCAGGCTAATGTCGATATCTGAGAGGTCCACGCGCCGTTCTAGCGCCATCCCGTCCTGATCGAACAGGTGACAATCGGCCGCGGAGAAACCTGTCGTAACTGCTTGTTCGGGCCGAACGGCTGACTCGCCAGGAAAAAGCGCACGGGAAGAGAATTTTCCATGAAGAGAGTGCTGAATTTTCCAGCATTATTTAAAAAACGATCAGAAATTAAATAAAAAAAACAACAAATTTTTCAACTGAAAAATAGGAGCAACGTTATTACTTAAAATGAACAGAAATTATTACGCATATGAGGGGGTTGGCCCCCTCGCCAATACCTGGCTCTTTACACTAAAGTTTTTATATTACTTTCAAAAGACCTATTTTATCTAATTAAACGGCCTTTGTGATTCAAGGGTCATTCTTAAAGTAAAGTAAAGAAAACAATACGGCATGGGACTTTACAGTCCCTACAGTGGTGCTGATCTTTGTTTCTTGGCGGACCAGTAGCTGGTATAACCTGTTCTATTCTCTTCTTCTACAATACTTTACAGCGTTTTTACTCGCTTCTGACAATGTTCGACGATCCGATAGCAGTCAGTGATGAGAGGAGGTGCACCCAATTGTCAAGCTTTCTTTTTCCTGAGAACTTTAAAATTCTCAATGCCCGAAACATGGTTACACTCCCCGTGTAGTTTCCGGGAAACGGAATACTCTATCAAGTGGCACTGAAATGTGAAGAAATGTGAAGAATGTGTTACTAAGCAATGAGTAACGTTTTGTAATCGGTTTTTAATTGTATACACATTTCAAATGTTAATGCCTTTTTACCCATAGAGCAATTTCCATGACAGTCTCAACAGTATCAGTATGAGCATCCAGGGTTTCCTACAGACAGCATAAATATAACAAATTGTATCATCAATCAATACAATTCAGTTTGCATGGGGCAGAATTGACGTGTATAAGCGATGGCGGCCGAAAAGATTCAACACAGTGAGTACACGTCTTAGCAGCATGGAGGCCGTTAATGAAACTGTATGACTGATAAAGAGCTGCCTACAAAACAGACCTCAGTCCAAGTGAAACGCTTAAAACTGCTTATTATCTAGCCATGCTCGAAAGCCTGCTAACTGAGCTGGCAAAGTTGATGAACGCGTATTGTGACAGTTGTACCTACCTTTTGATTGGAATTCCATATTGAATGAAAAAATATCTGGTCGGCATTGGGAATATACTGAACGGAGCTTTAAATCATATTTGATACCCATGGCTTGCACGATCGTTTGGTTTCTCTATTTTTCAAAATCGACTTGGGTTGCAAATCGATACTCTACGCCTATAAATCCCCCTCAACCATCCTGACCCACTACCAAAATTACTAGTTGATTTTTTATCTTTTTCTTCCTTCACTTTCTTGTGCCTAGACTGCACAAGGTTACGGCTTTTTGTTGATTCTGCATAAAATTTCTCTCACTGCAAATCAAACTCACATTAAAATTTTTTAATCCATGGAGTGGAACTTAAAGTGTTGGAAACACTGGGAACAAATTATCCATCAGATGGTGACCCAGGATTAATATTCAAGGAATGTCGGAGCCAGAACTTATTTACTTGATTCTAGTAGGCAAAAGTAAGCTTTCTATATTATTGTGCGTCGCACACATTTTTCAGAAGTGAAAAAATAGGTTTTGTTTTATACGAACACTTATCAATCCACCAAATATATTTTATCCGCATTAAGGGGAACTGGGGGGTTATATTAAATACAGCCTATTATAATTAGTTATCATAATTGCTTGATTCATGGTTTTAAGGTTGAAAATAACAACTATTCTCACAAATAATTGGTTACTGCAGTTTCCTGCTTTGCTGTTCTCATTGTATTTTTGTCAAATTTTGGAAGCAAGAATTAGACGAGTTTTGGGCTTTTTTCACACTTGTCGGTAACTCGAATTTTTGACGTCTCGAACTCCGTCCCCTAGGAACTCGAACTATCATAGTTGACTGTGATTCGATATTAAAACATATTACCAAAATATCAACTGCTAAACAAAGTATTGCTTTCTCCCTTTGGTGTACCAAGGTAAGTGGAAAATTTAAAGCGTTGAAAAAAGAACGAAACGGGCAAATATTTGTCGAACTCCTGACTATACCATTACCATTTCTGATACTTTTACTATATGAGTTGCAACTACCGTGTTTTTCACGAGCGTTTATTGCTTGTGATTTGTGTAAAATTTATTGGGGAGTGGGAGTGAGAAAACTGATTTGACTTGACTTGACTTAATTGCACACTCCAGAGAGCCTTGCCACATTTCTCGGCGTTGATTCCCTCCACTTTGCTCGATCGTGGCAGTTTCGCTCGGCCGTCAACAAAGGCAATCCAGTGTCTGCCCAGATTAAATCTGTCCATTGTTTGGGAGGTCTTCCTTTTGGACGCCATTTGGTTACTTTCGTATGAAATTTTTACGTACGCTTTGTCATCTGATCGGTTTACATGGCCAAACCATTGCAGCCTCGAGAATTGTTTGACAACCAGCGTCTTAAAAGAGTCACATTTAATTCGCAGCAGAGTGATGAAAATAGGTAAATAATAGGTTGTAAGTGGGGGTTCAAGGATATCTGTATAAATGTTGTTTCCTTGGTATCTTCCATAAATACAGACTCAAAAGTACAAAGGCCCTCTTGCACCCACTTCCTAAAATAAAAAACAAGTTTTTGGTGTTTAGAATCTTTCAATAAATTCTCTCTATTTAAGGGTCAATTCCTCTGAATTTAAGAAATTAGAAACAGCAATATAGAATCATACAAATGGAATGAAGGTGTAAATATCTGAGTCCATCTGTACGCTTTTATTCATTATTGTGTTGTAAAATTCCTCATGTATATACCCCAGAAAGCCAATGAGGAAGATGCATTCATTAGAGGAGGGTGTTAATT
The DNA here is from genome assembly GCA_010016025.2 of Alatinidae sp. Z8VKAUB7J3. Classification (NCBI taxonomy): domain Eukaryota; kingdom Metazoa; phylum Cnidaria; class Cubozoa; order Carybdeida; family Alatinidae; species Alatinidae sp. Z8VKAUB7J3. The sequence continues at coordinate 23,704,133 of JAAAKM020721499.1, forward strand.
AAATGTTTTACTCCTTTTGCTTTACAATTTGCTTCCTTTTGAATAGCTGTATCTCACTTTTAGCAGAGTTAGTGAGGAGGAATTGCCAATCTGATTCTTCTAAAATTATAATCAGATGCATTACAGTGTGTGCAGAGATTGGCTTCAGGAAGGCTTGATTAGTTTATTGATTCTAGTTTTTTGCAATGTCTGTGCCAACTTTTAATTAGTGCTTCCTACATATTGGATGGCACATGCTCTACATGCTAGTAAGATTTTAAGCCAATGTTCTTGAAGGCTGGTTACTACTTTGTCGAGATCACACCAATCCAGTACACGAACCAAAACATGTTTGAAGGTCTGAAGGTTGAGCACTCATTATATGCAATAAATTCAGTCACGGGCTTTGCCAAGTATTAATCGATTGAAATAAGAGATGAAACGTTCCGAGTAAATTAGGAGGGTTAACACTTATGTATAAATTTCAAAAACAGTTTGATCAGCCTAAGATTTTTGATTAGCGATGAACATTGTACAGAGCGAAGTCGTTTACTCAAGTTGCAAGCCAAATATTACGACCTCAAAAACGCCGACTGTGTTCATGCGGTCACTTTGAACGCTTTGTGCACCATAGAATGTACGCATCTAATGTATGCAAACTATGTCAAATATGCCTTATTAGCCTATTGTAATCGCTTTGTGCACCATGGAATGTACGCATCTAGTGTATGCAATCTATGTCAGATATGCGTTATAAGCCAATTTTGAACGCTTTGTGCACCATGGAATGAACGCATCTAGTGTATGCAATCTATGTCAGATATGCGTTATAAGCCTATTTTGAACGCTTTGTGCACCATGGAATGTACGCTCTAGTGTATGCAAACTATGTCAAATATGCCTTATTAGACTATTTTGAACGCTTTGTGCACCATGGAATGTACGCATGCCTACCTGCTTTTTAAAAAAGACGCTAGGCCCATTCTATTTGATATCATACTTAGCCAAATACGTTAAGATAGCCTTTATTTTCATATACGTCTTGAGCACCTCTAGGAGTTAACGTTATAGGAGTTAACTATATGCCAATGCACTCGCAATTTATTGACACGAAGGTCTATGAGTTCGCAGCAGCAATTAGGCTCCCAAATACTGGTCCTCGCATGCAATGCGATAACATTGTAGCTCCCTGTCAGGTGTTTGGCTTACTTTTGGATCCGTCTGGGTTCTTCTTTTAATTTCATGCATCAAATGTTTCGTAAAGAACTGTCGAATATGGTATGGTCCCACGCTTCCTTCAACTGCACAACGATGAGATCACTGTCATCCGACACATCGATCTGACCGATCAATCGAGACAGTCGCGATATATTGTCCGCATGGTCGCTGATGATCACAACGTTGGGTTCGGCCACGGCTGCGATGTGGCCGTATTGTGGAATCAGAGGCCGAAGTATTTTCACCAGCTCATCGGAGCCAACGTTCTGAGCCGCGATGACTCGGGTAATCAGCGCCTCTGGTGCAATGTCGCTGATCGAACCCCGAGCACCCGGCGACTGTTTACCGGTTGCCTGTTGTTGGATACGGACAACGCCGCCGGACTCTGTGGCGGTAAAGTTGTGGGGCAGACGTATAGAGTAGATGGGAAAATTACTGTTATCGACGACAAATTAAGATCAGGTGAGCATACTTGGTATAGGCCAGCTACCGGTACCTCTCTAGGTTAGTGAAATGTCATTAGGCCTATGCGCTACGCATTTAGAAGCTGAGCTGCGTTATTGTCTAAACTAAGGATTTTCCTCGGTAAAAGTTGAAAACTAATTCATAAACGCTATTGTACTTTGCAAATATAGGTTTTAACTTTTAACATATATAATAGGCCTACATTGATAGCTTTCTTGATGACAGTGAACTCCGGTGCAGTGTGCTGCATGAAAATGGACTCTACCACGTACGTATAAATCCATCAAATGGAACAAAATACCAACCAGACTTGTGTTGTATATTTGTGAGCATCATACCGAAATGCTTCGGCCATATCTTTGGGGTCGGTATGCCCCTATTTCGGCCGAAACGGAGGCAAAAAACCACCACTTTGGTGGGTTTTTAGGTGATAAAATGCAATTTAAAGTATAAATTGTCCGAAAAGCACGAAACAGCCGCCCATTGTTAATTGCAAATGCATGTATTTTACGATGAACTGCTTCCGCGAAACCCAATGGCATTCTTTTGACACTGTTTTGGCCAAAACCGGGGGTAAAAGCATCATTTTCAAAGCTTTCCACGAGACAAAGCCTCCCACTTTCAATTTTTCAGAAGTCACCAGATCAAAATTTTGAGGCAGCCATTTTTTTCAGCTTATTCGAAAAATCTAATAGGTATGTCTTTAAGGATGGATTAATTCCCCAAGGTCCACAGGGGAAGCGCTGCAAATTATGAACTCTGTAGGTTACGTGGAAGGATCTTTCCATGGAGGATTTTTCATTCAGAAGAAAATTTTCCATGAAAGGGGCACTGGATTTCCCAGCATTATTTAAAAAATGAACAAAAATTAAATAAAAAAAACAAGCTTTTTCAACTGAAAGTAGGGAGCAACATTAAAACTCAAAACTAACATAAATTAGGCTATTACGAGGTGGTTTATTACAATCCAATTTAGCTTCCCAATAATTACCGCGAAATCTTTGCATACCTTGCTTATAATCGGGTATTTTCATGGCTTCAGTTTGGATAGCCTACGGGGGTTTAAATCCAGATTGTAGCCCCTATTAATGTTCAATTAAATTACATGCTCTTAACGCTCTATTCCCTCACTCAATTAATCCTTCACAGTAATCTCACTTGTTATTTTCGCCAGCGAAGCGGGCTTATTAAAGGCCTCCGCAAATCATTTCGGTGCACGGACCTGTCACATTATTAGAATTAATGGTTCTTTACCTTTAGATTTCTTGTTTCTGTATGTATGGCCCAAATGGTGTAAGAGTAGGTATAGTAATAATAGAGATGTTAACTTGGTTTCTGTAGAAGCAAATTACTTAGTATGATGATACTAAGAGTAGGTGTAGTAATTATAGAGATGTTAACTTGTTTTCAGTAGAAAGCAAATTAATTAGTATGATGATAGTTTTTAGACTTAGAGATCATGTATATAAAGCTTTAAGAGAAGAACAGGACGGTTTTTAGGAAGGGGAGAAGATGTGTCAACTAAATTTGCACTCTTATATTAATAATTGAGAAGTACCAAAACCGTCAGACATTCTTAGCCCTCAGTTTTATAGAATATGAACAGGCGCTTGATTCAGGCGATAAAAGTTGGTCAATGTATGTCTTCTTTGGTCTACCATGGGATCGTCTACCATGTAGCGGTTCCCAGAGTAAACCTCAAAGCAGATTTCATTTTTACTGCGCCAGCAGTGACCAGCAAAGCGTAGTCTGTGTTTACGAATGGTGGTAGTTACACGCGGTATATTGCCATAAAGTTCAGCATTGACGAGGTGATCAGTTCATGATTTGTTGAAGGCGGCTCTTAGCATTCTTGTAAATGCACCATCAATCTTTTTGTCAAGAACAGATGTCAGGGTCCAGGAAATTGAGCCATATACCAGTACTGATTCAACAGTAGCTCTGAAAAAGTTTCTTTTCAAATAAGAATGGTTGTGCACGATGGAATGTGCGTATTTCAATAGTGCCGTTCTGCCTAGTTCCACTGTTTGAATATAATAAGAATGCGTTGCGCACGATAGAATGTGAGTATTTCAATTGTGCCATTCTGCGTAGTTACACTGTTTGAATTTAATAAGAATGCGTTGTGCACAATGGAATGTTTGTATTTCAATAGTGCTATTCTGCGTAGTAACACTGTTTGAATATAATGAGAATGCGTTGTGCACGATGGAATGTGAGCATTTCAATAGTCCCATTCTGCGTAGTTACACTGTTTGAATATAATGAGATTGCTTTGTGCACGATGGAATGTGCGTAATTTACTAATTAATTACAAGAGCACCACGAGCAGCAGCTACGACTCTGCAGTGATTAGGTATCGGGTCGAAACAAAGTATTAACAGCAGCCTTGTGCTGCCTGGCATATATGTATGGCAAGATGCCTATTGTAGAACGAGCATTATATAACTCAAGTAGAAACAATTTTGAGTGTTTGTAATATCGGTGATGGTGATGTCAGTGATGATGCTACCACTTATGGTAATAATGATGATAACATTAACTATTAACAGAATCACATTTATGTTGACATTACCATATACATCATTATGGTGATTAGAGATTATAATCTGATGTTGAACTTTCTTTATGGTGAAATAATCACTCTCGTTATGAGGTTATTAGCGACAAAGAGACAAAAGATTTATAGTTACAAAATACCTCAACACCATGGAACACATGCTTGCTACTTTAACAATAATTATAGTATAGAAAACATTAATCCTATTCGATTCAATGCAATAGTACTATCACATGAAATTTGCGACATCGTATGAAATTTAGGTGACAGGTGTACAGCATAGTAATTCAACACCCTAAATTATCTTACCTTGAATTTCAAGAAATGAAATTGAATTTTAAAGCCGGGGGGGTGGGGGAGTTAACAGGGAAACTACCTAGATCTTTCTATTTGAAGAGTACTAGTTTAGTCCACTGTTTATGGATCTAAAATACGAGCTTCCTGTTAACATTGTTGCTTAGGGAGTGATATCGCACGTTGGGAAATACGGCAGGTCTATGAGGCTGGTGGTTTCTACAATCTTGGACAAAACTGTTCAGAATTTTCGAGTGAAACTGCAGTCGAAGAGTGAAAATACATCACAATGGTAGCCACGGAACAGACGCTTTCACTGCTGTAATTTGGTTGCACCTGGCCCTTTCCTTGGGGTATTAAGGGGCTCTTGAACATAGTTCTCTGAGACGACTGTTTTGAAAATTATCGGAGGGGTACTGCTGGACAGACCCAAAATTCTCAACAAGTTTTATCCACATCATGATCAGGGTCTGCATGCGCTGTACCGCGAGATGAAAGCGACCGAGAGCTGTCCACTGCGGGTCCGCGTCCGCCTGATCCAAGGCCGCGAGAGCGGCCTCGCCCTCACCCGCGAAGTAGAGATCATAAGCCCTTTGCAGATCTTCGGTCACCGTCAATTCAAGCGCGTTCTTCTCCCCGGCGCGCGGCACGGCTATAGGCTCTTTCGGCAAGGACGCGACTTCGGGTCCTTCCGGATAGGGCGCCGGTCGCACAGCCGCGGCCAGGTTCTCCGGCGGTTCCGGGGTTGCCGACGCGGGCGTTGTCGATTGCTCTTCCACGCCAATCGATGACTAATTTAACGACCCTTTTGCTTAAGGAGCCGTTCATAAGGAATTGGGACATAATATTAAACCTTAGTGTAAAGAACGGGGTCTGGAGAAGAGGGCAAGTCCCCTCATATAATTAATAATCTGTTCGTTTTGTTTTGATGTTGCTCCTTACTTTCCATTGAAAAAACCTGTTTTTTAATTAATTTCCGATTGTTTTCAAATAATACCGGGAAATCCGGCTTCCCTCTATGGAAGATTCCATCTCCCCATGGACAATCCTCCCATAGAAAGTTATTCCCACGTACAAACCCCAGCAGGGAAACTCTTCCCAGACAGTTCCATTTTAGCTGAAACTTCCTGGGACAGTGAGATTTGCAATAGTGGATAATAACAATAATTCCAACAAGATCGATGGTCATGATAACCAAAGGCGAAAGTCAATAATAATAATAATAATAATAATAATAATAATAATAATAATAATAATAATAAGGATAACGGTTAAAAGTGAAGATATTATACATAAAAGTCTCTCTTGGACACTATGTTTTACGATATAGTCATAAACTTAAAATTCAGTGACATTCTTATTTAACTATACAAGTACATCTAGCCAACATTTGATTGATTAATGTCTTACAATTCCTCGAAATTCTATTAAAATGGAAAATGCACCATTAATCTACTTACATAAAGGAATGTGTGAAAGAGTATACCCAACTGTATTTTGAAGGAGCCAATCAGAAATTGGACTGCCTGATGGCTTGTGTTTACTTGAGTTGGGTATACTCTATTCTTGTTTTGTACCACAAACAAACTATTTAAAAGCATTTTCTACAGAAGATATTGTAACGTGTTATTCCCCCCTCCCCTTGCTTGCCCTAATCAGATCTCCACTTGCAAACACCATATTGAGTTCTCCAGAGAGATTTTTAACTTATAGATGGACCACAAACAGGGCAAGAGATATTTTAAGTTATGAACTGCAGGAAGACTTACAGCAAGTCCGTATTAAGGAAGTGAAACTAGGCTCCACTCCCGGTAATATGTCACAATTCTGTTTGTGTTTGCAATGTGTACCTAACTCTGTCGTCTTTCGTCATCATCATCCACTTAAAGATCCAGTTAAGTCTGAAATAGCTCTATCCACAGAAGTAGCCTTGAGACTTTTTTGTACTTGTCCTCAAAGACTGCATGAAACTTACAGGGCTACAGAAATGACGAATAAAGAAGTGGATGTTAAATAACCGTAATGTTTAGTAAGACTACGGACATCGATCGGTGGGGGTGAGTTCCAAGGGACATAATATGCTTCGACATTTTTGACACTAGTAAAGTATTTGGTCTACAATTACATAAGTTGTTATTCTGAAAAATAAGATGAGTATGTCTTTCTTTTTTACATACTAACCTCAACCTGTTTATCTATCAAAAACCGCCCACTCACTCTACCTGAACTAACTCTATTGCTCCCAAAACTACCAAAATACCTACTTATCTACACTCCTTACTTACCTGCTGTGTTTTTCTAAGATAAAACTACCTACTCAGGCTACCTCTTCTAAATTACTAACTACTATCTCTTTCCACACTGGCTATCTGCATACACCGCCTACTTAACTATTCACCGTACCTACCTGCCAATTATGTGTACCTGACTACTCTACCTAACTGCCAATTATAAGAGCCTGACTACTCTATCTATCCGCATGCGCCTCAGCTCCCTGTAAAGAATATCAATTTATTTCAGCTTATAAAAGTACGTCTTTTGTTCAAAGCTTCCTAATTTGCTTTCTTCTATCACTCTCGTTTCCCTCCCTTTAGATTTCTTCTCTTGTTCCTTTCTTTCTTCAAATCGCCAACATGATACTCTGCTTGCCCAGAATACCAAAATTACGTAACATACCGAAGAAAGGTTTCAAATAAATGTCTTCCCTGTGTATTTATACAATCCTGTTCTTTAAAAATTGATGGCGTCACTAGTACCTCCCCTCCTTCTTGGTTACAAAAGAAAGGCTTCGTGAGCTAGAACGGCCGAGTCAGATTCCTTTGCAATCTTGGATAAAGAATACCAAGAAAAGAGGTTAAACACCAAAAGGTAATGGAACGGAGATCAAAGGTCACAGCTTAAGTTAAGTAACAGTAACACGAGAAATAGACTGAACAACTCCTATTCTTCTGAGACTGGAAGCATAAACTCATGACGTAGTTCCTTTGCAATCTTGGATAAAGAATACCAAGAAAAGAGGTTAAACACCAAAAGGTAATGAAACAGAGACCTAAGGTAACAGTTAAAGGTAAGTGATGGTTACAAGAGAAACAGGTTAAACAACTCCTATACAAGGATTAACTCAAAATGTAGTCCCTTTGCAAGAGGTAAGTCTGAATACCGTGGATTGGTAAGCAGTCGAACAACATTGCAAAGAAATCCAAAGATGCTGCTAACAAGTCTCGGCCCTAGTGTCAAAGACTTATTGTAAACACTACCAAAAAAAGGGTTTTCCGATGCCTATAAATAAGTGCAGCCCACTCTAAAGATGGGAGCAAATCTACAAGTTTAAATGCCTATGCAGGGCTTTGTATGCGTGAGAGACGTCATATATTTTGCAATTTAAGATGAGGCAATATACTTAGGTTGTAGTGCGTCATGGCAAGGACATTGAGTGTAGCAGATAAAATGTTTGTAAAAGCGGGAAGGGAGTGACAGAACAGAATGTTTTCTGAAGAATGCAAGTACATACGTTCTAACTTGCAGCCAGTAAAAATCAGTTCGACGATTGTTACCTTTGGAAAAAATGCAACAATGGCACGTAAAGCTTCTCCTACGAATTGGTTTACCTTTTAACAAGAAAAGCTTCTCTTTACGAATTGGTTTACCTTTTAACAAGTAAAGCTTCTCTTTACGAATTAGTTTACCTTTTAACAAGTAAAGCTTCTCTTTACGAATTGCTTTACCTTTTAACAAGTAAAGCTTCTCTTTACGAATTGGTTTACCTTTTAAAAAGTAAAGCTTCTCCTTACGAATTGGTTTACCTTTTAACAAGTAAAGCTTCTCGTAAGGAGTGACATTAAAACTTAAGACGAACAGAAATTACTCCGTATATGAAATTGGTTGTCCCCTCCGCAATCCCTCTCTCTTTACGCTAAAGTTTGACTCTTTGCCACAATTCTGCTTTTTAAAACAATTAAAAGTTTAGCGTAAAGAGCGAGGTATTGCGGAGGGGACAACCATTTCATATACGGAGTAATTTCTGTTAGTTTTAAGTTTAATTGTCGCTCCTTACTTTCAGTTAAAAAAACTAGTTTTCTTATGTAATTCACCTAAATGCACAAATGAATCTTTATAGCAAAACATAACTTGAACCTTTATGCAAAATTATAGCAAAAGGGAGTCAACTGCGTCAATTTGCGTCAATCCGAAACACCAGAATCATCTGCATCACTTGCATCACCTGCATCAACCTTTATCAATCTGCATTACCTGCATCAACTGCAGCAACTACCACCAATGCATCAACAGCATCAACAGCAGCAACAGCATCAACTGCATCAACTGCATCATCTGCATCAAATCCATCAGCTGCATCAACTGCATCCACTTCATAATCTGCATCATTTGAATCAATCTGCATTAATAAGAATTCCTTGCATTAGCTGCACCCACTCCATCAACTGCATTAACTCCATCAACTCAATAAGCTGCATCAAATTCATCAACTACATCAACTGGGGTTTGTCTTTTGGCTAGGCAGTGACTTAGTTATTTAGTCAGTCAATCGGTCAGTTATTAACTCAGTGGGTAGGAAGGTCAGACGGCCGTTTGTCAGTTAGTTGGTGAGTCACTCGGTTGGCTAAACAGTCAATCATTAAGTCACCTAGTGTTTCAAACAGTCAGTTAATCCTTTAATCAGTGTGTTGGTAGGTTGGCATTATTTTTGGTTAGTCGGTCGGTCAGTCATATGGTAAGTCAGTCATTCAGTCTGTCACCTGGTCAAGGAGTCAACTTTACAGTCACTTAGTTATTCGGTCACTCACTCGCTTACTGACTCCATCTGGCAGCCACTGCCGTTAACCTTACTTGCACGTAAACACTAACGATTTTGTATTGCATACGTCACAAACGCTTGCTTCCTTCTTTCTGTATATCTTCTTGTAAACGTTATTGGATTTTCAAAACGTTCTCTTGGTTATAAGTGAGAAAAGGCTTACTCTATCACAGTCTATGACAAGAGGTATTTCCAAGAGCATCGATGTAGTTAGACATATGCACAAGTTACTTTTAAATGCTATTTTAATAACAAGTATTAATTTTTGACTGTAAATATTTAAGTAAAGTAAAGAATTTCGAGTGAGAAGTGGTTTTCGACAGTTCCCTACGTGTACAAATGCATTATCAACCGTAAAATGACCTTTGACTTTAATGAGAAGTGTCAAAGGGCATATGCATAGGTGAAAATAGTGGAGACTTAGGAATAGAAGCGTTAGTCATGTAGTTACGTGTTGATAATTATAGCTTGTGCTACGTCGATTGAATGCATTGGTACATTATCCAGGAGCCAAATATTTGAAAATGTTTGTATAAAGTATGTATAAAAGTTGAACAACGATTCTGCTTTGATAAATCGAGTACTAAAGGGATGACGTCACAGAACCTCTTGCCCGGGGAGTTTCCCCCAAAGTGATGAACTTGCCGCCAAATGCCCGTGTACAAAATGCTCGTTCGAATCATATTAACTGTAAAAGTCAGTTTCTGTCAGTTTTGAAATTATAACCTTATTGTTCTAAGACTCTTAGCATCAGATTGGTCATAGTGATGTTTACAATGTAAAGCAAACTGGTGTCTCTCATATGGAAGAATTGGATGATTAACGTATTCAAAGAAAGAAGTGATGGATCTTCTGTAACAATTAGCTCATTGATTTAAAGGAACGTTTGTAGCGGCAAATTTTACCCTTAGTTTTACACAGGCATAGTAGATTTGCAGCTGAAGGAACTTTGAAAGCAGAGCGGCAAAAAATTGCTGACATGTTACCACTAAGTAAAATTTAAATCGTTTGAGTCTTCTACCTTCTCACTGGGAAATATGATTAAGTGAACTTCATAACACCTCGCTGGGCTCGAAATAAGGGGCGGTCAGCGACCAAAAACCGCCCACAGCGGTGATTTGACCGTCCACATTGAACTGACGGCGGTACACATTACCGCTCAAGATCTGACATCCTGGTGAACTATTTACGAAGGGTCTAAGACGTGCTAATCACATCAACCAATACGATTGGTTGATGTAACATCCCAAAATCCCTTGCTGACCGCCGACATTTTGAGATGGCCGCTCAACGTGACTGCTGACATATCGGAGCTTATTTGGAACCCTACCTCGTTCTGAAAGAGTAGTTTTGGAGAAGAGTGCGCATACGTCTGATAAATACCCCTACTATCGTGAATGCCCCAACTGTTACTGGAGCTGATTAAACTCTTTTCCCCCCTCTATTAAACGCACTCTCCATGAAAGGAGCTTTGGTTATGAGATACAATTACTGAAATCACTTCGGGCAGCACTTGAATGAATGGTACGTGTCAAAAGCATATGATGGTTACTCTCGAGTGCCAAATAATCGTAACCACCGTGCTTATTAATTTCTTGAAATTTAGAATTCCCCGCTCCTTATTAGGGCCCCCCGTTTATTAATTTAAAGGAATGTTCCCAGTACTCAAAATGTAATGATGTCTGAAAACACTTGAATAACTTCCGGGTCTGCAAGTTCCGATGTAGCGGAATGACAAAGATTATCATTCATTTGTATTTATTGACCATTTCCAACAGAAAATAATATAACACATTTATATAAACATGTATCACAAATCGTAAACATAGCACATTACCATAATGTAGATCACAAAGACCCCAATAGGGTCATGACTTGATAAAAATTGCATTTCAACTTGCAATGTCATTACTTCATAAAAAAAAAATAATCAAAGGTGGATGTCTGTTAGGTTGATTTCGACGAAAGTTCACAAATCCCAATCTCAAGTTCATAAATTGCGCTCATGAGATGGGCTGCGTCTTTTCCGCGGTAAAAAACTTTTATGAAATATCAACCAATAAGTGGAAGGGTATGGTATTCCTTTCTGGCTCCCGAATTTCTCACAGTTGCTTGTGAAGTGTGTTTTTACCAATTTTAAGGAGGCTCTATGTCTGTCAAATGAATACGCAGAGAATGTGGTGATAGGGATCAGCTAAATTATGTATAGTGAAGATCAAAGTGAAACAATAAGACAGCCAAATTATAACTTTCATGTTATCAAATTGCTTTCAATTCAAAGAACAAAAGGCAAACAGTTGCTCATTCTACAAGATCATGTTTGGTGTATATAAGTGGAGTGTGGAATGAAATGTTCTCAACTTATCAAACAAATGTGGTTCCGGCAGGTAATGTTTTGTACTATTTGTTTGTTTGTCCTACCATTTTGTTTTCTGTTTGTCGCTGCTTGCTGTATTATGTTGCGCGATGCATGTCGCCAGTTTGTAGATAAGCTATTGTTATGTGATTGTCTCAAAAAGTATTCGAGAGGCGCATTTTGCGATATTCAGTTTTGTGGTTTGCGTCTTATTTGAGGCCTTTGATGGTTTAATACCAAATCTGATGGATTTGCGATGCATTGTGTTGCGCGATGCATGTCACCAGTTTGTAGATAAGCTATTGTTATGTGATTGTCTCTTGAGTATTCGACGGACGCATTTTGCGATGTTTAGTATGGAGGAGCCCGTTTAATGAGGCAAATGCGAATAGCCACGTCTCAGGAAAGCGCAGCTTCCTTAATGTCTGCCTAAAGGATCTTCTTGAATAAGTGATATTTGTTGTTGCCATGCATCTGTTACCGCCCTGTACATTTATGTGACGGGTCACAGTTTTTTGAGACACCAATAAAAGCGTTACAAGCAAAAATAAGGGAGGAAATGTCAGCTGAATCTGACACCAAGCACTGAGAATTCTTTGTGAGTAAAGTGCCCATGATATGTAATGCAGTTATTGTATTTTGAATTAGGTGTATCATATCAATTTTTTTCTTCATTACATTTATGTAATGATGTTCAATTTCGCAGGCTATTTTGCCTAAGAAAACACCTGTTGCTAAGAAGAAAACTACAATTTTGACAACATTTCTTCTTTTGTTCAAGACGTCGTTAGGTCTATGTACAATAGACCTTACTACGTTAATGAACACTGCCCGCAGTTACTTTGACCTTCGTCGTACTTGCCTCGTTTCAGTGTCCCTGGCGTGGCATTCTAGGGTGGTTATTTCCTACAATGCTTTTCGAACTTAGTGACAGATATTTTTTTGTATGTTTGTGCGAGAGTTCATTAACATTATAACCTCCATTGTACAAAGACCTGACGAAGTTTTGAAGAAAAGACGAAACGTTGTCAAAGGGTGTTACTGGATAAATGCAACAGGAAAGCCAGGGACAAAAAATGTAACTAGAGTGCTTTCAAAATGCTACCAAATGCAACACTTGAAGTTTTCTTTAATAATATATTAAACACTTTAAACAGTCATTCATCAGCAACTTCATCGGCTAGTATCTTACGAGAATCGCTTTGCTTTGTCTTGACTCTGTCTTAACTTCGCACTCAAGTTTGTCGATGGCAAAATTCCTACTCGATTGTAACACAAAAACTGTTTTCGTTGACATAGAGTTGCATAACGTTGGTTCGGAGCTTGAGTTGCATTTGACTTCGAGTTTTCTTTCGTTAATCCCTGTTGGGTTATTAAATACATGATGTTGGAAGAGTTGCGGTCTAACTTGTAATTAAATTGAAAGGAACGTTGATTACATTGAAAATATTCCTTTTCCTCAATATTAAGACCAGCCTTGCATCTCTTAACTATACACGTCGTGCAACCCCTTGTGTTACTTTTAATAGGTAGAGTCCTAGCTCATACTTATTGCCTATTAAATGTTTTTGGCGTACGGTCAACTATTTGGGGTTCTGATTTAAAAACTTGACCTAGTAGGGCATCAGTCAAAATAAGTCGAAAGTGTGAGGACATCTTATTACGGACTTGCTGGAGGGCAGGGTGGTATGTAACAATAAGCTATGTCTGCTGGAAGTGACCGCCACATTAAATGAGCAATTAACAGGACTGTTGGTAAGTCTGTACATACATTTCTATCAGACAGGTTAAGCAATGCCTAGCTTTCTACTTCTGCTTTTTTGTTTTATTCATGTTTGCCGCTGGCTGTTTATTTGGACACAACTTGTTACTGCAAGGATACGGGATATAAGTAAAATTGAGATGGAGGTGTTCGCCGCTGCCGGACGTTTGTACTGGCTTAAATGATCTCTGTCTTGTTCCATTTTCGTTAATCGATTCGATCTTTTTCCATTTCAGAGTTTAGTTACCGAGAGAGACAGTAACAGAGAAAGGTAATTTGGAAACTGCGATGCCGTTTACGCATGCTTACACCGGGCACATTTATGCAAGTTCGAGCTGGGGAGTAACAGGGCTTGACACCCGGAGAATATGTTGGAAACGGATGAGGATGCGCCGGTTTGCATATTTAAGACGTTGCCACTGAGCTCCATTTTCAACTGTTTTGCTCGCGAGCATCCATATCTTAAAGTTTAAGGAATGCTCTCTCTCCAACAAGTAGTCAGAGTACTAATAAATTTATACTCTGTATTTCCTCTATTAGCAACACGGATTTTACTACAAATTCCAGCGTTTGGGTGCCGCGTTTAACAGAGGGTGGCGTTTATTACAACTTTCAGCTTTGGAGGCCTAGGTGCCCTCCAATTTTTTCGGTCACTTAAAAAGGGCACTAGAACTTTTCATTTTCGTTAGAATGAGCCCTTCTGCTAGGTTGTAGGACCACTTGGTCGATACGATAACCCTTGGGGGAAAAAAAAACAAATAAACACGCACCCGTGATTTGTCTTCTGGCAAAAAATACCAAATTCCACATTTTTGTAGATATGAACTTGAACTTTTTGCTGTAGGGTTCTTTGATAAGTCGAATACGATGGTTTGATTTTCGATTCTATGTCTTATAGGTGGTGTTTTCCCCTATTTTCCAAAAAAGTCAAATTTTCTCAGGCTCTTAACTTTTAATCATTAAATACCACAGACCACGTTGTAACTGCCAGTGTACAAGGACCTGACAAAGTCTTAAAGAAAAAGCGAAATGTTCTCAAAATTGCAGTTTCATTCTTGGTGTTCTACCTATAGATTGTCATTGTACTTGTCACCATAATATTTACAGACCACTTCATAGCACAGTTAAGTATCATATAGTTTGGCGAAATATAGGCCTCAACAGGATACAATTTTGCACTAAGTAACATGGAATATAACTATGCAGGAAATCTTTTCTATGTTTACCTCTGATGATGAGTCATTGCTTGAACTTGGAGATGATACGCTTATTTCTTTTGAGGCACATATTATAATTTGTGTCCCGGTGCTTTGTTGATGGTGATTGCTAATCGAACATTCCTTGTGTCCCGGTCGCTTTCTCTTTGAGTGTACCAGTCGTCATTTATATTCCCTATGTCCCGGTGTCCCGGTCGTCATTTGTGTCCAGATGTCCCGGTCTGTAATTTCGTCAGTCGACAAACATGACGTCAGTCAACACACAAACATGACGTCACTCGACACACACACACAGACAACTTATTTTTATATATATAGAAGATAGATATCTTCTATATATCTATCTATATATATATAAATAAGTTGTCTGTCTGTGTGTCTGTCTGTGGATCAGGTGACGTCATGTTTCTGTGTCTTGACGTGACACTATGAATAGTATCCATTTGTATACCAATATAAAGCGGGTACGTAGGTTAAATGTTTTAGTAGTACCAGTGAATATGCTTTAGGAGTTAAGGGGTACGTGGACAGGGCATGCAGCCAGGATTAGACGTTTGGGTGTCATGGGTGGTCTATTCTGAAGTTCGACGAGTTATTCTAAATATTGGAAGCGGCTGGCACAGCAACGGATTAAGTAAAGTACATTGACGTTTGATCTTGATTTTAGAGGGAGGGGCTAATTACAAATTTGAGGGGTTCAGCCATTACTAGCACCCCTTACTGTTAAAGGGTTAAGAGCCGTTAATGTTCTCTTAACACCCCAGCCCACCCTCTCCATTTATATAAGACAGGTATACGACTTATTCTTGGCATTGGTGTGATAAACATTGAAGGTAGTAAACAATAATACACAATAAGCAAGAGTTTCTCATTAACAAACAAAAAATTAAAATAAAATCAGCAATAAACATCATGTTTGTAATCTAACTCCTATCACTACCTTTTCTTTCATCACCCCCTAGAATGTTTCCAGCGCATTCCAAAGGGAGGTAATGCCCATTTTGGGCACTGCTGCTATAAACCAAGTTAAACTGACAATTCTGATCACGATGTTCAGGGTACCAGATGTGCCAGCAACAACCCTGACAAGTACACATTTTGGGGAAGAAATTCACAGTGTGACCGAAATAATGTGACAGGAAGTGGAGTGAAGGTTGCGTTTTAATGCAGTGTTACCTTCACAGAGTGGGAATTGATCCTATTCAATATTATATGTTGGTATCACTCCCAGTGCCCATCAACGTGAAATGAATAATCAGCTGCAAATAACCGTTCTGTGTTTTCATTTAAATAACAAAATTAGGCAGACAACAATATTATTTGATTATTAAAAAATTAATTGAACAGCTTATTTTAAGAAAGTCAAATACTTACAACCAATACAGAGGCACTTCCAAACATCTGAATAAATTTTTGCAGTCACATCTGTAGTTTCAAGTATGTTGGTGTAACGATCTTGAAAAGAGCCAGCAATATGAAGTTATGAAGGTAATAGCTGTAGGCATATCATATGTTGGTCATTCTTTTTTATAATAAGATATACACAGAAGACAGAACAGGCAGGAAGAGACGACATATCTGCTTTGTAAGTACTGTGCTACACTGTGGTAGGATATGTGATGTAAAGGCTGGTGATAAAGTTGACAGAGCCACTGTCTACAACAAACTAGGTGTTCCACATCTTGAATCCATCCTGTGCTAGAACAGACTGAGATGGCTTGGCAATGTGCCACGTAGCCACTTGTGGATTAAGTGGTGCCAAAGGATTTTAAGTTTCCTTCAACAGAATTTAGTGGCAAAAAGCGTTTATTTTAAGCTGTTTGGTTTGTCAAATACCCTCAGTTCCATTATGATATGAAAAGTGACAAAGCGATTTGTTTTACATAATGAAGGCAAATCAAAGAGGAATGATTTCATCCAGCAAGTCAGAAGAAGCATTTATTGAAATAGGATTTAGAAACTGAAAAAGGCAGAGGATTTGATAAACACCAGGTTTCTGACAGCCACATAGAAGCTGTTAGTTTTTACAAAACCACACCAGCAACTGTTACTGGTGATATTGGAGAGGTGCTTTCCTCTAATTTGGCAGAAGAAAGAGCGGCGATGCTATAAGTTGTTAATTCAAAAATATATGTTTCGGTAATGTGGGTATTGCAACTGTCAATAATAACTCTTAAGGCCCATGTTTCCCTACAACTTCGCTTATGTTACTGCGTATGATCTTATGCCGAGTAGATCCCGTTGTTGATATTCCGTACATACGTACGCCTTGGTTTTAGATACACGAAATTATTCGCGAATTGAATATCCCACTAGCAGAATAGTTTCATCGTAACGTGTTTTCCTTTACATTAAATTGTTTATTCCGATGTCCTTTTGAAAAACATCTTAAAACCCAGTTAAAAGCTCTTGCTGGAAACCCCTGTGTTCATCTGCGCGCAAAAGAAGTGCATCTTCAAGTCCTTTACGAAAGACTACCAGGAATGGAAGATGTAAGATACTACTCGATGATTCCTTATATTTCCATATTCTTTCTGTCCTTGCCGTCTTGTAAAACTCAGTCGCTATAGTTCTCACTACGTAATGCTTACGTTATCAGGATTTGAGGTAAACGCCGAGTAAAGACTTTATTTATTGACGTTAGTTCGGTAGCATTTTATACACTTTTCAGGTGATGATCAAGAATATCATGTAACAATTTTGCTATTTCAGTGGAGTAAGTAGTGGCATTCACAATGTTATCGTTAATAGAAGTAAACCCTAAGATACGGTCACGTACAACTTGCACATATTTGTTATCTCTTATGAAAACACCACTTTTTGATAATGCATCTAAAATAAACTAAGGATAATTGTAATTACTCGCCATCAAGAACGTAGAGCCATTACTATTACTGTGGTATTTATCTTCACGCTTTGAGAGATTTTAGTGAAGCAGAAACTGTCTGAGAAGTACGTATATATGGCGTTTCTTGGCATCTACTATTTTGCAAAAAGTGAGCAAGGACGATGGTTTTCCTAGTTCTCCTACGTGTCGAAGGGTCTTAGATAACATAACCTCGATGCGTTTAATGTTAGCCCAACAATAATAGGTTGTGGGTCCTGTATTATATATACTCAAGGGCACCTTTAGCGATGCAAAGCGAGGCTACTTCAATATGGAACTCTTCAACAAAGTGACTACGACGACGCAGGATACAGAAAAATAACTACTTAAGGATTAGTACTGAAAACCTTGGCAGAATGGGAATACGTTAGGCTTCACTGACATGTCATCATAATGTAATTTAACAACGAAAATCGGTAGTGACTGATTCCTCTTAAACAGTGATGAGTTTGGTGCAGTTACTTACTTACTGAATGTACAACACCTCGTTATTAATGTCTAGTATATCGTAGGTACAAATGCTCCCAAAACCTCAACAACACCATCGCAATTTCCCTGTAGGGCCGCCTACGGAGGTGAGGATTAGCAAAAGGCACTTTGAGACAAGTATTATGATGGAACATTAAATTGGGTTTGTTGTGCCTTATGGTTGCTAAGTACAAATACTCCAAATAATATGTCGATTAAAGAAAGAGGTTTTTGTAGCAGCGTTAGTTTAACTATCAAAACTGCCACTTAGGAAGTTCCTTTTTTAGGCAGTAATCATATTCCAACCCTAAAAGAAATCTATCGTTCATTCTGTACATCAGTTCTTCTAGGCGCGTTGGAGACATGAATTTCTTATGGCATGAGAACAGGAATCGAGTAAACCTTACTGCAGTGAAAATAAGTTCCGATCTGTTCACTTCAGGGTGCGAAGTAGCTTTGGCCAGTCACCTCATTCATCAATATTTGAAAAGGTGCTTAGTTTACATCTTAACTCGCAGAAGGGACGCTCAACATTAAATTTTCAAGAGAACCTGCTTGACACTTAGGTGGAAAGTAGACTATTGTAGCTTTTCATAGCTATAGAGCTGCTGTCAGTTTACTGTAAAATACAATAGAGAACCTTTGAAACGACTCACAGTGTACATGAACTTACAGTATGCGAGAAACACGGCCTTGCAGAAGTGTGATTAACTCCTCTTGTGTTATCAAACAAAATTGATTTCAAGGAGCCCGGTTTGACATGTATACCTCCTTATTACAGCAGGTAGCCTGTTCTTACATGCCCTGTGAAGCACAGTGTCTGTTTACACTCCCAATATTGTAGTGATGTATAATGACATGAATCTCTACCTTTCCCTAAATCATGTTGGAACCAGTTCACACCGTGAAACACATAGTAATGTATCGTATTACTGCGCTTTTTAGCGCATGCGCTTATAAGCAAAAATTGCCTTTTTTTGGTTTCCCAAAAAGCAGAAAAAATTTATAAGCGCATGCGCTTGTTTACGAGTTTAAGCGCATACGCTTATAAAGGCTTTAACAGAGGATAACACAAGTTAGTAATTTTCTAATTTTTTCTCATTTAGTATAATTTTTGTCCAATCACCAAATCTGTCTAATAGCCAAAATTCATTTCTCTTGACTGACCTTTGTTATCCACTCCACAAATAGTGATTAATCAGTGAGATTTTGCTGAAGTCATAGCTTTGGTTGCACGTCAGAGCCCTCCAGGCAGAGCTGGCTGAATAATAGTTTAGCGGAAAGGAAATGGAGTTAGAAGGGACGTTACGATTGATAATTTAAGGCAATTCTCAGGATCTGTGGGTATTTATAGACCTTGGCGGGTGTGATCTAATTTTCTCCTTGTTACTCTATTCCTGTTTTCTGACAATATGGCATTGAGAAAAATTACCACGACGCTGTTATATTAACAGTTCAGATAGTTTCTTAACTTGATGGTAAAGGCTGCTTGTTTAGTGCCAGAAGTAGATAGTTAGTTAAACAGAAGTAGACAGTGAAAGGGAAAATCAGCGTATTGCTATAGGGTTTAACTTTGCTAGTAACGGAAAATATTTGCTAAAAATTTGCTAAAAATTTGCTAACTACAGATCACTCGTCACGAGAACGGGTGTGGTCAGAGAGAATTCATGGCATGGGATCTATTACCCATTTTATAGGTATTTTTTTTATTTTGCTAGACGTCGTAGCTGATTTCATAGGTTACCGTTATTTAAGGTCACATGTCACACATACGTAGATTTTTCCAGATTAATCTACTGTGCTCTGATGTAGCAAAGATGTCTAGCTTGCTATTGCTTACCATTAACTGAGCCCCTCCTCATCTCTTGAACCCAGAAGTAGCTGGCGAGAAGTGGCTACTACCAGTCACGAAGGTGGGGGTGCATGTGGGCAAGGGTGGGCGCCTCTCCCTGAGAAAATTCACCAGTGTATTCCGCCCCCCTTCCTGATTCTGATCGGCATAAATATTTTTCACTTTAGTATATCATAATGCATCGGAAACAAAAAATGACGGACCTATGGGGTAACTATGGGGTGACTCTTGCCCGTATGTCCATGGAAATGTGCGTTGAAAAGTATGTGTTTTTGTCTCTCTCACTCTCTGTGTCTGATGCAAAAAAAAATTCCATAGCTTCTATGTACAAAAATTTTTAAGTCCAATAAAAAATCTGTCAAAAAAATTTTAAGTCCCAAAAAATTCTAGGTAAAAAAAAATTTCACTACAAAACATTATTTTTCTGATAGGAAAAATCATGACTAACGTATTTATGTCATCTTCATTGCTTATTCCGAAATTATCACAAGTGATTTTCTTTGTTTAAATATATTAAATGTTTTTTTGAGACATGAAATAAAAGCTGAAAAAATTTCCATTTCTCAAAAAAATTCTAAGTAAAAAAAGGAAAGTGTTACAGATTGTTTGTTATTTGAGGAAATACTTTTGATTCTATTTTTGACTGACTTATTTTTTCAACATATTTGGACTTAGATATCGCCACAAAAACAACATATCTTACTGACCATTTTTGTCTGATATAGAATAAGCCGCCTCAAATAAGCCCCGCCCCCTTGCATAAGCCCCACTCTAAAGTATTTTTTTGCGAAATAAGCCCCTGGGGGTTAATCAAGGACTCATGGAATCTTTCCCCTAACCTCCTTTCCTTTACCGCTACCACGAAGGTTACTACTTGGCTGCCATTTCCTCTCTTCAAACACTCGCATTCATCAATACCTCTTTAGTGCTTCCTTTTTCTACTTACCCGCCAAAGTACCTCCTCAAACAATTGTCATGGGTTGGAGATTACTTAAAAGTTAATAGGCGGGGGGGGGAAAGAATGTCCTGGTTGGAAAACTAATTAGCCGGGGGACGTCTATTAGGCAACCAAGAATAGGTGAATGTTACTCAGAGATAAGATACGATAAGAGGTGTGACCCTCCTTGTACACTATATACAAACAGAGTAAAAGGCTGGGTCTTTGACATGGCTTCCTAGAAATAGGATTCAGTACAAAAGCGGGGGTTGGAGCGCACCCAAAAGTTCCAATTTTGCAAATTTGGAAGCGTCGGTAATCTTCCTGTATCCTTCCTATATATGTTTTGTAATTTATTTGTATTATTCAGTTTTATTGGACTCAATTCATCTGCCTTCTCCTTGAGCCGCATACGAGTTTCATTTGGGCTTCCGCTTTTTGACTTTCCAGTTTCCAGCTTCCAGTTTCCAGTTTTTTATTTCGTTTTGTACTATGTTTGAATTGTGTGTAGATACATTTATTTGTATTTATTGATATTATTATTTGTTATTTTTATTTATTTATATAATGTTTGTATATGTTTTATTTGCTATTTTTATATATGTTTTGTAATTTATTTGTATTATTCAGTTTTATTGGACTCAATTCATCTGCCTTCTCCTTGAGCCGCATAGATCCCTTGGAACTTTTGACTTAATACCCCTAACAGTTTGCACATTCAACTAGACATTGCAACTAGATATCATAGCTGTTAGATATCTGAGCTATTCCGCATACACCCTGTTGATTCTATTTCGTCGTGCTCCCTATAGGCAGGCCCAAGTCGCCCTAATAGAGCTGTTACTTTTAATAAGGCTTTTACGTGCTCTATGTTTTCCTTGATTTTACTGTACCGTTTCTCATTAAAATAGACGCAATTAGGTGTATGTCCTTGGTTTGTATGGCTTTGAACTTCGTCCATGAAATTGCACTGTCTTGGTGGTGGTCACTTCTAGTATGCTGTTTGTTGAACTGTTTCGATAAGATCACCCCTGAAAAAGAAATCCACATTTTAGCAGATAGGAGCTTGAAACTTCCACTGTAGGGTTCTCTGATATGCTGAATCGGATAGTATAATTTTGGTTTTATTACTTTTAGCGGGTGCTTCCCTCTATTTTCTAAAATAAGGCAATTTTTCTTAGGCTCGTAATTTTAGATGGGTAAAACTGATATATTTAAAATCAGCATTAAAATGCAATTCTGTTGATGTAGCTATTGGTATCAAAATCCCTTTTTATAGAGTTTTGGTTACTATTGAGCCGGGTCGCTCCTTTTTACAGTTCGTTACCACGAATTGTTTATAAAATGAGTTGGGAAACATTTTCCTTGGAAAAGCTGGGCCTTTCTTCACATTTAATCCTTTGCCCTGCGTTGGCAAATATACATCTCAATTTGTTTAAATCCCTGATTTAGCCCATGGGAGCATATTTGTAGCCCGAAAATTTATATTGGGGTTTATGCTGATTTGAAAGAGTGCTAGTTCAAAATCAATTTATTTTTGACATCACAAATTTTTGTCTTAACCGTTTTTAGAACACATTCGATAATATAACTTGACCAGAGGTTTCTGTCCAGATTGAATTAGCCACAGTTTAAAAGTACGTAAGGAATAGTATGTTATTGGAAAGAAAGTCCCTTGCCAATTTAAGGAAAAAAAATTATAAAACGCTACGCAATATCAAATCTAAAGAGTATGGCCAATTCCAG
The DNA here is from genome assembly GCA_010016025.2 of Alatinidae sp. Z8VKAUB7J3. NCBI lineage: Eukaryota > Metazoa > Cnidaria > Cubozoa > Carybdeida > Alatinidae > Alatinidae sp. Z8VKAUB7J3. The sequence continues at coordinate 23,726,690 of JAAAKM020721499.1, forward strand.
TTTAAGAAAAATCCGTAGAATAATACTAAAAGTAGAAATGTATAGCCGAAAAAAAGTTCCATTTTAAAAATAATTGTGTGATTGGACAGTTCGTGATAACGAACTGTAAGTAAGGGGCGACTCAGCACAATATTAACCAAAACTAAAAACTGGAATTTTGATAACAATAGATACTTTAAAAGGATTAGCTTTTTATGCTGATACCAAATATATAAAATTCACTTAGTTTAATATTATTTATCAAAAGCTAAAATCTCTTTTTAGAACGACTCCAGAAATTATTACTTAGACTCAGTAAGTGCAAAAGTTTAGACGGAAGTACCATATGTATAACGTATCAGGTGTTGCATTCCCGTTACATGACCAAATGCTCATGCCTGATTTATAGCGTCCGTTGCCCGGCTGTTTTCCAGAAGTTGTTATGTGGATTATATGAAGTAGTAAACTACACTTATTCATAGATTATTGATAAAAATGTAGAACAGGCCTTAAGCAACTGATTTATTATTGAAGTAGGTTATTTTGGGATTTTTTTTACCAAGATTTGGGCGGGAGAAGGGATTCGACGAGAGACGATTTGGGATCAGTCTAAACTTGTCGGCTTTCATGAGTTGTCCAATAAGCTCATTACCCCTCTAACTTCTCTAATTTCTCCTATGAGACTCATATATTTGTTCTTTGTTATTGTACATTGTTTAGTTAGGCCGCTAAGTCCTTCAGTACCGTATGCATTGTCGAGTTTGTTATCCCCTGAGGGTGATATGATGAATATATCAAAAGCTTGGTGATCTAATATATCGTCTTAGGCCCTGTTTACATGAGCTCGAGACGAACTCTTGGCTCGAGATGAGTTTCAGCTCGAGCTGGATGTTAGATTGTACACGCGAATATCAGCTCCCTGTGTACGGTACTTAAATCGGTAAATTATTGTATTATACTTTAGTTCATGGCAGTACAAAATGTGGATCACCAGAGACCATGGTGTTGCTGAATTCAATTTTTGTAAGTACCATGCTGGACGCTTTTCTTGATTCACAGATCCAAAGTAGTTATCTTATTTGCTATATCAGTGGTTTTCAAACATTTATGAGGCATAGAGCCTATTTTCGAATTAAAAGATCCGGCCGCAGGCCACCGACTAGACTGATAAACAACCACACGTCTAACGTTGCGGTTCAATTAAGCGGCCAGTGCTTCCTTGTTAAAGACCTCGATTTTTATTAAGAAGAATCCCGAGTTTTGGGAATTTATGAGCTTAGTTATACCGAACCGCCTTCTAACAGACTGAAACCCGACGGTTTTTGATACCAGACAGACTTTCAGTTACACGGTACTGGATACCTTTTGATATTGTAAAGCTGACGGATGTGTTAACCCACCGTTTTTTGACAGAGTACTTCCATAGAATAATGTATGACTATAGGTACCAGTAATATTTGAAATTACGACCCCTTTGAAATTGATAGTATAGTAACATTGCCCATGCTTAGTATCCTTCGGTGCGACGACTTTTCATCACGCGACAATTGATCACGCGACGATTCACCACGCGACAATTGATCACATGGACAATTCATCACAAGGACAATTTATCACAGCGACAATTCATCACAAGGACAATTCGGTGTTACTCAAGTAATTACGGACAAAAAGGTTTTGATTGTTATAAGGCAATTAGAAGTGTTACTGTTTGGCCTAAACCCTTGCTAAAACAAATATGAAAAAAAGAAATTTTTGTACGATGCAGGGTATGTTGGCTACACCCGTTGGGACTTAGACAATCGAGTAGGTCGCAAAAGAAAAGCGTTTTTGTTTTCAAACATTATGAACACGAACGCAATGAAGAGATTCCCCAAAATCTAGTAGACAATTTTCAAGTACTCGCCAAATGTGTTAGCAAATTCGACTGCTTAATTAAAGAAATGCTGTACATTCGCAAGCGCAAGCCGCCCCCCAATGTCGTAACCTCTTCTTTGCTATGAGGACCATTAGGTGTTGATCACTTGGGTACTCCCTACCAATTAGGTCTTAATGGTTTCAATTTTGCTAACCGTTCATTTTGCCATGTATATGATTTATTTGTCACAGTTAACATGATTCTGATCTATATGCTGCGTACCCATTCTAATCATATGATGAAAGGGGGAATTGGTTTTGTTTATTATTTAGGCAGTTAGAAGATAAACTACAGCTTTTCCTTGCGATAGTTTCCTCTGGTTACTTCATATCCTGGAATTTTGGACTAACGGTAATGAAAGCTAGCCTAACCACCGTTCCAGCTGACTAGATTTTGAAAAACATACAACGGGCAAGAAGATGGGAAACAAACAATTATCTTAAATTCAATGCAAGTTTTCCTTGGCTGAAAGTTCTCTATCGCCGTGTGGATACACTTTGTTGCGTTCTAGCCCTCGTATCATATATCTATGCTAAAAAAAAATGTTTTGAAGCTTTATTTTTGGCAAAACTGAGATGACTACTAACACATCTATTGTTTTCTTAGATAAAAGCTCCAATTTCTTGTTCATTTCTTGTTTACAGAAATAGAAAATATGTCGCCACCTGGATTTGAAACCGTGATTCACTCATTGCGTTAAGTGACTTCCCATGTCTGTATTTCTTTTTGTCTCATTACTCTTTTTTTTCAGGTGTAAAATATAAGTTCCTCTTGTTTATACTATTATTTTGGGTCTCTGTATCGTTAATTATTTTTTACTTTCCAGTGTTTCACACTGAATGCTAAATTCCCTCTACGTTTCTTAGTAAATCTTTGGTTGATCAGCATCAACAAAGTTTTCCAATTTTTTACATCTTGAGAGAGTAACTTTCTAATTAGATATTCGGGAAAGTTTCCATGACAAGTTATGAAAGCGGAATATGGAAAGCAGAAAACAAACTACTCATAGAAAAGGAATGCGCTACGGGAAACTAAAAGAATTATTGTTGACATTTAAAAGAGAAAATTGTTTATAGTTGCGACCAGTAGGACCAAGCACCACAACGCGTCCGCCGGTCATGTATTCGCAACCATGATCACCGACGCCTTCGACCACTGCATTGGCGCCCCCGTTGCGAACCGCAAAACGTTCGGCCGCACGTCCCGAGAAGTACGCTTCGCCGCTGGTGGCGCCGTAGAGCGCAACGTTGCCCACGATCACGCTTTCCGAGGGCGCAAACGTCGCCTTTCGGTCCGGATAGACCGCGATGCGACCACCGCTTAGCCCTTTTCCAACCGCGTCGTTCGCATCGCCTTCGAGTTCGAGCGTGACACCTTGGGCGAGCCACGCACCAAAGCTCTGACCTGCCGTGGGAGATTTCTGTCTGAAAAGCAGCCATGTCTCCAGAAGCATGCTGCAAGGCACAAAGCTTGGATCTACCTTGCTCAGCCTGTACATTAATGACTCAGCTATTGTAGTTTCCAAAATCATAACTCTATTTGCAAATGACAACTAAACTGATTAGACCAGCAGAGGATGAACATTGTGCAGTATAGATACACATATATACTGCATAGTGTCCAGCATCAGCACAAGAGCAATTATTGACAGTGCCAAAAAGCAGCATGACCTATGGTATCATAGACAGTTCATTTTGTTCCATAGACATATCAAGCAGCTAGCTGCAGGATCCATCCAAAACTTGAATGTTGAAAGTAAGGAATTGTTATATTCGGAGTGTTTTTGGAACGTGAAGACTGGTTTAGAAAACAATTTTTTTTTTCTGACGGAAAGAACACAATATCTTGAATATCTTGATAAAGCAAAAATAAATATAATATTGATAAAAACGGAACTGAGCACCCTTATATCGAGCAAAAAAACTGACAAGTTTAAAGATATAGGGCTTATAAGTCCCAAACGGAATGTTTTATTTTTTTCTACTGAAGAAGTTTTTAAAAACAAGAAAAAACTTTTTTGTTTGGTCACAAATAAAGGAATTGTCTAAATTTTCTGCATTCTTGTTGAATAGTAGCAAGACTGTGATTTCCTTTTTATAGCCCGAAGGCGTTTTGCCCGTCGCTTTTTTAAAAGCATTATAAAAAGCCGACTTGCTGTTGAAACCTACTTCCAGGGCGATAGCGAGAATAGTGATCTCTTTTGATCGAGGAGAAAGGAGCAATTCCTTAGCCTCTTTCACGCGAAAATGGTTGATGTAATCAGAAAAACTCATCCCCTGCATTTCATTGACGACCTGTGAAACATGATGAAGCGATTTATCGACTCTTTTTGCCAGGTCGTTTAATCTGTATTCAGGGTTTCTATACGGCTTCTCTTTGATCATTATTTCCTGGAGTTTTTGCCATAGGCGCTCCGACTCTTGTGCGTTGCTCGGCCGTAAACGACGCCAATCCGAACAAGCCTAAGCAGGCTACGAGGATGGCAAGCAGCGCAAAGACGCTGGCTATTTGCTGCAACGTGGTTTCGGAGCGGTAGAGCGCCTCTAAGTCGTCATCCAAGAAGAAGTAGTCGAACGGACGATCTGGGACACGCGCCGACCACGTCGACTCCATAAATGCGAGCGTTCCGGCGATATCTTCGGGGGCAATCCGAACAGCGAAGTAGCGACCAAAGAAGTTGAGCGAACGCGGGTTGTCTGAAATACGAGGCAACACAAACGGCGAGATCTCCTCATGTAAGGAGGCAAAGTGGAAGTCTTGGCACGGCCACCGAGTGATAGCCCTTGAGGTTGCGGTCCTCCTGCACGGCCGGCCAGCCGAAGAGGTCCGCCGCGGTCCCGCCGACCAGCGGATAGGTGGCGGGATCGAGCCCGGCCGGCGCCACCATGCCGCAGTCGACCGCATAGCAGCGGTCCTCGGCGGCCAGGTAGACCAACATGAAGCCGCCGCCGCCGATCCCGCTCATCCAGGGCTCGACCGTGCCGATGGCAATGCTGGCCGCCACCGCCGCGTCCACCGCGTTGCCGCCCTCGGCCAGGACCTTGGCGCCCACCTCGGAGGCCAGGTAGTGGTGCGAGGCGACCAGGCCGCCCTCGGGTCACATTTGATTATTTTCAGTTGTAAAAGATTTGCACACACATGAATTGCACACACATGCACACACATGACACACACGTGAATGTCTCAGGCGGTAGCACCTCTTAACATTATTAAAATGTAAACTAGACTTCTTTTGCAAAAGCCTCATGAATTGATGTAGCAATGGTAACTTATAGGTCACAGCAATTGTGCCCTGAATTGGATAGCATGAATGATATCCAACCGGTCAATTTTTCAAGCATTATTTTTGTTTTAACAAGCTGCGTTTTAACAGCTCCGTTTTAACGTGTACCAAATGAATTTTTAAATCAAGGGGTGGGGGGAAATCAAAGGGTGGATCGTCATCTTCGTGATCGAGCCCTGCCAATTCCTGGCGCCAATTGGATTTGGTGGTATGGATCAGCAGTTTGCGCTCTTCGCGACCATTGTCACCTGCGTTGCCAGCCAGCTGTTCGAGCAACTGGTCGGCGACCAGACCCGCGTCACCGCAAATACCGACGGTTACGGGTTTGGTGAGACCGATGCGGTCAGGATTGATATCAACCTGAATGATCGCGGCATCTTTTGGCCAATAGTCGATGCCGTAGCCGGGCAGGGTAGAAAATGGGTTCAGACGCGTACCGAGTGCCAGCACCACATCCGCTCCGGCGATCAGTTCCATCGCGGCTTTTTGAGGGGGAGAAGGGAGAAAAACCCGAAGGTAAGCAGGAGGGTAAGAAAGGGAAGAGCAAGCCAAAGAGTGAACTTGAGAAACACGACAGAGGCGGCGTGATTTGTTGTAAAGACCCCGGGGACGAATCTTCGCTCCCCCAAGTGCGAATATACATATGCGCGTTTAAAGAGAAAGACAAAAAATGCAAAAAGGTTAAAGATATAATATTAGCTCATGAGCAGCAACATGTAGACGACCTATTGACGGCTATGGGTGAGCCACCCTCTTATTCTCGCGCAGGGGCCCAGGCTGTGTGCTGGAATAAAGATTATATAGGGACAACATATGTTGAAGAGCATTTTTACAAGCTTGAACTTGGAAGTATACTTGAAACGAACGATACTTGCAAACATCGCTCGTTGATGGGAGCGATTTTGCTTCCACATGCTTCCCAGAACTTCCAACTTTTTCGAAAAATTTCCTGTAGCTGACTTGGTCAGGACTTGTTTCATTTTCTGTAGCCTTAAATAAGATAAACATGGCCTTCTCTTCAGCTTTTCTAATGTCGTCTTATTTAGAAGCTGAATCTAGGACTAGTTCGGTCATATCCTGGAAGTTTTTTTCTTTTTTGTGTGGTTCAGTGGTGTAGATTTTCTCAAATCTACACCAAAGTGTAGACTCTAGATCTATGTCCGGTCCGGCCTCGGCGATCCGCGCGGGCAAGCGGGCAATCAACTGTCGGTCGATCTACATATGCTGAGCGTCGACCGCTCGCCGATTGAGAACCTACTCTATTGCATCAAGCGCTGTGATCTGGAACTGGCCGGCGTCGCCTCCTCCAGCTATGCCGCCGGGATTTCCTCGCTGGTCGAGGATGAACAGGAGCTAGGTGCGGCCTGTATCGATCTGGGCGGCGGGGCCACCGGCATTTCGATCTTCATCAAGAAACACATGATTTACGCCGATACCGTGCGCATGGGCGGCGAGCATATCACCTCTGACATCAGCCAGGGCCTGCAAGTGGCGATGCCTTGCGTAAGCAACCAGGCCATGTAAAGATGAAGTATGACAGTATATAATTTTTTTCATACAGGCAGCTTGAACTTTTATGCAACTATTATGTCGAGTTCAGGTAAAAATAAATCTTACAATACGCAAATAAACCAGAAACGCTGGTTAGGCCATAACAACCGTGGTTATGTGGTGGTAGCGACATGCTTAATACAGTGCTATGTTAATACCTCATCAAAAATATTCAAAATTTTAAGGGTATCACGCAAAATGTGATAAAACTTTCGATAGATCAAATTTATTTACCAAGTATATTTGGTCCAGGAATCCTTTTACAGGCGATGATTCTAAAACTGTGTATGCCAGATCGGCCCATAGTACCTCTTTTGTTGTTGACATGCAATGCACCCTGAATGTTTCTCTGACTAAAATATTAGTAGTGTTCTCTCTATATATATATGTAAGCTATTCATTCAGAGCGTTGGTTATCATTGAACTTCAGAGTGACCTATCCTTTGCCATTCCTAGCATATTTATGTAAGAACAGGAAAACTTCCTTGAAAGATTTTGTTCCACTCGCTTCTATTTTTGGCAGTCATCAGCAATAACTTTTAGGGACAGACCTGGAACCTTTCCCCTGATAACCTGTTCAGGTGAGTCCCCAGTAGCCATACAGGTAGGAAATAAAAGGGGTTTTCATTTAATAACAAGAGTAACAAAATGCGTGTTGGTTACGCATGTGTTATTTTCTGAAGCGTGCTTCAATCCTCGCGTTTCATGTAAATTCCTTGCTAAAAGCTTTTTAATTCACTCCAGACGGTTACTATGACCAGTGTCTGGAGAAATCGTTTAGCAAAATCGTTTACTCAACGCAATGTTTTAAACTTTGCGTGATTAACCAACTTATCATTACTTGAGCGTCTGTCGTAATACAGACTGTGACAACTTCCAATCTCTTTTTAGGGTTTTAGTAGTTATTTAATAGAGACTGTGCGTTTGATATATAGTTTCCATGTTGCACTTTCGTTGCGTTTAGCCATCTAAGTCGTTTCAGGCCCGGAGCTATTTGAATGGGCGGGTGTGTAGCGCTAGCCCTCTAGAAATTGTATTTCTATAATGTATCTGTACCCTAAAATGTCAGAATTTCAGTACTGGAGCAAATTAGAATACAAAATATTAAACTTTTCTGAATGCAGCACCCCCCCAAACGCAGACCCACCTAGCTTGCCGGCTTACTCGCTCCGTCCAGTTGGAGTACTGTTCTGTATTATCTGTAGCTTTCAGATCTTCATAATTCAAATAAATTTAAAGTTGTTCAAAGTCCTTGCGAATTCTGAAACACAAGGAGCGCATTAGATACGACAAGATAGCTTTGTTAACCGAATATCATGTATTTTACGTTGAACGTTAGATGAGTGTTGAATACTCATTCTGTTAATAAACAAGAGACCACAGCGGACTTTTAACATATTAGTAAGTTCAGGGAACAACCAAATAATTTGTGTAATGTGAGTTGTTAGTACAACTCGACTAATTCCCATGCATTTAATAAGTATTTTCTGATCACAGGCTGTAACAATGGATAACGAATACTAAGTAATCCTATGAATTTAAGGTTTAGAAGATCTTTATCAGGGAATGCAAATACCAAAATGGGACAGGAAGATATCGTCATCGAATATAACTCTTTAAATCGTTATCAATTACTCGTTTGAGTACCTTGACTGTTAACAGTACAAAACTAGATCAAGGTAAAAGGGACAATTTATTCTCATACCCTTTTTACGTGTCACTGTTCGTTGCCTACCCTGTCGCAGACGTAAACTCAACAGATGGACGGGGCATCAGATTAGAGAACTTCGAAAACAGTGCGATGACACATCTTCAAGGAATAAGGTTTAGTCTTTACTGTGATCATCTGAACAAAGATGAAGCAAATTTTTTTAAAATTCAATATAACTAATGTTTCCGATCAGACGAATGTGTTTAAGTACTACCTGTCGGAGTCCAACACCAACTCCAGCAATGGCGTGATTGTGAGTCTGTAAAAGCCGGAACCTATCAAATCAGGCCTCGTAGTACTCTGATACAATCCGATCCGATCCAATTTTCATACTTGAGAATCCGGTCTGATCCAACCCAAATGTATCCAAACATTTTGTAAGAAAATTCTGAACCCAATTCTAGAAGATAAATATGCATAAAACAGGGTTTCCGCAGACCCTGGAAAGTCCTACAAAGTGCTTGAAGTTAAGGGATAGGTTATAATTTTTTTAATCCTAGAAACGTTTTCCAATTTTCCAAAATGTTTATCTCACGAATATTCTTTTCTTGGTAATTTACAGGTAGTTCTCAAAATGGTGCCACGTCAGATATTATTGGTGAAGAGTGGCATTTGCCTCCCAAATCTAAGTAATTTTACAGCTTGCATTTTAACAGCCTGGACTTACCCCAAATTGTTGCGAATAATTACCTGCATACTGCTGTGCAGACATGCATAGCGTCTTGTGCTGCAAATGCCCGTCGACAACCCTTGGAGTATAAGGGGGGTTTTCTAATGAATTATCAGGGCATCCTTCTTTAGCTCCATTGTAAAAATTGGCTGGTTCGTTCATATCCTGAAATCGAAACATTATAGCAGATCAGGTCCGGCGTTGTCAATGCTTCGAAGCAAATTGTGTCCGCTATACGAACGAACTTTTATCACAAATTATTCTTCATACTGCCACTTGTCAACGGACATTAAGATATCAAATTATGTGCTATGTGCATATGACTGTCTTCATTGGGTAAGAATTGTTTGTGAGTTTTACATGATAATCTTACAAGATAACAACGATGCCCAAGTGAAGTACATGTACCCGCATTGCCCAACTGGCTGATACAAGTGACTCATTCGAGATGATATCTGTTGGATACCTCATGCATGTGTGATTGCAGTTGTAGAACCACCGATGCTGACATCTATTGGTGCATGGCAGTATCAATTGTCAACTGAAACTGTCTCTGAAGTTAACAGACTTCTTGGCAAATGATAGAAGGAAATTTGGCACCCTTTATAAATTTTTTAGGTTGAAATTAAGTAAGTTTGGCATGGTATCTGATTTCAGTAGCTTTGATATACATATTTAACAATTTGACAAAAAGTGATACTTTTTTGGGAAAAGGTGTTTTAGAATATTTATTTGTTTCAGTAAAAGGCAAGGACTTGCACGATTTGCCAGGATTGTCGACTAATTCGTTCTAAAAAAGCAAGTAAGTTTGGCTTATTCTTACACCAGGAAGGTACTCAGGGGGGCCTTGGGGCTAGGACCTTCAGAAGTTTCTAATTATCCTGAATTTCAAGAACTGTTTATTCAAACCACCATATGAAAAGTTTTTTTTGCTCCGCCCATATTCATAAGAAATTACCCGAAGGTAATTCCACAAAGCCCAGCGTAATTCCCTGAAGCCTCAGGTAAACTGGTATTCATAAAACGTCCCCTCAGTTATATTCCCTTTAGGTATGTGGAAAATTTTTACCCGCGGCCAGCTCAGTGTAATTTCAAATTCCCTTCGCACGTCATTTTGGTTTGTCGTAGTTGCGATGCAAATTTTTAACATCTATTGCAATATTAGAGCTTTATATTTATCCGAAACAATGATATGACAGTGTTTATGGACATAGGACTTCATGAGAGGAGGAGACGAAAGATTTATCGATATTTGTTTGATCCATTGGCTGAAACTGAGTCAGTAGAAGTCATCCAGAGGTCTCTGTTGCAGCTTGATTTGCAAAGTCCATCTACAGTCCCTTTTGAGAAGAAATAGTTGAATCTGTCATTCTGTTATTCTTTACTAATTTACTAATCTGTTATTCTTTATTAAAAAGTGGGCCTAGTGTAAAGAATTCTGACATGTTATTGGTAACAACAGTAGCGTCATATACTACCTTTTCTGGTAATTTGGTCTATTTTGATCTATGAGTGTACTTTTATGTTATCTCTTGCAGATCATGGGTTATGATGAACTACCAGATTACAGTATCGAAGATGTCAAGTCATTGCTAAGTAAATTGGTTGTTGAAATGCATTCACTTATTGTCTCTATTAGTGAGTGAAAGTTACATATTTAACTTTGTAACAACCAAATTGGTTACATTAACTATAAAATAGAATTAAACAGAAAGTCAAAAATGATTTATCCATTATTAAAGAAAACTGATTCCCTCTTGTCATTTACTTATTGCGAGTGTTTGTCAAATCAAACAAATCAAATTTTCCATTGTCCTAGAGGCTGCAGTTTACGCAGGAAATTACATAGAGAGGCAACTTCAATTGCCTCGCAGATATCAATAGTAGATAGAACAGTGAAAGTTTGATTCTAGCTAGTCTATCTACTATTTCTATGAGTCATATGCACTACAATAAATGAAATTCTTAAAAAAAAAAAAAAGGAATTCAAGATCTGTACCTATTAACCTTAGGGACATCAGTGGCAGATTAATTGACCCAATCTCAGTACCGCATGCTTTTTATAATTATTTCACTAATATTCCAAATGCTAACTCCTGCTCCTTCTCCCAGTCAGTACACCCTAGCAAGAATCCCAGATCCATGTTTATCCTTCAACTTATCGCAAAGAGGTGCTTCAAGTTATCGAATCTCTCTCTAATAGTAGTACACCTGACTTCTTTGGTATAAGTAATAAGCTTCTTAGGACCGTATCTTCCTATATTTGTGAACCCATTGTGCACATACACATTTAATTCATTACTCTCTATCATTTTATTAATTAAAGCCAGTAGTTGACAGTTTCTATTTCTTAATAGACTATAGTATGTCAGGGATAAATACTTTGATATTTTACACAAGCTTTAAATTTACTTTAAAATTGTTTTCATTTGTCTCTTGAAACGTTGTTGCTTTTAGACAAATATAAACGGGTTTGTTTGTTCAAAGTTTACTATTTCCTCTATATCGTCTTCTTAACGTCAGCTATATATGCTCAATGGTAACCTTAATTGCCTTTCGGCCGAAAAGGTAACATTATTTTGGCTCCTATGCATGGACCGTAACTGGTTCATCAAAAAACCAAAGCAGAACTTGCTGCCTTAACTTTTTTGTGTTGCTATTTATTTGTTTTTTTTATCCTTCCTTTGTGTCTTTTTGTGTCACGACATGCTCATGTTAGCTCCAGTTATTGCAGTAATAAAATATATTCTATATTCTATTCTTTTAATCCCAACTACTTTGTTCACATTAAAGATAGATAAGGATTATAGATAAGGATTTCATTATGGATGTACTGTTGGAATCTTAAGCTCTAGAGCCTCAATTTTGGATTTTCTGCTGCGAAGCAAGCACCATATCGTATTTCTGAGTCTTGCAAAAGCTGGGGGTGGTCATCCGTCCAGTGGACTGACTTGTTTCTTTGGAACAAAAATTTTACTCAAAATTCATATCACAAAAATAGAACGTCTCAACATTCCTTCAAAGTAGGAGATTTTCAAAGATCACTCATCGACTGACTTTCATATATTTACACGGAAAGGGCCTGACTGTAAGCCATTTACGTCAGGCTGAGAGCTGAGAGCTGGGAGGCGGGGAAGCAGGGCCACCCTAACATAAAATAGGTCTTTCTGAAAGGCACCTTTCAACCTTTTCATGAATCAAATTAAGCGTTATGGAGTCTGGTTAAGTAGAATTTTTATAATTTTTCCATTCAAGCGCATTTTCAAAAGCGGAATGCTCCTCTAACTGCCAGGTTGACCGACGGACGGACAGAAATTGCGATCGCTATATGGAACTTGGCCGACGGGACAGTGCTATAAAAAACACTAATCTGAAACTTGAAATTGGCTAAGACTAAGAATTGAACCATGTGGTAATCGCCACATATTATACAACTATACAAGGACGGATTATAATGCAATGACCATGTCCTAACGGGAAGGAGGGGTTAAAATGAACTTTCCTTTATAAAGGTCATTGTATGTGTTGCTCACATTGAAAATAGTTATAATCCTTCAAATTATTTTCTCTTTCTGTTAAACAATCTCTTGTAACTGGCTAGGGAAAAGGAAGAATTAAATCAAGTATTCATGGAGCTAAATGGCATTTTTAAAAAAATAATGCATTTCTTGAGACATAATAAACATATTCTGTTTAAAATGGTTTCGCTACGATCGTTGAGAACTCTCATCTTCACTATTGGTTCCGATATTGTCATAGTTACTTGTGTGTCTCACTTTCTTAGATCGGTACATTATGTTAAGACTCATAACAGCTTCTGAGGTAACTTTTGGTACACCAATCAGCGTCCATTACAACAAGGTTAATTGAATAGGCCTAGCGAGAAAGGCCCGGTCTGCATTTCATTCGGCCGTTCTGGAGTCAGTCCACATAAAAGCAAGAAAACCTTTACTATGCAGACAAAAAGAGGGCGAATTTTCCATTGTAATTTGAAACCTGATCAGAAATTAAACATAAAAAAAGTTTTTTCAACTTAAAATAAGGAGCATCATTAAAACTTGGAATGAACAGAAAGTATTTCGTATACGAGCAGGCGTGGCTCCTCTTCAATGCCTCGCTCTTTTCGCTAAAGCTTGACTTCCTGTTTCAATTCCTTAAAAATGACTCCTGAACCACAAGGGCTGTTTAATTGGAATAAGAAGTTTTTTAAAGTATTAAAAGTCATAGTGTGAAGAGCAAGGGATTGAGAAAGGTTCAGCTCTTCACATACCAAATAATTTCTATTCGTCTTAACTTGTTATGTTGCCGTTGTATTTCTGCTCTTGTCCAAAATCAACCCTTCTTCTGGTTATGATTCTCCCCTTCCAGTCGAAACTGAATATGATCTTTACTAAGGCAGTCACTAAATGCATGAGTCTCTTCAACACTAATTATTTGGAATCTTATCTGACCTGTGAATCGTATCGCGCTCATAATTTGTTCAGAAGCCAAATAAGGACCAGAACTCGGCGGACCTTAAAGAACGCTCGATTTTGATTAAATTTTAAGAAGTAAATAGAGAGAGCAGGCTAAAGCTCTGTCAATAAGCTCAACATTGTTTGTAGTTTGCTTTATTGTAAATGTCAAACTGTAGTTTCACCTCTGCTTCAACAACCGTTTCTTTATATATCTATATAAAACAGCGTCATTATCAAATCACATTATAGCTAAAAGATTACAACACTGTGATGGTTTCATTTCCTGAAACTTCAAGAACTATATATGTTGATACAACCCTTACAAAACATGTTTAGAAAACAAACACTGTTAAGATCAACTGTGAACAGAAGAGCAGGTTACAAGCGTGACACCATGGACCAACTCTCGTGCCAACTGTATTTGACGCAGGAATAACATCTCTCTGAATGCATAGGAAAGTCATTTAATGATACTCTATTTGTTACTGCAACATTCCACCTTCATCTACTGACAATCTCTGACTATCCTTCATATCCACAGCTACTCATCCTTTATATCCACAACTGCTTATACTTCATATCCACAACTACTCATCCTTCATATCCACAACTACTTATACTTCATATCCACAACTACTTATCCTTCATATCAACAACTACTTATACTACTATCCACGACTACTTATCATTCGTAGCCACAAGTACTTATCCTTCATATCCACAATAACTTATCCTACATATCCACAACTACTTATTCCTCACAGCCACAACTACTTTTACAATTTACTACTTTTTTGTTGTTGTTCAAGACTGCATGCCGTTCATATCCACAGCTACTCATCCTTTATATCCACAGCTACGTACGCATCTAGTGTATGCAAACTATGTCAAATATGTCTTATTAGCCTATTTTGAACTCTTTGTGCACCATGGAATGTACGCATATACTGTATGCAAACTATGTCAAATATGCCTTAATAGCCTATTTTGAACGCTTTGTGCACCATTGAATGAACGATTTTAGTGTATGCAAAGTATGTCAAATATGCCTTATCAGCCTATTTTGAACACTTTGTGCACCATGGAATGTACGCTTCTAATGCATGGAAACTATGTCAAGTATGCCTTATTAGTTTATTTTGAACGCTTTGTGCACCATGGAATGTACGCATCTAGTGTATGCAAACTATGTCAAATAAATCATTAAAATTAAGAAGTATCAAAATTACCAATTATTAAAAAAATGCTATATAATGGAAATTGGGGGGTGTGTGTGAGTAATATATCAGGAACAACATAGTCGTTAATAACACACTGGTGTCCAAACAAAAACCTTCAAGCAAGATTTTTTAAGGAATCGTTGCGCTAACACCTCAAACGTGTGTCGGAAAGTAACTTTCAGTGTTTATAATTTTCTACAAAAATAAATAAAAACAGGTTTTTCTTACGGAAATAAAGAACGAAGTTGGAACTTTAAACGAAGAAAAATTTTTGCTCAAAATATATCTTCAAAACACAATCAAATCAACTAACTCCGGTATGTGATACTCAGCAATACGGTAGCATGAAGTGATTGGCCATCTTGCGACTACCAGATTTCTTATTCTTTTTTTAGCAAAGGGAGCTTTCGAAGGGATATAACAAATTTACGCAGCACTACAATACCTTTGTTGCTACTTATGTTCATAAAATAGAGCTTAAGTCGGCCCTTCAAGATATCTACGATCTCAAGCCTAATTCTAGATCGATTTGAAATCTTACAAAGTAAGCGAGGGAGTTACCACCTGGTGTTTCTTGTTAAGGTCATAATATCGTCTACTTACCAATTGGTTTTCGATGGGCTGTATGATGGGGATGCTTCTTGGGGTTTGACAAAATTCCCGAGAGGTGTACAATTAAAGCTTTCACAAAGGATGACGTACAACCAGTAAGTTATGTCTCATGTGTGCCAGTAACATAGCTAGCGGAGTTTTCATGGTTTATATTATTTGAAAGAATAATTTCGTTTATTTAAGTCGTTGTGTTTTGTGTTTATTCGAGTTGTAATTAGCCTACTGTTGGGGCAGAGAAGCACTTGTTAAAAGATGAATACCTTTATCACTTCAGAAACTCAAGAATTTTATTCTTAAGTGACCAATACTGATTCACATTTCCAACTTCAGTCACTGATTTTTGTTTGGCAACGAGTGCTACAATCTTTCTCTAAATTAAAGCTGGCCAGTCAATGTTACATGACTGACGGAACGATTTGTTGAGAATTTAATTGTGATATCGGAAATACATATAGATTCAAGTGATAAAGTCTTTTACGAAATATATTTCATTACAATCAGGTGTTAAATTCTAGGCATCAAATGCACAAAAACTAGATGTGTTGCCTTCGTAGTGATGTAGTACTGAGAGACTCAAAATCCACATTTATCTCTTCTGCAGTTGTCTAAATCATGGTCACTACTAGCACGAAGGAAACGTTTGGTTGCATAGGTGACACTGCAGCCACGTACAACTTTCTAAACTAAACCTAAAATTTCAAATATCGATTTAATTTAACGGGAAAGGTTACTTTTATTCAATGTTGCCTCGACTTCAAAATGTCAACTCGGATGCGAAGGACGGTAGACTATGGATAGTTTAAAAGTAATTGATCGCACAGTGAAGTTTTGCTCTATTTTTTCTTCGGGCCCGGACATCGCGGAACCAATATGGTATTTCACATCACTTCTAATTTTAAACTGTTGATGACTCAACAAGACCTTTCATCTTATTATGGACGGACATAAGTAACATTCGCAAAATAAACATACACCCTATTAAACGCATTCTCGTTTAGCTAATGACTAAATGTTATTTTCTTCCTTTCCTGTTGAGTCAGAGATAATTATAGACCAGCATCAACTTTCCTTGATTTAGAAACTGTAAGGGATATTAATGAAAGAAGTTTAGTGGAGATATCTGTCTTACTGTGTTCATACTGTGATGGTATCGGTCTTGTAAAGGCGTTCACCTTGTAAAGATAATGGCCTTGTAGAGGGAGTTTTGGCTTGGCGCATGGCGAGTGAATATTATGGTAGCATGACTACCTTAGTTGCCGAACTATATCATACACCTTTAGTTGAAGGTTACTAGTTATGATGACGTAATGTGCCGCACAGGATTAGTATCTATAAAGTGTTTCTGTACATGTAATGGTAAGATATCTTCTGTGCAATGAAGTAATTTAATTTAACTTACGATTTAACGATTACTTTAATTTAACGATTTTTTCGACACATTCTTGTATTGAAACAAATTTGTATCGAAATAAACTAAGTTCTGAATTTACTTTTAACTTTATTTGTGTTGAAGTAAACGTTTCTTTGTAATCGGCATTATTGTTTTTGTGTTCAGCTCTTTCGAAAACTACCCTCCATTTATTGCCATTACAAATCAGTGAACAAATGCTGTCATGATTTTCATTGTCCAAGTTTTTTATACACTTTACAACCTGTTCTTCTCACGTGCTCCTTGTATAATTACCACATTCATTGTTCACTTTTTTCCATCTCGAAACAAGTTTTAGGAGTAAGAGAGATGTAATTACTAAATTAATTTCTTCAATCGCCATCTTCTCTTCAACTGCTATCCTCTTTCGAAACTTTTTGACTCTGTCGCTCTACCACATTATCTGTACATATCGCCGTTTTGGAAAATGATCACAGAATCTAACAAGTCAAAAATTCGTTCAGTTTTCTTCCGGTTCGCAAAATATCTTTTACATTGTCTCCCTTGGATCTGCAACTCTTATCTAGTTAGAAAATTTAACATTGCTGACCCATTATAGCTGTGAAAAAGCAAATTCATGCTTATAATTCCCGTTTGACGAAGTTGAACCATCATTGGTTGTCAGTACTGACTGTTTTCTCACGCTTTCAAATAAAGGAGTGTAGACAGCATCAAATTTATTGCCTGTAATACAGTTTTGTGTAATAAGTGAGGAGAAATATCTATAAATCCACTTTTTTATCAATGCCTTCTGAGGCTCCTACAAAATATGATGAAACGATTAAAAGAACTCTCCTTTGTACTGCCTCTAAGACAGAGAGACGGAGTTTGGAGCGCACTCTCCCCAATACGTTATTGTGAATTTCGATCCTTTCAATATCAAGACATTCTTGAAGAACAAACGGATGCATTAATTCATAACAATGCTTTAAATCTCATATATAAACCTCAATAATAAAGCTTTAACAATTTCGTAAGTTGAATGTCTTGCAAAACAGAAGAGCCCTTTTCATCCCAACTTAGAAGAATACTAAAGAAGTTCCCTTAAATGTAACTACATGATGTCTGACCGTGAAAGACAGAGGGAATTACTTAAGTGTTTTTAAGTATTCTTGAGTAGATTGATTTTAAAGTTCATAAATGTTTTTGGACGTTTGCATTTCTGTGATTTTAAGTCCGTGCGAAAACAATAAGGACTGCTATAGGAAAATTGAATTCGCGTGAAATGCTTCAATATTTCCCTGACAATAACAGAAAAGATTTGGAATTAACATTATAGATCGTATTTGCGCAGTACTGTATAATATAGGAAAGAACAGGTCTTATTCTATTTCGAAACACAAGGGTATGACCGCAGCGAACAACAGACGTGAGAGCAAATGTTCCAAACCTTCTACATAATACATTAGATCCTGAAGTTGAGTGGTGCTTGAAAACCCGCAATTTAAAAGTATTAATAAACTCATGGAAACGTAAAAGTGGGATAAAGTTTTCATCTGCAGATTCCTTCGATTTGGTTATATAAGGCAATTTAGAGGGGATTGATTGCAATGAAAATCCGGTGTAGCAGAACAATCCATAGATACGAAAGGCACACAAGACAATCTATAATTTAGAGACGTGGGCATAAAATGCCAGTTCTCATATGTAAAAGAGAAACCACGAAGAACCTCATCAATAAAGCGTTGGAAAGTTTGAGCAGAGTTGTGAAGGCCGAAAGGCATGCGTACAAACTCAAAAAGACCGAAAGGAGTGGTGATGGCAGTTTTAGGAATGTCCTGGGGTGACGGACGGCATGTCCGGTGGTATGCCCGGACAAGATCGATTTTAGAAAAGATAGTTTTTCCATGTAAGTGAGAAGTGAAATCTTGAATGTATGGAATAGGATAGCGATCAGGGAGAATGGCGCGATTTAAAGCACGATAGTCACCACAGGGGCGCCAATCACCTGGGGCTTTCTTAGGGACCATGTGAAGAGGACATAAGCCTGCATAACTCAAGGATCAACAGAAACGGAACAGTTTACTTTAGCATATATTTACATTTGTAGTACTATAAAGTATCTTTATGGTGCTTTTATAGCACTATACAGTACTTTCATGGTACCAACTGGCTCATTTTTCAGTTTTTACCGTCATTTTCACTTGATTTGAGAAATTGGCTACAACTTTGTCCCCCTCCCACCAGGATTTTGACAAAATTACGCCACTGAGCCCCCCCCCCGGCAAGGTAGGGCAATATCTTGGTGTGTCATGGGTACAAAGTGCACGTTTTGGCTGACTATAGTTTAGAGCTTCAATATGAAAAAAAATTTGCCAAGGAGTGTTATTTAACGGCTTTTCATCGTATAAACAAACTTTGCTCACAATTAGCTATGCTGTACTAAAAGTCGCGCTATTGGCACTAGCAAAATCTTAATATCCTCTACATCAGAAAAATTCTAAGGCAACTTAAGTAATTTGTACTGCCGCAAGTTAAATAATAAGAAACAGTATCAAAGTTGTGACTCATGTTTAAGACAATTAAGTTTGTCGATGTTAGATAACGCATTTGACCTGGGATTCAAATGTAAATTTGAACTTGACACGACAGAAGTTTTAACAAACTCAATGTTTAATTTGATTCTAAATTTCAAAAAATTTCGAGGTTAGGCTTTTCCTTTTCTCGGGAGTGGAGTTAGCCCAGTAAGTAGAGAGCAAGCTGAAGAATGATGGTTGCAGCCTATGCTCTGCCGTCAATCTGAAAACTCTTACTGCTAACCCATTAGGAAAATAAGGATAAACGGCGTCGCCAAAAGGAACTGGCCAGCCCTCCTGCCAATACCATGGCTCAGGACATGTGATTCTCTATCGAAACTGTACTAGTCGAGATCGCTGCGGCTTAAGCGTTAAGCCCTTGGGTAATAAATATGTCCAGGATAAGGATAGAAATAGCAAAGATAAATCGATTCATGTTGATAAGGTCATAAATGTGAAGGCTATAAACGTTAAGGCAAGTAAAAGCCCATTAGGTATTCTTGCATTGGTAATTCTAGCGTCAAGCGCTCTGATTGCACTGCTCTTTAAGAATGAAGAAAGCCCAAGATATCGTACACTGGCTATTATTCTATTTTTCGCGGGATGTGGTGCATTCTCAATATCACTTACCATCAATTCCAGCATTTTCGAACAAGATGCAGTTGACTGCAAAAATCCGAAATCAAACGAGGACTGGAAGAAATGTCTCCAAAGCTGAGCGTCGCGTTGATTTTTTCCCTCTTACTATTTACTTCAATTGAAGCGGGTGCAAGCGCCCAGCCAGCTGAATCTTGCGCGGACAAGGTAGTGGAGCATTATAGTTGCAAAACTGAAATAGTACCGTGTAATAATAATAAATAAAATGGAAGTTTTGATTATTTTATATATATTGCAACTGCATTATAGTTGCAAAACTGAAATAGTACCGTGTAATAATAATAATTAAAATGGAAGCTTTGATTATTTTATATATAATGCAAGTGCATTATAGTTGATAAGCTGAAATAGTACCGTGTAATAATGATAAATAAAATTGAAGTTTTGATTATTTTATATATAATGCAACTGCATCATAGTTGCAAAACTGAAATAGTACCGTGTAATAATAATAAATAAAATGGAAGTTTTGATTATTTTATATATAATGCATAAGGAAACGAAGGAAACGAAGGGTCTCGACTCTTGGTCTTGATCAGTTTCGACGCCTTGGATCCATCGACCAGCTGTGGAGAAGAATGAGGAGGGGTTGGGGGGAACTGCCAGCTCGCTTCCTCTACTCGAACGTCTTTCACCTCCAGTCCTCTCGTCTCCTTCGCGATCTCCGCCTTCATCTCTCTCCCTTCGTTTCCTTCGTTTCCTTTTGTTCAAAATGCCTTTCTGTCTTTTCGTCTTTCTGCCTCTCCTTTGCGATCTTTGCGATCTTCTGTTCAAGAGGCTTCCGAGAGAAAAGGCGAGTAGAGTCAGGGCGAATTGGTCTGACGAACTCACCCGCCACATCAATTGATGAACCACTGCGTCTGTAGAGCTTCCTATCTTAAATCCCATTTGCTTTTCGGATATTGTGTTCTTGGTCTCCGTATTACTTATTAGTAACCAACGAATCAATCGTCCCATAACATTCAACTGAAAGAAGGTTGACGTAATCATTCTGTAAGACCGTGGGTTTGAGTAGCCCTCTTTCCCGAGATTAGGCATGAAAACGCCCCTGACCATGAGCCATGTGTGGGGAACACAGCTCAAAGTGAGGCTTCCCTTTGTAATACCAATGTAATAACTAAGTAAGTAAGACGGCACTAGACCCTTAAGGTCCAAACCGGCGGTGCAAGTTCAATTACTTTTCCACAGAAATTATCGAGAAGAAACTGTAGTGCACCACTGCTCTTCCCGCTTAGTGTATATTATCTTAAATGGAAAGACGATTGAAACATTTCACGTATTCAAGAATAGGTGAGGAAATAGGATGACATTATCAGAAATACTGTTTATCCGTACATTACCATCACCATTGCTTATGATAGTGGTTAAAATTTCCGCTTGTTGTTTTTTCACTGTGTGCTTTGTTGCATCTGCACTCAATTTTGAGAGCTGACTTTCACTTTCTAAAGTTCTTGTTATCGAGTGTTTTTAACTGGTTCTTACAAACGGCTTTACGTTTCTTTTTACTCCCTACTTATCTACAGCTACCCCTATCCTACTTAACTATCTACCCTTATCCTACTTAACTATCTACGACTATTTCTACCTATCTACGGCTACCCCTATCCTACTTAAGTATCTACCACTATTGCTACTTATCTACGGCTACCCCTATCCTACTTAACTACCTACCACTATTGCCACCTATCTATGACTATCTCTATGCTACTGAACTATCTAAGACTACGCCTACCTATCTACCTCTATTGCTACCTATCTACCTACAACTATCTCTACCCCTATCTATCTACCACAATTCCCTACCTAGCTGTGGTTACGTCTGTCCTACTTGATTGTCTAATTGTCATCCATGCTGACGTGGAATTAAACAATAGAATATAGCCTCGTTGTCAATCTAGGACTAATAAATCAATGGTTAAACCACGCACTGACAAAGGCATACGAAATTTAATGACTTTTTTTAAGACAGCAGAATAATCGACGCAGGTGGAAGACATTTCTTGCGAGTTGTTCACATTGCTCTGGCACAAATACAGGAGCGCCTTGCAATGTTTGCAAAGTAACAAGTCCTTGATACTATTTGTTGGATTTTTAAAAGTAGAATTTATCAGCAAAGATGAGTCAGGTGTTGAAATGTACACGTTTTTTAGAGATGTGAACAATAATGTGACATCTGAAAAATTTGCCAGCATCAGGTATCCTTGTATGCTGATGTACGAGCAGACGTTCGCAGTAACAACGTGTGGAAACGATGGGTGCTTTCTGTCTCTTTGTAGAGCGAAAGAAACCAAATTCAGCAGTTTGGTTGGTTATTTAATTTATGTGGTGGCCGTCATCAAGGACTTGTATGGTTTCTTCCGGTTTTCTTTTGGGGGCGTTTTAACTTGAGTTAACATTTCCCTCGCCTCCAAAATAAAATTAAGGATCCTATTCTACAACTGATTTCTTGCTACCGAAACTTCCTTTCTTGATTTTGGTAACTTCGTTGGTCCAAGTCGTATGTAGGCTCGGGGACATCAACACATGCCACTTCAATTCTGGGCTTAGCATCAAGTGAACTCCTGCATCTCATAACACGTGTGCAAGCAATTGAACATCACAACCATAATTCAATATTCTCCTCCTTTGCTGACTACTTTGGAGATCTTGGATGTCTTCCTAGAGAATACTCTATCCAATTGACAAACAATGCAAGGCCACTCATTGTTCCTCCTCGTACAGTCCCTCTCGCCTAAAAACCAAAGTTAAAGCAAGAGCTGGATAAGATGGTAAATCAAGGAATCATAAAACAAGTTATGGAACCAACGGACTGGGTCAATGGTCTTGTAGTGGTTACTAACCCAAATGGAAAAGTTCTTTAACTATATCTCAACAGGAATCAAAATTTAATGGAGTGGGCGTGGCCCACTAAAACACCCCCTTCTGCCTCCGAGCCTCGTACACTATTTAGCCTCACCATGTCTTCAAACCTGGCTTCGCCACAGCTAAAAACAAGCTTGCGTACAAACGTACAGTACTATTCCTGAGCGTGTGTTTTCGAAATGTATAGTTATGTCGAGAATCTCTGTGCCATATTCTCTAGTGCATTGGTACATATGAGTGGGCTTTACAAAAAAACCACTCGATTTGTAACTTGTACGTAAGGTAGTCAGCAAACACATTTAACAATTTTAACCATAGACCGAATGTCACACTTGCATTAAATATGACTTTAATTTGGTTAAGATAATAGACAGACAGGATCTGATAAAATATTAAAATAATTGATATCAGATAGTATTGTCTTCTCCATTTATACTAGTATCACAATGACAATGAAACAACATGATTTATAACATAAACATTTACATTCTTGTGCTTTAGCAAAATAGTCCAGGCCTTGTCTTTGTATGTTAGTGTCAGTCACTATATAGACTTCATTACATGAAACATTCCATGTCTTAATTCCTATATATTTGATAAGGGTATTTTATAATAAACTTTGGTATTAGGTTGTAAAGTATACGCAGTATTGGTGTTTCTTAATGTGTTTTGTTTATTTTGATTGTATGAATTTTTTTGAACTCGGGCCTAGCGAAACGGATATTATTTTACCAATACCGCGTAGCACGAAAGGATTTGCTACTAATTTTCATCGCGGTGGTTTATCTTCAGTGTCGACAAGATTCCCAAGGAAAGTACTCGATAAAAAAATAACGTCAAGACGTGACATGGCAATCAGTAAGTTCTGATTACTGTACAGTTTGTGTAGAATGATGTCTAGTATAAATCTGTCATGATCGACGAGTTTGTGAGAAAAATAACGGATAGAAATATTAAACTGCTGGTAGCATTTACTGCGCCCTTGAATAAATGTGCAAACGGAATCGTGTCCTTTTAGAGTCCAAAGGCAACGCTGTTGCATATTTCCTGCAATTTATCGTACTTACTGTAGGCTCTAACGACTTCTCCTAAAAGAGATCTAAGTGTTTGGAAACGATTCTACATTTGTAGAGGAACCAGAATGATGTGGTAGGCTTGTAATTATCGTTTTTAGGCAACTTTAAACATGGTAGGGCGCTTTTAATTTCTCAGAATTAGGACCTAACAAGAAAGGTGAAACATAGACAGGATGATGTTAAGGACCAATATTAAAGTTTGTGCATACATTGGACTTTGAGGTCCCTCCCATAAAAACGGTTTCTTGAAATAGATTATTAAAGTTGTTTTTGTATTAAAATATCGCATTGACTACGTAAGGGTATTTCAAACTGAATCCATTTACCAAGATTCGAATATTAGAAGCTACAGCAATAACAAGGTCAAGTATGATTCTGAAATGCGGGCGCTCCGAAAGACGAAGGTGGATTTATTTGATGTTTCCACAAGAAATGTCTACGTGTTGCTTTTGGCAACTGTCCGACTGGCCGTATTTCAAACAGTAAGGCTTCTAAGGCTATTGTAAGAGAAAGACTGCGATGGCTGGGATACCCTCTGCGGATCAAGGATGATGAATTGCCAAAGTGTCCTTTCTGGCCAACCATTTAAGGCCAAACGTACACGGGTACGGATCCAAATGGATGGGCCTTAAGGTTTCTCGGGACATGGACTTGTTTGGGTCTCCTATCCGTACCAGTTCGGATCCAATCTCGTGGAGGTCTCTTGTAACCACATTGGACTAGAAACGAACTGGTACTGATAAAAAATGAGGCGATAAAAAATGAGGTGGCAAGAACTAGCATCGCTGGGTACATTTGACGGCATTTCCGATCTTATTGTTTTTGCCCCAATATTAATACATTAACCATAATCCCTTTTTGTTGCTATTTCAGAGGTGATTACTAGCCCAGAAACTAAAAACGTTATCTTTAACTCTCTAGAGCCAGAATTGATGGTCAATTATGTTGCGAGACGAAAGACGTTTTTGCACAAAACTTTAGGACGTCTGTCAATCAATTTGATAGCTATGTCATTCTACGAGATATTGCTAATAAAATTTGGGTGCAATACATTAAAAAACAAATTTTAGATTGCAAAATTCTTAGATTATCAAGATAGACGGGGATTCCAAGAAACTCTGCACTGACATAACACTTTCAACATGCTCCATATCACAGTGCGAACAAAACAATTATCCGCTACTTGGAGGATATTTTGTCACAGGCCACATGTTTCTTTTGCGATGACAATGACGGCATGCTTGGTCTACGTGCCCTCATACAAATTCACCTCACTATTTTCTCCAAAATGGCTTCTTGAAATTAGTTTCAACTGAAGATGGATAGAGGATATCCGAAACATGTCTTGGGAAATTAAATCAATAGTCGTTTTCTTTAAATGTGTCACTAATCTTATGTTGCTGAGAAATTTTGGAAAAATGGCTTGTATTTTTCTTCCGAGTCTGGCGTAAGTGCTGTGTTCTCAGCATATCTTAGATTATTCAAATTCTCTCTTCCAATTATAACACATTTCAATATGATAAACACTTTCAATGATCTTCTCACTGTACAAAGAAAACAAGTCTGGTGAAAACACACATCCTTGTCGCATTCCCTTTTTATAGATGCCTCGCAAGCAAATCAACACAGAGAAGCAGCGAACAAGTTGGTACGTTCGCTTAAAGAATTCAGAATAAGAGGGGTCAAGGTAGGTGTTTATTATTTTTGGAACGGTATTCCATGTCTGACTTTTGGATTTTTCATTGTGCTAGGATTTATTTTACAGCAGTTACTTCAGTCATCCTACGTTGGTACATAAGATCAGGCTAAAAGTTTATTTCTCCACGAGTCGTTTTTTCTTAGACGTTGAAGAGATAAGTTTGAAAACGTGTAGAAAGAACTAAATAAAACTAATTTTACTTTCATTTTTTTATACCTGATGTTGTGCATTACATACATTTATGCGGGTAGCCACTTCTTGTAAAACTTCCTAAGAGAGCCGTCAGCAAAAAGTTACATGGGTTAAGGAATAGGTAACAGCTGTTCTACCACGTTTGGTGTTCGGATAAAACGTTCGGATAAGGCATTCGCATAAGACGTTTGGATAAGGCATTCGCATAAGACGTTTGGATAAGGTGTTCGGATAATCCAGGATGCGCAGTAGGGAAACAACTCTTTCATCGCCTTCCAGACTGGCAGACATGACGTCACCACAGCTCAAAAAGAGCGAGGAAAGCTGATGTTACAGAGTTTAGATTCTTGATTAAAAACATCTTTTGAAATTCGGTAGATTAAATCTTCTTTTAGACCATGCGTGCTAACGCAGTTGTATATGTACACTGCCATCTCTGGCCGTTGATCTTGATGAATTCCTGCAAACCTGTCGCGTTATGCCTTAGCGAGAGCATACAGTTCATTTTTAGACACTGGATCAACCCCTGCAACTTTCTTTTAATTTGGGTGATTTGCTACTTGTACTCATTTTCAAAGGAGTAAAGAATGTTATTATTCAATTTTATTATAATTTATTATTATTATTATTATTATTATTCAATAAGGGATACCTTGCGAAAGATGGAATGGTCGAATTAAGAAGAGTGCAGAGGATCATGCAAGGTACAACCTCAGTTATTCAGTAAATGAATTGGTATCCATTTTTTTGGCCAGCTTTTATAGAATTTTAGTGAAATGTGCAGACAGGTTTTGGATGTTATGACCAATACAATACAACTTTAAGTCTCTTGGCCATATGGTAGGATTAGTGCATAGTATCTGACATCACCCCTGGTCAGCAGATCAGCTTGAAAACAGGCACCAAGCTTGTTCAATATCAGTTGCCAAGAGGTGAAAAAATGATATTGTGGGGTTACCATCTTTTGAAACTTGGGGTAAAATTTCATTAGGAGCTGGTGAAACTTTTCCAAGCAAATGACAGCAAACTTATAGACCTAACACAGGCAAATGAGTTTTTACCTCACATGGTGCCAGTACCTTTGCTAGGAAGGCAGATAAATCGTAGGCTGCTGTGTTCGTACATGATACAATTGGTCTGAGTCGAACGTTTTTCTTATGGATCTTAGAAAAGAAGACCATATGTCCTTGGGGTTTATTTATGCTGAGGTTTGATCTTGTTGTAAACATCCTCTGTTAGTTTTTCGCCCCGCTTAAAGTCAACTATCTGACAGTGATGCCAATTAAAAACCACTAATAACTAGCTAATCGTAGCATAACTCTTGTATAAACTTACTCAGAGAGCATCTACAAGTTCCAATTTGAAGTTCATTTAATGAGTCTTTAAAATGGTTGTCACCTCCTTTACAGTTGTATAAAAGCAAGTAATGGCAGCTCATTTATATAGGTCTACTATATCGACCTCAAAAAATATACTATAGTATTGATGGAGAGCCGTATTACTAAATCTTGTTTCTTAAAAGTATCTAAACGCTAGTTAGAATTGGAACAGCATTGGAATCATAGCCTTATGTACTGTTCCACATGTGCTGTAGTGTTCCAGAACTAACGGATTCACAGCTGATTTTACAATGTGGTAACTTACACTAGCAGCCTATTTTTAGAAGAGTGCAGAAGTCCAAGCTATCGAGCGACCATGTTTATTTACCTTAGCAAGAAGGTAAGATTATATACTTCATATTGTATTTTTCATAGAATTCAAACTAGTAGATAAAACATTATCGACACACGAAAACTCACTTGTGCTGATTTCATTTTAACGTTATGAGTGGTCATTAATTTTAACGTTATGAGTGGTCATTAATTTTTTGAGCTCTCACATTTGTCCAAGCTATTTTATTTTCCACAGATTAATGAATTTCTTTTATTACATATACTGCGTCAGTTTTACATGGACTAACATTAGTAGCAAGAACAGGATAGACAATGTTGGTCATCTTACAAGACCAGAAAAAAACAAAATCATTTTCACAAGCAACGTGGCGACTGACTTCTTAAATCGTGTTTGCATTTGGCTTGGTACTTTCTGACCTCAATGGGCTTTGGACAGATAAAGGGGCCGTAGGGCAGTCCTTCCTTGATCAAGTAACAAGGTAAAGAGAGGCTGGTCTCCATATGCGTTAAGCTGGATGTCAATATCCGCCGGGGGATGATTGGGAGGTAATGCGGCGACTAGAGAAATAGAGAAAGGGGGGGTCAACTAGCTCTGTTATTAGAGCGCACTCCGTGAAAGCGTGGATCACGGGTTCGATCTCCGGTGGTGACATATTTTCTATTTCTCTAGCGTTCTCTTTTCAAAATGTCATCTTTCTATTACCTTTATTCAAAAAGAATAAGCGACTCCATAACATACCTATCACTTGTGAGCTGATAGAAGTGTCTGTGTTTCACAAAATCTTGATAAGTGTCCACTTTATATGTCTCTAACTCTAATAACAATGCAATTTTAACACTCAGACTTTCATAAAAACTTGATTCCCCTTATTCAGACTCTAGTATACCAATTGTGAGCTGATAATAGTGTCTGTGTTTGACTGAATCTTGCTAAATTCCCACTTCACATGTCTCTAACTCTAAAAAGAATCCAAAATCATCTTTAACAGATTTTGCTAAAAACCTAAATGATATATTTCAGACTCTAGTATACCACTTGTTAGTTGATAGTAATGTCTGAGTTTGACTGAATGTTGATGGAAGTTATTCAAGTGTTTTCAGACATCATTACATTTTGAGTACTGGGAACATTCCTTTAAATTAATAAACGGGGGGTCCAAATAAGGAGCGGGGGATTCTAAATTTCAAGAAATTAATAAGCACGGTGGGTACGATTTTTTGGCACTCGAGAGTAACCATCATATGCTTTTGACACTTACCATTCATTTAAGTGCTGCCCGAAGTGTTTTCAGTAATTGTATCTCATACCCAAAGCTCTTTTCATGGAGAGTGCGTTGTATAGAGGGGGGAAAAGAGTTTAATCAGCTCCAGTAACAGTTGGGGCATTCACGATAGTAGGGGTATTTATCAGACGTAATGAAATGTGTCAAAGAGTATGTGAAAGTAAATGAAGTGTGTGAAAGAGTATGTGAAAATAAATGAAGTGTGTGAAGGAGTATGTGAAAGTGAATGAAATGCGTGAAAGAGTATGTGAAAGTGAATGAAGTGCGTGAAAGAGTATATGAACATGAATGAAGTGTGTCAAAGAGTACGTGAAAGTGAATGAAATTCGTGAAAAAGTATCTGAAAGTGAATAAAGTGTGTGAAAGAGTATGTGAAAGTGAATGAAGTGTGCGAAAGAGTATGTGAAAGTGAATGAAGTGTGTGAAAGAGTAAGTGAAAATAAATGAAGTGTGTGAAAGAGTATGTGAACCCACCGTCTTTACAAATAGTACTACCAAGGTAATTGAAGGTTTATCCTTGATTGATCTTTTCTTTATCCAACGTCTCATTCATATTTACTCATTCCTATTCTTATTGACTTGGTCTTCTTAACATTAATTTTCAGATCTATACAAGCACCTTGAACTCACAAAAGTTCTAAAAGTTCATTCATTTTGCTCATACTTTCATCTAGGTTGCTTAAATGATCAGCCTCTGAGTCCGGGAAAGTTTTATTTCCCCAATCGCTTTCATGTCCTCCCACTGCCATTCCTGAGCTTTTTCAGACAAATCCCGTCAAAATGATCCGTATAAATGGGGTAGAGCAGAAAATCATACAT
This sequence comes from Alatinidae sp. Z8VKAUB7J3, assembly GCA_010016025.2. Taxonomy (NCBI): domain Eukaryota; kingdom Metazoa; phylum Cnidaria; class Cubozoa; order Carybdeida; family Alatinidae; species Alatinidae sp. Z8VKAUB7J3. The sequence goes on from JAAAKM020721499.1 coordinate 23,756,297, forward strand.
TCTGACCTTTTGACAGTTTCAATCTAGGGTTTTAAGGATTTTACAATATCAACAACGATTTTAGTATTTGCATAAAAGCCTGGTACTTTTATTAAATATTGAGCCCTACAGAGGTGAGTTTTACGAGGGGACGTCTCAAGAGGTGGTATTTATTAAATAGAGTATGTCACATTGTGCCAGATAATAAGTTGAGATTTTTATACCAAAATAACTGGATATCTGCATCTAGTTTAGAAGTTTATAGGTGTTGTGTGTTATACCTTAGTTTCCTTCTATGTAATGTTTGAAAGAAGCTGATAAAGCGAGTATTTATTGATGTCTTCTGTTTATGCTTGGCATTTTCCTTCGAAAAACAAAGTTATTCCATATTGTACCACAGACTATTGGCATTTATCAATTTCGTTTACAGATTTACAGAACATGATTTTGTTGTTTGCAAAAAGTGATAAAATTTGTAATAAATCGATATTTATAAAAAATCAAACAACATGGTACAGTATACGGATAAATTATGTCAAAATTGCTGCTTTAGACATATTTTGGATGCCTCTTTGTGATTCTTAAATCTTGTCTATGCTATAAGTAAGGGCAGAACGCAAAGTAACTTAGTGTTTCAAAGGTTGCCAAAAGAGATAGATAGCTACAACAATATTCTCAAAATAAGATTCAGGGGAAAACTATTATGTTTTAATACATTTCCAGGGTTGGAAGGTGTAGTTTATCCGACAACTAATTTACAACGTTTCAAATGATAATCGTACTAACCTCTAATGTCATTTACTTTTGTGAAACGCTAAAGATAAGTAATTGGGCAAATAAAAGTCAAATAAGTAATCTTGGAATTCTCAAACGCACTATTATTCCCATTCCTGAGATATGTGACAGTGGTATGTGGTATATGGAGATTTGGAAACTTCCAAAAGTTATCCCCAAAACGCACAATTCTCTAAATTTCCTTTAAAAAAGGTAAATACATTCTATTTTTCTAAGATTGATATTTCTAGTAGGTAAACCACCAATTTAGAGTAGCAGTGTAGTGGTCCTACCGTAATTTCATAAGTGCGCTTTTCTGATCTGTCAAAGAAACTTTTTAGTCTCCATGACGAGTGGGCAAACTGCACAGTTTGATCTCCCCTTGCACCCGGAGCTGCCTGTCTCAAATACCTCCTGAGTCAGCTAATCTCTTACCAGCTTATTTTTTTAACTCAGTCCATTTCGATATGTAACTATCGGCGGCTGACTAAAAACTTTGCAATGCTCTTCATCGCTTGCTAGCTTATTATAATTTTTTCTTATGATCTGATGAACCCTATGACTTGGAGCTGGACGATACGTATCGCTGATTTTTAAGTGTAAAGCTGACGGGTTCAGGCTTAATTTCTGGTTGGTCAAAAAGTTCAGAGTCTCAGAAATAAGATTCAAATAGCAAGACGAAAAAGATGGACGGAAATGAGGGTTCAGAACTAGTGTTTGGTCCAGATTGTACCGCCCGTTTTGTACTTCTCTATAGGAAAGCGTATCAAAACGAAAGCCATTTATATGCTCTCCATGAACTTGAAAGCAAGAAAAAAACAGTATGGTCACGTATGGATTATTATTTGTCAAATTATCTGGCTTGTTGATTCACATTTTCCCGACTGTGACAAAATGGTAAAAGAAAAGAAAAAAGGAAATATTAATGTTTTGAACTTGCTTGCAAGTTATAAAGATAAATGCCACTTCTTGAGAAACAACTTACATTGCATCACACCAAAGGCCTCTAAAGCCATAGGCAGGCCTAGTCTAAATTACAAGTAAAACCACCTACTGGGAAAAAAACTATCCAATAAAGGTACCGAAGTCTCGTTGTGTCACTGATTAGATATTCTCCGCGCTTTACGGATCATGCGGTGAAACTGCTCTCGAGAGCTTGCAAATGCTGCCGAACTGAGTAGCTTAAATCGTTAGAAATTGCCCGAATAATACCATTGCATTGTTCATTATTCAATGACCCGGTAGAGGCAATGTTTGTCAAAGATTCTTTAAAACTAAATCAACTTTGTTTTGCTTGTTTTGTTTTGTTTTTTGCTTTTTATGGTAATCCATTGATAATAAATAAGGCTTTTTGGCAATTTTTTGCTAAACTTTTAAAAATGAGTCAACAGAGAGACTAAAAACAAAAAATACCTCTTTACTTCCCTTTCCGATCATAAAAGTATCTAATCAGAACTACAAGGGTTTTTTTTCTAATATTTCTGCTATAGTAAAGACTGTAGTTTCAGTTACCTCTTAACAATGTAGCAATCTGTCTCACTTCAACTAATTGAAAAAAAGTCACTTTGGTATTTTGGCCCTGTATATTGTCTTTATACTATGCGTGACGTCTGAGGTATAATTATAGTTGAGCAAAAAACTTAGAAACTTGGTCGCTGATCTTTGTTGTTTCTTGAGCATCAAACCTTGATATCCTCTGTTGAGATTCGCCTTATGCTTGCATTTTTCCGGCTCTTGAGTAGAATAGAGCCACTGTTATTGACAGCACCCTTGGACCCCCTAAAAACTGATCCCGTTCCCCAAGGGGCGCAAGTACTCCTAGTTAAAAGCCACTGCTTTAGAGAGACAATATATTAATGGTAACTGTGCACAAAAGGGGTTAGCTTTAGCTTTAGTATTGCTTTCAAACTGTAAGGTGATTTGCCATTGTGACACTGCTTGGAATCTGCCCAAAAGGAAGCTAAACTCCTTTCTTCTAGGTCCTCTTCCTCTTTTCCTGCTTCGTTTTCTCAACAAATCCCTGCTCCCACTGTTACCCATCCTTTTCAATGACAGGCCACGCAGAGCAACCGCTTTCCCGCCAAATCTTTCAATCAGCCTCTTTCTGGCAATCCTCATTATTCTTGCTGCGGAAATCCCGCGCATTTTGCAAATTCTGAAGAGTGCCCGGCTCGTAATCTGCGGTGCAGTTATTGCAAGAAGCAAGGCCATTGGCGAAGGTCTGCAATTCGAAACCCCGCCCTGTCCATGCTGTTGAGGAGACCCAATTGAAACGAATGACACCTGTTGCTTCCCGTTATAAATACCGCAAAAATATTTATTGGTTCACGTGTCTCTCTCATGAGGACGTTTTTACTGAAGTTAACAATATTATCAAAGCATATATTTCGTATTATATTTTTTTGTTAGCATCAGAATTGGTAGGTCATTATTGTAAGAAATTTAAATTTTCTACTCATGGTAAACTTTTCTACCCTTCCATCTATTACTTTCTATGGTATGCTAATTCAAAACTTTATTTATCATCGTAGGTTAGGGTTGTCATGGGTCATCGTTACTTTAGTTGTTAAGGTTCGTTTATATTTTGTCGGGCAGCTGCGGCGACAGCTCAATAGTGAACAAATCTCTAAAATATGCAATTTTGGTACCAATAGTTACATCAACCGAATCACATTTTAATGCTGAATTCAAATGTATAAGTTGAAAACCCATCAAAAGTTACGAAAAAACCATCGAAAGTTACAAGCCTGAGAAAATTTGCCTCATTTTTGAAAATTGGTGGAAACATCCCTAAAGGCCATACAATCTTAACGAAAATCAAACCATCAAATTCAGCGTATTAGAGAACCTTGTAGTAGAAGTTTCAAGCTCCAAGATATAAAAATGTGGAATTTGGCATTTTTTGCCAGAATACAAATCACGGATGCCTGTTTATTTGTTTCAACCATTGGACCATCAAACCAAAATCTAAGGTGGAGATTTTTAGCATCAATCTTATGTGTATTCCTCAGAGAATACCCCACTGAGTGGAGGGGGATGCATGAAAGATTGAAACTAAAAATCAAGAGGAAACTGGTTCATACCACATGTGCATGCTAGCCAAAAATCAGATTACATTGTAAGTGCACTAAGAAAAATATTTATGTATCAAAAATACTTTGGTAATAGGTAATTAGTATGCATGACAATGTGCTTGTATTTATTACATAATTCAATTTATAACACACACACAAACCCACACAGAGTTGCCTGCCTTTGATATGGCAGGCTAACTTGATCTTCATATCAAGTTAAATCACAGGTAGAAAAATATCAGAATTATTATCCCAGTCCCTCCCTTCCGCAATGGAGTACCCCAAGGTAGATCTTTTCTTCTTTTCTGTTTTGCTTAATAGTCTTGCTAAAGAATTTCGTGACAGATGGAAATTTGTGGGTAACGATCGTTCAAACTTGCTGTTCAAGCAACTTTATGAATTTCCTCAATGGAACCGCAGATGATGCTTGGGACCTAACATTAGAGTAAACCCCTCTAAATGTATGATAATGCCGATATGTTTCCTTAAAACTTGGTCCCATTTTCTTAACCTTATCCCCCAGAAATTTCTGTGTCCTCTTATCAACATAGAGCTCTTATTTTGTAATGTGCTGTCTGCAATTGACGTTACACTTAGGTCGTAGTTGGCGTGCGTATGTACCGTCACGCTTTTTGTTTATTTTGGTTTGATGATCCAGATTTCGGCACCATAAAAAAGAGTATTATCAACAGTGGTTCGAAAGCTTACAAGGAAGGATTTATTTCTAGATGTTGTGAAATGTGTGCATTTATATCCAGACTAGAGCTTTTCTTGCTTGATGTCTTTGGTACAGTTGTCAAAATAGCAGCTGAGATGTTTGAAGTCGTTCTCCATTTTCAATCGTATTCCGTTTGCTGTGAGGTCTTTGTTTTATATGTGGTTTTGGGTCTTAAGAGTCTGGGAATATCAAGTTCTCCATAGCCTGGGAATATCAAGTTCTCCATAGTCTCTTCAAACAGACAAAGTTAAAAGTCTTGTGTCTTTCCCAGCCGCATAAACAGTAGCTTATTTGGGAGGAGTAGGTATATAGGGAAGGGGTTGAACTAAAAAATTAAAAACCGTAAGTAATTTATTGAAAATTAGAAAATTGTCTGTTATTTTATTTGTTCAGGGCACGCAGGTGCCTTTGCGGTTGCATCTGGCATTATTGCTTTCATCTCTAAATATGGGGCAAAATTCTGAACAAGTAATTTACGTCAAACAAAATTTTCACTTTGCAAGAAGGAGGTAGGATTTAAAGGGAAAGGATTCAGAGTTTTTATACATGGGGAAGACCAATACAAGTTCTGGTGGAGTAGAAATGCTAATGGAGTGGGAGTTGTGGCTGTGTTGGTGAAGAGAGATTTGGAGGAGGATGTTGTGTAAGTGAAGAGAATCAGTGAACAAATAATGAAGGTGAAAATAGTGCTGGGAGAGAAAAGCGTCCAAATCCTCTCTGTTTATGCACCGCAAGTAGGACTGCCAGAGGAAGAAACGGAAGAATTCTGGTGAATGTTGGATGATGCTGTGACAGAGGTCCCTCAGACAGAAGGACTGATTATAGGTGGTGATCCAATAATTTAAGAAATGACCTCCACAACAGACGAAAAACAAACTGAAGAGCTTAAGTCGTTGATCAAACAATGAGAAGAATGCCTGTCTATTCTATCGTATATAAATTAGGGTTAAACGGAAAATCTGAGACTTTCCAATTCCAGTATTCAAATCTACGTGACAGTCCTTCTATTGTCTTGCATATGTGACAGGCTCAAATATTAGCTTCCATTTTTTTTATTCTTTACAAAGTATGGAATGAATATTCACAAAACCGAGAACTTGTTAGCAAAACACCATTAACAATTGAGACACGAGTATTAATTCACGAAAGTGTAAGGTGCCAAGGTTAATTTGTGGGCGACTCAAAAATTCGACAAATGGCCCGACAATGGCTTCTCTGAGTGAAGTTGGAAGGGGGACGTCGGTCTCTGGTTCTTTCGCGATCAAGGTCGCAATAACGCCGATGAGCATGCAGGCTCCCATGATCATGTAGACATCCTGCCAACTGAAAAGGTCTTGATCAGCGAGGAAGAGGGCAAGTGCGCCAGCCGTCAACATGCCGAGACGGTAGCCGTAAATAAAAATCGATGATCCAATGCCCAATTCCTCGTCCTGTAACGTTTCTCGCCGGAACGCATCCAATACAATATCCTGACTTGCACTGAAGAAGGTAATCAGAAGGCAGAGAGTGGCTTGGGCCACGCAGGAACGTCCACTGGATTGTCAGGTCACAAGCGGGATCGCCGACGCCACAGCATCCGAAATCGATCACAGCCGAGAGCCGGCCATTGGCGGTCAGGAGGTTGCCTGCCGCCACGTCACCGTGGACCCAGACCGGGAGACGCTCCCACCGGGTAGCAAGTGCCAATTCCCAGACGTCCAGCGCGCCGGCGGCATCGATGTCATCATGCAATTGGTCGAGACAGTCGCGGGTCTCCGAGTCGTAAGTGCGAAGTGGCCCGCCTCGAAAGAAATTGTGCGGTCCTGGCGGTGGCCCGGTCTGCGCCGGCGCGGCCTGAAGCGCCAGGCCCGGTATGTGGGAGGACGCGCCGAATGACAGCGAAGCTCACAGTGGAAGGTTTGTCCAAAATCTTTGGCGACAAACCGGACGTGGTTTTTTCCATGGCCTCAAGAGGTCTCCACCCGCGGGATATCCTGGAAGAAACAGGGCAGATGCTGGCGGTTTCGGATGTGTCCTTCGATGTCGAGCAGGGATCGATTTTTACGATCATGGGGCTTTCTGGTTCGGGGAAATCTACCCTCGTGCGGTGTCTGAACCGGCTGGTGGAACCGACGGCGGGTCGGGTTCTGCTGGATGGCGAGAACATCTGTACCGCGGCAGCCCCGCGACTTCGTGAAATCCGGGCGTCGTAGGCCGCGGGCTGCACGTAGAGCTCGTCGAAGGGTGTCTCGACGAGGATCCGCGTGTTCATGACGCAGTTCAGCGCCACCCCGCCGGCCATGCACAGCTTGGTGAGCCCCGTCTGCTCGTGCAGGTAGTTGGCCAGGTGCAGGCCGATCTCCTCGGTCCGCTCCTGCAAGGCGGCGGCAATGTTCTTGTGCCGCGCGGTGAGCTCCGACTCCCGCTCGCGGGGCGGCCCACCGAGGAGCTCGGCCAGGCGCTCGCCCGGGAACAGGACGCCCGTGTTGACGTCGAAGAAATCGGTGTTGACCTCGAAGCCGCCGCCCGGCGTGGGCTTGCGTATTTTTTAAGGTTATTACTTTAAGTATAGGCCAAATCCATAAAAACAATGGCAAGCGAGTAATAAAAATAAATGCTTCATAAACAATTAGATACTAATATCTAACTGGCCAGCCTGAAGTACCTTAGTCTCATTTTGGTTGAATGGCCTGAATAGTAAAAGCGCCGCGGATATCGCCTTCATTAAAACCGACCGCCTGGTCAGCCGGATATAGCGTTTGAATGTTTTCATACAGTTCCGCATCCACATTAGGACCATGGCAAAGCAGGCACTTGCCCTGAGTCGGTATTGCCTTCATATAACGGAACAACGTGCCTTCATCACTTGGCAGTTCTGATAATTTTTGCGGCGATAGTTGTAATCTAGTCATTTGAACTGAGTCATCTAGTCATTTCATCTCGTCAACTCGTCATTTGAAGCTGATTCAAGATTAGTAGCTACTAATTCAATTAATCTTAACAGTAAAAGTTTATTGCGAAAACAAATCTATGGGAATTTGTAGAAAGAGCTTGAAACCCTTCAAAAATGACGGCAGATTGAAATGCAAAAAGTACCATTGCATGGCCGAAAACAACGCAGAGGAATTAGTACCCAACATAGAACAACAAGAAAAATGACTTTTTTGTAGCTTTACTTTTGCTTTATTTTGCAAATATTTTTTTGCTATCAATGGTTGAGCTAGATCAGAACACGTTATGTGTATATGGGCTGTCAAAAGGGTGTAAATCAGGAATTACTTAGCAATATTAATTTGAAACTTTTAGGAAATAATAAGGGAGATGATCAATTTACCAAAAAGGAAATATTTGTCAGCTATTGCTACTATTACATCTATATCGACTACTACTGCGTCCATACAATACTACTACTATTACAACTATACCATACTATACCATACTACTCTTACAACTACAGAACTAAATTTAAAACATTGAGGGAAAATTTGAAGTAAATCAAAAGACACTATGTGCATACATATTGTAAAAAGAGCACATCTTAAAAATCAATTGGCAAAAAATAAAAAATTCCACATTTTTGTAGATAGGAGCTTGAAACTTCTACTATAGGTTTCTCTGATATGCTGAATCCGATGGTTTGATTCTTGTTAAGATTTGGTGACTTTCAAGGGTTGTTTCCCCCTATTTTCTAAAATAAGGCAAATTTTCTCAGGCCCGTAACTTCTGATGGGTACGACTAAACTTGATGAAACTTTTTTATTTAAAATCAGCATTAAAATACAATTCTTTTGATGAAATTATTGGCATCAAAATTCCGTTTTTTAGAGTTTCAGTTACTATTGAGCCGGGTCGCTCCTTACTACAGTTCGTTACCACGAACAGTTTGATAAGAGCGTCCACAAAAATAGATAGTAAGATCCTAAATTCACATAACATGTAACGTCTGTAATATCTACGCAGTGACGTTTTCAAGGTATTGACGTTGAATACAAGTTTACTTTGAGATATTTTAACCTACAATGGAGTAAATGGCTTTACGGGAACCCAAATATATTTGAAATCGAACACTACCAGTAGCAAGATTTAATTTATTAGACTATCTACGTACTCAATTACGCCGTTTTAGTGATTCCAGGTGTTAACAACGGCCAGTGAAAGGTCTTCAAGGAACTAGGATTGTCTTACTAATTTAAGTAAAACGACGCAATCAACCCTCTAATGCGTTAGAGAGACTTAATGAGATGAACAACACAACCAGAAAGCGGAGGGAAGCGAATCACGGAGGAAGTCCAAGCTGCGTATCAACGAGAGACATGATAGACAAGACAGCGAGAAGATACTGTTAAGTCTACATTTGACCAACAGTAATATATGATACAGAAGAAGAAGGAGAAAAATGATGTTTAACTTACTTCATGTAAACTAATGCATAGGTCACATGACTCCGTGAGATTTTTTGTGCGGCGGTTCATCAATGTCTTAAGTAGAACCTTACTTGAGAGTTATTTTCTTCTTATTTGAGGCAAAATCTGTATAGCATTCCCTATAAATATTACTGTTGTAGGTATTTACAGTGGCTCTACTGGAGACGGTTGATCAGAGAAGATTTAGTGTTTCTTAGTAAATTACAAAGATTGTTCCTTACCTAAACAGTCTTGTTTACTTAAAAGTTTATAAAGCAGCCTTTCTAAATACACATCAATACACACACCAGTTGATTAACGTTTGCCTACAAATTTGATCGAAACTTTATGTACAGTCAAATCTTTAATAGTGTCCATCTTACAACAGCCCGCACCTCCCAATAACGGTGACCTCCCAATAACGTACACTGCCTTTCCACAACGACTGTTTCTTCATACAATTACCTATCTAGCAAATGGTCGAATAGTGGCCACCGGTCACGACGTGGATCAGGTTCCCGACGAACACGTGGTTGAACCCGCGGCGCGCGGCGAGGGCGCAGTGGGCGTCGAAGCGCTGCAGGGAGGCCTCGAGGTGCGCCTCGCGGACGTAGGGCGCCTGCACGAGGTCCAGGTGCGCGAAGGGCATGGCCCAGGAGCGCGGCGGGTCACGCTCGAGGTCGTAGAACGGCCCGAAGCCGTCGAGCATGCGAATGGGCGGCGGGGTCTCGGCCCACACGGGGGGCGCGAGGAGCAGGACCAGCAGCAGAGCGAAGCGAGCCGTCACGGCCCGCCAGGTTAACGCCTACAGGAAGCCCTTGAACATGTGGAAGGCTCGTTGGCACATGCCGCCGCTGAGCTCAAATGGATAACACTGCATTATCTTGTCTGGATTTGGCATACCTACCATCTTCAATGAATTGATAGCCTTTAATTGGGCATTTTGTTGGCTACACTGTTGATGAATCAACAAGGCCTCGACGATATGTTGACCAATGGTCATTATCGGGTTGAAAGAAGCTTCTGCAGATTGAAAAATCATACCGATGTGACGACCACGCAATTGTTGCCAATCCTTCTCAGAGAACGTTTTGATACTCCGATCGTTAAATAAAATATTTCCCTCACAAACTTGTGTGAAACTATTTAATTGCCCGATGAGTGAGTGAGCACGAGCAGGTCGTTGACCGTTGCGATCGGCAGCGAAGAGTTCGACTGAACGAGTTGAATCTTCTCATCCCGCTCGTCCTGCTGGAAGCGACTCGTCGCGAGAAAGAAGATGATCAATATGAAGAGCATATCGATCAGGGACGTCAGGTTGAGCTGCGCCCTCGAGCTATCGTCTCCCCTCGAGATCTTCATGAGTTGGCCTCGCCACCCTTGAGAGTCTTAGCGATCAGTTCCTTGCGGCTCGCGCCGGGGGCTGCCGCAGGCGCCGACTTGGAGTTCGTCGAGCTGGCTGCAGCTTGAGCGACGCTCGAGTCGAAGTAGAACTCGAGGAAGGTGTGGTTTCCACTCAGTGTTATTCATAGTTATATCATGTGTTGTTGAATGTTATATTATATGTTATTCAGCCGTAACAAAACCGGTTCAAAAAGATACACACAAATACATCGAAAAAACTACAAAACATAAAAACAAATGCGCATGGATTGTTATTTACCAAAAATATGAATTTAAAATCCCAAAATCTGTGAGTACACAGCCTTGCAAAATTACAATCATTTATAGTGAATATTTTATGGTATCTTTATCTTCCCATCCCAACCGTGGACGAACTGCTTTCCGCTTAGCTCTTACGGTTGACCAAAAAGGATAATTTTCGGCAGTCTGTCATCCTTCGTGGAAATTTTTTTTTCACGACAAGTAGTTTGACTTTGCCATTTGTTTTTCTTTTAGTCAGAAAACAAAACAAATAATTGGAAAAGGCTGAATACTGAGAGAATGAATGCTTCCTAACAGATTAAATACATATCTCTGGTTAAATCCTATGGACCGCCACCATTATTCCATAAATTACCTATGCTGCCACCTATGTTTCAAAATTAGTCACGTTCATATTTTTGACCTAGCTAGGTAATTGTTTTGGCACATAATGACAAAAAAAATTTATATATTTTGGATTAAAGAGAACCTTCCGACTGAAATCGAAATCTAGAGCATTTCAGTGTAATACCTATCGTCATGGCAAGTACCACCATTAAAGCCAGTTAGCAACGTAAGCCTTATATATATTGCCAGAGCGTACGTTGTGATATTGTATATGGCAATTAAATGTTTGTTTCATAAGGAATGTATAACAAAAATTGTTAAAAAATATTTAATTTAAGGTACTTCCGGTTTGGGGCAAATCACTTCCTACTGCAAACCTTACTTCCGATTACACGTTAATTATTAACTAAAAATTCAAAATATAAATTATATAATATATTTAGTGGTCTACTTTCACCAAAAGCCTTAAATTTGATATAAAAATCACGCCAACGCAAGTAATAATTCATAAAAACCATATTTCCAATAGATGTAGTGTCACTGCATTTCAAAATACGATATCCAGCAACTCGGTTACAATCAACATGTAATGTTTCTACTAATCACAGTGCTCTAGTATATTTGAAGGTAATGGCTGCTTTCAAGAAACCTTTTAACTCCAATTCAACCAGATTCTATTGCGCCATTTTATTTGTTGTGATAGGGAAGTAGCGAAATAGAGCATAGCCTCTCTTTAAACCTACCGAAAGGAGGCTGCTTGTAAAAATGACGGGAATTTCACATCTAGAAATGGACTCTCTAGAAGATGGCTACCGAGGACACGAAAGTATCAGGACTTATTTATTAAATATATACTAACTGTAAAATATGCTAATGACGCATATTTGACATAGTTTGGATACACAAGATGCGTACATTCCATGGTAAACAAGGCGTTCAAGATAAGCTAATGAGGCATATATAAGATAGTTTGGATACAATAGATGCGTACATTCCATGGTGCATAAAGCGTTCAAAATAGTCGAAACCATATTTAACATAGTTTGGATACACTAGATGCGTACCTTCCATGGTGCACAAAGCGTTCGAAATAGGCTAATGACTAATATTTAATATAGTACGGATTCACTAGATGCGTACATTCCATGGTGCACAAAGCGTTCAAAATAGGCTAATGACGCATATTTGACATAGTTTGGAGCTAATGAACTTACTTCAGGAGCTGAAGATCCAAAACTACTGCCATCCTTCAACTTACGCATGCATGCGTTTCGCTGGTTTTATTTTGTAAAACTTCTGATAAAAGATACTTACTTCCATCAAAGCCGTCGTTAGGATGCAGTTCAGCATAACAGACTAACCCTCCTTTCTGATTTAAGGTTTGGCCAATCTTCATCATAGATTCGGGAGGAAGTCTCTCTGAGTTTTCGACAATACTTTGAGTTCCATTGATACACAAAAGAGCAAATATTTCCACTTCAAGATTTTTGAGTGAAATACTGTGTTGGATATCAGAAAAAGTAAAAGAAACTGGGAGACGAACAGAAAGAACTACCTAACAGATACCACAAAATGATAAATGAACATGGCTAAATTGGTTGTCGTGAGATTACATTATACATTTTATCATAAGATGAACAATTAATATTTGCTTGGAGAGAATAAAGCACCGGAAGTTAAAGTAGCAAAATGGTTTCGGTCAATTACTTTTTTTGTATGAAGGTTAAAACCATCGAAGGAAATAGAAAACCTGAACTTAAAAGGAAAGCACGTCAAGATAATATCACACAATTAAAGAAGATTTAAAAATAAAGAGATGCATAGGCTTTGACCTCGATCTCTTTAGAGTCCCGTAGGATGGAATCTAATGGATTGTTAAGCTCTCTTTTCTTGAGAAATCTTTGAAATTTTAATCTAGTTCTATCCCCCAAAACAACATTTTTCTTAGAAGGCCTACCCCCACTAACAAATGACACTCTATTTATGTATGCAAATGTAGGAAAGCAATAACAGAAAAACTTCACGTTTCTGTCGCTATTATTTACATCTTCCTCCATCATTTCACGTACTTCCATATTCAGCTCTTTCTTGGTTCCGCTTTACTTCTACGTATATTTAATAATATCTCCATCGCTTCAAAGAATTCCAAATCTATAAAATTTAATACTTATCCTCCCTTAACTAATAGGCCCCCCTCCCCTACCCCTCTCTAATTGAGAAACAGCAGATGAATAAGATAAAAGTGAGTCAGGAAGGCCAAGAGAAAAAAGCAGTGAAAACGTTATGATACTGAACATTATGACACATTTTGCTGGTTTGGTCGATTTGGAAGATCAGGAAAATTTTGAAAGAAATACGATTTCTAAAGGCGATTTTGTTGTTGCAAAGTTAGCTGGGAAAAGGAATGAGAAATATTTTGTTGCAGGAGTAATAGACTTAGATGAAAGTCATTTACAAATTAACCAGTTCCAGTGAAAGCCTCTGAGACTGCTTTTCAAATGGATCATCCGTGATTTGAAATTTATTTCTCAATATTTAATTTTGAATACTTCTGGATTCGATAAATTCTCAATAACTGTTTGTGGCTCATTTTTGTCATAAATCTACAAAATTAAGCTTACAACTGCAACATTCGGAAGAATAACGCTTTTGCAATACCTGGTAAGCCGTATTACACAAGGCTATAAGGTTACGCCCTATTTACGGGTAAGGAAACAATTACACTAATAATGCAGTCCAATTGATAAACACGATTGACGCTCATACAAACTCACAATCAAACATCTTTCTAAGTGGCATCATACCTGGACTGCTCTTATGTATTCCTGTAAGTTGAATTGTATAGACTGTTTGCCTTTTGGTGCATAGGGTCTCCATGACGGCATGTTTAGAATAGCACCAAAATCTGTTTTTAGTTACACGTGCATGCTTGGAATGCGTACATTCCATGGTGCACAATGCGCTTAGAATAGCACCAAAAGCTGTTTTAGTTACACGTGCATGCTTGTAATGCGTACATTCCGTGGTGCACAATGCGTTAAGAATGGCACCAAAATCTGTTTTTAGTTACACGTGCATGTTTGGAATGCGTACATTCCGTGGTGCACAATGCGTTTAGAATAGCACCAAAATCTGTTTTTAGTTGCACGTGCATGCTTGGAATGCGTATATTCCGTGGTGCACAATGCGTTTAGAATAGCACCAAAATCTGTTTTTAGTTACTAAGCTCAAACTGACCAATAACGTCACGGATCGAAATGGCTTTGTAAGTATTACTAAATCATCCTTAATTGATATATTGTATATTGTATATTGATATATCGTAAAGCCTCTATATTATGCGAAATATCTAGCTTCACTTTACTGGATCTTTTCTACAATATTCTTTGGCGAATGCCTGCTACGATAATATTTTGTTGCTTCAAACCCTGATCTTATAGATTAGTGTGTAGATAAAAGTTTTAAGTACCAACCAATGTTGTCAATTTTAAGCTGATAAGCTGAGGATAATTGAAAACATCTTTATATTTTTTAAAAATTTTAGTTAAAGGCTGACTTGAAAATGCAAACTGAGGTATGGTTGATGAAATTTTAAATATTCAGTTGACATAAAGTATTTAAATTTATATGGTTTGAAGGTTTCTTCATTTTGAGAGTGAAGAAGCATCACGCCACGTTGATTTTTAAAATTTGACGGACAGACCGGATCAGCACAAAATACGATACGTATATAAAATTGCAGTAGTTAACAGTGCATATCAAATACAAACAGAAAAAAGCATTCAATTATTGATATACTTTTGAATGAAAACAGTATTATTAATCTCCCCTTTTAGCCAGTACATTGAAGTCTTGTGGTATAAATGCAATCATTCACATCAAGCCTTTAATCTGTACGGAAAAATACATACTAGGTTTATGCCCTATGATAGAATACACTACACTCTAAGAAATGCAGTATATGCCTATCAACTCTTTGCTTAGTAGATGGAAGATTATCTATTAAATACAGGTTTAAATTACCCATTTTAATCTTTCGAAACTTTTTTGGCACTTAGGGACAGAAAAAGTCTTTTATTCGAGCTTGAAAATTGTCAATATTCATTTTACTGACATAATATTCACCAAAAATAAGCTTCACATACCCTAAAGATATCTGTATCTGATTCATGACGGAGATTTTCAATTGCACCCTCTCCGCTATTCCCTCCTGGACAGTTCTAAAATAATATCCCATTATAATTTTGCATTAATTATTTAAAAACATGCTAATTTATGCAATTTCTCTAAAAACGGGACGAGCGTTTAACCTTTTAGAAAGTATTTCGAAGCGAAATAAAAAGTTGGTCTTTTGATACTTGGGGAAAGGCGTATTGCAACACAAGCATCTTCCAGGACCCAACAATTTGTTCCCATTTCACGAGAGAGGCACCACAATTTGCAATTATTTTCAGGAAAGCAATGGTAGACGTTAGTCAATCATTTCGTGTACGATTTTTTAATGTAACTACAGTGAAAAGTAAAAATGTTTAAAGATACAAGAAAGTCACTGTTATCAGAAAAGTATCACGGTACTCTCTACTCTACTAATCTCAGTTCTTGTCATTGTAGGCTACGTATCTTGACATTTTACTATTAGGGAATAAACTTGCCGGTCAGAAAACGTTTCATTTATTAAAATGTGGGAGGGCCGTGAGCATCTCATCTTCAGGGGCTAGAGATACTTATAATTTTAATCTGTGGAAGTATCATAGGCAACAGGAACGAGGGAACAATAGGTTTATGGTCTGCACGTTTCACAAACTTATAAATCCCACCCCACCAATCCACACACTTTTCTTTAGCATCGTTAGATTCATTCGATTAACATTTAAATTATTGAACTTTAAGGAAGACCGGGCAGCCGTTGCTATTGCAATATTTGCTGCTTACAGCAAAGGGCACCTGCATTAGAGAGTAGAGGGTCACAAAAAAGTGTGTTTTATTTTCAAACATGAACAATAAAAGTGAGCACAATGGAGAGATTTCCCAAAATCTAGACAACATTCACATGCTCCCCAAATGTGTTAGCAACTTTAATTGCTTAATTAAAGAAATGCTTCATATTTCCAAATGCAGGCCAGTCCTCCATATAAAAATGTAGCCTACTAAATATACACAAAGGTATTCATGTAATGTCTAATTTTTTCATTCTTTATGCAGTGTAATTAAATAGATCTCACATGTTGTCAGATGTTTTCCTTGGTTGAGATATCAATTACATTTAATCCAAATTTATTTTTACTTTGAAAAACTATATCCAGAGTAGCAGACGGGGGCATTTCAAGCCCGGGGGTGAAAGGCATTATGACACTTTAAATCAAGAATGTTTTTTATCCATGTGATATCTAAATCAGCGATTGTGAGATGCCAAGAAATTTTCGGTAAGACGTATCTTTGGTAGACAAGAAATTTGTTTCTAGGATGCAGTGGGAGACAGTCGACTTTATTAAGAAATTCGTCAACTGTGTTTATCAGAATCCTCTTATGGTTGATGTTGTCCATTTCAAAGTTAAAATATCTTCCAAGGTATCTAAAACTGCACTACACGTACTACAGGAACACTGCTTATCAGAGGATAATTTAGGAATTTGGAGATCTGAAGATGCGTGTACCTTAAGGTCAAGTCTTACATAAACATTCAATTTTCATAAAAAAACCCACGTGTTAGAGGGTATGCGCAACATGGCCGCACATCGCATGATTCAGAAAGGTTACAGTTACTTCTTACCGTGGAAAGGTTGGTTTTCCGTATGTTTTTCGGGTTAAAAGCCATTTATGTAAGCTTTTGAGAAATATTATGGTGGGTAACCTTTAAGCAATTGTCTCTGTGTTGGTACTTTTTGATAAGAGGTTGCATAGTACACGGAAACTATAAATCACCAGACGGATAAATAAAACATTCGAAAGTCACAATTACTTTTTAGAAGTCTGGCATATCTCAGATTAATTATATTTTGCATTTGAATTTTGGACAAATTCTGCCGTTGGCATTTCACTGAAAAGCTAAATGCCAAAAAATATGTGCAGCAACAAAATAAGGCTGATTCCCCCTCTCTCTCTCCCTCTTTCTTTCATTTAATCTTTCTCTTTCGATTCTTTCTTTATACAACAGCATGTTATGTGCCCAGTTTCAGACTCCAGAGATGTTCTTGTGTCTTTATGAATCTTTAAGTGATGGTTATCATAGACCTACTTGTTAGCCATTTGTCTTATTCTGACACTCTTGTCATTGAAAACGCGTAAGATGAAAGGTCTTTTTGTCAATAGAGGGCGGACCATTTTGTTTTTACTTTTGGGGCGTTACCTTTGGGCGCCCAAGCTGCCCTTTATTTATTAGTTAGCCTGTTTGGTGGTTTTTCTGTTTATTTAGGGTAGTTTTAATGCCGGACCCGCCGCTCGTCAGGGGTTTTTGAGTGAGAGGTTGCTATTTTAGTTTTGATGAATATAGCTTGAAGAGAGAAGACAGCAGAAAAGAAGAGCGGGCTTTTGCTCAGATAAACATACCCTCTTGGTAACTGCCGACAGATGTTGGATTTTGAGGAAAATTATTTTATGACACACAATAAGCCATATCTCATCGGTACCATGAAAAAGGTGTAACCTTTTGTAAAGAAGTACTTATTCTAAAGTTTTGGTCTAAATTTAACCTATACTGTACGTCATTTAAACAGGTAAGTTGATATCGATGACTTTCTATTTGGTTGATAAACTGTAAGACGATATAATCACTTAGTTACAAAACTCTCTGCAGTTCTCTAGTATTACAATGTGTACATGTTGTAGTGAAGAAAATTCAGTCGACAAAGACAGTTGCCAATATGTCAGTGTAAGCAAATCAAAGTAACAGTATTTTTTGACAACAAATTTAGCAACATTGCTATTGTATGCTTAGTTTTCAGGCTGGAATCAATACTGAAGTTGCTTAACTGCTTGCATAATGTTCGTACAAGCGTGATGATTTTAAGCATGAAATATGGAATGTTGTGACTGTAAGGGGTCGTGAAACACATATTTCTTTCGCTGTTTGAAGGAACGACTAAAGTCAGTGACGACCTCGAGTATCGTTAACAGACGCAGGCATTTTACTGATAAAATTGTGCTATAAATTGCAAAATTAAAATTTTCAAGTTTCTTACTGGACAAGAACCTCATTTCTCATGTTGCTTTAATTTCACCCACTTTAAGTTTAGTTGCTTATAAAAAGATTGTAAGACGACCCTTAGTGCGCGTTAACTTAGAGCGAAGGAAAATTTTAAATAGGATTTACAAGTTCGTCCACGGTGTTTATAAATCATTGGAAATGTTCTTTCGACTGAGGTTGATTCACGTTCGAGAAGCACCGAACATTTTTTTTTTCACATTCAGACCGTGTTGGATTTTCTCAAGATGACTTCAATTTTAGATCAAAATGTCATGATATTTTTGGATGAAACGCCTAGATTAAGAGAGTTCAGCTTCGTATCTTTTGTATCAGATTAACGACGCTTCTTGACTACTAAGGTCCAAGCGTCGGCCCTGCGGTGCATTCCTGCAGCGTGATTCGATCTCTGGGTCCCGTATTGAACCACATTGTAAGAAAAGCGCAAAAGATGCTGTATTCTATGTAATATGTTCCAATAAGTGCCCATTCCTAATAGCCGCCCTCCCCCTCCCCCACTTTTGAAATGTGAACACCTCTTCCTGTATATATACTTCCTTCTAAATGTTAAGACTAAATGTTAAGACTTATCAGTACAGAACAAAAGTTTAACAATAGCAGTTTTACTAACCTTTAAAATAAATTCAGGATCTGCTTCCAATAATTCGTCAACTAATCCAGTCAAACGTACACGGGTCTCATCATTCACGGATCTAAAATTTGGTGACAGCAACAATGAAACTGCAACACCATTCACCAGGTCAGTCACAGCACTAGCTTTCTGTTCTTGATAATAATAGTCGTTAATTAGACGTTGCTAGCCATTTTGTCAGCTTTTCTTCTCGACCTTTTTGCAAAAATAGAGTGTAGTATCTGTTCTCACTGATTGCAGATTCTTCCATCCGCCTGAAGCGGGGCTCCTTTAGGTGGTCGAGTGTTCCTTATCGCTTTCCTCTCTGCCCGGCAGCATTAATTATGTGGCCATCGGCTAACTACTCATCAGGGGACTTTGACTGAGAGACTACCCATGGATGCCCCTGCTACCCTGTATTTGTTTGAAACCCTGTTTGGTGGTTTTGTTGTTTATTTAGGCCAGTCAATTAACTGAACGGGCAATTTTATAAACCCCTAGAATAGTTTCGGGAATACATTCATAAGATTAATGAGAAAAATTGAGGAGTGCCATTTCTGACAGTGGTGCAGGATAAATAGAAGGTAATTAGTAATCGCTGGCATTTCAAATACACTCTTCTCGATAATGCTTTGTAACTTTTTATAGACTTTGGATTGCATAACGGGCCGGACGTCAGTGCTGTATTGATCAAGTCACAAGGCACAGAGACGTTGGGCTCCAATGACGTTGAGCTGCATGTCGATCCCCACCAATGATGGGGCTAAGGTGTTGACTGGAGAAATAGCGAATGTAAACATTGGACGAATTCCGATGACCTGTTTACTAAAGTAAAGTGTATTACTGGTTGAAGAGTGGGCGTAGATCTTGGTCGGGGAAGATGTTGTAGAATTAATGGCTTTGGCAAGGGCCAAGGTCATTCCTCAGGGTACGGCCTTTATTAATTTATTCATAAGCTGATCTTGCAACACAACACTCCCTAATGCTCTTTTGTCAGAAATATTTCTCAGACCGACATTTGGCGCCAAATCACCAAATAACAGGGAGCCAACACACTCCCAGAATTGCACACTAGGCAGCAAGTACTATGAAAACTTCAATTTTGGATCACGTCAATTGGTAGGACTCACGTCTGTCATCTACGTTGCAATTGATAATACAGATCTGAATATTCTAAGGATCTCAATTCTAACCTATAACTGAACCATTGAAAAATAACATAACGTATAACGAGCCTCACATTCCTTGAAGCCAAACTCAACAATGCAAATACAAAGTCACTGCCTATCTCGAAAAACGAATATGAAACGAATAGCACAATATTTAAAAGTTTAATATTCGCACGCAATTCTTCAACCATGGAATTTTCGATATGCTAAGTAGTCCTAAAAGCATGGCACTACATGAAAGCCATTTGAATAAGAATGTTCAATTTCCTCTCGTGGAAAGCCACCTTAAAACAATAAGAACTATATCGATCCGAATGATTGGAATGTCGTACAGACTTTATCAGCAAATGGTTAACCTGTTTACTGATTTGATATTTTCGTTACAAAATGTAATTTCGACTACAAAATGATATTCAAACAGAAAATGATAGTCCCAATAACATCCAAACCGCATCTAATAAATCCGAGTGTACTGCTCTCTTATTTCGTCTAGCAGGACCATACTTTGCACAAAATAACCCTGAAGTTGCACATATTGCTAAGGCATATAAGTGAGTGCGGTGGCATCAAAACTGTGTGCTTGGCACTTTGCAATTGAAAGCAAACAGCCTTCTGTCCCTTAAAAGGGGTAGAAATACATTTCTTTTTCAAAATGGGGGGGGGGCTCATAATCTATAAAGTTAATTTTTTTAGGCACAAAATGGTCAAAACGCAACTTTCCTGTGGTTTTTACGGGTGTGTGGGGGTGGGCTCAAAAACTACTGTTTAGATTTTTAGACCACGAAAAATCTATTGTCTATCTTAGAATTTTCATTCTCTGGCATTTTGACAATCTTTGGGTAAAAATTGATGTTTGGCGGCACGAAAACAGCAAAAAACGCCACTTTAATGCGGTACGGTCTCTTTTGTTATAAAAAAAAGGCACTAAGCATGGAAACCCCTTTCAAATGAGCCTTCTTCTAACATTCTGCGACCACTGGTTTGACGCTGCCACAATTCAATAACGAGTATCATTACTTGTTATACTTCTGCAGGAAACTTTTAGTCTTTTGTGTGGAAGAGAACAATGACTGGCTTACTATAGAAGAAAATTGGAAAATAAACGACTATTGAGGGCTTTCTAGGACTATTTTCTGATTCCCAGGACATCTGCTCCAAAAATTCGAGTGGGATTCCGCGCAAAGAATTTACATGACACTGATTGGTTGGTTGATTGATTGATTGATTGATTGATTGATTGACTGATTGATTGATTGATAATCTACTAAATACAATGAAACATAAACTTATATGAAGTTACCTGTTTCGACTTTTCTGACATCCTCTTTTGGAAGGGCCCCATACTTTGCTTTTGTGACTTTTCCTTTCATTTTTTGCACACATTTTGTTGTTGCCCAGGTAATTATCCTTTAATTTTGTTGTTTAGTAATGTTTGGATTGCACTGGTTTTTTATTCTGTACTGGAAGTATTTGTATGAATAAAACCATGGACATGTAGGGAGGCTCATGACATCTATTTTTTGAAGCATTTTATTATTAAGAAAACAATTATATACTGACTTTTAATTTAATATTGACTTACTTGTGATACACATACATGTCTTGTTACATAACAAGGCACTACTGTTTTGCTATGCATACAGATGATGGACCCATTGGGAAAATGTATCTACTGCATCTACTGCTAAGATCACAATTGACCCAAAGATACGTAGCTGATCACGACTAGTTGCTAATTGGTTCCAGACCTCCCTTGAAGTCAAGGATGAGCTCTGAAATGTACAACTAAGTCAAGTAGACACCGTTGCCATATCTTTTACACAAATACTTAAAATATATTGATTCAACAAGAGAAAATCTAAGTAACAAAACACGTCTAAATGCAACGTGTCTCAGCGAATGCTACAACCGTTTACATTTTACAGAGATCTATCATACAAAGGCATAGGTCGACGTAATTCAAAATTTACCTAACAGCGACATAACATGCTTCCTTATTGATCCAACTTTAGATCTTAATTTAATAACTCTGGAAATTTCAACTTTGGGTTTTGTTACCAAGGATTCTTCAAATCTTATAAAATTTTTAAAGAATTTAGACATCGATTCAAATAGGCTTATGTTGAAGTGTTCTGAAGTAGCTACAGAACATCTTACTACATCTTTAATAGGCGCAACAAAGACTGGACTTCCCCGGAACTATTACTTTTCATGTAATTACCTTTTTTCTCTCTTTCCCTTTTTTCCTTTGTTTTTTATTTTATTGCTGCTATTGTATTCGTAATTAAACACTCCTGTATATCAATCCTGCTGTCCCATGTACCATGCCATGACTAGCCTCTCCTTTCAAGTCCTTTTATAATATATTGAATACTTTCCTATCTTATATCAAGGTATATATACTATAAATTATCCACTATATATATAGTGGTTATATAGCATATTTATAGGATTCTTTGTGTGACGCTTCTCATAATGCAGAACTTGATATAAGTTTTGAAAAAAACACTAGAGAAATAGAAAATATGTCACAACCGGGGATCGAATCCGTGATCCACGCTTTCGCGGCGTGCGCTCTACCAGCTGCGCCAGGTGACCTCCGATGTTCGAGGGCACAAACCTGTGGCTTGTTTTTAATACAAGCCAAAGTGGATAGGAGATAAATGGAGACCAAACTAAAAAAAACGTATTTGTAAAAAAAAAACCGAAAAAAAAGTTTCATGTATACATAACGTTTACTGTACGTACCTAACATAACCTAAGGTACACGTAATGCATCGTAAGGCGCATAACATAACAGGAGCTTAAATTCAATGTTGTATTAACTAATACGAAACTAATTTTTTATTAAGCGGACCGCCATGAAGATAGTCTTCATTTGTCCCACGTTCAACGTGGACCAAGCAACGTGGAAACAAGTAACCAATTATTGCAAGCCTTCATAGAAATCGGACAATTTGACCCTGTTGAGTCCTTAATTCCCAATAAGTCGTCTAATTTTTCTGGCCTTGTGGCAAGGAGTGGATGTAGCATCTATTCTTATTGATGACAGATTCTTTCCAGAATCCGCAAGAGGCGGTCTTACTAGGCGGTTGCGCCTGCTTCATGGCTTGCTTCTATGCCCGGAAGCTTAAATTGAGGGACGTTGCTCTTGGACGCCCCAGCTGCCCATTATTTATTAGTTAGCGTATTTGGTGTTTTTTCTGTTTTTATTTGGGGTGGTTTCAATGTTGGGCCCACTGCTTAACAGGGGTCTTTGACTACGAGACTGCAAACACGAATTCTACGTAACACGTGACTCCTACTAAGTGTTCTTGTTGTTCTGTTGTAGATGACCCAACTCCAAGTGTTGAAAATTCTTGTCTGATGTAGGGGAATACCAGACTGACAAAAATATTCCTTCTGTCAAATCCAAATGTAAATATTGGGTTCTATTGTGAGATTCATTTCTTTTGAGAATATCTTGTAGTAACCTTGTCAAAATTTTTGACAGACAGCAACAGGCCCTGTCGAAATATAGGTGACTCTGTCAAACTTCACTGAACATGTAAAACAGATGAGAAACAATTGGTATCAAAATTCATGGGTTCTCTGACAAAAACATAGTTGTCAAATTTACAGGTACCTACTGAACAACAAGAGATTTTGATGATTATTATTTGCAATAGTATATCACATTTTGCTGATCAGTTTACAGGTGTATTGAACACTACTTTTGTTGTTTGGTTGGACTTTAGACCATGTACTAGATACTATAGTATCTTCAAAAATGCAACTTTTACTCACTCATTCCTTCAAAGCAGGGGGAACCAGCAGTGGGGTCCACAGGTCTTTATCGGTGACCACTCATTTCAGAGGTCATCACTCCAGGGACTGATGGCCCATTCTTGAAATCTGAGTGATCTCTTGATGGAGTAATGACCAATTCTTGAAATCTGGGTGACCTCTCTATGGACTGATTATCCAGTCTGGAATCTGAGTGATCAGTCTAAAGAGTGATGGCTCAGACTGGGACATCCTCTTTTGGAAGGGCCCCATACTTTGCTTTTGTGACTTTTCCTTTCATTTTTTGCACACATTTTGTTGTTGCCCGAGTAGTTATCGTTTAACTTTGTTGTTTAGTAATGTTTTCATTGCACTAGTTTTTTATCCTGTACTGGAAGTGTTTGTATGTATAAAATCATGGGCATGTAGGGAGGCTAATGACATCTATTTTTTGAAGCATTTATCATTAAGAAAACAAATTATATACTGACTTTTAATTTAATATTGACGTACTTGTGATACACATACATGTCTTGTTACATAACAAGGCACTACTGTTTTGCTATGCATACAGATGATGGACCCATTTTATTTTTTTTTTTTTAAGAAATACATTTGGTATCTTTTACCCATGTGAAATTGTACAGGATAACAAATGAGTGCGAACAGCTAAGGCAAATGACATGGAACAAACGAAGGCGAGAATCACATTGAATTACAAACGAAAATGTTGCACGAAATCATCGGTTAGAAAACAAATCGAATTACTTTTAGCGTCCGTGAAGGATAAACAGAAAGGATGAATTAAAATTGACGCCAGAATGTCTTAATTAAATCGAAATTGGACTTAAAACTAAAGAATAACACGATAATTATGCTATTGCGGATTTTAGATATTTCAGGAAATTTCCTGAAATATCTAAACAATAGTTACAACAAAAGAATCGCATTTTAATGCTTAAGATAGAAAATAGGGGGAAACATCCCGTAAAAGTCATAGAATCTTAATGAAAATAACACCATCGGATTCAGCGTATCAGAAAACTCTACTGTACAAGTTCCAAGCTCCTATCAACAAAAATGTGGAATTTTGTATTTTTTGCCAGAAGACAAATCACGGATGCGTGTTTATTTTTTTATTTTTTTTAATTATTCCCAGGGGTGATCGTATCGACCCAGTGGTCCTAGAATTTTTCAAGAGGACTCATTCGAACGGAAATGAAAAGTTATAGTGCCCTTTTTAAGTAACCAAAAAAATTGGGCAACTTATCTTAATTTACTTACTTAATTCCATCAAGTGAAAAAAAAAAAAAACAGATTGTCAACACTTCTTGGGTCATTTAAAGTGTTTTGTTGGCCAATTTATGCCCCAGCCATAAAAAAAAAATTGTAGATTTACATTTCCTAGTCTTTGCTGATGGTTCAAGAATGAGGGAATTGATCTTACCTGCAATATTTATCCACACTATATACAGATGCAGCTGAGAAATTGATGATTTATAAGTTGTGTGCTGAAACCAACATAATTACTATGATTTTCGATTGCATTCTTAATTTATACTCACACAAAAGATCATCATAACTTTTGACTCCACATCTGCACACCTAGATCTGTTCATATCTTGTCCCTTCTCGTTAGGGCCCTCAAAAAGATTCTAAAATGATTCTAAAAGGCAGAGATATATCAACAAATGTTACACCAAACTCAAACGGGTTGACCGATTTTCCGAAAGGGGCTACACAAAAATTACATTTATTGATGGAGCATGCCCCATAACATGTTCATGGGTAATAAGCATGCCCTACAGAGATAGTCTGGCTACGGCACTGGTTCGCAGTTTCTTCAAGACCGACTGGTATTTGGACAGGAGCACACCAATTGACTATTTTGTAATACCTTTGATCTTCTGCAGCTTTGAGTAGTTTCAGTTTGACAATTCACGGGAAACAAATAATAGATACACAACTAGCAAAACTTGCTAACCCCTCATTGCCGAAGGTGATTGTGACCTAACAGCCGACTGCTGCTCACAAGTCATCTACATGTCTCACAATTTGTATCGGCCTATTTTTGGTTTCAGTGTGTACCTTACTACTGAAGTTGTCAACCCCTTGAAACTTTTTAACTGGTATAGCAAGTATTTGGATGACATATACTTTGATTAGCTCATCAAGAGGTATCGATTGCCGTCGAAAAAAAAATTATATCTGTCTTAGTTCTAAAGTTGATTTTTTTTTGCCATAGGCCAACTTTCTAACGTCTCCATTTAGACAAGATTCACGAAAAAAACCGGCCCACAACAAGTTCCAAGAACAAAATCAGTTTCACGAGGATAAAAATTAATGTATGAGTTTCACGAAGTGAAAATTCAACGCGAACAAGTTTCAAAGACAAAAAAAATCAACGAGTAGCAAGTTCCACGAAAGAAAATCAGCACGCAAAAAGTTCCATAAACAAGATCAACTTCATGAGGAGAAATATCAATTTATAAATTTCACGAAGAAAAAAATAACATTCAGCAAGTTCAAGAACAGGAATCAGCACACAACAAGTTCCACGAATAAACTTCAGCACGCAAAACATTCCATGAATAATATCGGTTTCTCGAGTAATCCTTTGTGCAATTACAAACTTCGACATCCGTGTTGGTGAGAAAGCAGGTGCCATTGTTTTTGCAACTAAAAAATGAGAATATTTCAAGTAACTAACGAATTGATTTTTTTATGCAATAAAAGACTATACAGCATTCACATCAGGGTTGTTAATAATCATTCAATCATTGTTATAAGCGACAATTACGATATTTAGGGCCGGTGTGTTCATTGATTACGCGCAGATCCTGTACAGTAATAAACCCGCTTATCCATTATGTCAATTATTTTGTCGTACCATATTTTGTTTACAAGATCGCTTATAGGCAAAACCTGGTGAGGCTTTAGAAATTTCTGGAAATAAAAAAGACTAATTAATTTGAACCCATATAAATGTTTATGCATTGAAACAATTTTAGGTATAAATTAATCCATCGAATCATTCGTAAAAGGTGCTCTTACTCTACTCTCAATAAAGATGTTACTTTGTAAGGCAACGATAATGATGAAAAGATTTTTCACAACGATACATAAAAATAATTATAAAGTTAATAAATATTCATTAAGTTTTTCTATATACATGGCATCTCAGCGTTTTAAAGATACATACAACCACAATCATCAGATAAGAAATACTAAGCAAATGTAATTTGTCCATGGTTGTTTTAACAGCGAATTGTTTGGAATTGGTGAATCTTAAACAATTATTAGTTGTAATATATATCAAACAAAGTCACGTGTAAGTTAATAATTCTGAGACTTCGTACACTCAACAGTTACGAGCTCTTTTACGTCAGTAATATTGGCAGGGTTCAAACAAGGAAGATGGTCGACGTCTATGAATTCAGTGTTACAAAACGTTTCACTATTCAGGAAATGTAATGCCCATGGAGTTTCTCCCCATTCGCTCTTTTCATCATGATTCGCACTTAGGAAGGCCTAATTGTTTTATTTTTTCGGGTACGTATGAAGTCCTTTCGGTTCATAGTAAATGGGGTTGGATTAACCTATAATCTCGTTTTCATGTTGTACGTTTGTTGTCTTTATAGCCTTGAAAGCAAAGGATATGAAAATATTAGAGAGTTTTATTCTGTATAACATTTAGAAGTGAATGTATATTTTTCAATTGTTTCTTTTCTGTGACTGTTAATAGTTTATATGCTGCAAAACAATCCTTTTTACAAGAAGTAATCTCTATGGATTCCTTATTAGACTACCACGTCGTATTACGTTGATATAATGTTGTTGAGGCATTATCCCATACCTTCTCCAATTTGTGACTGTTTCTCATAGTGATCTCTTGTTGCTATTGACGTGGCTATGTTTCCATTCATTATAGAAAGCACTGTACAAGATGTTAAAGAACCTTGACTTCATTAATAGTTTCCTTAAACACTGACCACATCTTTTCAGTGTCACAATCTTGTAACATGTCATTCCAGATGATAACCGGTAAAATATTTGTAAAATGTCTGCCTTCTAAGTTTTTCAAGCCCCTCTTAGGTTTGCTATCTGGTAGCACTTCACCACTATTACTGCCCATGTCATGACAAGCGAAAGCAAGCGCTGATGAAATCAGTACCGGTAACCCTATTTCTTTAAAGAAAGTTGTTTGTGATCCCTATCATTTCTGACAATGCAGTTTAATTTAGGCATCTTTGGGGGGATCAAAAGGGACTCCTATTCGCTGTGCATATTCCTTGAAATCTAATCAAAAATTGTACCTGGTGGTGAAGCCTGAGCTTAAATGATTTCGAAAGAAATTTTAGCAACCCCCCCTCCAATTCATACGTTTAAGTTCTAACCATAAACCTGTTCTATTCCTACAGTATCAGCCCGATTTTTTAAGCACCTTATCCCTCCTCACAAGATGCTACCCAAATCCTCCACACACAATTTTGTCCTATCACTACACCCTATCCCTAAAAAAAACCCCCCACCCCCACCTTCCCACTACCTCTTCACACATTCCCTCTCCATTTCACTTCTCTTTCTCCAATCTTCCTAATCTCTATCTCCTATTTCTATCCAAAACACACATATTTTAGATCGTCTCTTTTTTATGATACTTTCAATGGGCTTTGGATAAGATGACAAGCCAGACGGCATTCTTTCCCACATCAAGTCATATGGCACAGAAAAATTGGTCTGCAAATTGCGTAAAACTATCAATATCCACCGGTGCATCATTGCAAGCTAGTGTGGTAAGTAGAGGAATAGCCTGGCAGATATGAAAATGGACCAGGAAAAAAATTGTTACCAAACTACAATTCTTTTTTGGAAGGCTAAAGTGTTGTCTTTTGAAATTCAAAACTCCTCTTTTCGATTGCTTGGGAAAAGTTTTATTGATTTCCAACTTTTTCTTGCTTTTTTAGGTTGTTGCCATGTCTATCTACTGCCTTGCCGAGCAAGAAAACGTCCCTATCAACATGCCTCTAACTGAGGTAAGCTGTGGGTTAACGGCTCAATCTGTGCCCGGCATACTAAAAAACCTCTAAAGCAATCAGAAATCTGAAAACCAAAACAAATAAACAACTTCTATCTGAACCAGGGAGAATTAATTATGCTTTATCAACTGGCAGACGAATTTACGACTTATCCGATTGCCTGTGGCCATGAACTTCGCGACTGTCTTGACAGTCGGGTAAAGAGATGGAATATTAACACCTCCTTACTGGAGACGTTAAGCGCACAGACCCATCTCATTAGCAACAGGGGAGATTTGTTTAATGGTGGGAATGATGAGTTGCTATTGGGGATTCTTAAACTAATGTCTCGTAGATATGTAGTGACAATAAACAATTTTATTTCAAAGGTTTAGACGATCGTAAATTTTAAACTTTTATTATTATTTTTTTTATATCAGCCTATTTATTACGTTTCTTTGGATCAGTCTTGTATGTGGCTTGACCAGCTTTGAAGTACAAATATATATATTTGTAAAATATGTTTTCTTTTGTGAATGATGGCCACCGTATTGGTGGTTGTTTATATGCCCAGGGGTAATCGTTTTGAATAGTAGGTTGAAGTATTCCCAAAGAGTGTTGTTTGGTAATCTTTTATTGTGTTTTTTATCTCTTTGTATTTAGTTATTAATAGTTAGAAAGTTAGTTATGCGTCACCCGTTCAGTCGCAAATGCTTTTTGTACCTTTCTTGGGGCGGGCAATGACAACTTAGTTGAATTATTGTTGTTGTTTTTTTGTTTTTTTGTTGTTGCTGTAAATAGAAGTGAACTGAACTGAATGTTTTGAAGAAAAGCTCATTTAGTGAATTTATTTTTTGAAACAAAGTATAATTATCCAAAACTATTGTCTCCATAATAAGATTGAGAGCTACGCTCCCTCAGCCACTTACGC
Organism: Alatinidae sp. Z8VKAUB7J3; assembly: GCA_010016025.2. Taxonomy (NCBI): domain Eukaryota; kingdom Metazoa; phylum Cnidaria; class Cubozoa; order Carybdeida; family Alatinidae; species Alatinidae sp. Z8VKAUB7J3. The sequence goes on from JAAAKM020721499.1 coordinate 23,785,910, forward strand.
TGCACACTACTGTAAACAGCATGGAAACGTATACACGTAACTTATAATCTTATGTGGCGCCTTTGACGGGTCCGCGATTCCATGCCAATACTTTCAAAATAAATTTTTGCACCCTGAACTAGCAATACTAAGCTTTCCATAGGGTTTTGAAAATCATCTTTGAATAAACAATGAATTGTATCCCGAGGGGTCCCTGCTCCCTACTGTTAGTGCTTACCGCGCTTTCGAGTCGGCCCAGGGCCCATGAACCTCCTAAACGGAAATTAATCTATACGAAATAACTCTGTCACGAGAACGTAGATGTCAAAAAAGCGCTTGTTAACTTACTTGTTGATGTCTTGGGGTCGTTAAATGGTGATAGCACGTAGAGGAGTTTGCATCTGTTGATCACTGTAGGCATTCCTGCATGCAACTCAGCATTTGTTTTGACTGTGCCATGTCAGTAAGCGAAACATGGTGTATGGGCAGGGACAGTCGAGTGTGATGGAAGCAATAATGACACAAGTTGCAGTTAGCTCTGCATCACTAGCTCTTGTACTCAAATAAATACTGATGTAGAAAAAGAATTACACTATCCAAAAAGTTATGACAAGATCATGGCAGAAGAAATCCTAATAAACCGGATTCTCCAACATAATACAGTGACTAACAGATTCAGCAGGGTTGCTATCTCTGACTTAGTGTTAACAGCAGTCGAACACAACAAATGTTGCTGTATGGAACACAAGAACACTTTTGACTGTGAAGATACCACTGTTCCAGAACCTAGAACTGGTATTGTGGCAAAAAAACTGGCTAGGTATAAACTTGACATTGCTGAACTCTCTGAGACACGTGTAAGTCAGAAAGAATAGCTTGCAGAAAAGCGTGCAGGCTTTACTTTCCCCTGTAAGGGAAAAGCAGAAAGAGAGAAAATGGAGGCACCAGTTTTTCAATTTGTACTGAAATGACCAAAGTAATTGAACAGTTATCAAAAGTAAAACGCCAAATATAGAAACTTTATTGACAACGTTTCGTCTAACAGACTTCTTCAGGTCACTATTTGGTTCCCCCCCATCTGACACCTATCGCCCCCATTTGGCCTTCTCCCCCCATCTTACTACATCAAGGTTCCCCCCGAACCAAAATTACTGATACCTCCTACATATATTGTATGTATATATATAGTATATATAGTGTATATATATATTACATATATATATATATATATATATATATGTATATATATTGTGGCAGTCTGACAAACAATGCGGAATGTGAGACCTAATATAACTGCACTCATTTGATCTAATCATTACTACTACATACTAGTGTAGTGTATATGTACTGCAATACATATTACAATATATACATACATATAACACTAAATTGTGGCCGCGCTAATTGAAACACATTTCTCAAAACGTGAAATACCTCGAAAATCTAAAAATATTATTAAAGCCTATAAAAGATAAAAAATATTAATATAAATAAAAATATTAATAGTGACCTTAATATGATTGAATTAATGACGGATGTTCTAATGGTGACTGAAATAATCAGATTGAAGTCAAGTGCTTCTGTTATATTATTCATATTTAATTTTATTGGCTCGTCAAATCTCTATGATCTGCAAAGTTAGTATGTCAGGTCAATCAATGTATAGCTATGTCAATAGGTTACATGCTTTTACTGAAAATTACAGTTTGACGAATATAATGCTAAAAAAATTCCCCCCGCATGCGGTGAAGTTTTCCATCGCATATGACAAGCCTTGCGAATTATTAAAATAAACGTACGAATTATTAAAAACAGACTATTTCTGTGAGATGTCTAACCTAATTCCAGAGGTTTGTTGATTATTTTGTCGCATTAATGAAATTATAACAGCTGCAAACGTGTTTAGAGTGAGATTACACAAGGAAAGGTAAGGATGTTTGCGATTTATACGTATTATGCCTGCAATTTTCAGTCTTTTTGTGCTATTTCTCTATAAAATAAAGGTGTGACTCGAATCGTGTGTTTCCACGAATCGAAGCATGTGGGAACTAAGGGTAATAGCCTTGAACTTACGAGAGACTGTAACCACTCGTGATAAACCAGTTCATATCAGCCAACATATCAATTAGAATCCGTATAAGTAACGAAAAGTAGGGAGGCAGACTAACCCAATCGTCTCCCTGTGCTTGCATTGGTGTGTAAAATCTGTTTTAACATGATATTTCTGCTGCGGAGATGAAATGCACTCGTCTCCGTCTTGCCACAAGGACACAAGTGTAAAAATCTATAAAAATGGCATTTCAGTCCAACCTGAAAGCAGGGTCAGTAATTTCGAACAGGTATTCTGAATTTGGAGGCTATTCTGAAGTTTAGAGGGCTGACGAAGCAACTGCCTAAGGAAACCCTACGGCGGTTAGAGGTAAATGAGCAGATGGCACTTTTTACTATTTAGATTATGATCGGCCGTAGAAAATAGGAGAGCAGTTAGTTGTAAATAGGACAATGTAGGAAGATAGTGATAGTTAGTGACGGCAGGTAGGTTTCTTTAGTGTAGATAGATAGATAGATAGATAGATAGTATAGGCTGTAGTATAGATTGTATTAGTTTAGCGAGGCAGTTCTAGGTAGGTAGTAGTAATAGGTAGTAGTAGTAAGTGTAGGTAGTAGCAGTTAGTGTAGATAGGTAATTGTAGTGTAGATACTAGTAGTTAGTTTAGGTAGGTACGTAGTTGTAGTGATAGTTAGTGATCCGACGAGGAGATGTTTCTCCTGACGTTCTGCTACGACACTGAGTTTCGCGCGGCGGACGGTAAGACTCTGGAAACCTTCTATCTATCTCGCCGAGCCGCTGTCCAAGGCCAGGCATCCCATCTCAATCGTGCGGCGCAGATCGCCGAGACTGCCAGGGTCGACTACACCCGTGCCATGCTTCGAATTCGTGTGGCTTGGGGGGCCTTCAGCCTCGGCCAGACCGCCCGCACGTTGGAAATACTCGATCTCGCACATGAAGGCACCTTGAAGTCCACAGGTCCAAAGGGTGCGCTCCTGATGGCGAACGCAGCCCTTAGGTTGGCAGCCGGACAGAATAATTGGACTCGAATCAGTAGGGTTGCAAGGCAGGAATACTTACAATGCAAATGAGGTTGCTGCTTTTTCAGTCATGTTGACAGCATCGCCCTTATTACTGCGATCATCATCAAAATCAGCAACATGTCACCTTCATTCCCGCAATCTTCATCACGAAGGGGATGCGGGCAGCCATTATATGTATTTACGGATTTCATGTTATTTGCATTTGCGATTTAGGTGATGCATTTTCATCTATAAGTGTTATTCTTTTTTATACTTTCAGTGAAATATAAACTGCCACAAGCTTGTTTTCAAATGGGCACTCGTCACCAGATGGTTGTGCAGGCCCTTGAACTATCAAGAGGCAAGACAAGTGGAGGAAACTAACAGAGAACTTCAACTTGAAGCACCCATGTCGTAAATACTGAATACACTAAAAAGCCTCACAGCCAGCAGAAACAACACGAAAAGTAAAACAGAATTCTTGACAAATTCATTACATCAAATGGCCTCGTTGACAATTACAAAATTTAAAACTATAACAGAGGCAGGAGTGCAACTAGAGGGGGGAGGGAGGGGAGGCCTCCCCTGCCCTAATTTTCTACCGAAAATTGTGTCCTCATCTTAAGCACAACTAGAAGGAAGGCCTTGCCCTTGAACGCAAAACGCTAACAGTTGGTCTTCATTTTTCTTTTTACCCCTGCAAGTACAAAGGTAAGTGAGGAGACAATAGAGAGGCCAAGTAGAAAGGCAAGTGCGAGGCCAAATTGAAAGGCAAGTGAGGAGGCAAGTGCGAGGCCAAGTAGAAAGGCATGTGAGAAGGCAAGTGAGAAGGCAAGCGTCGCTACGTATCCATGGCAAGAAACCTCTTCCTGTGTAACTGTGACTGCCCTGGATTGGCCAAAAACAAATTGCTATCGAACAGGAATTGAAAGAAATCGTAAGACAGGACACGTGAATAATGCAGCTGAACTGTTACGCTCAGTTATCATTTTAATCTTAAGCAGGGAGTGGCATCAATTTTCCACGACAGCTTATCATGGAAGCCAACCAAATGAATGATAAAGGAGAAGAAGATCCTAAGAACGGGAAAGAAGATGCAGCAATAGTTGATACTCCAGCCTCTGCGACGGGCCCGAAAGAGCTCTTCAAGTTACCAATGACAATGCCAATAACTCCAAGTAGAAAGCCAGTTCAGTCACACTATGAGAGTACACTGTGCCACACAACAAGCAAAGTTAATGGAGGTCAAAGGAAAGAAGACGAAAGTAGCGTGAAAGACGCGCCGATTGTAGCTATGGACGTGGACAAACCAGTTTCTAGTTCAGTAGATAAACGTCAAAAGAAAGTCGATTCAAGGCACAAGGTCCGGTGACCCGTTCTTAAGTTAAAAATTCCTCAATTCTTCAAATTTTTCCAAATTAACACCCCCCAGCTCCTCCATAGAGAACGGATTCGTTCCATTTATTTCTATCACGTATCTAGAACTTGTACTTATTCTTCCTATCAAGTTCCATCCCGATCTCTCCACTCTAAGCGTTTTCCAAGATTTCTGTTTCCCTCCTCCAGCCCCCTATGTCCCTGAATCCCATTCGAGTCGAAAAACGAGCATTTGAAACATAAGATCCTTCTATATCAAGTTTCATTAAGATCCGATCACCTATTCGTAAGATAAAGATACCCCAATTTTCACATTTTCCCATATTTGACATAGTTTGCATACACTAGATGCATACATTCCATGGTGCACAAAGCGTTCAAAATAGGCTAATAAGGCTTATTTGACAAAGTTTGCATACACAAGACACGTACATTCCATGGTGCACAAAGCATTTGAAATAGCCTGATAAAGCATATTTTACATAGTTTGCATACACTAGATGCGTACATTCCATTGTGCACAAAGCGTTCAAAAGAGGCTAATCAGGCATAGCTGTCATAGTTTGCATACACTAGATGTGTACATTCCATGGTGCACAAAACGTTCAAAATAGGCTAATAAGGCATACTTGACATAGTTTGCATACACTAGATGCGTTCTTTCAGCTTCTTCAGCTAGTTCCACTTTCTTCTGAAGGTGGTTACATTTGTCCTTCCTAGCACTCTTTTTTACCATCTTGTCACGGTATTGGTATGTCAGGTTTCTGAGCATGCAATTCTTGGCACTACAGTTAGGAAGAGGAAGAAGTTTTGCCTGCTTGCGGTTTCCAATATAGTCCCACGTTTCATCCGACAGTCATTGGTCTTTTTGTCTTTTCTTGAAATCACGGAGTAGTTTAGCAGCTTCATTATCATTTTCCTCGATTATTTCCCACGTATATACGTCATCTAATTCTTCAAGGGACTGTAGGACTTCAAATTGGTTAGACAGATCCCCCTCCCTGACATCCTCTTTTCCTCAAACACATTCAATCGAAATTGCGAGACCGCAAACAGCCATTTGGAAACCAATTTCCAAAGAGCATATAATAATGTTTTCAGTAAGGAATATTTAGGCTAACGCTGAGCTAAATCAAAACAAACTATGAGAACGTGAACTTTCGAAAAGGTGACGAAGAAGCATCTCAAGAACAACTTTTATTATTAAGTTAAACCTTAAGATTAAGCTGAGGGGTATTTTGATCTAGCCAGAAAGCACTATGTGTATACTTTTAATACTACCACTAAAGTTACTGTACCTAATGACGCTATGAGTATTAAGGTGAAACTTCCCTAATGTCGGCAATCTCTCCTATTGCTTTGTTTTACTTTCTTGTCGCTACCTACGGAACTAACTCGCACGTCTATTTTAACTTTGCTTTCTTTGTTCTTAAGTTATACCTATTACAACCACTTTGTATCATCATGAAATGTTCTATATTCTTAGAGAGGTCGTTTCTGTAAATTTTCTCTATAGATAATTATAGAAAGCTAAGATAAATATATCACAGAGTTGTCTCTTAAATTACGTGCCGTTTCCTTGATTTTTATTTGCAAACTTATATTTAATTTTTACCCGTAGTATTAATTGCCACTATAGATCATATTTATCGAATATAAATATACTTCATAGTTAAACTAATTCACGAGACTGCTTGCAAAGCATTATTTGCTGTAAAGCTACTTGGAGTTTGTTTTAAATAATAAGCAATTTATTCCAGAGGAAAAGATGAAAAAATAGAAATAACAAAAATGAAAGAAAAAAACCAACCAGGCTCTATAAATTGGTGTTTTTCCAGAACTAAAATTTGGTTAAGACATTCGCTAAAGTTCCTCTATCAACAGAATCGAACGCTCGCTCATAATTTATAAAACTGAGGAACAATGGTGTTTATAACTCGGACACTAAAAAAGTTCTGATCACTGGTAGAAAGAGAAAGAGAGAGAGATATAGAAAGAGAGAGAGTGTTATATGATAAATTCTTTTTCGGGCCATGTTATAATTCCATGATAAGAAATAAAAATGAAATAATTTTAAGTCTTACCAGCCCTCTGAATTAGCGTCGGCATTCCTATCGAACCGAAGTGCTTTTAGTCGATTCATGGCCCAATAATTTTAGGGCAAAGGAGTATTTTTTCGGGAAAATAATCCGCAGCACCCGCAATATTTTTCTTCCGTTGCGCCTATGTCTCCATGCAGTCTAGTGCCTTACACTAGCACCATCTTCTAACACCATCCCGTAGTTTTATCCTGTAGCACCATCCTGTAGCACCATCCTGTCGCATCATCAATTAGCACCATCAGTGGGTTAGCTGCCTTTCAATATCTTTTGTTATTTAAAAAGGGTAACAGAATGTTTTATTCCGTATCAAATGAGCTCACTCCCGATTTTCTAAGAGGAGATAACAGATTCGATACAATCACTCTTGGAAAAAAAACATGCATCCATAATCTTTCTTCTGCCAAAAGAATGCCTAATTCCACGTTTTTATATAGATGGGAGCTTTAAACTTCTACAGCTTGGTTCTCTAATATGCTAAATGTAATGGTGTGATTTACATTAAGATCACTCGATCCTTTGGGAATGTTTGTCCTCTCTGTCAAAAGTTGAGCAAATTTTTTAGGCTTCCAACTTTCGAGTTTTAATATCATTCCTTTCTTGCAGTTAAAAAAAACTTGTGTTTTTTTTTTTTATTTAATTTCTGTTAAAATCGGCTATTAGGAGGTGGTTTTAAAAAAGTTACTACGACTGATACTTGTCCTACCGATCATTTATTGAACAAACACAAAAAGAGTTTAAAAAAAAAAATAGCTTCCATCCCATTAAGGCCATTTCATACCATAAATCAGTGGTTCTCAAACTGTCTCAAACCCATTTAGGTTATTTAGGTAACTTTTGATGGGTAAGACTAAACTTGATGACACTTATATATTTAAAATCATCATTAAAATGCGATTTTTTTTTATGTAGCTATTGTTTGTAGCTTCTCACTCCCCCCACTCTCAGACACAAACACCACACACACCCACGCACACACACACACACACGCAAACACACACACACACACACACATCGCAGAGGCTACGCATCCTAAGCTGAGAACAAGAATCCTGACTTGTTCAAATTTAAACTCACATTTCTAAGAAAAAGGCACGCACAAAAAACTACCCTGCGGACCCGTTTTTATAAAATCGATCTAATTTTGACTCAAGTTGCGAATACACCATCACCACATATAAAGACGGATGTACTCCAGCAAAGGCACAAGGCGACTGATGTGAAAACACCTCTTTATGTAAAGAAAACACCTTCGGGGAAGGGAGGGTAGACAATCCCTCAATCAAAAAACTACTCTAACTAAATAAAAAACCCCACCAAACAGGCTACTTAATAAATAAAGGGCAGCTGAAGCATCCAAGGGCACCCTTCAATTTTGGCTACTGGGCAGAGAAGAAAGCCATGAGGCAGACTCAACCGCCCAGCAAACGGCAAACTGTTGAGAATTGACAAATATCAATAACATTTTATATGCTCTAGCTCAAATTTGACTTTGCTCTCTAAGTGATGTCACTGGGCTACAACATCCAACAAGAAATAACACAAATATGACACAATTTTTCCCATTTGTTACTTTGCTTATGTATCTAAGCGAATGTGAAATTCAAGACGACCGCGACCATTCAGGAGATACCAGAGCTGGTAGGCAACGCCAATACCGCGGCCGATGGTGGTTGCGACGGCCGCACCTGTCACACCCATTTCGGGGAATGGCCCGAGTCCGAAAATCAGGCATGGATCGAGCACGATATTGATGCCGTTGGCGATCCACAACGAACGTAACGCGACAGTGGCATCACCAGCGCCGCGAAAAGCGGCATTGAGCAAGAACAGGTAGACGATACTGAATGAACCGCCGAGCAGGACGGCAGTGAAGCCGGTCCCTGTTTCAATAATGCCGTCGGTGGCGCCCATGATCGCCAGCAGGTTTTGGGCACGAAAGCCGATGGAAAGCATTAAGGCGGTGATCGCCGTGACCCGAGACAGGGATGCGTAGAGTGAAGAGCTGTTACTTAGTTACAGAGAGTAAGGAATGAAGGCGATCTGGCTTGCCGCGCAGGATTTTCTCAATCGCTTTTTGTCTACCTTCTGCGTAAGATAGAAGAACGGTAAGCCTTTTATGCGCTTTAGCTTCCGACAAGGTGGAAATGAGATATCCAAGCAAAAGTATTGCCTTGGCGGAGAATCGTGTGACCGGAAAGATCTGGTGGGTGGGGTTCTTGTAGGTGTACGTTGCGAAGAGGGCAGCCGCCCCTAAGTTTCTGCTTTCCTGTTTTATGGGTTATTTCCCCAAGTAGCTGATAGACATTTAATTACCGAGACTTGTGACGTATCTTCAATTTTTCCTGCCATAGTTTTTTTTTGTTAAAATTATCTGTATAGAAGAATAAATATATTGAACTACTGAAAGTGGATTTAGATGGTTTTATCGTTAGGGTAGACCGAACAACATTATTCACAAGGTTAAAGCAGGATGTAATTTCTATTCATATAGAAACTCGAAGTGGGGGTTTGAAACCATTTTTCTGGGTGAAACCAATTTTCGCTCCAAATTCGTTCCTAAAATTTTCCTTCAAGTAGAAAAACTTTTAATTCTGTTTAAGGGGAGATAAGACACCTCTAGAAAATACTGCAGGCAACCTTAACAGCTACGAAAAACTTTCAGTTGGTAACAAAAAGTTTGTTATCAATACTTTACAAAACAATACATGTTTTTCAGAAACGTTTATTTTTCGATGAACAAAAAGCTGTTATTACTCGGCCAACTTCGCCTGAAAAAACCCATAATGAAGACAGGGCTTTATAAATCGCCTACTGGCTAGCAGAAACTAGAAGACTACTGTAACTAAGGAACTGTTTAAAGGGCTAATTTAAAAGCTTATTTTTATACCTAATCAGTTTTTTTTATGAATTTGACTTGATAGCACATTCCCATAGAGCAAACTAAAAAATAAATTCTAAAAAGAGTAATAAAGAAGAAATGAGGGCGCCAGAAAAAAAAAATCTTGGAGTTCAAGATGGGTTCCCCCTCCCCTACCAGTGTTTCTAGATCTGCCATTGGGTTAACTACAGAACAAAAATCTCTGCCTAATATGGAACTAATGACTAGTAGCAATCAAATAGTTTGTCTTCATCTCAAATCGTCCTTCTCAATTCCAATTTAAGGACAGGACTCAAGAACAGCTATTTATATGCTACAGGTTTTCACACTCCTTTTTTTCTTTTTTTATGTCTGCTCTGCTTATCTAACTTGTTTGCATATAGGTAAACTATGGTTTCCTCGGCCGCGATCTGAAATGGCGTCAGACGGACGTGGAGTACACGGAAAAGCCCACCGGCAGCATCGCATTCGGTGCCGCCACCAACCGCGGTCGCTGCACGCGCTGGTCATCGGGTGGCTGTGGCAACCTGGACGGCTACGCCCGCCCTGCAGCCGCAGCGCTTGGCCAGTTCAAGACCAACCAGATGGTGGAGGAATTTGCGTTTAAGTGGCGCGGCTTCTCCGTGCAGCAGGAGTTCCACTGGAAAACCGTGGCTGACGACGTGATGGGAACGCGCAATGACTTCACCGGTTCCTATGCCCAGGCCGGGTATTTTTTCCACAACCTGTTCCTGCCGCGAGTCCTGTTAGTTACCTCATTTTCCAACACTGAGGTATTTGTTATACCTTCTCATGAACACGTCAAGGGAAGGATTTTCCGGGATTACCCCTGCCGACAATCTATTTGATGTGGCAACCGATCGCCGGGCAAAACTCATTTTTAGATATTCTTGGCGAGGAGTAACCTGCTCAAGGTAGTCGTGACGAGCTATATTTCAAAAAATATTAAGAATACTAACTTGACCAAGAAAATATTTTATAAGAATAAGAAATTGTAATGAAAAATAAATACACAGAAGAGCATTCTTCCTATTCAAGTCCATTAGCGTTTTACGGTTTAATCTATCATTTTATGAGCAAACAGGAGAGTATTTGGTGAAATTAGACTATGGTCCTATCTCTGAAAATCATTATTTTGTTCTCGGTGGTGAATTAGAGTCAGAAATTTTTGTTGAAGAAAATTTAACACCTGAAATAATTCTTCTTTATACAGAAAAAAAACAATATTCTGATAATGAAACAATTGAGATTACTGGACTAGTTTCATCAAAAGATTCTCCAACTGCCCTAATAGGAATTTATGATCCGTTTGGAATGCCTGCTGGATTTTATTTTGGTGCAGTTGATTCCAATCTTGAATTTACAACAAGCTTTCTTGTAAAAGATGGAGTTAATTTTAGAACAGACGTTTGCTGCATGACTTCGACCGCGCTGACTTGACCGTTCTTGATCAGGCCGGCGATGGATATGCCTGAGAGTTTTGAGATGTCCATGGCTTAAATTAGCAGTACACAATATTGTCTTCTACAAACTGGGTGATCTCATCTACCGAATAACCCAACTCGGTCAGCGCTTCTCGGGTATGTTCGCCTAGTCTAGGTACATGCGCGCCTGGTCGAAAAACGGTGTCATTAATTCGATATCCGGCGGTTGTCACACAGTGATCTCCAAAATCGCTTTCTACCTGTGCAAACAATTCTCTCGCCGCAGGTTGGCCGGTTTGGATAACCTCAACCAGGTCTTGCAGGTAAATACAAGGGCAGGTCGCCGACGGCGCGCCGCAAGGCCGCGGATGTCATCAGATTGAGATCGGAAGGGCGATCCGCAAGCGAGATCGTGCAACAACTCGGCATCAGCCGTGCGAGCGTGTTTCGCATTTTCAAAGAACACAGAGCCAAAGTGGTTGAATTTACCGTCGACGACAAGTGACCTGCATACACTTAAGATCCCGCCTTGGGTTGCGGGCGGATGCTCATGCTTTGTGTCCTACGCGTTCACGAGAATGACAGCGCCAATGACGCCCAGAATCGAGATAACCACCTTGATTTTTTTCTCGAGGGCTAACAATTCTTCGACCTTGCGACGAGGAAATCGATGTCGTGGTCCGCTATCCCGAGGCCTACCGCAAGCTGGACCAGCTTCAGCGCATCAGGATATTGACGGAAAAGGGCTTGGTTCCGATCTCCGGCTTTATCGATTGGTCGCCGGAGCCCAAGGTCGGCACGATCAAGCGCGTCGACGCGAGCCGGGTGATGACCGTGAAAGCGGACGTTCAGCCGGGTGTGCTGCCGGACGCCAAGGCCGGCGAGTTGCGGGAATGGCTGGCGACGATTGAATTGCCGGAAACCGTCGAGGTGGTGTTCAAGGGCGAGGACGAGGAGCAGGCGGAGGCTCAAGCCTTCTTGATGAAGGCCTTCGCACTAGAGCGCTAAAACAGTTCAAAATAGGGATGAAACCTTTTAATTGACAGTGAACGGATATAAAATTATTTAAATGGATATTTCGAACACATATACAGTTTTCATCATCAGCAGTAAAACAGTTTTACTGCTGATGATGAACATTGTATGTGTGTTCGAAATATCCAGTTAAATAATTTTATATATGTTCACTGTCAGTTAAAAGGTTTCATCCCTATTTTGAACTGTTTTACTTTCGTCTTGGAAAGGCAATGTGGTCTTCGAAGTTATCTATATGTGATTATTAGAAAATTCTATGAAAAAATTTAGATTACCCCACCCTCTTCAAGATTTGCGATCTTTAAAAAGTTGTTTCCTTTATCAGCTGAACGTGTCCTAGCCATCTCAGCGTTTCTCTCAATACAGCCCTAAATTGCAAGACTGAGCAACATTTGTTGTACAGTTAACTGTTTGGGATATGATCAGTCAGTCGGGTACCCAAAACAATCCTTTGGCAATTTCTCTCGAAACATCCAGCAAATTCTGCTCCGTCTTTTGGAGGGCCCACAATTCAGCCAACATCACTTCTTCACTTTCACTTACCCGATCTTAGCAACATAGTCGTCTTAACCTTAATTTTCAAACTTATTCTTACACAATGAAAACTCACTTATTTTGCCAACATTTTCATCGAAGATCAAGTAGAAGAACGAACCGCCAAACTTAAGACTGCAATTTCCGAAGCTGAACGCGCAAAAATTGAAGCAGAAAAAGCCAACCAAGCCAAATCTGAGTTCCTTTCTCGAATGAGCCATGAACTTCGGACTCCCATGAACGCCATTTTAGGCTTTACTCAAATGATGTTAAAGGACACTCAAAACCCTTTAAATGAAATCCACCAGACAGACGCTAATCACATTATCAAGGCAGGAAAACACCTTCTAGAATTAATCAACGAAATCTTAGATCTTTCCAGAATAGAATCCGGTCAGTTTTCTGTTTCCAACAAAAACCGTCGATTAGGCGATAGGAAGTAGCATAAAAATGGATGTTATCTATACACCCTTTATTCAAATTTTCACCAATGTAACCTAGACTTAAGTTAGATCTTGCTGTGGAACGTCTCAGGGCTATGGATCGTTGGCAGTTGGCAGACTATGGATCGTTGGCAGTTGGATCGTACAGTTTCTGTACAGATCGGTACAGTTTTTGTTTCAGCTATTTCAGTGTTGTGTTGCATTTTAAAGAAAAGAAAAAAAAGGAAATAGGCAATCATTTCTCTGTCTGTATTCTGTTTTTTTTTTTTCAACCGAAATTAATCTCCTTGTTGTTGTTTCTGGCTTTTTCTTATTTCAATTCAGCTTTTTTACTCAGTTCAATTTGCCAAAAATCAATGTTGAATGAGTGTCTCGTGATAAAAAAAAAAAGCTATCATTGAGGAAGTGAAGGATGCATGGCTTGTCCATCTCAAGTTACCTTTTATCAAAGTAAATTGTTCTGGCTCATTTCAGCTCTTAAACAACCGTTTTTTCCTTAGTCAATTAAGTGAAGCATAAGTTTCAACATAGTTAATACCCTACCATTTTGTGATCCCTTGCATCTTTAAGATGCCTCCTATTTAAGCTAGACTTTGAGGACTTAAGTATAACTGAGGACGATGACTGTTGCTGAAAAAGAAAGAAGCTTGCCTGAAAAAGAAAAGGGGGGCTGGCCCACCCCCAGCAATCAATTCCAGTGATGGAGGAGGGATGTTTGTTATTAGATGTAAATTCAAGTCATATTAAGGGATATTTCTGAGAGGTCTTAATAAAAATACCTTACTTCTATTGCTTTATTAGGCGCACCTGCCTGTTACATAGTATTAATTTAAATCCTGGTATAAGCAAAATCACATTTTGAATGAGCAGTAAGTATTACGCTTTATGCAGCAGAAGGCTCATTACTTACAACAGTAATAATGAGGGAAAATGTCAGCTTCAGAATACGTTTTCTCGTTAGAAAGTAAACACGCAAACGAAGAAAAAAGACAATTTTTTGTATGCCTAGGAGGGTGGGTGAAGCAACCCATTAACCAAAATGGGAGGCGAAGCCGCCTTGTCTAAAAATGAAGTACTTGACATTCCAGTTTGAAATGCTAGTAATCTGGTAAAATCTGGTAGTCCTAGGAGCTTTACGAGAAATTGTCCCATACGAGGTGATGAAATAAACAATAATATAACAACTTGGCCCATGAATGTAATCAGGATTTTTTTCGGAGGGGAAGGGGGTCACAAAAAACTTTAAAAGACACATTAAAATATGTTTATATTCATTTTTGATACGTTTTTACGACTCTGGAATATGAAATATTTACGGGGGGGTGGTCAAAACCCTTAACTGTCAGACCACAAAGCAGAAAGCAAAATTCTTGTCACCAGAAAAAAAAAAAAACCCTATGCTTGTGGAAAAAGAAATACTGGCTGACAGGATAGACGCTTTTCAGCATTAATCTCAGTCGTCACAAAGCAAATTAAACATATTTAATGCGATTCAAAGCTGGTCATTTTTGCGAATGTATTGAATTTGCAAAAATGGTCATATATGTAATGGTCATATAGCATATGGTCATATATGTAATGGTCAATGGCCATTCATATGTATCGCAACAAAATGTGACTTAAAAGCTTCTTACATGACAACTCAATCTTAAAGGATCTAAATTTCTACGTTTTGCGAGGTGCAAGAAATCAACTTGCTTATTAGCAATCTGTTTCCCCGTAAAAAAGTAACTGTTTCTGGCCTTGTTGACAAGCATTTGCGCAACAGGTTTTAATTCATAATATACTAACATTTTCATTCTTCGATTCTTCTCTTGTGATGCTAAGCAAACAAATCGAGATTACACTACACGTTACAGACAGTATTTTGGTCTTTGTTCAGTCATATATTAGCAAGTTTGCCACTCCTAGTAATTTATCACTATTTCTAGTGATTTTTTATGTTGCCTAGTGACTTTCTTCTAGCTAGTGATTTAATGGGTCCTTCTTCAAAGAAAGGAGGAGGGGACTGGTCATTGGTTTTGTTTTTCCAAAAATCCAAACTGCTAAAATTTACCCCCCTCCAAGAGTTCTCTTCAAAAGTAGCTAAAATGGCTGGTTCATTCTTATCTAAGAAAATAAGCATACTTGGGCTAACTATTACTAGTTTAGTACTCCAACAGCCATAATGGAACAGTATAAAATTCTAGAAATCACTTAAAGCATTCTACAATACTTGGTTATGTTTTTCTGACAATTCAAACTGCTAAAATTCCTCCCACCTATCCCTCTTAAAGGAGAAATTTGGCCTATAGTGCAATTTCTCTATAGGCTACTTATTGAATTTGTTTTTTAAATTTTGTGAATAATTGCATAACAAGCATTATCAAAACGAACTTTTTGTCAAAATGCCCCAGGAACTTGCAAACTTATGTATTAAATTAATTCCAGACAGGTTGAATTTGTTGTTAAAGTAAGAAAATTTCATTCGGATATCTGTCTCCTTTACCGAAGTTTCGCTTATGGCAACCTATGACATTCGATGAAGCATTTTGGCTATGACATTCAGTAACCCATAACATTCGGTAAAGCAAAGTTTTGTTTACTAAGATGTGTGAATACCTGTGTTTCAATGTTAACAAGAACGCTTATGGTCCAATGGGAGTCTTGAGACCTGTTTGGCCGATGTTGTCTCATAAGATATTTTCCCTGTCTGACACTGTGTGTCTTCTCTGTGTTTTTCTCTCTTTTTTTGGCAAGTTTTATCTGATTGTAAAACCTGACGCAAAGCGCTAATTTGGCGCCACGCGCTGTGAAATCGTTTTTAAAATAAAAAGTATCTCTCACTCTCAATTAATGTACACTTTTTGTCATAGAATTGTTGAAAAGTAATGTCTTGTTTCCTCTTTGGTGCTAATTTGCAATACGTCATAGATATAAACTAATTTAATTGAAGCGCACTTTTTGCCATAATAGAAAATAATGTCTCTTTTGTCCTTGGTGTTTATTGTTATGCATCATAGATATAAACCAATGGGATTGAAGCAGGCAGCTCAACAGAACTTCAACAGTTGAAGTTCCTTCAACAAAAAACGTATCTTGGGAATTAAAAATAAGAAGATTTACAAATATCACTTTATGATGAAAGTTCTACCTGTGGCTCATTATAGTTACTATCTGTGGGATACTGAATCATGTGGCAAAACCACTGGAACCCCTGCAGATTATGTATTTTTAAAGAGTTTTAGGCTTCCAAAACCATTTTATTAGTTTGGTTTTTAAAGGTGACTAAGTTTACTAGATCTGTGCCATGTGAGTTTTAAGTGGTTAATTCTTGGTAATGAATAACCCGTCCGTACGATAACTGCCTGACAAAGGCGGCCCAAAAAAGAATTTGCTAACTCAGAAATATTCGCTGTCATCCTGCTTAGCTGCATCATTAGTTTTGAATGTTGTGCTTCAAACTTGTTAACAATGCTTAGATTTGCCAGAGACAGAAATAACTATAAAAAAAAAAAAAAATCAATAAGGTCGTAAACTTTTGGTAAACTCAGTGTTATCTATGTCAAAAATATGTTTTTCCAAGGAAAGGACATTAAAGCAAACAGTCGACGTGTTTATGATGTCTGTGATCTAAATATTACACTTTCCATTTTCCATTTCGATTTGAAGTTGAGTCTGTTCCTCTAAGACTCATATCTTCTGTTTATTAATGGTTCATTGTTTTTCTCCTTTTTTTTTCTTTTTTTTTTCCTTTTTTTTTTTTTTTTCTTTTTTAGTTTTTTGATTTTTTTTTATTAGTTTTTAGTTTTTTTTTCTTTTTAGTTTTTTTGTAGTTTTTACCTTTTTTTAGTTTTTTTTTAGCTTTTTTTTACTTATGTCCTGGTCGTCATTTATACTCCCTGTGTCGTCATTTATACTCCACAGATCCACAGATCCACAGACAACTTATTTTTATATATATAGATAAACTATAGATAATAACAGATAATAGGTAACTTTCGATATATATATAGATAATAGGTAATTTTCTTATGACCTACGTTCAAAACAGAAGAATAAGCCATTCTATACTATAGCCTAGCAAGTCACTACTACAAACAAAAATATAATAAGTCTATCATTAGTCACCTCATCACTTTTACAAACTTCTTTCAGCTCTCTTTTTATCCTTTGGTAAGCAATATTTGTTGTCATTTTTTGGAATTTAAAATCTTGTAATCAAACTCATTTATCGTATGGCCATGCCATCTATAACAGTTTGTGTCTTGTTATGTAAACCGTTCGACCACACCATAAGTGTTCTGGCCACTATTGGGTTCAAAAAGGCAACTTTTTGAAAAAAGGGCACTTTTTGGCATTTTTTCAAAGGCAATAATATATGAATTTATTTTATATTTAACTG
This sequence comes from Alatinidae sp. Z8VKAUB7J3, assembly GCA_010016025.2. NCBI lineage: Eukaryota > Metazoa > Cnidaria > Cubozoa > Carybdeida > Alatinidae > Alatinidae sp. Z8VKAUB7J3. The sequence continues at coordinate 23,803,138 of JAAAKM020721499.1, forward strand.
GTGATCTTATCAGCTTGCAAGTCATCTTCATGGGAGATCAAGTGCAGAATTTCTTTCATTTTTTTGAAGTGATTTAAAAAAATGTATAATAATGTGAAAAAAGTGAAAACTGATTGGTGGAACAAAACCAGATATTGTATGACAAGACTGTCACTGTTTTAGCATTTTCTTCAGTTTTTAAATATTCCTTGAGCTATATATTTTTGGGCTACATTATTATTTTGCAACATCACCAGCATGTATGATTTGAGGTAAGATAGTATATAGGACCCTTTGGAAATGGGTGCATTTGTGAGTGAATTGATTATTATATTTGGAAAAAGCATATGACTATAGTCTGGCTTGAGCATCAGATAGACATGGAAATCGGATCCAGGCCACTCGCGGGGATTGTTTCAAACTAGTTTTTAGCGTCAAATTCAAATTTATACCCTCATATTTTTACAACTATCCATGATTTTCTTTGTTTTCTTTTTGGAAATCAGTAAGCGGCTGATATTTTCGAAAACCTTGCAGAATTATAACAGATGAAATTAATAATACCAATATATTCAGAGACGTTAATTGTGAAAGTTGAAGCATGGTCAATTTCCCAATAATTCTCCTTTGCCGTTCAATCATTGTAAAAAAAATCTACAGTTTTAGTACTCCAATTTCCATTATCTTTATTTTAATATAAATATATTTTTTTAAACATAAAATGACTATAACCGTTAGATTGTTTATTTTACGTTTGGTGCCCCTAAAATGTTTGCACCCGGGCAAGTGCCCCTTTCCCCGCTCCCGTAAAACCGCCTCTGTCAGGGTCAGGTTTACCAATTTGACATTGTGCCGAAAACTATCTTGGGATGCCAGCATTTCTTGATATATTAGTAAATATAAAAAGCAAAGTACATAAAACAATTGCCAAGTTGTGCCCCCTGGAATCATCATAGGTCGATTTATCCCTGAGAACTGCAATTTTTCTTTTGGTTGTTTTGAAATTATGAAGCTTATTGAGGAAAATAGGGGGAAACACCCACTAAAAGTCATAAAATCTTAACGAAAGTCACACCATCGCATTCAGCGTATCAGATAATCCTAATGTAGAAGTTTCAAACTCTTATCTACAAAAAAGTGGAATTTCATATTTTCTGCCAGAAGACTGATCACGAGTGCGTGTTTATTTGTTTTCTTTTTTTTCCCCAGGGGTGATCGTATCGACCCAGTGGTGCTAGAATATCGCGAGAGGGCTCATTCTAACGGAGATTGAAAGTTCTAGTGCCCTTTTTAAGTGACCGAAAAAATTGAGGGCACCTATGCCGCCCCCACGCTCTATTTTTTTCCAAAGTCAACGGCGGATTGGACGACATCACCTTTTATGGAATATTTTGCGGTATATTGTTTTTCTCTGTTGTTAATTTTTGATGCCTTACTGCCTTGAACGTATCTACCGATGTGTTGGATATGAAAAGACGTTGAACTGTCAATGGTGCTTTAGGGAGTTTACTCGTTTGAAACATTTGAATGTCTTCTTCAGTATGATCTCCAGTTCATAAGCGATTCAAAGCTTAAAACAAATACAAAGTAGAGACAATAGGGAAAATCTTTTCAAGACAGTGGAAATCAGTTCCGTGGATATTTCGGCCCCTATGTCCAAGGGCCATCTTCTGCACAATACAAGAATAAGAGAGAGTAAGCAGAGCTGTATTCATGGTTTTTTGTTTGGGAGGGGGGTTGAAGGTGTCTTTGTTTAGTCACTAGAAGTAAAGACACGCCCCAAAAGCATTTTTTTAATATAGAGGTAGGTAATTCAGAGGGGAATAAGCCCCCCCCCAATCCATTTGGTGATGCTGAAAACTATTTTAATAGTAGAATTCTATCTTATATAAACTGTATTGCGTCATGCTGAATCATGCCTCGTCTACATGTTTACTAGTTTGGCAAGCTGACTACCGATAATTGCGAAAAGATGTTCTTTACTTCTCTTTGAATAAAAATCTTTAATGTACCACAATAACAAGAATTATTTGGGGAGGAGGCCTAGTGGCCCTCCAATTTTTGCTTACTTGAAAAGGCAACTAGAACTTTTAATTTTTTTACGAACGTTTTTATTAGTAATAAATAGACGTAACTTACGAATTAACTTACGTAAGGAACTTTTATATTTGTATATTTTTGTTATGTATACGAGGGGGTTCACCCCCTCGTCAGTACCTCTCTCTTTTCACTAAAGCTTGAATTGCACTAAAGTTTGAAAAAGCCGTAGAATAAATAGTTGAATTTACTAAAAATACTTTAGCGTAAAGAGCGAGATATGGAGGAGGAGACGAAACCCCTTAAATATATATAATAATCCTGTTCGTTTTAACTTCCAAGACACGTTTCCTAACTAGAGAATTTTATAGCCTTACTTTTTAACCGAACACCCCGAGTACAAATTTTGAAATGAAATGGAAAAGTAAATTAACTGTTTCTATTGTATTAACCAAAGCCTCCGTTTGTATCTTCAAAACCGTTTCCTAGGTATTTATTAAGTGAGAAAGAAAGAGAGATACAGAAAGAGACTGAGAAAGAGAGAAAGAAAGAGAGAGAAAGAAGAAAAGCAAGGTGAAAAAGACCAAGTATGAACTTCCAAGACACGTTTCCTAACTAGAGAATTTTATAGCCTTACTTTTTAACCGAACACCCCGAGTACAAATTTTGATTACTCCTTACACTACTAGATTAAAGGACAAAATTCCAAATTATCTGGAAAATCCCCCTGCAAAACAAAACATCTCAAAAAATGGAATCTCTAATACTAACATCTCACACATCTTAGATTCACTCGAAGTATAATCTATGTCAAAACCAAACAGGTTATAGGCAAGTTTTGTAGAAGTGTATTTTGCATTTGAATATCAACGAAGCAAATACTATCTTTAGAAAATCAATAATCAAGGGGTTTTTTGAGCCACAACTAGTAAATCTTGATTTCAAAAAATCATCCGAAAAACATCCTACCATAAGTGATGATGGTCTTATGCAGTCTGATTTACTTGTAGCGATGCTAGGAACTAGGAAACTGGCTCCGTATGCAGTGCAGTACTGGCTATATGCGTCCTGGCTGGACGTATGAAACAAAACAAAATTGCGTTTCTGCCTGTGGTGTTGTAGTACGATCTACGCGTCGGAGCGCGGGCTTGAGGAGGCGCCAAGTTCAGAGCTCTGTACCAAAAGCTTCTCATGGGCAAGATACGAGTTTTCATAACTGTATTGGTATCTAAGCGGTGATCTAGAGATTTTCCGAATTAAGATAAGCCAAAATGTGGAAACCTAACCGGCCAGTGGTAACTCACTCTGAATGACCCAGGTGACCTAGGGATTGTAAGTCAGACGCCAGTTTCCTGTCTCTAGCCGCTAGCTTCGCTACCACGCACTCTGCCCCAAAAATAAATTTAGTTTTCATAACTGTATTGGTATCTAAGCTGTGGATTGCAGTGAATCTAACGTACTGATAGACTTCACTAGTGCTATCAAGTCTCCTCCGTGGACTGTTGTTAGTTGCATCCTCTTTACAGACTGAATCACACCACATTTATGTGGTGTGACGCTATTCAAAAACATCAAACAACCAAGGAATAGGGTATGACAATTTCAAGCCTCAAATTTAAAATTCTTCTTTGGAAATTACGCAAAAAAACTAATTTTTATTGGTTATTCAAAATGAAATCTTATAGTCAACAGTTCTCGCTAAAAGTTGATACATTTCATACATGGCTTGGTAAATATGCTCTGTTTTGTTTCACGGCTGGGAGATCAGCTTAACTCCAATTTAATTTATTAAAAAAAACTCTCTCTCTACAGAGTCATGGCACTGACCCGCGTTCAAACTAAATAACCTGCGACTTCAAGACTCAACCCCATGTCGTCACGGCCAAAAGGTTGCAAGTCTAGAGAGCTAACCACTCGCCTAGGACGGTTTGAATGACTCAACTGTCAAGTGTAGTTGTTAGGATTAACCGACCAGAATGAAGATTTGCAACAAATTATTCTAAAACTGGCCAAATAGAAAGAAACATTCCTTTGAGAAAATTTCGAAGACCAGTTATTAGATAGAATTCAAATGTTAGTGAAATCACAATAAGATGCACCAGATTTCTCGCTGTCGGTAGTCTGTAAATACAATATGGAATTATTTTTCTCGATTTTCTTGAACCTTCCAAGCTGTAGGTAAGAAGCGTAATAAGCGCAGGCTAGATAATCCGATATCTATCATTGATGGAGAAATGGCCCAAGGAGGTTGCTGAAAATAACACTTTTAAGTGACTGCAGTATTATAAAATCTTGGTTAGCATGAATTTGTTAATACTTCCCTTTTAATGCACGATATTATTTGTTTATAAAGTAGACTTCTTCTCCTAAGGCTGTCTAAAAAAAAAAAAAATGTCACAATTAAGTACGTTCTAAGACTACACTTGCTATACATGTTTTATCTACACCTTTTCTACTCCTCTTTTGAGCAACGAACATGGTGTGGTGGATGTCGTTCCCGAAATATCTGCTTTTTATTCTCTTTATTTCTTTTTCACTGACTGAAAATCACTCAAGTTTTGGTTTCTTAATTGTTTTGTTTTCTTCTTTTTTTGTGGAAAGTAGTTTCATTCTACGGCTGTGTCGCTTGTGGCACTGGGAACTGTTAAAAGGTGAGTTAAAAATTCTTCAGGCTTTTTCTTCCTTACCTCTGTCACTGAGTTCGCCGGCGCGGCCGCTGGCCAGTTCTTCCAAGGGGCCCTTAGCAAGCGTCAGTGGGGTGCGAAATTCGTGTGACACATTGGCGAAAAAGCGCGATTGCGCTTCGTTGAGCGCCTTCAACTCCCGCGCCTGTTGACGTACCTCTCGGGTTCGGGCGCCAACTTCGTGTTCCAGCTCCCGTTGCCGCGCCAGCAGCCGCGCCTGACGTCGGCGTTGCCCCAACCACGCCGCGAGCCACAGCGAGAGCAGTGCCGCCACGCCATAGGCTAATAGCGCCGGTCGCGACAGATAAGCGGGTGGGCGGACGGAGAACTGATAAGGTTGTGCAGTTTCAGACACACATGTATAAAAAGGTAACTGGTCTGGCCTTTATTGGAAGAAATTAAGAGGCAAATATTAATTTAAAAGCAGTAGTACAACTCCTTTTTCACTAAGACTACGATCTTTGAATAGAAATAGAATAGAAATAGAAATACATAAAAAGAGTTGTACAACCTCTCCTCAGCTTACTCTGTGCTTAGTTCAAACCATACCTCAAAATGAAGATACGGATCAAAAGTTATTTTCTGTGATTGGGGAGAGAGGACCGTTTCAGACACACATGTATAAAAAGGTAACTGGTCTGGCCTTTATTGGAAGAAATTAAGAGGCAAATATTAATTTAAGGGGGAGGGAGGACCGAAAATCTTGGAAAACGCTTAAAGCGGAGAGATCAGGATGAAAATTTTTGGGAAGAATAAGCACAAGTTATAGATACGTGATTGACCTAATTGGCACGGATCCGTTCTCTTTGGAGAGCTGGGGGCTGTTAATTTGGAAAAAAATTAGAAAAATTGAGGTATTTTTAAATTAAAACGGGTGACCAGATCTGAATGAAATTTGATATTCAGAAGGAACTCATGTGTCAGAGCTCTTATGTTCAAATCCCAACCAGATCTGTTGACACTGGGGGGAGTTGAAGAGGGAAACCAAAAATCTTGGAAAACGCTTAGAGTGGAGAGAGGAGAATTAATAGGGTATATTCAATTAAGTTTTGATCCTTCTGATCTGCACTGCCCTCCTGTTCCTTCTTATGATTAAATAAAAAAAACAAGTTTTTTTAACGGAAAGTAAGGAGAAACATTAAAACTTAAAACGAACGGAAATTACTTCGTATGTGAAAGGGGTTGCTTCCTCATCAACGCCCTGCTCTTTACGTTAAAGTTTGACTCTTTCTCTTAACTCTACTTTTAAAACAGTAAAAAACTGTACAGTAAACACTAAAACAGTGAAAATTATATATTTAAAATCAGCATTAAAATGCGATTCTTTTGATGTAGCTATTGGTATCAAAATTCCGGTGTTCATTCCAGAATACAATTTACACTGAGATAAGTCTTTTGTTTCGTGCATTCCTTTTCTTACCATTTATTTGATTGATGAACAGATTTTTAGGTCTGATCTTACGCTAAGTAGAACATCAGTAGCTACTATTCTTGAATTGCGAGTGAAATTTTTATGAGAGGTTAGAAGTCGTGCTGTGCAGTAGATTTTACGTCAGACAAACCTATTTTACCGATTCTTTGTCACCTTAAACTGCGTTGAATAAGTTTGAGAGTTCTGTGTGCAACGATTTATGTCGATAAGTAATTCGAATGTCCGGAACCTTGGTTTTGGCTATGTCATTTCCTTTGGTGGTGAAAAAAACTTGTTTTTTTTTTACTTAATTTCTGAAAATTTTGAATTAATGCATGTTTGATTTTGGCTCTTCGCATATGAATAATTTTAACGAAATTCAAATATTTTTTGTTTTATGGCTAAATGGCTTTCTCTTTAATAGCCCCTCAACGCCTCGCTCTTTACGTTTAAGTTTTTTATTGTTTAAAAAAGTGGAGTTGTGAGAAAGAGTTTGTTGTTGTTTTAAAAAGTAGAGTTGTAAAAAACAGTCGAACTTTACCATAAAGGGCGAGGCGTTGAGTAGGGGACAACCCCCTTCATATACGTAATAGTTTATGTCCGCTTTAAGTTTTAATGACCAGAAGTTTGTAAATCCAATGTCCTCCCTTAAACATTTTGGCTGGTGACACCCCTTGTAGGCACTAGACCATGGGAAGGAATTACTCGTACTTCTTAGTCCTAGCCTATTATCTCTCTGCACTTCCATCACAGGGCAAATCTTCTACATTTGCAACTTATTTCATATTTTTAAATTATTTTCACTTACCTTTTCTTAGCTTACTATGATAACTCTACCTCCCCCCCACCCCCAACAAAAACACACATGAAAAAAGCATTAAAATATATAACAATGTAAAAACAAATACTGTAGGATATTTCACACCATACATTCTGCCTATATTTTGGAATAGAGAGGACTAGTGCACTTTTTCATAGTCCAAAGTGACTGGAGGGCAACTAAATCCCCTCCCAAGCTCAACGTTTCTCAAAAACAACCAATCAAAATATTGAGAAGGCCATTTTTTTCAAAGTATTTGAAAGTTCCGGAAATTATGTCTTTGAGGATGACAACCGCCCTTCTGCATCCCTCAGGGCAGGTGGTTGTAAGTTACGCCCTGGGGCGTATAAGGTATATACAGAAAAGGTGATCACATAAGCTTTGAAGGGTGCTCGCTGGACTGGTAATCGAAAATTCTAGTGCCTTTTTTAAGATTCAGAGAGATCAGAGGGTCAATACCCGCCACCCCCCAAACACTAGAGAAATAGAAAATATGTCACCATCGGGGATCGAACCCGTGACATATTTTCTATTTCTCTAGTGTTCTTTTCAAAACTAACGTCTATACTCCTCTACCCCCAATGAAGTCCTATTTGTAGAATCATAAAGTGATGCTCTTAAAAGCTGCATTAATCTTTAAACGTTCTGTGCTCCCTGTGCAATCCCAGTCATTTGACACAAGAGCCCTATTATCCTTTTAATTGCTATTGTTACAACTGGATTTTGTTAAACGATTTTATCTAATTTGCGTGCAAGCGTGTTTATATGCTAAGCATTGAGTCAATTTTTTCCTCTTCGGGCTTTATACCAGTTTAGTAAATTATAATCGAAGGAGATGAAGCTTGGTTGTCGAGTGACTCGAGAGTTACACAAGGAGATAGTAACAGCCTGCTCTTGGATGCCCGGTGGGGAGGAATTGCTTACTTGTAGTGATGATGAAACGATGAAGAGATTGCACGCTGAGGATATGACAAGTGAGGTTATTGTAGACAAGATGGAAGGGTTTGTGACGGATTTGAGTTATTGTCCAAGTCTTAATGAGAATAAAAAGAATAATGATACGTTAGCTGTTTGTTTTAGTGATGGAACTTTTCGAATTTTACAAGGAAATAGTGGAAGAGAAGAAAAAAAAGTTCAAGCATATAAAGAGGGAAAGAACGAAGTTTGAACTTACAAGAAAGAAAAAATTTATTGCTTTTCACTCAAAAATACTTTCAGCAAAGCATTAGTAAAACTTGGGAACAGAGCCGGGAATGTGGAAGGAAGGGGAGGAAGACTACCTCAAATACATAATAGTTTAGTTTTATTGCAGTTTCAATGTCACTCTATAATTTAATTCGAGAGAACTCGTTCGTGTTTTTACTTAGCTGCATGCAAGAACGTATTTTTATAAGACAATTTGTGGCTCAAGAACGCAAAGTTTGTAACGATCTATTAGCCATTCGATTCCCTGTCTTTTTCTAGGTTTAGTGAAATTCAACTGCGCCAGAAAGGGTGACACGTGCGCTCTATACAAACTCCTTCAGGATCTTACAGATGGAAAGCCATCCTCCCTAGGCCCTATCACATTTGATGATGGAAATATTCTCACTGACGAGAGCGCTCAACTGTCTGCCTGGAAGGATCGCTTCTCTTCACTTCTCAACCTGGACTGTGCTAGCAATGCCGACCCTGACCTTCTTCAAGTTGCATCCAGCACCCCTGAGGCGCCATGTGAAAGTGTGCAACACCCTTTTACCTCTACAGAAATCTCTGAAACGGATGAAAAATAACCGAGCCCCAGGAGTCTGTGGTATCCCTGCAGAACTGCTGAAATATGGATGATTTTGATGTCGGCGCGGAACTGGCGGGCTTGAGCGCCGGCAATCCGCGGGTCGGCGGGCTTTGCTCCTTTGTCGGCCTGGTGCGTGACATGAATGATGTCGGCGGCACCGAGGCCAGGGTCGGCGGCATGACGCTGGAGCATTATCCCGGCATGACCGAAAAGATGCTGGCCGAGATCGATACCGAGGCCCATGAGCGCTGGCCTTTGGAGGCGAGCCTGATCATTCACCGCTATGGCCGGCTGGAGCCGATGGACCGGATCGTCCTGGTCGCCACCGCCAGCCCGCACCGGGACGCGGCCTTCGATGCCTGTCGTTTCCTGATCGACTGGCTCTGCACATATGGTTACTTTATTTTTTTTATTTGTGTTGACACCTTTTTTTTTATAACATCATAACACCAGTTCAAATACTCTATTAACATATCTTTATTTAGTGCCTGAAGAACAGCATACATCATGGACCAAGAAAAATCTGTTACTATAAAAGGAACAGTCTTTTTGGTTCTACAGTATAGTTGATACATAAAATCTTCAAAAATTACCATAATGGCTTGCGTATCCTGTGTATCACTTGCTGCATCAAAGTAGGAAACCTGAGGAAGGCCCGGTCCTCCACCTCCTGATATTAATGAATACAAGAATTTTTTTTATTCCTGGACCTTTTTTACGGAACTGCGTGTGGGGGGAGCAGAACCCCGCAGGGATGAATGGGTTGTTGAGATTGCGGACTACCAGATTCTGCCCGATACCTTTCAATCTCCGCTGGGATCCGCTTTAGAACCGGGTTTCTCGGCGACCGTGCATCAACGAGCCGTGCCACGTCCGCCGGGCCCGAGCGTGCTCGCAGTTGCCGAACAGCAATTGGTCGGTGAGCTGACGGCGAATGAGAATGTGGCTTCACTGCGCCAAGCGCCAGCGGAACTCTCGACGGTGAACGTCGACTTTAACGGTGGGGCCAGTGGGTTGTTTACGGTGGCGGACGGATTTCCGGATGCCTTTATCCCCGGTTTTTTTTCAACATCCCCTTCAACACCCAATGTTCCAACTTAATACTCAAATCCATTCTTAGATGCACTCTTCTGACAGTCTAAATGCATATAATATCATTTGTTATTTCGAATTTGTCATCATTATTTTCTCAAATGTTACCTTCATAGACTTAGCCTAAATAGTAGGAATAGTAAATATAGTAGCAGCAGTAACAAAAGCGGTAGTAGAATCTATATCTTACATTTTGATCAGCTGAACATCCCTTTCATGATGCCTGGAAATTTCACCCCGGCACGGTAAGTCGTTCCAAAAATATTGCTGATTTGCGCTTTTGACTTTTTGTCAAAAGAAAGTGATGCAATTCTCCACCGAAACTTCTTTATTAGCGCCCCAGTTCGCAAAAAGCTTGTGGGGTCGATTGATGCGTTCGCCTATGCAATTGACGTCCTATTTTCTGGGCGGCGCTCAATTCACCGAGTTGCTAGCCTCCGAAAAAGAACGTTTAGGCGAACAATTCCAATTGAAAGCGTTTATGGATACCATCATGCGGGCGGGGCCGATTCCCATCGATGAGTTTTCAGGGATATTTGAGCAGACGGTTTCGAGGTAAGCGAGAGGAAAGAAGTCAGATTACCAAGTTATTCGCAATTAAAACTTTAAGTGTTTTTAAATGTAGATTTACTTTTGTCCGCAATGGGCGCAGCGCATTCGCGCATGGACGACGAATCATCCCCGCGCTCGCTGGACCTGGGACGAAGCGGCAGCGGCGATCCGAGCCGCCGACGACGTGCGCGCCAGTAGCAGGTACCGCTCGGATCCCCCGATCGAGTTGCAACCACAGCTCGGCTTGGTGCCGATCGGAATGAACCCCGAGACCAAGCTTTGGGAGTTCTACCACCTTCGGTCGGCATGGGATCCCGATGGCACAGTCGCTCCTGAGGATCTACCGATCCCGTCGCACGATGCGGCGCAGAACACCAACGCACTCGCGGTGACGGGCAACACGGGCATCGTGTTCGTGCTGGTGGACCCAGGTCCAGAGAGCGCGGTACTGCGTAGTCGGGCACATCTATGGCGGTGTAGTCAGCATTGCCGGGATCAGGGAACCTTTGGATTTCCCGACTTTCTCTGTTTGCCAGTGCGGTGGTCACGATGAAGGTCGCCGCGATATCGGTGGTATCGGGGTTTACTATTTCGACATAGCTCTGCATGCCACCCTCGTGCAGGCCGGTAATCCCACCGCGTACACTCAGCGTTGCGCCTTCGAACTGCTCGCGCCGAAAACGTGTGTAGGTATCCGCGCGAACCAGAAGCGAATCGGTGAGTTTTTCGTCAATGTCGAGGCCGGCCAGCAGTGCCCGATTCAGGGCGTTTTGCACCTTCGATTTTGCCTCGCCGATCGCCAACGCGCCAATGCCGACGGCGTCGTTGGCGCCTTTGGCGTGTTTCAGCGGTTCGCCGAAATCTTTCAGTCCGATATCGCGGATGCCGTACGGTTCCACGGCGTTTACATCGGCCGCGACTTTAAGCGTTTTCACTGACCCGATAACCCGGTCGTCGAGGATTTCCACGCCGGCCTTGGCGGTGCAAAAGACGATATCCGCGTTATCGACCAGATAAACCTTGTCCGCGTCGGAGGCACCGAAGCTGCCGCGCATCGTGGCGCCGCATAACTTGTTGTACTCATCGGCCAGTTCCTGCATTGTGAGGGTGAAACTCAAGAAAGCGGTGATGGATATGTCGAACTAAGTCAAAACACTCTGTGTGTATTCAGGCTGTCTAAATGGCGTATCTACAATGTTTTTAGAATTGCTAAGGGTATTAACTTGAAACATTCAGGGCCACTGCTACTATTCTGCAACTACAACTGTGAATGCTTTGACTGTGACTACTTTTGACTGTGACTATAACTTTTTAAGAATGTGAATACGATTACTTGTGATTTTGAGTATTTGTAACCAACTACGACCACCTACGACTGCGACTACGACCATGAGCAGAGACTACTTACACTTTAACTGCAGCTACACGGGATTGTGAAGAATGCTTGGACTTCCGCTAGGCCTTAAAATAATTTAATAGTTTTTATGGCACTTAGTATTTACCAAGTGACATATAGTGATCGCAAATTCTGTAGGTCTGTCTGTCGGTCCCGGTTTTGCTAGTTTAGGCACTTCCAGAAAAGCTAGGACAATGAAATTTGGCAGGCGTAATAGAAACCATACCATATTAAATTAGAAATAATCGTTTCTGCAATTCAACCATCCGGGGAGTGGGGGACGGTTAATTCGGAAAAATTAGAAAAAATTAGGCATTTTTAACTTACGAACGGGTGATCGGATCTTAATGAAATTTCTTATTTAGAAGGAAATTGTGAAAAGAACCATGGGAAGTAGATTATGGTGAAAAATGCCCTGTTTGTGATGTTAGAATTGATGAATATGGATTTTGCTCATGTGGTTCTAGTGGAGACTAAATTTTTTCATAAAAGGCACTGCAAGAATTACAAAAAATCCTATGATTAGCGGTATCATTATTGAAAATTCAGGTACCACTGTTGTTCCTACAATCATGATCTTACCTGATGTATCAGGTATTGCTGTTACCCAAACATGTGTTCCATTGTTAAAGTATTCTTGATACAATATTTTTTTTTCATCAAGAAAAACTGAATATGGACCCCACAATAATTCTAATGGTATTATAGTATTTGAGAGCTTCCAGATTCTCATCGAGGAGGTGCGTCAGCGATCCAACGTGACGTGTCCTGCCGTCGGCAGCGATTTCACGCTTGCCGACTTTGCTGGAGATCTCGCGAAATCCGTCCGTAATGTCGGTCAGGACGGCATCATGCTTACCGCGTTCCTCGGCGAGGTTACAGCGACCATTGGCCGTATCATTAAGGAACCTTGGCGGTTTCGTCCCGTTTCCTTCATCCATCATTTGGAGCATACGGGATTGCGCGCCGTCCCGATCATCGCCTTGATCTGTCTTCTGATCGGCGCGGTTGTCATGCAACAGGGTGTCATTCAGCTCCGGCCTTTCGGTGCGTGGGATTAGAAGACGATTACGATATTGGCTTTGTTTATCATCTTCAGGAGGATGAACATAGCTGGAAATTTGGTTATTTCATTGCCGATGAGCTGAACAATGGTAGCGAACATGCTCGCTATTCGTTTGATGTTTCATCAGTGGCTGGTATTGATTATGAAGAAGATGGCCAGGTTAATCTCTATTATGAGTATGCGCCGATATGGCTGCAAAACCGTAAGAGTCGCTTGGGCTTTTCTTTGCAAATGGGGCAAATAGCAGCGCCTGACGATAGCCATCACAAACATACGGCCTGGTCTGTGTTTTATCGACAGCCCTATGGTCCCTGGCAAACCTTTAGCATGTCGCCTAACTATATGGCATCGCCTAGCAATTCTGATGGTAATGACGAGTAAGAAATGAGGATTAAGATACAACTGTATATAAGAAAAGATTAAACATTAAATACTAGTTCCTTTAGGGCTGTAAAAAGAAACATAGAACTAAGATATAGAAATACATAAAAGACATCTAAAGCGAGGGTTTTAAGCATAGGCAATAAAACATTAATTAATCACTATTTCTTTTTAAAAATAGTGTTTTGACAAATAGTGTTTTTTCAACTTCGACGAAATCTCAAAAATTTACCAGTCAAAATTTCACTTTTCATAACAATCTATCGTATTTTTCCACTAACTTGTTTTCTGAACTAAATGCATTGAAAAGAAGCATCCAAGATACTATATGAATGAATAAAACTTCGAATGCAATATACACAATGATTAATAGCAGTTCCTAAAAAAAAAACATACACATGACGGAAAAGAGTTCCACAAGGACCATAAAGGAATCTATGTCACCATCAGATATTATGAAAGGTGAGTATCAAAATACCAATTTATGGATAAAATGATACATTAAAAAAATTGACAGACGGAGAGGGGTACTTCATTACCTGAAGACTGAAACTATCCCGTGTAAGCTATGTTATCAAAGGGTTTCCAAGAGATTATTAAAAAAAAAAGAAATGCGTAACAAATTCCTCCGAGGAAAGTTCCCCCAACATATCCACCTCTTCTCAACCCTCCCCCCCCAACCTAATATCTCCCTGAAAACAGCTGTACACTTCTAAATAACTATTACCATATGTAAGCACTGGCCAAAGTTTGTAACTTGTGGCCTCTCCCACGGGGACTGTGAGGGAGTAAGTCGTCCCCAAAGACTTAGTTACAAAATTTTTTGACTACGGTTAATAAAATGGCTATCTCAGAATTTTGATCTGGTGACTTTGGGAAATTAATTAGCGTGGGAGGGGGCCTAGTTGCCCTCCAATTTTTTGGGTCACTTAAAAAGGGCACTAGGAATTTTGAGATGTCAAACATTTTGTTTTAGCGTGTGTTCTTCCCTTTTCTTTCTTCTTTTTTCTTTCTTTGGGGAAAACAGGCTTGAGGCTCAAAGAGAAATTACGGAAAAAAATCATGCCGAGGAATCACAAGAACAACGTGAAAACAGGCTTGCGGCTCAAAGAGATAATGCCAATAGAAAGCGTGCCGAGAAATCACAAGAACAACATGAAGATAGGATTGCGGCTCAAAGAGATAATTCCAAAAGAAAGTGAGCCGAGGAATCACAAAAGCAACGTCAAAATTATCGCCTGGCATTCAGGTAGAGCCCAGTCAATGATTATAGCTTGAGTAGATGTGTGGATGATGAAGAGTGATTGTAATGAGTTTTGTTCATTCGGGTTTCATTTGAGAAGTATTTGAATATTTGACCTAGGTTTTGCTCGTCTTAAGATTCTGATATTTTTGAACTGAACCATCATAAAATTCTTTTATCCGCTATTATATGGGCTGGAAGACGGCAAGATAGCAGAATAGAAACCAAGAGGAAGGCTGGTTGCCCTCCAGCTACTTTCAACCTTTATAATATATTACGGCTTTCAATATCAAATTACCTTTGAAGTGGGTGGGAAAAAAGCTTTGGGCACTTTTCTGGCCCTTTTAGGATTAGAAAAGAAGGGAGGAAATAGGATGGTAACGTTGGATTTCAAGCTTTTTACGATTTTCCCCTGTATTTTTTGCACAAGTGGAGGCTTGCTATTATTCCATATAAAATCTTTGAGAGAGTTTTATATTATCAGGGGCAAAACGAAAGGTTATATTGCCCTACTTTATTGTTCCACATGACAGTGAAAATAAGGTGGTTAAGATTTTTGTGGATCGATGTTTTTTCCTAAATAGTAAAAATATAGAAAAAGTAGAAATTATTGCCCTATAAATTGCATGTTAGAAGGTGTGCTCCAGTTAAATGAACGAAAAGATTTTGAGTTCTTCAAAAACTCAAAATTTTTGTTTCGAGTTTTTTTTTTTTTTGCGCAAAAAACAAATAAACACATATCCGTGATCTGTCTTCTGGCAAAAAATACAAAATTCCACATTTTTCTAGATAGGTGCTTGAAACTTTTACAGTATGGTTCTCTGATACGCTGAATCTGATTGTTTGATTTAAGATTCTATATTCGTTAAGATTCTATGACTTTTAGGGAGTGTTTCCCCCTATTTTCTAAAATAAGGCAAATTTTCCGAGGCTCGTAACTTTTGATGGGTAAGGCTAAACTTGATGAAACTTATATGTTTAAAATTAGCATCGCATCAAAAATGCGATTCTTTTGATGTAACTATAATAATTAATAATTTATTTGTTACCCGCTTGGCTATAATTTCTGGTCGTTTAGAGTTTGAGTTATTGTATGTTTCTATTTCTTTTGATCTTAAGTTTATTATGGCCTTTAATTTTTTTCAAAAAACTTCTTTTTCGGAAAGTTTTTTGTTTAAACTAATCAGCAAAAACATCAGTCATGGTTGATCAAAAACGAAAAATCGAGTTTTATTGGTTATCTGAGTTCCCCTATGGTAACACTCTTTCGACGCAAAACTGCGACTGTCTTCAGAGGTGCTACAGGTTCAAACAGTGGAAAATAGATACTCAGGAACCTTTTTGCAAACAGTTCGTGGTAACCAACTGTTAGTAAGGAGCGACTCGGCTCACTTATCGCAAACTGGATTTAGAAGGCACCGCAGAAACACCAAAACTTGTCTTTACTGAGGACAATAAAGTATTTGACCCCAAAGAAGTTTATGGAGATGCTCCCAATCCCACCCAACTGTAGAGCCGAACAGCGATTCGGGAACTCAGTGACGTACCGCTGACTTTGCAAACTACGGCTCAAACTTTTAATCAACAGTCACCCAAAAGCACCCGCGAAAATTGATATGGCATTTTTGAGGGCAATCAACGGAACGAAACGCGGCGAAGAGACAGAGCTTTCGTCCGAAGCCACTTTGCTTGGACGACATCCAAGTTGCGAAGTGGTTGTTCAGGATAGCAAGAACTATTTACTCTAAGGGGTCTACATTTTCATGTCCCCTGTGAGTGAAATTGTTCATGTGAGTGTACATAGCGGAGAAAAGCTGTTTCCCTGTTCCTTGTGCAGTAAACCTTTCTGACAAAAAGCGCATCTCGCAAAGCACTTTCTAACGAACACAAATCCAAATTGAAGAAAGAGAAAATGGGTATTAAAATTGCTGGAAATAGACAAGACTATAAAGAAAAAGATATAATGAGAGTGCATCTTTCATATCTTATCTGAAAAGGTCTGTGATTAATGAGTCAATTTACAAATTGTAACTTTACGCTAACTTTAGAGTAAAGAGCGAGGCGTTGCATTATGTTTCACCTACACGCCTTGTGCTGGACACTTATTTTTATAATAAGAACCACGAAATATATATCACGCACTTGGACTTAACTCTTTTGTGCCTAATTGTGAGGGGGTAGAATTGCAGTTTATAAAAAATTTCACCATTTACTAATGACCCCTGCACTGTAAAAATTGGTGCAACTTGTAACCCCCTTATTTTATCACAACCCTCCATTTCATTAGTAAAACTTTGAAGATTCAGTAGTAAATATTTAACAGGAGAACCAAAGTATCAGAATGTGTAAAATATTGAATTAAAATACAACAGATTTCATTTCTCACATAAATATAATAAGAACATCTTTCTTTTTTTTCGGTACTGGTGATACCCAAGTTTTATGTTCGTTTGATTCTTTTATTCCCTCCCCCTTTTTATATGTTCTCTTTTAAACTTTTTAACGTATATTTTATTTCACTCCTTTTTAGTTTTTTTTTAGTTTTTACCTTTTGAGCTTTCTGATATTTTGCCGCTTGATATTTTTGGCATCGTTTTTCCAGTTTTTTAGTTGTTCGCTTTACTTGTGATTTTTCTTTTGGTTTTATGACTCCAAAATGCGAATTCGTCGCTTCGAGGATTGTCATATATATTTTTTTAAATAAATATATTATCTCACCACGTTCAGGACCCAAAAAAATGCAATAGGAAAAAAGGTTAATTAGTTTTGTCGCTTCGGAAAATCTGATGTTTCCTAACATACGGCGTGCGCGCAACAACGGATATAAATACAAATCAGTGATAATCGGAAATTTATGACACTGACAGATATATCTTTTCAATTTGGTTTCCACTAATGTACGTAAATTGATACCAAGAAAGCAATCAAATAAACTAGTCGGAACACATAGCCTAGAGATACAGATTCTAAATTGGACACAAAAATAAAGCAAACACTCAACATTACAGTAAAGTAACGGCACAAATGAAATCATAGCCTGACTGAATCATTACCTTACGAATAAATTCATAGCGAAAATTTATTGTGTCGACTTAAGTGTATAGGAAACTGTGATGCTCATTACAGTGATTTGAAAATGACCTTCATGGAAGATCCGTAAGCGATGTTGTTTTATTTAGTGATATTTAATATTTAACCTAATATTTAGCGATAATTAGGCGGTTGACCATAAGAGCAGCTCGCGGTCCGCATTTACATTACAGTTTCTTGAACTTTGGTGCAGAATCCGTTATCGATGAGCATTAAAGCAGCTGAACATCTTTTAGTTTTTAAGGGAAAATTAAAAGAGTATTTTTGTTGATTGGAAGCGGAATTTTGATTGTTGATATATATTTTTTTTTAATGATTTAGGGTGATCGTCTGCCTCGATCGGTTTGAGACCGATGGGTTTGTACCGTTTCGCGAGGAGTGGCTCAGCGCCCATGTCTATCAAGACCAAGACGTGCAGGTCAGTCAGGGTGATAAACCGATCATCGGCCGGGCAGTAGATCTCACTGCCGCGGGCGAGCTTGTGTTGGATGTTGATGGTCGGCGTCACACGGTTGTCGGCGGCGAAGTGAGCCTTCGACCGGCGAACACCTAACGTGACTACGCTTTACCTAGACATCGGTAATTCCCGACTGAAATGGCGCTGCGGCGGACGGCGAGGAGCCATGTCACTTGCTGAGATAGGGTCTTGGGACATCGAATCGAGACAATTCTCTTTGATTTGTTGAAGTCTAGTGTTTGATCCTTTAGTTGGATGGTTCTCAAGGTTAGGTAATTAACCACGATGAGCTAGAGAGTTTAAACATTTTAGTTGAAATTGATATTTGAAATTGCGTAGTCAAGTTCTGTTATTTTGGTTTAACATCACATGTTGAGTTGCTTCATATCTGTAGCATAGTTGTCACAGCTCTTTTTTTCTTTCATCTCAAGCCTGTCTCATTGATCCTTTTTCAGCCCAGGATGCTAAGCTGGACATATATATTCAAGAGAAGATCTGCAGTATATGTAACTGTTATACAAACTTTAAACCCTTAGTTGGCAATGACTTTCAGGGGGTGTTTCCACATATTTTACAAAATAAAGCGATTATTCTCAGGTTTGTAACTTTTGATGGGTAAGACTAAATTTGATTAAACTTATAAATTTAAAATCAGCATAAAAATCTGAGTCCAACTATTTATCCAACGCTTTCTTTTGCTTTTCTTTTTTCCTTTTCAGGCAAAGCAGAATATGAAGCTAATATTGCACTGATTAATTCAGCGTCGAACCAAATTATTACACAGAATGATACAACATTTACATGCGATGGATCCCCAAACACATTCCGAGTATATTTTAAAGAAGTTGTCGAAGTAAAAGCCAAATGTCAATATATTGCCTAAAGAAACCCCAAAGGCACGTTATTTATTAAGCTAATTGCAATTTATAAGTTATTTATTTGTTTTTTCTTTCAGATTTGGTAAAATATTGGTTATTAAGGATATAGTAGATTTTCAACCTCCAATTTCAACTTTGGTACAGCATGTATCATCGCTGCGACGTAAGTTTCTTCATTCTTATTTTCTGTAAAAACAAAAATGGCCTTATCTTGTTATTTTCTTGATCTAATAGTAGTGTATAATCGAATATGACCATAGAGCCTGGCAAAAAATATAGTCTCACCGAATCTTATCAAATATTTTTAATTCGGAATTTTGTTTTATTAGAACAATTTTCTTGTTCATATTTTTTTCATCTTTTTTTTTATAAGAATTACGTCCTCCAAGCCTAGCTTTATGCCTCTAACCATTGTGAACGTTTTAGGGAATTGATATTCACGGTTTTTCTGAAAATGCTGCATTTTCGTGCTTAAAAAAAACAACAAGAAAAGACGATCGTTCTCTTATTTTTCTTCAAATGGATATAAAGAACAACTTAAAACTTGAGATGAACAATTTGTAATCATTTGAGGGGAGGGAGGGGCTTCTGGCCCCTCAAACCTATTTTTGGCCAGTACTTTACTGAAAAATTTTGGAATGCAAAAAAATACAGCCAGTTGACGATTTAAGTATTCCAGCTTTTTCATGTTTTGTTTTCCAGTTGTTAAGTTTTAACTGCTTTATTTCGGTTATTTCAAGATTTTATAATGTTTGTGATGCTTTGCAATCAGGAAGGCATAGTCTTGGCTCAAGGAAATGAGGCATTTTCGTTAAAAACTTCTCAGAATTGTCTCTTAATACGGCCTAAACTTACCGCTAATAACAACCCTCCCCTTGGTATTGTTTGCTAGGGTTCCGCCTTTCTTTTATTCACGCTTTTTTTGCTTATGCTGTATCCTTTACAAGCTTTTTCACGTTTTGTTTTTCCGTTTGTTAATATTTGACTGTTTTTTTCTGTGATTTCACGATTTTGGCACAATAATCTCATTTGATTTCAGTATCTTCCTATATATAGGCATTAAGAAAAAAGCTCTATAGACCTTCAATTGGTTAACGACATATCTTCCGTCTATGCTAACACATAATCCCTTTGGGCATTAATGAACTAAAATACCATAAAGTATCATCAAAATTAATTAAAGCCAGAAATACCTAGATAAAGGCGGAGCTGACGGACATGTTTCGAATATAAAATCTTTTTGAATAAATATACCATTCAAATTTTAACTTTTGATACAAGATGGATAACTTACTCAAATGTGCCTTTTGAGCAATATGCTTCTCCTTTGACTAAAAATATCTTTAAAGAAAGGTACTTGCAGGTGTTTTTTTTTTGTTGATGGCCTTTTAAACATTTGAAAAGACAATATCACTGTACATACTTTTCTCTAATTCCAATTGCTTTTGTTTAAGAAAATACTTATAGAATTGGTGACGAAAATTCAAACCTTAGGATGAAGATTATCAACACTTTCTATTCAGTTAAGCATTAGTTAAACCTTAAAGTAAAGAGGAAAGCTGAGGGAGTGGAATCCCTCCTTTATATACAGATTATTTTCTGTTGGTTCTTAAATTTTGATGCTGATATTTACTTTCACATGAAAACTTTTTTTTTCATTTAATCTTTCCAAGCAATGTTCTTTTTATTGTGGTAACAAACTGTAATAAGGAGCAACCCGGGTCAATAGTAACCGAAACGCAAAAAACAGGATTTTCATACCAATATGTATATATCAAAAGAATAGAATTTTATGACAATTTTAAATATATAGGTATCATAAAGTTCAAAAGTTAGGAACCTGAGAAAATTTGCCGTATTTTCAAAAAAAGTTGGAAACACCCCTAAAGTCATAGAATCTTAATGAAAATCACACCATCAGATTCAGCGTATCAGAGAACTCTTCAGCAGAGGTTTCAAGCTCCTATTTACAAAATTGTGGAATTTTGTAGTTTTTGCTAGAAGAAGCATCACGGATGCGTGTACCCTTGCTCCCAGACTCTGAGGAGTTTTGTCAGCCACAAAGGCTTTGCAATGTGATCTTTGGACAATTTTTTAGCAGATGGATATTTTAAATTTTCTATCGGATTCATTTGGGAAAAATAAGGCATGGAAGGCGGGGGGTAACTGGCCTTCAATCACTGACTCATAGAAAAGGCACTAGAATTTCTTATTTCCGATCCGTCGAGCCCCTTCCGAAGTTTATTTGACTATCATTTCTATAAGCTTATATGCCCCTGGGGAATAACTTAAAACTCTTGTCCTGAGGACCGTAGGAAGTGGGTGTCATGCAAAAAGACATAAATCCTGGACCTTTTAACATTCACTAGGGATGAACAGGTAGTGGAAAGTGTTTTCGTAAGTCAAATTACATTATTCTTTTCAGGTATGCCAGAAAGGGAAGCCCATTGCCTCATCTTTTTATAGCCTGCTTTGTTCCTGTGGAAAATTTTAAGCCAATATATAAAATAAAAAATAAAATTCAGCTTGTTGATTCCTCTGTATGAAATTTTAAGCCAATGAAAGGAGCGAAAATTTCTCAGTCACTAGTTTCTTTTACAAGTAAACTGTCTATTAGTATGTGACCCTTTTTCTGCTCGTTACGAATCCCAATGTGACTCTTTACCTCTTTCTGATGATTTTTTTTTAATTTGTTAAAGAAACTTTTTAAAAGGTTTGGTCCGAGCCAAGTTAAAAATAAGGCTTTAAAACACCTTAAATCAGGTGTTGTAAGTTTGGCCCCAGGGGCATTTACGATTTCATAGAAGGGATGATTGCATAAATTATAGAGGAGGCTTATTTGGTTGGAAATTGGAGGATTAATTTTCCGGGAATCAGACCCATTAATTAATTTCTTTTAACAGGCTCTAAAGAAAAAAAATCAAATAAAAATTAGTCTGGTCTACTTATTCAACATGTCCCAATGAAGCCATAGTAATTTATTCATCAAAGAATCTGCTGGCGTCTGTTGTTAATACGACTTTTATTGCTATAGACTAGAATTCCGTAGTGAAACATACAAAAAAAAGAAAATATTTTTCCAGAATAATGATAGAAAAACTGAAGTAAACTGAACTAACGACAGCTGAACTGATATAGATATTTGGGTAACTATTTGAATCTTATTTAACTCACATATAACAATCAGAGTTGTATTGCATATGCTAACACCAAATAATGGAATCAACTTTGAGCATTAATAAGAGCTCATATATCAGAGACGTTGTTCATGTTGAGGTTAAACTTTAAATCTAAAGGCATCAGAGGTTTGATCGCAAGGAAGGAGGATAAAAATTTCCTCCAAAAGTACGTTTCTTCAAAATAAAGTATTGTTTTTTAGTAAAGCACAAAGGATGCAATAGGTTCTAGATCTTTTGAGATTCGAAGAGGGTGAAGTAGGTAGGCTCATTTGGAGTAGGAGGTGAAGGAGGCAGATGAAGGTTCGAAGCGGTGGTAAACTCATGCTAGGCGTAATTTATTTTCGTTTTAAGTTTGAGTTGAATATATAATCTAATTTTTACTGGATTAATAATTTATTTATTCATATATATCCCGTTTTCTTCATTTTTGATGTATCATTCATTTTAATTTATTTTCTTTTTTGTTTTTGTTTATTCTTTATTATAATATCTGGTCGTTTTGAATTTTAATTATTAAATAACTTCGAAGAAGCAAGAGTGATTACAAGTCCGACATCAAGAATTAATCCGTTTCTAGAGACACCTGTGCTTCTGCCTCCTAAAACATTTTCTCAGCTTCACAGTACCTTTGGAAAGGAAATTGTATTGCTTAGACAAAAGTATAATACACGAATGGGACAGGCAACTTCTAATTTAATTGAACTGTGAAAAGTTGTTTCTTGCGAAGTTGGATATCTTGATCAGAGTAGTTTTTAGTTCTTAGTATTGACGTTATTTTTCTAGGATATAGATATATTTTATGTTAAGCTTTCTGCAAACCAATACTGAAGATTTTATAATATTCTTAACTTTGTTAGGCATTCTCCGTCGTAAGTGGCTGCAATGAATCCTGTTAGTGGGCAGCTACCGCGAACCTGGGTCGGTCTGTACCCTGGGCAAGGGGAGGACGAGTGGGGCGTCGCACCAAAGACATTGGCCAGACCACGCTCGTGCTGCGTTCCCTCGAGCTCCACGTGGGCCGGGAGATCCAGCGGATCCTGGTCGCCGGATGCAAGGTGTTCGGCCTCGACGTGGGCCTCGTCACCGAGATGAAGGACGGCGAGTGCACCATCCTCTACACCGAGGGCGGGGGCCGCGAGTTCGATCCGGGCATCAGCTACCCCGTCGACTCGACCCTCTGCGGAATGCTCGAGCGGGGTCAGCTGAATACAATGTGCACCAATTTGCACAAAATTCTAGTCCAAAGTGAACTGATTCTTACTTACAAGTCCCTCTCGCGTAATAAGACAACAATTCCACCGGAAGCAAATAAATGGATACACCAACTAGCAAAAGTTTCAAACACCTCATCACTGAAGATGATTGTAGCCTAACAACCGATTATTATTTACAACTCCCCTACATGTCTTGCTTACCACTGGAACCAAATTGGTCTTACCATCAAATGCACAGGAAACAAATAATAGGTACACCGACTTGCAAAAGTTGCAAACCCCTCATTGCAACTTGCAAAAGTTGCAAACCCCTCGACACTGAAGATGCTTCTGGTGTTAATTAAATAAAAAAAGTTTTTTTTTAACAAAAAGTAAGGAGCGACATTAAAACTTAAAACGAACAGAAATTACTTCGTATTTGGAAGGGGTTGCTTCCTCATCAACGCCCCACTCTTTACGCTAAAGTTTTACTCTTTCTCTCAACTCTTCTTTTTAAAACAGTAAAAACTCTAGCTTAAAGAACGGGGCGTTGATGAGGAAGCAGCCCCTTCCATATACGAAGTAATTTCAGTTCGTTTTAAGTTTTAATGTCGCTCCTTACTTTTTGTTAAAAAAAAAATTGTTTTTTTTTCTGAACGTTTTTGAATCAATGCATGTTTTGATAAAAAGGAATATTATCAAAGTGCTATTCATCGGCTCAGATAATGCCATAAGATAGGGAACGCCACTTTCCAGACACATGCGATCTCAAATGCCATTATTTTGATAGAAAGGTAAAATGAAGCGGCAGCGCAACCGCTCGATCCATCGACCTTCAGATCCCTAGACCAAAGCTTTACCAATTAAGCTAACTGTCCACCCGCGCTACTTAGCCAATTTGATGATCTTAAGTTACAGCTTTCTTTCAATAAGAAGCGAGTGCTTGGCAAAATAAATCATTTTAGGTCCGTGACCACAGTCACTAAAGTTTCGTCATGAAAAAGGACTATTATCAAAGTGCAGTGGCCAGTATTTGACAGGAGATTTGGTGTTTGTTTCACGCTGTTATTTGACTTTAGAAGTACTTGGATCCCTACTATAAGTTAGTGTAAATGTTATCGGCGAGGTACCATTTCACTGACACTTTCTATTAGGTGTTTTTTTTTTATTAATTTTTGAAAACTTTTTTTTTTACTCTCTTTACTGTTGTTTGCTTATTTGGAATAAGCAAATCTGGCAATCTTAGATTTGCTGGGTATAAAATTTGCTGGGTATTAATGGTAAAATATAGTTTTTAGCGATGACCGGTAGGTGGTTCAATGAGAACGTGTACACTGGGAAAGTTAAAAATTAGGTGGATCGTATGTTTATTTGCTATGATTGTTTTTTTAATTTTTGTTTGTTTTGGGTTTCATTCATACTTCAATAGCAAACTATATTTCTGTTCGTTTTAAGCTTGATTTGCATATTCAATGTAAGCGCTTACTCGTTTTAAGATTTATTTATTTATGTATATTAGCGCCTCTTGCATGTTTTTTTTCTGTGATTGTTTATTTATTTTCTGTTTATTTTGGGTTTCATTTATTCTTTAATATTAATTTTTGGTTCGTTTTGAGTTCGAGTTATTGTAGGTTTCTTGCCTTTACTTTTCTTTAAAAAACTTGATTTTTGGAAAGCTTTTTTAATTGATTTAAGGATCCAATGTTGATCGAACTTCCAAAACTGAGCCGATTTTTGCGCGGTGGTATAAGGGCTAGCCTTTTTCGATCCTCACCCACATAAGAAACCAAACGCTTGTGGCTAAGAATATGGAAATCTCATGAAGATCAGCATTGTTATTCCGACCCGTGAGCGAGCGCAGTATCTGAAGCACTCTATTCAAACGGCGCTCGAGATTGACGATCCGGAAATTGAAGTCGTTGTAAGCGACAATGCAAGCCTAGACGAGACACGAAAGGTGGTCGATGCAATCAATGATCCACGGCTGGTGTATGTAAATACTGGTTCGCGCGTGTCGATGAGTGAGAACTTCTGAGTGGGGGGAGCGGTATCCAATACAAGTGCGGGCGGAGCGTTATCCAATCCAATGACTTTTGTTACCTAGCCAATGTAATTGAGGAACACGTCGGCCCGTGTATTTTGCTAGGAGTGAGATATCTTTGACTTACTTTGACTTAACGCTCTTGCTCAGCAGGGTCGCCAGCGTAGAGGGAACTGGTTCACTACGCCGTCAGTCTTCTCCAAGTAGCTCTGTCCAGGGCTGGGAATGGGGCCTCATTTGGGTGATGTTGCGGCTTAGCAGGCGTTGGTTTATTGCATCAGCCCGTCTAGTGTATGGCCTTCCTCGAGGGCGTTTCCAGCCATTTCCCCCCAGTGCCAAAACAATTTAAGGTTAGGATAGGTTCTACCCCTTCACACCCGTCACTTTCCTTACTACTTCTACAGCCTCAAAAAGTAAAACTATCTATTTGGTTAATTATCTCATTACCTACCCTTTCCGTCCCCAATAAATCCTAAAACACACTAATTGTGTTCATGAATATACAAGTTCTAGCATATTTTCGCTTCTTAGACTCTCAAAATTCCCGAAAAGATTCTGTTATCCCCAGACCCTTACCTAGGGAGCAATACGTTAGCATTATACTATCTTCTCTTAGAATATTAAAGAATCTCTACACACCATGCATCAAAATGATCAATAACAATAGTGGTTCCAATTTTACGTCAGAACATGTTTCTTTGTCTTTTAGTGCTCTGGTCGGCAATTGTGGCCCTTATTATAACACGTATCCGAAAAAGCAATTTGTATTCTATACAAGTGACTGGGATAGGGCGTCTCTGAAATCTTTTCAAGAATGTGTGCAACGATGTTCTCGCAAAATTTGTATACCGTTAGATTTGTTGATGCCAAGTTCAAGAAATAATATGTGTGACGCTCAAGTTAGGTTGAACATTTATTGTAGTAAACTTATTCATGCCCTAGCTCACGCAGAAAAATCGCCAGTACCTATTAGGTGAGTAAAATTTTGAACTGAAGGTCAACGATTAAAGTTTGAAAATTTTTTTCTAGAAACTATAATTATTCTAGTAGGTAACCTCAACTTTGCTAGCACTTTTAACTTCAATTTTTATTTTTTATTTTGACCACTGTTTCTATATGTCCATTACTAACAGAACCGTTTGAAGTCCTTCCATGAACCTACTCGAACTTTTCACCTCGCCTGGCTTATTGCCAAGAAAAGAACAAAAATAGTAAGTTATCAAAACTGACTTGATGAGGTCTCATTGCTGGGATTCCCCATCTGCAAAATGCTATAGGCAGCTGCTTGATGAAACATATTGGGTCCCTTTGCCTCATGTTAGAGAAATGACCATTTCCCGGGCGTTATCTCTGTCGTTATAGCGCGCGTCTGTGGCGTTGATGTGGCGCTATCAACATAATAGAAGCATCTTCAGATGAGAGTTACTTGCGTCAAAATAAATGTCGACAAACATCAGCCGTAGTAGTCTCTTTGTCTGATTTTCAAAGCAAAGTAATGATTAGTTTTAATCTGCACGGATGTCCTTTAGTAAGCGAAGTTACCACTTTAAAGTTAAAAAAACCCACAATTACAACCAAAATTACATACAACGTTACTAATTAATTGCACAATAATGATATGTCTAAAATTTACGAATATCGCAGCTGAAATTCGAAGTATGTGTCGTAGCAGCCTTAAAGCAGTTCTGATAGAAACGCCGACACGTGGTTTCCGCTTGACAAAATTTTTAATATCCTTATGGCAGAGTGTCAAGCGGAAAACGCGTATCTCAGAAAACCATGCAATTCAGCTAAACTGTTTTTATCCAAAACTCGAATACAAAAAGTACAGATTGTAAATCACTCAGCCATTGGCTATTCTTCAGACGATTTGTCTTCTGTTCTGCTTCTTCATCTTCATCAGTCTCAAGAAGGACCTCTTTCACACCCTTCAAAGTTTTCAAACTTTTGTATTCATGATCGAATGGCTGTAGGATCATCTTCTTCTTGCAAAGGGCCCCAAGGCTTCTCTTTTTTTACGGGTAGCATTGGGTGTTTGGTCAGAATTTGCTATTATAAAACCCCTGAAACCACTAGGTAACTATAGTTCTATTCTCTGTAGATTTGAGGACAAAGCGAAGCAGAATAACATCTGATAATGAATCTGGAGCTGAAGATACAACCGATTCTGAGAGTCGAGCCGAAAATCGGATTCCAGAGCTTGACCTTGTATTCAAACCCCATCCAGTTGAAATGGGAGATGAAAGTGATTGGCCAAAAGCTTTGAAAGATAATTCTGTGAGATACCTGAAAACCACTGCAAACGCCACTGGTATGTAATCAAATAAATTCAATTTTTAATTAATTGAAAATAGGATCGCAAATTCTGTCGGTCCCGGTTTTGTTACTTCAGGCACTTCCAGGTAAGCTAGGACGATGAAATTTGGCAGGCGTATTAGGGACCGGACCAGATTAAATTATAAATAGTCGTTTTCATGAATTGACCATCTGGGGGGGGGGTTAATTCGGAAAAAATAGAAAAAATCAAGTATTTTTAACTTATGAAGGGGTGATGGGATCTTAATGAAATTTGATGTTTGGAATGATATTGTGTCGCAGAGCTCTTATTTCAAATCCCGACCAGATCCGATGACACTGGAGGGATTGGAGGGGGGAGCCTAAAATCTTGGAAAACGCTTAGAGTGGAGATCGGATTAAAATGACTTTGATGGAGTAATTTCCATTTCGATCATCTGTTTTTGAGTGTACCTTTCTCACTTTTCATAAATCTGGTGAATTTTCTTAGAATCATGGCGTTTGATAAACAATATTCACCTTAATGAACCTAATGAACTCTTTCAGTTTGTTGCCACGAACTGCTTGATTCTACACCCTATATTCTACACGTATTTTGGAATATAGATAGAATTTCCATAATCCAGTGTTTTCTTCGTAATTTATATTTGCCTTGCTATATTTGAATAATAAAACCATCATTATAAAACTTCATTAGTTACCACAATATGGGAATCAAAACCCTATTTCATTAAAGCAACACTAAAACAACTGTCTTCCCCCTTCTTTACAGGCCAATGAGTCTTTGGGGAGTTAGTAAAATGCAATACTGTATGTGTATTTCATGATGAATAAATCTTATCTTAGAAACTGCGCCAAAAATGTCCTTTTTGATGCATATTGCCTTTATGACGAAAGTTATCGAGACGTATTTACAAACAAAGCACTTCAAAAGGGAGGGCTACAAAGCTTCCCAGGGAGCCATGGCTGGGGGCAGGGGGGCCGCGGTCAGGGGGTTGCCCATTTTGATCAATTTTTTCACTTTGCTTTGGCTGCTTCCGCTTATATTTGAGTCGGGAGAGGCGGGCTAAACGAAGGGGACTGAGCCAAAAAAAATAAAACTTACCGACCAAGTTCCAAGTCCCAATATTGGCATCTTATAACCATTATAAAACTCCACGTGGTCTTTCATCTTACCTGCTTCTTAATTACTGTCAAAAAAAGTGAAATTTAGTCAGCCAGATCCTTATCTCCGTTACACAATTTGAATAACTTATTCTTTGCAGACCGGAGACCATTACCGTAAGAATTTATTCAAAAGCATAATCATACTTTTGAATAATAGATTTATAGATACAACTACTTTATAGATACAAAGAGCTGATACTTCTACAAAACACTAATGAGACGAATATCAGATTTAAATCCGATCTCCCACTCGTAAGTTATACATACCTCATTTTTTCAAATTTTTTCTCTCCCTTCAGCCCCCCAGATGGTCGAATTGGGAAAAACGACTTTATTAAGTCAATTAGTGCCGGTCCCTGACACGCCAACCAATTTTCATCGTCCTAACATGTCCAGAAGCACCAAACTCGAAAAAGGCCGGACCTCCCACTAACTCCTCCAAAGAGAGCAGATCCAGTCCGGTTACATCAATCGCGTATCTACGAAATTCACTTATTTTACCCACCAAGTTTCATCCCGATCTCTCCACTCTAAGTGTTTCCCAAGATTTCCGGTTTCCCCCTCCAACTACCCGTTTTGAGTTTCATTTATTAATTGATAGTGATCTGTGGTAGTTTTACTCTTGAAAGCTCATTTGACTTTATTTTTGCTCATTCTTGGCTTAATGAAGCTCTTTACTTTTCTTTGAAAAACTTGTCTCTCGGAAAATGTTTTTTAAATTAATTTCTGTTTGTTTTTTATTGACATAGTCTTTTTCATGGCAAAAAAAAATATTGTATATCTTTTCAATTTTCTTCTAAACGAATCCATAGTATGGACTGCTATTTGTATGTTAGAGAAACTTTTTCAACAATTTTTAATCTTGACACAAACAGTATTTTTTAATTTAATTTTATGGTTTCTTAAGTTGGTCACCGCGGTGAGCGCGATCCTCGCGGCGCTCTTCGCCCGCGAACGCGATCCCGGCGATCGCGGCCAGCGGGTCGAGGTCGCGATGATCGACGCCTACGCGGCGTTCGCGCTGCCCGACCCGATGACGCCGCGGGCCTTTCCGCCGGAGGTGCTCCAGACGGGCATGTCCGCCGCCTTCTTCAGCGCCTGGCCGACGGCGGACGGGCACGTGGTCGGGCTGATCATCCAGGACCATCAATTCGCTGCGCTGTGCCGCGTGGTCGGGCGCCCCGATCTCGCGGAGGACGCGCGCTTCGAGGAAATGGGCGCACGCCTCGGAAACTACATCGAGCTCGGTCGTGAAGATTCTAAAAGTAGAAAAAGACAAGGCTTAGGGTGTTTTTCACAGTTGAAAAAAGTTTGGAAGAGTAAAATGATAAGTCTGGGTACCAAAATTATAGTATTGGAAGCTAGTGATGCCAGTGGTCAAATATGGTTCTGAAGCATAGGCACTCCGAAAAATGGAGGAAGATTTGCTAGATGTTTCTCAGTGAAATTGCTCACGGATTATTTTGGCTACTCGACTGAGTGGCCGTATTTCAAACAATAGGTTGTACGAAAAGTGTGGTCCAATCCCGCTTTCTTGGGCTATAATGAGAGGAGATTTGAGATGGCTAGGGCGCGTTGTTCGGACGCTCCTTATTATAGTTCGTTACCACTAACTGTTGGATTAGAAATAGTCTCTTCTCCGATTTGACCATGTGGGGGGGGGAGCAAACAAGATAGTTGAGAAGAATTTTATTTGTCGATAAAACAAATGATTGTTCTTCTTAAGTATGGTTTGTGGTCTTGGGGTATGATTCTCAATTAGAGTATTAGAGGTTTTAGGTTCGAATCCCAGACCATCCCAATTTTTACATGAAGAAGATCCACAACTAAATATTTGATCAATATAGCGATCGCTGAAAGTTGGGAGGTATATCAGGGACTCAAAAAAAAAAATTGTAGATAGGCTCTTCTCTGATTTGACTCTTTTTTGTTTTTGGCCCTCGTTTTCACCAATTTTTGTCAATTCCCGAGACAAGAAATTCTAGCTTTTTTTCCGTTTTAAAAAAAAAAATCAAAAATGTATGCTTATTATTTTCTCCAGAAAATATTACATAGTTTTCATCGAGAAAATATCATTATAATTGAAAACA
This sequence comes from Alatinidae sp. Z8VKAUB7J3, assembly GCA_010016025.2. Classification (NCBI taxonomy): domain Eukaryota; kingdom Metazoa; phylum Cnidaria; class Cubozoa; order Carybdeida; family Alatinidae; species Alatinidae sp. Z8VKAUB7J3. The sequence goes on from JAAAKM020721499.1 coordinate 23,833,963, forward strand.
TGGGGAGAAAAAAATGGGAAATGCTCATTTCTAGCACAAAGACCATTTGTCATCAATTCGAGATATCGAATTGATCTAAGTTATAATTTCATATATAAAAGTAGGAGAGTTGAGGAAAATGGGTTAAAATGATCAAGCTATATAAAGCCAATTCTTTTATTTTGCCCCTAGAGGGAAATGTCTATAACTGGTTATTTATTAATTTCCCCATGATTATAATGAGGGGTAATAGTTGGACTTCATTGAATTTCTAAATTGATTTTTTATTGTTGTGCTGAGCATAAGTCACATATGGCACAAAGCAAATTGGGCAATAGGTACATTATGAAGTTTTATTAAGATGCGACGCAATTATCATCTGATGAGTTGACTATCTTGACAATGCCTATTAAAGCTGTGGCGAAAGGAAGAATCTTTCTACTCTTGGGTGCCCAATAGACGCCCCCCCAACTAATTAATTTTTCATTCTTATTCCACCCCACCCCCGCCCCCCCTCCTGTTTCAGTTTTGGTTTAATTGAGTTCTTTACTTTTCTTTAGAAAACTCGTTTTGTGGAAAACTTTTTAAAATTAACTTTATAAATATGAGCTTATATCCAAACGCTGCTGTAGAACTTTTATTGTTGCTACGAAGAAGTAAAAGAATAGTAATATAAGATCTATAGCATATTGACAATTGTACATATGACTCCCGAGAACGTTTTCTCGCATGCATTGAACAGGGTTAATACATTCATATTTGTGTTTTTCCGCGAAAAGGCTGGCAAAAAATCGTCCGTAATTGGCAAAACCGTTGCAGTTTTCCGTAAAACACAGTTTATAGAAACTAAAAACAGTTCGGTCGGCTGAGAAAAGGTTGTAATAGAAATCATGCAGAAACGATTGAGATTATTAAGTTGAAACTATCAGGACTGCTATTATTACTACTGCTACTGCCGCTACTACTATGGAAATAAATCAAAGGTGTTTAAACACATCCAGGTTCTCCAAATGGCAGAGATGCAATATCTCAGGAACGAAACAGGATATTAAGCAGAAGCTCTCAGGAATGTTTATGTTGCTATACAGCCAAATCAAAAGGAACTATGCGCATGCTAGTTGCCAAAAGGACGAATCAGTAATGTCTCAAAAAAGGTTGAGGTGTTAAGTTGAAACTCTCAGGTCCTCTACTATTACTACTTCTGAATAAAGATAACGATCTTTAATCAGATTTGCGATGTATATAAATTTTCTGGATTCAATCCTAACAGGTCTAAATTTAATCTGCTTAAGTTGGTTTTGCTTTCTAAGATGCGGATACTTATTAAATCCAACTAAATTATTTTTCTTCTTTAAATTCTTTTCCAAGACTCCTTTTTAACCTTGTTATTTAAACCTGTCATTCATTCCATTTTGCATCCCTTTCTGTGATTTGTATCATTTAAATTTGATTAGTCAACTATTAATTATTACTTTAAGACATGTGAAGAGTCATTTCTATGTTCTGGTAAAGTTTACTTTAAAAGTTATTCTTTGTTAACAACTCCTTGAAAAATCACAATTTAGATATAATTTTTGTCATATAATAATAACCACAAAAGATGCACCTGTATATAATTTCATTAAATCTAGAAAAAGTGCCACAACATCTAATGGGTTGATCTGTAGGTTTTCTATTATATAGCATTAAGAAAGTCGGCTAATTAATTAAGCAATCGCCACTTACAAGTTTGATTAACCCAGGTTTGGAACCTTGAAGAATAGTAAAGACGTGATTGCTATTCCCTCAACCTTGTACAGAAAATACCTTCGAAGCAAAGACTGAATAATGAACCGCGAGAAGAATAATCTTCACATATTCGGAATGATACCTCTCCACTATTGCCCATTTCTTTTTACCTGGCAGGAATGCCCTAACCCCTAGAAGACCTAGGGGAGTAAGATCCACTCATGTTTACTGTAATATATGTTCGCTTTATGTTAATTTTTGTTTTTGTTTTAATATATATTGTATGTCCTATTCGCTAACTAGCTTGTCTGTCGCGCTTTTCTGTGATCTCAAAAGTAAGGAAATTCCCCCCCCCCCCCAAAAAAAGCCCTCTTTGTAGAAAATTCCCGCAAGAAACTTCTCTCCTTGAAAAATTTCCACTCTTGTTAATAAAGATCCTACTTTTAAAAGTAGGTAAAAGTATTCGTATAATTCTTTCCGGAAGATAGGGGCACAGTAATGGCCGCAGAGGCCCCACTGCCCCCCCCCAGATGGTCAAATCGGGAAAACGACTATTTCTAATTTAATCTGGTCCTACCTACCTAATTCAATCTGGTCTTACCTGCTATACCTTGCGTCTACGTCTGGTCGCAGTTTGGGAAATTCATACCTATATTAAAATAATTTCAAAGGGTGATTAAAGCAAACCAGAAAAAAATACTACCACAAAACTGAACAAAGATATTACCCTAACTTTGTTGATGGATTGAGAGGAGGGAGCTCTCCTAACTAAGCAAAGGCTAAACAAAAATTCTAGCTCAAGTTAATAATAACTTAAAGAGAAAAAAAGGGGCTACGAGCCCTAAAAAGGGCACTTAGAACTCTTAATATCCATTTGAAAGAGACCTTTATCGATATCCTAGGAATATTTGATTGGATGCAATCGCCCCTGAGAAAACAATAACAAATAAACACTTAACATGATCTTTTTTTCTGGCAGAAAATACGAGATTCCACATTTTTGCAAACGGAAGCATGAAACTTCTACAAAACGGTTTTCGATTATTGTGAACCTTATGTGTGATTTTCTTTAATATTCGGTGATTTTTAGGGGATGTTCTTCCTTTTTGTGAAATAAGGCAAATTTTTTTCAGATTCGTTGCTTTTGATGAGTAACAGAATTTTTGAAACTGTAATTAGCGAGGTACTAAATGTATTTTTCGAAATATAGGGGTGTCATTTTGTTGTTTTTCGATTTTTTTTCTATGAAAACACCACAAAAAGGATATTTTCCACTGAAAATACCAAAAAATGTATTTTTCAAAATCTAGAAGAGATAATCACCCTCCTGCAAATAACACCCCTATTTGAATAGTTCTTATTGGTCGAAATATCTTTAGGGCAAATAACGCCAAGTTTCAAAACAACGAGGGACTTGTCATAAAAGTGGTAAATCAGAAAAGTTTCAAAAAACAGGCATGTTGCCTACTTACTGTCAATAATAATACTCCTGGAGGAAATGCAAAAATTTATTCTGGAAACAACTGCCGTGCAGTTAGCCTTAATTGGCCTGATCGGCGCCGGTATGTTCCACAGCCGGCAATATGCGGAAGTGGTCTATTGGCTGAGTGGCTTTGCGATTATTTTATACAACATTCAACGAAATGAATTAGCGCAGCTACAGCGTAACAATTTTACTCGGGAACCGGAAACAGAGCAAAAAGCACAGGTTCCTAAAAGCGCTCCGACGTTTCAGCATTAAATGCCGACCAACGATATTTGAAATCTCCAGCGGATTCAAATAATTCTTTTTTATCCGTTGGATTCAATAATCAGTTGGAAAAAATTTAGTGTCTGTATTTAGAATTAAACGTACGTGACAACTACCAATTAGGCTTCATAGAATGGAAATTTCGCCAAGGTTCGTGAGGCACACTAGGCAATTTTCAGAGTGTTTACCATCTGATGAAGTGAAACGCAATATAGCAGTTCGGCGTATACGCGCCCCTTCAGTGGCTGTGAGCTTGAATTTACCAAATGGCCGCAAGCTGGGCAGTGTAAAAATCTGAAACAATGAATTAATTTATTTTCTTTAAACTACAACTAGCCCGTTTTTCTTGTGCTAGGCCTACTAAAAATTACACAAAATTATGAATCTTCAGAGCGGAGTAAGCATTTACTTTCTTCATTCCTAAAAGCACATTGTTGGAAACAATTCTGGTAAAACTTAAGTTGATCTAGTTTCAAGCTTCTGGGAATCGGTTCACAACATCGTTCAAAATACAGCTTATAATTTGCGACATTTTTTGGGGTTCAACTTATGAATTGGAACCGATTTATTAGAGATAAAACATTTCCATCCCGAGAATGCCTAATAGATAAAATAATAATAAGAAAATGGAGCCCCAGCCCCTCAGCTTATTGTAAATAATACGGATTAGTTACACGGAACATACAAAAAGTTTTCTCCTTCTTTTTTTTTACAGAAATAAATTTATACTAGAAAAAAATAGTGCTGAACTCACTGGGAACCACATGCCGCTACGTGTCATTTTCATGGGTACGCCTGAATTCGCAGCGCAAACGCTGCGTGCAATTCATGATGCGGGTCACACGATCGTAGCAGTGTACTCACAACCGCCAAGGCCTGCCGGCCGAAGGGGCCTGGAGCTGAAAAAGTCGCCGGTTCAACAACTTGCCGAAAGTCTTGGAATCGAAGTGCGAACGCCGGTATCGCTGAAGGGTGAGGCCGAACAACGGGCGTTTTCAGCATTGAAGGCAGATGTGGCAGTCGTCGTCGCTTACGGTCTTTTGCTGCCGAAACCGGTTCTGGATGGCACGCGGCACGGCGCATTTAACGGCCGCCGCACTTTACTATGGTTTTCTAGAAGTTCCAGTTGTCGTTAAAATTGGGGCATTCGAAATTGCTAAGCCATTGCTGCTATGGATAAACGATGGCTTGATGGCGATATTCTTTTTCTTGATTGGTTTGGAAATCAAACGGGAAGTGTTAGATGGTGAGTTAAAATCAAGAGAACAAATCACACTACCTGCGATCGCTGCGGTGGCTGGTATTGTGTTTCCTGCACTGGTATATGTTTGGTTTAACATTGATGATGCTATCGCATTGAATGGATGGGCGATTCCATCGGCAACTGATATTGCTTTCGCCTTGGGTATTTTTGTTTTGTTTGGTAAAGTTCTAGTAACCAAAGTCAAAATTAGTTGTAGTCATAAATGTTTGCAATAACAGTTAATCATAGTTGCAAAAAGTCACAATTAGTTGCAATCACTAACAAGTAGTTGAAAGAAGCCGCAAATAGTTTCAGTTGCAGCAACAAATAGCTGCAGTTGAGGTAAGAGTTGGGCTAGTTTTTTTAGGAGACTAAAGTAGCCCTGAAAGTTTCAGTTTAAGGCCGTAGCCATTTATGAGATATTGCAAATGTGCTATTTTGACAACCTGCATGCATATAGTGTGTTCTGATTTAGTTCAGGATCTGCCCCATCGTTCTCTGAAGTTTGTACCCTGATGGTCCTCCACACCTTTTGCCTTAGCTCTTCACAGCAATTTCTCACCTTGTATAGATACGCATGTGTAATAGATGCCACGAAACAATACGACCAATAACAGGAAAAAATATTTAATTTGCTCTTCATTCCCTTCTTCCTGTGTACCTTCCCAAACGCTAAAATAACACGTCCATCACAGGGTGACAAATTAGCTGTTTAAAACTTCTTTCCCAGCTTTCCCCCAGTCGTCATAATATACTTTAGTTGCGTTGATATGTAATTCAGTAGCATCAACGAATGCTCCAATATCAATACCCTTTAAAATATCTAACTCACACATCGGTATAACTATCGTTTTATTCTTGGGAGATTTTGGCAGTTCGACGATGTGCAACCGATCCGACTGGTCCCGCGTATAACTGGGAAAGCACCGCCGGATGCGATCAACCACGGCGTTTTTCAGATCATCATCCAACGCCTCGTGATAAAGCGGTGGCAGCATGATCCGATCGGGCTGGATGCAATCATCGTAGGGTGTCGCAAGCGAACAGATCGGCAAAGCAAACTGGGCATTCGGTCGCCGCCTCAGTTCGTCAAGCGTGTAAGCGGTGATCCACGGACCGGTGTTGATTTTGTCCGGAAGGTAACCGTCAATGATGCTCATGTGATTTGCACCACCACCGAATCGTCATAACGGAGTGCAAGGAAATTCACAAATCAAAGGTCACGAAACTATGTCATCCGTAGAAACATTAATTTAATAGCCATTTAAACATCAAAATGCTTTCCTTGGCATAAATGTTACGCTCTCAAATAGCATGTGGCAATTCCTAAGTTGTTTTATTATGAACTATAATCCTTGTGTTTTAGGACTCTGAAATCTAAACGCTATTTTCTTTTTAGCTTCAAGGTAGTTATTCCGCATTGGAGTTAGAAAAAGGAAATTCAAATTTTTTTTCAATAAAAGTTTTCTGGTTCAATAGGTTTTTCCAAGTCTGTTCGGTACCAAAACAATTTGAAAAACAATTTGTGAAGTTGTATTTACACAAAATGACCTGCCATAAAATAGCTAATTCAAGAAGAATTATCTATTAATTAGAATCATAATTCTGTGTCAGTTACTAGGCTATAATTCCGACGACGGATGACACTCTTCAGTGTTACCATCCAGCGTTGTTTCCAATTACGGGTGTGGTAAGCCAAATTCGTGAAAGGTTCAACATGATGCCACTATGATTCCACGTGAGCGGCGTTTTTTCCTTCCGAGGATGAGGGCGGGGCATGGAAACTGTTTCAAACAAGCATTAATCATAACTTATTATTGATTGGTAACACAAAACTATGTCAAAGCACCAAAACCACACCAGGCTTTTATTGATAATCAGATACCTGTCCCTGTCGTTTCAATGCACCCAGGAATTGGTGCATATGGGGGACGAACCGTCGCAAATGGGCGGCACGTTTCTGTGCTGCATGCAAATCACGATAGGGGACAATAATAGCCACCGACGTAGAATCGGCCAATTCTAAAAAGTCATCCGAGGCACTGCTCTTGCTTTTCTTGCTCCGACTGGAACTTGCAGAACCCGCTGCTGCAGCTGCTGTTGCCTGGTCTCGAGGACGTTTCGTGGATGCACCTTCCTTGTTCATTTCTGCCCGACGTTTTGCCATGACAGGATCCTTTGCTTCAGATGCAGTTGGGAAATGCCATTTACCTTCAGTTTAAAAAACTTGATCTTTTATTTAATCATCATTAATTAAGGTATTGATTCTAAAATTCTACAAATATTTACTGGATATACCCGTGATCTTGTTTTAATTTGAAGTGGAGCTCAGAGAGTTATCCCCCTTGGTTCTCACAAAATTATCCATATTTCATCCACTATAACTAAGATAAAACTTTAAATAGGTTTTTTAACGTCTAAATGTGTGATGTTCATATTTCAGTGAAGCCTTTATCCATCTGTTAATTGTGTTACAACATTAAAGAAGACATTTAATTTATTTTTCTTGTAATGGGGTGAAATAATGGCCCTTCTTTTGGACTACTTTCAATGACGACTACATCTTCCAGTGGGGCTGTCATTAGGTTCCTTAACTACTTATCTTCAATAATATCGATTACGGGTTGTTAACGGCTCAAGCGAATCAGGCTTCGTCCAGCGCTTTGAGCATACGCTTGAGTGCGAAGTGGCGATAACTCGCCTCCACCAGGCTCTCAATCTCCCCTTTGAGCGGTGCCTTTTCGATCTCAAGTTCAATCCAGCCATTGTGACCCATGTACGCGGGAATGCGATAGCGTTTGTCGAAAGTCAGCGTGGCCTGGCCTTCCTCGCCAGCCCAGGTGGAGATCTGCATTTTCTTGTTGCGAAAATAGAGGCGCACATCATCTCCCAATTGAACAACCGACATTAGATAAGGGCTAATGCGAAGAGGCAGCTTAGTTTCGGCGGCATTTTCAAAACTCTGGTCCGGGCGGTTGATATTGGAAAAACCGACGCCGAGGTCGAGTTTGGTGCGCTTTTTCAATTCGTCTACCAAAGTTTCGCTACTGAGGGCCTGCAGACGCAGATTTATGCCCGCGCCCATTGAGAAGAAGACGTTGCTTTCGTTATAATTCGTTTCGCCATTAGAAAGCGCCGGATCGGCAAGGCCTTTGGCGGCGTCGTACTGGCGATCAAATAACATGTTATTGAGGCTAAAAGTCCTTTGATTGAAGGCGCGCCGGTGGTCCACTCCCCGGCGCCGTCCAGCGTCAGGATCGCGGCCTCTTCGAACGGCGACGGGAAGAACGCGCTCGCCGCGTGCGACTCGTGGTGCTCGGGAAAGACGTAGCGCTTCTTGTACTTGTGCCCGAGGCCGCGGTTGATCTCGCGCGGCAGGTGCAGCTTCTGGTTCAGCCACTGCGGCATCGCGCGGACGAACGACCGGAAGCCTTGGGGCGCAAAGGCGAGGTAGGTCTCGAGCAGGCGGTCCAGCTTGACCAGGGGCTTCTCGTAGAAGCCGACGTAGTCCAGCTCCGATGCGTCGATCCCGGCGGCCGACAGGCAGTACTCGACGCTCGTTGCGATAGCGATCCATGCCGTATTTGATGCGCTCGGGCGCGTATTTGATGAAGTGATGCGCCTGTCCGGCCATCGGCCCCAGCCCGCCCATCTGCCACATCAGCCATTCGTCGACCGCGATCCGCTCACGCTCCGTATCGCCATGGAACCGGCCGGTCTTGCGCGCGAAATATTGCAGGATCGCGCCGGATTCGAAGATGCTGACCGGCTCTCCGCCCGGCCCGTCGGGATCGGTGATCGCCGGCATGCGGTTGTTGGGCGCGATCGCCAGGAAATCGGGCTGGAACTGATCGCCCTTGCCGATATCGATCAGATGCAACCGGTAGGGCAGGTGGGTCTCCAAAAAGGTTTAGGGTATTAAGCTGAAACTTTAAGGAAATCTTGAGTGGGATATCAAACAAAATAAAAATACTCTATACCCATGCTGGCAGTGAAAAGGGTGTATCAGCAATATCTAAGGAACGGCTGAGGATATTAAGTTAAAATTTCAGGGTATTTCGAGAGGGTTTTGAAGAATAATCTGAGGTTAAACAGTCCCCTCTCTGCCCTTTTTAGATCCCCCTTCTCAACACTGATCGAAATATAGGAAGGACATTTCTTTCCAAATAGTTGAAAGGTCTAACAATAATACCCCTGAGGATGCCATGCCGCCAACAGCCCCATCGGGGAGGCCGGGCGGTCGACCGTCATGTACCAGCGGCCCTGCGTCGTCGGCGCGTCGAAGGTGCGGGTCACGGTCTCCGCAGGCGGGATCGCCTCGGGTCCAAAGGCGCGCACCAGACGCCGGGGGTCCTGGGCCGAAGCCGTCGAGACGAACAGGCAGACGCCGAGAACAGCAGCGGCGACGAGATGAGAGCGCATGGGGAACCTTCCTTCCTTCCGCCCTGGTGTCAGGCAACCGGAGTGCCAGGGGCCCGTCGCAGGGGTTCCGACAAAAGCGTCCGCCGGCGGTACGGACATCCGTCCGGCCCCGTGACGGCTGACGCCCAACCGACGCCTAACCCCTTTGCCCAGTTTGCGCTGCAGTTCCTGTGGCGCGGCCCGCAGCTTTTCACCTTCGAGGGGCTGGTGCCGGATACCCTGCTGCTGCCGGACTTCAACACCGTCATCGAGTCCTTCGCCGGGCTGAACAAGAGCAACGGCATGGTGTTCCTGGAGCCGTCGGTGTTCTCGCAGTTCCTGGCCATCGCCATCGTCGCCGAGTTCTGTTTCTGGCAGAACTGGCGGCGCCTCGGCCTGTACGTGGTGGCGCTGTTCCTGAGTTTTTCCGGCACCGGCTTCGTGGCCCTGTTCCCGGTGCTGGTGTTTCTGCTGATCGCCCGCGGCCATCTGCTCATCGTGCTTGGTCTTATAAGAAGGCTAAGGAATGAGCTCCCACCAAGAATTTTTATAATCCTCTATCATTGTCTTATCAGTCCGTATCTATCTTATGGTTGTTTGCTGTGGACTTTTAAATGAGTTCAAATTTTACAAAATAAAGTTGTTCGTGTCTTAGGAGATTATGTGAGATTTGAAAATAGTACTTCGATTTGCTTCGCTAAAATGAAAAATCTAAGTGTTTATAAGTTAAGAGATTATTAACTCGTTTTATCATTGTTACGAGCCTAGGAATTCTTCAGGGATAGTTTCTGAGGCTTGGAGTACTCAATGCGGATCATTATTCCGCGTTTCGCAGGATCATTATCGGCCTCTACGATTCCGGTAATTTTAAGATAGGCGATTCCGTAACGGGCGGAGAAATCCTGCATTTTAAAGGTATTCCCAGCTTTTCGCCCGAACAGTTCCGCTATGTGAACAATGCTGATCCGATGAAATACAAACAATTGGACAAGGGCCTGACTCAACTCATGGACGAAGGCGTCGCTCAACTTTTTATTAAGCAAGAAAACGGTCGCAAAATTATCGGCACCGTCGGCGCTCTCCAATTCGACGTCATCCAATACCGCCTGCAACACGAATACGGCGCCTCCTGCTCTTACGAACCGATCAAACTCCACAAGGCTTGCTGGGTCAGCAGCTGCAACTAGGGTCATTTGCGATTTGCTCCCCGTGCTGTCGGCAACCCCGAGCTCTTGCAGCTCGACCGGCTCCATGCAACCGCAGCGTAGCTCTCCAGCCGAGCCGAGCGGCCCCCGCTACCACCAATCAAGAAGAGGGCTCGAGCCTGCGGCTCGGCCTCTTCTCGCTTGTTGGCGCCGCGCGGCTTCTCCGGGGGACGGTTGCCTCCCTCCTGTTCGGCGCCGATCGACGAGTAGAATGCCGCGCATGTCTACGCAGCCCGCACTCGTGGAGGAATCCGTCGCCAGTCTCGTCGAGGCCTGGACGCTCATGACCCGGCGCTTCCCCGAGGGGCGGCCCTCGAAGGCGCTGCAGTCGAAGCCAGCCGGGGTGTAGACGGTCCAGAAGGTCTTCTCGACCTTGACGCCGGGCGTGCGCAGCACGGGGCCGACCATGTCCTGGCGCTGGCCGTCGCCGAAGCCGCCGCCCTTGGGCGTCGCGTAGATCAGCTCGACCTTGAAGGACAGGTCAGCGGCGCTGCGCTTGGGCAGGGGCACGAGGGCCAGCTTGCCGTCGGTGTGCAGGCGCTTCGGCGCGCCGTCGACGAACACGCTCCACATGTTCGCGCCCTGCGGCAGCTCCAGCGACAGGAACTGCAGGCGCAGGTTGTGCACGCGGAAGGTCACCCGGTGGGCCCTCGGGGTCGAGGAAGAACGCGAGCTTGCCGTGGCCCGGCACCTCCATCGTGGGCACGGTCACGGTACCTCCGAGCTCCTTCACGCGCGCCTCGGTCGCTTCACAGTCGGCGGTCGAGACGTAGTTGTTCCACATCGGCGGCACGCCCGCGGCCTTCATCTCGTCGTTGAGCTCGCCGAGTCCCCCGACGCCGTTCCCGCCCGTCATGAAGAAGGCATAGGGGTGGCCGCCGTCCGGAGTGTCCATCTGAAAGTTCTCCCAACCGAACAGGCCCGCGTACCACGCTGCGGCCTCCTTCATGTTCGCGGCGGCGAGGTCGATCCAGCAGAACTCGCAATTCAAATCCTTCTAAACATTGGCCCCTTGTGTGACAGTTGATTCCATCTCCCAATGCTGATATACCTTGCTTTAACAACATAATAATTTTGATTTTTTCATTAAATTGATAGGTAAACACAGCATAGGCTACTAATTCTAAACACAGCCTAGGCTACTAGGCTAATTGCTACCAGTATAAATGTATTGTAAGCCCTAGCATAGGCTAAACTATAAGGGATCCTTAAAATAAAGTTGTGTTCCTTATTTTTTGATTTCTCAAAGAACTAAGGGTAAATATGTGACTTCATATTATTGACTTGCCAATAAAGTGAACATACCACTTGGTGTCTTTTCAATATGACCAAAAATTGCATAACTGCATATGGAGGTCTTTCTAATTAACAATAAGATTTACAATTTTCCCAAGATAGTGACGAATACAACGATTTCTTTATACCTGAATAAAACATTCAATCAAATATAGATTTCAACTGTCTTGCGAAAAGAATCCCCTATTGTTCTTGTTGTTGCTGAATTTTTTCCTAGTTTTTGATATAATTATCTAATATGATATAAAATACCTATTTGATATGATATAACTAACTTTTCTCATATAGTTTTAACTATTTGTTCCCAGTTAACCAACTCAGGCAATCAGATTTAACTTCAACTATCCTTGGTACTTTGATTCACTGAGTCAAATACAATCATCCCTGGGAAAAAGAAAACAAACAATTTATAAACTCGCACCCGTGATCTTTCGTCTCCCGAAAAACACAAAATTTCACATTTGTGCAGATAGGAGCTTGAAACCTCTACAGTAGCTGGTATCAAAATTCCGTTTTTAGAGTTTCGGATGATGTTGAGTCGGGTCGCTCCTTACTTACGGTTCGCTACCACGAACTGTTTGATAGTCCTTATAGCACAATCACAAAGTGCCATGTGTCACCAAAAACGGCACATCCAGAGTTGAAAGGCTAGGAAGCATAACAAGGGTTTTCTTATAACCTCATTTGTCGGAAACCCTGGACCAATAAGGCGGATGAAGCCGCTGGACTCATGCCGCCATGGCAGCAGGCGAGCTTTGACCGTGCGCAACATGAACGCCGCTTTCAACTGGGTACCACCAGTATTCAAGCTGCGGATGCTGATGGTTGGGTGGTGTCTGTCACGCCATCAGGCGGATGGGTACCAGCAGCCATTGCTGGAGATACCGGCATCGGCATGAGCCAGCGCATGCAAAGTTTTGTCGTGGATGAAAAACAGAATCCCTATAACGTTGTGCAGCCGGGTCAGCGCCCGCGAGCGACACTCACCCCGGGTATGGCGCTCAAAGACGGCAAGCCCTGGCTGTCTTTTGCTGTGACGGTTTCGTTGCTGGGCATTCCGGCAGTCAAAACCGTTCGCAGTTTTTCGATGTTCGGCTTTTCCAGCATTTATGTCATCTTTAAAGAAGATGTCGATTTTTACTGGTCGCGCTCTCGCATTCTGGAAAAACTAAACAGCTTGCCCCCCGGAACGCTGCCGGATGGCGTGACCCCGATGCTCGGCCCCGATGCTACCGCACTTGGACAAGTGTTTTGGTATACCCTGGAAGGCCGCGATGAAAACGGCAAACCCACCGGCGGATGGGACCTTCACGAATTGCGCAGCATCCAGGATTGGTATGTTCGCTATTCGCTGCTGTCTGCTGATGGCGTCATGCCCTCGCTGCACTACATGATGTGAGGAAAAAGGGGACAGATTTATTTATTCAGGCCAAGCACAGCTCCCAAAAATAAATCTGTCCCCTTTCCCCCTCTTTTTCCCTTTTCTGCAATTTTTATTCACGAAACGACCGGCTAATGAGTGCCCCTATTACTCTTGATTCAATTTTTTCCCGCTAAGATTATCTCTCCACGGCGCAAGCAAGCCTTCCTGAAGAACTCGGTCAACGACACCATCCTCAATGCTACCAACATAAGTAGCATCCAACTGAAACTCAAAGGAAAGACTTCCTTTTTCAGACAAGTCTCTAACAGCACCAATCAGCTCCTCTCCAAAAAAATAAAATTACTATGCAAATTTCGTTTTTGAATTATTCATGTCAAAACCTGCATTAATTCAGAAATTAAATAAAAAACAAGTTTTTTTTTAACTGAAATCAAAACCTGCATTAATTCAGAAATTAAATAAAAAACAAGTTTTTTTTTTAACTGAAAGTAAGGAGCGATATTAAAACTTAAAACGAACAGAAATTGTTCCGTATATGAAAGGGACTCTTCCCTCCTCAACGCCCCGCTATTTACGCTAGAGTTTGACTCTTTCTCACAACTATACTTTTTAAAATAATAAAAGATTTTAGCATAAAGAGCGGGGTGTTGAGGAAGGGCCCCCATTTTGAAAAAAAAAACATCCCGAAAAAGTCATACTGCAAAGAAAAGTAAATTGCCATTCTAATGCTTATTAGGAGTATAAATAGGTTCCTATGATATTTCAAACTTAAGCAACCAGAAAATTGCAATCAAATAATAAATTAAAGCCAAAACGAACCATAATTAAAAGAATAATCGGATTAAATATAAAGCTGACAGATACTGCAATAGATGAATAATTAAATGATTAAACCCTAAAAGAAGTAAAAATTGAAATGAGTGTTCAAGTGGAACTTAACGAGCAGAACAGAGCACCGTAGATATCTATAAACTTCGGGGTAGGCAGTTTTGTCCGTTTTGTCTTGATGTTATCCCTTACTTTTAGTTGAAAAACTTGTTTTTTTGTTTAATTTCTGAACGTATTTTTAAACAATGCCAGGAAATCCGGCACCCCCTTCATAGCAATGTCCTTTTCTTCATGAAAACCTCCTTCATGGATAAATCCTCCAGAATTTATAAAGTATTTACAGAAAGCTTGATCGTATGAACTTTTTATGGAGCTAACTGGAATGGTAATCAGAAGCTCTAGTGTCCTTTTTAAGAGTCAAAATGATCGGAGCGGAGGCACCCCTCCCCACACACACACACGCACACACATATAGCGATTTCCCGAAATGTATTTAATGTAATTTTTGGTTGACGTAGAGCTGGAGTAAAGAGATTTCTTAGCTTTGGAACTAAGCTGCAATGATGATAGTGGTCAAATATGGCTCTGAGTCCTTGAAAAGGTCGAGGAAGATAAATGTTTTTCAGAGTAATTGTCTAAGGATAGTCTCAGGTACTCAGTTGATTGGCCTTATGTTAATTAATAAGATGGACGAACCTGTAGTTTGACTTTACTTTTTGGAAGAAAGAATAAAAAGAAGGGTTTAGATGGCCGGTTGAAGGATGACAAGTGGCCAAAAATTCTACCTTCAAGCCACCCATCTGCATCTGGGTGACTGGTCGGCCAAACAGAAACAGGCTGTCCCCCACTATAGAAATAATTTGAAATGCACAACATAGGTTGTCAAGCAGACACATCAGAAATACTTCAGGAATGGTTAACGGTAATAAGCTGAAATATTCAGCGTGTGTTGAAGGGGATGTTGAAAAAACCAAAGATGCTATGCGTATACTGCTACTAATGCTGCTACTTTTATTGCGACTACCTAAAGAAAAGGGTATTAAGGTGAAGCTTTTAAGGAGTATTTAGGTAGGTGTTGAAATAAAACAATTTGAACTTGACCACGTGGACTTACAAAAAGGTGACAAAGCAGTATCTGAAGAAAAAATGTATTACTAAAGTTAGACTTTTAAGGTTAAGTTGGTCAATATTCTACCTTTCAGAAAATGTACTTTATTTTATGACTCTAAAATTTTCAAAAGAATTTATGGTTATTGGAAGTCCGTTCAGCCTCTTACCCACTGCTCGTCAGCATTACAAATCGGTACCTGTGAGGTTTCTTTTTTGGACAAAAAGTGTTGATTTATCTTTTCTTTTTCAGTTCCGTTCTATTCTAGTGAGGACACTTGCTGCTGATGTCATTTTATCCTTTTTAATAGACCGTATATGTCTCGCTCTCTGTGGAGAGGGTAGACCGAAACTTTAGTTGATGATCTCCGTGTGGAAGCTGGTTTAGCTTGTCATTGTTTCAATCAGTATTGTGTTGATCTTTGTCCAAATCAACCTTGAGCAAAGTTTAATGAGAGGAAACCAAAAATCTTTGCTAATGTTTATGAACACCCAATACAGGCAAGGAATGCCATCAATCCTTTTCCCTGGCCTTTCATTCATCATGAAATGCCCCGCCTTAATATAATATAACTTAATAGTTATTCTCCTTTTTGATTCATATTTTGTTTATTCGAATTTTTTAGTTTGAGTAACAAACTCCCAAGCTAATATTCCTACTTTCTTTAGTTCCCTGCTTCCCTTTCATTCAATTCGCACCCCACGTCTTTGAAAATTGAGCTTCTTCCAAGAGAAAGTCTTTTTTGATAATTGATATCGAAATTTGAGCCGACTCGCTACTGAGCCGAGTCGCTCCGTACTTACAGTTCGTTACCACAAACTTTTTGATCAGTTTTGACTGGTGACAGATGAATAGCAATGTCATCTGACTCACACGGTTGGGCTGAGGATTTGTGATCGGTCCTGCACTCCTGTTTTAAACGTGATTCTGGCCAAGAGAGTTGATTGAGGAGCTAAAAAAAATCTTGCTTTCGTATATTCTACCTTTTAATTTAGCGTGCTAAGTAGCAACACTTCTAGACCTCAGGTGTTTATTGAGGCTACACTTTCAGACCCTAGCTCTTATTACTCTTTACACCTGTGGACATTCGTGCTGTCATGCGTGATTATGAAATTGTGTGCATGTCAATAGTTTTGGGCCATGGTGATATATAAACATCATAACAACCATATCAGCTCTGAAGCTCAGTACACTATTTTGTCTCTTAAAACCTGGCCTTCCAATTTTCACATTATATTCCCGTGTAGGTCATATATGATTCAAGTAGCTGCTGTTGGGTGAGATAAAAGGGCATTAGGACATTAATGTGGAGTAAGGGGTACGGTTTGATAAAATTTGGAAACTAGTGAAGCTGAGAAAAACAGAAAGTTTTATAGATAATATTAACTAACATTTTGTGATATTGTGGATCAAAATTGTTACATTATGGACAAAAAAATCTGCAGTTATAAGACAAGTGAGAGCGAAGATCACATCAAATCGTAAACAAAAATGATGATCGACGAAATCTGCGTTAAGAGGAGAAGCAACAGCGATAATCAAATAATCCCAGGAAAATACTCATCCCTTAAAATATTATACAAAATGATGAATGAGTCTGAATAGCTAAAATAAAAGGCATGGAACAAGCAAAAGCGAGAATCACATTGAATCGCAAAAAAAAACGTACAACGAAATCTACAGTTAAAAGACCAATCAAAACTACTGCGAAGTGAGACAAAATGTTTTTTTTAGCGCCACTCAGACAAAAAGTAAGTGGTTTTGTTACCTTAAGGATGTACTTCCTTAAGGAAGTTTTATACACTGGTTATTATTGTCAATAGTATATGATGACGTGGATAGGTGTTTTAAGATTATTAAGCAATCCAGTCGAAAAAACAACAAGATATATTTGGAAAAAAATTAATGGTAGAAAAAATGTTGAAAAAATCTTGGACAAAATTCTTCACCGGAGAGAACCTGAAATTTTGATGCGTAATTGCATTCAAAATAAAGAAACTACTAATCTAAAAGATATGAACCTAGCAGCCCTGTGTATTTTAGGTCCAGCTCATGCGAAAAAGATGGTGAAAATTCTGTTCAAAGGTTTAAATTCGGGTAAAAATAAAAATAGCTTATATGAACAAAAAGATAATTCAAGCAGAGAAACCCGTAAGTATTGGTTGGCATTCCTGCTTTACTCCTATTTCTCGTTTGTTCGGTGTCTCCACTAAATTTCGGAGGATTGGGTAAATTTGGACGAAAATAATTTGGTTCTTTTTATTCAATAGTCTTTCATTGTTTCTATCTTTTCAGAGATGTATTCTTTAGTACGTCCTAGTTTTATACCTTAGCTATATAATCTGACCAGTCTTCAAATATTCTCTACAATGCACAAAAATAAATTGATATAAACCCAACCCTAGTTAAGCCAACAAAAGTTGGTTTGTGTCGAACAAATCCCCCTTGAAAATGTCTGTATACTTCCCAATAATCAAAAATATATGTTAACAATGGGCAATGTTCACAACTTGTAGCCCTTCCCGCAGAGGCTGAGGGGAATTAATTCATCCTCAAAGACATATTTATTAGAGTAGTCGACTGTGCTGAACAAAATGGATATTTCTTAACTTTGATCGGGTGACTTTGAAAAAAATGAGCGAGGGAGGGGGCCTAGTCACCCTCCTATTCTTTTGTCACTTAAAAAGGGCACTAGAACTTTTAATTCTCGTCCGAATGAGCCCTCTCACGATATTCTAGGACCACTGGGTCGATAGGATCACCCGTAGGACTAAATATCAAAATTCATTAAGATCCAATCAACCACTCGCAAGTTAAAAATACCTCAATTTTTCGAATTTTTCCTCTCCCTTCAGCCCCCCAGATGTTCGACTCGGGGAAAACGACTTTATCAAGTCAATTTGTACAGCTCCCTGACACGTCTACCGATTTTCATCGTCCTAGCACGTCCAGAAGCACCAAACTCTCCAAAGCACTGAACCCCACCATCTAATTCCCCCAAAGAGAGCGGATCCAGTCCGGTTACGTCAGTCACGTATCTATGACATTTATAAGCATTTTCCAAGATTTCTGGTTTCCCCTTCCAGCTCTCGCCAATGTCAACATATCCCCTCAAACTATTAATTTCCTTTATTCGAATAAATTTAATAACAATGTGAGAAGGTGTCTTCATATCTCCTCTTTAAAACTTGTTCCATTTTAATTCTATTGCATTCAACTTCATTATATAAAATTCCCTTTGATTCTAAATTATTGCCGTTGAAGTAGAACGGATATTTTGTAATGTAATGTGACTACACTTGTAATTACGAATCTTTTAACCCTTTCAAGGACTTATCGAAGTTACTTACCCTCCCAATTTAGTACTACTGCCAACGTTCAAAACCTGTGAACTGCCCACCCCCCACCCCCCATAAACCTTGAGTTAAATTGCCGACGCACTCGCTATAAACTTTTAAAGGCTTTAGTGTCCAGCGTCTACTTGCTTTTTTCTGCGTCTACTCAAGGACAATATTAGCACAAATTTCCTGCATACTTTATGGGTACGGACATTATCTAGTAATTATTTTCACCATCCAAACCCATTTACTCTACCTTCAGTTTCAACTTCTTTTTTTCTTTTTTTTATACATAACCTTTGCTTAAATAAATTTTTAGATTAAAATGCAATGCTGTTTGCTTGGTTAATTTCTCTAAGTTCGGTTCCATGGCATAGCCAACTGAGGTTGTCTTTAGAATCAGTTCCTCTATGGTAGATTTTTATTAGATTAACTTACTTACCAAAAATCAACTTAATGAATCTTATACATTTGGAATCAAGATAATAAACTAATTCCTTTGTATATCATTTGATATCAAAATTCTGGTTTTTAGAGTTTCGGCTATTATTGAGCCATGCTGTTCCTTACTTGCAGTTCGTTACCACGGACTGTTTGATTTCACCTAATTTTAATGCAGATTCATACGCCATGGAAGTTTAATGGGTGCTATAAAGTGTGTCAACTGAGTTATTAAAAGACAAATTTCACAGTATATAGTATAGACAATGGACTAGTGACCCCTGGCCTAAGGGCCGCGTCCGACCCGCGAGGCGTCTTGTTGCGGCCTGCGAGATCCTCGGGGGGTGGGGGTGGTTTGTTTGGGGGGGGGGGGGGAAGGGGGTGGGAGGTGGGGGGGGGGGGGGGGGGGGGGGAGTGCACATGATGTACATGATATTTCAATCGTGGGTCTGCAACCTTATGTCTCATGGGGGCGGATTGGGTATTGAAGTTGAAGTTGAAGTGCATACTACAATTAAAAAGAAATTGGAGTATGGGATGACACTGCATTCTGGATTATCCGAACACCTTTCCAGTCGTGAGCAAGTCACAATTCAATCATGTTTTGAAAAAAGATGAAGGTTTTTTTACGTTGCCGTGTATATTGTGTTAACCAATTATGTCATACTCGGCACTCGGGGGGGGCTGAGTGGCGAGGGCTATGTGGGAGGATATTTCCATTGAGGAATATGTCGTGGGGGAAGAGAAATTCAATGAAGGGGGCGTAGGATTTTTTAGCATTATTATATAAAAACAATGGAAAAATAAATATGAAAAAGTTTTTCAACTGAAAGTAAGGAGCAGCATTAGAACTTAAAACGAACAGAGATTATTACGTATATGAGGGGTTCAGCTCCTCCAAAATACCTCGCTCTTTACGCTAAAATATTTTTAGTAATTTCAACTATTTATTCTACGGCCTTTCTGATTCAGGGATCATTCTTAAAGAGTTAAGACAAAATTTAAGCTATATAATGGCTTGTTCTAAGTTGCGGAAACTTTCTGACTTTTCCTAACTTTTATCTTGCAAACGTTTGGCAAAATTTTGGGCGTCACGGCCTGTGGTCTGGTCACGTGACCCTGATAAAAAAGTTGACCATAAATGGGGGAAAATTTCAAGGGCTATAACTCGAGATATTTTTGATGAATTTTACAAATATTTTGTCGAATCATCTAAAATTAAGTTCTTAATACATTTCAAACCAATTAATGCTAATTGAAAGGTAATTAGCATTAATTAGTGGGTAATTATCGATTTTGATGATCTCATATTTTCAATCCTTACTTTTTGACCACTTTGTATCTAGAAACACCCAATATTTATGCCTTAAGATATAACATACCCCCCCCCCCCACAGCCCCAGGGGAAAGGTCTTTAAGTTATAAAAATTTCCCCATTGTTTACGCATAGTATTTGTAATTGGGAAGTAGGCATTCATTCAGTGGGTGGGGAGGGGAGGATGAATTTTCTGTTGGGGGTATATCGCACGGGGATAATTTTCCATGGAAAGGAAAGATTCCAGGGGTTGAACTTTTCTGGGGATATTTTGCACTATGGGAATTTACCAGAATTCCTATACAAATGGCTCTATGTTTTGCTCCCTCTTTACCGTCTAATTTTGCGCATGGAGATGTTAATTTCACCAGGGTTTTAGCGTTAGTGACATGACTAAAAGTCTCCAGAATGAAACTGTGCCATTATTTGCAGATGACACAATGGCTATCATTGCTGCAAAGATGGAAGAATTACTCCTGACATCGTTGAAAGATTATACGGATAGCTTACATTCTTGGTTGCGGGTAAGTAGGCTTAAGATTAATCTTGGTAAGTCAAAATTTGTAATTTTTTATCGATCTCCCGTCTTTTATCCTTGGATTAATGAAATTGTTACACGTTGCGGAATTTTAAAGCGTGCTTCATCGATTAAGTACCTGGATGGTTTATACTGATGAGATTTTATCATTCAAATCTTATGTAGAGTCTGTCCGACTTTTAGTGGATTTTTTAATTATTTTTTTAAACTAGGGGAAATTTGAAGTGTCTCCGAATGCCGGTTTTTAAAAAGAAAATGCAAAAAAGAGAAAAGTTCATGATTTTTTTCTATGTAAAAATGTAAAAGGATGTCAGAGTAGCTGAAAGGTCTCAGAATTATCTGAAACCATAGATGGGCTATTTTGAACTAATACGAACAGTCCAGAAGTACGATTTGATAGGCAGGTAAAGACTATAGAGATATAGTCTTGAAAAATAAATTATATGAATAACATCATATTTATGAGCATATTTCAAGGGTATGAATTATATCATTTTCCGCTCAGGGGCCTTCTCCTCTTGTAAACTGATACATACTTAGTGCCATTGAACTCATATTTCTAGCTCTTTTAACGATGTCATTGTTTTCGTCAATGGCAGGAGCATCATCACCGTCAGGATTTGAGGGATTGTCTGCACTCTGTGCTGTCTGTTGAACTTGCTCTGACCATCGATCTGTTTCAGCTTGAAGTTCGGAAGTTGTGAGTTTCATTTCAAGACTGGATTTGGCAATCTTAGCTTGTTCCTAACAAAACGATACAGAAAAATATAAAAGGACGGGGTCTTTTAAGCTGCATGAATATTTAAACCATTTGTAACTCTTTAATGTTTATCTTTAATTCT
The DNA here is from genome assembly GCA_010016025.2 of Alatinidae sp. Z8VKAUB7J3. Classification (NCBI taxonomy): domain Eukaryota; kingdom Metazoa; phylum Cnidaria; class Cubozoa; order Carybdeida; family Alatinidae; species Alatinidae sp. Z8VKAUB7J3. The sequence goes on from JAAAKM020721499.1 coordinate 23,855,359, forward strand.
TATAAATGAGTTTCTTAAATATGGTGGCTACGAAGTTAGAAATAAGTTACTGAAGAATGTGAATATAATTTTTGAAAAAGGGGAAGCACCTAACGATTTTAGAAAAACCTTAATTAAACCACTGTATAAGAAAGGTGATAAGAGTTAGTGTTGTAAATATCGAGGCATTAGTCTGGTCTCTGTAGGTAGCAAATTACTTAGTAATATGATGCTTTTTATAGACTGAGAGATAATTTAGACAAAGTTTTAAGAGAAGAACAGTGCGGTTTTAGAAGGCAGAGGTTGTGTCAACCAAATGTTTACTCTTAGGTTAATAATGGAGAAGAGTCGTAGTTGTTATGGCCAAGGCGCGCGCCTTGGACAAAATGTAAGCCCTTTGGCCAAGAGGAACTTAATGAACAAAAAGATTCTTCAGGGACACTGTCCCTCCAAAAAAGGGGCCTTAAAAAGGGCCTTGTAACTGTTTTCCTGATCGGCTCGAAACTCATCTCCTTAAGTCCTTAGGGCAACAAAACAATTTTATTTCCTACATTTTGTTTCGTACGAAAAAGTATCTGCAATTTTTTATTGAAAACTATTGAAAGCTTTTGTACGAATAAGCTATTGTCAAAAGGGAGCCCTTATGACCAGAAAAAAAAACTGGAAAAGGTTTGTTTAAGGAAGTTTGATCTAAGGAAAGCCCTGGGAAAAAATATAAATAAACACGCACCCGTGATCTGTCTTCTGGTAAAAAATACAAAATTCCACATTTTTGTAGATAGGAGCTTAAAACTTCTACAGTAGGAGTTTATGTTACGCTGAATGCGATGGTTTGATTTTCCTTAAGATTATATGACTTTTAGAGGGTATTTCCTCCTACCTTCCAAAATACGACGAATTTTCTCAGGCTCATAACTTGTGATGGGTAAGACTGAATTTGATGAAACTTATGCATCTAAAATCAGCATACAAATCGGATTCTTTTGATGTATCTATTAGTACCAAAATCCCATCACCCCATTTTTCGGAGTTTTGCTAGTATATATTGGAGAAAGGGCTTTCCGTTCAAGGTTAAGTTCCTTTGTAACCACAATAGCATAAGAAATTCTAATGTGGCGTTCAGCATTCTGACGCAAAAACTTTCATGTATTCTTATAGTGGTTATACTTTTAGTAGTATACTATATGTTTGCTAGACTTTCACTTAGTTCTTGTATTTTTTTTCTACTTATCATTTAGTTCCATGTGGTTATACTTTCCACTTTTTTATATATTTCTGCGTATAGACTTTATGTGCACGTATTACCGTCCCTTGAAAGTAAAGGAAATATAAATAGATGTATTACCATACAACTTTTAATATGGTTGTAAAAAAATTTCCAATGTTACTTGTATTTAGGTAACAACTACTTCTCAAAATTTTCAAAATCTAATGCTTCCCCTAGACATCCGTACCAAATATTTCTAAGCGCAACTCTCTCAACTCCCTACATTCCCGTATAAAAAAATTATGCACTCATCCATTTACATACATAGGACAATTGTAAAGACATCCATCAATGTATTTTTCCCTAACTATTTGTAAAGTTCTCCATGACGCATATAATTCCCCCTTACATACATTACCCGTTTCAAATCTTCCGGAGCAATGCATAAGAAAATCGGCTATGCAGAAGAAATAATGTAAAAAAAATTGCGGCTATCTTTTAGTTGATAACAACAAAAATATCGAAGAGCCGTCCTCTAGTACATATGAAAATAATAAAAAATTGAATCGCATCTACAGACATGACTTTGACACACTTAAATACGAATAAAATACAAATAAATTTCAGTTCATCGCGGCTAACATTAATTCTTATTTGCTTTTTGCTTCATATCCTTGCTGACAATACAATTTAATCATAACTACTACTAACTCAATAAATATATTTTTAAGACAACTCTTGACTTATAAGCTTGAAAAACCAGAACTCTTTTAATGAAAAACTAATAACATTATCTGTGATATACAACAGTTTTATTTTAGATAGTATATTATTTTAGGATTTCGCTAGTCGTTATTTTTGTTGTCACTTTTGCAACATTTCGCGTTTATATTTTTGTATTGCTTTGTTTACGTTTTGTTTTGCTTCTCCACTAGTTTTTACGATTTCGTTGGGCTTTAAAAAAAATGTGGCTGTTATTTATTAATACATCTTCTTCAGGAGCCTTTAAATTATATAAGTTTTTTGCCCTTTTCTAGAATATAGGATGCTTAACAGAGCTTATGGAGCAAAACTTGATCAGCTCCAGCATTTTCTAATCAGCTCATCGTCGCCCAGTTATGCACATGGGCATTATTAGCTATTTGGGAATTGAACAACTACTGTTTAATCCACTATTATCACATAACGTCTTTTAAGTTATTGCTGCAAAAATGTATATTTATTTGCCTTTTTAGAACCCCCACCCCTACTTGTAGGGGCCTCTGATGCACACCACACATGACATAAAATTTTACGGTACTACCCGACTTTTTTTCTTTTTTCACACTTCAGTTTTTAATGAAAATATCCTCTGAAGATAATCATTGAATTGTATTATGAGACATGTACCGTTTAAGGTATTTTATGCCATGACACCCGTGGAGGACATGGACGAATGGTCGCAAAAAGGCGTTCCTGTTACCCATTCAGCAGAGTTGACAGGTCTTGAAAGAAACAGCCAATATGCCATCACCATGCCACTTTCACACATTACCTCTCTCATCACTGCTAGTCATGACACTGACCTCTTCAGTAGATTCTAGCTTCTCCCTAATGGCGCTCATAGATGACTTTTACGAAGTTGCCAACTGCAACCCAAATCAAAACCAAGTTCGCATTCCTTTTCACTTTCTGAGTTGTCATAAACAATCGCCGTCTGAAACTTTTCAGTTTTATTTTCATCCTCAGTTCTGTCTTCTCATCAAATCTCTTCACAGCCTGCTTCTTTGTTTTGCTTGCTTTTGTTACTTCATTTTTTCTTTTTCGCCTCTTATTTTACCTCCCTTGTAGCAAAGAAAGCTCAATCTTGGGATTAGGGTTTGTGAAGCTTGTTGCATGTTTATTTTTCTCTTCGCGGAACTTACATGTTGATTTTTCTCCTCACATAACTGATCTTGTTCATTGACCCTATTGCGTGCTTATTTTCGTTCGTGGAAATTGTTGCGTGCTAATTTTCGCCCAGAAAACTGGTTGCATGTTGGTTTTTTTTCTTCGTTAAACTTACACATGGATTTTTTCCCCTCGTGGAACTCATTTTGCTCATGAAACTTGTTGCGTGCTGACATTTTGCTCGTGGAACTTGTTGCGTGCTGATTTTTGTTCGTGAAACTTGTTGCATGTTGATTTGTCTCTTCGTGAAACTTGAACTAATTCTTTGAACAGGGATTATTTAAGCCTTGATTACTGAGAGGGGAAAAACGAACCAAAATTTCAGTTCTGGCCCTGCTTTTATATAAAAAAAATGGTTCGCACTACAGCACGGTCTTTTTCGACCTTTTTGCATTGCAAAACAACAATTTTGGTCCAAAAAACAATTTCAACAAAGAATATTCCTAAAAACACATAAAAACTTGGATTCTAAGCGTTGAGCCAGAAAAATTCGAATATCTTAGAAATCATGATGCTACTCTGGCACACTTGTACATGGCACAGGCTAAACATATGAATGAATGAATGAAACCCGTAAAAGTATAAAAACGCAAAGTACCCAGTTCATTAATCCAATGGACGGAGTCCTTACTCAATATAAAACTCCCCTTTATCTTTAAGTTACCCCTTTTCATACTCCGGATCATACTGTAACACTGAAACCCCAATCATTAAATGCTCGTTGACCCTCTCAAAAATATCTATCCCCTTAAGCGTTACAGGGTAATGTCCCTTTAAACAATTAAAATCAACTTTTGGAAACTCGGACACTCCATACCCCCATTCACGATTGATACTCCATCCCCCCCCCCAAAAAAAAAGTTTTCAGCCGTGAAATTAAAGCATTGGCAGTTTTAATAGGTATGACCACATCTGCACCTATACATTCAACCTGGGAATATTCTTAAAATATTCTTACAATTTAGGCAATTTTCACCCTGATATTCTTATAGAAGCTATTCTTATTAAAAAAGCGTGTATTGCAACACAGGTTGATTCTAAACTATTGAACGTTTAAAAGTACTAAAGCACAAGGTGGCATTCTTACAGTTGGTATTTTATGCCAAGTAACCCGCTGTAAACTACGTTTCATAAGCTCAGGGCTTCGGAAAAAAAACACTAATGTCGGATGCAAATGGGAAACCATACTGGTTGGTCTGTTGCCTTGTCGACAATTCATAGAAGAAGTGTACTAATTATGGATTCGCCTCATATTCTTACATTATGCAGGCGTTGATACCAACATCCAAGTTTCGTATTGTCGATGATAAAAACCTTATTGTTTCCAGCTACTTCGTCCGTATTGCGTTGTGCAAAAAAGACCAAGCCAGCTTTATCGGTTGCTAAACCATAAGGCTCATTATTGACAGCCCCAGTATCACCAATTGCATTTCCACTGTGCTGCACAAATCGAGTATCGTCCAGCCAAGGATTGATCGCGGTACTGGAACCTAGCGCTTTGTTGAGAGGGTTTTGCGCCCCTCTGTATTGCTGTTCGGAGGTCATCTCACGCCAGCGAACAGCCGAATAGTAAGTCGAACCAGCGTCTGACACATTGCGCTTAGACGGGCGCGAGCTACGTCGAATCGTTAGCGGGCGTGAGCATCACTTTTCACACCACAGGCTCTTAACCGTTTGGGCCGCCGAGATTTGCGGCAGGGGAAATCGGCGGCAGATTATTGTCGGCCATCCAGCGTGTCAGGTCGTCGGGCAGGGGCGTATCGGCCAGGTGCCGCTGGTACGCCTCCCAGGTGACGAGAAATCCGTCGCGGTCGGCCTCGGCAGCCAGGCGCCGCAATTCCGCCCACCAAAATTCTGGGTCGGTGGGATCGGACGGAGTGGCAGCAATGCTTTCAAGCCCCAGCTCAAGCACCTGCGTGTCGACGCGCTCGCCTTCGCCAAACCAGAGACGGAATAGAAACCAGAAGGCAAAACCGGCCACTGCTTTCTGCTAACATCGTCCGTCATGACGACCATGATGATGAGCCGTCCGGCTTCTTCTGTTCGTCTTCTTCTGCACAACTATGCCATTGCCTCTCAAGCAGCAGCGACGGCGACATTGAGACGACAGGGATCGTCGTCATTATGGAACTGGTCGACAAGGAGAGGTCTCATGACGAGTAGCAGTCGTGGCATTCGGAGCGGGCGTAACCTCTCTGTTGGTGCTTTTCTTCACGATCCTTCTCGTAGAGGTGCGATCTCTTATTGTTGTCGATGCAACAGTACAAAGACCCCGTTTTCACATATTATAAAATTGGTGTACATGGTTTTCCAGATTGAAAATAGCTGAAAATGGTTTATATTCGTTGAAAAAAAGGCAGTTTCCACAAGATTCCACGAGAAGAAGTATGAGCATTAGCGTAATTCTGGCCCGGCAAATGGATTGATTTAAGACTAATGGATCTAATGATATAAGTATTGTGTCCTTCTTGAGCAAGTAACAGCTGCAGGCTTGTCTTATAATTGGTTCAGGGGGATCATAAAATAAGACCATATTATTTGTCAGTCTTTTTCGGGCTTTCTTGGCCCAACTGCCCAGTAGGACTGCCTCTTGCAGATTATGGAAAGCATCTGTCATCTAAGAATGTCTTTGCAAACCATGACCTGGATGACCTCTATTCCCTTTTGAATCTAAATGCTTGACAAGATACCTTTTCGGGACATGCTTTTAAAAATGAGCGCATCGAATTTACAAAAGACCATGAAACTATCAGAAAAACAGTCATATAGAAGGGACGCAACCGTGGTGGAAAAAACCAAAGGAATCGGACGCAAGATACTCTAATTTAAAGTCCAATAGTGTACTAACAGAGCCACGTCTCTACTAATCCAGTTTGATAAATTGGTGTTTGTACCTTAATTGCACATCTTATCAGGGAGGATTGAAGGAGACATATACGGGGAGTGTTGTTGCAGAAAAAACTTAGAAAAGATTTTTTTCGTTTTTTAGAATATTTGTCAATGAATAAAAGAGTAAAATTAAACAGCCCCTATAAGAAGGGCTGTTGTCAGGAAATGGAATAAACGAATATAAAAATTTGTTTTTACTGTTGAACTGGAAAAATTCAAATCTGTTTAGGCTAAAGATGAAAACCTTTGACAGCCAAAACATTTTATAACTATTTAAGGAGGACTGACAATGTCTTATACGGCCTACGCTTTGACATTAGTCTGAAAAAATGGAACATTTTTCCGTATAGAAGGGAAAGATTTTTTTAGTGTGTTTAGATTTTTTTTTTTTGAGAAAGAGAGGTTAGCGTAAGAGCAATTTTTTTATTTGAGCCGAGAAAAGGAAATATTGGCTGATTACCAGATTTATAGGGTTCTCATATCCTACAGATAATCTACTTAGTATATATTAGAGTGCATTAGTAGGCTCAATGCTTAGGGAGTCACAGCTATTGGTTAAGAGCCGTTGAGGAAAAATGTCTTTGTAGTTCTTTTGGGACCATTACTAGGTGAATCAATACTTTCTTTCAATTTTTGGGGGCATTGGGGTCCCAAGGATTCACAGATACAAGTTTCAGTCAATATAACAAAAACAATTTCTGGACCATTTTCGTGCCCCACCCTTACGGAGGCCATGCTCGTTGACACTAAACTTTCTGGCCGTCGTTCTTGTTGTCGCGTCCTCTGGAAGGATCCAGTCACGCCGAGAAGAGTAATATGTGTCAATTTAAAACTCCATTTGGATTGTTTCTTTGCGGAAAGAATGTCTTAGACCACACTGCTTTGCTTTTGCAAAAGATTAAGCAAACGACAAGAAAAAGGTTTTACTTTCATCAGAACAGTGAAAAAAACTCAAAATAAATCAACTCTTAAATTAAATTAAAAAACCGAATATTTTGTTCCCACGTTCAGGAGGCTTTCTCCCATATAAGGGAGAAAAGGAAAAGAACAAAAAAAAACAGCAAAACAAAGTTGTTGCTATATGCCCACCCAAAATACAATAGGTTGTAAATATATGGCCGTGCTTCTGAGGCTTGCAGCATCAAAGACCACTGAAAGGCCACTCTTTTAAAATGGTATTTGAAAGTGTTTTCTTTTGGTGGAAGGCACTTCGCAGATCATTTAAACTGGAAAACTCTTCATATCTCTTGCCGTAGGCAACAATGACAATTTTTCTAAAAATGTTTGCTAGGTCATCCAGAAACTCTGTTAAACACTGGGGCGCACTAATCACCTTCGCTGTTAACTTTTCCAGCTCGTCCAGGACACCAGCTTTTAGAGCCGCAGTAAAGAAAGTCTTTTTATCGTTTTAATGATGGTAAGGGATAACATTAAAAGTTCAAACTAACAGAGATTATTGCGTATATGAGGGGTGTAGCCTCTCCTCAACACCTCGCTCCTCACGTTAATGCCTTTTAATGCTTTTAAGAAAGCTTCTTATTGTTCCAATTAAAAACCCTTGTGTTTCAGGAGTAGTCTTAAGGAGTTGGGAAAAAACTCAAACTTTGGCATAAAAGGCAAGGTGATCAGGAGGGGAAACACCCCTCATGCACATTGTAATTTCTGTTCGTTTTAAGTTTTAATATTACTCCTTAATTTCAGTTAAAATATTTTTTTCTTTTATTTCTGATCGTTTTTTAAATAATGCCGGGGTACCTTGGTGCTCTAATGATTTGTTAGTAATAGTAGTAGAAATGGAGTTTCCGAGTCACAATTTTAAACTGACTGTCCTGTTTTTACAAGATTCGATGGAACCGAGCAGAAAAAGGTCCAAGTTACGATCTAAAAGTACTGACGTATGCATTTGAAGTTATGAAAGCAGAAAGCTTGAATAGAAATACACGGAAGACAAGTTCTAGCCAGCGTGTAATATTGGGATAATTTTCTGGGTAGATCAAAAACTAGTCCTCCATCGATCAAAGATTTATGACTCAATTCCTAACCTTAATGGATTAGATGGCCTTGATCGATTCCACACAGAGTTAGCTGAGTGATCTGGCACACCTGTTCGAACTTTATGATGACACCTTTTTTGATTCCAAAATCGGTCAAACGCTGAAGTCTTTGGGTCACCCGCTGTCGTTTCGACTTTCGGGAAAGATGACTCGGGCAGGAGGAAAAACGACGCGACAGGAATCGTGGAGAGGAAAGAAATTACTTTCCCGCGATTATGAAATTGCCATTTCAACGACGTTGTTGTTTCAAACCTTTCGCAACGGTTCAAGTTCGGCGATTGTCACTGGTGTGAAATGCTCTGATCGATTGCAGGCACTACAGCGAATCTTCGAACATGAAATGATCCATTTGATCGAGATGATGGTCTGGGTATACCTTCTCGAAACAGGAGTTATCACCAGAAATGCAGACATTCTGATAGGTAAATTTTTTACATACGTTCTGGAAACAGGATTTTCGCTGGAAAATGCAGCCCCCCTCTGATTGGTAAATAATTTTTTGTATACCATCTGATTGTATACCTTCTGGAGACAGGAGTTATCACTGAAAAATACAGAACCTTCTGATTGGTAAATAGTTTTTTGTATACCTCCTGGAAACAGGAGTTATCACTGGAAAATGCATATTCGTCTGAGTGGTAAATAATTTTTTGTATACCTTCTGGAAACAAGATCTATCCCTTGAACATGCAGACGATCTTGATTGGCAGCCTTTGCCCTTGAGGAATGTGCGAAGGGGGGTTGTGAACCTCAAAGACATAATTTCCAAACCTTTCAACAACGTTTAACAAAATAATATCTCAAAATTTTGATTGGATGTGTTTGGGGAAATGTTGGGCGTGGGAGGGGGGTTCGTTTCCCAGTAAAAACTTGTGACTATTAAAAAGGGCACAAGCCCTGTCAATTTCAAATCGAATGAGCCCTGTCTAAAGTTTCTACAACACCTTTTATAAAAACCTTATATGCCCCCATGGCATATTTTACGACCCTTGCCCTGAAGGCTGTAGGGGGAGGGGGGTATCATCCTCAATGACATAATTTCCATTTGAAAAAATGGAATACCTTCAAGAAAGAATCTAAGCTTAAACATATAATGGTCATGTTTTTCAAAGAAAAGCAAATTAACAGATATGCAAAAAATTTTTAGATCATGCAAAAAATCCTGCTAATATTGCAAAATTTCAAAACGCTTTAAAAAGTATAATTCAGCATCAGAATTCTAAGTAAACGTTAGGAAAGCCAAAACATTTCATAACCATAGGTAATATATCAAACTATGCTTCCACGTGCCTACTGCCCCCCCCCCCCCCCCCCCCCCCCCACCCCCACCCCAAGAAACGTGAAAAAAAAACAAAAAAAATGAGCTGTCAAAACGCCCCCAATAGATTTTTGTTTTTGTTTTCAGGTTTTAATTTTTTTTTGAAGGGAGAAGGCTTAACCAGTTTCTTATATATGGTTTACTTTCAGTTATCACCTATTTTTATGTTTTTATTGTTTTGAGACAATAGAACATTTCCATAGATTTTTGTTTTAGATTTCTGTTTTGCATTCACATTTTCAGTATTTCGATTTAGTTTTGCATTTAGATTTAAAGTTTTGCTAGTATTTGGAGTTTTTCTAAAGCGTTTAAACTGTGTTTTGTACTTAATTTTCGGCATTAGGAGGTATTCGATTGTGCGCGCTGGTCTTAAGATTTTGTGTGTTTTAAATTTTCTGTGAAATTTACTCTGTAAATTCATGACTTATAATGAAGTTTTCTCACTTTGTATGGGTATCTCCACACTATACCATCTCCGCATTGCATATGATTTATTTCTTTTATTTCTTAGTAAGAAATTTCACGACATGATAATAATGGCTGAAGAACTTGACAAAGAAAAATCAGTCTGCAAGTTTTATAAATTAGCACGAATTTAATCATTACCAGAAATTGCTACATCTGATAGACATGTAATGATATTTATTCCAAAAAGTCTATTACAAGCTCTAATAGAGTCAATGTTGCTTCTTATATTAAATAAAGAAAAAAAAAACACACACACACACACACAAAAAACAATAGATGTTCCAGCGCAAAACACTTCGATGACGTTAAACGATCTCACTCCATTCACGACTTATAACGTTAATGTCAGTGCTGTTGGATCTGACAAAAGCTATCGACCGCCTAGCCGTCTCACAGTAACCACTCAGATGGCAGCACCGTTGCCAATTGTAAATCCAGATTTTTACGGCGTTTTTGATGGTGAAGAAATTGGTGTTATTTTACCTCAGGCGTCGGAAGAGTATGGACCTATTAGTCATTATTTCCTCGTTGTCGTACCAGAGGATAAGAAAAATATGAATAGGAATCCGGATACATTTTTAACTCACGAGGTAAAATACGTTCATAGTCATGATAAAACAGTTCATGGTAGCAAACTGTAAGTAAGGAGAGATGCGGCTCAATAGTAGCCGAAACTCTAAGAAATAGAGTCTTGATAACCATAGATATATTAAAAGAACCGAATTTTGATGCTTATTCAACATAATTATGTAAAATCCACATCAAAAGTTACGACCCTGAGACAGTCTTCTCAATTGTTGAAAAAAGGAGAAATATCCCAAAACATTATGTTATCTTAATTAAAATCCTTTCATCAGATTCAGCATACCAGAGAACCCTACTTTAGAGGTTTCAAGCTCCAAAAATATAGAATTTAGCATTTTTCTTTTCCAGAAGAAACATCTAGTTCTATGTATGATTAAATAGAGAATAGTAATGGAATATAGTAGCTTAAAAAAACAGTGAAAAGTTAACTTTTTCTAGGATAAGCAAGGATTTACACTTAAAATAGGAATATAGGATCAAATTTTACCAAAATATAAGCTTTAATGCACAAAAAGCTGCATTATATAGAGGAGGGGGTATAGTTAGGGACCTCAAAATACTTTCCTGGGATGTACTTTTTTCTGTAGACCTACCCCTGAAAGTTTCAATTCTCTAGCCCAACAACTTTCCAAGATAGTAACAAGTCAATAAGCTAGGATTTTGCCCTACCTCTATAGTCAGAATTGCATTCTGAAGTTAAACCGAACATATAAAGAACTATGGGAACAATCGGGAAGATATCTAGGTCTTGGAGACAGGGGCTAAGAGCTATCCTTCTCGTAAGTTTTGTTGAGAAGTTCTATTATATTATGTTAAATATAAGATTAAATACAGCCTATAAAGTCTGATGTTAATAACTCTAGTATTTGTTCGGAAATGGGTGTATTTCTTTCGAAGTCTTAATATTTGTTTACATGGTAAGTTAGGATGTAAAAGACTGATGGATGAAAGCCTTCTTGCCGAAATAAGGTCTGCGGTCTGTTTGCATTTGAAACCAATTGAAGTGTTCTGTCTTACATAATCTCGTAATAGAAATACCTATTTCACATTCTGATGTGCTTTTAAAGTTTTTTTGTCCCCCCCCCTGGAAAATAACCCACCCAAAAGCATTCCTGGTTACGACCCTGGGGATTATACAACAGTCTCTACTTTCTCTTTCTGCTCGTCTCTCCGTTAGAACTTAAATCTGTTTTAAACAGTTCGTGTTGTCGATGAGGAGAGACTCAGCTCAATAGTAACCAAAACTCTAAAAAACGGAATTTTCATATCTATAGACACATCAAAAGAATCGTATTTTCATGTTGATTTCAAATATATAATTTTATCAAGAATTTTGTTATTGATCATAAATCATAAAATTTATTTTTACATAAGCATTCCAATTGCTAACTTCTTTGCATTTTTGCAACTCTGCTGCAGTGTTACTTATTACTCTTTTCTCAGGATTCAGGTTATTCTGGACTGCATGAGTATAACTTCTAAATATTGTCCTTGCTCTCTTAAATAGCGTGCCACACTTTCTGCCACTTTGAGCACTTGTTGGTTTTCCCTTCTTACTGGGCATACTGATGAAGTGGATTAATACTTTCATTTACAATTGGGGCACCTGTATCTGCTGGTAGGCTTGTCTGCACTTTCCTGTTTCAAAGGGCAATCATGGCTTTGATGATTTTGGGCACATCTGAGGCAGACCTCCTTTGATTTACTACCTGAGCACCCACGACGCGATCGCCGAACTGACCGGGCCGCGAGCATCAGCGATCGCCTAGACCCTTTCATGGTCATACGGAACCATTTGATGGGCCAGATCGGCTTGCTCGGCAAGGCGCGAAGCGCAGCGCGATGCGGGGCATCGTGCAAGCTTCGCAACGACGCCGACGAGCCGATATGGCCCACCGCAGGCCGGATTGTCGCGCCCGCTGGACGTCGTTGCGCTCCGCTTGTGGTCGTATAGACCACGGCGCGAACCGCGCCTTGCCAGCAGACCCGACAATCCGGTCAAATGATCCCGTATGATCATGAAAGGGTCTATTCGGTCAGGGTCTGCTACAATAGATTAGTGTGGAGATGTATGATCGTCAATGCCTGTATCAGGTTCAGCACTTAAAGAAGAACACTTTGTCTACATGTAATGTAAGTACCATCACTTGGGGTGACTTTAGAAACTTTTACCAAAAATATTTTGATGGAGATATTTTTCGTTTTCCAACAACTTTTTTCTAATTTCAAGAGACACTATGGGGCCAGTAAATAGGAATGTTTTTATTGCTATTACTTGCTTAAGAATTACATTTTAAATATTTATACTTTTGTATAATAATTGAATTGAGGCACAATGCGAGCGTCTACACACACATGAATGAGTGAATGCCCTAAAATTGTCGAATAAAGTAAGAACATAAAAACATAAGCAATTAAACATAAAAACTGTATATATCCAGTTTTTTTAAGGAACAAGTGTTTTTTCTAAAACGAGTCTTTCAAATTTAGTTTTATTTCAGAAACTAACATTTAATTTATTTTTAAATTAGTGTTTTATGTTTTAAAAATTTGAATGTCGAAATTTATAAGAATTTATAAGAATTAAATGTTTGAAATTTATTTTTGAGCAATTCATTGAAACCAATTTTTTTTAAAGGAATTTAATAATGGGTTTTCCAAGTACTGATAATGGTTTTATTTCAGGGAGATGGGCATTTCATCAAACGGTATTAGAAGCAAAAAAGTGATGTTCCTTGTTCTTCAAGCCAGGGGACTGTAACTCTCCCGGTTAAGATTTTCAGTCATAGCCTATCCAATGATGTACTTTATGTTTCGATCCAACGTCATTTTAGGATTGTCAGTCCTTTTTTCTAAATTTGTTTTCAAAATAACATTTATTATTTGTTTTCCTAAATTTGTTTTCAAAATAACATTTTATAACTACTTGAGATAATAGTTAACATTTCTCAGTTGTGTACAAATGCCAATTTTTTACTATTAGCCAGTTTTCTTTTGATGTGTGTTTTTTTTTGGTTACTATGGGCTGTGATTTGTCGTATGTTAGATTACTGCGGAAACTTACAATCATGTAAACCTAAATAAATAAATTAAATAAACCTAAAAATCACAAGCAAAAGCTAAAACAACCAAGAAACCTTTCAACCGACTAAACATAACGAAGATACCAAAGCCACCAAAGCCACCAAAGCCACGGAAATCTTGAAGCCCGTGAACGACAAAAATCTGAGAGGTACTCGTTATCATCATACAAATGGAATGTTTAATATACAAAGATGCACTGGAAACTTTAGGACTTCATCGAAGGGCAAATTAAAATCCTGCTTTTAAACTAATGGCTATCATCTCCTATGCTCCTAATAAAGTGAACTGTAGTAATGTGATTATCTAGATCTCCGATATACGGGGTCCTGTTTGCTGTCTCTGAGAGGAGGGTTCACTGGTATTGAACTCCTCCTAAAAAAAATCCATTCTTTTCAGCCTAATAGGGGTTTTTAAGGACTTTTCGCTATGATTTAATGCTAAAAACTAAATTTTTCCGGGAACTTTTAAGAACACTGATGATATTACCCATCTTTAAAAGGAAACGCATTCCTTTTGGGTTACTGAGGGGGCCCTGGTCCAATGGTTTTGAGGACCCCTTCAGTCCTAAAGGAAATGGACTTTTCTCCATGCTCTTAGCTATTAGTAATGTCTTGAAAATAAGGTTTTTTTAGATTATGCTTTCTCAACAAGTTTCACCAACGAAATCAGCACGCAACAAACTCCACGAACAAAAATCAGCAAGCATTAATTTCCATGAGCAAATCAATTTCACGAGGGAAACTTGATCGCACAAGTCTTACGAACAAGTTTTCACCTCTATATCTTAAATATTTAATAAAAATATACATGCATCGTAGTTTTCTCACTCAAAATAAGCAAATAACCAATCCTAGAAGAGAAACCGGTTTTTGATAGGTCTTATACAGCATAATTCTTGAGCGCGTTCCGTTTAGCAGACAAGTACCTATTTTTGCTACGTTTTTACGAGTCAGACGTATATTTCAGGGGGGGGGTCTTTTCGCTCTATTAAATATGTGCCAACGAGCCAAGGGGTTCCATACGCTTTTCTATTATTTTTTTCTTCTATTTGCTTGCTAAGGTCAGAGTGCCTGTGTTTCTAAGGCGGAAATCCAAGGAATATGTACTCAAAACTTGTTATATCATATATTCTGGAATATCTGCTTCTTTGAATTTTGACTGAACATTTCGGTGAGCCGTCCTGGCCGAGGGGATTGGTGTGGTGGATTCAGGATCCTTTGTCTGAGAGGGCGAGGGTTTGGATCCTAGTGTACCCAATTATTTAGTTTGGGACGGGGGTCAGTGGCGTGACTCTGTAAGCTCAGACAGAGTCGACCCAATTTTTATGTTACAACTACTCCCCGCTTCTGCTTGCCAAAAGAAACCTTAAAAATAGCATTACAAATTTGTTGATATACCTTTTGCTGCCTTTTCACGAGTCGAAAAATATTTGGGGGGAGGGGTTACAGACCTACTAATACCCCCAGATAAGGCCTTGGTCTTGGCAATGTGGGTTTTTTGAAATAAATGTCTATAGCCTAAAGTGTTAAATATTGAGTATTTCTGTTCCTTTGCTCTAGGGAGGGGAAAATTATTTTACTATGTTCACTATATAGCCTTGTTTTCGGCTTAGTTTTGTATTTTTCTTTTCTTATTCTTTTTTTCTTAGGTTTTTCAATTATTTTGCAATGAATGTAACCACAATGCCCATATTCCATAATGACCATCGTCATTAACTTACATAGCCATTATTGTCATTTAAGTACCATAATCAGATCATCCGTCGCTCTCATACATCAATGTGTCTTCGTCCCCTCCCCCCCTTCTCTCAACTATCATTGATTCTCTACAATGACACCATTTCCTCCTTCCCTCTCCATTTTGCTTTTAAAAAGTAAACACTTTCGTTCTTCCTGTTGGTATTCGGTAGGCCTTGTAGGTCTACTTGTAATCATCATCATAATCACCATTATCTTCATCATTATCATCATCAACATCATTATTATCACCATCTGGTTTTTATTGTTTGTTTTTTTGTTTTTTTTTTCAGGGGTGATTGTATCGACTGAGTGGCCCTAGAATGTCACTAGAGGGCTCATTCTAATGGAAATTAAAAGTTATAGTTCCCTTTTTAAGTCACCAAAAAATTGGAGGGCACCTAGGCCCCCTCCTACGCTCAGTTTTTCCCAAAAGTCACCGGATCCAAATTCTGAGATACCCATTTTATCCACCATAGTCGAAAACCTAACAAATATGTATTTAGGGACAACTTACTCCCCTGCAGTCCCCGTGGGAGGAGCTGCAAGTTACAAACTTTGACCTGTGTTTACATATAGTAATGGTTACTGGGGCGTTTCCCTCGCAGCCTGCCTGCTGCTCGGCGCCACCCCTTTAAATTATTGTAAATTCTTCATGCTTGTCACCTCTGAAAAATAAGGAAAAGATACACGCGAAAAAATAGGTATTATCATAGACAGTTTCTCGATTGTTTGATTATCTTGACAGCCTCTACGCCAAAAAAACATACCTTCGCACACATCGGGTGATTCGGGCTCTCTCTTAATATGTGTGCCAAAACAAACAGAAATGGCTTCGGGAATATCTTTTTGTTTAAATGACATAGTAGGATTTGTACTACTAAAAGTTAAATTGTTGTTAGCTGGCAGCCCATCTTGTATACCTGAAACGTAAATTCCCCCTTGGAAAAAAAGCAAAAAATCCACCCCCCTTGGACCCCAAAATGTTTGCATGCTTTCCAATAACAAATACTGTTGGTAAACAATGGGCAATTTTTATAGCTTAAAGACCTTTCCCCTGGGTCTGTGGGGGGTCATGTTATATCAAAAGGCATGGTTATTGGGCCTTTAAACTATAATGAGCAAAATGGCTATCTCAAAATTTTGATCGGACGATTGTTGGGGAAAAGGGGGCGGAAGAGGGGGCATAGTTGTCTTCCGATCTTTTTGGTCACTTGAAAAGGACACTAGAACTTTTAATTTCCACTCGAATGAGCCCTCTCACGATGAATTTATTAGATATTTTAAAAAGGTGAGGGAATAGTGTTTTTTACACCACGAGATACCAGAAAACCAAGTGTTAAAAAAGTAAATAGCAAGGTTAAAACTAAAAAGAGTAGAATATGCACTAAATATTGTGGGCTGGAAGGCTGCCAACCATCCCAATTTCACCCTCTTTACGGTAAAGTTTTATTGATCTATAC
This sequence comes from Alatinidae sp. Z8VKAUB7J3, assembly GCA_010016025.2. NCBI lineage: Eukaryota > Metazoa > Cnidaria > Cubozoa > Carybdeida > Alatinidae > Alatinidae sp. Z8VKAUB7J3. The sequence continues at coordinate 23,872,071 of JAAAKM020721499.1, forward strand.
AGGATTTACTTCCAAACTAATAAACTGATCTTTATACATTTTGGAGTGTACGTATTTTTTTTTTATCCCCATTAATTATGTATTTATAAATGAATTGGAAATTTTCTTAATCAAATTGTAATTGCTTTAAAAAATTGCATAGGGAATATTATTTTTGTCAATTGGAGATATTGCTGAGTGCCACGCTTTTGAAATCAGGCTCTTTAACTTTTAAAATTTTAATTATGTTAATTTTGATTTTATATGCTGTTGTTTTTTTCTGTCATCCTGGTGTCTATTCACTTCGCAAATGGTTTCATAATGAACTATTAAATTTTAACTCATATATGTACCTCGCTCTTTACGATAGAAAAGAGCGGGGGCTGTAGAGGGTAAAGTTCCTCAAAGACATAATTTTTAAATATTTCAACCATGCTGAATGAAATAACTATCTCAAAATTTTGATCGGGAGATTTTGGGAAAAATGGGCATGGGAGGGCCAAAGGAATTATGAGCTTGTAGATTGTCAAAAGGATGACAAAGCATTATCTCAAGAAAGGCTTTTATTATTAAATTGAACCTGTCAGGGTAAGTTGTAGCGGACTTTGAACTGACTAGAAGGTAAATTTTAAATTGAAACTTTTAGAGAACGTTCAGGGGGAGTCTCAATTAAACGAAAAAACCTATATGCATACAGGTTTTCAAAAGGGGGTATAAGCGGTATCGGGGGTAGCGCAGCGCTATATATCGGAGGTAGCGCAGCACTATGATGAGATAGTAAGCTGATCAAAAACTGTTAAAGGAGCCAACGTGATTGGAGATTAATAGTTCTAGTGAAAAAAAGGTGTTTTATCAAAAACTATAAAAAATTAAAAAATTGGGTTTGCATTGGATGTTCCCCTCCCTACACATTGAATACTGATATACTGAAGAGTTGTTTTGTATTGGTCTTTTTATCATTGCTATAAAATGCTTCGGTGGCGTAAAAGAATAGAGTCGTCAGGATCTTTATGTCTTTTAAATGTGAAACCAAGACTTAGGCTTTACCACGCTTCTAGCTATGGCTGTTTGTGTACATGTCGCCTATTAGCGACCATTCTTCAAATTATCAGAGATTACTTCATTTTTTTGACCAATTTCCTTTCACAAGTAGGAAAGATTAAAAAATCATCTACAGGCCAATCAACAGAAAGATTTTTTTGCACTTTCCCCCAAATTACCTTCTGATCTCACTTTTTTGCTGATTTGATAGCTACTTCTTAACAGGTTGAATACTTGTGACGTCATATCTTTTTACTTTTCATAATGTCAGCAACATTTTATGAATATTTTTATTAGATTTAAAGCTTAAGTCATAATCAAGAAGGATAAAATCAAGAATACGGCAAGAATTCAGGAATATCCGGGGAAAATGTGACATCATAATGCTGGAAATTTCTATGGCATCATAGAAATAACAGTTGGCATATCCTGTTATTTTGGAAAAAGCCTGCTTATAACTTAGTTTAACGACAGACGTCAAATTTCACTTTGGTGGCGTATTTTATGTCGCCCGACGAATAAATGTATTTCTGGACTTGCTTGGATTTCGGACCAGAATTGAAAAGTTCGTTGTACAGTCGGCAAAATTTTCCTTTAAAATGAGTCAGACGCTCCTATTTAGAGAATTTACTATTGAATTTACAGTGTCAATAGATAGTACAGTTGACAGCATTTTCAACATATGTGTTTGTAGGAGGTTATTTTTCGAGAATTTCTGGCCCTGGCATGGGTTTGATTTCACTTTGGGAGCCCTGTTCTTTGTCGGTGTACGAAAAAATATCTATGTAGACAAGAACATTTTGGTTAACTTGTGTGCTGTTTTGTTTAAATAAATAATTGTTGGTCATTAAATGGCTAAAGGAGGCCTAAAGGAGTTCTCCCTACCTCCATTCCGTTTTCATCCCATAAAAAATGACGTTTGAAAATAAAAAGAAGGCTAATCAGAATGTGATTCGCTCTTGTGCAGGTCCGTGTAGGTCATTATATTTGCTGATGGCAAAACTGCAAAGGAATAATTTGTGTATCGATACATCTATCTACTTGTGTATCGACTTGTTATGGACTCTTTTAGGTCAGAATTTATGTAAGAGACAGTTTTTATCGCCACAAGCTAATATTAAGTTGGTGAAACATTCCCCCCCCTCCCAGATATAATAAGTAGGAATTTTATTGTTTAGCTTCTTTTGTTTTAGTTTTTAGATGTTTCTCAGGCTATATATAGGACCATCAATAGGAGGGAGGGGAGGAAACATTTACAAATAAATCAATTAGTATATTTGGGAAGAGTCTAAAAATGTAATGGAGTAGTATGTTTACCTTCTATATGTCAGTAATGCACCCCTCTAATAATGAAAAAATATAGGGCCCAAATTATATACATTTATTGAATTTTCAACAACTTTCTTCAATACCATAATTCTTTACTTATCTCTGCTTGTTTGCTTCTAAATTAATAAATATAAAAGAGTAATGAAATTTAATTTTAATGTTGCTCCTCACTTTCAGTTAAAAAACTATTTTTTTTATTTAATCTTATTTCAAGAAGCATTACATTTTGAACAACATCATTGCATATTTTCTCATTTAATTTCAAGCAGCAAAACATTCTTACGAAACTATTTGATGTTTTGAATAATGTATTTGCTGATTTCCAATCTTATTTCAAAAAATAGATTTTGAACAACACTATGGCATATTTTCTCACAATCTTTCAACGAGCCAAACAATTGTTCAAAATATTTTGCATTTTTGCATAATGTATTTGCTTATTTCCAATCTTATTTGAAAGAACGATACATTTTGAGCAACATTATCACGAAGTTGCAGTATACCTCAGATACTGAGAGTCAGGTGATGTCTCTTGTTTAGACTCTAAACATGTTTAGACTCTAATGCAACCTCTAAACTTTAGAGGTTGCATTGATGCTTGCATAAATAGATATTATTCTTCTTGTATATGTGACTCTTTTCAGATGAGAATAAGGCTGCTTAGAAAATGTCCCACTTCAAAATATCTTCCCCATTCAAGTGTCAGAGTTGCTTAGTATTCCAGACCACTTGTCGTATTAAGTCCCAATATTTTCAGATAGGGGAAAAACTCTCACATTCTTTGACTAGTAACTAGTCAATATTCTGGCATTTGTGGCAGTCACTAATCGAATTTTTTTTCCCCTAATAATTTTGGAATTAACTCTGATTTATCAATATGTTCAAACAACAGATCCTTGATTGGGTTATTTTCTTCTTCCATCCCTATCATCAATTGTCTTTTTAATTAAATCCTTGTCAGATGATTTTAAAAGATACTTTGCTTTTTTACTATCATGACCATTAATGGTGATCTGATAGAATTGATTGATAATAATTTAACTTCTAATGATGAACAAATCAAGATTAAATCAATACCATGGGAATTAAACGAGGAAGCAAAATTTCTGACACAAACTTTTTCTCTATCCTCTATTGATTCTGAAAGTGTAACTATCCACGAAGAAAAATGGATCTCCGTCGTGCGAATTTTGCAGCCGATCTACTGGATAAACAGGCATTTACGAAGCAAACGGATCAGGTAAAACTTCAGGCATTTTTTGGTCTCATATACTTTGCCGGAGTTTTCATGTCAGGAAACAAAGATGCAACTGGTCTGTTTGCCAGCGATGGAACTGGGACAGATATTTTTTGAGCGACCATGAGCCTGAAAAGGTTCCTCTACATTGGGGTCTGCCTTCGCTTTGACGATCCGCCGACCCGTCTAGCAAGAGGAACGACGCTTGCACCTATATTTGATACAATCAGTTTGTTGGAAACTGCAGCAAACTTGACTCTCCCGGATGGGTTTGGGGGAAAAGATCGTGGGGAGGGGGGGCTAGTTGCAATCGGTCTCTTTTGACTTTTTGAAAGTGAACTAGAACTTCAGTTTCCAATCAAATGAGCTCTTTCTGAAGTTTATACGAGCATACCTTCCATAAGAACCAATATGCCCCCGGGGCATAACTTACAATGTCTGTCCCCTGATCCTGGGGGATTGTGTTGACATTGGAGCTTTTTTTTCATCTGACCTTTGCAGTATTTTTTAAAATGGCTATCTCAAAACTATTATCGGATGTATTTGGGGGGAAAGGGCGTGGGAGGGGAGGCTAATTGCCCTCTGATCTCTTTTGACTCGCTCATATGGCATGAGCTCTAGCAAAATTCTAAGAATCAATAGATTGATTTAAAAGGAAAATCAGAGGCTTAATGCCTGTCGAGATTTAAAATAAAGAGCTCTGAGGCACGAGGTCCTTCTAAATATCAAAATTCATTAAGATCCGATCACCCACTCGTAAGTTAAAAATTCCTCACTTTTCTAATTTTTCCTCTCCCTTCAGCCCCCCAGATGGTCGAATCGAGGAAAACGACTTTATCAAGTCAATTTGTGTAGGTCCCTGACACGCCTACCAATTTTCATCGTCCTAGCACGTCCAGAAGCACCAAACTCGCCAAATCACTGAACGCCTCCCCCCATTTACTCTCGTTTTACCAAGGAAGATATGCCGTTCAGATCATTTTATAAGAGCTCTCGGAAAATGGAAAATGGAATGGACGTAAACGGCGGTACAGAACATTGTATTAGGGGTTTTTGCTACACAAAGGGTTATAATCCGCAATTTCAAGTTTTTTAATGATTCTTATGAATTGATTGGTATTTAGAAAGCTAAACTAGGAATCGCTAATCATAAACCTTGAAGTGGTGTAACACACCTAACTATAATTCCATTGAATGTGGAAGACATGAATCAATGCTACGACTATCTTGTTTTTCGTTCAACAATTTATATGCTCATATTTAAAAAAAAAGTGATTACTGAATTATGTAACAATGCAATTAAAGCAGAAATATAAAGACTGGGGAAAAGCTGGGAAATAAGCTTTTTTGGTAACTATAATGCTATGCAAAATTACACATGATTTTGAAGGAGTTTTTGCATGCAAAAGATTTGGAATTGATATTAAATTGGTTTAGTTGTAGTATAACTGCTTTTGTGTCACTATAAATGTATTTTTCTTTGATGACATTTTGTTGGAGAGAATAACTAGAACTCATTACCTCAAGTTCAGACCTTATCATGGATGTGGATGCATTTTTAAGGGTCTCATTGATATGGATCCCCTGAAAGTGTAGAAAATGATAAAGGGGTAGTATGTTCACTTTATTTGTAAGTCAAAAATATGATCAACAAAAAATGTACAAAATGTGTAGAGCTGCATGATTTTCTCCTGGGTATGTTGGCTAAGTGGAAGGTCTCTTATACCTGATGCTATCCCTACTGTTTTTACTTGGTTGGAAAAAATCCAAAGAAAGTTCCCATTGAAAAGGAAAGAGCCCAAATTAGTCAAATTACTAGAACCCATTAGTCAGAGCCCAAACGTGAGATTAAATTAGTCAAAGCTTGGAGGTTCGCCCCTTCAGTCTGTTTAAAGGAATCAGATTCATAATTGAAGCTTTGAATCTTATATTTCAATCTTAAGGGTGTGGAACTCAGAAGTGCAGTAAACAGTATGACGGGTTAGAAATAAAATAAATAAATAAATAGACTTAATGAAGTGAATATCTCCAGCCTTTCCAATATGAGATTAGCTTTTCTCACCAGGTCTTTCACAGATGAGGCAAACACAGTTAAATGGTATTATCAGCAAATGAGATAAGACACACGTCTTTCAAATAAAGATGCATGATATCAACATAGATGGGGTAAAGCAGCGGACTTAACACTGAACTTTGTGGTACTCCACACATCATTGGAATTGCTGCTGAGCGCACATCATTCAACTTTAATTTGAGGGATACCTCTATGAGATAACTTTCCAACTAACTTTTCCCTTTTTTTTTATTGAAGTTCAAACTAATCTTAAATCTCATCAACTATGAATAAAATCCCAAAAGGACAGTTTTATCCGTAATTCACATCCCGTAAGACGTCCAAACAAACAACAATAAAAGACACATTTAATAAAGTTGTCGCAACCCGGGAACTTAAAGATTTCTACAAGTTTCCCCACTTTTCTAATATTTGTCATGGAAATCGGCTCTTTTTAGTTTCGTTCTCTTTCTCCCCCCCCCCCCCCGATAAAAGAATTCCTGTGTATGTGTCTGTATGTTATACTCTGTAGGCTATAGATTCCTGATAATATAATTCAAACTTTTTGATCATACAAGAGTTTGGTAGTGCTTGGCATAGGTTTGGTAATCCTTGGGAAGACTTTGACAGTCTTGATTATGACAGACACGATTTCATCGAACTATATTAAATTCGGTAATAGTAGACACGGTTTAGATAATATCTTGTCAGATTTGACGACATCAGACATTTATGATAGTAACAGAAAAATATCTTTGTTAATATCAGGTAAGATTTTCATAATATCATGCAAGAGTTTGCTACTAACTTGCAAGATATTGATTATACTATGTATAGGTTTGAGAATACCATATATGTTTTAGAATATCTCTATACCATGTGGGATTTTGATATTATAGTGCAAGAAAGAGTATGACTGATTTTGGGTAAAATTCTAGTTGATTGATTTCTTGTTATCTCAGAAAGGGGTCAGATCAAGAAAATTGAACTTTCAGGGATGGGTCTACAGTCTAAAGTATGTCCCAGGAAGATATTTTAAAGTACCTACCTCCACTCCTTCTCCCTCTAGAGGGCCCTGACCTTTGATGACCTTCAAAAATATCTGTGTTATAAAAGTGAAATATTGCAAAATATATCTTCTGCTTGAATGAAGTATAACAAAAGGGTTTTCAGCTTCACAACTTTGCTCAATCCCAATTTATAAGGTTTTAAAGATATGCCAACACATTTCCTAAATTTTGAACTTCAAGGCTATATTCAAAAGTAGTAAGCTACACAAATTCAATTAGGCATTTAGGCAAGATTCTGCACATGATATTCGAGGATACTCGGGTATTCTATATATTGTATTCCCATACATTTAAGTAATGAAATTAATGGGAGTCAAAATACGACTTAGGGGGAGGGTGGCAGGGCGGTGGCTCTTCTGTTGGGCTGTATTTATTATATGTTTTTCAAAAGTGGGCACAGTGCTTGTATATCTAAATTAAATGTTGGATTTTGACATAGGGTAAAATGTGTCAGCCTTTATTGACTAACAATAGACAACATTTTTATTTTTATCTTTGCCATTTTCAAGCGGCATTTTCCTAAGATTCGTCGGCACATCTCTGACTCCCCCCCCCAAGGTGAAAGACTAGTGACGCCCCTGGAGGGGGCAGCCTCCCCTTTTAATACGTAATAGTTTGTGTCCGTTTAAATTTTAATATTGCTCTTTACTTCGATTTGACGAAATGACTTTTTTTATTTAACATTTGATTGTTTTTTAAATAAAAGCAGGAAATCTGGCTCCATCTCCATGAAAAAATCCCCCTTCCCATGGAAATATTTTGTTCAATTAAACCCCGGTGAAAATTTACCCCGGACAATTACCCTTAGCATCTCCAATCATGAAATTGAGTCGATAAAGACAAAGCATCTCTCCACTCTAAGTGTTTTCCAAGATTTTGAGTTTACAAGATTTCTGTTACCCCCCCTCCAACTCTCTATGTCCCTGGATCCGATTTGAATTGAAAATGGAGCATCTGAGACACAAGATTCTTCTATATCACCAATTCGTAAGATACCTCGATTTTCCCGTTTTCCAAGAATTCCGGTTTCCCCCTCCAACTCCCTTCAATGTCACCGGATCCGGTCGGGATTTCTAGAGTTCTAATGCAAAAGATCCTTCTAGATATTAAATTTCATTAAGATCTGATTACCCGTTCGTAAGTTACAAATATCTCATTTTTTCTAATTTTTCCAAATCACGCCAGATTGTTTTTAGAGTTAGACAAATATGAAGTAGAAACTTAGCAATATTTAGTCAAACACAAGCACTACTATCAAATAACAATTAGCATACTAGAGTCTGAAATAGATAAATTAGGTTTTTTACCAAAGTCAGGGAGAGATGAATCAATTTCTGTTTAGAGTTAGAGAGATATGAAATGGGAATTTGTCAAGATTCATTCCAACAACAACATTTCTACCAGCCCAAAAATGTTATACCAGAGTCCAAAATAGATTAATTAAGTTTTTACCAAAGTCTGAGCATGATGAATCGAATTCTCTTAGAGTTATCAAACAGTTCATGGTAACGAACTGTAGTCTTTCGAGTAGGAGTCCGTCGAGGCCGGCGACGCTCGATTCGAAATCGATGGTCTTCACGAGCTCGCTGGAAACCGGATCGTCCGCACGGATCAACGGAATGGCTCGACGGTCGAGAGCGAGGTCACACCAAGCTTTCGCTCCGGATCCCATGCTCCAGCAACCGACGGTTCCGTTCTTGAGTCTCGTGCTGCTCGAGTCGTGGCAGTCGATCTGCCAGTCGCTGGGCTCGGGCGTTCCGTCCGGCGAGACCTTCGCACGGATTCGCGTTCGGTCCGGGAGTGCGGCGAACTCGATGAGAAACCGGTACCAAGCATTCGGGACGGGCTTGAGCCCGGTGTGCCTGCATGACTTCATTTTCACCCACGCCCAGCCCCATAAAGCTCACTATTTTTTCCTCTAGCGCTTTCACTCGTTCATCACTTAAGAAGGTTAAGTCGCAGGTACTGGACGTTCTATAATCACTGAACTTTTCGTCTGTACTGATTTCCGAAGGTCTTAGCTTTTGTTTTGCCAGCTCTACGATTGCTCCGCTTTCCTCGTGATTGAGAAATTGAGGCACCACATACAGTTGAATATTTTCACTACTATAGTCTTCCATAGCCGTGTCTGAGGTCAGGAAATCAGGCTTTGCCAGGCGTTGATAAAACGCTTCATCGTATTTGAACTTAAGGTTCCACCTCGGTGTTGATGGTCGAAACCGCGCATTTGAAAACCGGCCTCGCTTGCAAATGATCTTGCAAATTCTTGCCGACGCCCGGCAGCGCGTGTCGAACATCCACGCCGTGGGGCGCCAGCTCTTCCGGGGCGCCGATTCCGGAAACCATCAGCAGCTGTGGCGAGGCAACCGCCCCGGCGGACAGGATGATGTCTTTTCTGACGGTCAGCTTTTGCGAACCGCCCGGGCCGATGACATCGAGGCCCGTGACCCGCCCGTTGGCAATTTCGAGCCGCTGAGCGTGAGTCTTGGTAAACAGCTTCAAGTTGCCTCGGGCAAGTGCCGGCTTAAGATGGGGGTGTTAATTTGGAAAAATTAGAAAAATTGAGGTATTTTTAACTTAAGAAAGGGTGACCGGATCTTAATGAAAGTTTATATTTAGAAGGAACTCATGTCTCAGAGGTCTTATTTCAAGTCCCGACCAGATCTCTTGACATTAGGGGGAGCTGGAGGGAGAAATCGAAAATCTCGGAAAACGCTTAGAGTGGAGGAATTGGGATGAAGCTTGGTGGGTAGAATAAGCAAATGTCTTAGATACGTGACTGGCGTAACCGTACTAGAATCGCTCGCTTTGGGGGAGTTAGGGGGTGGGGTTCAGTGCTTTGGTGAGTTTGGTGCTTCTGGACGTGCTGTTTCAGACGACGTCCTTTCGGATGCACGGGAAGTCTGTGGCTGGCCATCAGTGTCCGCCGGAATTCGGCAGTCGTTTCGATCCGTTTCGCCAGGTTCTCCGTTGTCGGGCCACTGTTTGACATATCCGGTGAGGCGTCTCAACGAGTGCTCAGCTGCGACGCCCAGGCGTTCAGTGCGTCCGCCGTCGATTTCTGATCGAACGCAGCGAATCCGAGGATGATTCCCAGGGTCGTTCCAGGGTTCTGTGAGTATGTATCGACCGTGTGGAATTCAATACCGGCCTTTTCGGCGGCCGCAATGACACGTTTGTCGTGCCGCTTTGTCACTCCTTTTGCATAGCTCACCTGTTCCTTTGCACCTTTTAGGAGGAAGTTACCATTTTAGTTTATTTAAGCCTCTTTCCAGCTTTAATCATGCATTTTCTGTTACATAATTCTTTTATCGTCCAATTTCCAAGGAAGGCCTTTTCGAGTTCGGATCTTGGATTACTAATGAAAACTGGCCAACTCTTAAGGGGAATAATGACATTAAGCTAATGTTAAAGTGCCTTACCTCCAAATCAAGGAGGCATACTCGTGCCTCTTTAAAGAGGTGAACCACGACAATGTTAAGCGATCTTCGGTTCCAGTGGTCGCAGAGGGATGGGAAGGGATGCATTTCGTAACCCGAGCTGCCGGCGCCTGCCAATAACGTAGACGCCGGCGTGCTGCGGTGCCGTCAGATTGACGGCAAGTGTCGCGGTATCTTTGACCGGCTAGCCGTTCAGGGAAAGACCGCTTGAACGATGATCATGATGATCAAGGAAATGACCCAATAGCCGGCTTCGACGTTGCGGGCGTAGGTCGACTTCTTAGTGAACAGTCCGCCTGAGTAGGCCAAGACCGTAAACGCGATTGTTGCTAGGATCACCGTCAACAGGGCTTCGTTCGCTGCGGTAACACCGACGAACCAGCTCATCAGCAACAGTCCGACGATCTGCGTGACCATCGCTGCGACAGGCATTTCGCTCCTATGAAATGAACGACCATCGGAGGATTAAGTGACTTTCAGCCAAAGAAAACTGTGGGGTTCTTTAATCTTACAAACCCTCTATACATCCAATTTTTCTAAAGCAGAAAAATACATTTTCTAACAAAGAATGGGAAAAGGATAGTCGATATATCAGTGGGTCGGAAACCTTTTCCTTCACTTGGGCCCCCACCAGCGTACGATGTATTTTTTGCAGGCTTCTTTGAGCATTACTTAAGATGCATTTGCGGGCCTTGTATGCGTTAACAGGGTTAAATTAGTAATCTTACTAAAAAAAATTATTATAGGACCTATTGGCTATGTTTTGGGAATCATTGGTCATTAAACAGCATAATACGATAATTGATTGATTTATCAGGTAACATCTTGGTCTCACCAAGCATTGCTCAAAATGAAGAACAAATAAACCATAATATGAAATCTGGAAATCCGTTTTTTTCACACAACGGATAATTTTAAGTTGTGTTACAAATTCTAAAGTGATTCTGTAGGCCTATCACTATCAAGATTGATTTATTTCGAACTTGTCTACAAAATAATCATAAAGCATTCTTTTCAGGTCCAAAGCAACAGTCAATCACTCGATTGAACTCATTCTGCAGAAGTGATGCCGAATTAAACGAAAAAAAAATTAGGCAACAATCCTAAAATGCTGTTTCACCCTTTTGTCGCTTTAATTCTCTCTTCTATATTTGTGGGTTTAGTTGCCGTTGGGTTGCCGGGAAGCGAGGGTCAGCATCCATTAGTAACAGCCGTAGAACTACCCATGCTGGAGTTTGGCGTCACAGCCGGTAAAATCGCCTGGGTCATCGCATTGGCCGCCATTATCGGCACGGCTATGATGGAAAGCGGCGCGGCGGAAAGGATCGTCAATTGGTTGTTGGCTACCTTAGGAGAATCACAGGCAGCCTTGGCTCTTTTACTTAGCGGTTTCATCTTATCGATTCCCGTTTTTTTCGATACCGTCTTTTTCTTACTAATTCCGCTGGCTTTTGATTTCCAATCAATCAAGCCCCCTCCCGATCTTATAGGGTAACTGTTTCGATACGATCGCCCTTGCCCAAAAATGCAATATTCCACATTTTTGTGTATAGGACCTTGAAACATCTAAAGTAGGATTCTTTGATATACTGAATCTGATGGTGTCATTTTCATTAAAATCCCTTTATTTTTGGTGGAGTTTCCCTCATTTGCCAAAAACTGGGCAAATTTTCTAAAGCTAGTAGCTGTTGATAGGTAGCATTAAACTTGAGGAATTTTGCGTATTTTGAATAAGCATCAAAATTAGATTTTTTATGTATCCATTGCTATCAAAACTATATTTCTACTATCTGGAAGGTGTAGTTTAAACGATGAAAACTAAAGATGAAATTTTAGAAACATCTCACTTTCATAGACAATATTTTTTTCTGAATTACTATTGGTAATAATCGACAATGGGATAACTTCGTCGTATTCGAATCTTCTATAGAATTACTGAAAATCAATTTCCAAGGAGTCGTGAATCAATGGATTGGTCAAGGGAAAGGTACACACCCTCAAATCAGAGGATATTTGCATACTTTGTCGTGTTTGGTGATTTTTCTGATGAAGTCAGCATTTCAGCGGCAAAGTATAACTTTACAGAATTACCTGCCAATACTGACATTGTAAAGTACCATGATGCCCTGTTCTTGCGATTGTTTCTATGTTGGAGGAACCCAGCAACAATTGGGGGAGAGGTTGTCAGAACACAGTTCCTCAATTGACAAAGCTAAGGGGCTACGCCATAGGCATGAGACTGTTGATTCTGCCTTGGCTGACCACGTCTATAGCAATCTACACCATTTCATTTTATTTGATAACACCTCCATTATTGCCACCGTTTAAGGTCTCACGCAAGTTTTCAGGGAGGCAGTTGAAATAAAAGAAGCACATTCACCAAGGGGTCGCCTTCAATAGAGATACTGGAGAAACCTATCTAAACCCCATTTATAATGAACTCATTGATTCTGATCGTTTTAATAAAATTGATATTCTAATCAAACTCAAAACGAACAAAAATTATTAGATATATGAATTAGGAAATTTTCCACTTGCACTCCAATTTAGCACGATTGTAATTCCCACTTTACTGAAAGCAATACGTATTTTTAGGGATTTCAAAGCGAGAGAGAAATAAAAATAGAATTTGTGTCAAGTAAAAACTCAAGGCCATATCCAGAGTAAAGTGGATTACCTGTCTGCAGCTCATTCCCACCCCCATCACCCAAAGGTTAAATTCTACACGTATAAAGGCTACAAAAATGCGAATAAACTAATGTTGATACATTTGTTAAGTTTTTTTTTAATCCTCCTTTTTTCTTCGCGGAAATTACGTAAATTTGCCAGGCAAGATCTCTTTTAAGTTTACACCTAGTGTTTTCATATTTCAGGCTCCTTTGCTTTATCATACATGTAACAAATCAGATCCCGGATGAATAACATCAAGTTTTAAAAAATCTAAATTATAACTGTTCACAAATCAAAATTAAAATCGCCAATGATTATGCAATCATTTTTTATTCAGACAGAAGTTTACATAAATAATCATCAAATAAATCAAGGAACTCAACCGAGGGAGTAGGCTACTTGGTGGCTTATAAACCAAACAAATTACTATCTTTTCATCCTTACGAATTGCAATTGTACTGAACAAGGGTTGTACTCTTACTTGCTGCGGGACCAGATACGGACGTCTCACTCGCCTTTGTTGGGTCGGGCCGTTTTTGATGCTTGTCCAACAATTTTTCAATTAAGTGCTAGGTCGCTTGCGCTAATCTGGCAAAGGAGCAGTGAGAAGCACTTGTTTAATGATGTGGCCATTGGGTCTTGTTAGGACACGGCCAAGCTAGCGCAGTCTTCACTGTTTGACTATCGTATTGGTGGGCTGGATGTTATAGCAGCAGTGGCGTATATCAACTTTGAGATTCTGTCAGAGTATCAAATACTCAGGATTCAACGCAGACAATGCCTTCAGTGGCCAAGTCTCAACGGCATCGGGGCGCTTGTGCCGCGGCGGCTTTGATCGTGGTTTCCTTGGTATTGGGCATTTCGGTCAGCTCGTGGCTGGCCGTCCGTGCGACGCGGGCGGAGACGGCGGCGGATCAGGCCGCGGAAAAGGCAGTTCTTGCTCAGTCTGTGGCGGAGGCCAGCGCCCGGGAAGCCACCCAACAACGCAATCGGGCCAGCGCGGCGGCGGTCAATCTGCAGCAAAACCTTTACGCCTCGGATATGTACGTGGCGCAGCAATTCTTGGCGCAGGACAACATCGCCAAGGTCCGGGAGTTGTTAGAGAAGCACGTGCCCAAGGCCGGCGAGCCGGACTATCGTGGACACGCGTCACTCACGGTATATTCGAAGCCTACCCCAAACCACACCACAACACGAGCTCAATACACAAGCGCGACCATCCGATGGTAGGGCGAGCGTACCCGCGAGCCGTTGGGCAAAAACAGCGAACACAAAAACCCAACGCGCAAATCCATCCCCCCTATTCCAATCACCCCGCCCTATTCCAATTGCACCGCCTCCGAAATCCCACAATACTCCCCTCATGAAAACACATCTCTTGGGAATCAGCGCCGCTTGGCTCCTCGCCACCAGCCTGCAGGCCCAACCCGTCCCGACCGCGGTCTTGACCGTCAAGAGCTACACAGAACTCACCCGTATATAGCCTAGTCCATTTTATGTATTTCCCATGTGTTTTCTGGTTCTCAATTTTCTCACAGTCAATTCAATTTACAGGTCAACTGGTTTAAACAAAAGTGATGCTTAAAGCTGTAGGCCTGTATAAAAGGTTGGCTATCTGAAATAAAAGAAAAAGGTATTATCTTGAGGGTCATTAAATGGCTTGAAAATGAAATTCCAAGTAAAACAACTAGGCCTATTATATTCAGAAAGAGCACAAAAAGGGCATCTATTATATAAAGGCATATTCAATTTACAGGTCAACTGGTTTAAACAAATGTGGTGCTTACAGCTGTAGGCCTGTATAAAAAGTGGGGATCCGATCACCCGTTCGTAAGTTAAAAATACCTCATTTTTTTCAGTTTTTCCTTTACCTCCAGCCCTCCAGATGGTCGAATCGGGAAAATGACTGTTATTAAGTCAATTTGTGCAGGTCTTTGACACGCCTACCAATTTTCATCGTCCTAGCAAGTCCAGAAGCACCAAATTCGCCAAAGCACTGGAAATCTCCCCCTGCTCCCACAAAGAGAGCGGATCCGTTCCAACTATGTCCATCACGTATCTAAAACTTGTGCTTATTCTTCCCATCAAGTTTTATCCGGATCTATCCACTCTAAGCGTTTTCTAAGATTTCCGATTTCCAAGATTTCTGTTCTGAAACCACACACAATCTATATTTTTTCATATAATTGTCTTCAGTCAAGAGACTCTTTTCAGGAATTTTGTGTTGACATTTCTGCAATTACTTTATCGTCTTCAATAAACAAAAATTGTAGATGGCACTTTGTTTTAGTAGTAATTACTTGACTTTCAAAGCTAAAGGAAGACTAGAATTTTTTTCAGAAACAGTAGAAAAACACTGAATTATTTGGAGAAAAGGTTTAGCAGCATGCAAGATGTGTTAACTACAATTGTTCTGTATATTATAAAGTAAGAGTTGTTTTCTTGATAAGTTTCCTTGTCAAGGGAAAAAATTCTAGGCTTATACCTGGATGCCGTCGAATGGGGTGAGAAAAGGCCCTATGAAGATGCAAAGGAGGTCGGAATTTCACACAAGGGGTAAAGAGTAAAGCTCTGGACCCAGTTGAGTGAAGGAGGAGCACACAACGCCGTGCTTGTTTCATGAGGCTTTGTATTGCGAATTGTTAGTGGTGGAAGAGTTTTAAGTCTCTAAATTTAAGTATCATGTTTATCGAAAAAGAAACGTATGAATGAACATAGAAATACATGTTAGAAACATATCAAAGAGACTGAAATATCTTCGGTTCACAGAGGGAAAGTAATGAAAATTCAAAAAACATTAAAGATCATTCCTTCTAAAATGTTCGACAGACAGACCGACAGACCGACAGAATTTGCGATTACTATATGTCACTTGGTCAATACCAAGTACCATAAAAATATTTAGAAGTTCCGATAGCCAAGATCACTAGCTAGATACCATTCAACGAAATAAAAACAACTGCCTTTCATTTTCAGAATTTCTGACTTAGATCAATAAATGACACCAACTCACCCTTAATAGGAGCCTGGATATTTTTGCACGACAGGGGGATGTATTTTGAACCCACTATTGTGAATTTTGAGGAAAAATCGTCCTTCAAACCAATATTGGATGGAACACCCAATAATTTCGGTCTTTCTCCTTAAATCGAATTGGGGAGGAGCAAGGTTTTTACCGAAAATTTCCGTAAATTTACCGTAAATTTTCAAGAAGACACTGTAAGTTTAAGAGAAAAAAATTCTCTTGCCGTTATCTAACTAAAGACCACTGACAACAACGAAAAAAAACTAACCTAAGTTTTTTTTAACGGATTCTTTTTGTCGTAAATTCCAATCAGATCAACCTGTCGGGTTGTTTTCCCGTCGGTAAAAATATAAAATTATATTGTTATGTCAGTCTTAGAAGCTTTAGACAAGAATGAATTTTATTGGTTGATTTAGGCCCGCCTTACATTTTAATTTTGGCCAATAAGGAAAATGGGGTGAAATTTTAAAAAGTTTTGACAGTTTTGCTTTTTTCCTTGTTACAGATTTCGGTTCACAGCAAAATAAAGAAAAAAAATAAAGGGGACCAACCCGTAAGGGTTTCACAAAATGTTTGAACCTACGATAAAATTTTTGAAATCTTCGGTAGGCTTATGAATGAAATTTTTGGAAAGCTGTGCATAATTCTTACCTTAGATCGAAAAGGATGTTTTTGCTTTTCCTTGAGCTATAGCATATAGTGTGTGAGATAAGATTATTCTGTATATGAGAGGGATTGCCCCTCTCTGAGCCCCCAGTCTTTACGCTGAAGCCCAAACTTATTAAAAATACTTCTCGTTCAAAATCCACCTGGGCCACAGACACCCGCAGACGTCTGGCCGCAAACGCGTCCCGCCTTGATCAACTGATGATCCAAGCGGATGCGCACCCTGTCGGCGGCTGCGATCTCTTCCGGCTTTATGACGTCGACACCGCGCAGACATGGCATGATCACCTCGCCAGCCACCACATTCTGAGTCGCATTTTTCCGTATTCACAGACCTATCTGCGCCTGGGACTGCCCCCGCAGGACGGCTGGGATAAACTTGAAACCGCGCTGAAAGGCTGAGACATGGACACCGCTGCAATCCTATTTCTTGCGATGCTGCTGGATGCCGCATTTGGTGAACCCAAATGGCTCTGGGACCGCCGATCGGGGCGAGCTGGGCGAGACCGGGCGCGCGCGCCTCGACTCGCTCCAGCGACTGCTGCAGACCTTCGCCGACAAGGCGGAGCAGGCCCCCGGCCGGTAGGCTGGAGGCGTGACCCAGCGCCTGGAACCCGGTACCGCAGCCCCCGACTTCTCCCTCCTCGACCAGGACGGGAACCTCGTCCGTCTGGCAGACCTGCGCGGCGAGAAGACCGTGCTGTACTTCTATCCGGCGGCGATGACGCCCGGATGCACCACCCAAGCCTGCGACTTCCGCGACAGCATCTCCTCGCTCCAAGGCGCCGGCTACCGGGTCATCGGCATCTCACGCGACGCTCAGACCGGAAGGGCGGCCAGCGCTATGCGGCGGCCTTCGGAGAGGAGCACGTTGTAGGTGCGGCAGGCCGCGGGCGAGTTCATCACTTCCACACCAAGCCCCGCGCCTTCAAGCTGGCGGCGCAGATCGGCGGGAATATGGGCGATCTCGGCGCCGGTGCCGACAAACAGCACATCGACGGAGCCCGCCAGCGCCAGCAGCGGCTCCGCGTCGCCATAGCCGCCCCAAGCGGCGGTGCCCGCGCCCGAGGTCAGCACCGCACCCTCATGCACCTTGCCGCCGATGCGGAAGAAGCCGGGGCCGTAGCCGTCCACCGGTTCGGCGTCGCTGTAGCTTTATACCTCGGCCAAATTCAGCTTCCAGTTTAGCGTATTGTTCCTGTAGCCATGATTTTCTGAGCGCTAACCCCTTCGGGCTAGAAACAAAAGCACCCCAGCTATGATTACCAGTAAAAATGAATAACCTGCTAAAGGTGTCAAATTCATTCTCCAATATTTTTCGAAATTGTTGTGGGTAACGTAAATTATCTACTTTTTTACTTCTGGCAATGGTATCTGTGTTTTTCGATAAAGATACAATTTTGAAGTTTAGACTTAAACATTGGTTGGCGCGTGGGGATTGTTGCAATTCCTGAACACAAACCTCTTTTTCTGCTGAGTAGTACTCAGTACACACCCATTGTGGAACAAAACACCAGACTTAAATGGCACAATAATGGTCATAATAGTCGTTCCATATAATAAGAAGCCTTGGCAAATGAAAAAATATTACCTCATCCATAAGTGGTTGAGCATGAACAATTCTATAATAGCATGGCTCCTTATAAATTCGTTCGTGCTTGCTTCGAACAACTATTCTTCCTTTACCAAAATCCTTCAAATTTCCAAGTATTTCCCATAGAGTTTTCCCGATAAAACCATTTTTCCTTCCTAAAAAGTAAATAAATTCAACATTTGATTGTATCTCCAGTCAGACTTGTAAAACCATATCTGAATTTGTAAAATAAGTTCGAATAGATTACTTAACAAATATTTATTTTAAGGTTTATGGATTCAGAACTGGAGCTTCATGAAGGAATACAACAGCTACATGTACTGGCTACTGTTCCATTGCTGTATCCATTAGCAGTGAATTTAAATCTTGTGCAGTCACTTATGGGGCTTCTAACACATGACAACACTGATATTTCTGTTGCTGTTGTTAATCTACTGCAGGTTGGAAGTTAAAGTTTTTTTTATGGGTTGTTCGATTTTTAGCAGTCAATAAATATGACTTGAAACTATTGTCATTCTAAATACACATTAACCGATAACAATGACACATTGACTAAAAACACATAAACAATGGTTATTTTCTTTTCTGTATTAAACGCCATATCATAGAAATACCCAAGTACGGAATGAGTTGTTCTTGCATTCAAACCACAAATGAAGAGCTTCCTCGCACCTTTTGTATGATTTATGCAATGCCCATGTTTATTCCTGATTTCCAAGTTTCAATTTTAAATGAGAAAAATATAGCTTCACCTCAGTCCTATCCAAACCACTTTCCACTCAGATAATTTTTTTGCCTTAAGATTGCGTTGCTTTAAAGATAGCAAGGAAACAAACATTGAACAGGATTCTGCAAATCAGCGACAGTATACCATAGTTCATGGCAATTAAAAGCTTCATAGATATTAATTCAAGCTTGGCGAGCCAAACGAGCGAGCGCAGGCACAGTTCTTGGCGTGCTATCGGCAAAGCTGCAATGAGTTGGCCCGCCTCCTTGGGACCGCTTTCGAGGCTCGTAAGCAAGGCTTGAATTTCCTCCACTTTCGGCAGCATTGGGCCAGCGAACACAACCATTCGCAATTCCAGATACTGCTTCAGTCGCTGCATTGCCTCTTCGATCGTCGGATCGCTCAATCTGACCATGGTGTCGCGTGTGAGTGCAGTTGTGGGATAGCCCGAAAACACTCGGAATGGATCCATGCGGGACAGGGAGCGATGCTTCTCTTGGTGAGGCAGGTTGCTCTTTCCATCTGGGAATAAAGACGCGAGAGGCTAATGGTAACCACTTGATCACCCTTGACTTTTACAGAGGTTAGTAGCTCTTTTGATTTACGCTTCATTTGGCCTCCATTTTTCCCCGTAAAATACCTATTATGTTAATATTTGGCAATTCGCACAGATTAAAATTTTGTAGCATTTTGAACAATAATGCTAACTCAACATTTTTATTGAACGCTTTTGGGAATAAAGGCGGGGGAGGAAAGTGTTTGCCCTCTAATCGCCTTTGACTCTTACAAAGGGCACTACAACTTTTAATTTACTCTTAACTTAGACCCCTCCAAATTTTATACGACCACCCCTTCCGATGCCGCTGAACCGGCCGTGCTCGACACGCAGACGCTCGACGGTCATCGACGAGGACTGCACCTCCACCGAGTCGTTGCCGTAGCGGAACAGGACGTTGCGCAGTACTCCACCGACGTTGGTGCCGACCCAGATCCGCCCGATGTCGCCAGGCGCGGGCTGGGTCGCGGTGCCGTCACCGTTGGTGTCGCCACCCCAGCTGTCGTCCTTGATCGATGTGATCACGATGGGCAGACGACCGGTGCCGTTCAGCGAGAAGCTGGCGCCGGCGTTGACCGAGAAACCGACCAACCGCGACCCCAGCTTGAGAATCGTCCCGGCGGGCAAACTCAAGCTGCCGGCGCGGCGCGCGACTTCTATGGCAAAGCGCTCGGTGCAGAGAAGATCGAGGTCTTCATCCGCGACTTCTCTGCCTACCGGCTCGACGAGGTGCTGGGGGCGTGGAAGCCCTATGCCGAGGTCGTGCACAACGCGCTCGAGCGCACCTGCAAGCGCAACGGCGTGGCCTTCGATCCCGAGATCGCGCAGAAAATCTACGAGCGCGTGCCGACCTGGGGCCCGCATGCGGACGTGCCCGCCGGTCTGGCGAAGATCGCGCCGCACATCCCGCTGGTGGCGTTGACGAACTCGATGAACAGCCAGATCCCGCACAATATCGCCAAGCTCGGCGCGCCAAAAAACTTTAGCGTAAAGAGCGGGGCGTTGATGAGGAAGCAGCCCCTTTCATATACGAATCTGTTCATTTTAAGTTTTAATGTCGCTCCTTACTTTCCGTTAAAAACTTGCTTTTTTTTATCTAATTTCTGAACGTTTTTGAATCAATACATGTTTTAATTTTGGCTCTCCGCAGATGAATAATAAAACGAAATTTGCATAAATATTTTTCGACTAATTGGCTTTCTCGAGGTTTTGATCGAATGATTAGGAGAAAAAAGGATTGGGGGAGGAGGCCTAGTTGTCCTCCAATTTTTCGGTTACTTAAAAAGGCAACTAGAAGTTTTAGCTTTTTACGACTTTTCATCACACCTTTTACTCCTCAAGTTTTCTTGTACCATGGTTGGGACTTCATAAATTGAAGGGGAGTTGCCTCCAGACTTTATTTTGGTAGCCATTACTGGCTTTAGTTCTTCAAATCTCGGCAGTATGCTCCTTTAAATACCCATTGTTAGGACCAGATACTGGACAGGAGGGTCAGTGGAAGAGGGTAACCAAAATCAGGAGTAGCGCATATTTGTACATATAACTCACAGGTGCACCACAATAAGGTTGCCAATACTATACGTTGCCATTTAGCTGCTCCAGCAATAAACCGTGGTTTAGGGGGATTCTTATGAAATTTTACAGTCCAGTTGGAATATTGGTAACAAAATGGCTGTCTCACAATTTTAATTGAGTACGTTTCGGGAAAAGGGGATGTCAGGGAGCGAGGGAGGTAATTGCTCTCCGTCTTGTTTGAAAAGGGAGCTAGAACTATACACTCCCAATCAAATGAACCTCTTCCAAAGTTCAGACGGCCATCCCTTCACAAAAACCTTATATGCCCCTGAGGAATAGCTTATAACCTTTACCCCCAGAGTCTGGAGGATTTTGTCACCCCTAAAGGCCTTGTTATATGATCTTCGGACTAAATTTGAACAAATGGCTATCTCAGAATTTCTATCAGATGTATTGGTGGAAAATTCGACCTGACCGAGGCGGGACGGATTGCGCTCGAGCACGCGGATCGGATTTTCACCACGGGAGACGATCTGCTGGCGACCTTGCAGCAAAGCGGGGAGGTGACCCCGCCCCTGCGGGTCGGTGCTCTGTCAACGCTGTCGCGCAACTTTCAGCTTCAGTTTTTGCGCCCGCTTCTGGCCTCTGCGGGCTGCAATATCGCGCTGAAATCAGGCAATACGCGCACGCTTCTGGCCGGGCTGGAGACCCTGGCGCTGGATGTGGTTCTGACCACCGAACTTCCGCAAGGTGAGGCGGGGGCAGGGTTTGCGGCGCAGAAACTCAGTGAACAGCCGGTGGGCATTCATCTCGATCCTTCCAATCTAAGCGTTTTCCGTGATTTTAGGTTCCCCCACCCCAAACTCCCCCCAATGTCACCAGATCCGTTCGGGATTTAAAATAAGTGCTTTGAGACACGATATCCTTCTAAATATCAAATTTCATTTAGATCCGATCACCCGTTCGTAAGTTAAAATACCTCATTTTTTCTAATTTTTCAGAATTAAAAACAATTACCCCAAAGAGAGCAGATCCGTTCCAGTTATGTCAATCATATATCTAGGACCTGTGCTTATTTTTCCCACCAAGTTTCATCCCGATCCCTCCACTCTAAGTGTTATCTAAGATTTTAGGTTTCTCCCTCGGAGCCCCTCCGTATTGCTGACCATAATACTGATTGGCATGATGATGTCCTCCGTCCTGAATAAAATGGCACTTGTTTAATCATTTTAAAATTACTAGCTATACTGTTTGGAAGAGGGCTGAAAGAACACAGTTATAGTAAGAAAAGATGTTGTCTCTTAAAAAATACTAAAATAGATTTTTGTTAATGTATATTATCATTCATTGAAATCCGATGGAGAAAAGTCACATTTTCAAGCAGCATCTAGATCTTACTTTAGAAGAGCTAAATATGGCATTTTTATAAAACGGAAAATATCCTAAGCTGCGCAATAGTGCAGCTTAAGTAAAGAGCGATGATGTAGAAAACAAACAAGACAAATAAATAAAAGTATCCCTTTACAACCATTTAATGAAGTGTCACAAATGTAGATCACCCTTAAGATTGAAATTAACAAAGCTTCCATTATGAATCTGTTTTCTTTAAACAGACTGAAGGGGCAAACCTCCAAGCTATGACAAATCCAATCTCACTTTTGGGCTCTTTCCTTTTCAATAGGAGCTTTCTTTGGATTTTTTTCCAACCAAGTAAAAACAGTAGGGACACAATCAGGTGTAAGTGACCTTCCATTTAGCCTATATACCCAGGAGAAAATCATGCAACTCTATACTAATAATTGGTAAATTTTTTGTTGTCTTTATTCTCGCTCCTCAAGTTCATATTTACTTTGAATTTAGTCTAATGACCTCTTCCCACGCCTTTTGACTGCATCTTGCTTTTCCTTTGGCCCCAGATCTATCGCGAAAAAGCATGATTTTCGGTGGCCAATTTTGAATTCTTCCCACGCCATTCGACTCCATCCTACTTTTCCTATGGCCCCAGATTTATCGCGAAAAAGCATGATTTTCAGAGGCCTCTTTGATCTACAGGATGTGACTAATCATCTTAAGCTACATTTCGTTATATCAACGGAATTATCTTACGGATCAAGTCAGACTTTCATACAGCTTATCGTTTGATATAAGGTCATTTATAGGAGTGTTTTGGGGTATAAATAAACAATAGAAGTAATATAAAGAAAAAATATTGCTTGAAATCAATAAATGAAGACTTTTAACTAGCATGGTTTTGTATAAGGGTGTTTGCAAATGTTGATATCCAAGGTTTAAGAGCGATATGAAGGATACTGTCGTTAGAAAATATGAATGGATGACTTTTGACTGGAATGGTTAGGAATTAACGGAAATGTGAATAATAAAGTCTTGGGAGCGATATAAGGAAGAAAATTCTTGAAATGGATAAAATGGATATTTTTCACTAGTATGGTTTGTATGGAGGCCTTAGTGAATTTTAAGAAATCAGATTTCAGGTATTGGCAAAATCCCCGGTGAGCTCAAAGACCCGCAGAGGTTGGTCGGAGGTGACCAACACCGTGTGAACGCTTTGACCATCGGCAATACTGATATCACCGACGCCTGACGGAAAACTCAGCCCGCCAGTTGAAGTATTGAGGCCCAACATTTTCATGCCGGCGTTCAGCGTCACATTGGTTTCCGCACTCATGCCACCATTGATGTCGTATACCTTGACATTCAAATTGGTGTCCGTGTCTGAGGGGTTCAAAATGGAGAAACCATTAAAATCCGTTCCAGCCAAAGAGGCGCGGATGGGATAAGAACTCTTCACTTGATCGGGAAACGCCATGAAATGAGGCTTCTGCTGCAAAAAGCGTAATACCTAAGGCTCATTCAAAATATGATTTTACTAATACTAAGTTTTAAATTAATACAATGTAGTATGCAGGTTCATTGGAAACGAGGCATTTTCATTAAGACCTCCCAAAAATATCTCTTGATATGATTTAAATTGGCCTATTATAACAACATTCCCCTTCCCTCTGGTTATTGGTTATTTGGGTACTGGAGTCTCCGCCTTTCTTTAGTTCGTGCTTTTTTCTGTATATTTTATGCTTTATAAACATTTTCACACTTCGTTTTTCCGTTTGTTCTGTTCTAAGTGCTTTTTTAGTGATTTCGTAGTTTAACAATACCCAGAATATAATTTTAAACAACATAAAGGTTATCCAACCAAGGATCATTTACAAGTTTTACAAAAATATGGTGCGATGAGTGAATATAGGCTTAGCTATAAGCCAGTAAAAAAACTTGTTTGTGATTAGTTTACTAATTTTCTAGCTGTCTTTAATTTTTTATGATATGTTTATCCTGCATTAAGCTGGAGTGTATATGGTTAAAAAGGATCGCGGTTTATTAGCAAGTTATTTCCGGAAAGTAAAAAGGGAATGGAAGTTTACCGGTACCGGATTAAAACTAGCTGATGAATTATATTCGCACTACAAGATTGTAAAGCCAATAGTATGTGCTGAACGGACGCTAATACCTTGGGATCGACGTCGAATCTTTTAACTTTCAACAATTTGGCAAAGTACCCTTTCTATCGATCTACCTGCGCGGTTCTGTCATCGAGCATTAAGCCAGAGGTAGATGTAACTGCGTCAACGTTTAGAAGTTTCCCCGCGCTGATGTCTCTGACATGCTGGAAAAACAACATGACGTCACGTTTTTATGCAGCATCTTCTAACTCATTTGTTCATTCTTATGAATAATCTGCTGCTTGTCATCGTGAATAACTCTTATCTGGATCCCGTTTAACCGTCTACAGGAAGCCGTATCTGCAGTCAGTCTGATCTTACTCCGAGTTTTCCAAGTGTTAAATGCCACGGATAAACGGTGGGAGTAAGAGACATATCTATAGTTTTTTATATAATTGTTATTTGTCCATGTTGAGTTAGCCCGTATCGTTGTCCATATTCGTGCTAAACCGTGCTCTATTGTTTTCTTTTTCTTTATTTTTCATACTCTGCAGCTCATATCTTGCACACTATTAGAAGATTGCTAAATCTAAATTATATGATATTATTTCCTCATTTTAGCCACAGTAGTAGGCTAGAAGATGCTGGCTACAACGAATGGGTAAATGAAGCAGTTGGAATGCGCGAAATGCTTCGTCGATGGGCTGATGTTGAAAAGGATGCTGTATCAAGTATTACATATTGATACAACCCACCCTTCAAAATACTTGATGGAGCATCCAAATATTTAATTATTGAGGTCTATGTAGACCTATGTACCTGTCATGTAGGTTTCAAGTCTATCAGAGTTTAAACAAATTTTTGGCTCATTTTTGGGTGTCACGAGTGGATACCGCCAAAATCAGTTTCAAAGTTTGTCTCCTCAAGTTATGTTTGTTTTCAAACAGTTCATGGTAACATCAAAATAATCGTGTTTTTATGCTGATTTTAAATATATAAGTTTCATCAGATTTAGTCGTACCCATCAAAAGTTACGAGCCTGAGACAATTTGCCTTATTCCATTCATGGGAGACATCTGACAGTTTATAAGTAGTCAAGGATTTCCCGTGTTGTTTTAAAATCACTTTTCTGTGAATGGGCACCGTGGGGCGGAGCGCACCAGGCAATTTGACGACAAATAACATCGGTACAGTTTTGTTAAGAAACAAATCACTCAGTGATAGTTTACTGCATCTCCTGGCATTGTGGCCCCTAGGCCAGGGCCAAGTGGGCCTATTGGTAAACCCAGGCCAGTTAGTATCACCTGTTTTGTCTTTATGCCACCTAAATTATCAAATCGCGGAAAAAGAACCCTTTCTCTTGCTTCTTGTAGCATAATGGATTTTTCTGTTTTCACGCATTTTCTTAATCGCTTTGGGTGGATTATTGGGTGCAACCCTATTGGTATTTGGTTTATATAGCCTGCTAGGTGAAGAAACAGCGATTATGGCGGGTGGATTAATCATGATACCGGTGTACATTATGCTGTTTGGTTATTTTACGGCAAGTATCGCCAATCTGAATTACAACTCGACTATCCTTCGGACGCATTACTTCACGTCGACACTGCAGCCAAAGCATATCGCCTGGCTGTATTTCACCAACACGCTGGCTATTACGCTGTCACTGGGGCTGATGATCCCTTGGGCGCAAATCAGAATGGCACGTTATCGCGCTCAATGCCTGCAACTGGAGTCCTGAGACGGACCCATAGCCAGCATTTCAGGTTGGGGGGGGGGGGGGCATCCGGTTTTACATACTGCTACAGCCACCTTGAACAATGGGGTGACTAGAAACTCTACTACGCTATTTTCTTACGAAAAGACAATCGTAACATACTAGTCTCATTTATGGGTTTGAAAATTAACGAAAAATTCATATCTCTTGGGCACCAATTAACCACACGGCCCGCAAACACATTTTAATGTACATACAAAGTTTTTCTAAATTTTTTTAATGCTTTCGGAGTTATCCTTTAAACAAATAGATGCCAGGCAATATCCCAAACTATGAGTAGGCGGTCAAAGCTATGGCGATTTTCAAAGACTGTGTCTATACGTGCATCTGCTTTTCCAGATTAGTCACAAGACCAAAGACTTAGATGGAAGGTTAGCTTTTGAAAATAAATCGATTGTCAACCCCTCGAAAGGTATTTCAGGAAGAAGTTGTCTTGTCACCTTAGCGTGAGATGGCATTGAATAGTTGGCGTCAGGGCACTGCGCGAAATCAATAAACTGAAGATTGGGCGTGACAGCAAGGGCTTTCATGTCTTCGGCAATAAAATACACGTATGAACTATTCATTTTCACCTTTTCTGGGTTCTTTCCACTGTGTGCAGTCTGTAAAAATGAAGCTAATTATAGTAATTGGGTTTGCTAGTTTAGGCACTTCCAGGTAGTCTAGCGCTATGAAATTTGGCAGGCGTTTCAGGAATCAGACAACATTAAATTAGAAATTGTTGTTTCCCCAATTCGACCATCTGGGGGGGATGGGGGTCGGTTAAATCGGAAAATTTAGAAGAAATGAGGTGTTTTTAACTTACGAATGGGCGATCGAATGATCTTGAATGAAATTTGATATTTAGAAGGATATCGTGTGTCAGAGCTCTTAATTTAAATCCCGCCCAGAACCGGTGACATTGGGGGAGTTGGGGGGACCTAAAATCTTGGAAAACGCTTAGAGTGGGGGGATCGGGATGAAAGTTCCCGTCAAAAGCGGAAAACTGCGTTCGTGCGTACGGCATAGACCTCTCAGTCTCGGGTATATGCGTTTATCATAGGAACTAACACGTTCCGGCGTGCCAAACAGGCTGCCAAGGGCTTAATGTATACAAACCTCGCTCTTCAACATTTCCTTGTTTTTTGCTTGTTCTCTACAGAATAATATATCTACTGTGTCATGACATGTGTTGCCTGTGATTGAATGGTGCGTGTGTCCCATTTTTGGGCACTTTGGTTGGGCTTACTTCAAACATGGCAAGACCCCCCCCCCCCCGTCGGTTAATGAGGTTTGCAGAACCTGGGGAGGGGTGACAGAGGAAGAGTGTCATTAATTGTAGTAACAGTAGTAGTCATACTAAAACTACTCACGTAATTCCTTCTTTCTAGTTCGAAATCCCCCACAACTTACCCATAAAGGTCTAACTAACTAGTATAAGTTGTTCTTCAAATATTCCTTTGTCACCTTTTTGAAAGCCTAAATGCTAATAGTTTATTCTCATTTGGTTTAACATCCACCTGAATATTCCATAAAAGCTTCACCTTAATGCCCTTAACTTGCGCAGTAGTAATAGTTCTAGCTGCATTAGTAGGAGCATGCACATAACACTTTTGGTTTCTTCAACATCCCCTTTATCACACGCTGAAATTTTCAGCTTAAAAAAAGCGGTATCTTCCGCCAATGAATACTTGAGTACTTTTTGAACATAAATTTTCAAATTTAACATGGGATCGTCGAGTTCCATCAGTTCACTTAATCACGGCCTTAATTCACCGAACTCGTAATTTTGAGGTTAAGTAGCTTAGGCCTCTGTTATAAAGGTAAACTGCGTAGATCATTAGTGATACTGGATACTCTGTTACCCAAAGTTCCCTGGTAACCTTCATGAAAATTTATCAAAAGAGACATTTGAGTACAGGAAAGATAATAGCTCATTAATTCAGAACTCTGTGGAAAATAAATCAATTCGACTTATTAAAGAACCTATTTGAAAATTCTTAGAGTGGAGAGATCGGGGTGAAACTTGGTGGGAAGAATAAGTACAAGTCCTAGATATGTAAATAGCATAACCAAATCCGCCCTCATTGGGGGAGTTCGGGAGGTGGAGATATCTAAGGCTTCGGTGGGTTTGGTGGTTCTGGGTGTGCTAGGACGATGAAAATTGGTAGGCGTGCCAAATACCTACACAAATTGACTTGATAACAGTCGTTTCCCCAATTCAACTATCATGGGGGGCTGGAGGGAGGGGAAATCATTAAAACAGAGGTATGTTTATCTTTCGAATGGGTGATCGGATCTTAATGAAACTTGATATACAGAAGGATCTCACGTCTTGAAACCTAGTAGTAATTAGCGTAATGTGCCTCGGAATAATGTTTAATTTTTTACTCAACTAGAGAAATCTTTTCCACAAGAAAAACTTCCATCTACAGTAAAACAGCCAACTTTCTAATTATAGATTCAGGGCAAGAAGAGATAAGAAAAAGTTGAAAGCGGTTAACACCTTAATACATCTATTTAAGATTAGAATCAAAGCCAGGAAAGATTTGGAAAACAAAAGGGTCTACTTACCAAGGTCTGAATTTCAAAGCAAGCAAGGGAAGTTAAAATCTCATAAACAAAGTTATAATGATACAAGTTTATCTCTAAAAAAACGCAAAAACATGAAGGGGTCAACAAGGTCTGCATTTTTGATTTGCCATGTTCTTCCTTCTATATGGGAGTCCCTTCCTTATGATATAGTTCAAGAGACTGATAGGCCGACTTTTAGTGGGTTGCCTTGGGGCCATTGTTTTGGTATTTATTATTTATGATTTTTTTTTCTTTATATGTAGATAGAGTAGGGAAATAGTGCATAAAAGTGCTGTTATATTAGGTTAGTGTAGTACAGGGTCTCAAGTGGTGACTTATTTTTTGCTTGATTTCATTCTGTTTTTTTTTTGCTTTTTTGGGGGAATCCATTGATAATTAATTTTTTTTTGTAGTTTCGAGAATGGTCGAACAAGCCGCTATACTTACTTCCTAGTTCAATCACCAGTGATAAACTAAGCCGTGTTTGAAATTACTTCTGAGCACTTAGTTCTGATCAAACAATCCCATCGGAGGGGCTAAGAATTTTAATTCTGATTTGAAAGTTAACGGGGGATAATTATATTCTGCTTATATAGAGGGAGGATTAATATCTGCATCAAAAAGCGAATCAAAATTGCTAAACTGATTTATTTTGATCTCTGAGAAGTTAGTGTAGATATAGATTTCAGCTCAAGGATACTGTTTGAGATATAAATGTACATTTATAGTTTCTGAGGAAATTAATAAAGTCGAATAAATTTTAAGCAATGTTATCACCCTGGATAACAATTTTTCTATGAGGAAGACCTGTTTCTACATGTGAAGGTACTCTCATTGCCTTGTACTTACCAGCATTAATCATCATTCCAAAGGAACTAGCCATGCGATTGATAATGTTTGAAATGGTTTGGAGCTCTTCTATTTTATCATTTAGAGCAGACTAAAGCAGAATAAACAGGCATCTACATAAGACTACTCCAGTATTATTGGGGACAAGCACAAGTAGACCCTTCAGGAACAGACAAAACACAGTGAGAGGTAGAAAACTTTTCTTCAGGCCCTTCTTAGTCCCCGCAATGCTTCTTGCCTTCTTGTCAAAAGTTCTTATAACGCGGTAGACGCCCTCGGCGGCCAGCCCGCCGACGGTGCCCTCGAAGCGCAGGTCGATGAGGACCACGTGCTCGAAGCGCTCCGGCCAGAGATCCTCGTAGGTGAGGCCCGCCTCCTTGCGGAGGAAGTTCGCGAGCAGCTGCTTGGTGAAGCCGAGGACCGAAGCCGCATCGAGGCCGGGCATCAGCTCGACGCCGGCCAGGCCCGCGTGGGTCAGGCGCTCGCGCAGCCAGCTCAGCGAGGACCCGGGCGAGGCCTCGGCGGACTCGTTGTCGACGTGCACCTCGGCGTCGTGGAAGACGACGGTGATGCCGCGCTCGGGATCGTGCCCGGGGCCAGAACCTAAATATCAGAAATACCTTCTGTTTTTTTTGAAAATTGTACACAAGCTTTCTTTGCTAGCTTACTTTATAAGCAGGTGCACGGACACATTCCAAATATTTAGTTGGGGTGTCTATTTTCTCGATGACTGTCTTTGATTCCTGGCATTAAAGATAGAACAACAATAAATCCCATAACGCATTCTGAGATTGGCTTTTTAAATATCGTAATGTATTTTCAATTTACTCTCCAAACGGATTTGCTCCAACATTTCCGTGAAGCTAATACGCGGAATACCAGGAGCACATGTTGTTGGGTAAAATAATACCTACCATTGAAGTAATGGAGAACGGGAAGACAAGCGGCGATGACTTTCTAGAAAGTTTGATCGCCGTTTGTTGCCCCAGGTGTATAATGCTATAGTTTTGCCTCGCTATTTGTACCCTAGCCCATTTTAGAGCATTTTTACGGCTACAGATAAACTGAAATTGCGTTTACTGTACTACAATTATGCAAAGTTTTTGCTCTATTTATCACCGTGAACAAGCAATGGGTATGTTACGTGCCAGTACAGTGTTACCAACACTGAAAATGCGATTCTGTCGCAAATTGACCGATATAATTCGTCTGTCAAGACCCACCCGTGGGCCAATGTTTTACAGCAGTAGTTGGTATCTGTTTCTGCTTGTTAACTAGACCTCCTCCCCCACCCCTTTTTTATCAAAATCGTTCGATTAAAACTATGATAGAGCCATTTTGCAAACAAAAAAAAATTCATATGCAAATTTCGTTTTATTTCTTCATGTGCAGTGAGCCAAAATCAAAACATGCATTAATTCAAAAACGTTCACTCTACTTCTTAAAACAGTAAAAAACTTTAGCGTAAAGATCCGGGCGTTGAAAAGGAGACAACCCTTCTCATATACGGAATAATTTCTGTTCGTTTTAAATTGTTTGTTTTGTTTTTTTATTTAATAAAAGGTTAAGGTTATATAAGGTTATAATGTAAATAAAAGGTTGCTAAGGTGCCGAAGAGTAACGGTAGTAGTGGTAGTAGTAATAGTAGTAGTAGTAGTAGTAGTAGTAGTAGTAATAATAACAGTAGTATTAGTTGAGTAGTAGTAGCCGTAGTAGTAGCAGCAGCAATAATTGTCAGACTTTGGAATACTGACCTTTTAGATACGTTTGCCTAAGGTGGCAATTGCATATATGCAGTCATGAGAAAAGTTAGAAATTAAGAGCAACCAGATGTTCTTTTAACAATCATCATGTGAATTTGCACAGTTACTCGTTGCAAAACGTGTGGGCAAACTCATCCTAATATTTATTCCAAATACAGACTCAGAACAGTTTTTTCTGAACTTTCGGTCCGAATTTATCAGTACCTGGAAGACCAGAGGATATTTCCTCCTACACAATTGGGATTTCGTCTAGATCGCACAACTGAGCAAGCAACTATATATTTAGCTAACATTATTAATATGGTGTTAGATAAATAGATATAACATGGCTACTGTATTTTTAGACATTGTAAAGGCTCTTGATACGGCCAGTCAAGATATTATTTTAATGAAGTGTGAAACTTATGGGATTAGGGGTCCAGCTCTTTCGTTTTTACGTTCTTTTTTGTCTTGTGGAAAACGATGTATTGAATTTGGTATTATGAGTTGTGATGAAAATTGTATTGAATGTTGAGTTCCAAGTGCTTAGAATGTATATGATAGACAATTTTTTATTATCAGTTTGTCAAGTGAGTTAGCTAATGCGTTTTTACGATAGTTGGTTCATATGTCTATCATAGGAATCACTGGAGCTTTCGTTCGAATTCTAAACCTAAGTGATATTTACCGAAGATTTGGTAAGAAGATTCAGTATAATGCGATAGGCATTGGTAATCATATAAACATTATGACTTTTAATTAGCAAAAACTTGTGGTCCTCGGCAAGATCATTTAATAACGAAAGATTTAATTCTCAATATAAAAAGACAAAAAATTGAAATTTGCAAAGTTTGGTGTCCTTTACAGTGTTATTTCATGGCGTTCTCATACTTGTTGAATCAATTGTATAGCTTTAATCTAGGTTCACCGTTTTTTTTTTTGGGGGGGGGGCGTAAGCAATGTTCCTAAAATCATACAAATTCTTATTGTGCCCAGAGATGTTTTCAATTTTGCAATTTTTTTTAGCAAAATTTAGAATCAGCATAAATTTGTTTTTATCTTATATTATCTTATATTATCAGCATATTATTTGTTTTTAAAACAATAAAATTGATTTTTTTATTGCATATATTGCAATCACAAACTCGTTTTTTAGGTTCAATTTGACAAGGGTCGTTCTTTACTTACTGATTATTGCTAAGATATATTTGATCCGGATTGAGCGTTGGAATGAAAGCTGCGATTTCAGTATCGCTGACTTCGATTTCACGTCGCTTCATTTCATCTTTGCCCATCCTCATTTGAATCGCAGTAAACCCACAGTTCACTGCGTCAGTTGTCCAGGGCTTGCTGGAAGTGTTGCGAAAGAGCGGGCCACTTGGGTTCGCAAGACAGAGCCTGCGATTTATCGCCATGGCTTCGTCGCTCATGTAAACAACCCGCGAGATTCTCTTTCCCTTGGATTCCGATTTGTGGAACACCCAGCGTTGATTCTTCATGTCAACATGACGGGCTTCGACTTTCAAAAGTTCTTGTGGACGACAACCTGTTTCGCTTTTGAATGGAGGTTGACGGACCATCATTCTTACCAGACAATGACGTACATATGCCTCTGGATCTGTTTCAACGATTCGCAGAAGAAATTCCATGTCTTCCCGTTTTTTATCAGATTGTAAAATCTGAACAATACATTCTAATGCAGCGAGCCTGACATCTGAAAAACATAAATTAAAAGAGACCCTTACAATATGTCTGCTGCCTTTTCTTTTATATATTTATTCGCTACGGCACCGAAAAAAAAACACCATATTAAACATAAGGTTCATAACCAGGTCCATTTCACTTTCAACTCTTCTGTTGATAGGGGCCAGATAGAACCACATTTACAGGGGTTAAAAAACCTCTGGCTCTAAAACTGCAAAAGGCTATACCCAGTACGTATCAAAGCTGGTCTAAATCTACCTTCCCAATTCTCTTCAGATTATTCGGTGGCTCAAAGATATTTTACGAGTCTCGGCATCGGTTGAGTTTCTCAATTTTGTTTAGGGGAAATATATTAACCATTATTTCCAATTCGAATAACTTCAAATAACTTAATTCGAACAAATTCGAATTTAGTTAATTTAGTTTTTTTCCGAAATGTTAAAAGAAAATGTAAACAAAGTGAAGGTATTTTTTTTTAATTATCTGAACAAACATCTAGCTCAAAATCGCTCTAATTTTGGTCCTAAAGGTTAACCTTCATAAATCTTTAACACAGAAGCCAACTGCTCGGGATTATTTACCTTCCATTCATTTTGAGGAGCTAAACGGATTCTACCACCATTAGCACCTCCACGTTTATCGGAACCTCTAAATGTTGAAGCAGATGCCCAAGCTGTAGATACCAGTTGAGAAATTGATAATCCTGAATCCAGGATCTTATTTTTTAAATCAGAAATATCAGTATCATCAATTAATGTATGATTCACTTCCGGAACCGGGTCTTGCCAAATGAGTGTTTCACTCGGTACTTCAGTACCTAAGTAAAGCGCAATTGGCCCCATATCACGATGCGTCAATTCGGGGCGCGGATTCCGCCGGTGCGGATGCCGGCGACCCGGAACGGGTCCCCGTTCGAAGGAACTAACCGCCCGTGAAGGCCAGAGGAGTCGAGATGGACAAGAGGATGAGATTCGTATCTCCGATCGCGGCCTGCGCGGTCCTCGCGATCGCGGCGGGCGCGAACGCGGGCACGATGCCCTACTTCGAGCCGCTCACCGAGTCGGCGCCGGTGACGGAGCCGAACAGCGACGAGGAACTCACGGCGCCCTGGGTCGTGCCGGCGGGCGTCAGCCAGTCGAACCTGACGAGCATGGCGGAGACCGAGTCAGATCCGACGCAGAGCGTGGGCCGCGCCCATATTGTCACGGTGGTGTGAATATATATAGTCTTGGTTCAAGGAAATAAGAAATTTTCATTATAAACTATAAGAAATATGTCTTAATATACAGTAAATTTACCTCTAATAAGTCATCTTTTGGGCGTTCCCATTAAAAGCTCTCATAAATATCTCCTAATGTGGCTTAAATTTACCTCTACTGGGATTAAGCAAAATACGAACAAAAATATTATTAAAATATGTGCTTGTCAACCAGGAATGACTAGTCTTGGATCAAAGAAACTAGGCATTTTCATTAAAAACTCTCAAAAATATTTCTTAATATGACTTAAATTTACTTCTAATAACATACCTACGATTTGTTTGAAACTTCTAGCATATTCTTTTGTTTGTGTGAATTATTTCTTCAGGAAACTTAATGTATCTTGATATATGTCTTTGATAAACTTGTTATATTTTTATTTCTTCTTCGTAAAACCTGTTACACGTTAATATTTCTCTTCATGAAACATATACATTCATTTTTCTCCTCGTAAGCCGGTTTTGTTCGTGGAGCTTGTAGCGCGCTGATTTAGTTTGTGAAACTTAATTTACCTTGATATTTTTTCTTCGTAAAACTTAATGTATGTTAATTTATTCTTTTGTAAAACCTTTTTTACCATGATATTTTTTCTTCTTGAAACTTGTTACACGGTATTTAATCGTTTGTGCTCTTTTTATATTAACTAAAGCCTTTGTTTCTTAAATGATGAAATATTTTAATAGAATCAAATGTATTTTAACCGTTTCCATTCCTTTTTATGAAAACTAAGACCAAAGTTTCTTAAATGATCAAGTATTATTAATAGAATTAGATGTGTTTTAATCATGTGCATATATATATCTGGAAACTAAAGCCCGAGTTTCTTAGATTCTCAAACATTTTTAATGAAATAAGAAGTATTTTGACCGCACACATTTCTTTTTCTGGAAACTAGAACCCTTAGCTTCTTAAATATTATTAAAATTGGTTTCAGATTTGAGGGAGAGGAAAAAATAAAGATTGGGTGAAACTTATTTGACGATGACAAAAGAAAAGCTGAGGCAAAATTTAAAGGCCAGATTAAAGAAAATTCTATATATAAAGACGTTGAACATTTTATTGAAGCTCCAAGTCATGAAACAGCAATAAATAAAGAGACCTTACAATGACCTTCATGATGAACCTCATGTTTTTCAAAGTGAAAAAATGCAAGCCGAGGCAATGACTAAAGGTCCTAGCGAAATAAAGATGTTTCATATTTTATTAAACAACAGTGAGAATCCCATTGAATTGCAAATGCAAATTTTACATA
Organism: Alatinidae sp. Z8VKAUB7J3; assembly: GCA_010016025.2. Classification (NCBI taxonomy): domain Eukaryota; kingdom Metazoa; phylum Cnidaria; class Cubozoa; order Carybdeida; family Alatinidae; species Alatinidae sp. Z8VKAUB7J3. Next base: position 23,907,564 of record JAAAKM020721499.1, read on the forward strand.
GCGGCATGTGGTTAGAAGTTGGAAATTACTTTTTTGATGTGAAATTTTATATCCTAACCTTGATATTTCTCTTAATGGAACATATTGAAATTTATTGACTTTTGTAATTTACTTGATGAACAAAGTAAAGACCGTGCTCCGTTTTCAGGTAAGGGATTCTGATTGATTTTCGACCACACTAACAATTTTCAAACGTAAATCGTGACCTGGTCTGGATACAATCAACATGCAACTAACAAAACAAAACTCAGAATGTTTCAGCTCTTACAAATTCAAGGGTGACAAATGGCGTGGAAATGTCTGCTGCAAGGGAGCTCCATAAGCCCCAATTGAACAAGGTCTGACGTAGGATTGTCCTTTCGAAAAGGTCGTTAATTGAGACAGTAGAAAATCTTGGTCGCTCTTTTATGCTATCTACTTTTGGACTTTTGCCAGGAAGTCCTGCATCGGGGTCCCTTCCTGACATACTTGAAGGCAGATCAATGCCCCTAAGTGAGACAAGAGAGGTGCCAGTATCTCGAACGGGTAATCCGATAATCGATTTCGGAAACATAGCTTTCGATACGTTTCAACGTGCAAGTGATATTTCAAATAGTATGTATTGTGCTAAAAAATATATAGTTAATCACTTATGGGTATTATTCCGAAAATCAGCTCGATCAGCCCTTGGATTTGATGTGTTAGCAAGGGATCTTTCTTGGACTGCTGTTTTTGGTCTGAATGTAAGATCCGAAAAAACTGGTTTCATAGCCACAAAGACAAGCGACGGCGACAGAATGTATAAGTAAGCAAGTAAGTATGACGGCACTAGACCCTCAATGTCCAAACTGGCGGTTCTCATCTCCGTTTCGGGGCTCTTCAGTTGGGGGACAGCCATCCTTTGCTTTTGCACATCCTTCCTGCTTACCTTCCCCAGATTTCTCCAGGTACACATTTAGAGCTGGGTCAACTCTGGATGGGCTTACAGAATTACACCAATGGCCCCGTCCCAAACCAAGTAACGGGCCACGCGGGGGATCAAATCCCCCTCCCATTTTCCCCTCGGACATTTAAAAGCATTTTCCAAGATTTCTGGTTTCCCCCTCCAACTCCCCCCCAATGTCAAAAGATCTGTTCGGGATTTGAAATAAGAGCTCTGAGACATTAGTTGCTTCTAAATATCAAATTTCATTAATCTCGTATCTATGACTTGTACTTATTCTTCCCATAGAATTTCATCCCGATCTCTCCACTCTAAGGGTTTTCCAAGATTCCTGTTTCCCCCTCCAGCTCTCTATGTCCCAAAATCCGATTCGAATTGAAAATGGAACATCTGAGACGTATGATTCTTCTATATATCAAGTTTCATTAAGATCCGATCACCCATTCGCAAGATACCTCGGAATTGGCTCAGAATCATTAGAGTCACAAGACGGTAGAACTAGAAACGTTTCAACAATAGAAATTGAAGTAAAGAGAAACGCAAGTTAAATGAGCTTTACTTGAAATTTTTTATTTTATTATCTTTTTGACTTTTCATATCTTTTTTCCATTTTTCTAAATTTTGGAAGTTCTACTAGATCATTGAATTGATCAAAATTTACAACTTTTTGTTTGTATTTTGCAGTATTACCTGTTTTCTTTAATTCTGTTAGTATGTTCATTGTTGCAAATGTGTTTGCATACAACACTGACAATGGATATAGAACAATATTGAATCCCATTTTACTTAATGTTTCAGCAGAAATTAACATGAGTAGTGCTGACAAACCCCATGCCTTCTCAAGACCATAACATAATTTGCGCTTTGAGGTAAACAAAACTGCAAATTGTGTTCTAGATCTTGAGAAAGGTTGGGGGTTGTCAGCCCTGCTCATTTTAATTTCTGCTCGTTTTGAGTTTGACTCACTTATTTATTGTCCTTTCTATTTGTTTTGAGTTTCATTTATTTATTTGTGATAATTTGTGGCAGTTTTACGCTTGGAAAATTATTTGACTTTACTTCTGCTCATTTTTTATTTAATGGAGCTCTTCACTTTTCTTTGAAAACTTATTTTGGTGAAAAAGTTTTTTTTAAGCTGAAAATGACACATTTTTTATGCTCCGGGGACATTAATGGACAAAATGTTTGACGACCCTGCACACGTGTCCATAAGATTTGTAGGGGACCTGATAAGAATTAGTATTGCTTAATTGATTGGTGAATGACATTCTGTTACCACGGTCCAGAATGTCCATCTTGAAAAGAAGGGGCAGAGGGCTAATTGAGCAGCATAAATCTTCAAAAGAAGTTTCTTAATATTAAAAATGAGGTTCAAGGTCAAAAATGTTGCCAGAGATTTTTCTAAGTTTTTTTTTTTTTTTTTTTTGAAGTAACTTATTCACCAAATGAACATTATTAATGTTGCAATAGTTATTTTTTTTTACAGGGACGTGAAACAGACCTGTCACCTAGCCTTTAACAGCGAAAATCGAGCCCCGGGTCCCGTATTGCCAAGCAGAGCATCAATCCCCTGGGGGGGCGATACAGTAGGGTCTAAAAAATATACAAGTTAAATATTAGCCTCAAAAAGCATACTTGGCAAATACATCACTATTATTTAATCTTGGAATGCTTTTCAAACCTTGAACTTTTTTCTAAGAGAATCTAGGGATATTATTAACTTCTCAGTAACAGCCCAGCATTTTAAAGCACATTCTATCAGTAAGGTGTTTTAAGTTAGTCTATTATCTTAATCATTAGTTTATATACAAGTTTTTTAAAACTGCAAGTAAGGAGCGACATTAAAACTAAAAACGAACAGAAATTGTTCCATATATAAAAGGGGTTTTCCTCTCCTCAACGCCTCACTCTTTACGCTATAGTTTTTTTTTTATTGTTTTAAAAAGTAGAGTTGTGACAAAGAGTCAAACTTTAGCGTATAGAGCGTAGCGTTGAGGAGGAGACAAAACCCTCCAAAAAAACTTATTTATTTATTTAATCTTACTAGGATCCTTCCTAGTAAGACTAGGATTCTATGACATTCCTATTTTACTAGGATTTACTAGGATTCTATGACATTCCTAAGCTAAAGTTAACATATTATCGAGAGAGATTAGTTTTTGATTTGAATAATTTTTTGTAGTAATTCTTTTTTGTAATAAAGTCATTCAGATTAAATTATGGATATTAATTGTTATAGTCGTCCGTATTCAGAGCTTTGTTTCTTCTTAGACTCTTACTTGTTAAATGATTAAATGGTGTCTTTAAAAAAAGTTTAGTTCAAATTTAATTCCGTAATGAAAATAGAAATAAATTAAAAGACGTTATTGTCACAAGTAGACATAAGGATAAGAAAGAAAAGTAGCAAAAATCTTCAATTTTACTTCAACGAAGTCTGCCGTAAGAAAGGATGTACATTTGTTTCTTTTTTAATACAGATTTGCTTTAGAGGCTGTTATTCCAAAACCATAAGCATTCCCATAATACTTTCTGTGAATCGAGATTGATTCACAATTGAGATTTTCTTGTATCTAAGCCGACAGGAACGTAGATTTTTGGCTAGTCCCCACGATTGTTTTTCCAAGTAGGTTTGATCCACTTCACCTTGTATGACAATTCAGGGTGCCATTACGACACTTGGAAAATCGATGTTCCTGTCTGACAAAAATAAATCATTTGTTGAACTGATCATAGGTCAGCCACAAAGAGCTTAGAATAGGATATACTTTAGAACAGAGGAATTGCTAACTTTGAGACTACTCCAGGAAAGCTAAAAAAGGCAATGCGTCACCGAAGACGCGACGAGAAGTTGCCGAGCTGCTCACGAGTATTCTCGCGACGAGCCACTCTTCGGAAGCGGCCGAGGACGCGCGTTCCTTGGCCGTTGGGTTCTTCGACGCACTTCGTGCGCGTGCGCCGAGTCCGGACTCAGATGAACGAGAGCGGTCCGCCCTGCTGCTCGCGCTCAGGCTCGCAGTATTCGCGTTGACCCGAGGCGCCCAATCAACTCTCGATGAGACTGAAATGCTAAAGCTCGGCGTGGTCGCGGCGCGTAGGTTGGAGGGCGACGTCTTCGACACGCATCTGGACACTGTGCTTGGCGTCCCTCGCTCCGCTCACGGGCTTGATCTGGCTGAACTTGCTTTCCCAGAAGCGCAGGACATGCGCCTGCACCCCCAGCCATTCCGCAACTTCGCTGATGGTGCGGAACGCGTCCGGTGATTTCGACATGGCCTATTGGTCCCGTTACTTACGGTTGCCGTCTGCCACGCGGTCCTTCATCAGGTGGGACGGCCGGAAGGTCAGCACCCGGCGCGGCTGAATCGGTACTTCCTCGCCGGTTTTCGGGTTGCGCCCGACCCGGGCCGATTTGTCCCGCACGCTGAAGGTTCCGAACGAGGAGATCTTCACCTGTTCGCCGCGCACCAGGGCGTCCGACATGTGTTGCAGCATTGCTTCGCAGGTTTCCGACCCGACCATCACATCAAGGGAGAACCATGAGCCTTCGCACAAGCCTGCTGTGGGTGGCCATACTCGTCAGCGCCACCGCAAGCGCTCATGACGGCGAACACGACGCCACCGCCACCTATCTCGCCAACGAGGGCGTGCTGGTTGTCGACGGTGCCGTCAAAATCTTGTTCGACCCCTTGTACCGCAACACCTTTCGCACCTACGAGCCCGTACCCGAGCCCATGCTGGCGGACATGATGGCTGGCATCGTGCCCTTTGACGGCATCGATGCGATGCTCATCAGCCACTATCACGGCGACCATTTTTCTCCCGAAGACGTCTATCACCCGTTCGTAAGTTAAATATACCCCTTTTTTCTAATTTTTCCGATTTAACCGTCGCCCCCCAGATGGTCGAATCGGGGTACGACGATTTCTAATTTATTCTGGTCTGGTTCCTGATACGCCTGCCAAATTTCATCGTCCTAGCTTACCTGGAAGTGCCTAAACTAGCGAAACCGTGACCAAAGATCGACAGACCGATAGATAGAATTTGCGATCGCTATATGTCGCTTGGTAGATACCAAGTGCCATTAAAATTCACATAAAAGGTTTTTTCATAAACTAAAAAACAAAATTTCATTATTTTTTTCTTTTTGTATCTGCACTTTTTAACTAAAGCTTGTCCACGATCTGACTCAAAGACGGCCACGTTCCCATACTACTGTGACGAAAACGAAGCGGTGGTACCGTCACTCCAGAAGCTAGAGTGCAAAATAGAGAGCCATGGAGATGTTTGCCCTATTTGTCTTGAACAAATGGTAAGAGGAGCTACTGTGGCTCATGGGGACAACTGTCAGCATTTGTTTCACTATGCTTGCATACAAGAATGCGTGTCTTGTGATATTACTACGTGCCCCTGTTGTCGACAGGATTTGTTCGGTTGTCTACAAATAGGATGATTCTACATGGATGAAACTGCTCTGGCTTTTGTCATGGAAAGCTTTTATTGCCTACTTTTTATTTAAAAATATTTTCTTCAATAAAAGAAATCCCACTTGTATGCCGTGTCTTTTCTGTCTAGACTGTTAAGGCCTTTGTTTTGTCTGTTAAAAACCAGTAAATTGTATGTTTCCTTTCTGTTCCAAGCTTAACATCGTTTGCCATTGTTTGGTCACGGATTCCCAGTTTGAAAGAAACGACATTATTAGTAACAACAATACTTACATAGGATATTAGGATAGTACAACGTGAATGACAGTTTATATCCAAATTTATATGGATATGAAGTGCCGAAACCCTATAGGCAAGTGTGTATTCTCCTGATGAGCCCTTGTGTTGGGTTGTTGCCTAGTAATTTCTGTTCGTTTTAAGTTTTAATGTCCCTCCTTACTTTCTATTAAAAAAACTAAGTTTTTTTTATTTAATTTCTGAACGTTTTTGAATAAATGCATGTTTGATTTTGGCTCTCCGTACATAAATTATGAAAATGAAATTTGCATATTAATTCTTTTTTTGGCTAAATGGCTTTCTCTTAGTTTTGATCAGATGATTTTGAGAAATAAGGGATGGGGAAGGAGGCCTAGTTGCCCTCCAATTTTTTTGGTCACTTAAAAAGAGCACTAGAACTTTTCATTTCCGTCAGAATGAGCCCTTTTGTGACATTCTAGGACCACTGGTCGATACGATCGTGATCGGTGTGATCAGAATCTTGTTATTGAAAAAGGTGTAAATTGTAAACAAAGTGTGCAACAATAAGCGGGTCTTATTGGTTTACAGTTTTTACTGTTATTTTCTCATTTTTACACTTATGTATAAAGAACATTTAAAATAGTCAAGACTTTTGATATTCATACCTATTTTGAGAAAAAAACTTAAAAGTTTGTTTGTTCCAGCATATGATGTAAACTCCTAATGACCTTAAATATTAATTTCTTATATACTAGGTCCTCAATGCAGTATGTAGGTCGAAATTTAAACTCGCAGAAAGATATAATGTTATCATTGTATTACCTTAACTTCTTTTAAATTCATTGCGTGTAAAACAGCAGACTGATTTCATCTTTTTCTCCATTATTTTTGTTAGTACCACTATTTTATCCTCCTTGCATAAAGTTTGAATTTCGATTTTCTGTTCAATTATGTAAATGAAGTCAAAGCCCTAAGTATGGGTAACGTATATAAGCAGTTTTGAAAATTCGTTGAATACATTAATACCAGACATGTATCTAAAAATAAAGTTCGGGAATTAATAACTACCAATTATATGCTGCAATTCAGCTTACCCTATTTAAAATTTGATATGGGTAATTTTTTTTTTTTTTTTTTTTTTTTTTTTTTTTTTTTTTTATAAATTTTCGTTTGATATTGACCAGGATCCTGTTTCAGTAGAAGAGGGACTTCAGTAGAAGGTGGGGACCATGGCGACGGTCCATATATCTGTAAGAAGGTGCTTATAATTTATCATGTGTTAGGGATGAGATTTAAGATATAAACGTCGAAGTTAACGGGCGAACGGGGAAACGAAATTAATGGGCAAACGGGCAAAGTATGCTTAGAGAAGTAAAATTTCGTATATCCAACTATTTACAAATATAGCAAAAAAAAGTTCCTTGAACTGTCTTATTAATCAAACTTTTATTCAAATAAATACAAACACAAATTTCGTTCTAAAAGGGCAAATAAAATTTCTCTTTCTCTCCCCATTCATTTTTTTCTCAAAATTATTCGATCAAAACTATGAGAAAGCCATTTAGCCAAAAAAAAAAAATAAGTATGCAAATTTCGTTTTAATTATTCCTCTGAGGAGAGCCAACATCAAAACATGCATTGATTCAAAAACGTTCAGATATTAAATAAAAAGACAAGTTTTTTTAGCTGAAAGTAAGGAGCAACATTAAAACTTAAAACGAACAGGAATTACTTCGTATATGAAAGGGGATGTTTCCTCATCAACGCCCCGCTCTTTACGCGAAAGTTTTTCACTGTTTTAAAAAGTAGAGTTCAGAGAAAGAGTCAAACTTAAGCGTGAAGAGCGCGTAACGTAGTGATTGATCGTACTTGATCCTGATGTACACCATTTGAAAAATTAAAGCAAGCTGAGAGTAGTAGTATATATTTTGTCCTAATGACTTGTTAACTTGCAAAACCAAACTGTGTTAAGCAATTTTCAATTTAGTGTTTCAATGAGGCATCATCATGGCTTTTGCCGAAGGCAAGATTTTGAAAATTGGCTGTTCTTGATGGCTAGAAAATATCGCCACCCCCATTTGTTGAATAAATGCACCTCCTGAATCTGCCTTTCCCTCACCGTTTCAGCTCCAGATTCCAGCTCTCCCTGAGCTGAAAATTTTATTTCCCCCAACCATCCTTGGGAAATATTTCAAGGTATCGGAAAAACTTCATCAACACAGAAAAGGTGTTTAGCTATAACCTATACGTGAGATCCAGTGATAAGACGATGCCAAAAGTTTATTCCTAATCCCAATTCCAAGAATATTTTATTTATCTTTTTTAATAAGACTTTAGTTAGTCATATTCCCAAATCAAACTTTGTATTACACATGCTGCAAATGCAACAAATGAAATAATCAGTTTTTGCTCACAAATTTGAAGTTTAAACTAGTAAATAAAAAGAGGGCTGTTTTTACTGCTGATGCTGCTGCTATTACTATTATGGAGCTAAATTTATGTCAGGAAGTAGAATTTGTTGGCTAGCCATCCTGTGCTTTCGCACACCCTTCCTGTTTACCTTCTCCAGATTTCTCCAGGTACCCATTTAGAGCTGGGTCAACTCTGGCTAAGCTTACAGAGTCTCGCCACTGACCCCCGTCCCAAACTGAAGAATTGGATACACCGGGATTCGAACCCGCGACCTCTCAGACAAGGGATCCCGAATCCAGCGCACCAACCGCTGGATTCGGCGCCAAGCAATACTGGATAAATTTGGGTTAGGAATGAAAAGTGAAAAAAGAAAAGAAACTACCTCCCAGAACATATTTCTTTCAAAAAATTCAAAGCATAAAAATTACCCTGTTCAAACTGCTACCTCTTGTTTGTAGTGATTTTTGTTCGTTTCAAGCTTGATTTGCATAGTCAATTGAAGTTTCACACGTTTTAATATTTATTTATGCATTTACATTAGTATCTATTGTATGTTTGTTTGCATTGATTGCTTATTTGACTCCTGTTCGTTTTGGATTTCATTTATACTTCAATAGCAAAATATTTTTTCTTCGTTTTAAATTTGATTTGCATATTCAATTCAAGTATTACTCGCTTTAAGATTTATTTATTCAATTATTTTATTACTTGTTTTATGTTTTTTGCTACGATTGTTTATTTAATTTCTGTTCGTTTTGGGAATTATTTATTCTTTAATAATATTGAGGAAGAAAAAGCTTGAGGCTAAATGCAACACAATGTGAAAAGCGATGCTCACTGAAGTGGAGGAACAATAAGGGTGTGGCTGCCTTACTAAGCGAGAAGTGATTATCAAAGATGAGGAGGCTTATGGCTTGGATACAAAGTGAGGGGTAATTGTCACGAAACAGGAGTGGAATATCAGTGACGTATGTGAAATAGTAAGAAGAGATTTTAGCAAAAGAAGAGGATTGTGGCTGTTTTAAAATGTGATAATTAATTATTGAGGAAGAAAAAGCTTGAGGCTAAATGCAACACAATGTGAAAAGCGATGCTCACTGAAGTGGAGGAACAATAAGGAAGGACCTTCCATAGTTCCAACAAGCAGCCAGAGGTGGACCGGGAGTGGAAGGCTACGAGGCCATTTAGGTTAAGTGGCCCTTCATATGGCCCTATCTATAGACTGTATTGATTTTGTTTTCTCGTCTTTAATCAGAAAGGGCCTTTAACAATGAGGGGAAATTGCGCTCTGCGTGTTAATGCCGAAGTTTGCGCCGTCAGGCAAATTAGTACTACCCGCTAAGTAAGAAGTAGGCTTACAGTAGAAATAAGACAGATACCGCTAATCATTTTTTGTGTCAGGTCTCCCTGATACTCGATTGGTCTCGGTGCTCCTCAGGTTCTTATGCAGACGGAGTGGGTCCCGTATTACAAAGCTAAGGTCGAACCCACTGCGCCACCACAGGACAATGAGTCTTAATTGACTCTCCTTAATTAACTCCTTGAGGTCACTTGTGATCAGTGATTTATCAGTATCTGTAACGGTGAAGACTTCAGTCGGGAAAAAAGCATGGAATTTTTCCTGAAGTAGGCTATTTAGCTTACTGACTTTGAAGTTGATGTCGTGCTCTGAGCATATGTCATCAAATTCGTAGTTGCCGATCCAGCGACTGAACGTAAAAATCAGATCTCTTGTTAGTGGTCGTATAGTAGTTTTCATTCGTTTGGTTTTGGATATTGCTGATTTGCTTCCCATGATCGGCTGACGTTGCACTGATAGAATGTTTACTGTCTAGTGTGTCTGCACTACATTAGCAACAGCAGAAAAATGCTTGGTAAAAAGCGCTAAATTTTTCTTGGGCCTTAAGCCTACAGCACACGTAGCTTTTTTAGACCAGCTCAGTGGGCAAGCGATGGCAGCACAAAAAAATGCCCTTTGTGCGAAATTGTCATAACTAAGAATCATGTGCACGGACACCATTTGTCAACTGCAGCTTATCAATAGTTGCATGATTGGTCTCAACTCTCAACTTATTATTTAGTTCCTTTATTAATATTGTTATGTTCTTTTATTATCAAACTTTATATTATTGTTTAATTCAAAATAAATTTCATACAAAATGCAATAAAAAATATGATCAGCAGTAAAGGCTGATCATAAAGGGTGAATCATATAGTCCCAGCAAGGCCTTATGGCCGAAAGTGCAGAGAAAAAGAAGAATAAGAAGAAAAAAATGTAGGAAAACAAAACTGACGGGAAATCATACTGCTCGTACAACTGCTACTATTATTACTACCGTTAGTGCTACTGCTACTATTACTACTGCTGCTACTACTGCTATTATTACTACCGGTACTACTGCTATATTACAAAAGCAAAGGGCATTAGGGTAAAAAATCTGAGGAATAATAAAACTGCTTTGAACTAAGCCTGAGAAAATTTGTCTGATTTTAAAAAGAGGGGATAGACCCCCTAGAAGTCATAGAATTTTATTGAAAATCATAACATCAAATTCAGTGTATCAAAGAACCCTGTTGTAGAGTTTTCAATCGCATTTCTGCAAAAATGTGGAATTTTGTTATCTTTGCCAGAAGAAAGATCACGGATTCGTGTTTATTTGTTGTTGTTTTTTTCCCAGGGGTGATCGTATCGACCAAGAGGGTCTAGAACTTCAGGAGAAGACTTATTCTAACGGTTCTGCTACCCTTTTTAAATGACCAAAAAATTGGAGGGCAACTAGGCCCCCTCCCATACCACTTTTTTCGTAACAGAATAGATGAAAAATATATAGGCATAATAGGGGCTATATATTTGTACATTGGGGGAGGGGAGGGTGTAAAGTATTTGGACAGTGTGAAATTAGAAAACAAATCTTATGATATAATATGCAGAATGATTGTACCTAACCCATCAGGCCAAATTCACTTCTAAAGTATTATATTTTTATCATAGCCTACTTAGGTATATTTCATGGTAAAATTATAGCAGTTCATATAACTGGCTTACCAATAAAGTGAATAAACAACCTGATGCCTTTTTTTATGTTCTTTATGAATATAATAATTGCTTCTACTGTAAATTCAAATGTTTTCAAAAACAACGAATTTGCTGAATAAAAATGTGATCATGCGATATATCTAAAGTAATGCTCAAAAAAAATCATGAGATAAAAATGAGCGGGGTTAATGCAAACTTCTAGCAAGCCAACAAATCATTCGAAACTTTATCTCATTTTTATTCTACTCTTCGTTTTTTCTGATGTTATTAGTGAAAATTATATATCTATCGCAATTAACACCAGGCCTAGACTCGAAGAATATATATTAATACTTGCTCTTTTTATACTTCAGATCTGCATAGCCCCGATTCAAGCAGCATTTTCTGATTACTACTGTAGAAAAAAGAGTCTGAGCATAGCTATTGCAGTTAGCTTGTTATATGGAGAAAGACACCGCTGAGGAAACATTGCAGGCTATTATTTTGTGGAAAACAAGCAATAACTCATACTTTGATTAAAAATTTATCTTTTTTAAGAGCTCAAATAAAGCTTAAATTTGTGGTAGGCATAAATAAAGTATCTATGTATGTATCTAATGCAGTATTGGTACAGTCAAATTAATGCAAAGTTTCGCTGATTAGTTTAAAGCTTAAAGAAACTAGTCTCGCGTTGGCGATCGATCAGTGTGGTCATTCATTTCACTGGATACGGTCCGTTATTTAGACGCAAGGCTACCACTGAGTGAGAGATAGCCAATTTTCTTGCCATGAGTTAATGAACGGGATCAAGAGTAATTACATACGAAAAAGTGTCTCCGGTGGGATTTGAAACTGACTGCAAATTACTTCAACACACCTATGATACTATCTCACTGATGGCTGGAAGCGGTAGCGCGCTTCTGTAACCCAAGTGGGGGCCGGAAATAGAAAACCCGAAGAAACCCCGAGCAATTAAGTCTGCCTACCCTTAAAAAGTGACAAATTTCAAATAACCATTATGATAGATTGGTATATTTGTTCATGTAACCATCAAAATGCAACGGGATCAAGAGTAATTACATACGAAAAAGTGTCTCCGGTGGGATTTGAAACTGACTGCAAATTACTTCAACACATTCTTTGGTGATAAGACAAACCAGACCTTCTTGTAAAACATTTCTTACATACATCACATTTAAAAGGTTTTTCTCCAGTATGAGTCTTATGATGAATAAAGAGGTCTGCTTTTCGGCGGAACGTTCTCTCACATATATTACATTCAAAAGGTTTGTCTCCGGTATGAGTTCTTTGATGATTGGATAAACTGAAACTTGTTGTAAAATATTTCTTACAAAAATCACATCCAAAAGGTTTTTCTCCAGTATGAGTTCTTTGATGAATAGATAAATTGGAATTTGAAGTAAAACATTTCTTACAAATATCACATTCAAAAGGTTTTTCTCCAGTATGAGTTGGCTGTTACTTTGTAAAGTTGGTGTTTTTTGTAGTTAAAAAATACTATTTCTACTTTCTTTTATTTTTTCTTACATATGTGTTGAAGTAAAAGCAGATGGATCATGCATGTCTATGCATATCTACCTAGCTTATCTTGACGAAAATAGCGACGAAGACCACACTGCAATTCCACAACAAACAAATACAAAGTCGAAACAATAGGGAAAATCTTTTCAAGACAGTGGAAATCAATTCTGTGGATATTTCCACAGACCTTATCTTGTACAGATTATTTAGGAGGGGGAGGGATAAATGAAAGATGACCCTGGCTTCAATGCTAGATTTCTGGTTAGTGTATTGTGTATAGGGGTTTCCAAAGCTCAAGGAGTTAAGAATATAAACTCAAGTCAACCAGTAAACATTATTTTAGCCTCTTTCAGGGTCTATACCCCCAAACTAATTGTTTTTCTATTAGGTTTCCCTTGGCCCAAGGATTCACAGTTTGAGGTTTCAAACCACCCCGAGAAAAAAGCTTTTAGCCCTATTTCAGGCCCTATTTTTAGGCAAAGATTTTGTTTTCCATTTTTCACTCTGCATAAGTTTATATTTGGCCAAGAAATTTGTGGCTGTGAGTTCCAAGCCATCTGGAAAGTATTTTTGCCTCTTTTAGGCCCAGTATCCATAGGACCGATGCTGCGATGCAACCCGGCAATGAGCACGAATCTCTCGCCGGCAATCTCTGGCGTTTGTTGCAGCGGTCGTTTCCGCGGCAAAATCAGGCCTGGATTGCTCGCGAACTTTCGGGCAACGCGGTAAATCTTGCCAATCGGCGGAGACATGGCGGGCGCTCCTCGCGCAATAAGCTACGCTGCGCGGACCGCGTATTTCCGGTCTCGGCATCGTTGTTCGAACTACAGCCGTGCACCCTCTTCCGACGTTCCAGACAGCGTTTTTTGTCGCTGGTGTCAGTCGAATTATCGGGCTGTGAAAAAACTCAACAATTGAGCCCAATCACGCCGGCCGATCATCTCTGCGATTTCAGCCAATTTTTCACTGGCGGTTTGGGCCAACGGCGTATTCTGAAATTCATTCTGCACCTGACGGTATTGTATTCCGGCAGCTTGGTAGGCACCACGCGCTTTGTAGTAGTCGGCGATTGCCATGTCTCGTTCTGCTTTCATTTTACGAACGCGAGCATTTTCCTTGGTCAGCAGTTCACGATGCTCTTCGGCTTGTCGTGGAAATTGAGTGATGATGGCTTTGATCAACTTGTCCGCTGTTTCCAGATGAGTCCCGTCATAATGTGGCCCCTGATAAGCCTGCAATCTGGCCTTCATTTCAAACAAGTGAGCGTGGAATTGATGTTTTCATTTTGTGAGAAATGCCTATTATTTTATGCAAAAGAATCAGAAAAAGAATGGAATGAATTAAACTCTTTATTGTGACAAAAGAAATCAAAGATATGAGTCAAGAATCAGATAAATTGAAAAAATCAGCTAAAGAACATAGTGACAAATTAGCATTATTAGGCATGGAATTAGCAAAAATTCAATTTAGTTACAGAGTTGAAGAAAAAACAAACAAAGAATATTGGAGTAAAAGAATCGAGCATTTTACAGAATATAACAAAAAAGGATTAGAATATTACAATCAAGTTCATGCAATAATGAATTTAACAAATAAAGAAGAAGCACAAATGTTTCGCCGCGAGTGGCAGAGAGTTGATTAAGTCTACGCTTACCATCTTTGAGGAATTCAGTGCGACGGGTTGGGTTGAAGAGACCTGTGGCGCTTTGGCATTTCCCTGATGTCCGATCACATTCAATCTTGCCAAGGCGCACAACAAGGGACTACTTTTTGAAGCTAGCGAATGTCTCCTTCTGGCTAAAGGCAGAATCTAGGGTCTCGCCCATTCCTGGTGTGAGGCGTACCAAGTTTGCGGCCGAGTTTGCCCGCTCGGTCGAGCTCCAGAAAGCCGCTACGCCCTCGGCACCGTTGGGCAGTTACCTAGGCCAGACCGTGCCAAACCCAGATTGGCGGAGAGGGACTCGCCCTCGATCAGGTCCATGACCAGGTAGTGGCGGCCCTTCTCGTCCTGGCCGACCTCGTGCAGGCCCACGATGTTCGGGTGTCGCAGCCGCGCCGCCGCGCGCGCCTCGATCTGGAAGCGCTCCAGCGCCTCGGGGCGCGCGAACTCGCCGGCGAGCAGCACCTTCAGCGCGACCTTGCGGTCGAGCACCGTGTCTTCGGCTTCGAGGACGACGCCCATGCCGCCCCGCCCGAGCTCGCGCACGATCTGGAAGCGCTCCGAGCGGATCGGCTCGGCGGCGTCCTCGCGATCCTCCTCGTGGGCCTTGAGGCCGCGCTTGAGGCGGTTAGGCAGTGGACCTTAGTAGCCTCAGCCTCGACTCAGTTTGGTGAAGGCATATATAATAATAGCGAAAAGAATAGCACAAGTAGTGGCAGCAGTTACCATTGATTGGTCAGCGTTTCAATTTACTTAATTTTTTTTTGTACAAGAGATTTATAATCTGTATCGAATCTAGACTTACCATAAAGTAATTAGTATTTATAGGATTTAATTTTCTTTGTAAAAGTTTTTCACAGGTGTTGGAAAATTAAAGTTAGTCATTTCAAATTACCACAAGAAGCCTTGATAGAATATAGCTGGAGCACTTGTAAATTATGATTACTGGAAAAGACTTTTGTAAAGACTTAAATTCATTTGGATTCCATCCTTATTAAACGGCAATTCAGAAACGAAATTGAACTATGTCATTGATTTAGTGCAAATTAAAAATTTCAAGATATGTCAAAAACACTGTCTTGGATCAAATATATATCCATCGTTTTTATCGATATATTGGTAATAATAATATTACAAATATTATAACCTTTAGAATTTGTATCACTACTGCAACATTCACTGGCAAATCCTTAAAATGAGCTACAAGAAACACAAAACAAAGTTTTTGACATTTTTCTTCAAACAGTTCGTGGTAACGAACTGTAGTAAGGAGCGACCCGGCTCAATAGTAACCGAAACACTAAGCAGGTTGACCCTGCCGAAAATGCGACCGCCCTCAGGGTAAGGGCGAAGTGTGGGTCGAGCAGTGCCCGTAAGACTGAATTGTCTGTGACTTATCAGCTGGGTATAGCGGACCTTTCTGCCGGACTGGTCAAAGAAATCGCGAAGCGCCTGGCCGACGTAGATGCGTTGCTTGGACAACTCGACGGATCACTGGCGGAAGCAAAAGCATGGCTGAAACCGGGCTCGTTGTTGAAGGACAAACTCAGCGAAGAAATTAAATCTCAGATTGGTGGCAGTGGCAGCGTACAGAGTGCGTTAAAAACGGCGCTGGGCAATTGGATCGGTCTTGGCTCAGAGGAGCTTCGACCGAAAACCGCATCCATTATTCGTAACACAAGTGGTTATCAATGGAACGATCAAGAGTGGATGGCCAAGAGAAGCACTCAAGATCCGCTGACAACTCCATTTGCCATTTATGAAGTTCATCTTGGCTCGTGGCGGCGGGTGTCAGATGAGGTATCACGCTGGTTAACCTACGGAGAGTTGGCAGAAACACTCATTCCTTACGTCAAGGAAATGGGATTTACACATATCGAGCTCATGCCTGTAACCGAGCATCCCTTTGATGGATCATGGGGATATCAGGCAACCGGATACTTTGCGCCAACGAGCCGGTTCGGAACCCCAGAGGATTGGTAGCCCTAAATAACGACGAAGACCACACTGCCTCTCCATCACAAACACCAAAAACAAGAAGAACAACCATAGGCAATTTTTTAAGACAATGGGAAACAAATTAGAATGAATATTTCGCCCCTTTGTCCAAGGGCCGTCCTCAGCAACACAAATAAGAAAAAACAACTTACAAGAGGATAAAATTAATAAAACTAAAATGAACAGTTTTTCAAAGCCGTCCCAGCATCCTTACCTCAGCGAAGTTCAACCATGACTGAAAAATAAATTGTTTTGAAAGGAGGCAATTCAATGAAATGAAAGAAAATGATTTAAAAACAGGTTTTTAATGCCAGCCTAGAATGTATTTCTTTCTCACGTAAAATAAATGTCAGGGAAATTCCAGAGAAAGAAAAGGGGTTGTCTTTTGGAATATATGACAATCTCTTTCTTTCAAGCTTTCTTGAGTGTAATTTGCCAAGATACTTTTTCAACATGAGTGCATTCAAAAAGTTTGGCCTGTGTTGTCACTTTGGTGAAAGTAACGGAGAATTATCAGTTTTGACTTATATTTCCAAAGTCAACTATATAACTAAATCATTACTTATAGGCATGATTTTAATGAATGATTATTTTAAAGAGGTTTTATTAAGTTTTAAAATTTTTTAGTTAATTTTCATTTTGATAATTTGTATTGGCATGACCCTCATGTGGGCATGTAAAGTGCCCTCCTCTTATATATTGATTTACAATATTTGTTTTATACATACAATCATTATCTCTTTTTCAAGTGGAAACAATCGGTTAGTGTGTACATAATTTATTTACCATTCCACATACTCCATTAGAGCATGGGTGGAACCATCACTATGAATGGATAATTTTAGTAATTAAAATCGCTAACTAAAAAAGGAGGAGCTACATATTGATTCATATTGAGGCAACGTGAAGTAGGGTACATAAGCACGTTTAAGTACCTACGAATGCATCCAACCTTTAGCGGAGGATGAGTCAGGACACGAAAGTACATTTTTGTTCATAAAGCCAGTCGTAGCCGATGGCCATTCCCATCGTCATCTCGGCCACGTCTAGAAAGTGCGAAGGGTTCCAGTCGGTAAAACCGGCGACGGCCAGCATTTCTTCTTCCGCGCGTTGGAGAAAGCGCTCGTCTTCCGTCATGCGGTAAGCGTAAGAAAGATAAAATACGCGTCGGATGCACTCTCTCGATACGCTTAGCAAGCGCCGCCCGGTCATTTTTCGCTGCAACAACGGCTGTCGGAAAAAGTCATTGCATTTTCGCAAAATAGCAAGGTGCATTTTTTTCCAGACCGGATCCGATGCGACGAGTTCTTTGATTTGCTTTTCTTCATGTCCCACGGGTCTGACCGCCGGCTACACCGCGCCCCTGCTCGAGTGGGGTCGCCCGCGGACGGTGCTGAAGAACTTCTTCTTCGAGAGCGACCCCGCCACCAAGATCGACCTGCCCATGGTCGGGTGGTTCTCCAAGACCTACCGCCCGGAGCACCACAACTTCGGGCGCGACCTGGCCTTCGAGCCGGCGCTGAGCTCGGCGATCCCCCCGGCGCTGAAGCGACGCCTGCGGGAGCGCGGGATCCGCAAGATCTTCGTGAACACCAACCACCAGGTGTTCACCGAGGACTTCCAGGGCACCGTCGAGGAGTTGTTCTGATTATCCGCCCCCCCCGGGGTGCCTGGAAATATTGGAATTTTCTGAACCACGGAGTGGTCTTAAAATATTTTATTGCTGTTTATGAATCATTACCGTCACCGTCGGTAAATATTTTCTTGCGTGATGTCTGTAAAGTTAGCTAAAAGCTAAGGTAGCTGAATAAGCTAGCTTTTCCTGAATATTTGGTCTCTACAACGGCAATACAAGTAAATCGACGGAATCCTGTGATGTAACCGCAAATTTCCTTGTGATTATTTATCAGTTTAATTTTATGATGATCCTTCCCCCTCAGAAGAAGAATCATCTAGTATTCTCCTAAGTTGCCTTGCCCCCCACATAAAGCCGGACTTGTGTGTAACAGTCCAAAAACTAAATCAACCTTAAATTAATATCAAAATTTATGATAAAAAAAAGTAATCGCTATTGTCCATATGTACAGAGGTATACATAACAGCGATTTATTATTGCTACTATGTAATCTTCTTTTATCCTGATAGAGTCTAAATACAATGAATTAGACGCAAAACTAAGGTAATTTATATACTAGAAAAAAGACAGTTAAGTTTTTCTCCACTCTACAAGTAAAGCAATTAGAAGTATAAGCGTGTGAGAAACGATCGAGCGCTCACTCACGAAGTTGTATTTTGCTTTATAGTGAAAAAAAGTAAGTTTACGGTCGCCTAGGAACGCTCACTAGGTCTATCACGGCTCAACTTTGATTCAGTGGGTTTAGAACTTATATTAACAGAGAAACTAGGAGAATTTGCAGAAATATCATCACGAAACGATGTGTTTTTCCGTTCTAAAAGAGGTTCACCAACCATGGAATGTGGTCGAGCTGCACTGCGATCTCTATGAAGAACTTTGCTGCCTATTTCGGCACGCCCAAAACTACCCCTGTTATTTGACTGGCGCTCAAACAGAGATGAGTTAAAACCATTAGTATTCATTGAGTTGCTATCCGGCTCGGATAAATCCTGCTTTAACGCTGCCGAGCCTGAAGACTGCCTAGAATATTGCGGATTATTTTAAAAATACTTTTTTTTTTAATTTTAGTCAGTGGTATCCAATAGCGTTCAATGTAGAGCATCAATACCGTAGAACGAGGTAACTTTGAACGCTAGGAGTAACCTTGAACAAAATCAGTAACGAACCATGAGCAGACAATAGTGGAATTATTTGATCGTACTTGTTGCTAGATTATTGATAGATGGCATTTAAATCAGTTGGTAACTCTTGCATTCAGATTAACGGGAAACATTGGCTTTTTGTTCTCAAAGAATTTAGGCTATCCAAAATTGTCAA
Source organism: Alatinidae sp. Z8VKAUB7J3 (assembly GCA_010016025.2). NCBI lineage: Eukaryota > Metazoa > Cnidaria > Cubozoa > Carybdeida > Alatinidae > Alatinidae sp. Z8VKAUB7J3. Next base: position 23,926,746 of record JAAAKM020721499.1, read on the forward strand.
AAAGTGCCAAAAGTAAGTTACCCTTTTTTACTTATGCAAACTAAACTATGCCTTTCAATCCTCGCCATTAGGAGTAACTTCCCAAAACCCGTAATCACCTTCACAGATTAAGGTGTTTCCATTAAGCATTCGGGTTGCTCCAGATATTTTACCAAAAAATAGCTCTGGATCAGTAAAACTCCAGACTATATTAGGCTCATTATTGGTATTAGGAACCAAAGAAAAATCTTGAGGAATTTCAAATTCGTAGACCGTTGACTGTTGCTCTGTAATTCCATTAACATAAATTAATAAATTTCCAGCTCCTGGTTCATTACCTTCTAATAGATTAGGGAAATGATTTCTGTCAAATAAAGTTTGACCTTGAGTATTGTCATATGCTTGAGGGTTGCCAAATTGAAGGTTTTTTTTTGGGGGAATGGGGTGGGGGAATTTGTTTCGTTTTCTTGCGCAGGAATTCTGGAGATCTTTTGAAATTCTGCGCTCGGAAATAGCTGGGCTATTCCGCATCGCGCAGAATTGCAAAATCTCAGCCAGAATCCGCAGCAAGAACTCCGAAAACATTCCCCCACCCCATTCCATTTAGGGAAAAAGCATTAGAAAACTCAAAAAATGACCCAATACTCTTTCTTGTTGAGGGAGGGGAGAAAAATATTCAGAGAACGATTATAGGGAGGGTATGATTGAGAAGAATTGGAAGTTCTATTTGGGGATGACGTGCTTTGTCCTCTCTTCCGGCGCGTCCACCGGCAGTTCACCGCCGGTGCCGTGATAGGCGGGATCGCCGCCTCGCTGGTTGTCCTCCAGCGAACGAAACAATGGCAGCACGTCATCGTAGGACCAGCCGGCGCAGCCGAGTTCGGCCCACCGGTCGTAGTCACACCGGCTGCCGCGGATATAGACCATGGAGTTTATGGAACTCGAACCGCCGAGCCCCCTGCCCCGGTTGACGCCCATCCGGCGGCCGTTGAGGTGTTTCTGCGGAACACCGACATAGCGGTAGTCATAGCGCGGACTGCCGAACACGGTAAGCACGGACGCGGGCATTTTCACCCGCCATCCATGATCACTGTGTATGTGAAAAAGTTCATAGTCTGAATTTTGATATTATATTTATGGGTGATTTTAAAATTAACCTAAGAATTAAAACTCATCAATGGCGATTGATTTCTTATCTGCTTTAACTTCTTTTAGTTTATCACCTTCTATTTTGATCCCAACCCGTATCGCTGAGTCACCCACCACTTTAATTGATAACATATTTTGCTCTTTTTCTTCTCAAAATAGTACTATAATTCTTTCAGACCATTTTCCTTTAGGCCTATGCTCTACGTTTGATGCGTTGAATACCCGTCCTTCTAAATCATTTGTTAAAAGGCAGCATTTTCTCACAAAGGAAGAGCAGCTCGTTGAATAGATTAATGAACCCAAAACAGGCAAAAATCTGTTTTCTTTTATTGGCTTAAACCTTATATGGCATATAAACAAGGTCAAGAAGACCTCAAATAAGGCAAAATTCGGTAAAATGGATTTGTGAAACCCAAGATGGGTCCGAAGTGTATTTGTCTACGATTGGCTTGAAACGAACAGGGTATGTAGACTGGCACAAGGACACTTAAACGAAGACAATTTTTTTAAAAGACAAATCAAAACATACCTTACATACGCATACATTATGAAGATGTGAGATAATATTGACAGGTTAAGCCCAAAAGTTGGTTCAGAAATGCCTTTCTTCGATAGACGAAGCTCTTGAGGTATTCGTCCGGCTTCGAAGGATCGAAGGTCTTGCCACCCATCAGCACGTGCTTTCCGTAGGTGTAGGTGCGCGCCTTGTAGCCAAGGTCCTTGGTTAGCTTTGAACAGTCCGTGGCCATGTAGACCTCTTCGGCCACTTTCCGGTAGCTGAAATCGCCTTCGACGTGCTTCCAGCGCTTCATTTGCGTGAGAATCCAGACGGCCATCGAGTGCCATGGGAAGGGATCGAAGTCGATGCGGTCGGGAACGTTCTTGATGTTTCCCAGTCCGTCGGCGTACTTGCCGGTGAGCACCTGCTCTAAGACGATGCGCGGCTGGTTGAGGCATGCAGTGGGACCCAAAAGAGACTAATTCATGTTTCTTTCTGATTTGTACTTCATTCCCCTGTACCCCAGTCATCACCGCAAACGATTGTATTTTTACTGCAAGCAAAATTAAACTATTCCATGGACAATCTCTTGTTTTAATTCAGATGTGGGTTTGTTTCCATCCATAGATGCTAGTTAAGCCAGACCCTCTTGACGCCTGGTATTGTTTCATATACCACAGCTACCTTCTTCGATTCTTTCACATGTAAATTCGAGAGGACGAGAAAATTTCGTTTTTAGTCATGCTACAACGCCCTGATAAGTGATAAACTAGAACCCATAAGGGTTTTGGTGGCAGCATCGCTGGTAATGAACCATCTCAGATGCGCGCCTTCTGAACCCGCATCTTCCGCATCAATGGTGATGGCACCAAGCATGTCACCCTGATTGTTGTGAGCAGTAAGAAACAGATCGCGATCCACGTTATACCGGCCGAGAAACTCAGCCATCTCGGCGGCGACCTTGGTTTCGAACGCAACACCAAAATTCCACTGCGGCGAATAGTAGTCCATGTGCAAACGAACAGTCTGGGCAAGCGCACCGGGTACATAACCGCTTAGGTTAATCCCGCGGTTGGCAAACTCTTCGTCAGTCATTACCTGGCCTTCAACTTAGCCTGACCACATGGTTGTTAGTGCGGTGCGACGCGACTCAATACTGACCGAAACTCTACAAACTGATTTTTGTTACTAGTAGATAAATCACAATAATGGGCTTATTATGCTGATTCCAAATATATAAGATTCATTCAACTTAGTGTGCCAACAAAGGCACACTACTTAAGAAATCAATAATTCATTTCTCAAGAGTTTGAATTAAAATCAAGTAGTTATGGGAATCAAGCCATGGCTAATTGTAGAAAAGCCAAGACAGATAAGTCCGATTGAGTGAGAGGTAAATCTGGCATAAACCCTTATTAGGATTGTATAAAAGTAATGTCAGTTCTTTTTTTGATCGATCAGTCTATTGATGGATAAGAATATATTATTGAACTTGCTCTTCGTCGAATGTCGATTGGAAGTAAGCAGAAGGTTTGATAATCATCATTCGTTCTATTTCGTCGCACACTTTTCTCTCTCTCTCTCTCTCAATTCATGCCGAACATTTTACATTGACAAGATTGTCTGATTGATATATTTGTTTTCATCGGAGAAAAATTTTCTTTTTCGTCTCTTTCGTTGCTCTTGCCATCAAACAACTCGAAAAACTTGTCCAGAAGTAATTGAAACATTTTCTATTTTCTTTCTTTTCTTTTCAGTCTCTTTTCTCTCTTCGCTTTTTCTTACATGATTCGTTGCAAAAGCGTGGGTTCTTTTTTGCATAGTTCTTTACAGCTTTTGGAGCGCGTCTGTCTGAGTTCCCTTCACGAAGTACTGGGTTTACAGCACTTCCTTTAATTTTATCGTAACGTGCTTTTATTGACTTTTCCTCTTCATTTTGAGGTTCGTCCGGATAATTTGGTAATGCGTATCCTTGGGATTGTAATTCTTTTATTGCCGCAGTTAATTGCGGGATCGAAGCACTAATATTAGGAAGTTTAATAATGTTTGCTTCAGGTTTTTTTACAAGTTCTCCTAATTCTGCAAGTGCATCATTAACACGTTGTTCTTCGGTTAAAAAATCAGGAAAGTTGGCTAAAATCAAAATATTTATAACTTTTTTCTTTGTCCTACATACGTTGCATCTTCCTCTCTGACTCACAGAAATAGGTATGAAATGAAGCTTTGAATTTTAAAATTATTTTTCTACTTGAGTGCTGTGACAAAAACCGGTTTTGAACAATCAACTGGTTCTAGGCAACGACTAAAGAAAAAAAATGTTTTTCAGTTTTTCTGCTCTCCTATAACGTTTATGTTACCGCAACCGCCAAATCTCCGCGACCACGCAAGCTAAAAACTTAGCAGTAGCATTTTTCTAGGAAAAATCTAATTTTTTAGAAGTTATTTTTAAACCCAACTTTCTAGGGTTTTTTCCTATTTTTAATTTTTACGAATGTTTTTATTAGTAAAAGATATACGTAACTTATAAATTAGCCTACGTAATGAACTTTTGTATTCTTATGTTTTCATTACATATATGAGGGGGTTCACCCCCTCGTTAGTACCTCGCTCTTTACACTAAAGCTTAAATTTTGTTTCAGTTCATCAAGAATTCTTTAAGACCCCTGAGTCACAAAAGCCGTAGAATAAATAGTTGAAATTACTAAAAATACTTTGGCGTAAAGGGCAAGGTATTAGGAGGAGGTGAGCCCCTCATATGCGTAATATAATATAAATTTCTGTTCGTTTTAAGTTTTAATGCTGCTCCTTACTTCCAATTAAGTTAAATTAAATAATAATTAATTAAATTATTTGAAAATTAAATTGAATAATAATTTAAAATTATAAATAATCTTGCAATTTTGTTAAATTTTGTAAAATTGTAATTTTGTTGTGCCTGTAGTTTTCTTTGGACCTGTAAATACCGCAGTCCCGAAAGGGTTAAGATATTTTGTGACTGCGTAGTTTCAATTTCCTTTGATTTTTTGTCAATCCTGGCTAATGCTCGTAACTCTCCAGCTAGTCCATGCCTCCCTGGGGAGGCACGCCTCCCAGTTTAGAAACTATTGCTCTAGTCTGTCAACTTTTTGGAAAGTTTTCTATTTATTCATTTCCTTATAAGTAATTAACATTAAAGATAGTGTATTTTCTCCTTTTCCCAACAATTATTCAGATTTTCTAACGCTAATAGATACCCACAAGCACATCCAATTTCCCTTTTTTCAGGGACCTAAGGATGAAAGGTATACGAGAAAGTAAATATTTTGGTCAAGATCCAGGCCTCATGAAATGATACTTTTTTTTTTTTTTTTTTTTTTTTTTTTTTTTTTAATATGCTTGAATCTCATTTGGGTCTACTTGACCTTGTCTACACGTCCTTCAAACTTCAAACTGATTAGAGACAACAATTTGCAGGCACATATTATCTAGTGTCAAGAATCCAAAGAGTTACTCCAAGAATTGATGCTCCAGCAGGATTCATTACAGTTAGTACTAATCCTCAAGTTCCAGTAACTCCAACTGGAACTCCATTAGACTCTTCATTTACTTGTACAAATTGTGCTATTCCACCAGTACCCACATTTAGTGATCCTTTCAATGGTGGTGTTGCACCAGCTAATCCTACCATCACTGGAACTGTAACTGATGGTGAAACTGAAATTACATCTGTAGAACTTTCAATTAACGGTGGAGCATTTGTTCCAGCAAACTTTAATGTCACTCCTCCTACTGTCGCAGGTACCTGGACGTATGTTGCAAATGGATTGCCTGATGGAACTCATAATTATGATGCAAAGTGGATAAACGCTATAGTTTTAAGGTATTGCTATTGAAAAAAAGCAAAAGAATAGAGAAACTGACCTGCAAGAGGTGTACCAGTCGCATCTCCAACTGATGGCCGCGGAGCAGTGCTGTAGGTATACTTGAAAAGAAGGGGCACAGTAGAACGAGGCATACCACCTCCTCTGTCCATTATCTAAAACGTAGGATACATTTAACTTGAATACACTACACCCATGCAGAGCAGAACACATTTAATAAAACAAGTAACCAAGGCCCAAATCACCCACTTCCCTTCAAATAAAACAGCAATAGCTAAACTCTTCATTAAAAGCTAAACTATAAACTAACACGCTTTTATGGTTTTTCCTCCGGCAAAAAATATAAAATTCCACATTTTTAAAGATAGGACCTTCAAAGGACTGTTGAAGTACTGTTTTCTGATACTCTGAATCTGATGGTGTGATTTTCACTAGCATTCTTTAACTCTTAGTGGGTGTTCCTCCCGCCACTTTTCAAAATCAGGCAAATTTTTCGAGGGGCTTAACCTTTTATGGTGACACTAAGCTAAATGAATCTTATTTCTTTCGAATAAGTATTTATAAGTCAAACCAAAAGTTTTTTTTTTTCAATTTTAGTTTCTATTGAGCGGTACCACTCCTTACTTACGGTGCGTTACCCTAAAAATGGTGCCTTATTTCCCTAGGCTTGCAAGCAAGGGAGGGGCTACTTCCCTCCCTTGCTTGACTCCTCCCTATCTAAGCGTTTCCGAAAAAATGTAGGCACGTAGCATCCTTTTCAACCAGAATAATGCAGGGATTTTCAATTTATTTGACTGAAGATTAAAAGTGAGCTACCCCCTACAAATACCCGATCCGCCCTATTTACTGCCGACTAGTTACAGAAAGGGTAGTTATGTGTCATCTTGTTTGAAGCAGAACCAAGCAGTATTTTTTGTTCTACATGGTTGGAGAAGCAAAATGAGCCTATTGTCTCCCTAAGATATAACTAAATGCTACCGGTACTAAGTGAACTATAGATAAAATATTAAACAAATCTTAAAGTCTTAACCTTTAAAACTCAATTACACATCATGTTTAAGTTAAAACAAAGAGATATTTTCTACAAACATTTTTATTTAAAAACAAACACACACGAAATTTAAAGAACAAAAAGTGCTTACTTTCAAAAAGATTAGTGACAAGGATGAGTTAATTTTCTTTTACACAGTTTATCGAAATCGGGTTCTAACTTTTCTTTTACACAGTTTATCGAAATTGGGTTCTAACTTAGTTAAATACAATGTTAAGTTATCTTCAACATTTAGTTTTTTTCTAGATTTATTTTTAAGATATACAAGATGATCGCCATGTTGCAGAACGGTCTCGACATTTCGGCCGTCATCACGCACCGGTTCCCGGTCGACGAGTTCGAGGCCGGCTTCGCGGCTATGAAATCGGGCTCCAGCGGCAAGGTGGTGCTCGACTGGACCTGATGTCTTTGCCTGCTGGCCGAATCCGGCGAACTCCGCTAAGCCTCGCGCAGCAAGCGGAGGGGACCTTGACCGAAGACACCACATACCCTGATCTCATTGATGCCTTTGCCGGCATACTGAGCGATCCTTCGGCGCACACGGCCAGTGAGGTGCTGCCGGTTTTCGAGGGCGTCATTGCAAAGGCGCCGGATATGGCCTGGCATTTGCACATGAAGTCATATTTGAAATATGAATCTGATTGAAAATAAGCAAAACCTGTTATTACTTTAAAATATTTATTATAGATGGCAAATCACTAAAGAAAAGATGACAGATGACGAAATAAAAGAAAGAAGACCGGAATTTGCAAAACTTCGTGATTGTGCTACATTTCCGTTTACCGTTTACCCCTGGTTCCCACTGCTGCGATTTCACGCGAAATCCTGCGCGATCGACAAACTACACAAATCGTGTGACAAACGACGCAAAACCATCCATTTTATTGTAATGTCGGATGCGTTGAATAGTTTCAACACATACGAAAAATCGCATGCGGCGGCTGTTAAATCTATTTTGCTTGATTCTGTGTAAGGGATTCGTTTATAATTTATAACTTTTTGGGGGGAATGTAATTTAGGGGAGCCTAAGGATTTCCCCTGAAAGTGACTGGAGGCCCCACTGATGATTAAGTTCTAAAATGAAGACTTTTGATGAAGTTTTGTTTTTCAACGGTATTTTTATTTCATAGCAGACATGGAATCGTTTTACCTTCTTTTAGTACATGTGCTAGAATTAATATTATGCCGATATAAAAATCTTGCAACAAAAATTTTGTCAATGATAAACGGTATGAATCTGAAGCAAAAATACGGCTCAGTGCAACTACGAATCCACCATGGCCAAAGCTGGTAATTTTGTCACTGTCAACTGCTAAACTAAACCAGAATGCTGGGAATATCAATTTAACTGCATACATTTCACGGAATCGGGTCTCGATCAATGACTTTATTGATCGCCTTTATTGATTTATTGATTTATCACCTTTTTCTGTCGCTGCTTTTAATGCATCGATTTCTTTCTATCTTATCAGTCACAGACGAGAGCATATAAGATGTGTCATCCAGAATTCTGTATTTACTAACACCAGATCAAACCATTCAGTCTGAAGTCTTGCTGGAAGAACCCTCCTCTTAAATAGGACTTGGAATATGAACAAAAGCATCAGAATAACCACCATTTGGGAAAAATATTGTTCGTGAAATGCCATTTTTGGTCTGGGCAATAGACGTTGCTGGTCTCTTTCTGATTACAAGCTCTGAGAATCGATACGTTCTAGTTGGAGTGGATCTTTTTAGTAGTCTAGTAGTATTAAAGTGTATACCCACTTTGAATACAGAAATCACTATAAAATTTCTCGTGGAAAATATTATTGCTTATTATTGCGTCTGCCTGAGGCTGTTTTAAGCGATCATGGTTCATATTTTGACAATATGGAGATAAAGAAGATGTTTTCCGAAATTAATTGTAAGAAAATCTATAGTAGCCCCTATAATCCACAGTGCAATTCCCCGTGGGAGGGGTTACGAGTTCAAAACTTTGACGAGTGCTTACATATAGTAATGGTTATTGGGAAGTGTACAGGCGTTTTCAGGTGGATTTTTTGGTTGGAGGCAGGGGTTGAGAAGAGGGGGATATGCTGGAAAAAATTTCCATGGAGGAATTTGTCATGGGAAAAGAAAATTTCCATGAAGGGAGCGCAGGATTTACTAGCATTACTTAAAAAAAAAACAATGAAAAAATAAATATGAAAAAGTTTTTTTCTGCTGAAAATAAGCAGCAGCATTAAAACTTAAAACCAACAGAAATTATTACCCATATGAGGGGCACACAACCTCCTAATACGATGGTAGAGTGACGAGCAGCCCACGACGCCGCCGCCGATGATTACCACTCGGGCCTTGCTTGGAAAATCGGACATGATCGCTCCCTGTTTCTCAGTCCTTGCGGCGTGCGGCCGCTGTTTGTTGTCCCGATCCGGCTCGGCAGACCGGCTCAGTAGGCTGGCTTAATAGACTGGCGGCGCAATCACCCAGACCGCCACCGCGGGCTCGTTATAGGGGTTGGCCCATTGGTAGGGCTCGTGCCGGATGCGGAAACTGTCGCCGGGGCCGACGGTGAAGGCGCGCCCGCCGATCACCAGATCGAGCCGGCCGGAGATCATGTAGCCCACCTCCTGCGTGGTCAACTAGGAACCTGTACCTGGGCGCAGTGGAAAGAACTGGTAGAAGAAATGATCGGCGTCATCCGGGCGAACGGCGGCGAGGGTATTCCGCTGGTCTCAGGCTTCAACTGGGCCTATGATCTAACTCCCATAAGAGACAATCCAATTGAAGCCGAAGGGATCGCTTACGTTAGTCATCCCTATCCTCAAAAACGTCCCAAACCCTGGGCTAAGAAATGGACCGAAGATTGGGGCTTCGTCAAGGAAAAATATCCGCTCATCCTTACGGAAATCGGCTTTGCAGGCGAAGAAGAGCGAGGGGCCCATATTCCTGTTATCAGCGATGAATCTTATGCCCGCATCTCCAGGAAAGGTGTCCTGTCCCACCTTTAGATCCACATGGAGCAGGTCACGAATCGTGTAATCATATTCCGCGCGACTCAACCGGCGGATGGTGGGTTTTCCGGGGTCTGAGGATTCATTGCAATCGATGCATGCCAACGCCTCCTCCAGCCAATCGATCAAAGGTGCTCTGTCCGAGTCGGCAGGAATGTGGCTGTCGGCGGGGGGCATTTGCCCATCCCGGAGATAGCGCAAACCCTTTTGCCAAACCCGACCTTGCTTCAGGACTGAGGCAACCGTCGATGTTGAAGAAAAATCATATTCGGACCCATTCTCGTCATGGCACTCATATCCCCTCCTCGCGATCGAAGGCTTGAGTGCACCCAACGGTGTCTCGGATGTCACCATGACTGTCAATGCGGGAGAAATCGTCGGGCTGATCGGGCTCGTCGGCAGCGGCCGCACGGAAATTGCCCGGGCCATTTTCGGCGCGGATCCGGCCAGCGCAGGAACGGTCAAGCTTGAGGGCGACCCCTATGGCGAGCGCACGCCGGCGGCGTCAGCCGAACGGGGCATGGTCATGGTTCCGGAGGACCGTCGCAAACAGGGCCTGGTAATGACATTGCCGGTCCGAGCCAACATGACGCTTCCGCATCTAAGTCATTTTACGGTCGGCGGCGGCGTTATGGGTGGTGATATTATTACTCATTGTGTGAGAACCAATGTTTGGAGTGCCCCCGACTTATCGGCTTGTTTTGACCGGTTGTGTTTCGAGAATTGATTTACTTGCACCCCTGGAATCATGTCATTATGCTATCTACAAATGTTCCTAGTTTCGGATTCACAATGACATTCTGTCAACATTTTAAATACCACATCAAGACAACCTGAAGTCCAAGAAAGACGATTCCGATGTTGAAATGTACCCTAACACACACACACACACACACACACACACACACACACACACACACACACATACACACACAAATACATACACAAATACATACATACACACTCACACCATTCCATCTCTTCGTACTTGGCAACTATTATACGGATTAGCTTCTCGGGAATGGCTTAAAACCTCAATACTCTCCACAGGTTTGACGATCTACTGTATCAAAGGCCTTTTCAAAGTACACGGATAGTATATACGAGCGCTTTCTCCATTCTTCAGATTCTTCCATAAGGGTGTGTATAGTAAAAATAAGGTTGGCATAAGATCGTTTTGGCCGAAATCCACGCTGTTCTTGAAGTAAGTGAGGATCAAGGACAGCTTGGAGTCTTTCTAATATTATCGTCGTGATGAGCTTCGCAGTGATCGAGAGAAGATTGATTCCTTTATAGCTACCGCATTCGCCTGATTGCCAGAGATTGGTGATCCCTTTAGTGAATTCTTGTAGGCGCTTTGGGGTCGGCTTTCCTTCTCGAGGAGGACGCACGGATTCGAGTTTTTTGGCTTCGAGGGCAAGGATACCTGAGCGCGCTTCGAGGGCAAGGTCGATGAAGGGAACAAGCAACGACTCGAACAGAGGAGTAAAGGTTTTTTCTGGCAGGAAGGGATCATCTGTTTGGGCAATAACGTAGTTAAGAGTGGTGAGAATCGCTTCCCTTTTTTCTAGGGGGGACATCTCGGTACAGTTCTGTAAATAATCTAAACCAACTTGAATCATGGTCGCATAATCTTTCCAGGAGGGGCTTTGGCACTATCGTATTCCTGTTGGCTAATACGTTTTTCTTTGAATAATTTGCTGGTTCTATCGAATGTACTTTTCGCAAGCACAACATTGGCTTTAGCCGCTGCTAATTGCGCTTCTTCTTCCTGTGTATTCAGGGCTAACAATGTTTGCCCTTGTTTCACTTTTTCACCAGCCTGAAAGTTAACCTTAGTAACAATGCCTTGTAGTTCGTTCCGCAGATCAACCACTTGAGTAGCAACGACTTGTCCGGTTACCTCTAGACTCTCCTGATACGAAGATAATTGAGTTGTTTGAGCATTTACGGTTGCAGAAGGCTCTGGAAATGATTCAGCTACACGCGGCGGAACAGGCGGAAGCGGGCACGGATCACCTTGGCAAGGCCTGCCAGAACTTCGGCCAGGTTGCCGCCCGACTGCTGCTGGATTGTCACGGCGACGGCCAGGAAGCGCATATCCTGCATATCCAGCCGCTCCGCCATTTCCTTGAGCGCTTCGCCCACATCGCGGCCATAGGCGCATTCGTCGGAAATGATGCCGAATTCAGTGGCCAGCGGGTCTTCGACCTCATTGGCGACGATCTGCACCGCAGAGGTAAAGGGGTGGCCGACGCGCAAGGAGCGCACCATCAGTTCCACCGCGTCCGGCAGCTGCTCTTCGATCATTGCCATCCAAAAATAGTCTATTAGTGTGAGGGTATAATTTATTGTGGCTCGCACCATTGGCTTATTTAGGTTTTTTTGTTGGCAAGATCTGGTTATGGGGATTGGTGGCAATTATGCCGTTCTGTGTTGCTTATATCTTGTTACAGCTCCGAGAACAAAGCACTGTTTGATTGATCATCCAGTAAGTCAAAGACTGTAGTCTCGCTGACTATCTTGTGCTCTTTGACCAAAATAAAAATTGCTTTGCAAGATATTAGGGAATCGGCTTCAGGGTTTATAATCGTTTCGTCATGCTCCGACAAATATGCTAAGGGCATACCTATTTTATGCTCTAATAATAATTGCGCCACCAAAGAGAGGGGATCTGGTCCAGTTATGGTGGTCACCTATCTTAGACTTTGCTTATTCTTTCCACCAAGTTTCATCCTGATCTCTCCAATTTAATTGTTTTCCAAGATTTCCGCCCCCCCCCCTCATGACACTGGATCCTGTCGGGATTTAAAATGAGAGATCTGAGACATAGTATCCTTCAAAAATCAAATTTAATTAAGATCTAATCACTGATTCGTAAGTTAAAAATACCTCATTGTTTCTAATTTTTCGGAATCAAAACTCCCTCCCTGACTCCTTCAAAGAGAGCATTTCCACTTCAGTTATGTCAATCACGTATCTAGGACTTGTGGAGGGGGTATTAATTCGGAAAAATTCAAAAAATTGAGGTATTTTTAACTTACGAACGGGTGACCGGATCTCCATGACATTTGATATTTAGAAGGAACTTATGTCTCAGAGATCTTATTTTAAATCCCAACCGGATTTGTTGACACTGGGGTGAGTTGGAGGGGGATACCGGAAATCTTGGAAAACGCTTAGAGTGGAGAGATCAGGATGAGACTTGGTGGGTAGAATAAGCAAATGTCGTAGGTACATGATTGACGTAACCGGACTGTATCCGCTGTCTTTTGGGGAGATAGGGGGGTCCAGTGCTTTGGTGATTTCGGTGCTTCTGGACGTGTTAGTGAAGGCTGGGATGCCCTGCCCTATATCTGGCGCGGGGATGACGCCTACTTGAGTATCACGGGCGGACTGTTGGAATTGGCCACGGAGTCGGGGGATGCTCTGAACTATCTCGTTCCCAGCAAGAACCAGTGCGCATCGTGCCATGCAACCAATCACACCACGGGTGCTCTTCAACCAATTGGCTTGAAAGCACGTCACCTGCACAAAAGCCATTTTGCAACGGAAACAAACCAGCTTACCTTGTTGGAGACACGCGGTTGGCTGACAGGTTTACCGCCACTGGAAGAGGTTCCGAGCAACGCCGACTACACCGATAATGCGAGGTCACTCGACCACAATTTTTACAATAACCCACCATTTTAACTAACCGTCAAACTCCAATAAATATTGACTTTCCCATGCTTTCAAATGAATTTCGTGAGGAAATTCTTTAAACAGTCCTTAACAATTGTTAGTTTCAGTATATTTTTTAATGTATGTGAGTGGGTTTGTGCGTGTTCCTGCAATTTATCCCGAATCAGGTAGCCAACGATAGTTTTTTCACAAAAATGTAAATTTATTCTTTTTTTTTTTTTTTTTTTTAGCCTGCTACAAGACATCCGAACCTCAAAGTCGACCAATCCAGAAAGAGTTTTACAAGGCAAACTTCCCAAATCGTATTTTCTCAAATTAGTTTTTGAAGGTTCATGGGCAGTTAGACAATGGGGCCTTTGAAATGCGCTCTTTTGGGCATCTACTCCTTCCCCTCTTTATGCCATGACCTTCAGAATAGATGATGTGCAATTATATATCACTATATATAATTTCATGTAAAATCAAGGGATTTAACTTAGTTAAATACAGTTAAATCAACTTGACTTAGTTCTTGACTTACGGCTCTTGTCAGGGATTCGGCGTAGAGAACGGCGAGACCAGGTACTTCGAGGTTGACCTATCGCTTAAAAGGCCGTGGCCTCTTCTACTAGGATGTGGGACAACAAATTCTCTGGCTTTGTCTTTCAAACCAGTGGTGTCGACCAGGTCAAGACCTATCACTAACAAAACCACGTTCTTGAAAACGCTTCACCAATTCAACAATTGTAGCCTACGTTTAGTAGCAGAGTGCCCAGGATTGAAATGGCGCACACAAGATCTCTGTAATCCAATTGAGCGTTCGTTTTTGAAAACAAAATATATTATCTTTACTCTTTCTTCAATTGTCAATTTATCCATATTTGAACTCCCACTAATTGTAATTTCGTATTCTCAGAAAGAAAAACCCAAATTAATTCATTGAAGATACTTTACTTTAAAATCATTAGGTGACTTTTGCGTCATGTTTTGTTCTTAACAAGCTAAAAAATTAATAAATCTTCCAAAAGTATGTTAGAGAATGTCCAGTTAATAGTTAAGTCTTCCCCTGTTCTCCTTGGAGTTCATATCTCTGAATTGGGTTCAATGTTTAATTTAGTTGGTTGAATCGTGCGCAACTCCCCTGCTCAGCTTGTGATTTGGGGTATTTTTAAGGTGGTTAACCTGGTTACGGATACTGTTTATGTTTTTTTGGTATTTTCTCCCCTATTCCATTGTAATTACAGAGTGGGGGCAGAATCTCGTCAAAATCCTGGCGGGGGGCTGGAAGTTAGAGCCAATTTTCCCAAGTCTACTGAAAGTTATCAAGTGAAAAATAAAGAATGAGCCTTATTATTTTCATCAACACCTGCTGCTGCTTCATGGATGACATCCACACCTGCAGCTGAAATGTTCGCAAAGCTGAATTCTTGTGCGGCAAGCGGCCTATCGGTGCCGATCACGAGATTGCTGAAAGGACAGGCGGTGTAGGTTCGCTGTGCTTCAACCAGACTGACCTGCAAGTGCGGTGCTGCAAGTTTCAGCGTGCGTGCGAGAGTGGCACCGCCAAATCCGCCGCCGATAACCACAACCCTGGCTCGTCGCTCTCCGAAGGTGGCGCAACCTGCGAGGGATGCTGATCCGACCATCGCCAGTTGTTTGAGTGTGGTGCGCCTACTTGTCATGACCGTGAGTTGAAATTTTCAAGCAATTTTGGGCAAATGAAGGAGGGAAAGCTAAGGAAGTTCAAATGTATTGCTAGGGGAGGGGAAGGTAACAAAAAACTTTTGTCTCCAATCCAGGCAAAAATAATGTTTTCGTACCATAAGCTCTTTTGAGACTTATAATTTGTGCACGGTTAAGTAGGGAGATAAGTCAAAACACGCCATGTACAACCTGGTTACCAAAATGACGATGGGGAATCGAAAGATATTGAGTGTCCTCAGGTCCTCAAAATATTATGTCTGCAGTATCTTTTGAACAGTCGAGGGACGGAGTTGAAACTTTCATCTACTGTTAGAGAAGGGAATTCAAAAGACGTTTCATAACGGCCCCAATCTTAGGTCGAAGCCATTTGAAAAGACAATAGATTTGAAAGTGCCCGGGCGGGTCCGATCAAAAAAGGACGCACCGGGGGTTCCGCCCCGGAAGGTGGGGCGAGCGTACCCCCGAGCCGTAGGCACAAGAATAGTCGTTGCCCCAACAATCCCCAAAATAAGCGGATTCGGTCCGCGCGAAACGAGCACCATCCTTCAACCGATCACCATCGAGCCCCCCCCGTTTTGCCATCCACCCCCGGTTCGAAACCTTGCCAGCGCCCGAACCCTCGTGTTACCAATCCGTGGCTTTAAGAGATGACCGTCTACTAATACAAAAATAATTTTTGACCCACACTATTACTCTTCTAATTGATGCTAGCATTTTGGCCACTTTTTTTTAGCCTATGGAATTTATTAAAATTTCTATTTTGATTACTTTTATGCTGAAGCATTGTTTCCATGGTTGGTTTGTGAAAGATATTATTTCTATGTGGGATCATGCAGAGATCTTAGTCAATGTTTTCTTGAGTACATAAGAATAGACATTTGCACCTTTCTTCTAACCACCCATCCCATACAAATATATGAGTGGTAATATCCTTAGTTGCTTGGGTGCTACAAACATGGTTTGAAGCTCATAAAGTCACAGGACAAAGTACTCTCAATAATTGGAACAAACAGTTGTTGGTAAATTGAATTTATTTTGTCAAATAAAGCCAAGAAAGCCAGCTGGATCTTAAATAGGTAAATCGTTATTATAGATACGAATTCTTGCACTTGCTATTTCTTTATCTCGACGGCTTTTATTCATTATTTTGCCATTAGTTCTTGTCGCTTTGACTTTCGTTGTATCTTCTTTTTATTGCGTTTGGTTTAATCTCTTTTTTTTGTGGTATTCACGGGTATGGTGGCTTTGAAGGGGACTATTCTAATAAAAAAAAAAATGGTGCTACTTCATATAGCGCCCCTCTCCTTCCCTATTGCAACTTTCTTGTTTTCATATCGAGGGTTATGGACCGCCCGAGGATCACCGCCTCAACGTCATCAAGATCACGCCGGACCCGGGGGTTCTTGAGATCAATATCCAGCCCGCGAACAATTGGCGCGAGATGGTCGACATAACGACGACGCTCTACGAGGAAGCTCGTCTAAGCCGGCTCGGCACCGAGAAGTTCATGTTGGATGGGCGCCATACCGGCACCGGCGGGGGAAATCACGTGGTCGTCGGCGGGGCGACGCCGGCGGATAGTCCATTTCTGCGTCGACCGGACCTGCTGCGAAGCCTGATCACCTATTGGCAGCACCATCCGAGCCTCAGCTATCTATTCTCCGGAATGCGAGAAATAAGAAAATATTGACGAAAGATTAAAATAACGAGGGGTTCTTACAGTTTTCCAACATGAGGGGAGTCGGAAGAAAACTTGTTATATTTTCTGGGAAAGTGCGAAATGACTGAGAGATTTGTCAAAGGAAGTTTTATTTTTGTTAATGTGGAGGAAAAACTGCTTGCAAGAAACTTGATAGGTAATATGCGTTTTAAGGAAAATCGACGCATTATACATCATTTTATGAGTCTCAGCATCGGCTTACCGTCTCAAAGACAAAGGGTCCGCCTGGGAATCTTTCAAGCAGTACAGGAAACTCACAAACCTGCTAAATTAACACAATGGCTTTCATGATTATGACATTAGAAATTCAAATAATCTTATTCACGAGTTTTGGAATACTTCCCGGTCGGCTCACGTCATCAGACTAGTCCCCGAAGCCGCGCCAAATCAAAATTCGGTGGCGGCGGGAAGAATTTATGTCGGCGGTGGCGCGCCGAAAAATTTTGGCGGCGCGCCGCCGAAAAACTATCGGTGGCGCGCCACGTATTTTTTGGCGTTTTCGCAATTTTTAAGGCACTTTTCAGTAACTTTTTTAATTTTCTTTGGAATTTTATAATACTGTCTTTACAGAAATTCTTAGTGTTTTTCACAATATTTAAAAGCCCTGAATTTTCTTTCTTTCATATTACAGACACGTTTTTCTGCAAGAAAATGAAATACATTATTCCTTTTTCTCAGAACTATCGCGAGACTCATAATCGCTCTCGATTTATTTGCAAATACTTATGCGATAAACATTTAGAGCCCTGCCCAAAAGAGGCTGCTACAAAAACCTAAATAACTAGGATAGAGCTAATAAACCTTTAAATCTACTCATATCACCTTACCTATGTGCAAAATAATTACTGCGATTTCTCTGCTTTGGCGTCTGGTCACATCTTGTGACTGCATTGAAGCTCTGCTTTGTTACCACAATTTTTGTAAAAAATGTTTTAACATAACGAAAGTGAAAATGCTGGCATGGGAACTTGGGTGAATCGAAGCAATTGTTCTTCACAAAAACAGAAATCTGGAAAAAAATGTGAATGTACCAAAATCTGAAAACCGCTTTTTTGGTTTTGCTATAAGTGATTTTGTGTAAATTACTTCTAGTCTGCAAGAATTTATTTGGGGGAAGTATAAAGTGAGGTATCTGAGAAGTGCTTTCAAATTTAACTTTCAAGCCAATCAAAGAAAAAAAATTAATAATATCTAGCCCCAGTTTTTCTTAGGGTTCTACCCATAGACAAACTTTTTTGAGCTTAAGGGCTACTTTGCCCCGAAGACTTACAGGCATAAGCTTCAAGCCGTATGGAACGGGAATGCTTATGGGGGGATCCTGGTGCATTCAACATGCCTATTCTTTTTACTTCATTTTGTTGTTTCTTTTCATTTTTTTTCCATTATTTTGATATTATTTATTGAAAGTATTTAATAAATTTGTAAATAACTTATATTTTTCCAGATTTTAAAAACAACTATTAGCTTAGAAAATTATCATAGGAAGTAAATTCTAATTTGGTTCTAGCTAAACTATGGATCCTGTATCTTGAACAAAGCTATACAGTACCTCCAACTTATTATCAATATGATATGAGATTCAAATAAAAGTCAAACTTGTCTCAAAACTAATATATTTATTATAATCAAGGAGTCTGAATACGGATTGTTTTTCCCATGGACAATTTTATGTTGCATGTTCAAGAGTTGGTAAACCTGACAATATATTTATATGCACAGACAATGGGACATCGAAGAATGCTGTATATTCGCAAGTTTTACGTAGTTAAAAACATATATATCTATAACAAAAAGAGAAATCTTTTTTCTTTTATCTATATTCACAGGTGGGACACAGGGACACAACTGCAATGGCGCGTAACTAATATGGCGTGTAACGACTTACGCGCGCGGGGGGGCTTGGGAGGCGCGAATTGCCCCCAACAGCTAGTATATATATAAAAATAAGTTGTATGTGTGTCTCTGTGTCGAGTAAGGAGTGACCCAGCTCAATAGTAACCAAAACTCTAATAGTAACCTAAAACTCTTTGATACGAATAGTACATCAAAATAATCGCATTTTAATGCTGATTTTCAATATAAAAGTTTCATCAAGTTTAGTCTTGCCCATCAAAAGTTACGAGCCTGAGAAAATTTGCCTTATTTTAGAAAATAGGAGGAAACAACCCCTAAAAGTAATAAAATCTCAACGAAAATCACACCATCAGATTCAGCGTATCAGAAAACCCTAATGTAGAAGTTTGAAGCTCCTATCTACAAAATGTGTAATTTTTCATTTTTTGCCAGAAGGCAGATCACGGATGCGTGTCTAACTATTTAACAAAAAAGTTATATTTTTAAATTGTATGAAAGGCTATAAAAAACTGAACCTTCCTTCATTAATGTCATTGTAACTATAAGAAGGTTCTCAGTTGAAAAGAATTTGTCGCCATTTCAGTACAGCCCTCTCTGCGGTTCGACAAACAAGGACTTGCTTGGTGCGATAGGATCAGGTACTCGTTGGCTAATGTCATGTGATTTTAACATAATTGTAGGCTACAGACAGCCAATTATTGTATGGGATTTACTGGACTTAAGTCTCCTGCCGGGCACTGCTCGGTGTAGAGAGTGACGTCTGCCCCCTCCATCCACTTTGGTCCATGGTGCCCTGGGGAAAATAAAAAAAAACAAATAAACACGCATCCATGATCTATCTTCTGGCAAAAAATACAAAATTCTATATTTTTGTAGATAGGAGCTTGAAACTTTTACATTAGGGTTCTCTGATACGCTGAATCTCATGGTGTGATTTTCGTTAATATTCTTTGACTTTTAGGGGGTGTTTCTCACTATTTTCTAAAATAAGGCAAATTTTCTCAGGCTCGTAACTTTTGATGGGCAAAAATAAACTTGATGAATCCTATATTTTTAGAATCATTATAAAATTGCCATTCTTTTGATATATATGTATTGGTATCAAACTTCCATTTTTTTAGAGTTTCGCAAACTCGTCGTCCTTCGTGGGCCAAGGGTGAGTACGCCAATCAGGGAAGCAGTAAATTGAATGGACCAAGTTTAACCATATTAAAAATTCACTAGCATTTAGTGTCACGCTGTAAGTAATGTGTGACTCGGCTCAATAGTAACTGAAACTCTAAAAAAAATCAGTTTTTACATCAATAGATACAATTGGCTTTATAATAAAGGAATTGGCTTTTTATGCTGATTCCAAATATAAAAGACATATTAAGTTTAGTGTTACCTACCAAAAGCAATGAGCCTGAGAAAATATGCCTCACCTTTGAAAAGGGGGAGAAACACCCCCTAAAAGTTCATGAATCTACGAAAAAGATTTATTTTTCTCAAAGAAGACATTATAGATATTCTGATAGTTTTTACTAGCCAATCGTGTGCATAAATTTAATGTCCAGCAAACTAATCTAGCCTCAAATAATTAAAATAAAATTAACGGCAACAGAAATCTGCCTACTCTCAGAGAATTTCCGGTTGAATAGAAACAAATTTAGATCTCTAATTTAAATCCAGATTTTATTGATTTAAAAGTAAGCTTCTTTTGAGTTTTTCTGGCTATTCTGAGCAGCAATGTGCTGTCAACGGTAGTAGTATTTTGTTTTATGTTTTGTATTCTTTCATTTCCTGTTTAACGGATTTCATCTAATATCATTAAATATCAACTGTTTAATCTTAATTTTAATATAATATAATATTGTTTCACTACAAACAAGAGTTGGGATACTGCCTCCTTCCCTAACTGTCCAAGTCTAAAGCCTATTACGTCATTGGTGCTTCACTGAAAACAAATTACATTACAAATATTTTCTTTTCCAGTTATTGCAGCATTAAAAATTAAAATAAAATTACAGTGAAATAAAATCTTAAACTGATGATCTTTCAACAATTTATAGCATTATACATCAAACATTCCGCTTGATTTTATTTGTACTTATCAAGATTGTTCAAGACACGTCTAGTGGAAATGATACAGTAGGTTTTGGTAACGGTTCAAATGTAATAAGCCAGTAAATTTATTTTTTTACCTACTTCAGGCCAGATTTTACCCTGATTCTGTTATATTAGCTCCAGGAGCCTAACTTACAATTGGGAAAGGATCAAGCGTCCCCAAACCCCGGTTTGTCTTTAAGACTTCTATTTGCATCCCTCCCCTGGTGAAACTTAGCATCTTCAAAAATATTATCAAAGCTAAGATAAGACTGTGCAATCCAAGTATCCACCGAAGCAAATCAGTTTTTTTTTAGTATACCTTTGTCTTTATGGTACTATATGGCTAATTTTTTAACTGTCATTTTCGGTACTTACGTGTTATCTCGGTTCGTAATATTCCAAGTTCCAATTCTCATGTTTTTTAAACCATTAAAATTATTTTTGCTTCAGGGAAAGCAATG
Organism: Alatinidae sp. Z8VKAUB7J3; assembly: GCA_010016025.2. NCBI lineage: Eukaryota > Metazoa > Cnidaria > Cubozoa > Carybdeida > Alatinidae > Alatinidae sp. Z8VKAUB7J3. The sequence goes on from JAAAKM020721499.1 coordinate 23,947,773, forward strand.
ATCCTGGATACCAGTGCAGGACGGGGATCAACATATCTTTTCAAGTCTACGTCGAAGCGCTTAAGCCGGCATAGAACCGGACAGTAAGAAGTCCCTGGGACCTCCAGTATGAATGGAGGCTTTGAACAATCCTGGTCTTATCTTGGTAACAACATGGTTTTCAGCACTTGGAGATGCTCTTCTATCAACAAGAGTCAAAATCCTGCACAGACAGTCCCAAACCTATTACCTCCGACGCATTATATATTCATGCCTACAAATATTCAAATTTCTGTATAAAGCATTTAATATATACCCCCCCCAATCCATATTTAAAGAAATAGTCATTACTTATTTTGATTATAACTTCAATTGCTTCCTGAACAATGCCTAAGTCATTGCTTACGAGGGAGGAATTTTTAAAAAGTGTTGTTTGGCTGGGGTTATTAAAAACATGACTGCTCAAAGCACTATTAGAATTAAAAGCTTTGGTAAGTCACCTTTATGTTGTTGCATGGTGTTTTTTATGGGTTCATTCAACATAGTAATTAGCGCAGTCACATGGTATTTGATAAACCCTCCTTGGGTAAGTAACTACGGTTTTATCATCACCAGAGTTTTACAAACTCTAGTAGCTTGTTAAATCTAATGGAAGCACGTTTATAATATTTCCTGGGTTTCTGCTTATCCATAATAAACGTGTACCTTCTACATGGTGTCAGGAACACTTTGAAAAAGAAAGAAAAAGAACAAGATGGAAACCAGCGTCCAATACTCTACAATGGACTGGACAAGTCACAACCTCAAAGAGGCATGGACAAAATTCAAGAGCCATGCTAGCCTAGTGTTCCGAAGACCCCTCAGTGGAAAGACATAACAATCCAATGTGCCTTTCTACTAATATGAATGGGAGATAAAGGGTAAGATATATTTAGAACCTTAACAATTGCATCAGAAGAATGAGACACTTGTTTTTCTATACCTATACGCACATAGTCATTTAATATTCTTGGGTAAATCGCATGCGTTTTATTAAGATCGTAATTTAGACCAATAAAATGAGCGTCTAAATGATTGTTATTGGCTAAAGCTGAAAGGAACCCAACCAATTCATCTTCTAAAAAATAAGCTTTAACAATAAAGTTTTCATTATATACTTCTCTCAGGCTGATATAGGTGTCCAGATTAAGCACCTGCGCATTGAAATTGGCTTTTGCAATGGTGTTCTCATAGAGTTTTTGAAGCTCATTTTTATAAATACCAAAATCCTTTTCGCAAAACAATCGTGCAGTGAGAGGGGGTAAATCTCAAATTTAAATTTCTGCAGTATTTTCTGGATTGAAAGGTTAATTCAAGTTTCAAGTCCCTATTAATTCAAGTCCCGGGGGACCAGAATTGTTGAAAATATATAGTTGAAAAATATATATAATTGAAAGGTAGTTAAACCTACTAATTCAAACCCGATGAGACCAAAAGTGACATCAGAATTGGAAGATCCCATCACTTAGTACCCAAATCTCCTAATGTTTTCAATTATGTATTATATTATTATGATGCGGCAAACGATATCTTTATCCCTTCTGACCTCACCTACGGTGGAAACGTGGTACTAAGTGATAGAATTTTTAAATTCCACAGACCCTTTTGTTTTCATTGTTACACCCTAGAAAGTAATTACGGAGACCCTAGCAAAGAATTCTGATGGGGCACTAACGATCAATTCCAGCAGGAGCCCTAACGACCAATTCCACTAGGGCCATAGCATCCAGTTTCACAGGGCTCCTAGCGACCAATTCCGACGGGGGGGGGGGAGCGGGACTAGTAAAGTGAGGAACCCCCACTCAAAACTGAGAATGACATAATCTCGTGCGACATGTTAGAGTTCAGGGCCCCGTGGGAACCCCCAGGTGTAACTTCATCCACATCGCTTTTGCTTAGTTCTTATATCACATCTTAAGTGTATTTTTGCCGGTTACCATAATCAATAAGAGCTTAACGGATTCTTTCTCTAGGGAGAAAGAATGAACTCCACCCTCTCTGTTTATGTAGGTGACCACTGTCGTGTAGTCTGTCACTACAATCACTATTTCGTTTCTTAGTTCTTCCGCAAAGTCTTTGATGGTGCTGGTTACAGCTCCCATTTCGAGGCAATATATATGGAGAGATATCTCTTTTGGGGACCTAGTCCCCGAAGTTCCCATATGTGGGTTCTCTAGATAGCTACCTCACCCGTAAGTTGAGCTGTCGGTGAATATTGTTTCGGAAACAATAGGGGGGTTTAGAGGAAGGACTTGGCTCCACCAATCTAACATTGTGATTCGAAAGTAAAAAAAAAAAGTCACAAATATTCCTAATATTAACCAATAATAAAACTTAGCAATAGAAAGATTTTGGCCATTTGACCCAATCCCTCAAAAATAAAATTCTAGCTACGCTCATAGACATTGAAGATGCGGGTACGGATATTGAATGATTGTGACTTTGAAGAATAGGGTGGAAATGTTTTTATTTTAAAATGTCGACAGGGGAATTCCAGCGGGTCATTTGCTCGTAGAGAAGAGATACAGTGAACACATAAATCAAACATCGTTAACTCAACCACCATACTTCGACCATCAAACAACTCAACCAATTACAACGCAACCCCGGGGAAAAAACAACAACAAACAAACAAATAAACACGCACCCGTGATTGGTCTTCTGGCAAAAAATACTAAGTTTCACATTTTTGTAGATAGGAGCTTGAAACTTTTACAGTAGTGTTGTCTGATACTCTGAATGCGATGGTGTGATTTTTCGTTAAGATTCTATGACTTTTAGGGGGTGTTTTCTCCCATTTTCCAAAATATGGCAACGTTCCTCATGCTCGTAACTTTTCATGAATAAAACTAAATTTGATGAAACTTATGCATTTAAAATTAGACTAAAATTCGATTACGTTGATGTATCTATTATTATCAAAATTCCGATTTTTAGAGTTCGAGTGGCATCTCCCTTTGTTTCTGAAATTGAGTGCCAGACATGAGATATTAGCTTTCACAGTGGCTGCCATACAAAGTTCAAAGAGCCAAGCTTGACAACTTTCATTTGCTAAACTGCTGTGTACTACTTTATACTAGCTTGCTATAGCGGACTACTATATGTAACAATGAACAACTGCAACAATGAACAGTATTGAACAACCGAGTTCTACTACTAACATACTTTGGACTGAAGAAAATATGATACTGCCCTAAAAACTTCACAATTAAAAAAAAAAAAAAAAAAAAAAAAAAACCAAAAGAAAAAAAAAAAAAAGGAAAAGCGGCGGGGAGGGAAAAAGATTATCAACATATCAGGTTCATTACAGTCCATTTTTAGTTTTACTTCTTTTTAAAGACCTTATTTTTGACATTGCTTTCTTTCTTTTAGACCCGATCCATTTAACTACCACTATTAACAACCCACTGCAGCACCAAGCCACCTGAGGCCAACACACCTACGTACGCTTCTTCTGCATCCCAATCTATTCAAAGCCTCCCTCTTTACACCCTCCCAGGAAGTTCCCAATTCCCTTAAATCTTTCCTTACAACATCGTCCCACTTCAAATGAGGACGACCTGCTTTTTGTTTAGCCCTAGACAGTCCAGAGATTCTTTCAAATACGTAAAAGAAATCACGCGTTATTTGGCTTCAGATTTTAATTGTTTGCAGTTCAGCCAACAGTTTAAAATTATTAGGTTGAAGTCTGCTTCACTGTAGCTACGTCCCTGTCAAATTTCAAGGGGTAGTCGGTGCTTTTGGACAAAAAGTAGATGGGGCTAGAAAGTTGCATAAGCTTCTAAAAATGTGTCCAATAGCAACGTATCTCTGTGTTCAATAAATTTAGAGTGTATCCGGGCGCTTTCGTACAGAAGGTAGGTGGGGCTTGGAAGTAGTGTGCGCCTCTACAAGTCGCTTCGACAGCGAGGACCGAAGGTTCGAGTGTCCAGCACATATGCCACGTGTGTAGTATTTAAGACGCTGCCTGCCATTTAATTTATGATTGAAAGCATATTGACTATGAATGAGTTTTTTTTTAACAACGATATTTATTCTAGTAATGTTTTCAGCCAATAATTCTACTTATTATTGGCATTTGAAAAAAAAAAAAATATTTACAGGCTGAACTTCAATTGAACGTTTACAACTTTGTTTACTTGATTATTAGTGAATTATTGAGTATTAGTATAACTTGATTATTAGTTGATTATTATTAGATTGATTGTAATAGAATGGTAACCAACCAATTCATGTCCCCCCCCCCCCCCGAAAAAAAGACGCCGCTTGTAGGGACAACTTCATAATGTCCGTCAACGCCCCGCTCTTTCCGCTAAGGTTTGACTCTTTCTCTCAACTCTTCTTTTGCAAAAACTTTAGCGTAAAGAGCGGGGCGTTGACGAGGAAGCAGCCCCTTTCACATACGAAGTAATTTCTGTTCGTTTTAACAGTTCGTTACCACGAACTATTTGATTTGACGAATAATATGAGGTACTCAGTGCAGACTAAGTGACAGTAGTAATGAACGCTGTTAGTCGTTATAGATACCTGGTGTAAGTTATATGTTGGTCACAGGCACCCTGCTGTGGTATGTGGTTGTGGTACTGTTCAAGTTGGTTCATAAAGTGATTTCAATGCGTCCTTTGAACCCCACCTCGTATTTTCCCGAAATACATCTTGTAGAAATTTTGAGATGGCCATTTGTTGTCATAGAAACTTCAAAAAAGGCTCATTCGGTTGGAAATTGAAAGGGATAGTGACTTTTTTGTTAGTCAAAAGGGATTGGAGGGCAACAGGCCCTTCCCCCACGTATCGATTCCAAAAACACATTCAATCAAAGTTTTGAGACAGCCGTTTTGCTCACCATAGTTGAATGGTCTGGAAATTGTCTTTGAAACCCCCATAACTTCTCAAGAACAGAACATAATTTGCACTTTACTAGAAAAAACGGCTTTGGATTGTCACTTTAGTATACATTCTTTTCTAGGCCTATTTTCTTTTCTTTCTGTTTTTTTTTCTCTGTTACTAACAGGATGCTGAAAAATCCTGGAGAGGTGTTTAAGGCCTTGTTTGAAAAGTATTTTTTTTTTGTCTAAATAGCCTAGTTTTATGAGCAATGTTTTAACTTTACTTAGTCTAAAATTATAGATTAATTACAGGCTACCTTTTGGGGCTCCATAAAAGGCTCAAAATGGAATTCAGCCTTGAAGCTGTCTCTGAATTTAGAAAGAGCATTAAGAAAGGTATCAAGTGATATTTTAATTTTCTTTCTAGCTAATTTATACAAATGTGTATATGCCTAGGCTATTTTTACCAGTAACCCCAGAAAATGGCGAAATAGCTGCGTTACCCGACCTTCTCTGTCAGCATGTTCGGCATCCACAGCACCAACAGGCATGTGGATTCGTTACCCAGGCGTTACCCAGAGAAGGCACGCTCATGCCAGCCGCTCAGCGCTCCGCAACAAATCTAACCGCATTCAAGGTCAATTCTCTCAAGCCCGATGGAGCCGAGTACGTCCAGTGGGATACGCAAGTGCCGGGCTTCGGCGTTCGCGTCAGGGCCTCTGGCACGCGCACCTACATCGTCATGAAACGCATGGGTGGCGACGGAAAAATGCGGAAAGTGACGCTCGGTCCGGCCGATGTTCTCTCTCTCGTTTGGCACGTTTATAGTTTAGCTCATTTCCAACAAATTGCATAAACAAATATTTTAATTTGGTGAGAATGACGTCATCTATGGCTATGAAATGTTGCGCAATACTCAAAAATTTCAAACATTTTGTAAAAAGGCCTTAAAACATATTTTTTAAATTACATTTTGATATTTTAAGGGCTTTTAGTATCTCTACGGTATTTCTGCATGTATACGTTGTATTTAGGCAAGATATTTTAGATTTTGAGAAGATTATTTTCCAAAATGTATGAGTTTTGAAACGATCGAAATGGTCTCTTACTTATTATCCACCGGTTTTTATTTATTTTGAGCATTATGACGGGGTATGAGTATTTCTGTTCTGCTTTCTTCTACCCTGTCCGTAAGGTCTGGCCTCAATCTTTTGACTCCTTGTCCCATTATTTGGAAAGATGAAATAAGAAAGGCATCAGTTTTCCTGGAGTAGTTGTGTAATTCAGTTGCCGTCGATTCCAGCATCTAACTATAAAGTCAAAACAATGTATTATCTCAAAGATATAGCTTTTCAGGTGGCTGACAAAGCGGAGTTTGATCAAACAGTTCGTGGTAACGAACTGTAGTAAGGAGCGACCCGGCTCAATATTAACCAAAACTCTAAAAAATTGAATTTTGATATCAATAGCTACATCAAAAGAATCGAAGAAACTCAGTTGTCTGTCTATACAGTTTTTTTTCAAATATTAAACAGTCTGGATATAAGTTTGTAAATATTAGAATCATCTCAGTTATGCTTTTAAATAACGATTTTACTCTAGTGGGCTCAAAATAATCAGTATCACCCTCTTCGGGATCCTTGGGCTTTTCCTAGAATTAGAAAGGGGTGCTAAAGAAACCCCTATCTTTTCCAATTATTAACAAAAGCAAAGTAAAACTGAAATATAATGAGCAAAACATGCTTTGTTACTTTAAAATGGAATGCTTTAGCTCGAGCAGCTCCGCTCTGCACTTTACTCATAAATTGTGTTGCTTCTTACTCTTCATTTTCCTTGGCGGAAGGAGCTTAAAAACCTCATTTTAACCTTAGGCACACCATACAAATGATATTTATAATAAACCTAAGCTTTACAAATTTTCCATTGTGGTATTTAAATTTCCCCTTCCTTTGTCTTTGTTCCTCTTTCTTTTATACCAGGAGCTTAAATATCTTTTTTTCTTACTTTAAACACACCCTGCAATTGGTATTTCTACAACTAACCTCAGCTTTACGGATCTCCTGCTTGACTGTTTTAATTGGCTTCTACCTTCCTTTTTTCATTTTCCTTGGCGGAAGGAGCTTAAAAACCTCATTTTAACCTTAGGCACACCATACATATGGAAAATTCTCCAACATTTGGAAAAATCCTTTTAGTAGACAATTGCCCCCCCCCTCGAAAAATGTATGCATACTTCCCCATAACACGTACTATACGTAAACAATGGGCAAATTTTATAACTTATGAGGCATTCCCCAGGGGATTTAGGGGTTCATTTTACCTCCAAAGACATAGTTATTGGGCCTTTAAACTATGCTGAACAAAATGACTATCTAAAAGTTTTGATTGGACAATTTTGGGAAGAAAGTGGCAGAGGGCCTAGTTCCCCTCCAATTTTTTTGGTCACGTAAAAAGGGCACGAGAACTTTTCTTTTACGTCAGAATGAGCAATTCTCCTACTATCTAATGGCTTATTCAATGTAGCACTGGCGCAGTCAACAGCACATGCAGCTTGCGCTATCGGATTGCCAAACAAAAACGCTTCTGGATTAAATAATGTCTGTAACTTGTGATCATTCCATGTAGGGTCCAGTTCAGATAAATAGGCTAAATCAAACTGATTTTGTTCTAAACAGATTAAATCCGTAATTAACTCCAGCCACCATATCAGTGGATAGACATAATAATGCACGTGATAAAAACTATTATGCTCTATTCTCTTCTTGCTATAAGCTCTGTTATAAGAAGTGATTTTGCGTGGGTCGATTGGGCCTACTTGCAGTCCACCAAGGCTTGCAAAAAATTTTGATAGCAATTCATAAAGGAGTCTGGTTTATCACTGGGTGAGAGCAACAGCTTGAGAATCATTTCAATACGAGTCATTCCCTTCACAACCAGCTTAGTGTAGCTTAAAAAAAAATATATATATTAATGCAAGAGTCAAGACTATGTTCTAAGAATACAAAAATACATTTTAAATACACAAATTAAAAGCCATATTTTACTAAAAATCTATTCAAAACTATGGTAAATTTTTGTTTTAACCGTGGAAAATAGGAAATTTTGAATGAAGCATAATATAGTAAAAAAAATGTATTATAAAAAAGCGAGTCTTCAGCATGTGAATTTACATATGTCTAATATGTCTAATATATCTGCCTGATGGTTAGATACTTCTAACGAATCTAAGTTCGCAGCTAACTTGAAGAGAGCGAACAACTTGTCATTAATTTTTTTTTTTTTTTATTTTGTGTTTATATACTTTTCGTAGTAGGCCTACAGAAGTCACTCAATTATTATGCCCTAGTGCAGGTTCTGTAGTTACTGTAGCCGACTTTTTCACATAAATATCCTCTAGTAGGTAAGCACAAGAATCTAGAGAACAGAAGATAGATAGAGAGTAAAAATGTTTCTCCTCTTCTTAAAATTGGTCTTAGTCTACATAAAAAAAAATGAAGTGTTCCGGATAGTGAACGCGCCCAGCATGCCGACCACCAGGAACGCGCGCAGCTCGCGCGACGGCGTCCAGACCAGCGCCATCGCCTCGGCCAGGCAGCCGAGGACGAACGAGCCGACGACATTGACGATCAGCGTGCCGTAGGGGAAGCCGAGGCCAAACAGGTGTGTCGCCCCGGTCGCCACCAGATAGCGCGCCACCGCGCCGACCGCGCCCCCCGCCGCCACCGCCAGGATGGTCAGGCCGGACATGGGTACATGCCTGAGTTTTTCAAATATCCATTTGTCGTCCTCGCCCTTGTGGCGAGGACCCATTCCTCCCCAATACGGTTGTCGGTCCAGCGTGAGTCAGGTTGGAAAGACGATGTCAAAGTTTTATTTATAGCGTGTGATTCCTTTGCTCGTGAAATGATGAAAAGCCCGGAAAATGTCCGATCTGTATTAAATAAAACTTCAAACTACTTCTACTCCGGAATGTATAAAGGGTTTCAACAAGTTTGAATTGGTGATTATACGATTTGTGATCCAATGTCTCACGAATGGTAGACTCGGGTAATTAACTACATAGAAGAGACCTAGAACAGAACTTGTTGACGCTCCTAAAGGTAGAACAGTATATTTACCTGTCGATGTGCCGGCAAAAGCAGACACTTGTCCTGAAAAGCTACTAAACATTGATAGTTTTGTCCTGTACTTGACTAAAATATTTAGTGTATATATACAAAGCAAAGCACCTTGGCTTTAAAACCTAAAAAAGTAGATTTTTTAGTCCAACCAGCTTCTGAAATCCTCATATATTACTTATCTTCGTCCTGTCTTAATGCCAAACAAAAGGATTTGACAAATTATTTACCAGAAAAAAATTGAAAATAGGCCTCTCATAGAAGCTTTTCCTAACTACAGGCCCATCTAGATGTACATCAGACATACCCCCGCAAATAAATTACCAAGGTATGCCACTGAATTACATCAACGCTCAAAAGAGCTAAATTCCGTTTTACAGGAAAATCTGTTCTGTCATAAGGAAACAAGCAGAAAGCAAGAACCCCTCCGAAGTTTGTAGGATCACCCTTTCTATATATACCTTGTATGCCCCCTGGGCATAACTTACAACCCTTACCCTGAGGGCTATAGGAGGGTTATCATCCTCAAATACATAATTTTCGGACCTTTCAACTACGCTGAACAGAATGGTATCTCAAAATTTTGATTTGATATGTTTGAAGAAGTGGTGAGCGTGGAAGGGGGGTTAATTGCCCTCCAATCACTTTCGTCTATTAAAAAGGGCCCTAGCAGTTTTATCTACCATTCGAATGAGGTCTTTTATAAGTTTCTACACCAACAAATGGCCATCTCAAAATATTATACTTATACGGAATAATAAGTAATTAGCGTAGGTATGTTAAGACTAGTCCCCTACATCTGTGATCCTATCGTCATTGAATCTGTCTCTAGTTTGATATATGGATGACGTTTTGAATCTCAGCCGCACCTTCCAAAGAATGGATGAGGTCTTTGTCACACTTCAACAGGGGTATGTTGAACTTCGCCTTCGTTTCAATGTTGATAAGTCAGAAATAGTGCTATTTAATTGAAAAGGTGAGCCACCGTACTCTGTCGCGCTTGGCAATGCCACTATTAGAGCCGTTGACCACCTTGTTTATTTAGGTCTTCCCATTGGTTCGTCACTACACCACAATGGTCAAGACTGCAATTAACCAAATAATGTTTATTGCCTTAGCACTAAAGTACTTCATGGAATAACTTACAGTTCACAAATCAGCTTACACGAATCACGAATCAACTTACAGTTGACACAGTTAAAAAAAAAAAAAAATTTTTAATACGTTCTTAAGGGCTGTTCCCCTCCTCCCCCTTACCCCAAAAATTTTTTTAATTACAAGGTTACCCATTCCCGAAATGTAAGATTTTTGGGGGACAACCTTACTTTTCAAAATATAGGGGGTTTCAAGTAACAACTTGAAAAGTTGTTACTTTTCAACAACATTATTTTGTTGCTTTTTTCAATTTTTTCTCTGTTTCGGGTCGCAGGAATCGGAATCGAGGCAAGACTCGCATTTTAACAGACACACCTGAAAAGGAAGAGATTACAGCTAAAAAGCAGAAAAAGATCAGACCAACAAAGCAATCTGCGAAGAATCGCAAAAACAGTAAGTCCCATAGTGACGACGACAAAAATATCGGAGCAGAGCTTTAATCCAGATTGGCTGCCTAGAATGATTCATCAAACAGCGAGTGTCTTCACTGTGGAAAGCTTGGAGAGGACTTCGAGCCTTTTGACATAGAAAATGCTATAGTTGAAAGCTTTGTTCCTGTGAAATTCGAGCAGAGAAAGTTTAAGAAGTGTGATGGTAACAAGAAGAAAAGTGTCAGAAAACTTACTTCCACTCTGTCGAATAGTTGATTCAGATGGCCTGAAATTAAGATTAAGCTGCTCAGATGCGACAGGAGAAACCACCAAAGGAATATCTTCATGTTTGGGTGATAAAATAAGATTCTTCCTCCCAAAAATATCTTCACTAAAATCTGGGAATGCTTCTTCAACTTCTAAAGAACATCAAAATTAAATCAACATTAAAACACTCACAAAAGTAATCCTTCTGGTGTAAATTATACAAAACACAAAATAATTACTAAATGGTTCTTTTAAATGAGAAGAGAAACTTTAATAACAAAATAATCGGAAAATTAGCAACGATACTTTGACCTATGCTTGAAAAATATAATATAAGCAAATCTAAACAAATGTACTTACGGAAAGGAAAAGAGGTCATTTATTTGAAAAAAGAAAAGAACAAGGGGTGGAACCCCAACAATGCCTTTTCTCTAAATTTTTGTAATTAGTTTTTTTTTGTCCAAGTTGGTTAGAGTCTGTTTGTTTTTTTGCTTACTGACCTTATGTTCTCTTGTTTACTCTCCTGAGTTAGTGTCTACTGGTGCAATTTTTTCTACTTTCTTTTATCTTTGTTATTAGATTTGTTTATTATTTTTAGATTTTCTTTTGCTTAAAAAATAAAAAAAAAGCTCCATGGAGGAATATGTCATGGGGGAAGAAAATTTCCATGAAGGGAGCGCAGGGTTTTCAAGCATTAATAAAAAAAAAACAATGAAAAAATACATATGAAAAAGTTTTTTCAACTGAAAGTAAGGAGCAGCATTAAAACTTAAAACGAATTGGGACAAAATTAAAGCTTTAGTGTAAAGAGCGAGGTACTGACGTGGGGGTGAACCCCCTCATATCCATAATAAAAACATGCGAATACAGAAGTTCGTTACGTAAGCTAATTTGTAAGTTACGCAAATATCTTTTACTAATAAAAACGTTCGTAAAAAATTAATAAGTTCTAGTTGCCTTTTTAAGTAACGTGCATCATGGGTCAAACGCCGAACTTGACGATTGGCCAGGTCACAGACGAACAGGTCCTGAATCGTTTCGCTACGGCTGCGGACGAAGGCCAAATATCGATCATCTCTCGAGAAAACCGGGTCGTGGTCGCCCCAAAAACCATTGTCGGGAACACTGAGCTGTTGTTGGTTGCCCGTTGCCACGTCCACCAGCATGATCGCCGGTGGTTCTCCCATTTCAGCGCGGGCACTGTAGGCCAACCACTGGCCGCGATTCGACCAATTTAAATCTGCGTAAATACTGGCATTGCAATCGCAAAGCTCGCGCCGTTCATCGGTTTCCAGATCGTGAATCAGGAGAGGGCTCATCGAATTGAAAGTGTTAATTTATAGCGCTCTTCTCACGTAACAAATATCGCAACCCGGTGTCAATGGTCATTATAGTTCGTTTACGCGGCTATTACAACTATTGTAAGTAATGCATAGTTAGGCAGCACTGATTAGGAGAGAGGCTAGTAGAACTTCAGTGAGAAATAGGCCCATGACCATTAAAAGTGCATTTTCACGCCCAGATTTAAAATATTTACGAGAGACCCTTCAAATCAATACGGAGAGCAAGAGAGAAATTTCTAAGGCTACAAGCATCGTCAACCTTCTGCCCTTTTGTTAAAGTACGACTTTTTTTTTTTACGTGACCTTGGGGGGGGAATTGAGGGGGGACCTAAAATCTTGGAAAATGCTTATGCAGTGGAGAGATCAGGATGAAACTTGGTGGGAGAAATAATCACAAGTCCGAGATACGTCCGTGGTGCCTACAGAGACAGAAAGTTTCTTCTTTCATTTTACAACCACCTTTTCTCGATGAACTCTAGTTCATCAGAACAAACCATAACCGTCTTTTCCTTGCCTGGAACTGCTCCAGCAGGCACTGCGGCTGCCCCCCCCCTCTTCCTGCAGCTCTTCCAACCCCTGCACCGGCTGGGGCTCCTGCAACTGGAACTCGAGCTAACCCTTACTCTGGGGGAGGGTTAATTGGTGACCGTGGAAGCAAGAAGGCAAGAAGACAAGACAACTGGATTTTAAGTTGGAGCACATAGAAGAGGTGGTGACGCCCAACAGCTATCAAAATATAATGTAAGGATGGGGGAGCTAAATAATAGTCCCTCCACACTAATAAGGTTGCTTTTGTAGGATATTAAATGGTCTTTGTTGCCCTGAGCCTTATATAAGTTGAGCTAGTCCGTCCATAGTAATAATAATAGTAAGTAATATCCAGTACTTTTTTGAAAAAATAACCGAAGCTCGTATCCGACATTGAAACTACCCTAAATAAACAGAAAAACCACCAAACAGGCTAACAAATAACAGAAACTGAAGCAAGTATTTCCTTTTCTATTCTCCGTGTTTTGTGCTTCCCTCTTTTTATCTGTGTTAGAATTAGTTCGTCTGGATGTCTATATTTCCACCTTTGCTTGTATCTCTTCACCGCCTTCAAGAGAAAGCGGCTAGAGTCCTCTAGTCAATTGCAGATACTTTTTTTGATCTCCTGAAAATATTTTTATTTTATTCGTATCTTCGTTCGCACATCAGTACTTCAACGGAGATCCTTCATCATGCTTAACTGACTGCTCCAACTAGTGAGGGATGTAGATCCGTATGCGGTTGGTAACAGGGAGAATGTAATGGTTCCAGCCAGTCCCTCCAAAATTCGCACACATGACGAACATTCATTGCCGTGCACTCCTTAAAAGGCTTCTGTTTGTGTACCATTTTATCTTGCAAAAAAAATGAACCTTATAAAACGAAAAGCCAGGCGAATATTTTTGCAGACACAAGAGAGGTGGCAGTCACAAGGGAGGCTTAACGCTACACAGCTGTTGATTCACAAGGTGAGTTTTAAAAAAAAAAGCAATAATAAATAAAAGACCATCAAATGTCCTGATGGTCAGAAATTGCATCTCAAAGTCAGCATACTAAATATTAAGAGAAGGCTAAAAACGTGAAAAATGGAGAAAAAATGTAGATACGGTGACATTAAGGATATCTTTCGATATCTTCCGAGAATTCCAAAGCTTTCTTGTTTGAAAGATATGGGTTGAAATTTTTGTTATGCTGTTTAATACTTTTTCTTGTTAGTGCGGAGTTTTTCAAGTCTTTTAAGACGCTCCCAACTTAGTGTGATCTTTCTAAAGCTCTGTTCATGGCTTCCCTCATCCTTCACTCCTTCCAATGACTCTCATTTGCTTCCCTTTGCCCTATATCTGTCCTTTCCCCTTGCTTACGACTTGGTAAAGTTTTGCCAACTATCCTGATCTCACCTGGTCCTTCTTTGGCTTCTTTCCCTCTTTTCCCTCTTCATGCGCTTTCTTCTTATGACCGAGATAATAAATGTATTATTTTTTTATTTGAAATCTTTCATAGAACATAAGGATTTATCTTTTCTCAATTGTCCGTACAATTAACGTCGTCCGGGCATTGCCCAAAGACCTTGAAGACTACGTCCACTATGATGATTTGTTGCTTCACCGAGATATTTTTTTCGTAATTCTTCATAGAGAGTATTGGAAACACCATGAGGTAATTTTTTTGCTTTCAATAAGAGAGGCATTGCTCTGGCAATGAATTCATATTCTTCATTGCTATTGCTTTCATCGTTATTATTATTATTATTCAAATCTTCGACTTCATTCCAGCGAGATGTTGATGAAACTGGAATTGGTTGAACTGTAACTTACTAGTTAAACTGACATTTAGACTTAAATACTATATTTCTTTCAGTTTTCAATTTCTTAAAGAAATATTGAGGAAGTCCCACAGACATCTAGCAAGAGTAAAAAGTCAAATCACTAAAAAAAATTACTGGCCCTATCCTTTGTTTCTCAATTTTTGTCCTGGTTTCAACTTCTGAAGTTTTTACCGTTTATGAACGCAAAGAAATTTAACCGCTTTATTTTATATTTTTTAGATATTCTTCATATTCAAATTTGGACAGTAAATATATGCATATCAAGACACAACGAATTTTTTGAAATTTTCGGAAAAATGGTTACTGATATTTCAAAATAACTGGAATAAGGGTATGATCTACTTCACCGAAAGCGCCTACAAGCCATATTCGCCACATTATTTTGTTGCTAAGTATAGTTTATAGGTTATTGCTACACACTAGGATTCACTACATGCCGATCATGTTTGAACATAAACATTGCAAGGCCTCGTGATGTCAAGCAACATTGCAAGGCCCCATGACATCACGCATCGCCGATTACCAATCTTGTTGTGTAAAGCAATGTACCTATTTCGTTAATGCACGTAGAACAGTATTGTTAATTTATGCTTACCTTTACAAGTTATTATAAGTAAAATGCCAAATAAGAAAACTTCATTTTTTAATACTATTTTGAGTTGTTGCAGTGGTGGTGCCTCTTCAAAACACTAAATTGAAAAATACTTAACACAGTTTGGTTCTGAAAGTTAACAAGTCACTATGCCAAAACAAGTACTACTGCTCTTGTCTTGCTTCAATCTTTCAAACGGTGTACATCTTGTTTTCCATATATGTGACATTATATGAATGGATTTCCTTTGGTCCATTACATGTTAAATGTTTGTAATCAACGTCCCTCAACTTCCGAATCTCAAAAAAGCAAAAGTTAGCATCAACTTAGGATCAACCTTTCCAGTGACAAAGTAAACTTTATAAGAAAATACAAGATAACCCTAGGATGTCAGTGGCCTGCATTAGCAAAAAAGAGAGAAGGTACCAAGATGAGCGTTCAATCAATGCATGATCCGCTCAGAGAAAACACAGAAAAACCTACCACATCTACAATGCTGCAGGGCTGTTTCTTAGCATTGGAGCAGTCAAAGTGCTTGAGAACAATCATGTTCAGGGTATCCCGATCTGCCTGGTAAACCGTATGTCCATTGAACTCCATAGAGAACACATATTCGTCGTTGACGGCAAGGCCGGTCGGTTTACCGCCGCTATCCGTTAAATCAACCCCTCCTTGTGGCTTGATCTTACCAACTTTATTCGTTTTCCCCTTCTTAGGGCGGGGCAGAACGATTACATTTTTAACAAACTTTTAATGCATTTCATTTCAATTAAAAGACTAGACACCATTAAACAACGCACTCGTCTCCAAACATTTCTTTAGTAAAGAACATTGACGTCTTTTTTCATCATTTTCATTTTTTAGATAAATTAATGTCTTTTATAGAAGAAGTATTTCATGTCAACTTTTTTTCAGAAAAAAGGGAGACTTTTTTAAGCTTGTGACTTCATGAAATTCTGCCTTGATGTTATTCCTTCCAATCTAGATATAGGATTTGCATCAATATGGATATACTTTTTATGTTACCTTAATGAAATATGACCTAACCATGGAAAACTTTAGAGAGGATAAAGGGGACATATCATCCCACCCGCCATCCATAGGTCTACTGGACACGGCAAACTATGAAAAAGTAGAATGTGGTAAATTCATTCGAGTGTTGCTGGTTGTGAGTGAAGATGTTTGGGGCTGTAACCCCACACCCCTTCATTACAGGGAGGTTTCATAAATTCTACAGAAAAATCTGCCAATGTGTTAAAAAAAATTTGCTTTTCGACAAAAGGAAATGCGGCAAAAAAAAAAAAAATAATAATTTAAAACTTATTAATACATTTTAGACATCAAACGAAAAGTATAATCTCTCAGAACTTCGAATTAGACTCAAAAAATGGCTATTGTAACTTAAGGGGAAATCCAGTTCCCCCTTCATGGAAAATTCTCTTCCCCACAAAAATTCCTCAATAGAAACATCCTCGAACGTAACTCTCGAACGAAACATAACATATTTAAAAACTTAATAAACATATTTTAAAAATATAATTATTTGGGATTAAGTGGAAGCTTACGCCATCGTACATATTTTAAAAACTTAATTTTTAATAAACATATATAACATATTTAAAAACTTAATAAACATATTTAATAAACATATTTTAAAAATAGGATTATTTGGGAATTCGTATTTTAGTGAGCGAACGTTCAGTGCAGTTATGCAGTTTTTGTAATAAAAACTACGTAAATATAAACAATAGCTTTTGATTGAGCCATTAAACATCTATCTACGATGGTGTGGTAGCCTGCTAATGTTTCAATAGCTTACTGATGAGCAGACGATTTATGAAACTTACTAAGGAGGCTGGGAGGAGGAGTGTACGGAAGGGGTTCTTGCAAACCTCCAGTTAAGTTTTCTGGAACATAACAATTACAATAGTACCTGTTTTGCACTTCGGAGCTTTTCTACTGAACAAGTAGCAAGAAAAGTGTTGTTTTCAGTACTATATTGCACTTACGAATGGTAAAATTGGTAAAAAAAAAGCATGTATATATGAGCAATAGCTTTCAAATGAACCATGTAAGGAGCAAAATTAAAATGAACAGAAATTATTACGTATATGAGGGGGTTCGCCCCCTAGTCAATACACGCTTTTTACGCTAAATTTCGAATTTGGTTTGACCCCTGAATCACAAAGGGGGCTTAGTTAGAATAAGTAGTTCTTTTGAAAATGCAAAAAAAGCTTTAGCGTAAAGAGCGAGGTATTAAATAGGGGGTGAACCCGCTCATATACGTAATAATTTCTGTTCGTTTCAAGTTTTAATGTTGCTCCTTACTTTTAGTAGAAAGAACTTGGTTTTTTTGTTAATTTAGTTTCTGATCGTTTTTAAATAATGCTGAGAAATCCAATGCACTCCTAAAAGGAGTGATTTCACAGCTTTGGGAGTTCCCTTTGTGCTAACCGGCTCGATTGAAAACCTTGTGCGACATAGTATGCATATTATCTCTTCTATATGTACAGTGAGTCGAGACAGCGCTTTACTTAACAATTAATAAAAGATTATACGCTTTCTTTATTTTAAAAATGCCTCCCGTTAGCTTTTCGAACTGTTGACACATTTAAGATCCCCTGCCAATTTTTTGTACCAGAATTGCTTTGGAAGTTCTTTATGGTACTGGGAGAATTTGCTGATAATTTTTTTATCTTTGAGGTGAACAGCCGACGCTGGCACTCGCAAAATGATTTTTAAGGTCGTTCGTAGAAGGCGATGAAATCTGCGAGGCGCTGTTCGTAAAGTGATTCGTGATCGATTTCGTAGAGCTTGAACTCACCCCACGACCATCTGAAGTTGCTTTGCTGTTCCCAGACCAAACCAGCAAGCTCTAGTCGCTTCTTGTCGTTCGCCGCGATGTAGTCAATCTCCTTGAGAGACGAGAACATCTTCGGGAAGCTGATGTCGTGGTTGCCCGGTACGATGACGAGCTTGTGCCGATCTCCCCCCAACAAACGGTCAGCCAAAGCACCGAGAAACTGTTCGGCTTGATCATACTGCTTCCGAAGCACGGCATCGGGTTTGCCGGTGTCTTTGCTGTTGTTTCTGATTTTATTATTATTTTGTAAGGTTAAGCTGGCTGTGCTTTTGGGGAGGAAGGGGGAACTTAATAGATATTGAATTGTTTTGATGAAGGATGTAGTTGTGTTGAAGAGTGAAGTGAGAGCCATAACGCGTGATTAAGAGGAATTACTTAGTTTAGGGGACTCAATGTGCGTTGTAATTTACGTTAATTTATTTCTATTCATATTCATACAGCCTGATTGAATGTGGAATCTGATCTTTACTCTATGAACTTAATCCATGATGGCTAATATAATTTTCTTAGGGCTCATTATGGCCACTGACTTTTGGTTTGGCTTGCTGCGCTGTTGAACGCTCTCTAAGTGAAGCTGGCATCTCATACTCTTCTTCTTCATCTTCTAAGTAAGATCGGCCACCTATAAAAATGATCAAAAAAATTAACAGTGCCTTTTATTTTGCTTTTTGTCAGTTCAATCGTATTCTTAAATTGAAATTAGATTTTACATTTCTTGACAAACTATAGCCTCAGAAATTAAGCATAAACTGGGTCAGGTGAAGCAAGTGGCACAAAAAGCAACCCATGACGCCATATAGTGCCATAGCTAACCAAATTTTAAATATTATTCCTAACTATACCCTGAGAATGGGAGCTGCGTGCTGCCATTTATGTTCTATCTGTTTAAAAAGATGAAAGGCCCATTTCATGGAATATTGGCTTACCTGTAAAAAGGCCAATAATTGGTTCTGAAAATATTGAAACTTATCCGTAAGTCACAGCACAAACGGAACCTAATGCATAGTAAAACCTTGCAAAACAATTTTTTATGGCACTTGGTATTAACCAAGCGACATATAGCAATCGCCAATTCTGTCGGTCTGTCGATCCCGGTTTTGCTACTTTAGGCACTTCCAGGTAAGCTAAGACGATGAAATTTGACAGGCATATCAGGGACATGACCAGCTTAAATTAGAAATAGTCGTTTTCCCAATTTGACCATCTGGGGGGGGCGGTTAATTCGTAAAAAGAGCTAAGCAACGTAAAAGGCTAAACGTTACTCGTTTTAGGTGTTTACGAGTTTAGAGTCCAACTCTACGCTGCGACAAAATGTGCCGACTATAATCGGTCAAATAAGATGGCTTATCAACTAACATCAAAGAATCTAAATATGCTCGTCTTGGTTTTCAACTTAATGACTTACCAGAGGTCTTTTGAAGTGTTGGAGTTGATGGCTCTCCTTGTAATCATTTTTGTGAATCCCCTTACACGATCGTCTGTATAAAGGCCATCCCCTAAGATTTAGGCTTGCGTGAAGTCCTTCTGATACCTAATAATCATTCATTCTGATTATTAAAAATCCATTCGAACTACCACTTTTTTTTTTTTAAAGTATATGGTTGCGTAAACACTATCAACTTAACCTATAAAAAAAAAATCACATTTCATTTTCATTGTCCTTGGTACATACTTCGCCTTTTCGAAATTTAGTGGAACCTTCTTTAAGATTAAATCTATTTATATTATCGTTTGTAAGTTACACCATCGCTTGGCGTCATGCACTTTCTATGTCTTTTTATTTTGCAAAACATAGTGAAAAGTCCTATCAAGAACTATTTTTGTAATTTTTTTTCCAAGACCAGACCACTCTGATTGAATGGTGCATATTTCAATAACGTAATTAATTTAGAAATAGCGAGCATAATAAATACTAGGTACACCAACTCGCAAAAGTTGCAAACCCCTCATTACAACTAGCAAAAGTTGCAAACCTACTATCGCTGAAGATGATTGTAGCCTAACAGCCGATTATTACTTACAGGTCCCCTACATGTCTCACCACTGGAACCAAATTGGTCTTATCATCAAATACACCGGAAACGAATAATAGGTGCACCAAATTGAAAAAATTGCAGACCAATCATTGCCGAACAAGATTACGAGCTAACAGCCGACTGTTAAAACTGGAGGGCAGCCAGATCCCTTCACACGCTAATTTTTTCCCATAGTCACCAGGTCAAAATTAAAAGATCGCCATTTCTCCTCCTTAATTCCTCACTTTTTATGCTAAAGTTTGATTTTTTTTTCTTTGTCCTAATGCTTTAAAAACAACTCCTGAAAGGTCATTTAATTAGAATATGACGTTTTTTTTAGAAGTAGTCTACTAAAAACTGTAGCATGAAGATTGAGGGATTGAGGTTGGTGCAGCCCCCTCACACAGGGGAAGCCTTCCTATTTAAAGACCCACCAGGAAGGGGGTGGAGTGCATGTACAGGCGAAATGATTATTATAATTATAATTATTATTAGCATAAGGAAAGGAATCTAGGCATGTATAGGTACAATAGACTTTGCTGGAAGTAAAAATTTATTCTGGGGGTACTTTCTACGACACATACATTGGGGGGGGGGGGGAATAAGAGGGAAATTCAAAGAGACGGCAAAAACAGGTAAATCTCACAAAACTATAGAATATGTATATGCTCATTTATACTGAGTCAGGACTTATCTTGCTTTGGCATTGATTCAGCCCTCAACTTAGACTTAGCTCATTTGTTATCGACTAACAACTTCGTGCGTTATCACACTGAGTCAGGACATGGCTGACTTTTGGACCGAAGCAGAACTTGTCTCATTTCTTGAGACCGAAACCAGATTTAGCTCGTCACTGTTTCGATTCAAGTTGAGTTCCTTTCTGCACACTGTCAGTACATACCCTCGCTCTTTACGCTAAAGTTTGACGCTTTGCCACAGTTCTACTTTTTAAAACAATTATAAACTTTAGCGTAAAGAGCGAGGGATTGCGGAGGGGACAACCCATTTCATATATAGAGTAATTTCTGTTCGTTATAAGTTTTAATGTCGCTCCTTATTTTCAGTTAAAAAACCTAGTTTTTTTTATTTAATTTGGTACAAAACCAAAGTTTTCCAAGATGAAAACATTTACGTAGATTCTTTCTTGCTACTAATACTACTACTAACACCTGACTGCAGCACCAAGCAACCTCAGGCCAGAACAGCTACGCAAACCCATGCTAGAAAATCCTGCGCCCAACACGGTTTGAAGCCGGTGAGGAGCCGAATGGAATACGGCAAGATGCAGAACGGTTGCGTGCAGAATATGCCAAAAGAACTGGCGCTTCATAACCCGGCACCAAACGCTTGTAAGAGTTGGTTGTTGGGTTTGTGAAGGCGTTGGTTGCTTTAGCGTGCTTGATGATGCCGCCGATAAAGTGAAGGGCGGTGTCAGAAAGTCCCGCATAGCCGTCGCCAGCGAAAGTTGGCTTGCCATCTTTCCAGATTGAAAGGTGACAGTGCATGCCCGAACCATTATCGCCAAATACTGGCTTTGGCATAAAGGTGGCTGTTTTGCCGTAAGCGTGAGCTGTGATTCGACCCAGCTCTAAATGGGTACATGGAGAAATCTGGGTGAAAACACGAGAAGCGTTGAATGATTTACCCCCAACAACACATTGCACTCCCAGCCGAAGGCAGAGAATCAGCAAGTCGATACCTGCTGACCCCTCCTGGATAAGTCCCCCTAACTTGTATTGTATAGCATCATGATTTCTAAGATTTTTTCTGGCATTTTCATTCTTTAGAGATAATTCTCTAATAGCCTACCCTTTAATATAAACTATGCTTAAATAGTGGATAAGCCGGTCAATTCAAGTAATAAGGATCAAAATGTGAAGGAATTTACATCTTTCTGCTTAGTCATTTTTGGATTGGTTCTCCTGTTTAAAATTTTCAACGAGTAAAAAAGAAGAACGGAGAACAAATTTTTCTGGACTGGACGAAAGTAGGCCGGGGGCCCTACTTCACTGCCATACTCTGCAAAAATGTCTTACCGGACAGAAGTGTCCGGGTTCTCGGGTTCAATAGGTGTATAAATGAAGTACAAGGTGGCCAATTAGCAGCAGTGGAGTCAAAAATAATTTAATATTAGACTAGGATATCTTTAGCTTGCCAAAAGCCCAATTAAAAGGTATTCAGACATAAGGAATAGAATCTTCACTATTTTTTTAAGTAAAAAAAAAATGCCAGATATTAGAATCGTGATATCAGTTTTTTGTTATTTTTCTTCCAGGCTAAGAAGTTTGTGGAAAGTGCTCCAGCTGTTGTCAAAGCAGATTTAAGCAAGGAGGAAGCTGAGAAACTAAAAGATGCCCTCGCTGCTGCTGGTGCTGTATGTGAAATCTCTTAGAATTTGAATCAAACTGATTTTTTTACATGTTGAATTAAATAGCTAAAACACTTTATATTCATACCTTTTCTTAGTTTATCATTTAGTATTTGGAAGCAGAAAAGGAGTGTTTTTGTTTTGATTGTTGCTGCATGTTTTATTGGGTTCCACATTTGGTGTATATTTAGGACTAACTTGACCCTATTGTTCCTACTACTCCTATCTTCTTTCCCAACCCAAGTGAGTTTTCTGGAATGGCCATGACAAAATGTGATGATCAGTTAACTTCGCATTTTCATAGTTTTGCCAAATCGGCCCAATCGAAAATAAGACATCTTTCTGACCTAAAACAAGTTATTCACTTACCGAATTTACTGGGTGTGGTTGAGTTCAATTGCTGTTTTTGCTGTTATTGCTTTTCACCGTGGACGTTTGACATCACCGGTTGCAGTTCAGAGTTTTACTCGAGCAAAAACGGAAAGAAGCGCAACAATGAACTTTCCGAACATAAAAAAACAGATTTTAAGCAAAATGGCGATCAAAAACGCAGCCATGTAAAAAAATGGGTCTTTGATCGGAAACATCTTGCCCTATATTTGACTCCTACTTGTAGTCCATGTTGATCAATGCCATGATATTAAAATTATCGTAAAGAGCCGGAGGCACACTGCTCGAATGTTTTAATTAGAATGCTGGAATGTTCGTTAGAAGTTTTAATGTTGGTCATTACTTTCGCCCCAGGCAAAACTTACCTCCCGACTTGAGTTAGCTATCAGTTTTCAAAATCACTCCCGTTCTACAAAAAAAAAATTCTGGGTACATACCAAGTCTTGCCTGTCGTTCTCAAGCGGTGTATGCCTCTCAACCTCGTAGTGTAAGATAGTTTTTTATTTCATATAAAAATATATTTCAATATAATATATTTCAATATAAAAATATATTTCATATAAAATAGCGTCAAATTAAAACAGAAGCACTCATCAAATCGAGTTGGCGTCTGACAACAATTGAGAATGTTAACAAAAGCGTGTGAATAACATTTAATGTCACACCGTAATATTTCGATGATGTTGGAGATGATTCTCTTTGTTTCAAAAATGTCAACATTGTCAAATTGTCGAATATGTCAATGTGGCAAATTTGTCAACATACTAAATCATATATCACATCATAAGCTCAGCCAACCTAACAAGGCCTGTAAGCAGTATCATTGACACCTTTGATTTTTACATATTCCAAAGTTGTGAGCCAAGCAATGAAAATATGCGTTTTTGCCACGCACAATGAGAGCAACATGTTTCTTAAAATACAAAAGCGTCAAAGAAACTAGATTTTCTGAATCAGGATGTGCAAAGTTAAAACCTTTAGAAAATGAAATTCCACACATCCCCATAAAATGATGACAGATATAACGCGAAATTCTGGCAATCTTTCGAGCAAGATATGTTGCAAGCTATTAGCCCAGATTCAACTAGTGATAGTTTCATCATTTTTTGTTGTTGACAATTTTGAATATTTTTTGAACAGAAATTTGAAAAGGGTTAATATTAAATAATTTCTTAGAAAGGGGTTACTATAATTTTACTCTAGTATGTCGAAGAAGTGGCATTACAGCCTCTTAAGGGGGCAAATTTCGTACATTTCTGCTTCTTAAGTTTCCAGTCGCATGGTTTTACAATCAATTTAAGAGCTTACCTCAAATAAATTACAACACGAATGATTTTAATACCGTTTCTTAGAAAAAAAAACTATCTTGAAAAATCAAGGTCTCTAGTTCATTTGTACACCATTAAAGTTCCCCATTCAGTGTCTTTTTTTCCAATATTATATAGTCAGTGCTGTCACAGTTGAGTTCCGCCTCACCCCCCCCCCCCTTAATGAGGCTGGATATAGCTTAGCCAAAAATTTAGAAAAATCCAAATTTTTTTTCTAATGATGCTTCAAATTATTTGGAGATTTCACTAACAATTGTTAGTAATTGTTTTCTGTTAGTTCATGGAAGCAGGTGCTAGTAAAATCGTAATTAACATTTTTGCTTTTATTTGGATGGTGAAAATAACCTTGATGGTGTGTTCAAGTTAGGTTATGTAAACTTGAGTTTTGAAGCTGTGGTTGTGTAGCCAAACAATCAATACAATTTTTATCTAACATTAATGGATTTGAAATGATGAATTTTTCTGTCTTTGTTTCCTTGCCATAAAGCCTTCTGTCAATTCTTGATAACATGAAGATGACCTTTTAGGTAACCGAAAAATTGGAGGACAACTAAGCCTTCTTCCCCACACCTTATTTCTCAAAATCATCTGACCAAAACTAAGAGAAAGCCATTTAGCCAAAAAAAGAATTTATATGTAAATTTTTATTTTAGTAATTTATGTGCGGAGAGCCAAAATCAAATATGCATTAATTCAAAAACATTCAGAAATTAAATAAAAAAACTATTATTTTAACTGAAATAAGGAGCGACATTAAAACTTAAAACGAACAGAAAAATCTCTGTATCTGAAATGGGTTGTCTCCTCTGCAATCCCTCTCTCTTTACGCTAAAGTTTGACTCTTTACCACAATTCTACAGAATTTTATAGTTGTAGGTTTGCCATTTATTGTTTATATATTTTAAAAAATCCAGAAAAGCCTTGCTTTTGATGAATTTTTTTATATATTAAATGAAATTTCCATCTACATCATTTTTTTTCTTACTCCAAAGAACTCCAGTTTTATTATTTATACTTGTATTAACTTTAACCATAAAAATGCACAATCCCGCTGCTTGAAATCTGAAAAATGTTACAAATACATTTTCCCTTGATTGAAACCCTTATGCAGACAGACATCTGGGTGACAAGTTCTTTTTACTGATGCCACGCTGCGAAAGCGTGGGTGATGGGTTTTATCCCAAGTGGTGACATAACCGACAGTTTGTTACCACGTAGGGTGCCCTTCCAGCATAGGTGTTCTCAGAAAATCCTTCTGTCGAGGTATTTGAAAGATGGTGTAGGCTAACAAAGACCTCAAAAGTATAAAGTGATATAATTACCTGAACTAGTGGCATATTATTATTTGGGTTGAAACCGTGAAGCCTCTAATAAAAAAAAAAATATTCTAACGAGCTTTAAAGGAAAGAAACTAAAAATTAAGGGTCAATGCAGTTGTGACTTTCAATTTAGCATTTCCATTTTAAAAAGACTTTTTTTGTCACCATGTTTTCTTTTGATTTTCTTTTCATTCAAAAATTAGAAAAACTTGGGTTGTGATGGGAAAGCAGAAACCATTTTCAACCTTATCTGCAATTTTCTTCAAGATAAAAATACACCTATAGAGAACTGAGTTAGATCCTCTGCAGACACATGTGATTCTATGTTTGGGTGTGATAAGTTGGTTGTGAGTAGAACCACAGACAACTTCCCATCTGTGATATGGGTCAAGTGGAACAGTTTTCAGTTCATTTAGTTACTTCTTATGGTTGCAAACAATTGCCAAAGTAATTGGAAAGATCTGTGTCACACAGTATGTAATCATCCCTGTCCTGAATGTGCTCAGGATGTCCATGCCCTGAATGTGCTTGTCCCAGGT
Source organism: Alatinidae sp. Z8VKAUB7J3 (assembly GCA_010016025.2). Taxonomy (NCBI): domain Eukaryota; kingdom Metazoa; phylum Cnidaria; class Cubozoa; order Carybdeida; family Alatinidae; species Alatinidae sp. Z8VKAUB7J3. The sequence continues at coordinate 23,973,638 of JAAAKM020721499.1, forward strand.
CAGACATCTTATTGGGGGTAATCTGGAGGCTTGAGGATAGTAGCCCCCCCCTGCCCCATAGCAAATTATGCCCCTGCTGTTTTCATAGGCTGTTCTATTACACTGCCTAATCATTAAACCAATAATGAACAAAAATGAAGTCAAAAAATCTTCCAAGAGTAAAACTACCAAAAATCACCAATAAATAAAGCTAACCCAAAACTAACAGAAATTATAACCAATTCAAAGTCAAAATGAGCAGAAAAAAAATGATCAGGGTTGACACCTCTTATATCTTTTTAGACCAGAACATAATTTGCACTTTACTGAAATAAAAACATGATTATGGATTGACAGTTTAATTTATACGGAAGAAATGCAATAGCGAGTATCAAAACATGTCAAAATTTAAAATGAAGAGCAGACACGGGCGGATCGAAGATATGCGAAAGAGAGTACTAGAGCGTGTCAAAAATGAAAATGGAGAGATAAGACACAGTCAGTGAGAAGAAATGCGACACCGAGCATGTGATCCTTAAACTGGGAAATGGAAATCTTCCTAAAAATCTTCTTAATGAAATTGAGTTACTGGAAGACATAATTTGCATTGGCAATTTAATTGAGGAAGTTATTGGAGAATGTTTGTCTAAACAAAGGTCAATTCAATGAAGGATCGAGTTGTTTTAGCTTCAATCAACAAAGAAGCTCGATGGTCATCGATCCGACCGAGGAGGCGAGCGAGTCCTTCAGGCCGTTTTCTTCCCAGACATCATCGACCGGCTCGAACAGCCCTGCGTTGACATAGGGCAGCATGCGGTTGCCGGCGTACCAATTGGCCAGATCCGGCGAATCTGCGGTCAGAAAGTTGCGGATCGAGGTCTTGTAACCTTCGTGGTCGAACAGGTTCCAGGTGACGGTGACATCGGGGTTTTCCGCCTCGAAGCCTTTGATCAACGCCTCGAAGGCGGCTTTCGGCGCCGGGTCGGACGTATCTGTGTTGATCACCAGTTCGCCAGCCAAGGCCGCCGAAGAAATCAACGTGGACCCTAATTCACCCTTAACACAAGTCATTTTAATTGTAAAACTACTAATGCCAAACTACTTCTTCAGCTTGGACAAACTTTCAGTACAGTTTTTTTTTCCTTCTCTAATGAAAACCCCTTTTGAACTATAGCTTCAACCATTAAATAGATCTGACATGATGTGTACTTACAGAAATTGTCATCATGTCACCCAGAAGTGGTATGATGACACCCTGGGAGATGCAGTTGCAGGTTTATTGGCCAAAGTACTATTTTAACATTTACAGGAGAATAGGGAATTGACAGAGCTCTTTACTTTTCTCCCAATGTCAGGCTATGATAAGGTGGCTACTATTTAGGCGGTTATGAGGTAGTTGGAGTTGTCGGAGCTGGAGCGATGGGGGTTGTCCTGAAAGCTTTTGATCGGACGCTCGATCGAATAGTGGCTTTGAAAGTGATGAATCCGACCTTGGCGGCTTGTGGCACGGCGCGAAGTCGATTTGCACGAGAAGCCAAAGCTGCTGCGGGAGTTTTGCATCCCAATGTGATTGCAATTCACGGCGTCTCAGCAGAACGCGAGTTGCCTTTCCTCGTGATGCCGTATATCTCAGGTGTATCACTTGAGGAGCGACTGAATCGTCAAGGCCCTTGGGAATCCATTGAGGTACTGCGGATCGGAAGTCAAATTGCCGCTGATCTAAAATCAGCATAAAAATCCAATCCTTTTGATGTATACATTGGTATCAAAATACACACATACGCCATTTTTTAGAGTTTCGGTTACTATTGAGCCGGGTCACTCCTTAATACAGTTCGTTACCACTAACTGCTTGATTACTTTCCACAGAATTTCTATAAAAAGCTCATGTTAAAATTTTCTTTCACATAGTGTCTAGGAATCCCCTTGCAGACTTTTTTGATTTCCTCATTGTATGTTTATACACAGTACAACTTCGAACCTGCAAGCCCACCATGGGAAATCAAGTCGCTTCCAGTCTCAGATTTTAAAAACAATAATTTATTTGGTGCCTGGTTTCAAATATTGTTAAAACAAGTAAATGTTTCACTATCCATGTTAAAACTTTTCAGCAAATTTAATTGCTCTAAAATATATTCCCTCCATGTTTATTTATCCTTTGCCAGGCCGCTTTTGGAATATGCATGTCCGGTCTGACATTTGTTTTCAAGTGAACTTAGCGACAAAATTGAGGCGGTCCAAAAGCGTTCATTCAGGATCACCTACAAAGAGAGCAAAATTCCATACTCCTTCCTCCTTAAATCTGCACGCTTTTCTACATTAAAGGAAAGGAGGGAACAAATTTGTTTGCGTTTAGCTAAATCCGTTATTTCTAATCCCCGTACTGAGGATTTTCTAAAATGACGTCTTGCATATGACTCATCTTACCTTTTATAAAGTAGATACGACTGTAGGCTTTCATCAGTTTTTTTTTCTTTTTTCGGGAAATATCATATATCCCCTAGGATTTTCTGCATGAAGTTAGTAAAATGTGTGATACAATACGGAAGTATATTCAAGCGTCGTGGATTAGTGGACATTGTGTCCTCATACATTAGGCAGAACCACTGGAGGGATTAACAGGGGATTAACAAGTTCTATTAATGTTACCCTTGGCATAACCCCATAAATTACAAAAAAACATGCTATCTTTGACAATTTTCCAATGCTGAAAACTTGTTATGTATACGTATTTAGTGTTTTCTTTTTCAGGTCGACTACAGGAGGTATAAAACTAGATTAAACACTAATGTTTTTGTCCAGATTTTTAAAATGTTCTTAAAAATTGTTTAACAAGTTTCTTCAAATACAAACAGCAGACCAAATTGAACATTCTTAGAGAACCAAATGTCAATATAAATCGAACAGAACTTCATAAAAAAAAAAACACTTTTTACGCGAAAAAGGTTTTCAAAGAAAAGTAAAGAACTCCATTAAACCAAAATTGAGCAAAAATAGAATTGAATAATCTAGCAAGCGTAACTACTACAAATAAACATCGATAAATAAATGAAAATTAATAAATAGCTAGACTCGGAAACAAAGCTTTTGCAGCCAAGGACTTTAACGAAGCCATTGAGTACTATACAAAGGCAATAAAACTGGACCCATCCAACCATGTCTTCTTCTCCAATCGAAGGTACGTGATTGATTCGATAAAATATTCACGACGCTCTTGGTCACTTTCTCAAGTGAACGGTGAGTGTAGAAGCTATCTACCTCAGAAGAAAGTGCTCACATAACTTCTTTGCTCTCGTTTCCTTGCATGTTTTCTTCGCTCGCACAAATGATAATACCACAGTGCCAGTTATGGTGGGTTAGAAATTTGGGACAAGGCTGCCGATGATGCTAAGGAATGTATACGTGGTTGGAGGCGGATAGGATCGTAAACGACAATACAGATTTAATGGGTTGAAAAGTTATACAACAGCTTTGTTTAGATACGGGCTTAGAGTGCTTCAAGTATTCACTACATGTCAAAGGGCATAAGCCCGAGGCAAAGGATGATAAGTAAGATGTAAGTAAGGAAGATGCAAGGAAGGAAGATGAACTTGAAAATTTTAGCAGTTAGTTAGGGTGGGGAGGGGACAGATTTTCTTAAAGTAGACTTGAATTGTTTAAAGGGGCAATATACTGTAACGCTTAAGGGGATACGGAAAAGAGTTTGAAGAGGATAAAATCAAATAGAAAAGGGGGTAATAAACTGATTCACTCCTGTATAAAGTTAAAAATGAAAATCCTTTAGAAAATGGTGAACACATTAGCTACAGAATGGACTTTACCAACTGGGATGAAACCATTTATCAGTAGCTAGTGAAGCGCCAGGCCCCAAATGAACTATTATACCTAAGATCTGAAGTGAGGGCGGCTTGATATCCAATGGCGTGCCTTCAGGTCCGAAGGTCTACTGTATAAAAACTCACAATGATGATACCAAAAAGGTCGGCATTGAGGTGGCTACACACCATGTTAAAGATAATCCTGATATGAATGTTTATAGAAACGGTGTTGAAAGTAGTTTAGTTCCAAGAGTGAAACTACTTTTGCCAGAAATCCCAAGAAACCACGAGGAAATTAAACATTTCTCAAAGTTTCGGGAGGGGGGGCGGGCCCGAAGGCCCCCCCTGTGTACGTGCCAGTTTTCATACATTAGTAACCCAAACAAATTCTGGCTTTGCTCTTGGAATGGCCCAAAGCGAGACCCTTAGGCTCATGCCTTTTCCAAATTTTCTTACATGGAATCGGCAGATGTGGGCATATTGTATCGATGTCTCTCATGTTTGCTTTCCCGTGGCCATCTTGTAAAACAGATTGTCGTAGGAAATTGTCGTAAGTGAATAGCTCATTTGATTGCAAGTTCTAGTGCTCTTTTCTCTAATGAGGTTAAGGAAGTGAATTCAACCTTTCCTCCAGACCCCTGGCTACAGGTCCCCAAAAACAACCAAAATCAGGCACTCCTACCTCCTATTGAGACATCTCTCCTGCATGTGGTTAAGGAGCAACCCAATGTTTTAAAAGTAAGTCCAGCCCTACACAATCCTAGAACTAATCCCAAAACTTTGTCTGAAAGAATGGCAGCTTCTCCTAATATATCTACTCAAATCAACACTATGCAAGATAGAGTTGGACCTCATATAACTAATTTAATTAAATATGTTGTGTCAGTAGACAAAATCTTCCAATCAAATTTGTCTAAAGACAAAAAAGCTAGCACGTCCCAACCTTACTTCCCGAAGAAAACGATTGTGTCGACGATATCCAACGCTTTGTTGTCCCCAACGACGTGACAGGCGAGGATCTTCACCGTGTGATTCCCATCGATCATGACAAGACCGGATCGATTTCCAATTGGGCCGTGGGAATGACCACTTGTTCTCGTCGACAACCAACCATTGAGACTTCGCTGGCCAGTTTTTTTGCCAGCGGCTGGGAAAACGTCCATATCTATGCAGACGGTCCGGTTGATATTTCGGCGGAGTTTCAAACATGTCCGAGAACCCATTGGGATGGTCCCTCCGGAGCTTGGAACGCGTGGCAATTGGCCTTTCCAAGCCCATTCTGTTGTTTATGAATTATAAAAGCTTCTCACTGATATTCCTAGATGTGTTTCTAAATTTCTTCTCTAAGACAACGTCAGAAACTTCACAAAGTACGTTCCCAAAGTTATTCCATCCATCTCCTACATTGTCAAACTTTAAACTCTCAAGTTTAGCATGCAACTATTCCTGAAATTGTCTCTCAAATTCTTATCCTGGAGTCTACCGGTAGTATAGTAATTGCTGGTTCTGCCCGACTAATCTATCTCCGTTCAATTTACATTATTTTCAGACCATTTTACATCATTTTAACATCAAATATGGCATTTTGAACATTTTCCATCCCTATCTGCCTTCTTTGCATGAGTGCTAAATTTGAGATGACTGTTGACAATTACTCCTAGGTCAAATTGTTCCAACACTGGAGAAAGGAGCTGATCATAAAGAGAGTAAGTTGTAATTTTATTCTTGTGCCCAAAGTGGGCACAAAACATGACATTTTGACACATTGAAAGTGAGTAGCCAAGATTTCGCCCACATGCTAAGGAGATCATGTTTTTTTTTGAAGTTGGGAAGTATCCTCCAGAGTGCTAGCTGGGCCAATTACCTTAGAATCATCAGTATATACTATCATCCTGCTTTTAAGCACTAGAGGAGCATTGTTTATGAAAATATTGAACATGGTGATGAAATGTGCCTCCTCCAAATACGACCACCCCTTCAATAAGAACCCTGGAGGTATTGCTATAGGATTTTTTTACTATTTTAAACAAAATGACTATGTCAAAATTTCGGTCGGATACATGTTGGGAAAAAGAGCGGCGGGGCTAGTTGCCCTTCGATCACGTTTGACTCTTAAAAGGGCACGATACTTCCGATTTCTTATCGAATGAGCCCACTCCAAATTTATTTAACTGTCTCTTCTATAAAAGCCCTAAATGATAACAATGAGCAACTACCATAACTTATAGCCTTTCCCTTGAGGCTTGGGATGGGTTAACATCCCTAAAACATAATTCCTGGCCCATTGTATAACGTGACGCGATTCTTTTTGGAGCTGAATGTTAGCGATTGGCTGGGATTTGCCGACATAAACAGTTATATATTTAGATTGCTTTCCCTTTACTTTCTTTGTATTCGACTGTAAAAAATAAAATCACGTTAAGTGTAAAAACATCACTGAATGAAATTTTACAGATGTTACCAGAATCAGTTGTTACCGCCTCCAGTTGTTACCATGAAGATGCTTACCATCACCATTGCTGACGTTCAGTATAAGGTTGTTGGCAGTTCCTTATCCTATGCAGCAATTTTTCTCTGGAAAATTTTCGTCTGTTGTATAGGCAGTGGCGGTTTTGGCTACAAAACTTGACCATTCTTGACATATAATAATCGTTAAAATGAAGTGTACAGACGTTTTCAGGGGGACTTTTTCGCGTTGGGGTGGGAGCGGATCTTTCAATGGAGGAATTCTTCATGAGGGAGGAGAATATCCATGAAGGGGACGTAGGATTTTCTAGTATTCATCAACTATTTATTCTACGGCCTTTGTGATTAAGAGGTCATTCTTAAAGATTTGAGACAAAATTCAAGCTTTAGTTAAAAGCTCTAGTTTGAAAAGCGAGGTGTTGACGAGGGGCCGAACTAAATATACGTATTAAACATAATAAACGTAGCAAAAATACGTAATACGTATGAAGGATTATATATCAATTTCTACCTCCACCCTCCCATCGTCTCTCCCTTAGAGCTAATTTTGTATATCTGAGGATTCTTTCAAAATAATTGCTGAAACATAATGGCTGTTAAACTAGAATAAGAATTTCTCTGGAAAATAATTAACAAATAACAACAAATAAGCACATAGCTGTGATATTTCTTTTGGTAAGAAATACAAATTCGATATTTTTGCTGATAGGAACTTGTTTCAATGTTTTGGTTACTATTGAGTCAAGTTGCTCCTTACATGGAGTTTGTTACCACAAAATGTTTGATTGTGCTTGCACAAACACTCCCATTGTTATAACCTGTGAAAGCTGTCATAGCCTGTCCTTATTTTAGACAGTTAGTAGTGGCGAACTTCTGTTAATAACAGCACTAGAGGACTAGCACAGACTGAATTCAAAAAGGAGCTATGTCACAAAACATATATTTTGCAGGATCGTAAAATAACTGGAAAATGTGTTTCAGTTTTTTTTTTTTTTTTTTTTTTCGCTTTTTTTTCTAATACCAAGAGCAATTTGTTAGTTCAGTGAAGGTTTTTTTTTAGTATCCAGGATTCGACCAGACAGTTTTCGCATCAATAGCTCTATTTCCAAATAATTCTGTGAACGACAGGTGAGGATATGACACTTTATAGAGGAATAGAAACATGCTGCTTATAGTGTCTGGAAAATGGGCTTGTTGAGTTATTTGAATGAAACTCAGGAGGACTAGAATAGGCATAGACTAGCTCCAGAGCCTAAATAGTAAAATTCTTGATGAAAGCAATTTTACTACCTAAGAAAGAGGTTGATTTAGGTGAATAACACCTCTAAGAGTAAACCCCCCAAGGGCACCTCCCAGGGAGGTGCTTTTGAAATATCCACTTTCCCACCCCTCCATAGCCCACTGACCTTTGATGATCTGCTACAGCTTCTGCACTAGGCCTTTAATAATAATAATTTCAAAAATAGACATTTAGCACAAAAGAAGCCCAGGGAAAGTTTAGTGGTAGTAGTAGAAGCAGTAGTATAGGTAATAGTGATGTATTACTAGTAGTTGTAACAGTAGTAACAGCAGTACTAATAGCATGTAAATATTGCCTTTTGTTCAGTTGAACATCCCCCATTGATCCCCGGAAGTTTTATCTTGAAGTTTTATCAAGTCGTTCCAAAAATATTACTTATATGCCCTTTTGACAATTTGTATGTTCTGGTTTAATTCAACTTTCCCCTCAACATTTCCTCAGATACTGATTTCAATATCGTCATTCTTTATATTACTCGCTACAGAAGCAGCATTTTTAGTGGTAGTAGTAGCAGTGATAGCAGTAGTAATAGTGGTAGAAGTTGTCAGGGGATGAACTTGTCTGGGGAAATCATACACAGGGAAAATTTGACAGAATTCCTATACAAAATTCTTCTTGTAAGTCTTGCTTTCTCTTTTCTGTCTTAATTTTATGCGTGGAGTTGTTAAGGATAATTGTCCCGGGTAAATTGTCACCAGAATTTAATTTTCTAGAGGATGTTTCGATTGGGAGGGGTAATTCTCCATGGAGGTGGGGCCAGATTTCCTGGCATTATTAAAAAAAACGTGCATATTTAAAAATAAAAAAAAAAGTTTCATCGACCGAAAGTGTGAAGCAACATTAAAACTTAAAACGAACAGAAATTATTGCGTATTCAACTATTTATTCTACGATCTTTGTGATTCACGGGTCATTCTCAAAGAATTGGGATAAATTTAAGCTTTAATGTAAAGAGCGAGGTATTGACGAGGGGGCGAACCTTTTCATATACGTAATAAGAATATACGAATATAGAAGCTCGTCACGTAAGTTATTTCGTAAGTTATGTATATTTATTATTAATAAAAATTTCATAGCAAAATTATAAGTTTTAGTTACCTTTTTAAGTAACCGAAAAATTGGAGGGCGAATAGGCCTCCTAGCCTACCCCTTTTTTCTCAAAATCGTCCGATTAAATGAGAACACCATTTAACCAAAAAAAACATGCAAAGCAATTACTTTAAAGTGTCTTGCCCCGTTTTTTTTTTTTTTTTGATGTTAGGAACAACTTCGAAGTTGATCCATCGTTGGGAACGTTACCGACAGTTAAAAACGAAGAAGACGTTAAAAAAAAGTGGTGAAATTTGGTGGATACACCTTATAACGGTGGATAATGTCTAACAGCGTCGTCGAGGACGTAGTGGTCTCTTGCCATTTCTTTTTTCTGCTATTTTTGGAGCCTGATTATATTTTTGCCTGATTTCTGCTGAGCTTTGCTAGTGGTCCTTTGTCGTTTTTGTTTCTAGTGAGTTTTGCTAGGGGTTCATTTTTGCTGGAATTTTTCCGAGGTCAGGATTAAAAATTGTCGAGAAAGTCAAAAAAGAAGTTTAGAATCGAAAATTCGTTAGTTTTCTAGGCATATACCGGAAGTTTAATTAACTCAATGCTTTATAATTGCAAATTTCAAATGTATCTGCTGAAAAAGGCAAAATAACTATGCTTTGAGAAAAGGAAAGGTCCCTGAGAAAAGGACTCTAAGTTACACAATTATGGTATTGATAAAGTCAGTAGATAAAGTTCCATTATCAGCCACCTTAAATTAGTCAATAAAGTGTTACACTTTGAATCAGAATGTCAAGGGTTTAATTCTCGGTCTGGAATTTTTTTTTTTTTCTTTTACTAGTTAGCAACAGTTTTGGGTAAATTTGTAGTTTACAACATAATTTATCTAGGATGAAAGTGAATATATCATTTGATGCTTTTTTTCTGTATTTTCATAATTCAATAGTTAATTGTAGGGCAAATTCCATTTTGAGCCCTTAAATAGCTAAGAGGACTCAAACAGTCCATAGTTCTCAAAGAAGTTTAAAAGTATGTTTCTTAAGAAAACTAGCTTGGGAGAAAATATTGCCACTTGTAGCTGATTTAGGAATGGTAATTATTATTTTCCTTAGTGCGTATAGTAAAATGTTAGTTTGAAAACAAATTTGCAGAATTTTTAAAAAACCTAAAATATCATGTCTTAGATTTAAATTAAATATAAATTAATTAGAAAACAATAAATATTTAATTAAAGGCTCTAGCCCTCTTTGAGAGTTATCATATCGCTACCTAAAATTAACCATAAAGTCATTGATCGTTCATAATATTAATGGATGCAACATAAACTCTTGAAAGGGTTTGTTTTTGTTTCGAACAGCCCACCGTAGAGCTGATGTTCCTACCCCCCCCCCCTACCTACGAGATGGCTGGCCGCCCGAAATACAAACTATAAATTATAACTATTTAGCGATTCTGTGGTGTAAGCGACTATAAACCATACAAATACCATGAGAGGTTTTGACCCTGCAATGTCGATTTTCCTGTGTTCCTTAAGACAAAATTGATTAAAATAATTCAAATAAGTGGGGATAGAACACAACCTTGCTTACCTCCTGATTTAATACAAAACTAGCTATTAACCTCATTTCCTACCTTAACTGCAGCAGTGTTATTCTTGTCTATTCCACTAATCACTTTAATGTATTTGTCTGGTATACTATACAAGGATAAAACCTTTGCTAAAGCACTTCAATCAGCTGAATAAAATACTTGCTCTTAGTCTATAAAACTGAGGACTATAGGTCAAGATTGTCAAGATTTTGAAAAAAATTAGTTTATAGCCTTAATTTTTGAAAAAAAAAAAACATCTGCATGGGGTAGACCCTTACCACATTCTAGGAATAAGCTGAAATCGGGTTGCTAGGAAAAAAAACACGACAAAACCAAAGTGTTGCTCTCAGAACACAATGAGAAACAAATATAAAGAGGCATGAATGATAATACAAACTAAGTGGCACTATTGTGGTAGGTTAACAAAAATTTATTGTTAATTATATACTTACTAATATATTATTAATCCCATATAATCATGATATACACATATTTATACATATGGTTTTCAATGAGATGCAAGTGACATAACTCGCTTAAGAACTTATACAGTTAAGAACGCTGGAGGGGGCAATGGTTAAATTCCTGTTTGAAGCAGTTTATGGAGACTTTATTGAAAATTTATGTGTGCGTTGTCATGAAAGCGAGAGATTAATTTCTTTCAAGTGCCGAAACAACTCGACTACGGTAATGGTGGATATGCAAATGTAATATATCCAGAGAAGCTAGTGCTCGAAGACAATGGAAGTTTAAAACTAATATTTAGGGTAAGCTTCTTGCTAGTGCCATTGGTAACACACTACTGATTGATAAATCGTATCATCATCTTTTTGGTACTAACACTAAAAAAGACAGGAAGGAGACATGTATACTGCTGTAACAATGTCATAATTCATGTTTTATCTACATATCGAACTGTAGCGTCTCCAAAAACAATGCAAAACTTAGAAATTTCACATATTTGAGAATAGAACCCACCCTCCTGCCTTTTGACAATTGGCACAACTGATTTCAAATAAGAACTAGAAATACGTCTTTAAGTTCTTAACCCCCCTTATGAAAACTGAATTTTTCCAAAACTTAGAAATTTCAAATATTTGAGAATAGAAACCACCCTCCTGCCTTTTGACAATTGGCACAACTGATTTCAAAAAAAGAACTAGAAATGCGTCTTTAAGTTCTTAACCCCCCTTATGAAAACTGAATTTTTCCAGAACTTGGAAATTTCAAATATTTGAGAATAGAAACCTTAAAAACCAAGAAGCGTTTTGCCCAATTCAATTTTTTAGCTAGAAATGTTCTGTTTAAATTATCCTGACCTTCCACAGCACCTGGGGAAGGGCTATTACATTGTGGAATTTGTTTATTGTTTGCATATAGTATTTGCTATTTAGAAGAAAACTCATATTTTTTTGGAGGGGAGACTTTCTACGGGGAGAATTTTCCATGGACAGGGATGTTTCCGGGGATGAACTTATAAGAGCAAATTTTACACGGAAAAGTTTTCCGGATCTCCTCTACGAGATTTTTGTTACTTTCTCTCTTCTGATTCAATTTTACATGTAGAGATGTTCCGGGGAAATTTTCCAGAGGAAATCTTCCGAAAACTCAAGCTCTTTTCGTTGCCGTCTTTTTGTTGTTTTCATTGAAACCGCCTTTCCTGACAATAGCGCTGCTGCAATCCGCGGGGGCAAAGCCCATTCTACCGTTGTCCGCGTCGTAGAATATATCATGATTTAGCATTGCATTCAATCCAAGGACAGCGCCTGCCGGCTCATCGACATACAGGCGATTGGTTAATTCACGACGACCTTGCCATGCAACTGCTGTCCCAGCAATCCCCTGATGATGGTGTTGTTGATCACCAGAAGAAGACCTACTTGATGCGCGGACTGCCCCTTCCATATAGTGGGCTGCAGGAATCTCCAAATCAACATGCCCCTCCATTCTGTATGCCCATTTTATATTGATTCAAGTTTTGTTAAATTCAATATGTCTTGGTTGACACATATTGGATTTGATTGTCAATCATTTTAAAAAATTCTCCCCCACTAGCTTCCCTTTTCAATTGAATATACAATTTTGTAGAGGAAAATTTGTGTATGTTCTATTTCTGGAAGGGAAATGCTCAGAAACTCAGTATTTCTTGAATAGAACTTTATCTAATAGTTTTTTCCCTGTCAAGCATCATATTAACAGGACTCTTCCTAGATTTAGTTTCCTTATGTTACGTTTTCTAAAGGGGAAAGGTCAGGGATGCATATTTCTTGAACAGTAATGTCTTGGTTCACGGTCTGAGGTGTTATAGATCGTCGGCAACTCCTGCCCCGTGGTGGCACCAATCTCGAAATCCAGAGAGGGAAAGGCGCGGGTGCCGTCATCTTTGCCGAGATGATCGTCATCGCCGCCAAGGTAGGTACGCCCATCATCCCAGGTGGACTGACTGTGCCAGGCCGAAGACAGGCCTATCTTAAAATAGGTGGATTCAGGGATGCCGGTGGTGCGCAGGTTGATCACGCCCCCGCCAAATTCGGCCGGATTGTTGGCCTCATAGCTTTTCTGTACCAGAACGGAGGCAAGGATGTCGGCAGGGAAAAGGCTCAATGGCACAACCCGACGGGTCGCGAAACCTCCACCGTTTCGGGGGCCTGGCACGCCCGTTGCCATTTGGGATGGGCATGGAGGTCGCGATGACGAAGAGTGCCCGAGCGTGTGTTTTCCTGATGTTCCTCGCCTCGGTGGGGTGCACCGAGCTGGAGTACGAGACCCGAAGCGACGGGGTGGTCGCGTACGACGGGACGGGCGAGGAGGCGCGCGACGAGCCCGGTCGCGGCGAGCCCTACGAGGGTGACGCGGGTACCTGCATCCGCCGCCGCAATCGAACTGGGACCCGCACCGAGACCTACAACTTCAACGTCACGGTCGGCGACCCGGTTCGGGTGGCGGAGAACTTCGTCTCCCATAATAACCATTACTATATGTAAACAATGGTCAAAGTTTATAACTTGCAAACCCTCCCCCGGGGACTGTGGAAATGTTTCAGGTTATCTCTGTATTTCTTCTTAAGCTAGCTTTTGTCAAAATAAAAAATTGACTTTTATAATCGGTAAAGTGTTGACTTTATCTTTATAAATTTGGACACTTCCTTGTAATTTTACAAGCGGGAGCATTCATAAGTACAACTCCAACTTGGATTCTACAAATAGCAGCAAAAGAAAGAGGGGGGGGGGTTATCTCTGATACTTGAAATACTGAACTACGAAAATTTACAATACACCACCAACCCGTCTTTTTATGGGGGGCAACAGTCAAGCTCTTGTTTGTAGTGTTTTTGATCGTTTTTAGCTTGGTTTGCATATTCAAATAAGGTTTCACTGGTTTTAAGATTTATTTATTCATTTATATTAGTACCTATTGGATGTTTGCTTGCTATGATTGTTTATTTAATCCGTTCGTTTTGGGTTTCATTTATTATTTAATAGTAATTTATTTCTCACGATCTTAAGTTTAATATGGTCTTAACTTATCTTTGGAAAACTTCTTTCTTGGAAAGTTATTTTTAAAATTAATTTATAAAAACATATAAATTACTCCGTAGCTCCTATGGGCTAATAATGCCAACGCATCTTCTTATCCCAGTAAGGATGGCAGAAAAAAAGAAGCAGCAGAACAAAAAAAAGAACAAATGAGAAAAGTGATTTTTCTTGAGACTCAAAATGTGGACTGCAATTCTCCTAAACGGGGTTTTCGACTGTAGAGATTCGAATGATGCTGTTTTCATTGAGATCTGACTGGATTTTTGTGAGGTTTCAAGCTATCTTTTGGATTTTCTATAAGTTGTCTTCGTAATTAACTTTTACCTTTAAGATTAATCAAAATCATAATTAATAATCCCGAATTAGCTTGCAATGGTGATTACACATTACTTGGCAGATTTTTTTTCAAAACACGCTTTTTAATATCCTATTACTGGGGTTTACTCCTCCCCACTGCTTTGGTCTTTCCGCTAAAGTTTGACATGTCCCAATTCTCTAAGAACTAATTGTGAAACACAAAGGTCGTTTAATTAGAACAATAAGAAGCTTTTCTAAAGTATTAGAACACTTTAACATGAAGAGCAAGGTTGCGAGGAGGGGGCAAAACCTAATATTCGTAATAATTTATGTTTTGTTTTAGGTTTAATGCTGCTTCTTACTCTCAGTAGATAAAACTTGTTTATTCTTTAATCAAACAGTTCGTGCTAACGAAATGTATGTAAGAAGCGGCCCGGCTCAATAATAACTGGAACTCTAAAAAACTGGATTTTGACAAAGAACAGCAAAATCGATAACTTATATACCGAGTCTAATTTTAGGTTCCGACCTCGTTACAAGTGCCATATGAGCTCTTTGCTTTTGTTCAAAGAAAAGTAATGGCCAAATTAAACTTAAGAAGAAATAAAACGTACAACAACTCAATTTCAAAACAACCAGAAATTATTGTTAATGAATTTATGAAACTGAAAACATACAAAATTAAATAAACAATCATAGCAAAATAACGTACAACAGCAACTAGTACGAATGAATAGATAGGTCCTTCTAAATATGAAATTTCATTAAGATCCGATCACTACTTCATGATTTAAAAATACCCAATTTTTTCAAACTCCATATAATATTTAATTAAAAGATACCTACATTATACTTTATCTCTCTCATCTTAGGCTGATTATCACCGAGTACATACTGAAATACTGAAAGAAACCAGTTCTACTCCGACCATGAACTTGATTTCGGTGGCTACAAGACATAAGAGTACCAGGAACTCAATTGACTGAACAATTATTTTGTATACATTACCTCACCCCAGTCTATGAGGCCTAAAACCGTTACTGCTTGGCTAATCAGATATATGATGAATTGAAAACTTATATCATAAATCTCGGAAGTCTATTTTCCTAGGAGCTGTCATCGTTTATCGGCTTTGTTTTTAAGTGGGGGTAATTCTTCATTTGGAGGGTTGAAGGTAAGGTGAAGTTACGTGCTTGTAGAAATAAGATTAGTATTTCTGCTTTTTTTTCTGGTAAATAATGAGGAATAAGTTGTGACTCTAAGGGTCCTATCAAGGGCACAAATTCAAACTTGTGGATGAAGTAATATGTTTGAAAGAGCATAAAAAGACACATCTACCTTGGGAAGCATTCTAAAAATCTGTAAATGTGCTTGAATTGGTGTGTGTGTAACTGAACCACCGTGCAACTCAACCCCCATATAATCGAACACCCGTGCAACTCAACCTCATTTAACTGGACCGCCCCCATATAATCGAACACCCGTGCCCAGTTTGGCTACTTTAGGCACTTCCAGGTGAGCTAGGACGATGAAATTTGGCAGGCATATCAGGGACCAGACCAGATTAAATTAAAAATAGTCGTTTTCCCGATTTGACTATGTGGGGGGGGGATTAATTCGGAAAAACAGAAAAAATGAAGTATTTTTAACTTACGAACAGGTGATGAGATCTTAATGAAATTTGATATTTGGAAGGGTAATGTGTCTCAGAGTTCTTATTTTAAATTCCGACCAGATCCGGTGACAGTGGGGGGAGTTGCAAGGGGGAACCTAAAATCTTGGAAAACGCTTAGAGTGGAGGGATCGGGATGAAACTTGGTGGGTAATTACTTTTCCAAGAAAAAAAAGTCATTGTAATAACTCAACCGGCTCTAACCTGAAGCGACATAATCAGATTATGTAAGCCTTAAAAATATGTGGGGCATATTTCATAATATTTGCACGTAAAGTCAACCCTTAATAAGGAAAAAAACAGGGAGGGAGATTAAAACAAGAATAAAGATTAGTGAAGAAACAGTTAACTCAAGCAGGTCCATTATTTTTCGATTGCTATGGATTATAACTAGTTCTTTACTAAGTTGCAGCTGGTGCAGCAACCATGATATGTTAAAAACAGAAAATATTTATGCCCATTTAAATAACATTCCATTTCATCGCTAGATGGATCCTCCTCTCTTGGTCTTGGTTGAGATGCCAAGTTTCTGATGCGTAAAGGAGGACAAGCGGGACGCTGCTGTCGAACAGGCGGAGTTTGAGCCAGAGAGAGAAAGTACTCGATCTCCATACTTTATTAAGCCTTCAATAAGTTTGGCCAGTTCATATACAGCTTCCTTAGCAGTTATATTTTCGGGGATATTTCGGAGAACCAGTTTTTCTCTGGGGGAATTTGGGGATAGTAGAAGCATTGATTCCAACATACTTGTTTTCATAATTATACTGTACATCTATAGCAGCTTTTTAAGCAGGTTTGGACAATTCACATGCAGCTTGCTCGACAAGAATAATGTCAGCCTTCTTTATGGTACTTGGTATTTACCAAGTGGCAATTTCTGTCTGTCTGTCGGTCCCGGCTTTGCTTGTTTGGGCACTTCCAGATAAGCTAGGACGATGAAATTTTGCAGGCGTATCAGAAATCAGAACAAATTAAATTAGAAATAGTCGTTTTTCTCATTCTACCATCCGGGGGGGGTGAGAGTGGGAGGACGATTAATTCAGAAAAAATAGAAAAAAGTAGGTATTTTTAACTTACGAACGGGCGATCAGATCTTGATGAAATTTTATATTTTAGAATGATATCGTGTCTTAGAACTCTTATTTTATATCCCCTCCTAATCCAGGCAGCTATTTAAGTTCTTTGAATGATAGTCTATTAAAATAAAATATCCTATTAAACCTAATTTGAAGTTCTGGGGCTTCAAAGATATTTTCTATCAAATATGTTATTTCACCCACTGTTAGAATTCTTTACCATATAAACGTTTCATGTTGTAATGCTTGGTAGTTAGAACTTTGAATCCTGGGATCAGAGTTCAAATTTTGGTGGAGCCTTTTTATAACTTGTATTTTACATATACTACCATGTAGATTTCTGCCGTAATTTCTTCTTTTCAAATTAATGTATAAAAATAAAACTAGTTTTAAAATTTTCTGGTATTTTTCTGGTTTGAATTGCTCGCGGTTTGTCAATATTTCACAACAATTCGTAAACACGCTGGTGAAAGGTATTGGTACGAACAGTTCGTTGCTAATAGTCACTTTTTACATATCTTTTGTCAGTTTAGTAGCTCTTAGAATTGTTTTTTTTTTATATATTTTAATAAAAAAGCACGGCAACCACTTTTGTATTTAATCATTAAACCGATACAAACACGAAATTGCGCCCACAAAGATTAAAAAAAAGAAAGAAGAAATCTATTGAAAAAAGAAAGACAAAAGTAACTGAAGGTTCACACATGCTCGACCTTAGGAGGCGTGGTGGGGGACTAATAACTCAGTGAGATCTCCTTTTACCGAAATAAACTTATTTTTATGTGCCTATGTCTAGACATATGCCTCGCCTATTTTCGGAAATATAGCTAAGAAATGAATGGTGAATACAGCTAAAATAACAAAACTTACTAATCACAGATTGATCGACAAAAAAACGCGTTTAATAGAAATGCTAGATTTTTTATTTTAACCAAAGTTTAGCCTCAACAGGCTAAAGTTTCATTCCCAATAATATTTCACTAACCGAGATTTAGCTTTGTTAAATTGGGCAAATCAGAAATTTTTTTAGCCATGAATTTGTCAGCCCCCTAAATCAACTGTTAGCAGCCAGAATAGAACTTTCCATTTGGAAGGAGGCAGTGATTTGATAAGATGTAGACTCACCTACTCCAAAAGTTTCATTTACATCAACCGTTTGAAAGCCTATGCTTGAAATTAAAGAAAAAATCCCAATGCCTATAATTGCACTTCCAACAACAAATCCAATGATAGTTCTTTTTGCGAGCACATGAAACGATGATGACATACCGCTTAAAAAATTTCCTAAAACAAGATAAAAGATAATTTACGGAGATTCTGTTATTTTCGAATTTATTATCACATTAAAGAAACATCATGTGGTTGACTTTCAGCAAATCCTGCTCTAGACATTTTAATAAATTCTGCATTATTTTGCATTTGAGGGATTGTGTGGGAGGACGAAACCTTGATGAGGGAGGCATTCGAAAAGGTCGATGCGGAACTGGCTGCGGGCAATATCGTTTGTATATTTCCGGAAGGCGGGATAACGCGCGACGGCGAAGTCCAACGGTTTCGCCCCGGTATCGAGAAAATAATCGAGCGGCGGCCGGTGCCCGTGATCCCGGTTGCGCTCGGACGCCTCTGGGGCAGCTGGTTCAGTCGGCGCCGAAACGGCGGACTGCGCATGATTCCCGGTCGCCTGTTTGCCAGGGTTCCTGTGACATTCGGTGAGCCGGTCAAACCGAGTGACGTGAGCGCAGCCGGGCTCGAATTGCTGGTCAGAACTCTTTTGCAATGCTGATCAGGTTTCTGCAATTAAGTGTCATTTGTTCAGTTTATAAGGTCTGGTCATTTCCCTGCAAATATACATTTTCACCATCTGACGAAGTTTGCGTTAGCTTCTTCAAGCAGTTTTTCCACTGTCCATGTAAAAATTTGTCCTCCTTTATGCAAGTAGGCTATAGTGAGCAATGTACCTACATTTCCTTTTGGCCTCAAAGAGCAGTACAAAAAGGGGAGAAACCCTACAAATAGAGATGAGGGGATATAATTCCAAATTACAGTCATTGAGAACATGTTTAATCTTTTTTATTTAAAGGTAGCAGTTGGCTTTAGAAGGCCTTAATTATTTAAAGACTTAGTCCCCTTTGTAAGTAATTAAAGAGATCTTTCCTGAGTAAAGTGTGTCGTATTCTTGTATACTGACCCGAACATGGCCAATATTCTGAGAACTACTGAAAGGCTATTTATGTAATCCCCTAGTTTCATAGGCCATAATGACGTATGGTGTGCCATTCCTTCCTAAACATGCGTGGAGTCCGTAAAAAATGGAACATCAATAAAGAGACGATTTATCCATTAAAACTCACTGAATGCCGCAGAGATGCACACCATTTATTTGGGTGTTGGCCAGTGGTAAAATACTCTTTACCTGAGACTAAGGGAATTCCAATGCAAAAGGTAATTCACTATTTGAATGTGTCAGAAATGGTTATACTGTATAAAATACGAATAGAAATTTAGTGAAGAGGAAAAGAGAGGATAAAGCAGAAATTATTTGTTTCATTATTATTATTCATTTCTGTATTTTGCGGGTTTGCGTTGAAAAGGAAATATTTGTATATAAAAAAGGTCCTCGAAATTTATAACCTAAGATTCCGTGAAGCAAAGAAATGAGATAAGATTTTAAAAATTCTCCCACAGCGTGCCAAATTGGTATTCCCAGTATCTTCCAGTAACTCTGAGTTTGGCTATGTTGTTATTAATTGAACAAATTAGCATTAGTTCATTGGACTAGTTGGCATAGGGCGTACTGGCCGCGCTGGTGCCAGCGGCACCGCAATTAGTTTCATCGCAGAGGACGACGCGTTCAATCTTCCGGTTCTTGAGGAATACCTGGGCTTAAAGGTAGACTGCATTCAGCCGGATATTTAAAAAACCTCTCGAGTGCATACATCAAAATCCTGGGGGGCAATGTTCGTTCTGGCACTACTTGTCTGTGCGACACAAGTCTGGTCAGAACCGATCGTCCCGGATCACATCGATGGTAGCCGAGTCACCCTAGAGATAGACGGACTCGACGGCACTCTCAACCACCTCGAACAACAAAATTGGCAAGCTGGGCCGGGGCCTGATGGGCGGCTCTATCTATACTGGGTCTTGCTAGCTTAATATCGCAGTTTCCAATGCTTTACACTGGCTTGCTATATTTAGGTGCAGCTTATTTAGCTTACCTAGGGTATAAGATCTTAACAAGTAAGCCTGATGGTGAGGCGCAAGCCCAAACTATTCGAGAAGCAAGTAACTGGTTTACAGCAGCAAAAGAAGGCTTTATGGTCGCTTTTATCAATCCAAAAACGGCTATTTTCTTTGTCGCTTTATTTTCTCAGTTTATTGATCCAGCAGCGATGACAGCTTCTTTGGCGTTTTTAATGTGCTTTACCGTGTTTGCGATTGATGCGGTATGGTTTATTTGGTTTGTAAGGATCCATGACAGAGCAACAAAAGCAATGGCCTGCTTACAACACTTTACAGTAAACCAGTGGACTTTCCATTCAGTGAATACTGTCTCTCTTCTCGACAAAATGTCAGCGGAAGATAAGAAGATCTTCTATTTTGACACTAGGAATATTATTTGGGACAACTACCTAAAGACATATTATCAGGGAACCAAAAAATATTTGCTTAAAGAAGAAGTAGATTGTAAAGAGTCAAAACATCACCTAAATAGGTAAGCTGAATTTTAGGATAAAAACTAGTCATATTACCAAATACCAAGCCAGTACCCTTAAAGTATCTAAACCCTTATTCCGACCTGGGTTATCTCGACTAGGTGGCGTGCGTGCGGCCGTCCGGCGCGTGCCCGGCCGGCCGCACCCGCGTGAGATAGCCTGCCGTCGCGGGTGATCGCCTGGGCGAGGCTTGGCCTCGTCCGGGCGGCCCGCTTGCACAGCTGGTTGAGCTAGGTCATGCCGTTCCAACAGACCCTCGACACGTTCTTCGAGAACCTGGTTCTCGACGTGAACTTTGCGCTCGGCCCGTCGATCGCGTGGCTGTTCGCCTATGTCATGATCTTCTGTGCCGCCATTGCGGCTGGCGCGGTCTCGACCGACCGAACGACGTGGGTGCGGCGCGCCGCCATCGCGGTCGAAATAAACCCACTGTGCCACCACAGGAGGTTGAGAGGTTGTTTCATTTGTTTAGAAAATGTTTTTCTAGCCACAGACTTTGAACTTAATTCAATACTTTCCTTTAATTCGAAAGTTGAAATGTGTGAAACATGTCGTTTTTTCATTTATAAAGTTTAGAATAATAATATTTTAAACAACATATAGTTTCGTGCTTCCTGGTAGTTTATCCCTTTACTACCCTTTTTAACGTTTTATTCCGCTGCTTATACATTTTCTGTGGTATTTTTAATCATTTTATATATAGCAAGTCGTATACAGTTCTACAAAGCCGTATCTAGGGGTGGGGGTTACCATGCAAAAATATTAAGTTAACCGAGTACTCCCTATAGAAGGAAAAAGCACTCCATGAGTCTTCTGCTTATCATTATCCCTATGGCAGATTAGATCATGATATGCTTAATTCAGGAGGGAGGCAAAACTAAGCAAAAGACCGTCAGGTGATCTTTGCATTAGGAGGTCGACACTTTCTTTTCGGAATAAACAGAAAATGGCGACCGTTTTTCACGGTTTTGCTTCTAGTCCGTAGTTTTTCTTTTTGCTTTTTACCTTTTGGCCATTCTTGCTTTCCCATAATATGCTTATTTCAGGAGGGAGGCCGAACTAAGGAGAAGGTCGTCAAGTAACCTTTACATTGAGCTGAAATAACGTGACGTTCGTAAGCACAAGAAGGAACGAAATTCCGTAGACACCTGTGGTGTCTGCCACTTGAATGATAGCCAACCATTGATATTGTGAATAGCCGAGCAGCGCCCAAGGGAATCCACTAAACAGATAGGTTCGAAGCAGTTCTAGGGCGACCCAAATGCATGGAGCTGTAATACAGTACAAAAGGTTCGCAGAATTTTGGAACCATGAAACCCCCAAACTGTACAATCCAACATAGAGCCCAAGGTAGCTAGCTAGTAATATCATGAGAAGAATGCTGATAAATAATGGCACTTTCCCATATGAATGCATGGCGGTAATCACGTCGTTTCGGCTCCAAACGCGCTACGCGCCACCATCGGTACCTCCATCGTCGTCGAGCTCGGCATCGGTCAGCCGCCGCGGCCCCTCGGCGCCGAACCCGTCGAGTGCCAGTCCCCAGGGATTGGTCTCGAGGTCGACGGCGTAGCGCACTACGCGCAGCGGGTAACGGATGGCCGTGCGCTTGACGGTCATGCCCTTCACCGATTCCAGGAGATCGAGGTCCAGCCAAACAATCCAGGCATTCTCGTTCAGGAGGTCGACGCGTCGTTCCTCGTATCCATGCCCCGGGATTTCCTGGACACCGCGCACGCGGTAGGCGAGTTCGCCCTGGCGGCCCTCGATCCATTCACCGCACCACCGGTGCCACGATCCCACAGGGCTATTCCCATCAGATCGCCGACGGCGGCGAACTGACCGCGCGCTACGCTGTGGCCTTTCACCGGTTTCTGCTGGCACGAAGCGGCCGGTTCGACACGGATCTCAGAGTGCGGCTCGATGGCGCAGCCGGATTCGTAACCGGGCTGGGCTCCGCGATGACCGCACGCATCGGCAGATTCGGAGCGGGCAGCTGGTCGCTACGCAGCGAACAGGCCGGTTACCTGACCCAGGCCTACGTCGCACCGCCGCTACGCAACGGCGACTGGATCGCCTGGGCCAGCATCGGGGTGCAGGCGCTTATTATACGGCCCCTCAAGTCTCTCACCAGTCAAATCCATCTATTTACACCAAGAACTCACATCTTTCACCAAATAATAATTACTTGCATTCAAATGCTATCACTAACTTTGCTACTTATGCTGATCCTTACAGATCACAACAAATCACACAAAGACCATTCTTAAGCAGCTGGAAAACAGGATATTTTTCCAAAGCTTTCGTACCGTCAGTCAACAATATTCCAGTAATGCAGTCCATTAAAGTACCAGATGATTATAGCAGGAATAGACCTGGTTATGTTAGAGACCCTATAATGAAAAAGAATCCCCAAAAAATTGAAACTGGAGATGCTCTGTAACAAGTCATTATTTTGGGAACCATGCATAAGACCCTGAACATTTTCTTGTTAGTGCTGATTAGTCTTGGAAGGGGAGGGGTGGTGAGTAAATAAATTTCGAAGCATTTTTGGCTTAATAAAGCTGCTAAAAAAGTGCAAAAACACCTGTTTTTGCGCTTTTTTTAGCAGCTTTTCTTTCCAAGAATTTTTACATGTTATTTTCTAAATATTTGAGATTTGAAGGGGTTTTCCATTCAAGATTTTCAAGCTGCCACCTTCGCTTCTTCAGGTCCAAGATGGGTAGAATTTAGCTGAATTTTCATTGGTTTAAATGGAGTTTTTTTTTGGTTGGGGTACCGCCTTCGCTGCAGACCGTGCCCGCGGTTACCCGTTTTACGACCCGTTGGCCGGATGTGGCATGGACGCCGCAGCTTCTCATGGACCTGGAAGAACAACTGAGAGAAACGGAAGAAGGACTCAGCGGCTAAAGGGCCGGCCCGGCACAGCTCAACTGAAGGCCATGGCCTGCGCGTTGCGCCGGCACTGAGCAATCTGCGCCGCACTTAATCCGGCCCGGGGCGCCGCGACCTCGTACTCATAACGCAAATCGATGCCGCTGATGGTCGGGTCGTCGGTGTTGAGATTGCACATCACGCCCGCGTTCAGCAACTCTCGGAGCGGATGGGCGTTGGAGAACAGGTCAATATTCTCCGTGAGCCAGCGTTTGAGGTCGATGACATCTTCCACTTGCGTCCCATCAGACAAGCGACCGGACGGATCAATTGCCCCCCCCTTCGGCCAAGTGTCGCGCCATCGCCCCACGGGATCGAAGTTCTCCAAGACAAAGCCGACCGGGTCGATCCGCTCATGGCATCGCGCGCAGGACGCCTCCTCGGTATGAGCGGCCAACAGTTCCCGCGGCGTAGAAGCCCCGCGCACATCCGGAGTCAACGCCGGCACGTCATCGGGCGGTTCCGGAGGCGGCGTCCCGATGATGTTCTCCAACACCCAAACGCCTCGCAACACGGTTTCATCTTGGAGGGGGGTATATTGTGGTAATACCTGAAGGAGGATCCAGGGGAATTTCTTATATATTGTTGACTTAATTTTCGGAACATGTGCTTCAAAGAAATATTTTAAAAGTAATTTCCCAGAGGTTCGACTCTCTTTTCCGCTACTTTACTCGACTAAATCGTAGATTTTGATTGAAGAAGGACCATCTTAACGTATAGGCCCACAAGAAGTATAAGGTCCCTGTAGGTAGTTACGCAGTAATTTATTGTTTTTTTTTCTATGTGTTGTCAACATTTTTTAAAAAGGACAAAATTCACAACCTGTAGGCCTACTAATCTGATCCTCCTTGATCTGCACAAATTGACTTGATAACAGTCGTTTCCCCGATTAAACCATCTGGGGGGGGGCTGGAGGGAGAGGAACAATTTAAAAAATTAGAGGTATTTTTAACTTGCGAATGGGTGGTCGGATCTTAATGAAATTTGATATTTGGAAGGACTTCGTGTCTCAGAGCTCTTGTTTTGAATCCCGACCGTATCTGGTGATATTGGAGGAGCTGGAGGGGGAAACGGGAAATCTTGGAAAACGCTTAGATTGGAGAGATCGGGATGAAACTTAGTGGGAAGAATAAGCAAAATTCCTATATACGTGATTGACATAATCGGGCTGAATCCGCTCTCTTTGGGGGTTTGAATTTTATGTAATTAATTTTTGACTGTAACTTAAATTCTTTTATTACAAAAATTACGTCCTTCAGTAAATAATTCCTTCAGTAATTTGATATTTGTTTAGTTCTTTCGATTTTCCTGCAAAAGAGAAGGAGACGATTGACGATTTCTTTTTTTAATGATCTCGACGAAATTCAGAACTGCTTTATAAATCGGGAGTAGCATAGTAATTGCCAATTCTGCCTCACAAAGATCACCCCATCAATTTACATCATTTTCAGTCCGTTTTACATCATTTTTACACCAATTATTGCACATTTTGATCATTTCCCAACCCCAATTTCAAAGTAAAAACAGATGATGGAAGCTTTGCATGTAGCTGGAGCCATAAGAGGTGGCGCGTCATTAGTACATGGTGTACAAATGATGAATAAATACAATAAGCTATCGATGTAAACAATCTGTTAACTTTGCTAAAACATTTCGACCTACAACACTAAAAACAATAATGAGCATAAAATCTCTACATAAAAGAGCAAGTGAACTAGCTAATAGTAACAGGCAACTTGAGATCTTATCTAACGGTATTTTCCAGAATGGCGAACTCCCAACTTTTAAGGATAAGATATCTGAGACGCATCAATTCCCTTTAAAACCTAAACCATTAGAAATTTTACAGATTAATGTGGGTTATCACAACCTACAAGTCTTCCCCTCATCCACTCTAAAAATTTCTTATAATGAGGAAGGGGTTTTCATTATACGATTTGATAAACAGTCAGAAACTAAATATTAAAAATAAGTTTTTTTTTTTATCTGGAAGTAGTGAGCAAAATCAAAACTCAAAACGAACAGAAATAATTACGTAAATAAGAAAGGCTGCCCCTTAATCAAATTAGACAAAAGAAGATTTTTCAACTGAAAGTAAGGAGCAACATCGAAACTTAAATGAAAAAGAAATTATTAAATATTTTAGGGGGTTTGCTCCCTAGTCCATACCTCGCTCTTTACGCTAACGTTCGAATTTTGTTTCTCATCATGACGCAAAGACCATGTTAACTTATGGGCTATTTTATGACCAAACACCGTATTGCTTATAACTAGATTGTTATACCTACAAAATTGCTAAGGTTTGTTGTCATTACTGTTTTCTTTTCCTACACCACATTTAACTAGGCTAGGATGCCATCAATCCCTATTTCTACCAACTTGGGCGTTAAATCTCCTATTAAAAACTCTATATTCTACCTAGGACCCTGTCTATTTTCTCCTGTAACTGTAAGTAAAATTCATCTTAGTCACTAGTATCTCCGTCAGTCGGTTCAACAGGGGCATGTACTACTATAATTGATGCCCTGAAATTTGTAGGACCCCCTCAGCGACCTGGCCGTCCTGCGCCTCCCACCGCACCCGGACGGCAAGCCTTACCTGCCCGTCACCCTCGGCGACGACGAGACCCTCGAGGTCGGCGACTGGGTGCTGGCCATCGGCAACCCCTTCGGCCTCGCCCAGACCGTGACCGCCGGGATCGTGTCGGCCAAGGGCCGCTCGGGCGTGAACATCACCGCCTACGAGGATTTCATTCAGACCGACGCGGCGATCAACCCCGGCAACTCGGGCGGACCGCTCCTCGACCTCAACGGGCGGGTGATCGGCGTGACCACCGCCATCGCGTCCCGGGACGGCGTGCACCAGGGCGTGGGCTGGCAACAGAATCCGATCGGCAAGACGAAACCCCTGATCCGCATGAGATTTTCTTGCGGTTGTGGATGCAACATGAACCGGAGTTGCGCGCGTATGTGCGATCTTGCTGCCCGAAGGCTCAGGAGGTGGACGACGTGATGCAGGAGGTGAGCGTTGCGGCCTTGCGGAAGTTTTCGACGCTCGATGATCATTCTGCGTTTGGGGCGTGGGCCTGTCTGATCGCCCGTTATGAACTGCTTTCGGCTCGGCGTCGGTTTGCGCGGGATCGATTGGTGTTGGCGGAAGATATCGTTGAGCTGCTGGCGGACGAAGGGGCCGACGAATTGCCTTTGCGTCAGGAGGAAAACATACCAGGGAAAGAACGCGGCAAGGCCGGCGATCATCATCCCGGACAGAAGAAGTATCCGATCCGTCTTGTCCGCTTTCGCGTCGCCGGTGTCCGCCGCGACGGGTTTCCGATCTTCAAGTGTCCTGTCCGACATGGCCTGGGGGTCCGGTTATTGCGGGTTCTGCTGTTCCGTCTGGGACGCTGCCCGCTTCATCGCTTCAGCGAGGTCGGCAAAGGCATCGCCCACAGCTGCATCTTCGGGTTTTTGCTTGAGCACTTCATAGATGACCGGCACCTGGCGGATCGCCATATCCAGATCGGGATCGGTGCCCGCCCTGTAACCGCCGGTGGGAAGACGCGCAGCATGCGTGGTCGCACGAAACTGGCGAGATCCGATGGTTCGATTCCGGAATAAGTCGCCCGTCCACCGAACAGCATGCGTCGATCCCCGGACAGGCGGTAGTAGTCGACAATGAAGTTCGTGTTCGCGATCGCATCGTCGTCGCGGATCAGGCTCTTTGCTCTATTCTCGCCCAGCGGCTCCGTTGCGAGAATGTAACTGCCGACCGGCATCAGGCGCCGGTAGAGAAAGGGCTGCCGCTCCCGCAGATAGGCGTTGCCGCCAAGAATCATGTGGTCGGCCCGCAGGGTGCCCCGGGCTGTCTTCAGCCAAGGTTTATCACCATGAATTGTATTTACATGTTAAGAAATTAAGAGAATGTAGTCAGTCGGAACTTGCTCCACGATAAAGATAGTAAAGGGCTTTCAATTAGTGATAAGGAAAATGTTGAAGAAAGATGCGAGGAAAATTTTGAAAATTTGTTAAACACATATAAAGCTTTAGACAATGATATCGATAGAAACGAAAAAAAAAATTCAACGCTTTGGATTTGAAGAAAGATCTATTTTGCAAGGAAGATTTAGATGCAGAACTAAAAGGATTGAAAATAATGAGACCTCAGGCACTCATAGTGTGCTATCACTTCTAAAAATAATTTACATGACTTTCGAAAAAGGTTAGCACGTCGGCTATGTTGGCGAATCCGTCCCCCACATCATCCGACGGAAAATCGATTGCCAGATTTAAATCAAGACCGATCAGATCACGTACCGTGTTGTCATACTCGATTCGGTTCAATCGGCGAATCGTGACGCGTCCAGGATGTTTGGATGCATCGCAGTCGAACGAATCGAGCTGGGCGTCAATCGCTTCGATCAACTCGAATCGTTCGACTTGGGATGGTTGAGGGTGATCCGCCGGCGGCATCTGCCGTTCAACGATCATCCGACGCACACGCTCCCATATTTCGTAGTCGGTTTCGATTTTTGCCGAATCCTGGTATCGATCTAGTGCCAGTTAACGTGCGCGCTCCTGTCCACCGGACTGGACGCCTGCAGGGCAGTGCTGGTCGCCGATCCTGCGCTTGATTGCGCGGTTGCGGAAGTCGAGGCGCGGTCCAGCGACGGTGGTTGGATACGAACCGAAAAGCGCCAACCGGCCATTGGCGTTTCGGGAACAGAAATGGCCGATTCCGTCTGGCATTCGCTGACCCGGGCAACCGGAGCGGCGAAGTCTCCGTTGATTTTCGTCTAACCGCGACGAGCGGTTGAGGCACAGCAGGAAGGAAGACCCATGAGAAGACTGATCAAAGCGATCGCTGCGACCGCCATAGTGTTGCTGGCGACGAGTGCCGTGATTCTCTAAAATTCCAGAGAAAACCAGCCCAGGCTATCTCTGTCCCCCGAAGCAGCAAGCTTTAATAAAGCTACCATCAGCAGGGTTGCCAGAAGTTAATCTAGAAACCTAGAAGTCTCCTTATAGAGAGTATGTTTCGATTTTGAGCAATAGTGGTGACATCAACTTTGAAACTTCCAATTATTTAAGCAGCTTTTTGATCAGATTTATCAAAATTCTTAATCTTTTTACATGAGCATTAAGGCAATTATTTCTTCTTCCATAGTTTTTTATCTGCATGTATCTCAGACGACAAACTCCGATCATATTAGTTATAAACGACTAAAACAAACTGGATTGTTGAATATTACCAGAAAATGTAGTATTAAATATAGCAGTTATTTCTTGTGAATAAATATGGTTAAACAAATTGAAAAATTAGCAGTAGAAATTAAACATTTTCTTTGGCATAATCTCAGATTATGCTAATTTAGAGATATTCTTAAGGGATTTATGAGGGAAAACTAACCCAATGGTAATAGCATAATCTCCATTTGCAGCAGCCGAGTTCTCTTGTTCATCCGTCAATACAGGCTCAACTACACAATACGGCTCAAGAGTGACTTCATCTTGATCATCAGATTCAATTCTAATAGGTATTTGTGCAGGATTCTCAAGAGATTCAGCGCTAGACGTTTGTTTTTGTTTTATTTATACCTTTTCCCTCCCTTTCTTTCATATTCTAAAGCTATTGGATAGGTTTTCCAAGATACTTTGACATAATACTAACTTAGACTTAGGTCCTCCCACGCCTGAAGGCGCATAAGGCAGCAACAGTGGTTCGCCACGACTACCTGTCCTGAGCCTTCGACCAAAGCTCCTCCATCGAATACCTCGCCAACTTCTCCTCTTTCTCTACCATCCTGCCAATGGTCATTTTGGGTCTCCCTGACTTGCGGAGGCCAGGGGGTGTCCAACAACGTATGTCATGTGGCAGCCTTCCGTCACCCATTCGCACCATGTGCCCCCAAGGTATCACTGCGGACACAGAAAATACTGATAACAGTGAAATCGGGCGCTTTGAGGGTGGTACTCCCAACGGTGTGCTTAAGGCGGGACCGGCCGTGGCGCTGGTAGCTCGATATAACCCCTACATTCGCAATCAGAATGTTGCGGAAGGATGTCTGGATGTTTTTAAACACGCCGCTTCGCTTGGCCTCACAATGCTGTGCGATCAGGGCACCGGGCTTTTCCAGGGTGCCTCGGAACTTGATCTCTACAAATCTCTGCGTGAGAGCAACAGAATGCACGCGCGTTTTCGTTACTCTCTCGCCCAGGGCGTGGGCGAAACGTGGGACGATCTCGGCGCATATCAAAAATTAGAGCCCATAAAAAAAAAATAATGAATGCCCAAAATTAAGGTAAAATACTTTTTACATACAAATTTAAACAGGTTAAATAAATTTGGTCACGAGTGCTCTTTTAAACCCTAGAAATAAGAAAAAGGCAGAGATAGTAGGTAATGCCTCAATAATTACCATACTCACTCTTATCACCTTCTTATGGAGGAGTTTAATTAGAGTTTTCCTAAAACTACTAGGTTGCCCCCCTTTTCAAAAATCATATTTATAATTTCCAGTAACTTATCTCTAACCTCACAGCCCCTATATTCAAGAAACTCATTTGCCACACTATCAGCACTGGGTATATCAAAATTTTGATAGGACGATTTTGGGAAAGTGGCGGAGGAGGGGGGCCTAGTTGCCCTCCTATCTTTTTAGTCACTTAACTTTTAATTTACTTTCAAATGAGCCTTCTTACGATATCCTAGGACCACTGGGTCAATACGATGAATCCTAAAAAAAAAAAAAAAAAAAAAAAAAAAAAAAAAAAAAAAAAAAAAACCTTTTCTGGCAAAAAATACAAAATTTCACATTTTTGCAGATAGGAGCTTGAGACCTCTACAGTAGTATTTTCTGGGCTCATAGACTTTTCAAACAGTTCGTGGTAACGAACTGTAGTAAGGAGCGACCCGGCTCAATCGTATCAAGGAATGTCATAAACCACGCCGCAATCAATCCGATGATCCATTGGGCTTCGAGGAACAGAAATATGGTGACGAAGACAAAGACGGCGCTCACCGCCGTGACGATGTTCGGGGTGACGGAGGTTGGCGCCAATGCCCGCGTCACATAGAAGGCGGGCCGGGGCCAGAGATGTTTGGTCACCAGATCCGTTGCGCCCTTGTAGGTGCCCATGAATGTCCGCCACTCGACATCGCGCTTGTTGAGCTTGGAGACGATGAGAGCGTAGGGCACCTCACGCTTGCGCAAACCTTTCCAGTAGGCCGCTTCGAGCTGGTCGGGACGGCGGGCCTTGGTTTCACAGTCTTCAACTTTAATTCTTTTTCAAAATATGTTGTAGTTTAATCTAATTTACTTGAAAAACTGTCTACAAGCGCATAAAAATAATGAAAAAAGTAAAGACAAATAAGTGAACGTACATATCAACAGAACAAAGACAATGGCATGAGGGCTAAGTCTACCCTACAAACAAAAGAATCGATAGCTCAATTATAAATCCATTCACTAAGTTTTGTAATAGTGAATTCTGAGTTTGCTGCGAAATGTCTATTAATCACTCCTGAGTCGTGTGTCCACTTTGGTAAGTTGGGGAAATAAATGGTGAAACAGAAAAACAATTGAAAGAACTTTTGGATATATTTAACATTTTTTTAGACTAAAAAATACATTAATAAATACATACATACATTAATTAACGTTTTATGAGCAATTTAATGTTCCAGTGACATTAATTAACGTTTTCCCAACGATCAAACAATAATAGTGCCACCGTTAATTAATGTGTTAATGAATGACTAAAATCAAATACTATAAGACAATATCTTTCGCCGCAGTCTTCTCTTTCCCTAAAATTTAAGTAATGCTTACCTAAAATTAAAGGGCAACATTACCGAACATTCACTTAAAAGATGAACACAAAAATAAAA
The DNA here is from genome assembly GCA_010016025.2 of Alatinidae sp. Z8VKAUB7J3. NCBI lineage: Eukaryota > Metazoa > Cnidaria > Cubozoa > Carybdeida > Alatinidae > Alatinidae sp. Z8VKAUB7J3. Next base: position 24,004,947 of record JAAAKM020721499.1, read on the forward strand.
CCATCAAGTGGGAGATCTTAGGTGCTGTTCTAACGCACCGTGGGGCCCGTGCGCGCTAACCTCGGGTCATTTGGCTCCAAAAAATGGGAATGTATAGTTTTTACATAGAATTTTCTGCTGCCTTTAAAAAAACTTTAACGCCAGCAATGAGAATACTGATATTAAAACTACCAACCGAAAATTCGGCGACTTTAAGACATTTTACAAAATGTAAATAAATAAATATTAATAAAATTAAATATGAAATAAAAATTAATAAAACTAAAAATTAATAAAAGTAATAAAATTAAAATAAATAAAATGAAAATTAAATAAATAGATATATATTTAAAAATATGCTGAACACTGAAAACTAAAACAATCGAAAAAGCTTTTTTGAGGCAAGGTCAAATGTCCGACGCCCAGCGGCACGGTGGACCTCTCGGTTCCGAAAAACGCCCGCACCGGCCAAAAGCTGCGGCTTCGTGGCCGCGGTTTGCCCGGCAATCCGTCCGGTGACCTCTATGCGGTTCTGCAGATCGCCGTGCCTCCGGCGAATACGGACAAGGACAAGGCCTTTTACGAACAGATGGCCCGCGACATGGATTTCGATCCGCGCGCCAAACTGGGGGTCTGACGCATCATGGCCAGAAAATCAGTGAACGTTCTGACCGGCGAAGTCATCGAGGCCGTGAGTCTGGACGAACTCTGCCGTTCCTGCGGCGTCCAGTCCACCTGGGGGGGCAAAGTTGGAGCCGATTTTCCCAAGTCAAGTGAAAATGAACAACGAGCCATATAGTATCATAAAGGCAAGGGTATACTAAAGAAAATTGATCTGTTTCTGTGAATGCTTGAGTAGTACCCCCTCTCTGCTTTTAACAACAGCCCAATCCCTCCATTCTGATGACCTATCCCACCATTCCCGTGACATTCTTATACCTGATTTCTGCGACATTCCTATCCCACCCTTCCATGGCAGCCAGCAGGTTATGTTACGTCATAGGGTATGTTTTGTAAAGCACGCACATGTCTGTTACGTAAGTGGGAACGTTTTCTAAGAGACGCAGGTGCATTTTAAATGGGATTACAAACTTTTCTGTACATCGAAGCGCGTGGTTGATTTCTGCAAGATAACTTGTAAGCTGTATTTTGATCTCGCACTCACTAATATAAGAACTGCATTCTGAACTTAGTAGGTGAAGAGCAACTTTAATTTTGTTGAATATCGAGTAACACACGGACAAGAATAACTGACGATCTACGTGACTAAAATCTTGAACATAAGACCACTTTTCCTCTTTCAGGAATTTGCTTTCGACATTAAACTATCTTTTATATATTATCTTTTATCATTTAAAAGCTTTTTTTCTTGTTTGTTTTTTTTCCTTTTTGGGGGGTTTTAATTTATTTTTGGTCCGGCTGAGCAGACCGCGCGCATTCTGTTCAAGAAGATGGGCGGCAAGGGCGGCATCGTCGGTCTCGGCGGCATCGCGTCCAACAATCCCGCCATCGAGCGCAAGCAGGGCCTCCTCAATGCAATGAAGGACTATCCCGACATCGAGCTTCTCGACTATCAGGCCGCCGACTGGGACACGCAAAAGGCCAACCAGATCATGTCGAGTTTCCTGACCCGTTTCGGTGATGAGATCAAGGGCGTGCACTGCGCCAACGACACGATCGGATACGGTGTCCTCGAAGCACTGCGCGCCGAGGGGCTGCAGGGCGTTATCCCGATCGTAACCTATGACGCTTTTCGGGACGGTTCTCGGCATGATCTCGGCCTTCCAGTCGCTGCAGGACGCCGGCAGCCAGGTCGATCCGTCGATCCTCGCGGGTGGCATCTGGGTCGCGCTGCTGACCACCGCCGTGGGCCTCGTGGTTGCCATGCCCACCGCCGTCATCCTCAGCTGGTTCGAGGCGCGCATGGAATCCGAGCGGGTGCTGGCCGAGCGCGCCGTGCACACCATCCTGTCGCCGACCGGCACCGGTTCGGAGGCCCTGCAGGCCGAGGGTGCCGCGCGCCATGCGTAAGACCCGCCGGCGGCGGAAACTGTCGATGACCTCGCTCATCGACGTGATCTTCCTGTATCCTGGTTTTGCTAGTTTGGGCACTTCCAGATAATCTAGGACGATGAAATTTGGCAGGCTTATCATGGACTAGACCAGATTAAAATAGAAATAGTCGCTTCCCCAATTCAACCATCCGGGGGGAGTGGAGGGGGGAAACAGAAGTCTTGGAAACCAGAAATCTTGGAAAACACTTAGAGTGGAGAAATCGGGATGAAACTTGATGGGAAGAATAAGCACAAGTTCTAGATACGTTATTGACGTAACTGGACCAGATCTGCTCTCTTTGGGGGAGTCGGGAAAGGGAATTTCCAGTGTGTTGTTGAGTTTGGTGCTTTTGGACATGCTAGGATGGTAGGTGGATCGTATTTTCCGTCAGGCGATCCAACTGGGAGCTGCGAACCTGCACTTGAAAGCAGGGCAGCCACCGCTCTTTCGTATTGATGGTGAGCTCCGCCGCGCGGACGTTGAGCCGCTCACGGTAGAGGGCATGGTGGAACTCTGTGTTCCGCTGCTAGATGACCGCCATTCCAGCGAGTTCACTGCCGACGGTGGTACCGACTTTGCGCACTTGGTGCCATTTGGCGAACAGGAGCACCGCTTTCGCGTCAACTTGTTTCAGCAGAACGGCAGCATGGCGCTCGTTGCACAGGCGGTGGACCCGATCGTCCCGGCACTTGCCAGTCTGAACTTGGCGAAGTTATCATTCGCAGTTATCATTATCATTTCTGTTGTAGTAGTAGTAGTAGAACAATTTTATTGAAAATAACCATTTATCATACAATAGCAAAACAAAAGCGGGGCTTGCGAGGATGTGCTTAAATAATAAAAAAAAAAATAAAGAAAAAGAGTATGGAATATGAGGCCATTTACCGAAACCAACATAAAAATAAACAACGAAACACTACAATATAAGTACAAAACCCCATACAAGTTATGGCAAGGCCGCTCAATCAATTCCAAAATGTTTGGCCACATAAACAAAAAAGGTTTATAATGAGCGAGATAGGATGGTTCCTTAAAATGTCGTCGAGAGTTTCCACCCTCCCAATCGTCTCGGAAACTCGCCAGGCCGCGGCGCCACCACCTCCCGGCTCCTGTGCGATCGTGAGCGCGATACGCTCGTCGAATGCTCCGGCGAAGAGAGCCATCTTGCCCGCGAACGAGCAACCGGTTATGGCCAGTCGCTTCAGATCGATTGGAAGATCGTCCTTCACGAGCTCGAGGCCGTCGATCAAGCGGCTGACTCCCCAAGGCCAGGCGCTGTAAGCGCCCATGTGGGTCAGTTCCGGATAGAGCTTATTGATCGGCTCGTTGCCGCGCTTCTGGGTATGCGACATGACCTGGCCGAAGTTGTACGAAATCCTGGTGGACAGCTGGTATCCCACCTGGCAAGGCAATCCGGTCGACCGGTTCAAATCAGAATTGTCGGCAGCAATTCCGCCACCGCAGGCCAGATCAGGGATTTTGTCCTGCCACAGATCAACAGCCACCCCTATACCCATATCCTCCTGAACATAGGCACCAACGATTCCAAGAATTTCCACACGGTGAGAAGGTTCTACAAGGAATTTGGCACCCTGCTTTACGCACTGCATGCCCGCTTTCCTGAATCCAGACTGATCTGGTCCGGCATCCTTGATTTGAGCCGTGTACCAAGCCTGCCAACCCCGCTCAACAAAATTCTCGGCATCCGATCCCGCGATTGGCATAGTCTTTTTCATGAAAAAAATAGTATTTTATAACTTTCCAGTTTTTTCCTATAAGAATCCTTGGTATGGGTTGCTATTTGTATGTTGGAGAAAATTTTTTAACAATTTTTAATCCTGACACATACAGTGTTTATTAATTTAATTTTATAGCTTCTGAATTTGATCTGAAAATTAAAACTTAAAATCATTCCCAAAAGATTCTATCTATGCTCTTTGACAATATGGATACATTTATACTCTTTTTATTTATATTAATTGTAGTAGGAGAAGTAGTAATAGTAGTATCCCAAAGAGTTTCAACTAAATACCCCTAGTCGTTCTCGATATATCGTAGGCATTGAAATAATTCTCCTATGAACTTTATAATCTTGTTGGAAGCCCTTTAATATCCTACGACATGATACAATTTCAAGATTAAAAACAACCTTTATTAAAATGGGATACTGGTTTGACTAGCATCATCGTAAATAAAAACCACATGAGCATCTTTTTCTTGTAGGCTATAACAAATTCCTACCAAAGAGATATTTTAGAAGAAGGGAAACCATTGAGAGACTAAATAAAAAAAGACCATCCTTTTTTATTGTTCCAGAAAGATACCCATCCTTTTTTCTTTTTCTTCTTCTTTCTACTGTAGACGCTTTTCTGCTTTTCTTCATGTGCCTGTCAGCTGGCGTGCGTGTGACACGCGTCCGGCGGAAATTCAGTCCGGGTATGAAATTTCTGTGGCCTCATCACCAGATCAACTTGAGTATCCGGATCTCTGGCATAGCACCCCGGTATTTGAGGATTTTGCCGGGCCGGTAGCCTACAAGGGTGCTGCCCTGACGTCCGGCCAGAAAGCTTGGTGGCGCGTTCGCACCTACGACAGCGATGGCATCGCAAGCCCCTGGTCCGCAGCCGCTTGGTTTGAAATGGGATTGCTGGAGCCTTCAGCGCGGTATGGAGAGCCCTCAGCGCGGTATGAAGAGCCCTCCGCTTGGACTGGAGATTGGCTGTCGTCCTTCTGCTTGATGATTTAAATAGGTAATGCCCTGATATTCGGAAACAGTTGGGATAGCTAAGGGGAGCAAGCCCCGAGGCTCTCGTCCCCCCACGTGTTTCTTTGATCGTCTAAGTTCATTTAGTATGCATGCTCTAAACCAATTGACGAAATTCAATCAAATAAAGGTATAGTTCCCTATTATGGAATTTGACTTGATTTTGGGTGACAGTTTGCGTTAAAATACAAATTTTGACAAAATCCAGCCAATACAAGAAATCAAATTACCTCATTTTGTTTACCTAGCTTCAATCCTCTGATAAAATTCGATCAAGTAAAATGTATAGCTTCCTAAGATGAAGCCAATTTGGCCGATGATTGGGAGACTGACCGGCTGGCACTCCAGAAAACTTCGCTCAACGCTTTGGAAACTTCTTTGCAGGACTGCATTTCCAAAGGGCAGCACACGGGCAATTACGGGCCCCAAAACGCCCAGTCTCAATCGGGGCCCTGTTTGGAAGGAGCGTTGCGGGTGTACACCGATTTCCAATTCCAACAAAATGAAGCCCGCTTACGGAAATTTGAACGGGTTTTGTTGTGGCTTTCTCAGATAGATGGCCTGAAGTCCATCTACCTCGTGTCTCCAGGATTCTCGGTCCATCCCGGGGTTGCCGGTGTTAGTTTGAAACAAACCTGAAATGCAGTTTTTTGGCTGAGGAGGGCTTCCAAGTAGTTATTCAACTTTGTCTTGCATAAAAATGGCATACCTGACTGAAAACGGTTTGAACTGTTATTGAAAACAATTGTATTTCGTAAATTTAAAACAAAGTAACTATATATCTTAAAAGAAACTATAAAGACAAAAGGAATGGTAAACATAAATAAAAGCTACTTGATAGTTTAATCTGGCTTATTTATACCAAACTAAACACAGGATTAGTTCCACAATCAGGCTAGCAAAGGATATTATAGTTCTTGTAGAACCATTAAGCTTAACTTTTCGCAAGTCACACTGTCTTACAATTTGGGTCTAGAATGGGAGCTTCCTGAGAGGGTGTAAAGAGGAAGTCTGTAAATAGATTAGGATGGACGAGGAGCGAGCGTAGCCGTGTTAACCTCAGGCGACTTGGTGCTGTGGTGAGTTTTTAGTAGTAGTAGTAGTAATCTCCTTAAGGACGGTTTCAGGGTTTTTCGTATAAATTTAGTCGAAGACTGAAAAAATTTGATGAATTCCTGCTACTAGCCTAAATAGTTTACGCACTTGTTCAGTAAAACAAGAAAAACATCTAGTTACATACGAGGCATGTTTTTTAATTAAGGTCCGTTTGATCATGAGTACACAACGAAGGATTATTTAAAAAAGTGAATTTATAAAACTTGTATCCTAGAAATATATCTAAAAGATATATTACTAAAATCACTCCCAGACAGTTCAAAAACTCGCAAAAAAGGTATATCCATGCATAAATATTATTATTCTTGAAACGTTTTTTATAAGCTTGTACAAGCCTATTAATTTCGTCTTTTTTCGTTTCTTCTGCAATGACAGGAGACCGAAGCTGTTGTACCCAACCTTTCACTATTCCATTTTCCCATAACATCCATATCCAGTAAGGAATACATAAGAGACATGCCATTAAGAAGTGAACAAGACATACAAACGGGTAGTAGGTAACTTTGAAGGTTTCTCCTTCGCCATCCCGATGTTGTGGCCCCAACCAAGCCTGCAAATATGGGAGATACTATAATTTGATTCGGACGGGAATAGCCTATCGGAATGAATTCGCAGCCAATCAATTTTTTGAAATTATTCCCTATTACTCTTATCAGTATATCGATCATCCTATTTTCCAGACTATTGTTCAAGATAACTACAATGTGGGTGGAGAAATCCGATATAGCAATACCAATCCTCTTTTTGGCCATAACAATGTGTTCATTATCGGTCATCAACCTCGATACGGCGATACTAATCAACGGCGGTTTGTGAACAATTTCGGGAATCGCGGAACACAGACGCAAAACCTCAGTTTACAGACCACCCTCAGACTTTCTGCCAACTGTGCAACAAACTGGTTTATACTTTGTTGCAAGGTGGTTAGTGCATTGCCCACAATAGATGTGATCTTGGCAGCTGAAGCACTATGATGTGAAGCACTCCAGGGACTTACTTTGCATGCTGGACACACCAACTTAAAACTAATTTTGTCTACTATTTTATTCAGTAGGACATATAGAGTCAGTTAGTTTTAGGCAAGCTGCACACACCTGATTTTCACAGTCATCACAGTTTAGTGTTGATGAACTCTCATCTAAATTTGCAGTGCAAGTTACACACTTATCAACATTTTTCTTAGGGCTTTGCCATAGATGTTTCTGTTGTGTGGCCAAATATTCAGGATTAATTGGGCGGTCTTGCCATAACTTGTATAGCTTAGATTTGAGATCCGAATAAACGACAGAAAACTAAAGAAGACTTAGATAGAAAACTGTAGAAAGAAGTATGGTTACATCAGAGATGCTTATTATTAGTTGGTTGACGTATCTTTCTACTAATAGTTTTGGTGGAAAGTATGAAAACATTTTTCGGATTCGCGTATTGCCCATTAAATTGTTTATTTATTTACCATCGGATTGTGCACACATCTTTCTAATTAGTACGTTTTGTTTGTTTTAGTCTAAGATTTCGTTCTCTCGAGAATCCGTCACCACTGGCGCGATCGCCGTCCAAAGACTATTCACCTGCAGATAGTAATAGGGCAGGAGCAGGGCACCGCCGACGATGCTGAAAATGCGCAGCCACAATATGTCACGCACGGAATAAGAAGCGAGATAGACGACATTGGCGACGCTGGCCAGTATATCGAGCCCGAACATTGCTGCTGTCCTTCGGTCCAGGATGGGTAAACCCGAACCATAGGCCAAGCTGGCACGCACTGAAAATGTGGTTTATGCCGATCTTCCAGGGCGTCGTGAATTATCGGGTGGCGGTGTAGTCCAGCGTTCTGCCGTTTGCGTCGAACCGGTAGATGCAATCCGCCTGTGGTGTTGCATCCAGTCGGGAGTGACGGCCACACACCTGGCGCTCGCCGAGTCGAGGGCGATCTCCAACGCCACCCGCCGCACCGGCCGCTGCTCGGGATCACCGCCCTCGTGATGCCGCACGAACACGACCCACGTCGTGTCGGTTCGCCACACCCGGTGGACGTGTGCTCCCTTGAGGGCGCGCTCGCCCTCCGCAGCCCACAGTTGAATGTCTCCCGCGGTAATCACTTGGCGATTATGCAGGAAGCGGGGTCACCGGGAAGTAACGAACCGGTCAGTCGGGGAGGAGATCTAAGCGCTCAGGGGGCGGGCTCTCAGGCCGCGCGCCGATTGCCCGCCCGAAGCTAGCAAAGTGATACGGAATTTATTTACTTTTTCTGGTATATGTATTTGTATTTGGTTTAAAAATTGAAATTTTAGTTTAAGTGTTTTTAAAAACAATCTGTACTTATAAAACCTACAAGTGTCTACTGGATATATTATTTGCATTCTAAAATGGCTTTAGCGAATTAATGTTAGAACTCTGCGTAAATATTGGAGGATCTGGGGGATGACCTCCCCTTCAATTTACAGAATAATTTCTATTCATTTTACTTTTAAAGTCGGTTGGTTTCAAACTTGATTCTTTTTAATTGATAAATTGACTTACTAGACTTAACACTCTTGCTCAGCAGGGTCGCCAGGCTGGGATCAAGTTCTGCAAAAGGGGGGGGGACGGTGATTTAAGTTTATTTAGGATGTTAAGCATCCTAGTCCTTGAATTTGGAGAACGGGGGTGTGAGGTGAAAGTTAAACAGTTAAGTTCAAAGAATTTACCTATATGGTTGAAATTTCTTAAGAGGAGGAGTCTGGGCAACGCAAGCTCTGACTCCAATTAGCTGTATCAATTTTGCCGAGTAACAACCAAGAAGCTTGCAGGCTGGATGCTAGATGTGGACATAAAGTTAGTGAGTTACCTAGGTAGAATGGGCAAGTGCGAATTTCATCAAGTATGGCTGGAGGAGAAAGACGCCATTGGCCTCCATAGTAATTTTGCATTCAAAGCACTAATGTGTCCTCTTTACAAAGACACAGACAATGATTGTTTGCTGTAAAATGGGTGCTGTCATCCCTTAAATATAAACTTACCCCAAGAATCTGTTCAAAAGTTTATTTTCATGAAAATGATTAAACCCAGGAATGTATTGTCATAGTTTTGTAAAGTGAGTATTCCAATACATAATTCTTTTGTGCAGTTTTTGATAAAATTATAATTCTTATTACTTATCACCAAATGCATCAAATTTTATTACCATTTACATTGACTTTCCACACCATCCTCATGTATAATATAAAATACCATAAAATTGTGATTTTGGCATCAGGTACTGCTCGACCGCGGATGCACCTTGGTCATTGACCTTGATGGTGGGGTATCCCTCCATCAGCTTGTACTTAAGGCCGCCGGATGTTTCGAGGCGTGCACCTTCGAGGATGTCGTCTGACATTAACTGTCCGCCACTGCTGGTGATCCCTTGGCAATTTCTTCGAGCAGGTCCGTGTGCTTCTTCGCCGCGTCAACAAGCTTGCCCGTGTTCGAGGCCGTCTCTTTGGCGGGCTTGAGTCCCTTGATCTGAGCCTCCTGCAAACGCTGGTTGAGCTGAGTGATCCCGAATACGCCCTTGGGGATCTCAACCTTTTTGATCTCTGCCTTGTTGATTTTTTTCCCGAGAAGCTTATTTTGTTCATGGAACTGGTTGCGTGTTGATTTTCTGTTCATGAAACTCTTTACATGCTGATTTTCGCTCGTGAAACCTTTTGCATGCTGATTTTTCATTTTCTAGAAACTTGACAATTGATTTCTCTCCTTACGAAACTGATAAAAATTAGCTCATGAATACTCTTGCTATCTAAAAAATGTAAAAATAAACTTTTAGCGGTAACTCAGATTAAATTCTTCCATCTCATCCTTATACTGAAGTAATTCCTTTATCTAAGATGATTCAGTTAATGAAACTTCTTGCTTGTTAGTTTTTGTCCCTCGAACTTACTAAAGTGAAGTGGGAAAGTCACAATTTAAGCACAACCATACCGGTAGTTTCTCTCTTGCCCTAAGCATGATCCTTGCACACTTAGGATGCCACCAGTAACTGCATTTGGTGCACTGAACTTTCCCAATTGTTACTGGGTAATATTTAGACAAAATGCACTTGGAAAGACTAGGTGCTGTGCACTAGGCTGATAGGGAAGGCTGCCTTGAACCTGACCTACCCGTCTTCACCTGGGGCAAAAACCTCATAAATTCTGTACCTGCTGTGGAGATGTTCAATATCCAAAATATCCATCATGTTCAAAATATAAACCAAAACTATAGATTAGATATAGAAATGCCTGTCGTTGTCTCGTTCATAACGATGATCCCTTTGTGCGCTTGTTCGGCACCTCGAATGCGCTATGAACCAGAGATTGGCGTCAACGTCAATAAATTATCGACATTTTATCGTTATTATGCTCCTATTGACCGACAAGGAGGCATCATGACCCGCACCGAAACCGCCCCGCCGCCGATCGTGTCTTCCGCGCATCTCGCCAGCTCGGGCATGCCGGAGCTGTCCGAGATGGAGTTCGCGCTGACCATCGCCAATAATGCTTTCCAGCGATGGATCGTACGTGGGCTGGTTGCGGCCGGTGTCGACGATGCGAGTCCCTTGGACGTTCAGGTGCTGCTAAGTGATTTCCAATTTGAATATCTCAGTTATATTTTCGTGGTTTGAGATGTTTTCATCCCTCAACATGACAATAAACGAATTGACCTTTAATTATAACATATCTTACAACAAAATGTTTGAGTACATAAGCAATTTTATATTATATTAGCCTAAATTTCTTTCTTACATAGAAAAAAGAAAAAGAAACCTAACGGAAAAAATTTATATTCGAAATAAGCTGCTATAAACATGGAACTCGTCATAATTCAAAGTTAGATCAAATTAGTTCCTTGTCTGATTTGTGGATTTTTGTTATTGACGATGACTTCCACTTCTAGTGCTGTTAGGAAACAGTACGAAGCACAAAGTACACCACTAGAATTTCCTTGGTCAAAAATCCTATCAAGGAAATATATAGTCCTTTAGCTTGGACGACAAGGAAAATCTATTGGCTTGAAAATAAGAAAAGTTGCTGAAACCTAGTAAAATCTGCATCGGAATTTTTTTTTCCGTTTTTCTTTCTCTGGATCTAGCATGGCATTGGAAGATCATAGTGAGTTGTATAAGGGCTCATTTTAAGGCAAATTTCTACTTCTATGTTCCTTTGTAGTGATCAAAAACAGTATTCAAATAAATTATTTTTCTGACAAAAGTAACTGGATTTTCATATACAAGATGACGAATGATGTCATTATAAAAAATTTGAAAGAGGCAACTACGTTGTGATAAAAATTCATTAACGTTCCAGTCAGTGTCGTTTCTTGATTGGCAAGTCAACAGAGCAAGCAGTTGCCATTTTACCTCAGTTATATCACAGGCGTTGGATGATAGTTATTTGGAAGCAATTAATATTTTTTAGCTTAAAAAATAGCTTTTGACACAATAGAACAATCAATCCTTTTTTGATAAGTTGGAAAATACGAGAACTTGTGGAATAGATCTTTATTTAAGTACATCGTATACATCCAAAGAAGTTTTTAAGGTCTAAGTTGGCGAAGAATCATCTCATACTTTTCCACTAGAAAATATCAAAAGGATTAGACTTGTGATATTTTGCCTTGTTGAAAAAGTGAAAATTGTCAGAATTTTGCCCAAAGAAAAATATTATGGTTTATTATTTCCATGTCAGTAAAAGAACATGTGAAGTTTTTTGACAATTTTTTTTTCTGACTTCTATGGAATTAGTAATTATTAAATACCTTTGGTGTCAAAGTGCTTTTTATTTTTATTATTTTTGCAGAATGTTTTAATGGGTAAGGTTAAATGTTGCATTTGTGGTACAATTGTATGAGATCCAGTATATTTTCTCCCAGATTTTACATCTGTACAACTTTTTCTTCTTCAAGGTGGAAATTCTGTGCAATTTCCTGGGGCGTGTTCTTCGGAACGACATTGCCCGCCGCGTCGAGTGCATGTCCATTCTTCTGCATGCGAATGTAAGGCACTTGGCTGTTGGGGTATGGGCTGCTTGGATCTCCGGGCATCACTCGAATCGTGTTGTGAGGATTCTTCGGGTCAGTGAATCGAACACCACCACCCCTCTTGCTCGGTCGAGGGATCCAATCTCGAGGAATCCCGGCGGGGATGTGCGCACGGTTGGCTTGAACGGCTTGGAAGGCCTCGGCGGCCTTGGCTGGCGTGTCGTAGTTGCCAAAAGTGGCCCTTAGAAACTTGGGGAGTGTCTAAGCATCCAGCGCGGCCTTAGGAGCGACATTAAAACTTAAAACGAACAGAAATTACTCCGTATATGATAAGGGGCTTTTCCTCCTCAAGGCACCGCTCTTTCTGCTGAAGTTTGACTCCTTCCCTTAACTCTACATTTTAAAACAGTAAAAAACTGTAAAGAATTTCAAAATGACATCAGAATTTGAATTGACCATTAGATTGTCTGGAATGAGAGATAAACAAGGTACGCCTACTTATGCTCTTAGGTAGGTTGAACCAAGAATTTAGAATTGACCCAAGAACGTTAATTTGGGTGTAACGACATGCACATTTGCCCTAAGGAAAACTTAATTTAATGTTTGTTGACCCCTATTTGACAAACTATAACTTTATATCGAGCAGTGCTATTACAAAGATATTTGTCACGTTAATAGTTTAACTCTTTTCCAACAAATTGAAAATTTTAATTTGGTGTGAATGACGTCATCTATGACTATGAAATGTTGTGCAATATATTCAAAAATTTCAAAAATTTTGTAAAAAGGCCTTAAAATATACTTTTTGAACTACATTTTGATTTTTAAGGGCTTTTAGTATCTCTAAAGTATTTTTACATGTATACATTGTATTTAGGCAAGATATTTTAGATTTTGAAAAAATTATGTTCTAAAATGTATGAGATTTGAAACGACCGAAATGTCAGCTGACTTACTAGAAAGATGGTCTAATAAGTTGATATACGATATGAACATATTTTGCGATGTTATGCAGAAGTATACCCAGCCCTCACTTTCTAATTTTACAGAAACATTAAACTTCAAAACATTCAACAAAAGATACAATATTCGAACACACGTTTTAAAATCCTTTGTCAGGCTGTAATATCATTCGTACGATGCAAACGACATTTGGTTTTAAACTTGACACACATTTGTTATTGCAAGACAACCGATTTTCAGCAATGCTAATACGATATGATCTTTCATATAGGCTATTCAATTTTAGTTTATTTTATCAGAAAAAAACATCAGAAAATATAAATGGCAACAGTCTTTGCATGTAGAGTTCCTTATATGTGTGGTAGATATCTTGTTTCTTTGAGTTACTACTACAACTGTTAACCGATATTAGTTCGATATCAGTTCGTGTATATTCTTTAGCTGCATACGTTTACTTCTTAGGTCGACTTTGTCTTACTATCATTGTATTAAGAATGGGGATTGAAGGTGATTATTGAAGTAATCATAGTTGCAATTTTCTTCTTTATGACTGGGATTACTGAGGTGGACGATTATCGTCTGCGTTGGTTTTGGTGGGATGGGAAATTATCAGTTTTGTGTTTTACGGGCATTCTTCGGTGGTTGATAAATTATGACAATAGATGTTAAGTAACTTACTGTTTTATTTGTTAATATATCAATTATTGTAAAACGGCATAATCATTATTGATGAATTTATTTCTCTCGGATTGTACTTACGGAAATCATGTAAAATCTTTTGTCGTTTGCAAGATTTATTATTATTTTGCTGATGATATATATTGTAAACGTAACTTATTATTGTTCTTTTATCCCAAATAATAAATAATATAAGTCAGTATATGTATCCATACTTTAAAAAGTAAATACGTACCCTTTAGTATTTGTGGGTTTAAATTTTAACAGTTTTCTCATATTTTGTTTTAACTAAATTCAAATTGCTTTTATCATTAATCCATTGCTTTAGCAGTGCTATATAGACCCCTTTCTGTGCATCACGCAGTCATTTCGTTTTTTTTTTGTTTTTTTTTACACACAAAGAATTCAACCAAATTAAATTGAGAAATGATTGCGCAAGAACTCTAGGTGTTTTAACCAATGTTAATAACACCTTTTAATTTTTAAATACATTAGGCAACTTCTTAAAGCTAATGTATTTTCCGTTTTCTTGTTTACTGCAATTTTTATGGAACGTTTTAAACTTGATTTGAATATGCAACCCTAATTTTAACTACGTTTCTAATGTGCCTGATGGTAACGTGAATGCTTTACCTGGTTGATCCTGCCAGTAGCATATGCTTGTTTTTTTTTAATGTGTTTGTGCTGTTGCATTGGTGATTTCTCTTTTCATTATACTGTTATAAAGATTATTCTTCGCTAAATTAATGTATTAAATTAAGGACAGTTCAGTACAACGATTTTATGTCACAGAAACAAGCTTTTTTTTTGCCAATAGGCTCCCAAGACTGCAGAATATATCTTTTTTTCCGGTAAACTAATGTTAATAACTTTTTGGAATAATCTCATTTCATACTAGTATGGATGACATTTTCTTTTTGTAGTTCGTTATAGTCTTTAATCGTAATACAGTATCAATTATCTAGAAACTTACAATTTTGCCAAGAAGCTGTTGCTGCTGGGCTCCGACCCTCGTCAATCAGGCTCGAGTGCGACTCACACCCCGAGAGATCTCTCGCTTTTGCTCTCGGTTCATATGTTTGCGCATGGCAGGTTCCCCGCTGAAGGAGGCGGCGAAATATGGTCAGGAGCATATTGCTCGCTATCTATTGAGCATTGGCTTGGACAAGAACGTGCGCACCGATGATGGTAGACACGATTCCTCATTTGCTGTACACTCGCAGCTTACCTGACGACCGCAGTCCAGGCGCACCCCCTCTGCACCTGGCTGCGGTGGCCAACAAGCCTGAGCTGATTCTGCTGCTGGCGGTCGAGTTTGGAGCCGATGTGAACGCACATGTTGTCTTATACTGCAAATACTTCGGGCATTTCTGTATCACAAATTTTTTTTTAAGTATCTAGGCCAATGATGATGAAATCTGATAGTTTGAATTAGTTAAATGAAAATTTACATAACCATATATAATTAAAAAAATTAGAAAATATCGAGAATTCAATTTTGGTACTTGTTAATTATTCAGAACACAAGTTCTTTATCGGGATCTAGAAAACCGGGATGAAAAGGGCTGTTCCCTCTTCAACGCCTCGCTCTTTGCGCTAAAGTTTGACTCTTTCTCTCAACTCGACAGTAAAAACTTTAGTGTAGAGAGCAATGCGTTGAAGAAGGAACAGCCCCTAAACGTTTTTGAATTAATACATGTTTTGATTTTGGATCTCCATACATAAATAATAAGAACAAAATTTGCCTATTAACTTTTTTTGGCTAAATTGCTTTCTCATAGTTTTAATCAGACGATTTAAAGAAAAAAAGGAGCGAGGGAGGAGGCCTAGTTACCCTCCAGATTTTTTGGTTACTTGAAAAGGCAACTATAAATTTTAAATTTTTTGAACGTTTTTATTAGTAAAAAAATGCGTAACTTACAAATTAATTTACGGAACAAACTTCTATATTTGTAAGTTTTTATTACGTATATGAAGGGGTTTTCCCCCTTGTCAATACCTCACTCTTTACTTTAGCGAAGTAAATATGCTTCGATGTCGTAAATGGTATTGCTGTTAGATTAAAACATACTGAAAATATTAGTGGAGTGAAATAGAGTTACACGCAATTGAAAATTATTAAGGCATTGCCCTTAAAAAGTTAATAAGCCCTTTGCTACATAACAACAATTCGCGGTACATTTCAACTTTTAGTCACTTTTGCAGTCAATGTAAAGTCACTACGGCTTACAACCCAGAATATACCCTATTCATCTGTTTTCAAGCTGCTTTTGATTCTTTGAATAAATCATATGTTATTTTGTGACTGTCTCAAACGATTTTCTCATGTTCATTATTATCACATAGTCAAATCTTGATGACAAGGATTTTAAAATTTACGGAAAGTTTGATTCGGAGTTACTTAGTGGCTCCATCAAAGTAAGAGCAGCATCACATATCATTCATGAAGCAATCAAAGAAGGAAAATGTAATGGAAAAAGAGTAGTCATTGAAGCCACATCAGGAAACTTTGGAATTGCATTAGGATTACTATCAAGACTTGGTGTGACTGTAGTTGCACTTGTTTCAAGAAAATTACAAGAAGGGGTATTCAAAGAACTAAGAAGTGAGAATATCAAAATTATGGATTTGGACATGGATATCTGTCCAGCTCCTGGAATGGAGAACAAAGCAGACGAGATGGCTCGACACAACAAAACAGGAACAGAATATGAGTTCCTTACGGAAAACAAAAGACCAATCTTTAAGGCTCCTAGAAGTCTTTCGCCGGCCGTTAAATCAATAAATTTTAGTATACAATTTTAGTTCTCTCAAAATTTCAAGCGAAATTAGTTCTACTGTAAAGTGCTAGTTTTTCAGGATTCTAGAAATTTATGGAAATATTGAGTCAGTTTATTTGTACCGATATTGCAGATAGATGTTGCATAAATAACGAAGCAATAATTTTTGTTCGTTTTAAATATCGTCTTCGCTCTTTACTTACATGAGAAAAGCCTTTTTTTTGCTTAATAAGCAGATGAAAAATTGTACAGGATAAAGGAAGAGAACAAAATATTAAACGAAATGAAATTATCAGCAAAGAAAAAATAAATGAAAGAAAAGGAAAAATTGAACGGGATAAAATAAGAGGAGCGTCACTCTTGTATGTAAACTATATACGTGTACATTGAATCAGCGGTGACAACATCAAGAAACGGAAAAACACATTCCCTTCTCAACAGCCCCAGTTCTAAGCTTTACCCTGGCATTCCCCCTTATCAAGACAAAAAAAGAATCTTCAAAATTACACTTAAATAGTGTAATAATTAAAATCCACTGAAATAGCTCCTGCACAATTTATTTTTTTAGATGTTCCCAGGAACACCACATTCAATGGCTCGACTCTTACCTACTAATGCACGTCATGCTATCTGTGTCCATAAGTTGGCATAGTTTGCTCTCAAACTACGTTTAGTCAGGATGAACTTACAAATGTTGCTGAGCAACTCCGAAAGGCTTTGCTGGATAAAATGTTTTCTAGGTTTGTAAGCCTCGTTCAGGTCACAACCGTCACGATTAGTTTGAACCATTTTAGGAGTAAATGTATATCTCCCATGACTATCTTCTCTAAGTTGAGAGCAAAATAGCTTGAGAGCAAGAGCAAAAGAGCAAAATACCTTGATGGCTGCTCAATCTGTATAAGCAGATGCAAATACCCTCTCTATAGCTCTTCCCTTATCACTAAATGCGGCCTATTCCTATCTTTAATTGGGAAAAGTCTAGACCAAATATTCTGTCTCAATTTATTAATATCTCCGGATAATATTTTAGAATTACACAGTCTGGCTACATCTTCTAGATCTTCGGTAATTTTATCCATGACCTCTACTTTATACCTCCTTAAGTCATGTTCTAATGTTCTCTCCAATTTCTATACCATATAGTCTATAGCACCCATAGTCTTTAATAATAATACTACCTAGGTAAGTGAATCAGTCCACCAGATCGATCTTCTCGTTACCCAACGTCACATTTTCATCTTCACTTATTCCTATCGCTCCTTACTTGCATTTAAAAAAAAAAACTTGTTTGTTTTTTTTAATTTTTTTCGCAAAATAAGTATTTCAAAGAAAAGTAAAGATGGACGCTAAACCTAAGACGAGCAAAATTAAAGTCAAATAGCTCTTGAAGGGTAAAACGAACATAAATCACTATCAGTAAATAAGTGAAACACAAAACGAACAGATATTACAATAAATAATGAAGAACTTAAAACGAACAGAAAATACCACAAACAGGAATAGCACTAGCTAGCAAAGTAGGACTATATCTTCTAAGGACCCAAACTTCATTTTTGCTTTACTGATAATTTTTTTTATTTTAAGTTGTATCTGGTGGTGATCAGACTGTGACTGTGACTTCTGGTCCAATATCAGACTGTGACTTCTGGTCCAGAAGTCACAGTCTGATATTCAGCTACAAATCAGTGATGAAGAACAAGATTTGAGAGTAATTGTTGATAAGCAGCTGAAGTTCCATGGGCATTGGCAACAAGCAGTGTTGAAAGCTAACTCAAGTCTAGGCCCACTGAAACAAATTATCACCAGCCACTGCCATAGTCTTCCTGAGACTTTACAAGGCTATTGTTAGACTGTTCATGGATTTTGGAACATGTCTGACCTCCCCCTCCTACAAATCTGACATCAGAATAACAGAAGGAGTTCAAAGTGGCCGAATACCACCGAGATCTTTGAAAGGATCCCGCCAATCGATTTTGTGATCCTCCGGTTTGGTCCAGGGAACGAATCGATCCGATTCGACAAAGATAACGGTCCGACTGGTTCCATTCTTGAAGTCGGCGAACGTTCTTCCCTTATCGCCATCGAAGAAAGCACCTTTCCCTGAAACACCAAGGAAATTCGTTTTGCCTTGTTCATTTCGATTCGGATTTTGAAACGATTGTGGCATCTTGTCGAGTAACTTGATGTTGTGGTCACTATCCCAGGGTTCATCGAGGTGAAATTGTTTGTAAAGGTCTTCTCTGCCAATGTAAGGCAAAATCTCGGTGAGCAAAATAAATGAGCTTTTAGAGCCTTTGCGATTTCAGGGTGCTAGAAAAGGTTCGAAAATTAATGTTAACAAGACTATTTCATTAAAACTAGGAATAAGTGAAGATGAAAAGGAGACGTTGGGTAACAAAAAGATTGACCAGGTAGACAGCTTCATATACCTTGGTAGTTTTACTAGTAAAGACGATGGGAGTAGTGAAAATTTTAAACATAGAATAACAGGTAGTTAAGTCTCCAAACCAAGATTAGAATACTGGAATTTACAATGATGCCAGTGGTGAGATATGGTCTTGAAGCTTGGGCACTCAACAACCAACGGAATATTTGCTAGATCACCACGTTTCATCCCAATCTCTCCACTCTAAGTGTTTTCCAAGATTTCTCGCTTCCCCTTCCAACTCTCCCAATATCTCCAGATACGGTCGGGATTGAAAATAAGAGTTCTTTGACAGGAGATCCTTCTAAAAATCAAATTTCATTAAGATCCGATCACCCATTCGTAGGTTAAGAATACCTCTGATTTTTTTTAATGTTTCCTCTCCCTCCAGCCCCCCAGATTTTCGAATCAGGAAAACGACTTTTATCAAGTTAATTTATGCAGGTCCCTAACACGCCTATCAATTTTCATCGTCCTAGGAGGTCCAGAAGCACCGCACTCGCCAAAGAACTGAGGTTCTTCTTGTTTTTGATTTTGTATTTTAGGCTGTTTTTACTTTTCTTCGTTCCCTTATTCCTTCATTGTGTTTTCTCGGTACAAACAAAAGATTTTGAAAATTACGAAGGCATTCTGCCCAAACCAGTGCATCACAGTTGTAAAACAATGAGTTAGAAAGTGAGTGAGAAAGCTTTTTTATGGCTGATTGCAATTGCTGAGGTGTCTCTTCATTGTCGTTACCAAAATTGTTTCCCCATTCTCGTTTATTCTACTTTTCATTTCTTTTAGCCTTGTAATTGCTAAAAAAACACCCTTTGTCTTTTAATATGTTTTAATGTTCATTTATTTGCATGTAGCTGCAACCTAGTAAAAAGCGAAAGACAGCCCATAGTAACCAAAAGTTGAAAAACGTGTGTTAAGAAAACTACCTAGTGAAGACATATTGCCGTCTGACACTGAATCAGGAATGGTAACTGTTGTTTTGGTAAATCTTAAAAGTAAAAGTTGATTGCGAAAAGAAATTTATGGTTCTTTCAAAAAAGAGCCTGAAACCCCTTTAAAACGGTGTCAGATCGAAATGAAAAGTGCACCATTAGAAGCATAATGATTAAAGATCTTTAGTAGGACAATTAAAGTCCTTCGCCTAGAACTCCAAGGAAAATCCCTTTTTTGCATGGGTAGCACTGATGTGTAAATGCTGCGTTTATAGAAACATTAATTGGTTAGGTTTTATGTTTTGGGGTAAGGTGACATTCTATTAGCTTACAAATTTGACGTATTTTAATAGCTGCGAATGATTGGGTGCTGGGAAATAGAGAATTTTTTAGAGAAAGAGAATTTTAAGCCAAAATAGGATATTTTGATACAATGTTTCGGCAACTTTTCGTCATATTTGGCACCAAGAAGAATTCTTCCTGGGACACAGCATTTTAAAAAATAATGAAGGCTTCAGCAACACTTTAACTACTGAAGCAAACTGAATTTTGCAGTGGTATTTCATGTTGGCAAGTCAATTTTAAATCTCAAATAAGAATTCATTATTTTTAATTTACTTGTCAGAATTTGTTGACATGAAAAATCCTATAATTCTAAGGGGAAGCACCGACGAAATGATGTGCAGTCTTTCTAGAATTAAATGAAAAAAACAAGTTTTTTCGACTTAAAGTAAGGAGCGATATTAAACTTAAACGAACAGAAATTACTCCGTATATGAAAGGGGCTTAACGAGTTTAACTCTTTCTCGAAACTCTGCTTTTTAAAACAATAAAAAAAAAAGACTTTAGCGTAAAGAACGGGGCGTTGAGGAAGAAACAACCCTTTTCATATACGGAGTAATTTCTGTTCGTTTTAGGTCTTAATGTCGTGGACAGTCCATTAGAGTTTTACTGTTTCAAAGTTTTTTACTGTATACACTAGCCAATGATTTCTTGCTCTGTGTCTAAAGACTAAACTTAACATGTAAAACAAAGAAAAGATAACAGTTTTGAAAATTCGAAAAAAAAATATATTTTTGGCCTAAACATTTTCCATGCTCAATATATACAAAGGAACCTCGATGTATCAAATCTCACGGGCGAAAAGAAAAATTCATATAAAAATTCAATATTTCATATAAATGTCATAAAGAATTTCAATAAAGTATTTCTAAATGACTTATAAAATAAAGACTAGATAAGTCAAATAAAAATCAAGAATCTCTTGTATGCCAAAGTATTTTTTTAATTGCAACTATTTATTCTACGACCTTTGTGATTCAGGGGGTCATTCTTAAAGAATTGGGAGAACATTTAAGCTTTAGTGTAAATAGCGAGGTACTGACGAGGGGGCGAACCCTCTCAAATCTATATATATAAAAATACGTTGCATGTTTGTGTGTTTGTGCGCATATGACGTCATTATAAGTATATAAGGCTTTGTATATGACGTCATTATAAGTATATAAGGGGGTGATTCGAAGAGAAACTTTTGTATAAATCCTACAATGGCAGAAGAAACAGCCGAGGAAGCTGCTGAAAGAGTTCATTCAAAGAAAAATTTTATAAGACTTTAATAATTTTGATTTATTTTTATCTCCTCACTCAATTTTTGGATCATTTGATTCTCTAGTACTATCTTAATCTCATTCCCCAAATTTGACTTTATATCCAATGGTCCTCTACCTTAATTCCAAACAAAAGAAAACCCTGTTTTGTCTAATGTGTCTTTTATTTTTAGTGGCCATGATCTTTTTTTCCCCTGTGAGAGTAAATCTTGAGAAGCTGCCTTAAGTAACCTGTCACTCTTTAACTGGACTAATCTCAACCAAACTTTAATCATTGAGACTATTCTGTAATTTTTTAGTGGCCATATACCTAGAAAGAAAGGTTTAACTGACAGCGCGTTTTGGAGGAGGCGCCAAGTTCAGAGCTCCGTACCAAAAGCTTCTCATGGGCAAGGTAGGAGTTTTCATAACTGTATCTAAGCTTTTGTTCCGACATACAGACGAAGAACATACGTTTTCTGAGATCGATTATCATCTTGTGTTGTTTAAGTGAAGAGCCAAACCTATAGCCTGGTTTTAATTAATATGATTGAATTAGATGGATATTGTTATACAATTATCATAAACTATTGATAAATGAATAAAAGTCATGCCAAAAATAGACAGAGATTAACTGACCAATTTGATCAATAATTTAAGGCTATATTAAAAGATTATGCTGTGTTAATGCGAATGTTACTTACGTTCCATTTTAAAATGGCAAACAACAACATAATTAGCCCCTTATATGCACATAGTAAGTAAAAGGCGCTAACACTAAAGTCTCTTCAGCACTTACAATAATGAATCTGGGTCAATATTTTGCTTTATCTGATGTTTTGGAATGACAAAGACTCCAAATAATTAATTATCATTAATACTAATTGCGTTCTGGAATGCATTCAAAAACAAGACATGTTCAAAGCATCTAGCATTTTTTTTTTTTTTTAAAGCATAATATACACGAGCCCTTACGAAAGGGGTGAGAGGAAGAGACATCGTCCCATGTATAATCAAATAAAAAAAAGAAATGTAAGACAAAAAGATTATTTTAATAAAACGGTGGACTAAATATTAGCCTAAAGGATGTCTGAAGGATAAATAAAAATTGATATGAATAATGGTTCGGTTCTAAGCGTTTGCACACAGCCCCGCGGAAAATACCGACACATTATTATTGTTTAAGTTTTTACGGACGAAATCGTTGCCAAGTTCTACGAGCTAGTTTTTCTTATCTTCCAAGTACAGAACTACCATAAATAATAACTAATAAATAAATGAAACCCAAAACGAACAGAAATTGAAATATATAACCTAGTCAAACCCAAAACGTACAATAATAAAAAGGATTGGGCTCACAACCCACGAATAGTACAATAGTCGCTCTTAGATTTTTTTCCCCCTTCTTTATTGCTCGGCGAAGTCAATTTTTGTAAACATATACTATGGCTGAGTTAATACCCTATGGATATGTATCTGCTACCTAGCAAGATCAGAACTAAAAAAAAAAATATTTCCTAGGAATTAGTAAATTATGTTTAAATGATTTCAATATGGTTAAAAAATTCTGATTTTTTAAATAATTCCACTCGTTTGTGTATTTGAAGCGGTAAATGCATTATTTCTATTCAAATGCATTAGAAGCCATTTACTTCATCTTCAAGGAATTTTGGCTTTAGTTTTATATTTTTTTTTCTCTTAGCATATGGCCTAAAATACAACGACCTACAATTTCTGTATAGCCATTCTTGTCAAAATTAATTCTAGATTGTTGCTCAGTAAAGAGTCATATGCCCTAATTGTATTATCTGTTTCTTCCTTCCATCCTATTTTCCTCTGGCCACCTCACGTATAAAATGTAGCCATGTAAACTTGGGAGGAGAAAAACCTTGAAGAAAATCCTTTAGATGTGATAATGTGTGTCAAAAGTGCGTCATCGGGGAGTATTACATTGTGCCAAGCTGACTTCAAATGCTAGGAGTCATGAGAAGGAACGCTAATGGGAATATTTTCATTAGGTTTGAACCATCAATTCTTGTGTCTGTCCGTCGGTCTGTCCTTGTTTTGCAACTTTAGGCACTTCCATGTAATCTAGGACGATGAAATTTGACAGGCGTATCAGGGACAGGACAAAATTAAATGAGAAATAGTCTTTTTTGCGATTTTAAGATCTGGGGGGGGCAGGTAATTCGGAAAAATAGAAAAAATGAAGTATTTTCAACTTACCAACTTGTCTAGGACTTCTGCCTATTATCTCCACCATGTTTCATTCCGATCCCTCCATTCTAAGTGTTTTCCAAGATTTTAGGTCCCCCCCCGTAAGTTAGGTCCCCGTAACTTACGAACGGTTGATCAGATCTTAATGAAATTTGATATGTGTAAATACCACTTTTTCCAAAGAACAACTACCTACTGAATGACAACGTTTGGGGTATACCTTCAAGAATTAGAGATTTGTTATTACAGTTTCTATTAGAGGAAGAAGAACAGCAAAATTCAATGTCATTTGCCACATAGCAGCAAACAATTATTTAGAGTTTGGGCATAAAAGTTCCTTGGAACAAAATAGAATACAGGAGAATATTATGCTTAAGGTTGAACAGGATATGAGACAAGATATGAATAAGAATTCCACACACTTAATGAAAATTAATATTGTTAGACCATTTAACTAAATTTTCTTCAACTAAAAGTGAAGTTGGTACTTCCAAGTCTTACCTCATATTCTTCATTGTCCGAAGCTAAAAATGTCGCCATAGTCATGAGATCGTCTTTAATGCTGCCAAATCGTCCAACAATTGACAGTCCATGAATTTTACAATCAATTCCACCATTTCTGCATTGTTTCATACAAATCTCAACGTATTTATACCACTGAAAAAAAAATTGCAGTAAATATTACTTCAAAATTAATTAAACAGGAAAGGAGTGAAGGAAACAAGATCCTTATTTAGTAGGTAAGTGTAACGTTACTGATCTCATCGTGGAACAACCTCCAGTTGTTGAAGTTGAATTTGATTTTTTCTTGTCGTCCTTTGGAAAGTATGTATGGTGGAAGGCGCCTCAGCAACTCTTAGTAAGTAAAACGATGGCACATACACAAGGGCTGGAGCCTCTAGATGCCAACCGTAATGAGCACAGCATGGAAGGGAATTTATCGATGAGCTATCCACTTGTAAAACCCTTTCTAACTCTCTAACTTATATCCAAAAAATTATTCGGTAGAATAACGCTACTAGAACTTATTCACAGTCTTTTTGCTAAGGTTAACACAGTTATTCTTGTCAATATGAATAGTTAAGCCATACAGATTATTTTAAAGAGACCCCTGACGAATTTAGGAAGTTTTATGTAAAGAGGATTTATAAATATTCTGTTCATAGGCTTCAATATTCAAGAATAATTCCATAAACGAAGATACAAGTGAATTTGGATTGAATTCAATTTATGATAATTTATTGAGGTCAAATAAAGTAAATCTCATCTCACCTAAGAGCTATGACCTCTGTCCACCTGATATGTCAAAAAAATTTAATGAACCGGAACCGAAAAGGTCAAGAAGATTTGCTTCCGCTGTTGCATTGAAAAAAATAAATAAGGCACCCTCAAGCCAGCCGGGACTTTCACCGATCAGGGTCATATCACTGTGCAACCACGCGGGGGACTCGGTACACAATTCGTCCGCATAAAGCAGTTCATTGTCTACGTACGCGCTCAGGTAGTACAATAGTACATGACAAACATGACAATGACAGTACATGACAAACATGACAATCCTACATGACAATGACAATAGTATACATGACAACAACTCCACAGTGTTGCTTCTATTTATAAAATTTTGTTACCTCCAATAAAAAATAATGCTTCTTTGTAATTATGGCCTGTGGAATAAGATATACCAGAGGAATCTTTCTTACTCTCTAATTCTTTTTCGAAAAAAAATACATTTAGAAATCGTTGCTTTCTCGCTTAATGGTTGTATCTGACATCATACGTCTGAGATAAGGTAATTGCCAGAAATTATTTGCTAACCTGTTGTCAATAAAGTATTACCTGGGGTAAGACGGCACTAGACCCTTAAGGTCCAAACCGGCGATGCTGATCTCCGTTTCATGGCTCTTCAGCCAGGAAGTGCAATGGGGGGTTGGGGGCGAACCATCCTGTGCTTTCACACACCCTTCCTGCTTACCTTCCCCATATTTCTCCGGGTCCCATTTAGAGCTGTATCGACTGGCTGAGCTTACAGAGTCACGCCACTGACCCCCGTCCCAAACTAAATAACTGGCCACAGCTAGGATTGAACCCATGCCCCTTGGACACAGAATTCCCACACCAGCGCGTCAACTACTCAGCCAGGAATGCAATAAATAAATAGTGTAAATAAAAACTAAATTGGTTTGGTTTGGGTTGTATTCAGTTTAAATAAATATTCAGTTTGTAGTTTATAAAGGGTTAACGGATCCCTCTAAAAGCCTGCATGTGGGGACCCGGTTTTATCTGCTTGTTTTGGTTTGGGGTGTATTCAGTTTAAATAAATATTCAGTTTGCAGTTTATAAGCGTTGAATTGATCCTTCCACAAGCCTGCATGTGGGGACCCGATTGTATCTGCTTGTTTCGGTTTGGGGTGTATTCAGTTTAAATAAATATTCAGTTTGCAGGTTATAAGCGTTTAATGGATCCCTCCACAAGCCTGCATGTGGGGACCCGATTGTATCTGCTTGTTTCGGTTTGATATCTTTAGGTGCTTGTCTTTTGAAACTTTACCCACTTGTCTCCTAAGAGACTTTCTCTTCTTTGACTTCCATTTGTCAAGACAATTAGACTAGGATGTCTGCACACAACTCACTCTCAGTATCTGAAGCAAGGAAAAGATATCCAAAAGTGTTTTAACAAAAGCTCTGATGCTGTACCCAACTCTCTGGGGGCTCTACGCCATCAACAATCTGTCAAAATCAATCAATTAATCCCGTCAAAATCAATCTGTTGATTTTTTAAAGTGATGGCGTTTATAACCTAGTTATTAGATCGATTTAAACACTGGTGGGATGCTGAGTATGGAAGATATGTTATTTAATCTCTAGTTAAAGGGCACACTTATACAATTGACAATTTGTTAACGGTTTCCTAATCCCGAAAATTTCAATGCATTTATTTGAATTCATAATTTATAGTTCATAAATTTGTTTCATTAACCTGTAAGATTTCTTTAGGGGTGGTGGACCTGGGGTTGGTTGACCTTCTTTTGTTTTGTTAAAGTAAATATAATTTTCACTTTTAATAGATTCCCATTTATACACCGATTGTCGGAGAGGAAAGGAGCCCCTGGTTTCATTACAAACATGTACTTTGGTGTTAAGTTATTACCATCAGCGCCTGTGAGTTTTGTTTATAATGTGAGTTGTTCTCCAATGACACCAGATCCGGTAAGAATTTAAAATCTGCCATAAAAGTGCCATAAAAAGGCATTTTCAACGAAGTGCTTCCGGAAATAAAATTTTAAAAATCTTACAGAAAACATGCCATTTACCACTCCACAATTGACGCCAATGATCTGAGGCTTTGGAAATAATGCCCGGTATCTAAGGAAAATCAATTTAAAAAAACAAACAAAGTTTTTTGAGGAAAGTAAAGAGCGATGTAGCAATTTAAAGTACGAAAATAATTGCTTCATAGTCTATCTGACATATATCAATAAAGCTAGTACAAATAAACCAAATAATCGTATTTCCCTTTGTTTGTAGGACCTGTCACTCTTTTTGGCTGGTTCTTGTTTCATTACAGTTGCTTCAATTTACAGGTAGATGGGTTGAAACAAGAGAGATATATTGGTAAAATACTTGGGAAATATCTAATTTGGGCTATGTATTGGCACATTTTAGAGAGGGTGAGTAGATTATAGGGAAGCTGTTGTCAAAATGTGTTAGCTACAATTATAATTTATACTATGAAGTAAGAATTGTTTTCCTAGCATGTTTCCTTCTCAATAGCCCTGCTATAGACCTTAAGTGAAATTTAATATTCTAGTGATTATCTAGCCTAGGCCTACCTTCAAAGGAAACAACTATCATGACTACTCTACGGTATTGCCGCCCCGCAACTTGGGGGCGTAGGTTAACAGGTGAATGTTCCGGGCGTCAGGCCCATTTCCCGGGGGGAACCGATCATGGTGCAAGCCACATCACTGCCGCGCAACGAAGCCGGGATCGCCGCCGCCATCGAGACGCTGACCCAGCAGTTCGGAGACCGACTGCAGACGGGCCAGTCGATCCGCGAGCAGCACGGCCACACGACCACCTGGATTACCAACCAGGCGCCCGATGCGGTGGTCTTCCCGACGTCCGCCGGGGAGGTCTCTGATATCGTCAAGGTCTGCGCCGAATACGGCGTGCCGGTCATTCCCTTCGGCACCGGCACCTCCCTTCAAATCTAAGTATCGAAACTTTTTAAACCTTATTCAAGACACAGGTGTATGTTACATCATGGGGAATGTTTTCTAAGATATGCAGGTGTCTCTTATAAAATGGGGAACATTTAATTTAGTTGTTATATAATAGGGTTTGGAATTTTACATAATAGAACTTCTTGAATACCGTTAGTCAGGCTGGAAAGTCCCAGTTGTAACTGAGGAGACACAGACGTGGGTGTTACGTAATAACGGTACACAAGCGGGATGTGACGCAATCCCGCTCAAATGTGATCAAATGTGACGCATCATCAAATGTGACGCGTGCCTTGCTAGATTTATTGGGGGTGTAGCCCCCCCAACTCCCCCCAATGTCACTTGATCCGGTCGGGATTTAAAATAAGAACTCTGAGACATGATATCCTTCGAAACATCAAATTTCATTAAGATCCAATCAACCGTTCGTAAGTTAAAAATACCCTATTTTTTCTAATTTTTCTGATTTAACCGTCCCCACTTCCCCCTAGATGGTAAAATCGTGGAAACAACAATTTCTAATTTAATCTGGCCTGGTTCCTGATACGCCTGCCAAATTTTATCGTCCTAGTTTACCTGGAAATGCCTAAAGTAGCAAAACCAGGACAGACAGACAGACAGGCCAACCAACAGAATTTGCGATCGCTAGATGGAGGGGGCAACATGGTCTACAAGATTAAAATAATATGGGGCCATATACCTCATATCTTGCTAATTATAGGGGTTATTCGCCAGCAACAAGTGCCTTCATTTATAAACAGGAATCAAAATTATCCTATTTACATTATCAAACAGTTATTATAATGCTTATACAACTCAATTCAAATAAATAATGCAAATAACTTGTAGCCTGCCACCCAAATCAAGATATAAAAATATAAACAAAATAAATACAAATAAGACAACTTAAACAAACATTTTAATTCGAAAACATTTCAAATTAAACAATTTTTAGGGGATAAACCAAACCAGTAGCCTTAACCAAATTGTAAACTTTTTTAAAATGAGAATACCTTACATTGTCGATTGATTATAACAAATATAAACTGCTTAAATACATTATTTTTTTTCTTTTTTTGACTTCTTTTTTTTGATAAACCGTATATTGTATTGGAACACCATTTTTATATGTCAAAATACGTTCTAGTACTAGTACAATCTAGTACAGATTAGAAACGGATTCCACAAGTTTCTGACAGCCAAAACCATTAATACGCGCTAGTACAATTTAGTTCTAGTATTTTTATTTTTCTTTAAGGTATTTTTTCGTGAGATATTTCTTAGCATATTGGAGACAACCAGTAGCAGCTTTGAACACAAATGGCGTTTCGTCGAAGTGGATAAAGCAAAAATTCCTTCCAGCTTATTACGTTTCGCCGAATATCTGCTGCACATACCACCATGGTTGTGCAGCTCAAAATCTGTAAAGAAATACAGTATAACTGACCAAGAAATTACAGTTTCAAAACTGTATGAAGAATATGAAAAGGAAATTGGTGGTCACTCATGTTTTAGAGCCCTTATTTGTTTTATATGTTAATAACTAATTTCTTTTTTTCTAGTCTCGTATTAGACCACATTAATTGTTTCATTACTTTAATTGTTTTACATGTGAAAGAGTTCGTTTTTTTCTTTATTTTTTTTTCTGTTTTCCCCTCTATCAAGTGCCATAAAAAGCTTCAAGGCTTCTTCACTCCAGAATTTCTATGATTGTTACCTAAAAGTTTCTTTGATTCTTAAAAAACCTTCAGGACCCGCTAATGGGAGAACCTCCAAGACGCCAGACCCTAGCAAGCAATTCCAATGGGGTCCTAGCATCCAATTCAATTAGGTGCCCTACCATGCAATTTCATTGGAGCCCCCAACCTAACCACCGGGGGCCCTAGCATCCGATTTAACCGAGCGCTTGAATATCTAATTCCAACAGTGAGGGGGACCGCAGCATCCAATTTCACCGGACGTCTAGCCTAACCACCGGGGCCGCTAGGGAGCAACTCCGACTATAATCAAAAACCTAACTTTTTCTTTATTTGAGTAATGGATTAAAACTTCCAATGCAGCAATTGCATATCAGAATTAGAAAAAAAGATCACATTCGTTCATCAACAGGTAGAGATGCAAACTAATACAAATGTCATATTGTCTCTCAAAAACCTTGTCTGTTTTGAAAAGGGTAATCAAAGCAAACTGAAATCCTTAGGCATATTTTTTTCCTTTTTATACTTTTCACCCTTAGGACGATAAAAAGACATTAACTCTGATTTCCAAGGAAGGTTGACAATTCAATTTTAGTTTTTCTGTTTTCTCGCTTCAAAGCAATTTAGAATTAAGTTTAGGTAGTGCAATGACGGTGTCACACTTGTCACATTTTATCTCTAAAAGTTGAAGATCCTTATGCACGGAAAATTCATATTAAGAGCTTAAAGTACAGAACTGGTAATTGCAAAAATAATTTTATATCTTTTGACAAGGGATAACAAAAATTCAAAAATCTTAAAAAAGAAAACCAGACAGTTTGAAGCTTAGTTGACGCAGAGTGCCATATCACACTATTTTCATTTCATATAAAAAAACACGTCTACAATTGTTGTTTTTCTAGAAGAAAAAAATCCCTCGCAGTATACGTCAGTTCAGAATCGCCATGGGTGTTATGTAAACTGCAAAAATATTTTTAATGCCGATAGAAACTAGAAAAGAACAGAAACGTCTAATAATAAGAAAAAGGGAATTGCAACGAATCAGATGAAGAAGAGAAAGGGAAAATCAGAATTGCTCGTCAATAAAACTAAAGGTAATTAAAATCTAACCAGCCATAGGCTGGACTCTTATTACCTGGATGGGGTCGGAGTAGATTAAATACATTTGGTTTGCGTTAGCAAAATTTAAATTTTTCCCTTATGTAGTGATTTATATTTGTAATAGTTTACATTTTCGTTAATTATGTAAAAAAAGTAAAAAAAAAGTCAAAAGTTCGCTTTTTTGCGCGGGAGGAGGTGGGGATTAATTGTCTCATCATCAAGCTTGAACATGCTGATGATTTGCGACAGATGTTCAGCCTGTTCTTGCAGGCTCTCCGCAGCGGCGGCAGCTTCTTCCACCAGGGCGGCATTTTGCTGGGTCATTTCATCCATCTGGGTGACAGCGCGGTTAACTTCTTCTATGCCTGAGCTTTGTTCCTGGCTGGCCGCAGTGATCTCGCTCATGATGTCGGCGACCTGCTTGACCGAGGTGACGATCTCGCCCATGGTCTGCCCGGCTTCATCGACCAGGCGCGCACCTGAGTCTACCTTGCCCACCGAGTCATCGATGAGAGATTTAATTTCTTTGGCGGCAGTGGCCGAGCGTTGGTAGCGATATAGTTGTTTTATTTCAGAGCTATCATTTATTTCTGACAAATTCCTTAACTTCTTACGACAAAAATCCCATGTAATTATTAAGCCTTGTCTAAAATGAATCCTATTTTTTAAGTCCCTTTTCTGTATATTGCAACTGATATCTGCCTGCTTAAAAGAAAATAAAGGGGTCACTCTTCTTCTAATTCTAGAGAATGGTTTGAGATGGATGGTTCCAATTACCGCAGTATCAGAAAAAAGTCAGACTGTGCCATTCGCTACATTTTTGCTTGATAGATCGTCAGAAGACATTATAATTGACTCTAAAGTAGCAGAAGGCTGGATCAAAGTTTATGTACTACAGAACTAGTGCTAAATCTGGCTGTAAAAAAAAACAGAGGGTTTACGACATTCACCTTCGCTCACCCGAAAGCCTATTTACGCTATGTTACTGTCGTCTGCAGCAGCCCATTGCTGACAATTTTGGTATAAGCCAAGCACCGGAACTTGTATTTTTGTGATTTTTTAATGTGTGTTTATTGTTTGTACTGTATCGCGTCTTGTTTTTAACCAAGTAGCGTGTTTGTAAAATAGGTACTTTTCATTACCGCATGAAAAGCACCCACTTTCGCCCCCTCCTCCCTTAATAAAAATACTTTAGCTACGCCACTGCTACTATGTTAAACCTGAGCATAATTTAAGGCCTTACGTTGCGTTATTTAATCTCACGGAGTAAAATCAGTCCGTAACGTAGTGCTGTGCCGCAGTAGTGCCAAGGAGATTCGAGCTCTACATAAAATTTTACGTCACATAGGTTTATGTTATGTTGTGAAAAAATCAATATGTCAGCAAAAACAGAATTTCTTGATGAGTAATTAATAAATTTAGAAAATAGATTAATAAACTTTCCCTAGAAAGTTCTTCCCTAGTATCGGAGCTTGAATCTTCATTTTACATTTTAAATTTTTGAGTACTTTGCGTATGATGATTGTGATGACTTCAAACGATGATAAATTTTATGATTTTATCTTTCCGTCATATTTTGATAATAAGGCTACCTGTTCTGAAGATTACCTTGTTTAATGGAGGCGAAGTAATTGCATCGTTTTTTTTGTGTTTTCTTGTCTTTTTCATCGGCCTTTTTCAAGGTCGACCAAAAGCACTTTGACGAGGGGGCAAAAAGTTAGGCTACTAGAATCAAATTAGTTTCGGATGTAGTTTATTTGGGCAAGGAAGAATTCCGTGGCGTTTTGCTCCTTAGCCTAAAGTCGTTTACTGTTTTAAAAAGTACAGATAAGAGAAAGAGTCAAACTTTAGCGTAAAGAGTGGGGTGTTAATGAGGAAGCAGTCCCTTTCATATACGGAACACGGGACACTGTAGACACTACTGCCTAGTATAGGGTCTGTTTTATCCTTTCCCGAGGTTTAAAAAATGTTCAATTTTTTTTCAGTTTTGAAAGAAACAGAAAGATTATGTTTTCTTTTAAATCTTCCAAGTGCAAAGTTTTCGAGATGAGGGTAGCCCCACCACCTCATATAAGAGATAGTACAGTTCTAACCAAAATAGAAAAAATTGGTTTGCTATAATGCGATCTTTTTCATCATGGTTGTAGCAGAAGCCACAGACTAGCAACAAATGATGTCCTGCCCATACCAACCTAAATAAAAAGTTCCTTACTTACCTTATTTCCCTCAAAATTGGAGGGGGCAACTCCTTTCATATACGTAATAATTTCTGTTCGTTTAAAATTTTGATGTTGCTCCTTACTTCATTTGAAAAAACTTGTTTTTTTTTCTGGGAAAATTATTTGAATTTATTTTTACTCATTTTTGGGTTAACGAGGCTCTTTACTATTCTTTGACAAACTTGTTTTGTAGAAAACGTTTTTTAAATTAATTTCTGTTCATTTTTTATTGACATTATAGAAAAAATAATTTATATCTTTTTGGTTTTTTTTCTATTAAACTCAGTTTATTTTTACTTTGGAGATTATTTGACTTTATTTCTGCTAATTTTTGGTTTAATGAGGCTTTTTAGATGGAGCTCAACTTTGCTTTATTTTTACTGGCTTATGGCTAGAAGCTAGTGTTCATAAATGATTTCTAAAGTAATTTCCTTATCATTTAGATCGCAGTCCTTTTTTATTCCCTTTTCTATTTTGTCTGCATTTTTGCTCTTTCCTGTATTTTGCTCTCATTTTTTTAGTGCCAATTTACATTTTTTGTAGTTGTAGATGTGAAATACCGGATATCCGGTTCAGTAACTGATAAAGTATCTATCTATCTATAGCTAGATGCACCAATGGTAGGGGAGGGGGGGAGAGAATCATTTTTTATCTGTCGGTATATCTTTCTCCCCCCCCCCGCCCTAGATCTTTATAGTTGTGTGACATTGTTTTTTGTAGTCTTTATTCGCTGTCATTTCAGCAATTTAGCTTATATAGTTTTGTTTTTGTTCTT
Source organism: Alatinidae sp. Z8VKAUB7J3 (assembly GCA_010016025.2). NCBI lineage: Eukaryota > Metazoa > Cnidaria > Cubozoa > Carybdeida > Alatinidae > Alatinidae sp. Z8VKAUB7J3. The sequence goes on from JAAAKM020721499.1 coordinate 24,038,439, forward strand.
GACATCCTTGACACTTCTGAAGATAGGATATTCTGTTTGTGCCATAGGATTTCTAAGAGGCTTTATTTTTTTATGGGGATCTTGTTTTCTTATTTTTCTATAACTGGATTTGAAAGGAAAAATTTAGGAATAAATTCAATTTTTTTCTCCAAGAAAAAGATTTATGATCAGTAGTCTTTCCTCCTAAGCTTAAAAGTGACATCTCAAAATAATTCTTTAAGAGTATTTTAATTAATTTTTGGTTTTTTTCTATGCGTAAGTAAGATGATTATAGTAAATTAGAAAGTATACGAAAAAAATGTAAGTGAGGATGGTAGAACTAAGACCTAGACATGATTTTAATTTAACCTGGTGTATATTGATTATGTCTTAAAAGGAGAGCAAGGGTTGTAGGTATACGTAGTATAAAAGGGAAATGTAAAACCCTCTTAGATTTAATTTACAAAAAAGACTTGTGTTCTAGGTGAAAGAATAGTGGGCAAAAAAAGAAATTATTGGCAAAATAATTAATATCAGTAAAGAATAGCTCAGCCTTTAGAACGAGCACCGGCCGTTACAGGTAAAAAGAGCCCATTGCACTCGATCCATGTGATTGCAAATTCTGTCGGTCCCGGTTTTGCTAGTTTAGGCTTTTCCAGATAAGCTAGGACGACGAAACGTGGCAAGCATATCAGGGACCCAGACCAGATTAAATTAGAAATAGTTGTTTTCCCCGATTCGACCATCTGGGGGGAGTGGGGGACGGTTAATTTGGAAAAATTAGAAAAAATGAAGTATTTTTAACTTACGAACAAGTAATCGGATTTTAATTAAATTTAATATTTAGAAGAATATCATGTCTCAGTGCTCTTATTTTAAATTCCGACTGGATCAGGTGACATTGGGGGGATTTGGAGGGGAAAACCTAAAATCTTGGAAAATGCTTCACCAAGGTTTCCAGTTTCTTGCCGGTGAGTGTTTCCAGTGCTTTTTGAAGGAAGACATAGCCTTCGCCGGAATAGCCAAACCCCGTGCCGGGTTTGAAGTTGAACGATAATTGGTCGCCGCCCCAATTGGGTAAGCCGGTTTGATGGCTGAGCACCAATCTTGCCGTCAACAATTGGTGCCAAGGGTTTTGGGCCATGCGTGGTTCGGTCCGAATTTCGAAAAGATGCCGGTCCAGATCGAGTAGCCCTCGATCAACGAGCCGCAGGCAAAGGTAGGCGAATACCGGTTTTGTGAGCGAAGCCGCCTGAAAACGGGTATTGGCATCAACGCTTTTGGCTGTAGTTATATACAGCTTTTATATACAGGACCTCGTGACTAAGAACTTTAATCCCGACCGGCATTAAGCCCCTGATTTTCGTTTTAAATCAATCTGTTGATTCTAAGAATGTTGGTAGAGCTCATACCAAATGAGCTCTTGGCGCTTCTGACCTCCTCACTAGTTCCATATGAGCTCTTAGCTCTTGTTTAGCTTTTGATTTACATACAAATCCTCGGGATTAAATTTTGTACTTCTTGCCAGAAGAAAGATCACGTATGTGTGTTTATTTGTTTGCTTGTTTTTTTGTGTGTTTTTTTTTTCGTTTCTTTTGTTTGTTTCTCCAGGGATGATTAATCTGATGGGGTTAAGACTTAAAGAACGGATAGACAGGGACAAGAAGACCTCAGTGGAGATAAAAGTATTCAAAAAATTTGGTTGTATTGGTTCATGACGCCCAAAACGGCCCCGAATTTGTTTTTGGCCGATTGGCTAAGAGCCTACCGTTCATGTATGTTTGGCAAAATGAACCAGAGGAGAGATTATGTTTTTGACTCCAAATGTTTTCAATATTCCAACTCCGACTCCATTCAGAAGAAATTTACTAAAACTCCGACTCCACGATTCCAAATCTAAGGCCCTGGTAAAAAAAAGGGGTTGTTTCGATTTTTGACATCGAATTCCCCTCCCCCTTGGGTGGAGTGTCCTGGTCTAAACCCAAACTGGTTAGTATTAAGAAACCCTTTTTTCTCCAGAAACTAGAGTAGCTACTGCTGCATGGGTTTTTCAAAAACCTTTGAAAAAACCGAGAAAGAATGGAAATTGGTCTATAATTTGCAGGATCTGCTCAAGGACCTCCTTTATGCAAAGGAACAATTCTAGCTTTCTTTAGCTGTTCTGGGAAAGTACCCTTCTGCAGAGACAAATTGATCAAGTAAGAGGCTCTATGATTGACAAAGCAACTACTTTTAACACATTAGTGTGTATTCGGTCGAATCCAGAAGCTGAATTTCCTGTATGCTGGGCCTAGAATATGTTACGTCAAACAACTTTGGCGTCCCTAGAAGATTGTGGAGCAACATCAGTCGGAAAACCGATGAACCAACATCAGTCGGTTAAGCCGATGAATTGAAACTCATTTTCTGCGGAATGAGGTAGTTGTGAATTTCCCCTATCATGCTAGTGATATTCCAAATATTAGTGGGCTATTTTTGCCGTAAAAGAAATGTATCATTCAAATATGGTTTTCCGGTAATTGAAGCATGTGGGAACTAGCTCTAAATCGATAGCATCTGACTGATGAATGCTCTCAATCAAGTGATACTGCACATAGAAAAATGTTGCGTTGCATGAACGAATTGGTAAATACTCCACTTCTATTCAAGAATGTGTCCTTAATTACCCTAGAATGTAATCATCCTGTACAGTGCAAACACATTTACACTAGAATAGTTAATGCCATGCGTCGTTTGGCAGAACCTTGTTTGAACTTCGATGGTAATGGGGTAATGTTTTGCAGTCTGAATTGCAAGCCTATCTGTTTTTGCCACTGATCTTCGTTCTCAACAGAACGTTCACCTGTGTCTTAGGAAAAATTAGGCAGGTATGGGTAGATGTTCCAGTCTACTAGCAAAATATGTTCTTTTCTAGTGATCGTTTGTGAAAAACTCCCATGATCATCGTTTTGTTCTTACACGAGCCATGATTAAATCAAAAGACACTATGGTTGTACACAGGTTCTCAAAAAAGTGTATCTCCGATGTCTCAGGAACGGCTAAGGGTGGCACGTTGAAACTTTCAAGGCATGATCAGGGCAGGGACAGATCCTGGGGATTTGGGGGTGCCCCCCTGACGTAATGGTGGATTTGTGGTTCGGTCCGCTTACTCTGGTTTGGGTTGGGACGAAAGTTTTTTTTTGTAATTGGCTTTTAATAGCTTAGTTTTTAGTAGGTTTTTAATTATTAAGACTGTTTCTTTTTACAAACATGTTTGAAAAAAGGTTTAAATTACTCTCTGTGGTCTCTGTTAGATTTTATTAATGAGGACGAAGAGGAAGGATTCATTTGAGGGCGAATCAAAGCAGGGATTTACGGTCGTTACAGGGAAGGGTTTCCAGCTAAAATAGAGAATTTATTAGTTTTTACGAATTTTGATTTTTTAGCTTTGTTTTGTGAATTTTGGGTTTCATTGCATGCGGGACCATGCCAGAATGTGAACGATTTGGGCTCTGTGGTTCCAGCGGGCTCAGGGAGGTTGGACAATGTCAAATGTCGAGAAAATTGCCGCAATCCGCGCCCGTTGGGTAGAGGTAATTGAGTTTAGGAAGTCCGGTGGTTATTACGACCGGATCATGAATTCCGGTGCCGAACTCGACCGTCAAGGTGACTTCTCAATTATTAACCTAAGAGTAAAAGTTTGGTCGACACATCCTCTACGTTTTCTAAAACCGCACTGTTCTTCTTTTATTATTTTATCTACAGCATCTCTCAGTCTATAAAGTATCATATTACTAAGTGATTTGCTACCTTGAGAAACCAGACTAATGCCTCGAAAATTACGACACTCTCTTATCACTTTTCTTATACAGTGATTTAATTAAGGTCTTCCTAAAATCGTTAAATACTTCCCCTTTTTCAAAAATCATATTCGTAATCTTCAGTAACCTGTTTCTGACCTCGGAGCCACCATATTTAAGAAACTCATTTACCACACTATAATTTCAACATTTTCGAAACAACTTCATATTTTCTTCTTTTTTAATGATAATTTGAAGGAGTAATGCTGGTAAGACCAGAAGAGGGCAACGCATTACACTCAACACAGGAATACTCACCATAGGGAAACACCACAAACATTTGAACCTATCTGAAGAAAAGATTAGAAGTCCAAATTTAATCGTATGAAACCAAGAAAAGACAGGATATAATAAATAAAAGATAAAATCAAATAGGTGACAAATCACCTATTTAATCATAAAATAAAAATAAATCTAATCATAAAAATCAGCTCAAGCTAACCGAAAATTTATAAAACACCATACTCTATTGAAGAGAGTTTGTTTTACCTGACCTTATCCAAGTCTAATCCAGAACTTAATAATCATCGATATCATTTTCAATATTTTTGGTTCGTTTTACCTAGGCTTATCTTTCGTCATTATAAAATACACATCGCCGAACCTTTCAGCTCAAATTTTGCATTAAGTTCTCTGGCAGCCTTAACTTTCCCGCTAAATCTAAAAAAAATCGGTTTTTTAAGCTTGTAAAACAAGCAAAAGGATGTGAAAGTACAATCCCCTCTAACATTCTTATTAGGGTTCATGCCCCCAAGTGCCACCAGCCTGCAAGTGGACCTGGCCCAGGCATAGTCTTAAATTTGACAAAAATCAATGAGTGACATTGGCAACCTGGGGACTAGCAGCCCTCAAATTGTCAACTATGTCGTTCTCTCCACACAAGGTGTCAAGGAAAATGACCAAAAGTCCCGGATCACAGACAAGATCATTCAGCTCTGTGATGAAAAGCGCAACATCACAGACAAGCATGACAGAAAAAGCAGAGACCGATACAAGCAACTTAAAAGGGCCTTAGATAAAGCCATACACCGCAAAATTTGGTAAGGAGAAACATGAGCAGTTCAAAAAGGCTTACAAGAAAGGTGACTTACAGTTCATGTACAGATAAGTACAGGAAATGGCTAAAAAGATGGATCTCAAGGCTAGGTCCCTATTTTCTGGTATTTGTATATGGGTCACAAACAGAAGTATGGTCAAAAACGGGTCACAAACAAAAATGTCGGTTAATTATTTAGATTTCTTTTTTTTCTGTTTAAATGGTGGTAATTTTAACTGAGATTATAGGAAAAGTTTTTTAGTATTACATTCAAAAGGTTCTTGGACTATTTTTGACGTAACACCTTAAATTGGGTATTCTCGTCTTACACCACACTGTCATTCTATGAAGAGCAAATAAATTTTCAAGTGGGGATAAATCCATTTATTTAGAGTAAAAAAAAGCGATCTTCATCAGTAGAATTACTACTGATCTATCAGTTATCGATAATCGACCAGGCCGCTCAAGGTAAATATCTTCCACCCTCCGTCAACGTTGACCCAATACAGCGGAGCCTCCCATGAATGATCTTGAACGGTTTGCCAACCTTGCGAGAGCCAAAGTTCCGGACGGCGATAACCTCCGTCCTGAATAAACTCAAAATACTCTCCGCACGTCACCAACTGCTGCGAGACATAAAACTGCTGGGCGTATGATTTATGGCGTGGTAATTCGTTGTCAAAGCAGAATTCCTGGCCGTCGGCACCAAACTCAAAAACGCCTTCACTGGTTGTGAACCATTCGCCTTTTCCTTCCCTCAATTCATCGAAGGCAAGATCACGATAGGTCGGGCGGTTTCATCGCAGGGCCTCGAGGATGCGTGCGGCGGTCTGCCGTGGCTCGCTCCACGCGACGCGAAACGCCGTCACGTCGCCCGCGATCGCGGCCAGCCAGTCGACGCTCTGTTCCCGGTGCGTGCCGAAGTTGAGGCTCGATGCGGCGAGGTCGAGGAGTGCCCGGCCGCGCGAGATGGGTTCGAGCACGCCATCGGCGTCGGCCCGCCACTGCGGAACCACAACGGCGCGCACCGGCGCCGCGGCGACCAGTCCCGTCGCGGCGAGGGCGCTTTCGGACAGAAGGTCCTCCGCCCAATCGCGCAGCGGGCCGGTCAGCCAGTCGGTCAGCGGAATATCGGAAGGATGTTAATTCGAAAGGAACTTGAGAGTAATACCGATTTTTTTAAGTAGCGAAAATAGATCGTGGAGCAGCAGGGCCGGTGGACCTTTGTGTAGACAGGAGGCTTTGATGCTTGAAACATCAAAAAGTGTGCTTCTATGCCCAAATTTTCTTAAGTATACGCGGCCCTTCAGATAAACATAGTAGGAGGTCCGAGAGGGGGGAAGGGGTAGAAATCAATCTCTAACACCTCTTGATTCTCAGGAATGTTTTTGCATTACGTCTGTAATATTGGTGCGGGTGGGGTGATAGTACCCTCTTAATGCAGAAAATATGTTTCTATGCAACCCCCCTCAGCTCCTCCAAAGAGAACAGATCCGGTCCAATTATATCAATCACGTATCTGTAACTTGTGATTATTCTTCCCATCAAGTTTCATCCCGATCTCTCCACTCTAAGCGTTTCCTAAGATTTCTGTTTCCCTCCTCCAATCCCCTATGTCCCCGGATCCGATTCTTATTGAAAATGGAGCATCTGAGACATAAGATCCTTTTATATATCAAGTTTCATTAAGATCCAATCACTCCTTCGTAAGTTAAAAATACCTCATTTTTTCTTATTTTTCAGAATTAACCCTCCCCCCTCCCAACTCCCCCAAATAGAGCGGATCCGTTCCGGTTATGTCACGAACTGCGAACGCCGCTGTCACGCATGCGACTCATACTCGAGTTTCTTGACGATGAGGACAATGCGGAAGGCCTGCGTGCGGAAATCGTTGAGATGGAGAAAATTGTCACGTCGCTGCTTGAAGCCGAGCGACTCAACAGCCGTCATGCACAGCTCACGCGCAATGAAGTCAGTGTTGGCGACCTGGTAAACCGTCTGCTGGACGATTTTTTCACACGTGAACGTAAAAGAATCCGGTTGACGCTCCCTGATGAACCCTTGTTTGCCGATATCGATGAGGCACGTATCGCGTTGCTTCTCAAAAACCTGATCGGCAATGCACTGCGTTATACAGAAAGCATCTTCATTTAAAAAAAAGGTCAGTAGGATCAGTTTGCTTAACCTTTCTAATCCCCTGAGGAAATTTTGACAAAGGAAGTTCACTAGCACTTGCTTGGTTACATTTGGTGATGTTTACTGGTTCAAAAGGTTTGACAGTAGTTTTAGTGCAACTTGAAGAATTTTGATAAAGAATGTTTGGAGCAGAAGTATCAGCTAAAAGAGGAATTCTGGGCGGTGTAGGGGATTGTAATGCATGTATAGCTTCAACAATTGCGAGCTGAAAACCGACTTTTAACATTTTTATTTCTTTCTCCTTGAAAAGTATCACTATTCTGACGATGGTAAAGATCAATACCAGAATATAATATGCATTTTACTGAAAAAATAATTAAATGTTTCCACTTTTATAACTTTAATAAATAAAAATTATTAAAATTGTAAGGAATAAATATCAGCAGATGTATATTAAACTGACAATGTACATTGATTTGTAATTTCTTCAATAAATTGCAAATTATGTTTTAGCATAGAGAAGGCATAGGGGTTGTGAGCCCTAAGTAAGTAAGACTGTACTAGACCCTTAAGGTCCAAACCGGCGGTGCTGATCTCCGTTTCGTGGCCCTTCAGCCAGGAAGTGCAATGGGGGGCAGGGGGCCAACCATCCTGTGCTTTCACACACCCTTCCTGCTAATAAAACTCTAATTTCTATATCAGCAGTTGAGATATTTTGATAAATATTCGATTCATGCTTTCAAAAATCAAGACAAAATAAAGTACATACTTCTAGATTCATTGTAACTTACAATTGCTCCGCTACGAACATTTTTATGCTTATATCCTAATTGTTAAAATGGCTGATATGTGTTAGAATCATCTTTATTAGCGTCATTAAAATCTTCTTGTGGATATTTATCCCCATTGACTCTTTTTTCAGTTATATTGGGGTTCATATGGCCAAATACCATATTGCTTTCTCTATAGCTGTTAGATTCGTCAGATTTTGTAACAAAACAACAATTTTGGTTTTGTGTATAAACCATGAAAGTACTGCTGATGAGCAGCATTGTTAGAATCAAGACCAGCGTCCAAAGTGACAAGCGACAAAGTGACCAAATAGCGTTCATTTTTCTTGATGGACGTAAGTTAAAAAACGAAGTTCGATGTACAGTTCCTATCCTACCTGATTCTAGTTGCTACTGAACTTCCAATTTAATAGATGACCATTACGGCATACGGCAAGGATAGGCGCCCCATAAGGAAATCAGAGATTAAGAGCAAAAAGTGCTGAAGAATAGCAGGCGAGAACGCCGGGATTTTTCTGGGGGGGGTAATAATAATAAAAATTCGGAGGCCTATTCTCCGATTTTTAGTTACATAATCTCTTGCAATTATTTTTGCATGAAAGTGCTCACATCCAATTTAAGTTTATAGGGGATATGTCTTAGGCCAAGGGGACTTAAAGGATGTGTTTTCAGAGGCGTATGACGCTTCTAAGCCCCACATTTGTCTTTTTATTGTTTCTTCAAGTCAGTTTCCTTTCAAAATGTTGTATCAATTCCTAAATTGATGTAATCTGTACGCGCCTCCAATAAATAAATAAACTAAATGCGACGTAAAAAAAAAGTTATTTTATGGTTTAAGGTAAGGATACATATGGATAAAATAAATTTTTTTAAACATAAATTATCCCAATCTCAGGCTGCGGTAATTACTTGTTTAGGATACATGTATAGAAATATGGAAGCTGGAACTAAAGATGGTAGTCAACTATTTCTGATCCTAAAAGGGGTACGCCAAGGTGCTTTGACTTGTCCAATTTTGTTGAATGATTTTGCTCAAGGTGCTCAGGATATGTTCAGCTGTATATTTATCATAGGCAGTGCAACAGTGCTGTCTAAGTAATGAGTGATGTGGGCACTATGCATTTTTTGTAAACCAGGGCACTTCGTAATACCCCTCCTATGCCCACTATTTCCCCAGACACGTCTAATAAAAATTTTGAGATAGTCAGTTTTTTCAACATAGTTGAATGGTCCCAAATCTCCTGGGATCAGCAGCCGCCCGCGATCAGAGACCTCTGCTCCGGCTTCGGTCATGGTGCGGATGCAGCGCGGCGTCGCATTGGCCATCCCGACCTCGCCCAGAATACGCAGTGCCGTTGTGTGGATGGACTCAATGCCAGCGGTGGATAGTGGGCGATAGCGTCCACCCTCGATACCGGGCCAGATCGGCATGACGGGACCCGATCCGGCCCCACCGATGCGCTCGGCGCGGCGGGCCGCACGCCCCGCTCTTTGTCGGCTCATGAGATCGTTCCTTGCTCGAGAAAAATGCCGGTAACGCAAGCTTCGTTCAGCCAGTTGCCAAGTCTTCTAGCTGAGTTTGTTGTAGGCAAAAGTGTTTTTAGTAATTATTAGTAGGCAGTTATCAACTAACATACAATTTACAACTAAACAGAATTTACCTACTTTTTGAGTTTAGTGTTTGCAAAAGTGCTTTTATTTACATTTTGATATTCAGTCACCAATTAAAAGACTCGGGATTTACAAAGCAGCTGACTTTGATGTATTTAAAAGTGTTATGCTTAATTTGCTTGTACTCACCCAGAAACTAAACACTAGAAATGTATGAGCTAGGTGAGTTTATTGTAGTCGAAAGAGCTTTTATTTCTTTTAGAGTAATAAACTCTGGCTGATGAAAAATCTCAAACCCGAGCGATGAAATTATTCGCTAAACAAAATTTATTCCCTATCCCAGCGCCGATTGGGCATTGGAAGGGAGTACAAGTATTTTCAATCCGAGATCTGTTCCCGAGTTCTTCGGGTTTGCGACTCGCTGATCGAGCTATTCATGAATATTTGGGAATAGCGTGGGCATGGCTCCAGGGGCAAATCTGAACTCCTCCACTTTCAACGCAATCCCTCGCTTGCCGCACCTCCCTGAGCCTTGTATTTAATATTTCCCCTCTTTTGACTACACCAGATTACCGATAAATACGGAGAGGGGGTGTGTCCTGGTCTATGGGAGTGGGGCCCTCATCGTGCACGTAATGTTGGAAATAGTGACTCCTCCACATTAAAACTGACCTACTTAATCGTTTAAAAATTTGCAGCAACAATTGCTCTAAAAGAGTAAAAATTAAATCAAAAGCCTGATCAGGCGAAATTCATCATTTTCTTTTTTTGGCGTAGCTGTCAAATTCACAATCAGGATTGTGAATTCTGGATCTCGATTATTTAATATCGAGTTTGTCAGAAGAGAAAGGTTCCCCACAGCCTCTTCGAGTGCTTCGGATCCTGTTTTCGTTTGACATTTTGTGAGCAAAACGCCAAAAGAATGACCTAATTAGAAACACCCATTTTACTATACTTAGTTGAAAAACACTTTTTATTCTTTTGATAGCAGAAACCCATGTCCACACGTAACCTCGCGGCCGTGCGCAACTTTGCTATTGTAAAGAAATAAATTATGGCTGGCAGTCAACAAAAAACCTTTATGGTTCAGCACTAATAAGGTAATAAAAATATGATTCGTACCTAAATGTATTCTGGTATGTTGACTAAGGTAGCTGCTGTTTGCGAAAGCTTTTGAGCACTGACTGCATTTGTATGGTTTTGCCTCTCGCATATGGATCTGAGTATGAAGCTGCAAATCTGCCTTTGAACCAAATATCTATAACAGAAGAAAAAAATTAAATTGTGCTCAGTAACAAGTCATCTTCCCCATTTGTTGCCATATTTATTTAAAAAAATTGAAAAGCAAAAAAATTGCCCCCCCCCCCCCCATGTTTTGAAAAACACATTCCCCTCCCCCCTGTATTTCTATAAATCGGCACTTTCGAACCTAATCACAGCTCAGTTCGTGATCTAAAAATGAATCATATTATAAAATTCCTATCATAGTAATTCAAATTGAACTGATTTTTCTGAGTTCCTTTTTAAAATGTTAAAATTGTTCATATTTGCGGAATTACTTTTAAAAATACTTAAAATTGTTCGGATTTGCCAAGTAAACAAGTAGTAGTAAATAAGTTTAGTGTACCCAGGGATTAAATAAACAAATGAAATTTTAATAAGTAAGGATTTGGTGGCATTCTTGATACTTGCTGGCATTCTAGACAGGTTACTGTTTATTTCTATCACGAATATATGTTTACGACCAAATAAGTAAAATTAGTCATTTTTTTTTAAACCGCTAAAATAGAGTTATTATTATGCAATAAATAAATCTAAAAGCCCATTTGTTGTATATATATGCAATATTGTTAAATAAATGTTGATTTTGTTATTTTGTTGTCTTTTTTTCCTAATTTATTTTTTGGCGCCTTATTGTTTTGAGTTTGAAGATTAGTAGTATTTTGTGTGTTGCCATGGCCTTTTTCCAAAAAACATCTAAGTATGATCAGCGGAAATAGTTGAACTTCCTTTATTTGAAAAGAGGTGGGACTTAACAGGTTCGATAGGTAGGACCACTTTTGACTGATTATCGATGATATTAAACTCGTCATTTTCAACTATTGATGATTGGAATCGTACGCATAACCAATGAGGGCTTTTAAGACGATTACTTTTTGTGATGCCAGAAAAATCTGTGTGCAACCAGGCATTGTACTTAGAACAATGGAATGACCGAGTTTCACATTTTCTGTAGTATTCTTTACAAGGATGGGACATTCTAGACTTAGAAACAAAAATGAGACACAATCCTTGGGTTGGAAGCTAGATCTTCAATGAAAAAATGAGAGGTAAGGCTGTTTCTGAGAGCAGGAGCAATGACCACGCTGCGTATTATGTTGAAAAGGTAGCGATTGAGGATCTCAGCGTCTAGGAATGGACTGAGTATTGTTGTTTTGGTGTAATTTATTTTTTGATTATAAAGCCCGCTGAACTTGAACCTCTTCCTCCTAAAACGACATTGCGGAGTTTCAAGAAAATGCTAGGAAAGACTAAGCACTGGATTATTGATTTTATACTAAAAAAACAAAGTGTTTGTGTTTAGAACTTCTCTTATATTTGTTTGGTTTAAGAATGTTTCGGTTCGCTAGTATTTTTAAGAGGAAAATGGAGCAAAACGGTATTGACAATGTAGGGAATTATTGGGGAAATAATAAATTTTAAGATTTCTAGGGGGTAGGAATGGGCCCTAAGCCACCTCTCCCTTCTTTTCTCTGCACCCTCTTATTCATTCATAATAATGGTAGCTAGGATATTTTGCGCATATGAACGTATCAACATTTCAGTAGAGACAATTTTATGACACTTTTTCTGAACAACTTTACATTCTTCAACAATTTCTTGGGCTGAAATGACAACCACATTGATGTTGAGCACATTTTGCGTCTTTTGGATTGTTTTGCGGTCTTTCTGTGCCCTTCCAGTCGACGAACCGTTTAATTTTTGCAGAAGGGAAAGAGTGCTATACTATTGTTTCTATTAGAATAAAACAGGGGGGGGGGAGCAAAATGCATTTTTCAAAATCAGGGGCAAATTTGCCGTTTTTTCTATTTTTCAACCACATTACAATAAAAAAAGGTATAGGCATAAATAAAAAAATAGAGGAACACATGCCTTCTCCCCCCCCCAATCAACACCACTTAAACCTTGTCACACTATCTTTTTATGAAATTGCACGTCTGATTACAGTTTAATAGAAAAAAGAGGAAGACAATTTAAAACGAATAGTTTTTACTATACATAATTACAGCATAAAATCTTCTCCAGTAATAGAAAAAAATTATAGGACGTCGTAGCCATTAAAGCGAATAATAGCGTCTGGATATATGGCTGAAACGTAGTTCCAGCATCGACCTGGGATCTCCAAATATAGCTCTGTCTTCGCCCAGGGAATCCTGTGAAGCAAAGTGTCCCGTCTAAGACGTAGGTGTAAGTCAGACTAAGCTTTCCCCAAAAAAATCAATCTCTGAAAGTCGCTTGATGGCTTTTACCAGCTTCGGTTTATTTGGCTTTCGGAACGTGCTAGAATAGCCAAAAGTGATGCAGGATAGAAGCGAAGCTCATGTTTAAATGAAGATTCCTCGTCCATATTCAGTCTTTTGGATACAGTTAGAAGACACTGAAACGTGGAAGAGATTCCACATTGGAATGAATTTGCAATTCTCCCTTGTTATGATGGAATATGGTTTTTCCATTAACGTAAAACCTAAAACTAGTACTACTACTTCTAACAACTCACGGCAACACCAAGGCGCCTGAGGTCAACACAGCTACGTACGCTCCTCCTCTATCCCAATCTGTTTGAAGCTACTCCCTTTTCACCCTACCAAGAAGTTTTTATTTCCCTTCCACGACATCCTCCCATCCCATTGTGAGACAACTTGTCTAAATCGTTTGTTTATACTGCCATTATGATGCTCTAAAGGGGCATGAATTGGTTTTCCTTGAAATCCCTTCCCATCTAGGACTTCAGAGATGTGCGTCAGATTTGCCAGAACTTTGGAATGCAGTGGCTATTGGAATGAAAGATTTGAAATAAGAAAGATTTTTTTGCGCAACATAATTCAACAAACAGTGAGTTATTTCATAACAGATGTTTCAACAACTGTTTTATTTCATGTATGAGATGAGTCCATTATGGAAACATCGTATCAGACATTGCTTGCTTGTGGTGGCTGACTTATTTACGGGAAAACTGTCTGGCCCAATACCCAGTGTGATGAAACCTTACATGTGAAGAAAGAAGAGATGTTTCAACTACTGTTTTATTTCATGGATGAGTCCATTATGGAAACATTGTAAAGAAAGAGAATACCACTTTGCTGTGGCCCAATCCTTTTGGCTACTTAAAAAGGGCACTAGAACTTTTAGTTTTCGCTCGAATGAGCCGTGTTTATACTTTTTATTGCTACTACTACTACTAATGCTTTTAACAACTCACCGCGGCACCAAGCCGCGTGATGCCAACTCAGCTGCGACCGCTCCTCCTCCATTAAAATCTATTAAGAAGCTCCGTCTTTGCACCCTCCCAGAAAGTTCCCATTTCGTTTAAATCTTTCTTTATGACATCCTCCCACCCCAGACGAGGACGACCTACTTTCCGTTAAGGCTTAGATGGTTGGCCAAAAAGGATAATTAGTGTCGATCTAATTTTTACTCTCAGGTTAGTAAATTAGCGCTTTACGTTAAAAAGCACTTTATAAGAAAGGTTATAAGAATGAGTTTGGTAATTATCGATGGATTAGTCTCGTTTCTGTAAGTAGCAAATTAGTCAGTCAGATTAGACTGAGAGATGCCTTATACAAATTTATGAGAGAATAATAGTGCAGTTCTAAAAAATGTAGAGGATGTGGCTCGACTGTACTTGGTGTTTTATTGTTAGATTCTTTGACAGTCACATGCAAATCAATGAATGTGAAGTCAAACCTATGGAATAATCTCCACTGAAATAAATTTGAAAATAATCTTTTTCAGATGGGTCATTTTATGACCAAACACCGTATTGATGATAACTAGATTGTTATATCTAAAAAATTGCAAACGTCTGTAGCCATTACTGTTTTCTATTCCTACGCCAAATTTACCTAAGCTAGGATTGCATCGATCCCATCTATCTTCTCAAGTCTACAACGAAGTGCTTAAGCCGGCTTAGAGTCGGACAGCAAGAAGTCCCCGGGACGTCCAGTAACGAATAGAGGCTATGTGCAATCCTGGGCCCATCTTGGTCACAACATGCTTTTTAGCACTTGGCGATGCTCTTCTATCAGCAAGAGTCAAATTACTGCACATATATTCCCAAGCCTATTACCTCGGGTACAATAGGTTTAACAACTAATTTTAAGAAGACTAAGTGACTTGACTAGGAGGCAATCAAGGGTAAAAGGTGACGTTGGGTTAACGAGAGCATCAATCAAGCGGATAGCTTCACTTACCCGGGTGGAACTATTAATATAGATGGTGGATGCAGTGAAGATATAAAAAGAAGAATAGCCAAAGGATGTTTTTTTTTCAGTTGAAAAAAGTTTAAGAAAATAAGTCTGCTAACCAAAATAAGAATAATGGAAGCTATGGCAATGACAATGGTCAAGTATGATTCTGAAACGTGGGCCCTTCGAAAGGAAGAGGACGATTTGTTAAACATTTTCCAACAAGAAAGATCACGGATGCGTGTTTATTTGTTTTTTTTCCCGGGGTTGATCGTATCGACTCAGTGGTCCCAGAATTTTGCGAGAGGGCTCATTCTATCGGAAATTAAAATATCCAGTGCCCTTTTTAAGTGACACCAAAAAATTGGAGGGCTTCTAGGCCCTTGTTCATTGTATTCATAAAGTCACTGGACCAAAATTTTGAGATAGCCATTTTAGTCAGCATAGCCGAAAAACCTAATAATTATGTCTTTCGGGACGACTTAATCCCCCACAGTCTCCTGGGGAGGGGCTGCAAGTTGCAAACTTTGACCATTGTTTTCATATAGTAATGGTTACTCGTAAATAAAATAACTGATTTTTCACTTTTTTTTTATTTTTAACGTGGCAAAGTTCATCAGCCTTGAATACAAAATTTACCTTGTCACGAATTAAACGTGGTTCATTATTCCATTTTTTACACCAATTTGTTGCTGATTAATTTCTCTTTATTCCAGGAAATTATCCAAATGCGAAAAATCGCTTCTTTATTCTTAAACAGATAAATCGTAACTACACAATGAATCAAATAAAATTTCATTACAATCCGAGTTCAGTATCTCGCCACTCACTTACGCAATCACGCACAAACGATGACTTGATATGAAAAAGGATTTTGCTAGAAGTGTAATCTACATGTGAGAAAAAAACCGCACCTGATGATATTAATGTGATAAATCCAGCATTTGATATGACTCCACCTGACCTCATTTCAGGAATAATTACAGAAAAAGGTGTGGCTACAGCACCCTACGAAGAATCAATTCCAAAATTATTTGAAGCTAATAATTAGAAAGTTTTTATTGTTTTTTAAACTGCCGTATACAATATGAGTACTGTTTCTCCACAAGCAATTGAAGAATCTTTAAAACAATGTATGGATCCTGAAGTCCCTCTTAATATTGTGGAAATGGGCTTAATTTATGGAATTGATGTTACCGAAAATAATGATGTTAACATCAAAATGACAATGACGACAAACAGAAATTATTACGGATATGAGGGGTTCATCTCCTCCTAAATACCACTCTTTACGCTAATGTATCAGTAGTAATTCCAACTATTTATTCAACGGCCTTTGTGATTCAGGGGTCATTCTTAAAGGACTGAGATAAAATTTAAGCTTTAGTTTAAAGAGCGATGTATTAACAAAGGGGAAAACCCTCTCATATACGTAATAAAAATGTACGATTTAGAAGTTTATTACGTAAGTTAATTCGTAAGTTACGTATTACGTATTACTAATAAAAACGTTCGTAAAAATTAAAAGTTCTAGTTGCCTTTTTAACTACCCAAAAGATTAGAGGGCAACTTCCCTAAGACACCATCAGTAACTTCACAAATTGTTTTTCTAAAATTATTCCATCCATCTTCCGCATTGGCATATTTTAAACTCTCAAGTTTAGTATTCAACTGTTCCCGGGAGGTTTTTCTCAAATTTTCATCCTAACTTTCTTCTGGGTGAAACATTTGAGTATGAATATGTTCGGCGGTTTAAACGTAAGTCCTTTCCCGAAGGGAAATCTAACGGCAAATTTTATTGGTATCGTATCGGCCCAATACATATGTATCGGTATCGGAACCCTCAAATCTTTATTGGTCGGGCCCTATTTAAGAGGATTCGGTATTTTAAAGGACGACCTCATTTTGGTATCAAAATTCCATTTTTTGGAGTTTTGCCTACTATTGAGCCGGGTTGCTCCTTACTACAGTTCGTTACCACGAGCTGTTTGATTATGTGTATATATTTCAATGGTATTTACCTTTGGACAACAAGGCTGGAGCGTGACAAAGACTGTGAAACGAAAAATAGGCTAATGGTCAAACAGCTTGGATCAATCCGTTTTGGCTGAAGAAAATGCAAATAATGCGGAAGTTCTAAGTAGGACAAGAAAAACAATTCCAAGACAGGGCTAATAAATTCTTGTAATAGAAAATAGGTTTTACAAAAATATTTTATAAATAAAATTCGAGTAATTGTGGTTCATGCTAATGCACCGATGTAATTCATAATTTCGCGGCGGAAATCGTCTTTACGGCTTTCCTGAATATCGATTTTTTCTTCGATGGAGCGCATCAGTTTTTCATTCGGTTCCTCATCTTCCCCGGTATATTTGTTTTTCACTTTTTCTCTTTGCACATAGGCTTTCACATTATCGATGTAGTTGGCAAACAAACGTTTAATACCGTCTTCATCTGCGCTAATGGCTCTTTGCACTTCGTTTTTTACGATTTCAGTATATTCCTTTTTGACGACTTGTATCACTTCCCGGTATTTTTTCTTAAGCGCCTCATCCGTTATTAAACTATGATGATCGAGACCTTCCAAATTATTTTATTCCCAAATTTTGGGTGACATCGATGAGGTTTTTTTACATGTTTCCTAGCAATTATAGTGCTGAATATATTTGTCAACCGAGCATTGAGTTTACGATCTTTAACTCGGGGAGGGGAATCAATGGCACAAAATAAGGCCATTTTTTTTTTTTTTTTAATTTAGATGAAGGATACCCCTCCACTCTTCTTTTTGTTTGGAATGATCAAACCCCAAAACTGCTGATATAAATCATGTAATAATGATAATATGTAATATAATAATATGTAATATAATAATAATTTAATATAATAAAGATTGGGAAAAAATAGTCATTTTGTGTCTGGTCCGATTCTGGTTCCATAGTTACTGCGGCTCTTGAAACGCTTCAGGAATTCCATCTTTTCTACGCTCAGGTAGATGAATTCGAGATTACACGGGGTTGGTTTCATCATGAATCAAAAACCCATAAATTCTTTCTTAGAATGGGAACCAGCCTCCTATGGACTTGCCAGAATCAGACTAAAAGGAACTCCAGTAAATGTATCAATAATCTCTAATGATGTCCCCACCCATGATTCTGTTGATACAGCTAACGACGATTTCTACGGTGAGCAGCAGCAGCTGGCTTCGTCTGTTACGAAACGTGATTACTTTATTGTTGTCGGAGACTTAAACACGACTCATCATCATAATCATTATCATCATCATAATCATCATCATACTCATCATCATCATCATCATTATCATTATCGTCATCATCATCATTATCATAATCATCATCACCATCATTATCATAATCATCATCATCATCATTATCATCATTATCATCATCATCATCATCATCATCATCATAATCGTCATTATCATCATTATCATCATAATCATCATCATCATCATTATCATCATCATCATCATCATTATCATCACCATCATCATCATAATCATCATCATCATCATAATCATCATCATACTCATCATCATCATCATCATCATCATCATTATCATCATCATCATCATGGAATGAATTTGGTCGGCCAAGATTTGGGTGTCAGTTTTGGGTTTTGGGTGTGGCTGATCTCAAACGTAAAACTATAACCAAATATAAACGGTATATGAGGTCTGCACGTTACCGTACTATGGACTTCCCTGTGAGTAGAAAAGATTGGCAAAAAGTTATCAGTTCTGACAAATTAAATGATGATACTATGAAAAGTGACTGCCTTCCCCCTTCAGATTTTTTTTTATGATTAACTATTCATACTCCCCTTCTTCCCCCCCCCCCCCCTCTTTAGTACAACGCTTCCGCAATGCCATATAGTACCCATATCTTTTTCTTCCGTAAATGATGATGTGAGTTTTAAGGGTGCTGAGTGCAGGACTAGGTTGAAAATTAATGTTAAGAAGACTACGTTGCTTGGATTCAGGATAAATGATGACGAAGATATGGTGTCTAGTAACGAGAAGATCGATTAGATGCATATCTTCAGCTATCCAATTGGATAGTAATTCATGTAGGAAATAAGGTTGATAGCTGGTTTGGTATTAAAACAGTAGTTAAGCAGGGCTGTGTCCTATCCTCGTGTGTACGGATCACTTGGATAGACTTTGTCCTAAAGAGCACTGCAAAGGCAATGGGAGAACACGGAATCAATTGGGGAAGTAAAACTTTCGTAGACTTAGATTATGCTGATCTTCCGATCAAAATTTTGAAATAACTAATTTGTTCAGCATAGTCGAAAGGCCTTCAAGTGATAGAATTTTGCCCATTGTTTACGTGTAGTATTTGTTATTGGGAAATGTGCATACATTTATTCGGGGGGGGAGGAGGTACTAATTTTCTGTTAAGGGGATTTTCCGAGGAGAAATTTTACACTGCGGGAACTTGCCAGAGTTCCTATTTGAAATTCTTCTTATGTCTTACTTACTCTTTGCTGACTCAATCTAACGCGTAAGGAAGTTAAGGGCAATTGTCCGGGGTAAATTTTCACCAAGATTGAATTGTCTAGAAAATTTATCCGTGAAGAGGAGATTTTGGAGACTCAATATCAAACTTCCCCCTTGTATATAGACAAATGGCAACTTTTGTAACATAAACCACTTGCCCAGGGGCTGTGGGAGGTTTTGTCATCCCTAGCAGCATAGTTATTTGACTTTCCGACTATTTTGAACAAGAGGGCTATTCCAAAATCTTGATCAGGTGGGGATATTGCAGCTAAAAAGGAAATAGGAGGTGAACTGGTTGCTTTCCCACAATGTCTCCCTCAACATGCCCTAAAAGTTTAAATATAATGCCTTCAGCTGTTCTCGAGATATTGCAGTTATGTCTTTTAGAAAAACTGGATCCACGCAAAATCGTTTGATTTAGTTAATTTTAGCCAGCTTCACCTCGTTCAGGATACTTTCTTTAGTATAGAAGCTGATAACGTTCATTTCATCTGAAGGTACTAAAAGGTACTAACCAATTTACCCAGTTTTTGCAAGGTTTCCTAGAACTACGGGCAGAATTGTTTCTATTCTCAGTTCGTATCATACCGGTTTAGAATTGTCGGATACAATTTTTTTTTTTAGAAAATCGTGTAGTTTGAATAAGTATCGGAATCGTATGAATAGAAGCCTTCGCTACTTCTTGAACTGAACAAAATCTCTTTTTTATTTCACTACTTTGAAAAACAAGAGCCAAGAGCTCATAAGGCACTTGTGACACAAGCAAAAATTAATATGATTAAGGCAGATAACCCCATGCCAGCTCAAGACCAGAAACTTTTTATGAAACAAAAACACATTTTAATTATTTTCCCTGTTTTACTTTAATTAGTAAAGAATAATTAAAATTCTAAGGAACAGATATCACTATATGTAAATTAAACAGATGAACTAGTTCTTTTTGTGTTTTTTTTTTTTTCATTAAGGTACAAATTATGATCTGGTCTTGAGAAGGCATACGGTTATCAGCCCTTCTCATGTCCACTTTTGCTCGTTTTGAGTTTAACTTGGCTATTTAAAGTGACTTCTGTTTGTTTTGAGTTCTATTTATTTATCAACGTCTAGAATTCTTCTTTTTAAACATTGTCTTTGGAGTTGAGCTAAAAACTCATTCATTTCCTTATTTTTAGGACGAGCTGAAGGAAAGCTATCTGGAAAACTTGGAAAAAGTGACAAGACTTTTGAAGTTGGTGTTTTTATCCCAAAATATAATCGCAAGATAACTGCAACTTCTTTAGCAAGAACAGGGGGTGAATTTAAGCGTTTAGAAGCAGCTATTGCTTGGGATGCTGTCAACGACAAGTCGAAACAAATCTCACTTGAAGTCTCTGCAAGGATTCCACCATCAGAAATCGCTACGGACCTGAGGTAAGTATTATTTATCTCTTTTATAGACAATCTTTGCCAATCTGTCATCCTTCATCTGCAGAACGTGGCCTAGCCATCTCAACCTTTCTTTCATTATAGCCCTAGAAAGTGGGATGGAACCACATTTTTCCTACAACATTCTGTTTGAAATACGGTCAGTCAGACGGGCACCCAGAACAACCCGTAGGTAATTTCTCTGCAAAAAATATTGTACATTTTCATCCGCTTTTCGGAGCGCTCATGCTTCAGAGCCATATTTGACCACTGTCGTCACTCTAGCTTCCAATATTCTAATCTTGGTTTGCAGACTCATCTTACTACTCTTACAATTTTTTTTTTTAACTCTGAAAAAACACCCTGACATCTTCATGGTGCTATATGGCTCTTTTTTCGGTTTTCATTGTTAATTTCACGTGAACTGGGAAAATTTACTCCAACTTATAAAAACTGGCTCCATTTTCGAAGCTGATGACCCAAAAAAGAGTTCAATGCCACAAGCAACATCTCAAAAAAGCATCTTTTTGGTACTATATGGCTCTTTTTCAGTTTTCATTGTAATTTTCACTTGAACTGGGAAAGTTGGCTCCGTTTTTGGAGCGCATGTGACCCTGAAAAGAATTCAATGCCACAAGCAACATCTTAACGAAGTATCTTTATGGTACTATATGGCTGTTTTTCAGTTTTCTCTGTTATTTTCACATAATTAATCGAATTCTAAAAGAGGACGCTTATCACAAAGGACAATTTAACTCTAAAGCACTTTTCGAAGCTTCGTTTTAGGAGGCAACTATAAAATTACAAGTTCCAAGAAGTACTTTTAATAACAGTCAATATTTACACATCGTGAATACTTTTTGCTTTCATGGTCGCTTTCAGATTTTCCCCGGAGCACTTATTAAACAATTAAAAAGCACTAAAACAGCTCTTGATATCAAGGCTAAAGGCCAAACACAAAGGCAGTATCCAGAGGGGGGTAGGAGGTCTGTATCCCCACGAATTTTTTTCCGACTCATAAAAACGTAACAAAAATGCATACCTGACAAGAACGATCTTTGGCAATCTGTCATCCTTCATCCACAGAACATACCCTAGTCATCTCAACCTGTCTCTCATAATAGCTCTAGAAAGCGGGATTGGACCACTTTTTCTTGCACTTTTCAATACGATCAGTCAGATGGGCACCCAAAAAGATCCGTAGACAAATTCTCTGGAAAACAACAAATGCTCTTCCGTCTTTATTAGCACCCCCGCTTCAGAACCGTACTTGATTACTGTCATGATTTTAGCTTCCAATATTCTTGGTATTAATCTTGCTTTACTGACTTAATTTCTTATTTTTCGAAGTTTTTGAAAAACACCCTGGGCCTTGGCTAATGTAATATTGGTAAAACGTGCTTAATTACATGGGTAAAATGAGCCATGTGAATTTAAGTTTCTCTGTGCTAAAGCCGTGTTTTACACATCAGATTAAGGTACCAACGAGCTATGGAAGTAACTGCTCAATGATTTATTGTGCTTGCTTTATCTTTGAGAGGAATGCGACCAGGCATTTCAACTTCTCCTCAAAATTACCGAAGATTTCTGCTTATTTCTGTTTCAGCATCACTCATTACATTTATTTGAAGTTTATTTTTATTTTTGTTTGTTTTATTCAAACATACTTTTTTTAAAATCTAGTCAAAAAATAGTTGTGTAAGACAAAACACGTATCTAAACCCTCCTATATGAAAGTTGATAAGAGTGAAGATAGTAATTACAGAAGTATTAGTTTTGTTTATGTAGGAAGCAAATTACTGAGTATGACGATACCATTTAGAGTTACAAATGCTCTAGATAAAGTTTCAAGGGAAAACTTGGGGCTTTATGAAGAGGAGAGGATGCCTCGACAGATTTTTAACTTTTAGATTAATAATTGAGAAGTGTTACAGTCATCAAACCCCGTTAGGCCTCAGTTCTTTAGATTATGACCGAGCATTTGCTTCAGCTGAGAGAAGAGCTTGAGCAAAGGTTCTATCCTTGTATTGCATACCAGATACACACAGAAAAGATCTGTGGTTACAGCAATCTAGATTGTCAGCTACGAGCTGTACAGGATTCAATTGCCTTTTCACCAAAATGGTGATAGGAATTGATAGTATATTAGTTTTCAACATTTTTACTTGTTTAAATAACTTGCTTTTATTGCCCTCTATGTGATTTCCGGATGTTTAATATTCTTTAGATGCCACTACTTTCGGTAATTCCAGCATACACGCCACCGTCAAGACCCGCAATTCCTAGATCCCGTTAGCTAAGTTAAGTAACCTTCAGACCAGCGTTCAATATAGCATATCGTAATTAATCACAGTTATGTCCTCAATAAATATTATATGTGCTTATTACTCGGAGACAAATCAGGGCAGCAGGTTTTTTTGTTTGTTTGATTGTTTTTTTTTTTTACATTTCTCCAGGGGTGATCGTATCGACCAAGTGACCTAGAATGTCGTGAGAGGGCTCATTATGATGGAAATTGAAAGTTCTAGTGCCCTTTTTAAGTGACCAAAAAATTGGAGGGCACCTAGACCCCCTTCCACACGTATTTCTCTTCGAGGTCACCGGATCAAAATTTTGAGATTGCCATTCTATTCAGCTTATTGGAAAACCTAATAACTATGTCTTTGGGAACGACTTCATCCCCCACAGTCACCGGGGGAGGGGCTGCAACTTACAAACTTTGACCAGTTTGCTTTTCTGGTGATAAAAGATTTCGACAATCTGTAAAAGTATTTATCGCTTTGTCGATGATAGCATACCGATATATCGATCTGTATACTGATAACAGTATTACCGATGGTAGAAATGTAGTATTTATGCGACTAGAATATTATCACTGAAATCATCCGGTCAAAAAGGCATTATCACGTCCAATAAATTTTTACTCATTTGACTATCTGTATACATAGCTATTACCCCAGTGATTGGTGCTTAGCATAGTGATTATTTATTTACTTAATTTATTGATTAATCAGTTAATTAATGAATAGTAATTTATTTATTAAATAATTATTGATTAGTTTACTAAGGCGAATTTTCTCAGACTCATAGGCAACATTAAACCTAATGAATTTTATATATTTGGGATCGGCATAATAAGCTGATTATTTTGAGGTATATTTTTATAGATTTTTGGTTGCTTCTAAGCTGTGTCGCTCCTTATTCACAGTTCGTTACCATGAACCGCAATATTTTATTGTCTTAATAGATCAAAAAATTAATTTTAAACACCTTTGCTACTCAGCTTTGATTTCTTATGCTGTCAGACATGCTGTCAGATCAATGTCTGGAGAGAGCAATTGATTTAAAGTCTTAAGTTATGTTTCATAGTTCTAAGTCGAAGCTGAATTTTTAGCCTTCCCATACCCCTTAAACTAGCTTTGCAGCACCTAAGATAACAAAACTGAATTGAAAAACGTCTTTAAAAAAAAGGGGGGGGGGGTAGATTCTTTCTTACGTGACTATATGTCGAGAGGTAAAACAAAAGTTAATAAATCGTACGCATTTTGATTCAGCGTCAAAAAATAATTTATTTCAATGTGCGGAAAAACAAAAGCAAAAACGAAAAAACTGGGTTTCTAGTCAAACAACGGAATTAGATGCCTATAAAGTGCTTTCATTGTCCATGAATTTTCAAGGATTTCTCCGAAAATCTCTGCCCCCCCCCCCAAAAAAAACAATAGGTTCCATAAACATCACGTGTTACAGTATTGTTAATTAACATATGTTAAGAGCATAAAATCTACGGTAAAACACTGAAATTCAAATATTTTATAAATAACTTTAATGTTAACTAAAGTGAACATCATGAAAATCATTGTTTTATATATTCTATGCTGCGCACTCATCACCTCGTGCCAGCAAACACCAAGCGCGACTAAAGAAATTAATGCCAAAATTCAATCTAAAGGCACAAAGATCATTGACCTTACACATGAATTCTCTGACGAGACGGTGTATTGGGTCACTTCAAGAGAATTTGAGCTAGACACGGTGTTTAAAGGTGATACCGATAAAGGTTATTATTATTCGGCATAAGGGTGCGTGTTTATTTTCCCCAGGGGTCATCGTAACGACCAAGGGGTCCTAGAATGTCACAAGAGGGCTCCAAAAATGAAAAGTTCTAGTGCCCTTTTTAAGTGACCAAATAAATTGGAGGGCACCTAGGCCCCCTCCCACGCTCATTTTTTCTCCAAAAACAACGGATCATAATTTTTAGATAGCCATTTTTTTCCGCATAGTCAAAAACCATAATAACTATGTCCTTGGGAATGACTTACTCCCCCACAGTCCCTGGAGGAGGGGCTGCAAATTACAAACTTCGGCCAGTGTTTACATATAATAATGGTTATTGGGAAGTGTACAGCGTTTTCATTGCATAGTACAATCTATAAATCTAAAAAAGAAGATCTTTTCCGAGGGTTCTTAAGTGAAGCCGTCCCTGATTACTAGCCGTTTTTGTTGTGATTTTGGTTGAGTTGATCATTTCATTTTCCTTGTTTGAGACTGCAATTGAGGAATTGTATGTGGAAATGTACCTGCTTGTTTTAAATCTCATTTCCCAGAAAATGGGAGCTTACCCTTTTAAGTGGGGTTCAAATACTACCAGGTATGCAAGTTGATTTTTAAGTTGGAGATTAAGTTATAGAGAATATCTTTCGTTCAATTGAAAAACGGTATGCCCACAGGGGGCAGATGTGACAGGAGCGTGGGTCTGGTTTGTAAAACTCTCCGTGTTCTTCGGCAAGTTTGTTAAATTATTCTACAATATTTTTGATTCCTATCTCTCTTGCAGTCTCAACTAGTGGTCTCTTTAGTCCTAATCCTAACTGAGCAGCTTTTTCAATCTCTTCAATATCGCTTGCTCCATTAGTTACAAGCCATGCTGCATTGTTTAGAATATTTGCAACAAGTTGAATTGGATTGCATTTCTCTGCTAATTCTTCTGATAATGTGACTCTTTCATATTTGTCATCAGAATATTTGTAATAACCTTCTCCTGATTTTTGTCCTAGTTTTTTCTCATCAAACATTTTTTCAACTAATGCAGCGCTTTCTCGTACCTCTGGAAAAACACCTGCCCAAGCCCTAAGTGGGGCTGTAAATTCAATCCCGGGCGTTTTCTTCACGTCACGGTATTGTAACCTCCTGTGCTTGCAAAACGCCTCTGTTTGGAAATTTCGCAGCAAATCCTACGAAAATTATAGGAAAATCCTAGATATCAATCATCAGAGAATTCGACAGATAGGATAATGCATTAATGGTCATAATTTCAATTCTGTAGTTTTTGGTTTTACACACCTTGAATACCACATGCTAAACATCTGGAATTTATGACAGTATTAACTCGAATACAATAAAAAAAAAGTATTTTTAATGTGGCAATCAAATTTTTCCTCTTCCTTCAGCCCCCCAGAGGGTCGAATCGGGGAAAAAGACTTGTCAAGTCAATATGTGCAGGTCCCTGACACGCCTACCAATTTTTATCGTTCTAGCACGATCAGAAGCACCAAACTCGCCAAAGCACTGGAACCCCCTCAACTCCCCCAAAGAGTGCGGGTCCATTCCGGTTACATCAATCACGTATCTACGACATGTGCTTATTCTTCCCACCAAGTTTCATCCCGATCTCTCCACTCTAAGCGTTTTCCAAAATTTTTGATTTCCCCTTCCAACCCCCTAATGTCACTAAATCTAGTCGGAATTTAAAATAAGAGCTCTGCTTTTGATACTGTTATGTTGTGATACTGTTGTTCACCCGTGGCCGGACTAGCATTAAATGTACTTTGTCTAGTCTTAATCTGATAATTAATAAGATCCATTGCTACTCGTAATCTCTGTCTTTGGGGCTGGTTGACTCTTTCTGACTCTATGTCCCCAGGAGTCTGTATAGCCTTATTTAATTCATCGTGTAACGACAATGGTCGGTCTATTGGTGTAATAGGGTGTGCCAAATTGTCGGGGAAGCGTTTTGGATGATTAGGGGTTGATATTCTATCTGGGAAAAATTGTGTTTGTGGAGAAATCGTATAGTCCAATGCTTCTGACTCCTCACTTGTGGAAGAATGTTTTTGCAGCAAAGAGTAACTCCAAGCTTTCTTGCGCAGGAGCTCCTCACCGGATCAAGGTGGTTATTCCAAGAGAAATCGGTGGAGAAATGAATCCCAGTAGACAAAGCTCGTCGACTCTCTTTACAGTTTCGTTTATGAAAATAAAACTGGGTTGTTCACGTGACGTCTTTGATCGAGTAATAAGAAGCCCCTTTGTTTCCAATGCAATAAAGTTGATCATCCATGTATCAGACCACTTTTCGATTTCATAAAAATCCCTCCATAGGGAAAAGGAGGCTCGTGTTGGGTATACGTGTTTTGGGATGGCTGAATTGGTCATGGTATCTTGTGGTAACGCATTACCAATTAATAGATCGTGTCAACATCGTTCCGGCATTATCATTACAAAGCAGACAAGAAGAAGAAAGGCATATCACTGTAACAGTATCATAAACCAACATTTTTTCAACATTAGCTATTTAAAAATAAAGTAGTGATAGACAGTAAAATTCTAAGTCAAATAAAAATGGCATTGGCAGATATTATCAATAAGAAACATAAGGACGAATTGATAAAAGCAAAGCGCCTTTGAAAATTATTATTACAGATTATCGTGTACCAGCAGATACAGTCAATGAACCTAGTAACACTAATGACAAAACGCATATTGAGCCTTTAGATGCGAGACGTTTTTCAAGACATTTCAAAACTTTTTTAAAACATTTTTTTTTCAAGATGTCTTTTCAAGACGTTTCAAGACATTTCAAGACGTTTATAAGACTTTTTTATTCAAGATGTTTTTCATGATTTCTTTAGTTCTTACGTAATAGGGAATGTTTACCAGTATTAAGGATGACGCATTCACACGTGACTTGTTTCTTCACTCGTGGAGAATCCCCGCTTGTAACTGAGGAGAAACCACACTTGGGGTGTTACGCAATGACAATGAACATGTGGGATGTTACGTAACATTTTAAGAGATTTCATTTTCTTTTACGGCTTTTTTCTCAAGGAACCTTCGCTCTTTACGCTAAAGTATTTTTAGTAATGTCAACTGTTTATTCTACGGCTTTTGTGATTGAGGGGTCATTTTTAACGAATTGGGACAAAATTTGAGATTTAGTGTAAAGAGAGAGGTACTGACGAGGGGGCGAACCCTCTCATATGTGTAATAAAAACATGAGAATAAAAAATTATTTGCGTAAGCTCATTTATAAGTTACGTATATCTTTATTAATAAAAAGATTCGTAAAAAATTAAAAGTTCTAGTTGCTTTTTTAATTAACCAAAAAATTGGAGGGCAATTAGGCTTCCTCCCCCGCTCTTTTTTTCTCAAAATCATTCGATCAAAATTATGGGGTTCTGGAATTCTTTCTAGCCGATTTGTTTGGGAAGTTTTCTCAATTCTGCTCTGATATGCAGATTTATTCAATCTAATTTCAAATCATGGCTGTTCGACCATCTTAAGAGGTCTGGTTGATATTTTAATTTCGTTTTTTAGTTTTTCTTTTACTATTAATCTTACCAGTGTTTAAGGAGAAACGCTGCTTTTCAGCATATACTTCCAAAAATTGTAATCAACAAAAAAATAAACGTTAAAAGTTCATGACAAATTCAACATATAATATGAGGGAACTGATTTAACTATAGACGTTTGAAGTTACAAAAAACAGGCTGTCTTAGTTACCGTAGTAACATTGTTTTGCATACTTATGAGAATAGCGAATTTATTAACTGAACATCAACCAAGATACAGAAAAGTCTAAAATAAAACGACAAATGATAAAATATGAAATATTTTTGTCGTTTTAAAATTGAAATAATAATGGTAGCAAGAAGAATTTCACTGTTGCCACGAACATCTAACAGTTTATTTTATGAAAAAAAATTATTTCTATGAAATAACGACAAAAAAGACATTGTAAAAGCCCATGGGCGAGATTTCGAAATCAGTTTTTCCCTTCGAATTGATTGTTTGTCAAATTTTTGATGTTTTATCAGCTTTTGGTCGAAATCAGTTTTTTTTATTGTAGGATTTTAGAAAGCATAGAGGGTTTGAACCCTACTCAGGTCAATTTCTGCACGTTTTGAGTTTGACTCGGTTATTTATTGTAATTTCTGTACATTTTGGGTATCATTTTATTTATTGATGAAAAAAACGTGGAATTTTGTATATCTTGCCAGAAGACAGATCAAGGATGCGTATTTATTTGTTTTTTTTTCCATGGGGTGATCATATCGACCCAGTGGTCCTAGAATGCTGAGAAGGTTCATTATAACGGAAATTAAAAGTTCTAGTGCCCTTTTTAAATGAACAAAAAATTGGAGGGTACCTAGGCCCCCTCCCACGCTTATTTTTTCTCAAAGTTTATTCAATTCATTTTAAGATCGAATGGGTTTGAATTTTACAAGATATAATTGGGTGGTGATAAACTTCAGAATAGATTGACAACGGGTTTCCTTTCTGAGCTCATTAGTAGGCTTAGGAGTTATGGCAACAAAAAAAGAGCCTGTGGTGGCTGAATAATGAAGACGTTTGAAAGAAAAAACCCTAGGGGTGAGTGAAAGATTATCCGGAACAATCTAAAGTAATATTATTGCTGATGATATAAAGCCTAGTTGTATTTTTGGATTAAAAGAAGAAAACATTGTTAAGAGGACATATCACTGTTTTTCAGTATCTAGTAAATTTTGAGCTAAAGACGGTGCTGGATGCCTTTATTGTGGCCTTCCGCCTGCCCAACATGTTCAGCCGCTTATTTGCCGAAGGCGCCTTCAACGCGGCCTTTGTCCCGGCCTTTGCCAAGCGCTACGAGGCTGGCGATGACGCCAACGCCTATGCGCAGCAGGCCTTTAACCTGCTGGCTGCTGCGGTGCTGACGCTGGTCGGCCTGGGCATGGTGTTCATGCCTGGACTGGTTTGGCTCACGGCGGGCGGCTTTGTCGGCGATGCGCGGTTCGATATGGCGGTGGGATACGGCCATATCGTCTTTCCCTACATTCTGTTCATGTCGCTGGCGGCGCTGTTTTCCGGAGTGCTACACCACGTTTCATCCCGATCCCTCCAGTCTAAGCGTTTTCCATGATTTTAGGTTCCTTCACCCCGAACTCCCCCCAATGTCACCAGATCCGGTCAGGACTTAAAATAAGAGCCTTGAGACACGATATCCTTCTAAATACCAAATTTCACTGAGATCCGATCACCCGTTCGTAAGTTAAAAATACTTCATTTTTTCTAATTTTTCTAGATTAACCCACCCCCACCCCCCCAACTACCCAAAAGAGAGCGGATCCGTTCCGGTTTTGTCAATCATGTATCTAGGACTTGCGCTTATTTTTCCCATCAAGTTTCATCCCGATCCCTCCACTCTAAGTGTTATCGAGGTTTTTGCTCTCCGAATTGAAGTTCTTAAATTTAAGATTTTGCCGGAAGAGCAGTAATCCTATACTTTTCATGTTCTTTGGGTCATCTTCAGCTGTAACTCTGCTGTGAAGATTTCTGAGTTGACTGTATAACTTGTCACTGAATGAGGAATATATATTATGCTATCAAATGCCTTTCAGGTCAGAAGTGGAGCAAAGAACTCACTAATATTGCCTGTGATTGCTACACATTTTGAAATGGGCTCAAGTAACATATAAAATTTTCAGAAGGCAGAATTAAATACTTTGTTTTTTATCGAAAAAAAAACGAAACTCTTTTTCAGGTTCAAGGTGACCTCGTCCGAGTCGGGGAACCGTGCGATCTCCTCGTACGCTGTACGCTCAAGGCGTGACTCGCCGATGAACGGGCCTTCGAGCGTGTACACATCGCTCTGGATGTCCGTCGTGATGCCGACCACTCTGGTCCCGTCGCTCAGCTTGTACTCCTCGAACGACTGGTAGTCGAGCGGTGTACCGAGCAGGCCGAACATCCGGGCGAACACCGTCAACCCGATGAGCCCGTACACGACCGAGGGCACGCCGGCGAGGTTCCGGATGTTCGTCGCGACGATTCGGTGCAACACGATCAGGCCCCGGTTCGTCGGTTTGAACTCCTCGAGAAACACCGCACTTTACCGTATCTGTTTCTGATGTAACTACAAATGCCTTTAGGCTGAAAAAGAAAAATTATGCGGAGTTAACGGTTTGTGTGCACTTCACCTTGAAAATGGTATTCGTCTTTTTTTTTGAAATGTTAGCATTACTGCGCACCAGATCATATTCGTTGTCGGTGTTGTACCCGATGTTTTCTGTACAGAGCAACTAACATCAATCCTGAAAAAAGGAAAGCATGCTAACATATGCTCCTCACATCGCCCAGTTACTGTTTCGTCAGTTTTATGTAAGCTTCTAAAAATGCTTAAATGTTAGACACTGTTGCCAAATGTCAAACCACCAGTTTGGTTTTTCGGTGCCGATCGTAATTGGCAGCGGAACGATTGATCGACTTGAGTCTCTGAACGAGAATAGACTCTGCGTTGATACGGCTACTTTTGGAAAGATGTGGTATAGGACATGGCGACTCCCCGACGTCGATCTCCCCGCGAACGTCGACTGAGTTCTGACTTGCATGCGCTGCAGGAGCTGGTTCAGGATAGCAACATCATTCAGTACGAGGCGAGGGGCAATCCTCCTGAGTTCTACCGCATCTTTTTTCACGGCAAGGGCCTTTGGAAACCGACCGAATCCAACGATGTTTTGATTCGTGACACTCATGAGGTCACGATTAATCTGACTTCCGCTTACAGTCGTCAGTGATCTTCGTCTGGTAAAAAATATAAAATTTCACATTTTTGCCGAAGGAAGTTTGAAACTTCCAAAATGGTGTTCATGGATACGCTTAATCTGATGGTATGATTTTTAATAAGAATTCTTAGCTTTTAGGGGAAGTTTTTCCGTTTTTTAGAAAATTAGGAAAGTTTTCACAGGCTCGTAGCTTTTGAAAGATAACATTTTGAAAGGTCTGCTGAAAATATAGGTGCAAACATCCACCAATATACAATCATTCAATCTTGCTTAAAATCAATGCAATGGTGACATGGTGATTAATGCAAAATAAACTAAATTCAATAATTGCCTTTACGAACTGTTTAATAAATTGTACACAATTCACCAAAAACCAAAAAGAAGGGGCATTACTCACGGGTTTTTGGAAATAATTCAGATAGCTCAAGTATGTGATGATATGTAATGATTCACCGTCTCAAGTAATTCACAAATCCTCCTCCTCATCTTTGCAAAGCGGGCAAACATACGTATTTCTTTTTGTTTTCATTTGCAAGTCTTTTAAATCTTACTCAAATTGGAAAATAATCAGCCCGCTAGAACTCTTGTCCATAAGCTACCTTAAGATCCTTATAAAATTACAATGTTTTTGAATTCTTTACCTCTCTCCCTCGATTTTTAGATCAATTGGTTAGATAATTTTGAAGGATAAAGCAAATTTAAGGACTGATTTTTCTTTTTTTTTAACTATTAAAATCATTCATTTTACCGTTCTGTTTTAAAGATAAAAACTTGAAGGAAAAAAAGATCGAAACAAATTTCTCTCTTCTTTATGAAGCATCAAAAATTTTAGCTTAGCATTACAAGGTTAATAAATACATTTTCAACCTTGTATTTGATGAAGAATAATTTCCATTAGAGTTAGCTTAAAAGTAGGATCACAACCTAAAAACATTTAATTCTCCATTAATCTTTTGAAACACTTTGACGGTAAGAGGGTAAGAGGACCATTATACGTATTTGCTTAATTCTATGTGGAAAATGTTTTTTAAAATTCCTTTTTTAGAATTTCAGTTCTTCAATTGTACTTGATAGTAGATGTTTTTGATTGTATTAGCTGACGACGGATAAAATACAAATTCTAATAAAACAGTTCCTGTCTCATCTTGAATATTCAAATGTTATTCTTAACAGCATTGTTATTTAATTGTATGTCATATAGGACATAGCAGGCACACACTGTTTTAACCTTAGGGAGGATAGTCAGAGAATTCTCCCAGGGATCCCAGGGGGAAAGTTTGTGGGTTTTAAGCTATAACTACTTTTCTGGGTTGGGATATCTCTGAGTCATTTACTGAGAAGAGGAATAGCGTGGTTTTTCCATCTCTATCTTGTTTCCCCTTATTTATGCGCTCGCCTTTCCACGAAGATTCGCTCGCGGACAGAGGCTGCCCAAGCATCTTCGGGACTCTCAATCTGTTGCAGCATGAAGTAACCGTTCGGCAAATGCCGGAATGCCGTCAGTTCCTGACTACCGCCTGCACCCCCGTCCGGAATGTTCGTTCCGTTCTTGAGATTATTCACGAATTCCTCCGCCTGTTCCCGCGAATCAAAAAACTGCGGAGCCATCTGCAACGTGCGACGCACGATCAAAGTATCGATCGGAGGTGGTTCTCGAAGGAATTCTAGGAGGACATCGGACTTACTGTATTTACAGAAGGTGTACCCATCAACTAACCCTGCGACGATCAGAGTCAAAACAGAAGACTTAATAAATAAAGAACGATATTTCTAGTGTATTTCCTCCTTGGACACCTTGTGTAGACAGGACGGTCGTAGAAACTTGGGAGGGGGCTCATTCAGTCAGAACTTGAAATCTTTTTAAGGGTCAAACTGATTGAAAAAGTGAGTGTGTCTTCTTGTTATAAGTAGTATATAATTCCTTGTATGGAATTTAGTTAGTTGGAAAGTAAGAGTAAGTGCTATAGTTTGATTTTTGGAGCCATATTTCTAACCAAGCCTTTGTGAGGGGATGGGTTTAGAAACCGAGTCGGCCCTGCGCAATGTGCAGCAACAAATGCTCGCCGGTACAGCACGTGCGCTCGCCAACACAATGGCGCAATACAGCGAAGAATATCCGCAACGCCAGCGCGGCAATTTGGCCAGCGAGCAATTATTCCTGCACCAACTCAGCAAGGCGCCAAATGTGGACGGCTATTTCGATGACTGGGAATTGCCCGCGGGCGCACTGCGTACACTGGCCGGGTCGGAAGGCCCTGTTCGCATCGCGATCGCAAGCGACGACGTGTCGGTCTACCTGTATGTTGAAGTCAGCGACAGGCAACTGGTCTATGCCAACGCCGGGACGCTGGTGCTCGGTTTTGCTCCCCACGTATCCTGAATGCAATGTGCTGGCCATAGCTGTTGTTCAAATGGCGGAGATCCAGAAAAGGTGATAGTGTCGTATAATTTCGCCTCATCTCCTTTAATCTTAAAACAAACCAAAACATGAAATGATTCTCTACTCATCAGGGGTGAATCCCCAGCATTTTTATTTGGGGAAGGGGGAGAGGTTTATATCCGGATAGTCAATGGGCATGAGATATATAATATTTTCCCCCTCCAAACGACGCTCCTGCTAATCACAATAGCCACATAAACAAAATAATGTAAAAAATGAATGAACGGATGAAAATCAATAAAACCCGATGATTTTGTTTCCCGTGGGTCAGCAAAACTGTTTGTAGATTTATAATTTTCTTAATCCTAGCAATCCCACCGGGCAAATAGCATCATTTTTCAAATTTGATAACTGTGTTTCAAATAAAATTAAATGAAACCATTTTATTTAAAAAAATGACTGAAAACCATGGATATAAAAGGAAAAAACAAGAAGATATGATTAATTGATCCTTGCTGCATATTATAAAGGAAGAACTAAATACCAACGAAGACCACACTGCCTTTCCATAACAAACAAACACAACTTAGGGAACACTAGGGAAATTTTTCCTGCTCTCTTGGAAAAAAATCCCTATTATTCCAAGTTGTGATAGTTTTTTAGAATGCAGGAAAAAAGAATAAAATAAAAAGGGAGATGCTCTAGCAATTGGAAGTACCCATATAGAGTTACCTAATCTTATGTTATCTATGCTATCCAGTGCAGTTACCCATGTTGGGACATCAATTCAAACATTGACGATGGAAATAACGTTTTTTGGCTCCATCTCATCCAAGGAATGCACAAGCCCTATACTACACCGTCAAAAGCATCACCGGGCAAATCCCTTGAATATTTTTTTTTGTCAAAAAGTCAAATAAAAAAAATTCAAATCAGACCACCCCCTGCCTCCGATCTTCTACAATGTAGAAGTTTAGGGTCGAAAGTTTGAAATGTTTCCCAAAACGTAGTAATAAAATATATGTGAAAACGTCATCAACCCTATAAATTGTTTATTTTAAACAAGATAATTTTTGAAGGACTATTAACTTACTTAACAAGTGACTAAGCCTGGATTTGGATGAAGGTGAAGGATGGCACTTCTCTTTATTTAAAACTAATAGCAAGGCAAAAACAGGAAATGTATCCCAAATGTAGTAACAAAATATTTTGTACAAATGTATATGTTTAATTGTGAAAATGTCACTTTTTCGGAATGTTCATTTCATAAAGGATAATTTGTGGGTCTTTGTTGACTCACTAGAAAAGTGACTAAATGTAAATGTGGTCCAGCGCCTCGCCGGCGACGCCCTCGACCATCGAGTCGACCTGGAGGTGGCAGAACGGATCGCGCGGGACCAGGCACTCGCCTTCGCGCCCTACCGGGGCAATGCCGACGTGGAGAAGGCGGCTGTGAACCTGCTCAGCCTGCCGACGCTCGCCCGTCTGGTGCGTGACTACATCGCCGAGAAGGAGCGCCGCGGCGTGCTCGACTTCGCCGATCAGGTGGGCGGTGCGTACGACATCGTCGAGTCCGCGCCCGACGTGCGCGACGAGCTTCGGGAGCAGCATCGTGTCGTGCTGCTCGACGAGTACCAGGACACGTCGGTCATCCAGACCCGCATCTGGGCCGCCGACATATTGAGTCCGGTCAGCAGGTGGTGGCAGATCTGTGTCTGCCCAATATCGAGCTGCACCATGCTGACCTCACCGATTCACGGACCGATTTCGGCATGTTCGATTACATTATCTGCCATGGTGTTTTTTCGTGGGTTCCGCCGTCGGTGCAGGACCGGATTCTGGAGATCTGTGCTCAGCTGCTGGCACCACGCGGCGTTGCGTTTGTCAGCTACAACACATTTCCTGGCTGGCACATGCGTCGCATGATCCGAGACATGGTCCGGTATCACATTTCATCATCCGCGGCGCCTCGGGATCGTCTTCAGCAGGCACGGAGTCTCTATCCCTTGGGGCTGAGGGAGGGGGGGGGGTTCATTTTTGATTTTTGCAACTATCTTGAAAGAAATGGCTATCTCAAAATTTTGCAATCTTTTTGGTCACTTATTGTTCTTTGCTCTTGCTACCACAAACTGCTGAATGTACTTAGATTCTCCAATACTTATAGAATTAATGAATTGCATTTTCTTCTTTTATCAGTTCACTTTTGAAGAATTAGTCTGATACATTGTAAACCAAATGGTTGAAATTTTCGCAATAGGGTTCTCTGATACGCTGAATGCGATGGTGTGATTTTCATTAAGATTCTATGACTTTTAGGGGGTGTTTTCCCCCTATTTTCCTCACCCTCGAAGGTCCCGTAGAAGAGGTGCTGTTCCTTCGAGCCGTACTTCGTGTTCAGGCCCGCGTTGAGGGCAACGTAGTCGATGTCGCCGTCGGCGTCGAAGTCCGCACCGCACAGCGAGCTCCACCAACCCTTGCGATCGGCGAGGCCCGCGGCCTCCGTCCGGTCGACCAGGGTCCCGCCGTCGTTGCTCCAGTAGCAGACCGGCCCCCACTCGGTCGCGACGAGCAGGTCCACGTCTCCGTCGGAGTCCGCGTCCGTCCACAGCGCCGCGGTGACGAGACCGACGCCCTCGAGGCCGGGTGCCGCCTCAGCCGTCGCGTCGACGAACTGTTGATAAACACGGCCACGATTGCCCTGATTGGGTACCTGGGGAACTGTGGATCGGCGGTATTGGTCTGGCGACCTGTTATCGCGGGGATAGCGAACAAACTGCTGCGCGCTTTGTTGAACAAAATGGCGAGCGCTGGTATCGCACCGGCGACCAAGGCCGTTACTGGCCTGATGGCAACCTTGAATTTTTAGGACGCATCGATCATCAAGTTAAGGTACGCGGACATCGAATTGAACTGGGTGAAATCGACACGGCCCTTGCCAATATTGATGGTATTCAGCGCGCCGTTACCGTGACAATTGGCGAGCCTAAAAGCCTAGCGAGTGTTGTTGTCTATTTCACCCCCCCTCCCGCAAAAATCCTAGATATGGCCTTGATTACATGTAAAGTGAGCTATTATAAAGTGTTCACCTAGTAATACTAACGGTTATGCAGTATTGTAGAGATGTGCACCAGGCATCAAGAGGGAGGCTATCGGATCTTTTTGGGGGGACGGGGGTAAAAAGCTTCAAAAGTACCCTTTTAAGTCACCATTTTGAAACTTACCATCGCAGATCCTTTATATCAATATGGAGGAGGGGTGACCCTTGTCTCACTTTATTTGGACATATATATTTGTACTGGGCGCTCAATGTGGGTGTAGGTGCAATGTGGCTGTTGAAACCTTATACTTCTACCAAGAATGTACAGTCTCGAGGATTGCAGAGATAGTACGTTCCGCCAATTGATCAATCACTTCAGGAGTTTTGAGGGAAGTGGATGTACTCAGGATGTCACGGAGTCTTGTAGACAGGCTAGAGATATATGTGGCTTTTTTGGTGGAGTCACGGAGGAGTTCCGTCTGGAATCTTGGTATTTTTGTGTCTTTTAAGAGACATTTTAAACTCAACTTGAGTTTGAACATCAGGAGTGTGCGGTCCGAGTAAAAATCTCCATCATGTCGTGAGACAGTGTTCATTGCAGATTACTTCCATTGTTTGGTATCAGAACGCAATCTATAATTTTTTCGTTACGTGCGGGGGGGTGGGCTTGAGGGGGGGCGAAGCGCCCCCACCAGCTAGGTGTTGAGCCCCCACCAACTACAATGGCAGAAGAAACAGCTGAGGAAGCTGCTCAAAGAATTAATGCCAAACGGCTTGCGGCTAATAGAGAAAATAAGAAAAGAAAGCGTGCCGAGGAATCACAAAAACAACGTGAAAACAGACTTGCGTCTCAAAGAGAAAATGACGACCGGGACAATGGGAATATAAATGACGACCGGGACACTCAAAGAGAAATTACAGCCCGGGACACAAATGACGACCGGGACACAAGGAATATAAATGACGACCGGGACACAGGGACACTATTGTTTGTTCTCAAAATTCCAATATATTTTTTTATTTGTGATTATTGGGCCGATTTGCTCCTAATTTACAGTTTGTGATCAAGAGATTTTTGGTAATTGTAAATACTGGGGTAAATACATATTTATGACTGCTACTGCTTACGCAATTAACCTAATCCATCGCTATTTTACTAAGCTGAATTCTCGGGCTATATAGGAAAGATTAAAGTTATTTTTAAATCCGTATTGTTATACATCTTTCAAAAGTAATGAAAATAAATTGTGATTTGATAAAACCAACACAATTGATAGATAACATATGTATGACAAATTTTTACCAGTAACATTGTTTCCTCTGCTGTCGGTTGACGAAACCATCGAGCGCGAGTTTCGGCCCCTCTTTGATCAGGAAGGCGTCTCGCTGCTTCACGCCAGAATCGAGAGCGCTTCCGAAGTCACCTCCGAAAAACTCATGCAGATGAAGGCCCGGCTGACGGACACCGCGGCCCTCTTGCCTGGAACGCGCCCACTCGACGTCATTGCCTATGCCTGTACGTCCGGCGCAACGGTGATCGGATCGGATCAGGTCGCCGGTGCAATCCAGGCAACTCATCCTGGCGCACGCGTGACCGACCCAGCCCGCGCAGTCGTTGCAGCCCTTGCACACCTAGGTGTCTCACGGATCGCCATCGTTTCTAATGAGAGAAAATTGGCATTTGTAGCTGACTCAGGAACGGTAGGCTAATTAATAGTAAATTGTGGTAAAGCTTTACTTTTGTCACAAGGTTTTTGAAAATGTTACTGCACATAGCAAGATTTTCATGATTGCATATTGTTTCTTTGACATTATTACAGAAGCACATCAATTTTTAGCTATCTTAAATCCTCTTTCACAAAACTAAAAAATCTGGAAAGTGGGCAAGGTTTTGAAGCCAAGGGAAATGTTGGGGTTGGGCAATATGAATGAATAATGACATAAAAACAATATGTAATCATCAGAATCTAGCAATATAGAGTAATTCAGAAAAGTCCGCGCGGTAAGGCTCTAGGTGGTTCGAGCGCCATCAACGGCATGCTCTTTGTGCGTGGTCAGCCACTCGATTTCGATACTTGGGCACAGCTCGGTAATCGTGGATGGTCATACGATTCGATTCTGCCGTTCTTCCGCAAAATGGAAAACTTTGAGCGAAAGCCGGACGATCGCGATGAGTCACGCGCTGACGGTGGCCCGCTCAATGTCATTGATAGTTCCTCAACCAGCATTTTGGCAGATGCTTTCATTGACGCCGGTGTGTCCCTCGGCCATCCACGTAACCCTGATTATAACAATGGGACGCAAGACGGCTTCGGCTACTATCAATGTACATGAGACTTCGTGTTCATTACCGCTCCATGCCTAAAAGATTAAATTAACGTGAGCCATGTTTGCGATCCGAAAATTTTGTGAAAATATAAACTTGCAACACTCGAAGAAACAATGTCAAAAACAAAATGCAGAATTTAAGTCCCAGGTCTGAAATAAAACTACATAATAAAATTTAGCTTATTAAATTACGGACCATAAATGGCATAACATTTACACTACCACCGTTACCGCTAGAGACTAGTCACAATATCCAACCATGTACGGTTGTCTCATTATAAAAAAAAAAAAAATAAGTCCTTAAATCAAATCCTCAGATAGAACACACCCGTCTCAAGACTGCGCGTCACGATGTAGCCATTGACAGCTCCCGCCATCGCGCCGGCGGCGAGCGCACCGAAAATCGCGAAATACCAGGGCCACTCGAGTGTCACGACGAGCGCCGCTCCGGCAACGGAAGACAGGCCCAGTACCGAACCGAGCGAAAGGTCGATGCCCGCGGCACTGATTACGAAAGTCGCTCCGATTGCCAGGATTCCGAACGTGGCAGTCGCCAGGATGATGTTGAAAAGGTTGTTCACCGACAGGAACACCGGCGACAGGAACGACATGATCGCCGCAAGAACGATCAGCACCAGCAGGGATTCGACCCGCACATGCGTGCGGCTGAGGAATGTCGGTGGATCCGTTGCGGAATGAGTCTTGCTCGCCACCTTGAAGCCAAGCGTGCAACAGCGTCTTCGATAGCTGGGTTCCGAAAGATTCTCCGTACCACAAATAGGCCCAGAGGTAGCGAGCGTGTCATGAGCCGCCATTTGGCGGCCGAAAACGACCGACTCACGTTCCGCTGTACTTTGCAGCCGCCCCCTTTTTGCTGATCTTGGCACCTGAAGCGTTTGCACCTTGAGTTTAGGGAGTTGCGGTGCAGCTACAGATCAGCGGAAATGAAGTGACAGGGATTGAATCGTCAATTCAGCCCTTCAGCCAAATCACCCCGCCGAAAAAGCGCCCGCTTGCAGGACACCGCGCAGGTCCGCCTGACCGAAGAGGCGCACGCCGTCCGCCGCACCCAAGATGTCGCCGGCTCGTAGTCCGGCCCGAGCGGCTGGACTGTTCGGCTGGACCGCGGTGACGCGCAGACCCTCGTCCCGATCCACCCGCATGCCGATGTTCTCGGGCAGGGGCCAGACCCAGACGTCGCGCTGCTTGTCGAACGTGCCGTCGGCGATCGCGGGCTGGCGCAGCACCTCTTGCACCTGGTGGCAGTGCAGGCAGGCCTCGCCGCCGTGCGCGCGCTTCCACGGTTCGTAGCCCGGCAGGTCGAGGGGCGTGTACTCGTCGCCGACGAGGTCGGTCTTGCGAAGACGACCGCGATTAAAACCCTGGCTTCCGGCCTCGAAGCTGACTTTCACCGCGTTCAATTTACCCCAGATCTCTTACCAGCAGATATCACAGGAACAGATATTTATCGTCCACAGGATGGGTCGTTCACGTTCCAACAGGGTCCAGTCTTTCACAATTTGGTGCTTGCCGATGAGATCAATCGAGCTCCGGCTAAGGTGCAAGCTGCATTGCTCGAGGCTATGGCAGAACGGCAAGTCACGATTGGTCGGAAAAGTTATCCTCTTCCTGAATTGTTCTTGGTCATGGCGACCCAGAATCCGATCGAACAAGAAGGCACTTATCCTCTCAAAAATTTGTTTTACGGGAGATGCGCCACATCCGGAGGCGCTCACGAAGGGTTAAAGATCCTTTACCGCTACGGGAGATTTTTTCGAGACAGGCATCCATGAAAACATCATCTTGGATGAGCGCCTTTCCTGTTTTAAAGTCGTAGATTTTTGAGGTTCCTACGCTTATATTAAAGGCTTTTTTGAAATAATTATGGAGTTTCCGTTTGGAGTAGATGAGTTTTTTTTCCATTTCATGGAGTCTTGGGAAGGGGCCAAGTATCTCCAAGATGAGGACCGAATAAGAGTAACCGTAGAAAAGAGCAGCTAATGTGATAGCAAAGGAGAGAAAATTCCAGGAGCTTGATCCAGTCGAGTGCCGAGGTGTCGTAGGCGTCCAGGCAACGGGCAATGAATCGGGTGACGTGCGGCATACCGACCTTGTCGATCACTCGATACGTTGGTCCCGGGAATAACTGCACGGCGGCAAGCTTACGCCGCTGCTGCCATGCGGCCAAGGCCGATCCGCCGGCCGCGGCACAATTTGTCACATCCGTGTTGCCTGGTCCGGTTTGGCATTATCGCGCGGCGAAGCGTAGAATTTGGGCACTCTGGCCGCCCGCGCCAGTACCGGGAAAACGGTGATGACGATCCCGACAGGAGGAGTGGCGCTTGAAGCCCACAGATATCGGTAGATCAAGCTGTACAGGATATCAAGAAGGTCCATACTATGAGGAATACCTATGTAATTTACAGGGTCTCAAAGAATTAATAAGCTATTTAATTCTGCTTTTAGTATCTTGTAAAGCGACAGTCCTACGTCTACCCCCCAGTGGTGTTGAGACACTACCTGGAGACCTTATTGAGGAGGTTGGTCTTAGCGAAGAAGACTTGTCATTGGCTAAAAGTATGCCTGGGGCATCAGCTTTCGCAAAGCGTCTCATCAGGAATGGAGAAGGGCGAAGATACCATACTGCTAGTGCTGTTGAAGATTTAAAGGTATTTTATGCTCTATTTGGCATCCTTTTTTCCTTACTTTCATTTAAAAAAACTTGTTTTTTTTATTTAATAACAGTACAAGACAATAAAATATGCAAAAATAGCATTTTCAACCTGAAAATAGACATTAAATGGATAATAGATTAAACTACATTAAAATATAGCAAAAATAAATAAGTCAATGTATTGAATTATAAACAGAAAATATGTGTATATATCTTCTAGGTATTTTTTCATTGTTAATCGTAGCAATTTTATTTACAAAGCAGAATTTTCTCAAAGAAAAGTGAGGAGCATTTTGTCAAAGAAAAGTGAGGAGCAACATCAAAATATACAAGTTTCAATGGTGCGCTCTTCAAACTCTAAGGTGAATAATAGTCGAAATATGTAACAGCTATGTATACCTAACAGAATTAAGTCATTTTAAAATTAGAAGCATTTTTTTTCCATTGACAACCGTCACCATCGAGAAGAACTGTAACCATTTATATCACAGTTGGGTTAATAGGAAAATCTTCCCCCTTGGCTTTCATGCCATCAAACATCCAGAAGGGATTTGGAAGGTGTATCCCCTTTCAATCTAGATTATTTTGATAATGAAGATCTCTGCTAGTAAATACAGACCAGCAAAATGTTTTTTAGCGCATGAAACTAGTGACAAATTACCAAGCCTATCAGAGGTTCTAACTCCAACCCCATCCTCACATGAAAATCTATTTCTCATATCATAATGATAGTAGCGGTGATATGGATTGGGAAACCCGCGAAACGGCTATTAGCGGTAATAATCTGGCGGATGATCATATTAGCCTTAAAATGGGCTGCGATGGCCAGGGAAATGTTTATTCCGTCACAAAAACAAGCGCTTCCGGCAACGATCCGGGTATTCTATTAGCCAAACGAACGCCTTCCGGAAACTGGTCGAAATCCGAAGTTGCTGCTGACAGTGATAAATGGACTCGTCCCATTCTGGTCGTCGATATCGACAATGAACTCATTTATGTTTTTGCAAAAGGAAAAGGAAGCAGCAAAGATGCTATTTTTGTAATGTGGCCTTGGACCTTAAAACCGCTTTGGGGACCATTGTTAGAAATGTTTAAGACCAAAAAACATTTTGTAGTTAGCACACAGTTTATTGGTGGTGTCGCCTTCGGAATATTAGCATTAACACTCCCCTTAGATGGGTTTCTACAATATTCGTTGGTCATGTTCGTCATTATTGCTTTTAACTCTGCTACTCATGACATTGCTGCTGACGGTATTTATGTTAATGTCCTCAACTCAAAAGAGCAAGCACAATATGTAGGTTGGCAAGGAGCGTCCTATAATGTAGCAAAGGTATTATCACAAGGCGCTTTGGTGTATATAGCAGGAAAACTGGTAAATGAAAAAATATATAATGGCAAATAAAATTAATAAATAGAGCTAATCCATCTAAACACTAATACACTGATAAACTTTATTTGAGCTTGTCTTAAAAGTGTATAAATTTGTATCTCCCAAAACCATAAATTTACTTACTTATTTTGTTCAACTTTTGAGTCACAACTTTTTGTAAATTTATCTTTTTATTCCAGATTATGTTTGAAACCTTCAACACCCCAGCAATGTACGTT
Source organism: Alatinidae sp. Z8VKAUB7J3 (assembly GCA_010016025.2). NCBI lineage: Eukaryota > Metazoa > Cnidaria > Cubozoa > Carybdeida > Alatinidae > Alatinidae sp. Z8VKAUB7J3. The sequence goes on from JAAAKM020721499.1 coordinate 24,082,063, forward strand.
GCCATTCAAGCTGTTCTCTCTCTTTATGCGTCAGGTCGTACAACTGGTATAGTACTTGATTCTGGAGATGGCGTATCTCATACCGTTCCCATCTACGAAGGAGAGATTTTACACAAGGGGAATTTGTCAGAATTCTTATTTGAAATTTGTTAATTTGACTTACTTTCTCCTCTTAATCTTTTACCTTCTCTACTTTCATTTCCCCTAATACACACAAATTTTTCTGTGTATTAGGGGGACAGACCTCTCCTCAAATCCTCGCTCTTTAAGCTTAAGTTTGATTTTAAAAACAACTATTGAAACACAAGAGTCATTTAATAAGAAGCTTTTTTAAAGTAATAAAAACTTTAGCGGAAAGAGCAAGGGATTGAGGAGGGGCAGCCTCTCTCATATACGGAATAATTTCACTTCATTTTGTTTTAACGTTGCTCCTTACTTTGGTGACGAGTAAGATCGCCAAGGCGAAACCAGATACGCCAATAACGACGTTGATGGAGGGCAATTGAAACCACCAGGGTTCGCTTTCCAAGCAGACCATCAATCCCTTGAGCCCCACGGCCATCGCGAAGTATGGGGCAAGGCGTCCTGTGATTCCGCCGATGACACCGCCAGCTTCAATGATTTTGAATGACCTCGCGAAGTTGGCGATCCGAAGAATGCGCAGCCATGTGGCATCGAGGGGTAGAGGGACAACCAAGGAGATCAGGCCGGGTAAAATAGCGGCGGCATCCACTAGCCCGTGAAAACTGATCACGTAGCGCGCGCGGTTGCGGCGCCCCGCTCTTTACGCTAAAGTTTTTTACTGTTTTAGAAAGAAGAATTGAGAGAAAGAGTCAAACTGCGGGGGGACCATTTTAGGTCCCCCCGCAACTCTCGTCACTGTTACCAGATCCGATCGGGATTTAAAATAAGAGCTCCGAGACATAATATCCTTCCAAACATCAAATTTCATTAAGATCCAATCATTCCTTCGTAAGTTAAAAATACCTCATTTTAAAAATTTTCAGAATTAACCCCCCCCCCAACTCCCCGAAGAGAGCGGATCCGTTCCTGTTACGTCTAGGACTCTAGGACTCCTGTCTAGGTATCTAGGACTTCTGATTATTTTTACGAAAAGTTGTTCAGGTCACTGACTTAGACTATGTCAATGATTTTGCTGTTGCTGAGGATGATCTACTGAAAGCCCAAATGATGATGGAAAAAGTTGCATACTATTCTACAATGTATGGATTAAGAATTAACCAAACAAAGTCCAAAGTGATGAGTGTTTATTCCCAGATTCTCCATTCTATATCCCTAGATGGCAACAGCATTGAGCTAGTAAAAGAATGTATACACCGTGTAGATTCAGCAGAGGAATCCAATTAAGAAATTGAAAGGTGTGTTTGCCTAGCCTCTGCCGGTTTTTCTCAATGCAACAAATGACTTTTGAAGTGCTGAAGCATAGGCAGAGCATAGCTCTAGAAGCCTCCTACCCCAGCAATCAACCTTTCTTTTAAAGTCCTTGCTACTTTGTATCAGGTATCCAATCTGGCGTTCCTACAAAAGAAGCTTCATTCATGTCATTACGCAACTCAATATAGTTATGAGTACTCAGTCGTTGAACAGTTAACATCTATCTATTCTTTCAAAAAGGATTAATCTCAGTTTCACACCAGTTGTTGGTAAAGGACTTTTTTCTGATTTAAATAGACACTGAATTGTTTCGCGCCACCCCAACACCTAGTTGGTGGGGGCGCTTCGCGCCCTCCCCCAAGCCCCCCGCGCGCGTAAGTCGTTATGCGCAGCGAAAACAATATGGGCCGCATATTGGATCTGTTGGATCAAACGGCCGGCGGCGCTATAACCTTTGACGGTACCGATTCAGGCACCGATGATTGCGACGACGGGGTTACCCCACCTTGCCCAGAGCCACTGGATGCTGACAACGGATTCATTTCTGTGGGCGGACCCCTAGATGCTTCGAAAGGCGTCTTTTCCCCTGGCAATGAGTTTATCGCCTTGGTCGGCTTCGAAAGCAGACGCCTTGGACTGTCCCGCGAAAGCAATGCCTCAATGTCCTTGTTGGTTGACCAGCCCTCTAGTCTGTCTCTTGCCAGCCTGTCTGGGGACTATCAATTTTAGTTCGTTATTTCGAGCTGTTTGATACATCGATTTAGCTTCCGTCATGAAACGGATCGCGTTGCATGATTTACTATTCGAAGTTCTCGAGTTATCCCATTCTACAATTACTTTATTCTAATAGCTCCTAGCCTTATTTGACCTCTTAATCTGCTATTCTGAAAGGGAGAAAGGTATTTACATGCTACAGCGACCACACTGTTGTTCTTGATCTGAGTAAAATGGGTTTCTCTGTCTGCATTAGGAGATAATTCGCTTCGTTTCAGTGAGATAAACTGATATGCAGGTATAATTTAATTAAATATTTAATATATAGAATTGGTTAGGTTAGGTATTTAGGATCCGTACCAATTATGTCAATCTCGTATCTAGAACTTATTCTTCCCATCAAGTTTCATTCCGATCTCTCCACTCTAAGTGTTTTCCAAGATTTCCGGTTTCTAAGATTTTCTTCCCCCTCCAGCCCCTTATGTCCCCGGATACGGTTCATATTGAAAATGGAGCATCTGAGACTTAAGATCTTTCTATATATCAAGTTTCATTAAGATCCAATCACCCATTCCTAAGATAAAGACACCTCAATTTTCACGTTTGCCGGTTTCCGGTTTCAGTTCAACTCCACCTAATGTCACCGGATCTGGTCAGTATTCAAAATGAGTTTTCTGAAGCAAAAGAGTTATCCCAAAATTTTGATCCGGTGACTTTAGGAAAAAATGAGTGTGGGAGGGGGCCTAGGTACCCTCCAAATTTTTCGTCACTTAAAAATGACACTAGAGCTTTTGTTTTCCGTTAGAATGAGCCCCCTCGCGACATTTTAGCACCACTGGGTCGATACGATCACCCATAGAAAAACAACAACAAAAAACAACAAATAAAAACGCAACCATAATCTGTCTTCTGCCAAAAAAAAACAAAATTCCGCAAATTTGTAGATAGGATCTTGAATCTTCTACAGTAGGGATCTCATTGTTCAGATTCTATGACTTTTAGAGGGTGCTTTCCCCTATTTTCTCTAGTTCCCCTCTAATTTTTTGGTTACTTACAAAGGCAACTAGAATTTTCAGTTTTTTACGAATGTTTTTATTAGTAAAAGACATGCGTAAAATATAAATTGGCTTACATAACGAACTTTTGTATTCTCATGTTTTTATTACATATATGAGAGGGTTCACCCCCTCGTCAGTACCTCGCTCTTCACACTAAAGCTTAAAATTTGTCCCAATCCATTAAGAATGACCCCTGAATCACAAAAGCCGTAGAATAAATAGTTGAAATTACTAAAAATACGTGAAATCTTCAGGTTTGGGATTTTGCTTTAAGGACGATGAAATAGAATTACGACGTTGTAGGATGGCAAAGCAAGTGGCAGAGCAAGCAACGGTCAGTAAAACGCGCTTTTTTGCCGCTGCCAGCCATGATTTACTGCAACCTTTCAATGCTGCGAGCTTGTTTTGTTCTTTAATGAATGAAAAAGCCCAAGACACTGAACTTAAAGAGCTGGCGATGAATATTAAGAATTCATTAGGCAGCGCCGAAGAGTTGTTATCGAGTATTTTAGAGTTAACCAAGCTCGATTCAGGCTCGTTTAAAGTACAAATGAGCGAGTTTGCAGCCAGCTCGTTGGTTGAGCCACTGCGAAATGACTACGAAGCCCTTGCCCGCGAAAAAGGCTTAAAGTTTATTATTCTTCCAACGGAAGATTATTCCCGTGGATTCGTTGAACCTAGCCTTGGACGAGATAGAAGAAAGGAAGACATTGAACGCAGCTGGTCGGAAACGGCAACGCCTGATCGTCTGCGCGAGCTTGATTGACAAAGTTCCAAACCTTGGTGGTCTTGCTAGAACATCAGAAATTTTTGCGGCCGAGAAGCTTGTAATCCCAGACATTCGAGTTACCAAGATGGACAACTTTACGAGCCTCAGTGTTGGTGCAGCTGACTGGATAGAGATTGAAGAGTGCAGAGAAGAGGTACGTCTTTCGCACTTGGATCTGGCACCCATTTCGTCGCCGGATGATTTTATTTGTAAGTCGAGGGCGCGTACAATATAATTATCTGGAAGAGTGTGTCAAGAAAATTTAATGGTGATAGTCGAAGCTTGATTAATAGTGAAAGAAACTTCAAAAGTTTTGCTGATTAAAGAACAATAAGAAGTAATTTGGTAAGATCCTGGACAAGGTGGCTGAAATAAAGTATAAATATCCAACAATACATTGTGATTGTTGTAAATAGATAATCGTGGACGTAGTGGTAGCTGCAACCCAGTAAAAGGCGAACACGGCCCAAATTAACTGAAATATCAAAATAAAATGTAATTTTTGACACAAAGCAAATCAACATGGGCTTGATGAAGCAAAACACATCCATGATAGAAAATCATTATATATTTTATCAGAAAATTGTTCCTTAAAATCAGAGGCCATGATGTTCAAACAATCCATAATGACAAATACAGTAGCATCAGTTACCTGACATTTTCTTAGTCAACTAAACTGGCCAAAGTTTTTGAGAGAGATTTTTTTACCATGCCTTAATAAATGTAACAAAGCCAAATATCTTTGTCTTTACATCCTCAAGGTTTTTTTTTAATCCTTGAAGTTGTTTATTCAGCAGATTTAATGTTTCAAGAATATCTTAGATAACTCACAAATTCTTTACCAATAGGAATTTCCAGGTCTTTTATTTCAGGCTTGTCACTCTTTCAAAGACATTTGTGAGATCTCCGTTCCCCTGCAGAGTCCATGTTGGCGCCACTCCTCCAAATAGCTCCTCACCTATTTTGTACTTACCGTACAGATTGCTGTGCTGCTTCAAGCTATATTTTAACCACAAGAGGCCAACAACAGGCATTTAAATAAATTTGCAAAGGAAAACTTAAAATTCTAGAAGAGAAAACAAATAAAAACTACAAATCCCTCCGCTAGCTGCTTCTTGATGCCCAGTCAAATCTTATTGTACTATATGGTACCACATTTTTATAAAATGTACCAGAAAATTTGTGATTATACCAGAATGTACCTTTAGAGGTACAGTGTGTAATATATTATGTGATATATTATAAATTAATTGTAATAATATATTACATATATATAAATAGCAATATTAGATAGAGCAGCCATAGGAGTATAAAGGGACGAACACATTAGTTATAGAGCTAAAATGCGTTGAAATTGCAAGATCGTGTCAAAAGTTCTCCTGATTTTAAAAATGGTCAGCTACCTCACTAAGCATCCAAATACCGCAAAGACGTCCCATCATATAACAATAGTTAAAACTGGTAAGGCGTGTAAATCAAAATCTCAGAGGGAAGAATTGATTTAGAAATGGAATATCTAAAATCAAAACGTCATCCGTAATAGAGAAAACAGAGCTATAGAATATAAAACAACTCGAGCCTTCCGATTATAAAGCCAAAAAAGAAAAATTAAGCAGAAGTTCAGCTCAAAGATTATTCATACATTTTTGTTGAAGAAAAACGGCTATGAAACTTATTCCAACCTATTAAATAGTTAAAATATTGAAAAATTATTTTACCTATTATTGCAAGAATATGTCGAAAAAATTACATTGAACAAAAGAAAGATACTAAAGTTTAATGTAGACTAAAATAAATTTTAGTCTTTCAGCAACGGAGAATGGTATTCCGCCTGGAGGGAAATGAAAGTATTTAGTCATTTAATTAGTCATTTAGTTTATTTTATTAGTCATTTAATTCTAAGCCACTGAGTAACGAAAACAAAAGCAGATTAATGTCTTATTTTGTATTTTCGTTTTCTTAATTTTTGTCATTCTTTTTTGTCTTTTTTGTTCGTCATGTATAGCCACTGGATCTCAGAACTTATTTATTCACATCTCTCATCTCCAACGTAGCGATTAATGAATTATGATTTAAATGTTTCAGGGGAAATTCAGTGAATTTCTTGAAAAGTGAAACTTCCATGCTAACATTCCCATCTAAGGTTGCTTAAATCATCATCATAATCTAAGTCTAGGAGAGTTTTACTTTCCTATTTTATTCCATGTTCTCTCATTGCCTTTGCTATGCGAATTACGGTTTAGGAGTATTTGTGGTTTTATAAGCTCTAGTGATTAGCAATTAGCACAAATTTTAGCCCGAATGTAGCCCGATTTTTGAAGGCTTTAAGAATGGAGTTTTCTTTCTAAATCAGGCTTCGAGTTTTGAGTTTAACCAGGACAAGGAGGGCAGCCAAATTCTCTGCTTGTTTCATGCACTCAACTAATCGAAGGTAATAAACATTCAGTTGCACTCGGGATTGTGGCGAAAAAACACTCGTGCAGAGTAAATTAAAAGGGATCTTGACGCAGGACAACAGAGCTGTTAGGGTAGAAATATATAAAGGCCAAATGGCTCTGCTCAATTTTTCTTTTTTTTATTTTTTTCACTTTAGAAGTAATTTGGCTCAAATCATTTTTATTGATTAAATTATCTAACAATTTGAATGTTCTGAAGCTGTATTTTACTTTGTATGAGCTGCAGTGTAAATCTTTATAATATTAAACTAATTTAGCTGTTAGATTGTTGTGAAGCGTTTTTTCTTTTATCTTTATTATTATGTCTGCTTCTTTTTTTCTTCACTTTAGGTAAGGTGCAGCTCGCCGGAACTTAATGATGTGGTGCAGCGTCATGTCACATCTTTTACTGATACTTTGCAAAATTTAGATGGTCAAAGAATGGGTCACATCTCTTTAACCTTTTTTCTGTTGCGCCTAAAGGTCTTATCTGCTATTGTCACATTTTTGAAATAATTGCAAAAATCATTATTAAGCTGTGAAAGGAAGAGTTAAGACCAAGCTCTCAAAAGGAGAATCAGAAGGGTAGCTTGAATCAGGAGGATGGAAGTGTGGTGAAACATACATCGCCCTCCTGATCCTCCCTTTGAAAGCATCTCGGCAAACGATTTTTGGCATTTATTTGAGAAGTTTAAAAATATCAAATACAACTTTTCGAAGTAACATTGACTATTTATTCATTGAAATAATTTATAACTCCCTCTTATTTTGCCTCCGGTAACACCCCATAGTATTAGACAAAGATTCCCTAATGTTCATGAATCTGCTAATTTTGAAAAAGTTGGCTGCTAAAGGATAAAAAATAACCAGGGAAGAACGTCGGGCTAACAGTTAGGGCCTTTAGAGGAGCCAGGGAAGATTTATCTCGGGAAAGAAGCTTTTACGATCAAATTATTAAGATATCAACTAATATGGAATTTTTGGTTACTTTTTTTGTTTTGTTTTTGTTTTGTTTTTGATCGTCTTTGAGAATTTCTTGCCCCACCCTCAGGTCCAGAAGAATATATTATTAATTACTACCTACACAACATGAATAAATAAAGATGTTTTGAATAAAATTGATTTTTCAGATCTGTATTTTAACCTTACTTTCAGTTGAAAAAACTTGTTTTTTTGCTTAATATCTGATCGTTCTTAAATAATGCTGGGAAATCTGGCTCCCCCTCCATAGAAAATTCTCTCCCCCCATGAAAAAATCCCTCTATGGAAAGACTATTACACATGACAACCACCCACCCCCACCAGACAAAATGCCCACTGAAAATGTCTGTATACTTCACAATAGCCAATACTATATGTGAACAAGAACTAAGAACTCATATGGCACTTGTGACAAGGTCAGAAAAGCCAAGAGCTCATATGGCATGAGCTCTAGCAAAATTGTAGAATCAACAGATTGATTTAAGAGGAAAATCAGAGGTATTGATGTTATTCAGTCGAGCACTATCATAGCTATTAAACATGTTCTACTCTTCATTGTCGAGAGGAGCTATACAACTAATTCATATATAGTATTTAAATAAATTATATTCTTGATTATAAATTTTACGCATAGAACAGAAAAGCCAATATTTTCTTAAAGACATAATTATTTATTGGTTACTTACCCAGGAGTAAGTTGCTTTTTTCATTCTGATCATTATTTTTGTTATTTAACATTTATTATATTTAAGTGTATTTCGCTAATATATGTTGGAGCACTCTGGACATAGTGAGTTAAAAGCTCTAACAAAATTATAAATTTTTTCTCTTTCTTGGCGGCTGCGCACCGAATATGAGATACGCCAGGCATTAGAAAACGACGAATTTGTGCTCTTTTACCAACCCAAGGTGTCCCTGCAGACACGCGAAATTGTGGGGGTTGAGTGTCTGATTCGATGGCAGCATCCAACACGCGGACTGCTCACCCCAGACGAATTTATCGAGATTGCCGAGGATACCGGCAATATCATTCCCATGGGTTCCTGGGTTATCGAAGAGGCCTGTCGCGCCTCCAAAGAACTCAGCGCAAATCACGATCGTCCGATAGAGGTGGCAATCAACATCTCGCCGCGTCAGTTCCGCGATCCAAATCTGGTCAACACGGTTCGCCGCCAAGCTGAAGCTATATTTAGAATGAATCTTTATACCAATTTCTTAGTTTACGTTAACTTAAAATAAAAATCTGGAAATTAAAATTATGACCTATCCAGGATGAAGAAAACAAAGATGCAAGCTATGTGCAGCTGTTGCTGCTCCACACTGAGAAACGCTAATCCCTTCTTTCCTCCTGAATGACATACGTAGATCATGTTCAATATGAAAATAACTTCAAAAGGGCAACAATAACTGTAAATATAAGATCGATTTCTATTTTGGGTGGATTAAAGCTCCTGAATATCGGGATTTGCATGCGCTTCCAACATTTTAAAATTATATTCATCATGGGGGTGGAGGGAGGAGGAGTTATCAGAAAAATGTTATTCCTAGGGTTTGCCTCCACTCGTTCCCCCGTTGTGCAAGCAAGTAAATGTATGTCATACATTATCTCACACTCAAAATATTTGTGTGACACAAGGCGAGCTTTTACCCCCTTCATCAAGGCTGTATCAAGGGGTAGTTGTCACTTGGTTCGAATACCTCTTGCATCCCCCAAATGTTTGCCCTACTCGGAAGAAAGTAACACAAATGCATAAAAACAAATTTTTGACGCATTTCTTAAAGTTTTTTATAGCCACCTCCACCCAAAAAAGAAAAAAAACCTCGGAAAAAAATTCCAGGATACACCCTGTTAAATTTGAGACCTTTGACGGTAATGGTTTCGATATTAACCTTTTTCGAAAGCAGCGGAATGGGATCCATGTCCAGGTTACATTCGCTGGTTTCGAACAGGTTGGTCATCGTATTCCCGGGATCGGTAACTTGCAGGCGTTTCCAGCGCATCGTTAAGTCTGTCAGGGAAAAATAAACATCCTCGAACTCTACCTTTGCGCCGACAAAAACAGAGCTATAATTTTCCATCCGGCGCTCCATCCAGCCATCGGTAAAGATGAATGACATCAGGATAAATACGCCGATCAAAACCCCTAAAAATATGATGCCTTTAATGCGGATAATTTTTTTCATAAAACACACCCGTGATTGGTCTTTGGCAAAAAATACGAAGTTCCACATTTTTGTTGATAGGAGCTTGAAACTTTTACAACAGGGTTCTCTAATACCCTGAATGCGATGGTGAGATTTTCGTTAAGATTCTATGACTTTTAGAGGGTGTTTCCCCCTATTTTCTAAAATAAGGCAAATTTTCCCAGGCTCTTAACTTTTAATGAGTAAGACTAAATTTGATGAAACTTATAAATTTAAAATCAGCATAAAAATCTGATTCTTTTGATGTATCTTTTAGTATCAAAATTCCGTTTTTTCAGAGTTTCGTTTACTATTGAGCCTGGTCGCTCCTTACTACCGTTAAATGATTGTTTTTATTTATGATCCCGGTTTGAGATGGTTACTGCCCGGTAAACCGGCAACGCTTCGTTAACGCTTCCATCCGGATGTCGGCGGAAATCGATATCCGGCTGCCAGCTTCAGCTGTGCCAAAGTGAAACGATGCCCCAAATTGAAACCGCGGGACCTGGCGCTAGAAGTCGCAGGCGATGCCCTTGATCTCCCAATCGCCGAACCGCACCGGATCCTTGCCGCCGCGGCCGCCGATCTCGCGGGGAGGTTCCAAACCGTTTTCCTCCGAGGCCGCCCGCCTCGCTTCCGCTTCGCGCAACGCGCGCTGTGCGGCCGGCGGCAATTCCAAAGACCAATTTCAATTTAAGTGGCAAAATGAACAGGTGTCCTAAACCCTCCCTCTTGTTTTTTCCATAGTAGCTTTTGGGGTTGTATGGCAAAGTGCATAATTTTCAACATAGTTATTTGAATCGGAATAACCCAATCGGAATATCAATAACCCTTCAGACACTTTGTAAGTCCAAGCTACGGAACTTTGGTGATAGGTTGAGAAACAGATCTAACTCTGGATTCAGCGTGGAAATGGATCCTGTGGTCCTTAAACTCCTGCCTGCTCACTGCCAATTTTTTTTTTTTTTACAGAAAGGTAGACATGTCGTACCTTCTTTGAGACAAAATTATCTAAAGTGCTTTCTAAGCGTTTTTTTGGAATAATACGAGGTGTACCAACTGGAGTGGACACTGAAATACTCTCTACTTCAAAATGCCATAAAAAATACAAAGAGACTTGGCTCATCTCTGTCCATGAAACTCGAATTTGAAGACTTTTATTCTCACTCAATTTTTTTAAAGGAAGAAGTGAAGCTTGGCTACCAATACAAAGAACTACCCAAATGCTGTTCTAAATGTCGCCTCCCCAACCACGTTCAACACGGTTGTCCGGTTCCAAATGTCCCGGTTGTGCTGGAGCCCACATTTCTACAAAAGAAAAATCATGCACTGCCCCCTGCTAGATGTGAGCTCAGCTTATGCTGGGAACAGGGAAGACAAAATTTGGCTTTTAAAAGCTGTTTTGAGTGATTATGCTATACCCAGCCCCAAAAATTGTTATTTCTAAAAGGTGAAATCAAGTTATAATGAAAATAGGGAATGAATGAATGAACTTTATTACCCGTAAAAGTATAAAAAAACACAAAGTACGGAGTATTATAAATAAACAAAAACAAAAACGATAAACAGCGCAGAAAAAAATTCAAACTAACAAAAGACAACATGGACTAAATAACCAGTATCAATATGGAAAAAGGCTGCAGAGGGTCATAACGTGAATAAAGTTGATAGTCTTTTTACATAAATGTTGGACCAATCTTAGGTCTATTCATACTGGATAGCTGCGATTTCCAAAAATATTTCTTTTATTTGTTTCGAAATTCTGAAGTTTTAAGGACAGAACTTCATTTTTGTCAGTGTTGCCGCCTTGAACTGTAAAACTAAACTTGGAAAAGTAACTAGTTAAATTTGAAAACACTTTTCGTCTCTATTTTCGGAAACCTTCAAAGGAAAGTTACACTTTCTTAGTCTGTTTGGTGATCCACAATCCTTAGTACTTTCTAACCCGACAAATACAAACGATCATGTTTCATTTTCACTGTCCTTGGCATTTCTAATCCAAAGTATTTTCTAAAAGTTATTTTACCCTGCGATTCATTTGCGAGAGCACTTTCTATGATTGAACAAGACGTTAAAAGTTTCGCTCAAGCCGTCACCCCCGCAAATGAGAGCAAGGATGGAGTACATTCCATCATTCGCAATTGGTCCGTAGAGAAGCAACAGGTGCGCTTTAACAAAGACGACACCCACACTCTCAGCCTATACACCCGAGGTGGGTTTGGAAGCTACCGCAAGGACAAAACCAGTAAAAAAGGGGCGCCAGGATTAATCACACTGATGCCACAATTCAGCGAGAGCGAATGGGAAATCCATAGTAAAATAGATTTTGTCCATTTCTACTTTTCAGATGACGAAATCAGTAGCACTACCAATATTTGCAATTTGAAGAAGAAAAACAGGCAGTATGAAATGAGACATGAAACAAATGCTAGTCTCATTGAAATTGCTGAAATATAGTCTTGAAGCATTTACGAAACTCCCCTCTACTCCCCATGACGACAATTGGTACATAGGTAAGTGTTAATTACTAAAGCCAAAGAGCTATTTAAACAAATATATAATCAAAATGCTTGAACTTTAGGCCCGTACGAATGGAAAAATATTCCAAAATTATTTTCGTTATAACGATTTTAATTCCATAGTATCAAACCTCTGGTAAGCACAATGTTAAGGCAACCTCACAGAATCTAAAAAATATTCTTGTTACGAGTTTTCACTAATTAAGAAAATGTATTGCACCAATTAAGACCGCATTTAAATTAAAGTCCCACATTTAATTAATTAATAAAGTCCACATTTAATTATTTAAATTAAAGTGTGTTGAAATTTTAGGAATAATCACTTACAGCTGGACCACTTTCTCCTGGACGACCTGGAGGTCCCATTAAGCCTTGGTCTCCTTTCATACCACTTTCTCCTCTTGCTCCTTTGGGGCCAACTAGACCTGGAAGCCCGGGTGATCCTGATTCACCAGGTTGTCCCACGTTGCCAGGATTACCTTGCTCTCCCTTAGATCCTGGCAATCCTCTTTCTAGTTGTTCTTTGGGCCCGCGATTGCAGTTTGGTCGACCGTATCAATGCCACCCATGAAAACTTCAAATATTTGCCGGGTGTCAGCCTGGCAGAAGGCGTCAAGGCAACATGTTCGCCCGACGAGGCTCTGTCGGACGCAAGCTGCGTGCTTGTCGCAATCCCTGCCCAAACCATCCGCAACGTGCTCGACTCGATCACTAAATCCGTTCCCGCCAATATCTCGCTGGTGCTGTGCGCAAAAGGCATTGAGGCCGACACCGGCAAACTGCCGTCTGACATTGCCTCCGAACTGTTTCCGCAAAATCCGATTGCAGCATTGTCCGGCCCCAGTTTCGCTGGCATTGATCCTAACAAAATTCTAGATTTGTATGAATTAGAATTTGATAGAGTTATGGGCACAGATTCTGCAGATTATAGTAACATGATGAATGCTTTCAAAATCTCAGTTGCTTGTGCTATTGTGGATGATAGAATTCCAAAGGATTGGTCTGACAATCAAAAAAAGAGTGCTTTGAAACTAGTTGGAGGAAAAAAAGGTGCAAAAGCACTTGTAAATTCCATTATGAAGAAGTTTGAATCTGATATTTTTCCATCCGAATAATTTTTGCTTCTAGTTCTTGTACTTTTTTCAAGGTCTTTTGTTTCTCTGTAATCTCATTTCTAAGGGATTCTTCCTTACCTCTGGAGTCATTTTCGATAACTTAGAAGCGGACACAGCTCCAGTGAGAACGTTCAATCGAAGCATGTTATTACTTTTCAAATTCATAATTCGACTTCGTATTTTGTTCTTATATTTCTCGTTTGTAGACTTGAAATCAGCATGAATGGCGTCTTCAATCTGTTCTGCTACTAGACCTGGGTCATTGCTTCCATCAGGCATTTCTATAATAAAAGTCATTTTCTACAACGGGAGTTAATAAAGAGCCCTATTGTATTTAGTGTTACCCTGGCTGCCCCCATTAGCTAAATATGGGTTGACTGTTTGTCTATTGTTCAGAGTTTGATCTTGGTGACAACCGAAGCAGGCATGGACGAGTGGACCGATCACGTGCTCTCGCTCGGGGAAGGCCTGCTTATGAATGAAGTCGGATCTTGGATGACCGGGGTGAACAGAAATCTCGAGGCAAAGCAAAAGCCGAGGATCATGCGGTACAGCGGTGGCCACCCCGCCTATCGAGAGTTTTGCGACAAGGTAAAAGCAGACGGCTATCGCAACGTTGTTTTTAGCCCGTGATCGCTATCGCCGGATTTATCGGCGACGCCTATTCATCCTTGGTGAATGACAGGGCTCCTCTCGTTGTGCCGGAGCGTGACCCCGTATGGATGTCCCCAATACATTTCCGCCCAGCCCTATGAAGCGTTTTTACGTGTCATTCCATTTTTTAAAAAATAGTTTACTATGGTACTGGTACCTGGTTTTCCGGTCGGGGAATGTGTAGACATGTACCGGTAGCGGTTCTAGTATTTGCTTCTACCGCACGGTAGCTCGTACCGTCACGCTACGGCAGCAGGCATCGTGGAAGCAGATCGAAATCTGCTTCCAATGTAATTTACGCTGCCGCCGGATCTCAATGAAGGGTCCGACGGCAGCGGCGCCAATGGCATCAGTACTGCCATCAATGTCGACAGCTCTGACAACGTGCTCAGCATTGTCAACGTCGTCCTTGACCTTGAGAGGCACCGCGTGTCGCGCCCCAAGATCTGAGCGATTCCCTTGCGAGGTCCGGGCCAGGCGACGAAGCCGTAGGTCCGCAAGACCTGCGCACCAAGTCCCATCCGCAAAACAAACGACTGGCAATCATCGATCCCAGCCAGCTGAAAAAACTGTTTGGCGTCTTCGACACTGCGTTCTGGAACCGAGTCACGCAATCGTTCGATCAGGCCACTTAGATCGCCGGCCGCTTCAATAATCGTGTCTTCGTCATCGTACGGGTTGTACTGAGGTCCCATGCTGTCGGAAATTCGATCGAGAAAATCGCCCGATGATCCCGGTTGTGGGTCAACCAAAGCGGCCAAGTGGTCTGAATAAGAAACAAAATTCGATTCTTTTGATGTATCTATTATTATCAACCCTCTGTTTTTTACAGCTTCGGTTACTATTGAGCCGCATCGCTCCTTACTTACAGTTCGTTACCACGAATTGTTTGACAATACATCGATAGGAACCTTTCGTCCGCTTTTGAGGCTATGTTTTCTACAATATACTCTTAACTAAGGTTGGTTTTTAGCATTTTCACAAGACATGTACACATAATCAAATCTGGAGATTTTGACTTTTTAGATAATGAGTCCGTTTTAGGTTTTTTATTTTCAAATATATGCCTCCTCTCCAAAATATGACCCAATCCAAAATGAAGTACATAAAGAAGCTAATAATAACGAGATCACGGCTCACGAAAATATGTAAGGAACAAAACTAAAAAGTGTCTTGACGACAAAGCCTACCCTAAATCTGTCTCTGAAACTTAGAAACTATCCAGGGAGATTCTGGGCTCGGTAGAAAACTATCGATTCCGGCCGGTTAATAGACGGTGAATCAAAATGGAATAGTTGTGGGCATCAAGTTATGGCTAATTGTAGAAAAAGCCAAGACAGATAGTCCAATTGAGTGAGAAACAAACCTAGCATTAATCTCCCCTCCCCCTTATTAGGATTGTATAAAAATTATGTAAGTTCATTTGTTAATCGATACATCTTTTCCGGGGAAGGTGTCGAAGTCTCATCATGTCACCTATGTCGCGTCCTCGTCCGTCTACGTCAAGCCACCTGCGCGCCGACCCAATCGAGCACCGCATCGACATTGTCGACCGCCGGGCCAGGCACCGGCGCCGGGCGCTCGATCATCAACACCGGGATTGCACGTTGCCGGGCCGCGTCAAGCTTCGCGCGCGTCGCCGCACCCCCCGATGACTTGCACACGAGTACGTCGATTTTGTGGTCTTCCATAAGCTGCAACTCGTCCGGCAGCGCAAACGGGCCCCGCCCGGTGATCACATGGCAGTCGGGAAGCGGGACCGGCGCCTCCGGCGCATCCCCTCAGTTTTCAAAAAATTAATAAACTGAATGGTCGACCATGCGACCCCTGAAAAGTTTATAATTTGGATTCGTTTGTTCTGTGATTTTTGGTTTAAAATATCTTCAAGGTTTTTGGAAAACAACTCCTGAATTTCCACTCCTAATCCCATAAAAATAGAATTTCCAAGCATCAATATACGAAAAACATTTTCGGGTTTCTCATATGCAAACTCTCGATCATTTAAAAAGCTTTGGGAATTGGTTTGCAATCGAAATGGTGGGTAAAGATAGCCGTGGGACCACTCTAACGTAACATCCAAATTAGACCTTAATACAACTGGAAGATTGTATTTGGCTTCAGAATTCACTTACACCAGCTGGCGCGTGTCAAGTAAAACGTACCAAGCGTGGCAGAACTGTGTCAAGCGTTTTGGGGACTGTACGCAGCGTGCGGAACTAGGCGGTACACATAGCGCTCTGAGATGGAACCAGCTAGTGGAAAGTGGGTGGTTCTTCGAGCTATGTATAGCGCCAGAGATCTGAATCTTTTCAATATCTAATAGTCTTTGACCTATGCAGCCACACGCATTCTTGATAGAAATTTTAATGCGGGTAATTTTGATTTGTTTGATAGCTTTGAACCTCTCAAATCAACTAGAAAAAAATTGACTTATCCATATATGGCTTATTAGTCATGAACAGTTTCTGAAAGTAATCTTTCCCACTCCTGGTCTATACCAAACTTGTCACCTAAAAATACTTGCTGCATTTGCTCTTTAACTGGTTCAATAGTTTTATATGGAATGAGTAATTCTATATTTTTTACTTGTTCATCAATTTCTATTTTAAGCTTTAACACTATTACTGCATCACCTGGACGAGAGATAGTAACAAAATTTGGATTATTTTCTAGTCTTTCGAAGGAGAAAGTAGTAGGGCTGATTTGGTCAAACGCATGGCTTAACTCCATTAGAATTATTTCTGAAATTTGTCTAGCTAGTCCTTGTTCAATAGATGTGAGTATTCTTTGCGATATTATAGCGACAGTCTGGTTGATAGTCGAGACTAAACAGGAGAAATTATAAAGCTGAGGCTCTATTGCTGCGGATTCACCCAACCTGTAGTGTCAGAATTTGTCTCTGGCTTGTGAGAATTGCCATTAACCAGAAGTGGTCGGTGAGACAGGATTTGAACCTGCGACCCCTTGGACCCAAACCAAGTGCGCTACCAAGCTGCGCTACTCACCGAATATACAGGAATTAGAATTAGAAGTGTGGAAAGTCAAATGGGGTGGACGATGGGACTTGAACCCACGACAACCGGAATCACAATCCGGGGCTCTACCAACTGAGCTACGCCCACCATTATTCTTTGCCGCCTGGGCCGCCTGGGTTGATTTCCATCCGGAAAGCTGGGCCCACTGGGGGCTTGTGGTCACCTCGTTGTATTTGATCCTGGTTGGCATCGTGCAGCAAATCCTGCCAGATCAAACCACGGAGCTGGACGCCCCGTAGTTCAAAGCGAAACACCCTGCGATTACATCACATCCTGAATGATGTACTCTTTCCCTTTGAAGACAAAAGTGTCCCCAGCCTGACAGTCCGCCATGGCCTGATAGATTGGGCTACCGGTTGAAATGCCCATATAGGTCCGGCCTTCAACCTCAAACCGTGTTGTCGAAACGCAGATGATGAAGTGATTGTTATATTAGCAACTAGGTTTGAAAAAATAAACATGTTCGACGAAATTTATCAATAAATCCCGTGGAAAGTTATTCGGTTTTGACAGAAACAAAAAAATGGTTTTGTTTTGACAAAATATTTCTTTAAAATAAGATATATTCCAGAAAAACGTCTGTCACAAGCCCGGATTGGCTGAACTCGCATTTATTAGTCGATAAACACACGAAAAAAAAAATCATATATTAGCAAGACTGGCCAGGAAAAAACTAATTTCGGAATGTCAAAGAGGTTGTAAAAAAAAATTGTTGAAAAACATAATACAAACTCACAGGAACAAAAGAATAAACCAAATAAGAATGCAAAGCCTCCATTCATACTAGACGTCACAGAGACCCCTTGCTGTCCAGTTCTAAGC
Organism: Alatinidae sp. Z8VKAUB7J3; assembly: GCA_010016025.2. Lineage (NCBI taxonomy): Eukaryota > Metazoa > Cnidaria > Cubozoa > Carybdeida > Alatinidae > Alatinidae sp. Z8VKAUB7J3. The sequence continues at coordinate 24,099,744 of JAAAKM020721499.1, forward strand.
TGGGTTAAGCGCAGACTGGAGAAGATGTGTGGGTCCCTGTCCTGCCCTGGTCTTAGGTACTGTTGTTTTTCCTGAGACCATACTAATTTCAACGATTAAAATAACTTGAAAACTGCAAGTTGAAATGTTGGACGATAAAATGTAACTATCGTATTGACATTTTCACTGACAAATTTAAATACTTTGAACTAGACTTATTAGGAGTTTCAGATTGACACAGAGGACCCAGGGACTTCTTGCTGTCCGGTTTTGAGTCAGCTAAGTGCTTCGTGTAAACTTGAAACCTCCAGTTAAAGATTCTAAGTAAGGAGATTGTAAGGGCACCATTTTTAATGCCTCCTAGACTTATGCTAAGTCTAAGAGGCATTAACTCAAAGAATTGACACCAAAAAGTACCATTTTTGATATCATAGGCCACTTTATGTTGATGATCAAAAGTTTTTAACTTGGCCATTAAACGTCTCTCTGTGATATTGCACTAGCTTGTTAGTTCTACTTGTAAGCAGTGATTTTCGAAACTGAATAATTGAATCTGAATGTTAAAACAAAAAGGAAGAAGTTAAATGGTTTATCAAGATTTTGTTTTTAAGATGTTTTTTTTATTTTCCTGTTGTTTTAGTGCCGCTTGCCGAGTGGGGCGGGGCCGTCGTCGAAGATGTGGCCGAAATGGCCGCCGCAGCGCCGGCAGTGGACTTCGGTCAGTTCGACGAGGAGCTGACGGTCCGGTTTGGTCGCGACCGCGGCTTCGATCGGCTTGGTGAAGCTCGGCCAGCCGGTGCCGCTGTCATATTTGTCCGCTGAGGAATAGACCGGCAGATCGCAACCGGCGCAGTGATAGGTGCCGTTCCGTTTCTCGTTCAGCAGTGGGCTGGAGCCTGCCCGCTCGGTTCCGGCGTCGCGCAGCACAGCATACTGGTTGGCCGAGAGCTGCGCCTTCCATTCCGCGTCCGTTTTTTCCAATGCCACTTTTTTTCATGGCTGAAACAGAGAACATGGAATAATAATATTAGGTGTAATCAGTGGATCTTTAGGTTAACAACACTGCTTCTTACCGCCTATTTTTACTTCCTTTAACTAGTTCAAAATTTTATTTCTTGTCGTGTTTCCCCCATCCCTCTTTTTTCATTAATTCTATGAACGTCTATGTAGTTATTGCCATTTACTTATTGTTTTCTCAAATAAAAATCCTTGATTATTGTCGAATTGAAGAGAAAATTAAATTTGTCTAGATTTGTTGACAGACATCGATGTTTTTGTAATCCCAGAGAAGTCTCCAGGGACACTTTTCTGTGTTTGATGATATGTGTGTTATGTCTTTCTAAAATGAAAAGTAGACCAGATAAAGTTATCACCTTCAGTGAGAAATATATGCTATGAAGTCTCAGGGCCATTTTGCTTGCCATGTTTTGTAGGGTTTTTATTTTGGCAAGATTTGATGGGATGAATGTTAGCTAGCTATAAAATGTTTTATTTATTTTCAATTACTACCTTAATTTGCACTTTGGAGCAATATTAAAGTCCATGCTGGATCTGTTTTGCTCCGTGTCAGTGATGGCAATGTAACGTAATGACACTGTGTTAAAGGACCAGTGACAGGCCATAAAAGAGATTTGCTGTGGAGATGCAATGTCATCATAGCAGTAAGTCCCCAAATCTTTGGCTCACCTCTATAAACTGGTAATATAAAATCCCCAAATGTGCGAAACTGAGTGACGCCATAAATACCTTTATGACTTAAGTCAGAAACAAACCTTAGAAACACTTGATCAACTTCACTCTGATTTAGTTTCAGGTCACTAAAATTAAAATTATTTATGAAACCAACAAATGGCATTACGTAATTGCCTTTCATACTCTGCAGTGGGTTTAACTGACCAATGACCTTGACTCGGTCTTCTTTAATGCCGATTTCTTCATATGTTTCTCTTAAGGCTGTATATACAAGAGTAGCGTCATTTTTATCTCCTCGCAAGGCACGCAGACAGGCGTCACTGTCTTTCCTGGAATCTTTTCGGCGCTGCCACACCCGCTGCCGCCGGGCGGCAAAGTCTGCACAGTCCGCCTGCAGCGTCTGCAGATCTGTCAGCGCGGCCGATAACTCTGATACCGCTGCCCCCAGTCTCCCGTCACTTTCGTCCGGATCGAATCCATAAAAGTATGAGGGTGCGGATGGCGACTGCTGTTCTTTGTCATGCGTTTCATCCGACTGCTTTGGTCGAGCATCCAGCAGTTCGGTCGATCGATGAATGAAGTCTCCCAGCAGCTGATCAGCCCGGCCGGTCAGCAGCGTCGTCTGTCGGCGATCAACATGTACTCATCTTGGCATGCAAAGTCAGGTTTACATTTTCTACAATATAATTTAACTTCATTTTTATTATTGTATCTCTTCATAAAGTCAATAATACTATTTCGATTCATATTATAAAATTCACCTATTTCAATTTGCTTATTTGAAGCAATGTATCAGACAAAATTCTCATATGAAGAATCCCTTTATGTAACAGCCAAATAAAATTCGGTAGCTTTCTAATCATTGTAGCTGGTATTTTCCCAGAGATATCGTAAAAACTGGACTCTATTATTATTCAAGTAATTGAGGCGTACACCAGGTTCTTAATCCCAAAACAATTTTAAACCACAAACGGGCGGTTTTGTTACAGAAAAAACTATAAACACTCACTATTATACAAGTCTTTATAGTGGAGTGTAAGAACGCTTACCTCTGGCCGTTGTAACTTATGTTTAAAACAGAGACAACTCTATAGCGTTGCCTATAGTAAAAGTCATGGGGCTTCAGTGTTTTATTATTATTAATTGAGAATAGTTTTTGAAAAAAGAGGTTTATCAAAGAATAGTCAAGAGCTATATAAAACTTAAGACCAGAAGAAATAAATTCCTATAATAATTCAAACTCAAAACGACCAGAAATTAATATTAAAGAATAAATGAAACCCAAAACCTTCCTGAGATATTTCAATACATACTTTTATTTTTTCTGTATATTTTAAATGTTGTGAACTCTTTTATTCAAACTTGTAAATTTTTTTTTTAGAAATTTAAGCGTGGTTAGCATTTTCAGTTAATTACCTATTGATATCTAACAAATTGTCATACAAGCATAATTTTATGCATACTGTGGATGACAAATTCACAGTTCTTCAATTAAGTAAAATGCGCATCACATCTAAATTTTTACAAGTTTGAATAGAAAACTTCACAACATTCAAAATACTCAGAAAATTTTGAAGTACGTATATCAAAATTATTCTTTAGAAGGGTGTATTCGTTTTTGAAAACGGGGTATTTTTACATGTGAAGTAGATGGTAAATTGTTAGTTGACAAGATTTGAAATTTTTAATTCATGTTTATATTTATTTTCCCCCTGGCATGTTCCTCTTAAGAGAAAAGGGTATTCAATAGTATAAAACCGTATTCCTTGTGCAGATGAGTGACTTTTTTTTCAGCAGAGTAATCCCAGCTACAAAGTTTTAGTAGTTCATGTAATTTAAAGTTGCAAAAAAGAAAAAAAAACTAAACTAAACTAGCCTTGAAAGTAAAACTTAAAAACTAGAGCCATAAAAATAAAACTGAAACGTTAGTTATCCTGATAATATCAACAACCCAATAAAATATCCTGATAAACCCTGATATTAGAATTTTTGACTTCTTTGAATAAGATGGCTCTCTTAAAATTTTGATTGAATGCATTTGGCGAAAAGAGGGCTTAGGGGGTGGTTGCTCTCCGGTCACTTTTGAATCTTAGAAAGATGACTGAAACTTTCAATTTCTAATTGAATGAACCCCCTCTAAAGCTTATACGACCACCCTTTCCATAAAAACCTTATATCTTAACAATGGGCAACTTGTCTAGCTTATAGCTCTTGCCTCGAAGGCGGAAAGGGGGTTTATCCCCGGAAGCTCGGTTATTTGACCTATGGACTATTTTTTTTTTTAAACATATCTTTAAAAATTTTTCGAATACGTTTATCTTGTTCCTTTTTTGTAGGTCAGAATTGAGAATCCTACTTGGGGGTACTTACATGTTATAGCGACCTTTCACTTAGGAAGTGAAGTTAGGTAAATCCGAATGAAATATACCAAATGTGATGAAAATATAATACATTAAAGACATAAATGTGGAAAATATAACAGAATTATGGAAAGCTGGCCTCCCAGAACGCATTATATCAAATACCTAATCTAACCACCTCTATATATTAAATATCTAATTAAAATATATACGCAAAGTAGTTTTCTCGCTTATGCTAAGCTGATTATCTCCGAATGGACACAGAAAACCGGTTTCATTAAAGATCAGGAACATGCCAGAGCAAACCGATAGGCCACACTGTCCTTTTGCGACTGACTAAAATCAAACATCCCTTGCAACTTATCCCATGCGCGCAAAGCTAATTTTGGATCGCGCCAAATTAACCTACGAACACCATAAACCGCGATTTCGCTTTCTTTCAATGTGCGTTTTTTATAACGATACAAACCCGCAGCAGCACTTGGATCTCTGCGCACAGCTACGTACAAGTCAGCCAAATAGGCCTCATGTCTGGGCAACAATGTTTTGAGATATTTAACCAAAGACGTTTGCCCATCCTGTGCTGCTTTAGTGATACGCTGCCAAATTAACTCTTGAGAGCGATAGCCGCTAGACGGAGTCACTATGTGGTTTACACTTTTGTTGTATTAATATATGTAAATAATCAGGCTTTTTCATCAACAGTACAAATTAGTAGTAGACAAATTCTAACTAATAATTGAACAGTCAACAATTACAATCGAATTAACTGATTATTTCATTAATGAAAATACAAAACACTGTGTTTAAATATAGAACTATCCGGAATCGCTAGGAAATATTTATCAGAATTACCAATCGCATAAAATTTTACAAACAGGCAAGAATGATTAAAATTTCCTTCTGCTTAATCTGTAGGACAGATCTTGCAGTTTCAAAAAAAAAAAATACTCATCTGAATTCTTTTACTTTGTTTTTATCAATTGCCTTAGTGTTTTCAAATGGCCTGTCGGCGAAAAACTGTGACAATTTGTCGGGAGTTTGGGTATCTGAATCTGGTTCCAAAATCGTTTTATCCAATGGCGAAGGCATAACGTTGAATGGGGTATATTCACTTTCTCCAGATATAGATCCCACACCTTATCCGCTAGTGGGATACAGGAATGTAAAAAAAGCCAAACCAAAATTCGACAATACGGTGGCAGTCAGTTTTGTGGTGCACTGGGGAAAATTGGGCAGTTTGTCCTCTTGGACAGGTGTTTGTCGAGTCAAAAACAACGTTCCGACTTTAGAGACCATCGTTCCCCAAGCCTGCAATAGGCGGTCGCAAATGTAGAATCCGGCGACGCTGTAGAACAGTCCCGCAACAATCAGTTTGGTGACATGGCGGTGAACATGATGCCCGACTTCGTGAGCAAAGATCACGTCAATCTCGTCTGCCGAAAATCCGTCCAACAAAGTGTCGCCCAAGATCACACGGCGAGTTGGTCCGAGCCCAGCCAGCATTGCGTTGGCCTTCGTTGTTTCGTCACTCATCCCCATCCGGTAAACACCTTCAATGGATAGTCCCGTCCCATCGGACAACTTCGCGAAACGCTGAGCCAATTCTGAATCGTCTAGCGGCTCGATTTTGTAGAACAGTCGGACCACCGACCGCGGCAGGTCGCGCGCGGTTGGCGGCCCAGATTCGCTCGTTGCCGAAACTGAAACAGCGGTTGGTGTTTACCGCGTACGACGGTGGCCAGAAAACCGCGATGAACCGGTTGCTTGCTCAGCGATGTCAGCAACCCGGCGGGATCGCAGCCGTACGAAAGTTGATCAAAGGTCCGATGAGGAACGACGGATGAAACTGAGCCAATTGCTACAAACAGGAAGAACCATTCGAACCATCGGGTTTGACGATGCCCATTGCGCCGATAAAACGCATGGCAGCTGTGTCCAGGTCGCTGGAATTGTTTGTGGCGGCACTCGGTTCGAGAGCGGGGCGGCGACTGGCGCTGCCTGCCGATATCCGACGCACAGCTCCGCCGAAGTAATTTCCTATATTCCCTGCCGCCCGAATCCAATACGACAGCGGCTACCGTCGTTGCCGGCGAATTGAAGGAAACGGTCGTGGAGTTGATTGAGGATCCGCACTGGCGAGGCTTCGAGCCGACACCACAAGACAAACCGAAGACGAGTTTCGCGGCTTAGCCGTCCGCGTTAAACACCGCCAGCCTGTCTGTTCCCTAGTGCCGAGGATAGTGCTTTTGCGGCCTTCGTCAGGACTTCAGTTTTTTCCGGCAAGTCTTCCTCGCCCATACGCCAGACCGGTCTTTAATATGTCTCTTTACTTATATTTGAGAAAGTCATTTTTGAGAAAGTTTGTTATTTTACTTAATATGAGAAAATATTTTGCTGCCATACAGACGCCATAATTGCATCAAATATTTGTTGCTTTGTCTTTATAGCGTGTATTTTAAATTCCAAATTGTCGGATGATTTGAAAATGCCTATGTTACCGTAAATGTCCGAAGTCTGGTTCACCGGTGAATGTCTTAAATTACTTATTTTCTGCTTGGATTCATTCAGCTTTGCGAGTAGGCTTATTCACACTTACGCAAGCTATGATGGTAAAAGTTAAAGTTAGGTTACGTTAATTTAGGTTAGGTTTATTGGATCTGCCCTTGACCTTCATAGGAGACATAGGCCAAGGGCCCATCTAGTCATTTGGAGTCCATAATAGAAAATAGGGCACCCTTGCCTGTGGGCTGTAAATACAGGGGGAGGAGGAAGAAGGTCCTTTGAATATATACTCAGCAGGACCCACTAGTGTGCAGACCAATCCTGTGAGCTATCAACTTTCTCCCAGCAATAGGCTACACTACATGGGGACACAGAACATCATTATGGAAAGATCCTTTATAGGAGTACAACTGCAACAGAGCATAAGATCCAGATGCATAGAAAACAGCCTCTGAAAAAGGCTGCCTTGACCCTGTTGGGGTACGAGCGACCCGGCTCAATAGTAACCGAAATTCTAAAAAATGGGATTTTGATACCAATAGTTACATCAAAAGAATCGCACTTTAATGCACACTTTAAATATAGAAGTTTCATCAAGATTAGTTTTACCCATCAAAAGTTACGAGCCTGAGAAAATTCGCCTCATTTTCAAAAATAGTGAGAAACACCCCCTAAGGTCATACAATCTTAACGAAAATTACACCATCAGATTCAGCGTATCAGAAAACCTTATTGTAGAAGTTTCAAGCTCATATCTATAAAACAGATCACGGATGCATGTTTATTTGTTTTTTTGTTTTTTTCCCAGGGGTGATCGTATCAAAACATATAGCTTTGACTTGCAGAAAACCGAAACACGGAATAACTTGGAACCGGAAAACGATCTTCCCTTCCCACACAAAAGGGTCAAATACATGTCCAACAAAAAAAAAAAACTTTTTGCTCCATTGCATGCAGGATGTATTTCCAACAGCACTGTATATTCTCGCAGTAATTCTTTTTTAACTCGGTGTAATTTTGGTCCGGTTTAAATTTCTATCTGTTAACTTTTCTTTTCTTCCATATAAAATCCGATTAATCTTTTATCATACCTAACCTGTATTATTAATTCTTTATCATATTCTTATAATTCTTCTAATTTTCTATAATATTCATATAGTTGGTTTTAAGTTTCAATGCTTCTAATTACTTTTAGTTTAAAAACCTTCTTTAATTTAATTTCTTGCCGCTTTAAATCATGCCAGGAAGTCCCCCTCTATGGAAAATTGCACTGGAAAATTTTCCCCGTGCAAAATCCCCTGGAAAATTCTCCGAGTAGAAAATTCCCCGGAAAACTCTCCCCTTAGAAAATACCTTTCCTATATTGCCCAATAACATGCTATATGTAAACAACAGGCAAATCGCATAGCCTACATCACTGTCAATAGGGGCTGTAGGGGATCATGTCATCACCATAGGCATATTTATTGGAGCTTTCAACTATACTGAGCCAAATAGCTTATATGTAAATGACATAGGTTGTCACTAGACACAAAACATATTTTCCAAGATGTTTTTCAAGAACTTTTAAGATGGTTTTCAAGACGTTTTTGCTAAGACGTTTTTCAAAACGTTAGTTTTCAAAATATTTCTCAAAACCTTTTTCAACACATTTTTCTTCAATTATATTTCAAGACATTGCACGAATATTTTTCAAGATTTTTACTTCAATACGTTTTTCGAGATTTTTTTCTTCAAAACATTTTATCAAGACCTTTCAAGATATCTTCAAGTTTTTCTTCAAGACGTTTTTCTTCAAGACATTTTTCTTCAAAACATTTTTCAAGACGTTTTCAGCACATACAAGAAGAACGCACGACATGTAGTATTATTAGTAAAGACGATGGGAGCAGTAAAGATGTTAAAAATAGAATAGCCAAAGCTTAGAGTGTTACAGTTGCAAAAGGTTTGCAAGAATAGAATGATAAGTCTTCAAACCAACATGGTTCTGAAGCATTGGCACTCTAAAAAGTAGATGAAGATTTGCTAGGGGTTTTCCAGAGAAATTACCTAAGGATTGTTTTGGATACCCGGCTGACTGACCGTATTTCAAACAATAGGCTGTGCGAAAAATGTGGTTCAGTCCCGCTTTCTAGGACTATAATGAGAGAAAGTTTGAGATGGCTAGGCCGTTGATTGTGTCTTGGTGCACGCTTTGAACCACAAATTATTTGAGGAAGGTTCACTGTATTGAACATAATGAATGTATTTTGTCAGAGACAATAGGGATTCCAACAATGGACGGATTAATCAGAGTCTCTAACGACCGTCGTGGGTTGGTGATGTGACTCAAACCTTTCTTAATTATTGTACTATTTATTTCAATTTAAACACTTTTCAAAAGCTTTAACTTCACGAAGACAAAATTGAAAAGTCCATGACAATAAAACTTTTATCTGTTCTAAATTATCACCTTTTTTAAATACCAGCAAAGCCCCCAATTTTGTTGCTGTAAGCGCTCATAAAAACTCAAAAGGTTTCTCTCCAGTGTGTGTTCTTTGATGAATTGATAAACTCTGATTAGTAGTGAAACTTTTTTCACATATTTCACACTCATAAGGACTTTCCCCAGTATGAAATCTTCGGTGTATAGATAAATCACGACTGGAAATAAAACATCTGTCACATAAATCGCAATTAAAAGGTTTTTCTCCAGTATGAGTTCTTTGGTGTCTGGTTAAATTGTGGCTACTAGAGAAGCTTTTCTCACAAACATTGCATACGAAAGGTTTTTCCCCAGCATGAACAACCCTTCGATGACGCGATAAAATGGAGCTTGTGTTGAATTTTCTCCCACACACTTCACATATATTACTCGAAATTTAAAATTTATATAAATTTATCTCTATATAATTTACTCAGCTTATAATGAAAGCGACACAACACATACACTACTTGGCAACAGAGAAAACAGATTTTCAGTATATACGTTTCGTCTGCAGTCGACATGGCAAAAAAAAATCGAAACTAGAATTGGGTTTTGCCAGAACTATCACTGGAGGTTTTTCACATAGATCTGTTAAAATTGTGAACCATCTTTCGACCACGTCCGGATGTTCAGCTACTTTCAAATTTTAGCACTATATGCGCTTCCGATGTCAATCCAATAATGCAAGATCGAAACTTCCCTGTACACTCTTCATACATATTCCAATAGCGGCTTGATAAGCGACAAGTAAAGACTGAGGGAATAAATAAACAATTTTAACATAGGTAATTTGAATATTTGCTTGTTTAACAATATTCGAAACATACAAGTCCCGCTCAAGATTATTTGAAATTGTGATACCAAGGAGTTTAACATGTTTCACAAGCATTCGAGTGGGATAGGGTCAAGGAAAACGGGAGCTGATTTCAAGAGATTTATCGTCATTATATTTGATTTAGTGGAACTTCATTTCATATTTAGATTCTTAGCTTTATCCGAAACATAGGTTATGATTTCGAGGATGGGTTAGGATTTTTTAGGGTGGATTAGCCTAAAACACATTGGCCCAATTTTAGCCAAAATTGGGATCTGCGGCCAAAAGTTGTAGGAAACAGCAATTTATCGAGTTTCAGTGTTCTTTATTGTTTAAAATAAACCTTAGAATTGATCGTTTCCTTTTGAATAGAACTTTTCAATGTTTTCTACAGCCGTTGTTCGAATACTATCGTCCATAGATAAAAACACAACCCAAAAAATTCTTTGGCAGGATGCCTGAAATGCTTAAAATGAAGTTTTAGAAGATTATTTTTTTTTACTGTGAAAGGGGCAAGCATTTGTCTATAAACCGGCCTTCAACGACAGCTACTAGCCTCTGGGTTTATAAGATGTATCAAATATCATTAAGATCCGATTACCCATTCGTAAGATAAAGATATCTCAATTTTCACGTTCCCCCCTCAAACTCTCCCCATTTTCACCGGATTTGGTCGGGATTTAAAGTGAGAGCTTTGAAGCACAAGATCCTTCTAAATATTAAATTATATCAAGATCTTATTACCCGTTCGTAAGTTACAAATACCTCATTTTCTCTAATTTTTTTGAAATAACCTTCCCCTCAGCTCCCCCAAACAGAGCGGATCCGGTCCGTTTTTGTCATTCACGTATCTTGGACTTGTGCTTATTCTTCCCACCAAGTTTCATCTTGATCTTTCCACTCTAAGCCTGTTAATATGGAGTAGGCTAATATATAAAAAAAATGTTCTGTGGACCAAGACCTAACCATTCTGGGGGGGAGGGTCACGACCCCTAGATTTAAAAAAATACCTTATAAGAATATAATGTTTGTTTGCTGATTTAGGTATACCTGCTCAATGTTTTTTTTCTTGTTTTTTTTGCAATCTTCAGTGAACAAATCCCCCACATCGTATAATATTCGTGAATAAGCAATGACTTTCATGGTACTAGGTGTATTTCCCCTGCAAAATTCCCCCCCCCCACTGTGAAAAATTTTCCTATATACAAGAATGAGCAGGCCCAAAGAAAGTATAAAATATTTTGTACCAAATGCTTCGCTCTTTGCGCTAAAGTATGATTTTGTATCCCAATCCTTTACGAATTAAAAGTGATCGCAAGGTTGGTTAAATTAGAATAAGATACCTCTTTAAACATTCTAAATAACAGTAGCGTGAAGAGCGAGGCATTGTGGAGAGGGTATCCCCACTATATCGTGATAATTTCTGTTCGTTTTTAATTTCGAACCTTACTTTCAGTTGAAAAAACCTGCTTTTTTGTTTAATCACTTAACGGCACAAACAATTTTCAGGGGGAAAACATTGAAATGCCGATGATTTAGAATAGTTGAAATTGATTCGCTTTGGATGCGTGAGCTAATTGCCTAGTCCTGTCCATCCGAAACAATTTGTCTTAAATTGACGAGGATCTATTGACGAGGAAAGACCCTGAATGTTAAGCTGAAGTGCAGTCAGAGAATAATTTCCTTTGGTAACCTCCACTCCCCTCAAATCCGAAACACACTTACTATTACAAATAGGTTTATATTAGTCGGATTTTGATTTGCCTCACCCACAGAATCATTTACGATACTAATTAAATCAAAAGGATTATTTTCGAGCTCGCAAAGGCACCTCTCACAGCTTAAAATATTGACAAAAGCAGGTTTTACTTGGAGTCCATTTAAATCACCAGATGAACAAAAAAGAAATCTTTACTTAAATAAATAATTGAGGCTGGAATAAAACGCTTTTATCCACTTTTCCCAGCATACGTAATCCTTGGATATTTTCATCTTTCAAAACCTGGATGATCTTTTCACTTTTCCCTATGCCAATAGAGTAGTTTTTTTCCACAAAAGGCTTTAACGCTTTATCTATAGAATTCGAAAGACCTATAGAAATTACTTTATACCCATTTTGTGAGGCTTTTTTCGCAAAAAAAAGCGGAACGCTGCCCGCGCCCGCAATTAGGCCTATTATTTTTTTTTCATTCGATTCCAGGGTACGCATAGTTTTACCTAACCCAATTGGAATCAGTTTTTATTTTGCAGATTAAACTAAGTCTAAAGAAATTTTGGGGCATGTGGAGGGGGATAACTTATTAATCCGTGCATATACCCAAGGTTATCATGTGGTGGAGGTTCGAATTCCGTCAGCCCTATTGAACCCCAAACATCATGCAGATTTTGAACTCATATATTTGAGTTTTTCCCCTCACCCATCAATCCAAAGCAGTATAGCGCAACCATCATTAAAAATTGTTGCACAATTTTGTCCACGCTTTAAATAACAAGCCAAAATTTCTATTCTTATAGGGATTCAATAAATAACAATATTTTTAACTGAAAGTAAGGAGCAGCACTAAACTTCAAAATGAACAGAAATTATTCCGTATAGATGACCTTTGAAGGAGGGTTAGGTCTTCTTTGGAATTAGGTAATTTTGGCCAGTCTAAAATTATTTCCCAAGAAATGTTGAGCCTTCAAAATCCTGTCAAGCGTCTGACAGGATTTTATTACTGTTTGGCCTTTTCTGCTGACAAGCTGAAACGTAAATCAAAAATCTGAATTTGAATTATGGCGATCCACTGAGAATCTTGATCATAAAAATGCTGTTTTGCTAAAAATGTTAGCTTGTAGTGTAAATTGGGAATGCAATAATCGTGATGGAAAATGAGATCCTAGTCTTGATCCTGGGTTTATGGCAGATTGGATAATTGTAAATTACTTCCCCTCCTGGAAGCGATCAGGCCTCTCCGCGATGATTCATGCGATCTGTCACATGGAAGCGAAACGGTGGCATACCACCGCGATCAGGCCAACAGAACCTGTCACTGTCACGCCGGTGTCGAAATGAGCCGCGCCCGTTCGTGGTCCTGATAGCCGGATGCAACGATTCCGGCCCGATCAGGAAGGGCCTCCTCCATGTATATGGATCCGATGTTGACGATCATCTATCACCAGGCCGAGACCCGGCGGACCATGGTTGAGGCGGAGCGACGTCGCGTTGCCGCTGAACGCAGCGCGGCCGCCGAGGCTGAGGGCCCGCGGCGAAAGTCCTCCGACCGCACCAACAATATCAACGGTTTGGGGAAAGGCTACGCCTATCAGATTTCGGCGCATTTGTTGGGAGAGCGCCCTAAAAAGAAACTTCGCATATACAATCGGGGAATCAGCGGTCATAAGGTTTTTCAACTGGCCAATCGCTGGGAAGACGATTGCCTGCAGCTCAAACCGGATATTCTTAGCATTCTTATTGGGGTGAACGACTTCTGGCACGCTTTAAACGGTCGTTACGACGGGACGGTCAAAGTGTATGATACGGATTTGCGTAAACTGCTCGAACGCACAAAAAAAGCGCTTCCTGCAGTAAAACTCATTCTTTGCGAACCCTTTGCCGTAAGCGGCAGAATGTGTCCAGATTTTCAAAAAGGTGTTTTTGCAATATTCCACGAAAAGCTTGTTGGGGCCCCCCTTTCTTATCAGATAATTCCCATTTTTTTATATAGATTTACCTGAATAATTTTTCAAATACATGGCTGCCATAAATCACTATCAATAAATAAATGAAACAAAAAGCAAATAGAAACTGTATTGAATTTTCTGATTACATTAACCCAGTCAGACTTAGAATGAGTACAACTACAACAAGGAGTCGCGCTAACACCCCTGTGCCTTCTAAAGATCAAAACGTAAATTTTACTATACTGAAAACAAAATATATTTTAAACATTTTCTCATTTATGTAGCTTTTTGGGTTGGCAACTCTGCCAACCCAAAATATGATGTAAACCATCATTTTACGCGCTACCTAGTATTTTTAGTGCGTCTCATACGGGTACCCCCAATCCACACCAAACAATTTAGATTTCCCAAATTATGTTGATGTTGTCCCTAATTTTCCATTTATCGTTATTTGCGTAGTTTTAAGTTTAGTTGAAATGTTGTCTAACTTGGTACAACATATAAAGTAAAAAAGGAAGAAAAATCACTTAAAGGATTATGAAACTTTCAGTTTTCATAATTTATATTTCGGTTTTAGAATTATGAATCATTTTTCAGATTTAAATTGAAACTAACATTGTTTGATTTTACGACTGCTGAAATTTAGCTAGTGCTAATATAAGCCAATAATAATTTTTAGGATTTTTTTTTTTTTTTTCAATCAGAAAATTCTGTAAAGAATCTGATTGGCTCAAATTAAGGCTAGCTAAATCTCGTTATTAATAAAATAACGTTGTGATTGGGCCCTAAGGGTATTTTTGTCTGAATCAAAGATTTAATTTTTATACCAACTTCTTGAGGTTTCGTACAAAGGTAAAATATGAAAATAGTGTGCTGAGATGGTTGAATTTTTTTTTCTAAACAAATAGAGAATAAATGAAAACTATTTTGTTTTTCAGAATACGTCCATTCTTGCATTTTATTGAGAAAATCATTGTAAGACAAATATTTTTGACGTTATTTACAGGACACGACTACTAGCGCTTTCGTCTTTGGACAAATATTTCTACCTGGGTCATAGCTCCTAGGGTGTACAGACCTTAACTGCTAAAAACATAAGGTCATAACGTCATGGACGAAGAGGTCTATTTTGGCAAGGGTAGGCTATTTTGGAGACTTTAGCTGAGATCATAAGTGCCTTTGAAGTACTTCAGCCATAACGCCTCAGGCGAACACGCCTCTACTGCTAAAGACATAACGTCATACCTTCTGGGCTTTAGAGACAAGGATAAGCTTCTTTTAAAGATTTCAGGTAAAAATTAAGGAATACATAGGCCAAAACAATATATAATAGGCAGATTAAAAATTGTTAAAAAGATTCTCGATCTTACAAATAGCAAGCCAAATTATGGATTTTTATAGGCAACAAGAGCTAAGAGCTCATATGGCACTTGTGACAAGGTCGGAAGAGCAAAGAGCTTATATGGCATGAGCTCTAGCAAAATTTTAAGAATCAATAGATTAATTTAAAAGGAGAATCAGACGCTTAATGTCGGCCAGGATTTAAAATAAGAGCTCTGAGAACACGAGGTGCTTCTAAATATCAAAATTCATTAAGATCCAATCACCCACTCGTAAGTTGTAAATACATAAAAAGCAGATTTCCCTAGATGCAGACACTTAGATATCCTTAACAGCTTATATTTTCCGAAAGTGAACAAGAAGTTCTAAGAAGAACAAGAAGTGAGGGGCTACCTACTCTCCGTGACCTGTTGTGCAACTTGCTCTGCCACGCTTGGGATACTTCAATCGTACCAAGCTATTATACTTTGTGCCACGCATGAAAACTTTTGCGTTGTGCGGCAAGCTAAATCGTGCACATTTTTTTGAAGGGGGCAGCCCCTGAACAAGATACAAACATGGAATTGTTTTGTTTCTGGTATATTAAACTTTCCGATAGCTTATTAGTCAAATAAAAAGGTTCAGGGCAAAAAATATAAATTCCACATTTTTGCAGATAGGTTCTTGAAACCTCTACAGTAGGGTTCTCTGATACTCTGAATCTAATGGTGTGATTTTCATTGAGATTCTATGACTTTTTCCAATTGTTTGAAAATAAGGCCAATTTTAGCAGGCTCGTAACTATTGATGGGTGAGACTAAACTTGATGAAACTTGTATATATTCAAAGTCAGCATAAAATTGCAATTCTTTTGATGTGTATCTGGTATCAAAATCCGTTTTTTGAGTTTCGGTTACTATTGAGCCTAGTCGTTCCTTGCTACAGTTAGAGTTGAAAACAATCGCACTACGCTAAACTTTGATGAAGTATTTTTAACTTATGAACGGGTGATGGGATTTTAATGAAATTAGACGTTTGGAATGATATTGTGTCTTAGAGCTCATATTTTAAATCCCGACCGGATCTGATGACATTGGGGGGAGTTGGAAGGGGAAACCTAAAATCTTGGAAAACACTTAGCGTGGAGGGATCGGGATGAAACTTGATGGGAAAAATAAGCACAAGTCCCAGATACATGATTGACATAATCGGAACGGATCCGCTCTCTTTAAGGTAGTTGGAGGGGGGTAATTCTGAAAAATTAGAAAAAATGAGATATTTTTAACTTACGAACGGGCGATCGGATCTCAATGAAATTTTGAAAAATAAGGGTATCAAACAAAGTCTGCTGACCAACCAAACCAGATGGAGAGAAGCCATCAGGACTACACAACAAGGGAAGCTTCAACCAACTACAAGTGGACAAAGGAGGACAAACGATCATTAAAGTAAAAGAGAGTGAAGTATAGTAAAATATAGTGGCGTAACTGATGAATTCCGCGGCAGGGGTACATTTTAGGGAAACCTACCTTTTTAGGGGATCTGTAACACTCTCTGACACTGATTGGTTGCTAATATTGCTTTTCTTGAAACATCTGTAGTGAAAGAGGAATTTGAAGATGTAAGTCTTGGCAAATGTCATGAAACACTAATGTAGCGATGAGTGTCGTACGGCCGGCGGCGATCGCCATCGTGGTCTCGAACCTGTTCAACGTGGTCGCGAACTACGGCCTCGTCTTCGGTCACTTCGGCCTGCCACGGCTCGAGGTTCTCGGGTCGGCGTTGGCGACTTCGGCGTCGCGATGGGTCATGTTCTTCACGCTGCTTTTCTTCGGGCTCCCGGCCCTGCGGGCACGGATCGGAGGGGTCTGGAGCGGTGCGCGCGCCGCCGTGCATGGTGCCTCGCTGCGCGCGATGGTTCGCCTGGCGCAGAACCCGCCGGGTTCAGTAATGAGCTTTCGCGACATCGCTGCCTGTGAAGGAATCCCCGACGGGAAGTGCAACTACCTCCCAGGATGTTATGACATTGTTAGACTCTAAGATGAGGATTTGAGAGAAACTTTCCTTAAATAGTTGAATGCTAAAATTCAGAGTTTAAAATTTGATAATGTTGAAGAAAAATCAGAATAATTTTGAAAAAAAACGATTTTTGAAGTTGCTGATGGTGTCTTAGGGAAGAAAGTTAAGATTGCAGCTAGCAATATTAGTGAAAAGTTTTATGTTTAATAGAGAGGAGAAAGGGCTTGTACAAGAATTGTCTGAGTGATAGATCATATGAAAACAAAAGGAATGTAAAGCAAGTGGAGAAAACATCAAAGAATTAATTATGGAACAATAAACATGCTGAGAGAAAAGTTGAAGAAGACCTATGGACGTTTCTCTAGAGTTAAAGGCCAATTTGACAAAAAAATGCTTGGTCGGCTTTATAACTCGTTTTTGGCTCCCTATTTATTTTTCTGGTACCATTACGGAAGTTTTTTACCTCTTCAGGACGTCAACAAATTCCGTCTGTCTTTTTCAAATTTTTTAAGTATTTTCTTCGTGTTCCTGTTTGGTCTCATAACAGTCAGATCTCCAAACGTTACAGAGTGTTTATGATATGTGATGGATGTTTTAGAAGGCAGATTCAGACAGCGATCTGAGTCAGTCGTAGATTTTCCGTTGGGGTTTTTTTTTTTTTTTTTTTTTTTAGAACCAGATATCTCTTCCGAATAAAATATTAGCTTACGACGATATTCGCACTGGGAGTGGAAAAACTGAGTTTAGTCTCATTCTATAGTTATAAACAGTGACAAAAATTTGTCACAATCTTGGGGGGAGGGGGTGGCGGGAGTTTGGACCAATTTTTCCAAATCAAGTGAAAATGACAGTGAAAACTAAAAAATGCGCCATATAGTACCATAAAGGTAGAGATTTGCTAAAGAAACCTGACCCGTTTCTGTCTTTATTAACGGAAAATAAAGTAGCCTAAACAAAACAGGTAAAAAACACAAGAGACACAAAGCTCCCAGAAATTACCAGTTCAAATTTCACCTGGCACTAGCCAAGGGCCAAATTAAACCATATTTATTATCATATCTATTATCATCTTGATTCATTATACTTCATCAAAAAATTAATCATCTATATAATTTGCTCTGATTATGAAACTGCTAGAACATCCTAGAATCACAAAATATATTCTTATATCCATTTTCATAATGTTTAGGATATATTCAATGCTGTTTTTAGCTGTTTTGTAGATGGTGCTCTATTTTTCATTTCCACCACTGCACTTTCAATAGCAACAGATATAAATTATTTTTCAAGATGTCATAACATTTAGCCAAATTTCAAAATTGAATGCAATTTGCCTTGAGGACTTTTTTGAAAATATATTGCTTTCCACACTAAAGAAAAATCACAGAAAGAAGTTAATTATTGCCGATAACTTTTCAACATATATCAGTGTGTCTGCTCTCAAAACATACAAAAAACAAAAAAAAAATTTTTCTCATTTCCAGCCAACTTGAGCCACTTAACACAGCCACTTGATGTTGCTTATTTTTATCTAAAGAAAATAGTATGGTGAAAGATGCTGCTTAGGTTCAAACCAGGTAAAGGCTCCAGATACACAGGCCCTCCCAAAGGTGATTTTCTGAAGTTGCTGATGGAACTTTTGGATGATCTTGATGAGGGCTGGGACTTCCAGTTGAAAGGAGGCTTTGTTTAATATTGGGCCCATTTTTGGGCAACATGGTTTGTCACACTTGGTGATGCTCTAAGTGAAAATCCTGCGCAGACAATCTCAAGCCTATTACCACCGACACATTGTCCATTAATGTCTACAAATATTATTCTACTACTGATAAGGAGATTCTCTTTTTCTTTATAATCAAAATACTGTAAAATATGAGTTAGTGTTGCATTTCAGCCATTTGGATGTCCATAGTCCATATTCTGCAACTAATATATGGTAGAGTGATCATACTGTATTAATATTATATCTGAAGTCATTTCTGTAGTAGGAGCAGATGATTTTCTTTCAGTATTTTTAAGTAACTTCATTAAATTGCAGGTGACAAGTCTTTAAATGCCTTTAAATATAACGAAGAAAAGACGATTGAATATCTAAAGAAGAAAGCAAAGAAATTGGCTCAACATTTAAGAAAGGAGAACATAAATGTTTCACATGGAAGCAAGTCAAGCAATTACATTTCTAATCAGAATGGGACAGCCAGTGAAGGTATTCATTTATTACGAGCAGTATAAACTGTCATAATTGCCATATAAAGGGACAAACGACTAGCGGATAATTCTTTTGTAAGGGTCGGGGAAAAGTTTGCTTTGTCCCACTTAAAACTCGAGCTTGCGTGAAACAAGGTTGTGTCTTATCACCACTGCTGTTCACATTGGCCATTGACAATATATTGTAGAGCATTGAGTCAACTGGGCTATGCCTAAATGATTGCTTGCTCAGATATCTAGGTTTTGAGGGTGACATTGCAATACTTGAAACCTACAAAACACAACTTTAGGAATTACTCTCAAATATTCAACGAAAAAGCAGGTGGATTTGTAGCACCATCAAAAATACTGGATCCACAGTCAAAGAAGTCATTGCCAAAATTGGTGAGGCTAATATTTCCTTCAACAGGCTTAATAAAGCATGGAGATCAAGTACTTTCTCTCTCTGGCTTAAACTCTGCCGTCCAAAAATCATATATTAAGGTCTTTAGGGTGAACAAAATCCCCCAGAGTCAGGGGATAAGGGTTTTAAGTTGTACCCAAGCGGCGTATAAGATTTTTATGGAAGGGGTGATTGTGTGAACTTTAGAAGACGCTCATTTGCTTTGAAATTTATAGTTATAGTTCCCTTTTAAAAGTCAAACATGATGGAGTGCAGCTACTCTCCCTCCCTCTAGTCAGTGGGCAAAGGTTGTAAGTTATGCCCAGCACATATAAGGTTTTATGGAATGGGTGGTTGCATAAACTTTGGATCAAATGGAGCTCATTTGATTGGAAGTTTTAGTGTCTTTTTAAGAGTCATTTCGCATTTTGTAACAAGAATTTGTTATATCTTGTATGTTCACCAGAGAGGGCTGATACATAAATGTCGTAAGTCTAATAATGCCTGCTAGAGGGTGCCGTATATCAGCCATTTAGTGTCACAGGTTGAAAATTGTCACGGAACATTACCATCCAGCGATGAAATGGCGAGTTTTCGCTTTAAGAAAAAACGGTCATTTTTCAGTTTATAAAGAAATTTTAGTGGGAAAAGGGTTAAAAAACCTTTAGGAGCGATAACGTGGGAGGAAACCTTTAGGAGCCATAGATTACCACGGAGGCAGTCATATGCAAAATTCTTTTTATTTGTCTTACTTCTTCTAGGAGCTTTTTAAAGCATATAATTTTACTTTTGATTGCTTTGTCCTTCTCTTTGATTTAAAAGAGAGAAAACAGAATTGGCCCAGAAAGACTTTTTGAAAGCAGGGGGTTTTAAAATATGTTTCTTGGAAGCATGCAGTTTCCGAGTAGCAAATTTTAACTTGTCTTGAAAAATTCTTTAGGCAAGAAAATGAGCGAATTGGGAAATTACGTGAAGAGAGATACGCCCGGATGTTGGAAGAACAGAGACAAAAGACTTTGGAAGCAAAACAAAAATTCATTGAGAGGACTGACAAGAGAATCAAGGAATACACTAAAATGGTCGAGAAATTGGTAAACAATGGGCAAAGTTCATAACTTGCAGCCCATGCCCTGGGCACTGTGGGGGATTCAGTCATCCTCAAAGACATAGTTATTAGATTTTTCGGCTATGCTGAACAAAATGGCTAACTCGAAATTTTGATCCTGTGACTTTGGAAAAAAATAGCGTGGGAGGGGACCTAGTTGTTCTCCAATTTCTTGGTTACTTAAATAGGGCACTCGAATTTTTAATTTTCGTTCAATTGAGCCCTCGTACGATATTCTAGGATCACTGGGTCGATACGATCACTCCTGAAAAAAAACACAAATATAAATAAGGAAATAAACGTGCATTCGTGATCTTTCTTCTAAGCGATTGTCCTCTCTTCAATGTCGTCTCTTTACGCTAAAGTTTTTAATTGTTTTAAAAAGTAGAGATGTGACGAAGATTCAATTGTTTTACTTCATTGTTTTACGTTATCGGTTTTACCTGTTGCGTACGTCATTGTTTTACGTTATCGTTTTTACCCCTTGCGTAAACACTTAATTCTGTTAGATTTACAGAGATTGGATACAATGTACACTAATTTGCACAAATTTCTAGCCCAAAGTGAACCGATTGTTATTTTCAAGTCCCTCTCCCGTGATAGACGTTAAGTTCACCGGAAACAAATAAATGGGTACACCAACTAGCAGAAGTTACAAACCAGACCCGACTGCCGGGATAACCGCAGCATACGCGGTCATGGGCGCATTCCTGCGACGCGAAGAAACCGGGCGCGGCGATCATCTGGACATTTCCTTGTGGGAGGCAACCGCCGTGCTCAATGCTGAGGCGTGGATGGGGTATGCAATGAACGGCACCCTCCCCGAACGCATGGGCAACCGAGATCGCAACCTGGCGCCTCACGGGGTATATCGTTGTGAGGGGGACGATGCGTGGATTTCCATCGCGGTCGTCGACGATGAGCATTGGGCCGCACTTGCTCAACTAATTGATCCAGACCTGGTCGCCGACCCCCGTTTTGCAGATCTCGCCTCTCGGAAAAATTGAGGTTTTTGTAACTTACGAACGGGTGATCAGATCTTAATGAAATTGGATATCTAGAAGGATCTTGTGCTTTAAAACTCTCGTTTTGAATCCCGACGAGATCTGGTGACATTGAAGGGAGTTGGAGGGGGAAACCATAAGTCTTGGAAAACGTGAAAATCGAAGTATCTTACGAATGGGTGATCGGATCTTAATCAAATTTGATATTTAGAAGGAACCCATGTTACAGAGCTCTCATTTCAAGTCCCGACCAGATCTGTTGACTTTGGAGGGAGTTGGAGGGGAAAACCGTAAATCTTAGAAAACGCTTATAAATGTCGTAGATACGTGTACTTATTTAGAAACCAGTTTTGTACCCTATCTCTTTTAAGGTGTTACATAAAAAAAACACAGCACGGGGGGGGGGGGGGGGGGAGGGGGGCAACTACTGTGTAATGTTTGACTTGGAGAAGTCCGAATAATGTTACTGACTATAAGTTCGGCCGAACAAAGGTCCTGCCATAAATCCTAACGGGAATGTTTGAATTCTATGGGCGTTCTCTGCTAACTTATGTTACTGGCACGATTGCCACCCTTTTTATAGTTATCCGTATTTCACAGTCCCATATTGCAAGAAGTTTGACTAATGACCAACAAGCCTAGGATTCGATTGGGGTCTTCGGCTCTTACAGAGGATAATGAGGAATTTTTGGAAGAAAGTACTGCTACAAACCGCATGCTTTTGAAGAAGGAGAAGGAAATAAGCTCAAGGCAACTGGAAAAGCTTGTATGTATGCAGAATCGTTTAATGATAAAAGAAGGAGAATTTAAGTCTGTTGAAGAGAGGCTGACTGAAACCATTGACCGGCTTACTGAGTTGGAGGAGAAAAAGGAAGAGGTATTAAAATCATAGTCCAATAAATAAAGTTCTTAGGCCACATTGGCTAGACGTGATAGATAAAAAGCGAAAAAAAAAACATAGAGAAATACCATATATATGAAAAATGAAGTAAGAAACATGAAATCTTGAACGCGACGTTTTCTCGGCACGCATCTGGCGGCGATTTCAGTGGTCGGTGTTTGATCCTGAAGCCAGGGAAAGGGTGATGAAACGCTTCGACGACCCGGCCGCCGCGGAAGCCTACCTGACAACGCTTGAGGCCTATTTCGAAAAACACATAGAACGGGCCCGGCGCTTTGTCTGGTCGCTTACCGTGCCGTTGGAAGAAACGCCGTGGCAGTTGATTCTGTTTGGCGGAGACTGTGAGCTGACGCCAGCGCGCATGCTGGTGGAGGAAGTGAGTGGTCAATCGCTGGTCCGGTTGGAACCGGATCAGATCAAGCGCCCCGTTAATGGCGTGGGAGGCATGCTCTTTTAAATTTTATTCAGAGGGGGTCAGAAGTGCCCGGCCTGATGCAGGTGCATAAAGCGAAGAGGTTGAGAAGACTGGAATCATTAAAATAGTTTGATATGGCACTGAATAATCGTAATGAATTTTGATACGGAAAAATAATGAAGTGCAATAAACCTATAAGATTTGATTCTCTTAAGACTGTATTACATAAAAAAAAACTAGTTTTTTTTAACTGAAAGTAAGGAGCGACATTAAAACTTAAAACGAATAGAAATTACTCAGTATATGAAATGGATTGTTCCCTCCGCAATCCCTCGCTCTTTACGCTAAAGCTTTTAATTGTTTAAATAGAAAACTTAAGAAAAATATATAGTTGGTCGCCTGACCAAATAACAGTAGTGACGCCATAGGCACATTTTCGACACACATAGTCACTATTGATTTCCTTCTCAATAGCTTAAGATCACGAACAAGCTTAACGGCGATCCCGCAAGATTTACGTGTTATTAATTTTCTTAAAGATACAGGTGTCTGTTACGCATTATCAGTTGCTTAACTTGTTAAATTTATTAATAGTGACGTAATATTGCGTGACTTCTTGGATCTTACGATTTGCTTGAGTATTATTTGTGCATCGAAAGGACAACCATCTACATCTGTTTTTTTTTTTTAGTTGAAGGTCAAATTCCTGCAGGGATGCTCGTCGATCTTTGGGGGCCACGTCGCATTCTTAAGATCGGGTTTCTCTTCTGCTCAATTGCTGTCGGATGGTTTGCTTTTTCGCAAGCCTTTTGGGAAGGGCAAATGTCCCGGATGCTCATGGGGATTTTCACAGCTCCTGCAATCGTCTCGGCTTTCTGCCTCGGCTCACGTTGGTTCAAGCCCGCTTTTTTCACACTCATTGTTGCACTCACCGAATTCGCTGCACTGGCGGGAGGAGTTGTTGGGGAAGGAGGCATCGCCTACAGTGTTGTTCAAATGGGTTGGCGTGAAACCATGATCCTTGTGGCAGTGATCGCCGAGTTCACACAGGCAGTGTTGGCTTATGTCTCGTATGGCTGACTGTCAGGGCTTCTGGAGGTAAAATGTCACGATCAGCAGGGTTAGATAGCAGCATTTTGCCAAACCTCAAAATAAGGTCACTCAAATGGAGTTTCAAAATTCGGAGTTCAAAGGTTGCTAGGGCATCGTGGTAGAAAATGTCTCTATTATTCTGGATGATCCTGGTTGCCCGTTTTCGGACAGATTTCAGTTCCTGCATTAAAAATAGGTCTTGCTAAAAGAATTTGATAAAAGCAAAGTAAAAGTTAGGTCTTCTTTATTTTGATGAGGAAAAAGTTTCCGTATGGGCAAATAATGTAGAGGGAAGGCATCCCGAGGAGGGAAACCAATCCGCTCGAAAATTCTATAAACAAATCCACCATTCCAAAATTTTTACAACCGAGGTTTCAGCCTTCTATCTACAAAAATACGGACTTTCTGGAAGTCCGTATTTCTTCAGAAAGATAGTATCGTTTGTTTTTTTTTCAGAAAGATAGTCACGGATGAGCTTTTTTCAGGAAATCATATTGCACCAGAAGTCGAAGAATATCTGAAAAGGCTAAATATGGCAAACAGCTATCAAGTGAGATTTTTGAAACTATAAATCTTTCTAGAACTATTGAATGGCTGGTTATATTACTATGCCTTGCTGCATAAGGCCGACGAAGCTCTTCGGACCACCGACCCAGCGTTCCTTGAGCCGCTGTCCGCCGGCGCCGCGAATATCAATCCGGTCGAAGGTTCCAGTGACCGCGTCGAAACCGGTGGCGTAGATGATAACGTCAAACTCGTATTCCGCCTCGCTGGTTTGAATACCGGTTTTGGTGATCCGCTCAATCGGATGTTCCAGCATGCTGACGAGTTTGACGTTCGGCTGATTATAGACCTCGTAGTAATGGGTCTCCTGCGGCACGCGCCGGGTTCCGAAACCATTAGCCTTTGGAATGAGCAACTCGGCGGTCTCGGGGTCGTTGACCCGTTCACGGATGTAGTCAAAATTCAATAAATCGGCATCGCTACGCGCTTCCCATACAAAGAGGTATAGGGAACGTTTGGTGAGGAAAAACTGATGAGTGGCATGATAAATCTCCTGCCCGCCAAAATCCCAGAAGTTGGCTCTGAACCGGCCAGATTGTTTAGTTTTGATTATCCAGCGGTTGATGTCTATCCCTTCGGTAGTAACAGTTTGTGGATCGATCTTATCATGGATCAGGCGGTTTAGTAAATAAGTCTTTCCCACCCCGCCCTGTCCAACGATTAGTAACTTAGCTTCGAACAATCGAGTGGTTTCTTCTGTCTCAATCTCCTCAAAATAAGCCCTGACCCGTATCCAGAGTTTGCTTCTTTTTTAAAGGTAGGGGCTGTTTATTGCAGAAAATATCCCCTTGGGAATTTATTACTTGCATTTTTGTTACTTTTATGCGAGTTGGACACAAATTTGGAGGGTATTTGCTCAAATCTGTTAACCCCTCTGAATACAACAATGAAGGACTGGCGTAGTGAAAACATATGGAATTCTGTTTAACATTACCATAGTCTAGATATACAGATTAACAACGTTTGTCAACTAAAAAGGTACTTTCGTTCTTCCTTTGATTGCTGGCTCTATTAACCAAAATTATAAATCCATCTTTTGAAAATTGGGTTTTTCCAGGCTGGCTCGACAAAATTAATCCTCTAGCTTTTGAAAATACTTTCCCCCTCTACCCAAACTTTTTTACTAGTTTATTTTATATTTTATACTCTGCTACTTAAAAGGAAAAGGTATTCATTCATGAGGGTCACTTTGGTCAATTACGCTAGAAATTGAATTCTTAAAAATAAAAAGCGTTCTGAGTTGGCTTTCTTCATGGACCTCCAAAATATCATTGTGGACCCTGACTTGTTGTGTTTTGCCTTTGGACACCCTGGAAATATTATGTGGACCCCGGTTGAGAACCACTGGTCTAGGGGATGTTGGAACATATTTACCTGTCTGGTCAGCTGAACGCTCGAGATCGTCATAACGTAATAAACATTTCATTCGAAAATTTGACAATTCGCATTGATATTTCAGTTCCATAGTTTTGTCAATTCTTTCTCAAAAGGGAGATTATGCGGTCAGCAGGAATGTAGATTCGCAGCTAAATTGAATTTAGTCACTACCTTTCTTCACATATGTTCATTGATACTGGTTTGACTTTTATTGTCTGTAGTACTGAGGAGCTCATTAAGAGAATAATCAAATATTAGTTTTAAAAATTGCTCTTTGTTTAAAAATGGAGATAATCACACATCTAAACTACTAAAACTAAAATAATTACTTGCTGGCTTATTTCCCTTGAAGGGAAATAAGCCATTCTAGGACCACTGGGTTGATAAGATCATTTTGTAGATAAGAGCTTGAAACTTCTACTAGAGGTGTATCTGATATGCTGAATCTGATGGTGTGATTTTCGTTAAGATTCTATGACTTTTAGGGGGCGTTTTCCCCTGTTTTCCAAAATAAGGCAAATTTTCTCAGGATCGTAACTTTTGATGACAGAGACTAAATTTGATGAAAGTTATATATATAAAATCAGTATGAAAATCCAATTCTTTTGATGTATCTTTTAGCATCAAAATTTCGTTTTTTATAGTTTTGTTTACTATTGAGCCGGGTCGCTCCTTACTACAGTTCGTTACTACGAACTGTAAGGTGAACCTCTCAGGATTGGCTTATGATTTTAAGTTGAAACTTTTAGGGTTGCCATTACTATTATAATCAATAAAAGAATCTGTGGATTCAGGTTATTGAAATGGGATAGATGCAATGCCTCATAAATGAAATCGGGAATTAATTTGAAATTTCCAGGGGAAGTTGCTGATGAAGTAAAACTAAATAAAAAAGGACTGTTTTTATGCAAGTTGCCAAAAGGGCATATCAGCAATGTCGGAGGAACGGCTAAGGTTATTAAATTGAAATTTTCATGGCTACCATTACTACTGTAGCTACTACTACTACTGAACTTAACCAAAAGAGTTTAAGAACTACTTCGTCTAGTCGTAGGTCTTCAGGGATTTTATTTTTCCAAATAGTCCATACCTTACAATACCATGCATACAAAACAATACCATACAATACCATACAGGTCTTGAAGGAGTTTGACTTTCAAGGGACATCGATAAACCAATTATCTATGGTTACATTTCCGTTGGTACCGCCCGAAGGCTGGCAAAGCTTCAAAAAAAATGGGCCACTTTGGCATCGATCACTTTTTCCTCATTGCTCAGACTTATTTAAATACGGCGTCATAGCAAAACCAATACCTTAAAACCGTCCATGAGTTCTCCAGCTTCTTCACGGGCGCCTTCAAAATTTCCAGGTGGCTAATGTAGGCTTGAATTTGGCTCACCTTACATGACAAATTAAAACAAATTTGCATTTTAATTTTGGCAAATTTATTCCACATACAAAGGGTTGCCCCCTCCTCTATACCTTGCTCTTTACGCTAAATCTGTTAACACTTTTAAAAAAGCTTCCTATTCTAATTAAACGGCCCCCATGTTTCAGGAGCCGTTCTTAAGAAATTGGGACAAACTGTTCAACTTTAGCATAAAGAGCAAGGTATTGAGGAGGGGGCAACCCTTCATTTATGGAATAATTTATGGTATGTTTTCAAATAATTCCAGTAAATCTGGCTCACCCTTTATGAAATATACCCCTTATACTCCTTTTCATCCAATCGAAATTCTTCAGTAGTAATATTAACAAGTACTTTTCACAAAAATTACTATTCATCGCCAATTTTGTAAGTATTATTCAAATTTATCCAAAATTGAAATAGCAGATTTAAACATAGGATGGTACTAATCAACGCAAAATTACTGATCCAAACATTTAAAAGCAATTAACTTTCGTTATTGACAAGGATCGTTATTTACTTACCATTCATTACTATGAAGAATTTGAATATTTTTGTTGATCCAACCAAATTATATAGAAAAAAGTTTGTGGAAAACTAGAAATGGGACACTCAGTCACAAATTAAAACTTTCATTTGTTTTTATTTATTTTTAGAAAGCGGAATAAAAGATCGTGAATCCACATAACTTTCATAAATTTTCCAAGACTTTATTTTAAGATTTTTTAAAGAAAACTGAGATCTTCTTTATGAATTCTTGGGCAAGACAATTTTGCTAAATGTCTTCTTAAACCTATAAGTATTCTGAACGAAAGAAATTAGTGAAAAATTGATAGAATCAAGAGCAAATGGTAATAATTTGTTAATTTGTTTGAGTTGAAAACAGACACAATGGATAGGAAGAACTATACCAATTGTCAATATACAGGCAAATAAATAGGGTATTTATCGGTGACTGCTGATGCGGAATGAAGGCACGGCGCGACCACAGACATCATTAGCCGAGCCCCGCGCCCGGCTTGTTCGCGGTAGGTGTGATACATATCCCAGATGTAGCGCATCGGCGAATGGCAATAGCAGACATGCAGCGCGTCGGGGTCGCAGATCACCCCTTTGGCCGGGCCGGACTCGGACGCGATCACCAGATCATAGCCGCGCAGGTCCAGCGCCTCGAGCGCGCGGGGCATCAACGGCAGGTATTTCTGGCAATGTTTCCGCCCGCCCGGCAGCCGCGCGATAAAGGTCTCGATGATGCGGTGGCGGCGCAGCCCCTCCGACAGTTTCTCAGGGACCGCAGCATGGGTAAAAATATAACTGGAAAGGGGTCGCTCAGTCACAAATTAGAACTTATTACTTATATTTTCCTTATTAAGGGTCAAAATCTACGGGCAGGAAGCCACTAATGGGGCAACACACAGTTTTTCCATTGGTTTTTCCCTATTCTGCTCTCTTTCCTTTGGCTTCCTTATAATTACTTTATAGTCCCAAATTTCAAGGGGAGGCTAATATGTTGGATTATAATTTAAATTTCAGGCAAAATTTAAACATTAGCTTGAAATTTACGATAGAGTGTAGTTTTGGGCAATAGCTCTTAACAATCTTTCTACTTTGATATTAAGGGTTGTTGAAAATGGGTAGGAAATCGCTACGTTTTAAATGTAATTTCTTTAATTTTTTTGATAAAAATGTCTATATTCATGCTGTAGAATAATAGAATTGCTTTTGCATACTGGTTAGCCAAATCCAAAACACAGCATCTACAGTTTTAAAACATGATTAAAAAAAAAAATATAAAGAGAAAAGAAAAAAAAATCAGATTAAAATATTCGGGAAGCCGTGTTGTTTATTATGCCGTTTCACTGCGTTCCTTAACGGCATAATAAACAGCCGTTCCATATAATTCGAAACTTTGTTAAAGAAAGTTGTTGATGGATTTTGAAAGTACAATTTTTTTACAGTTTTGTTTTATATTTTTTAATGTTTTTTCATCGAGCTGTCTTCCATAGGGCGAAGCGCGCAGTCTTCCCTCGAAGATTTCGCTGTCTATTTCGAACAGTTGTGTAGGGCTAACTGTGATCGCACCTGATCCATCGCCGGAAGGGACGACCGCGCCACCGAGAAAGAGCACGAGTTCTTGCCGACCCTTCTGTCCCCAACTTGCGAGGGGACTCTTAGGGAGAAGCCGACCTGTTTCCGGCAACAAGCCGTCCTCGACATAGCTGTGCAGCATTCGAGCCAGAAAGTCTTGGCGCCGGCCTGTTATCTCGAGAAATAGGCGCACGCACACCGTTACGATCATGGACAGGGCGAAGATGATCGCGACACCCAGTTAATAGCACAACAATTTGCTGCAAAAATAACCACCTAATTCGTTATTATGACCTTAGAAACAACACAAAAATTACACACAAAAAGGGGTAGCGAAACCAAAGGCCCAAAAATACATCAAACTCCCATTTTATTTCTTATTTAGTTAAATTCCAAAATTTACGCGAGTCTAGTTCCCCATACTAATCTAAATCGTTAGCCACAATAATCTAGGACAAATATCCAGTCCCATTTCTTTGGAGAAATGGAGAGCGTACTTATAGATTTTTTTTTCAATTGGAAAGCTGAGCTGTTATCAAGCTTTCAATCTCATTGAACTTAAAACGGACAATCCGCTCCAACGCCCGCTTCACATGTTCGATGCTCCGGAGATTCACCTTGGAGGCATCGTCAGCGGGTTTCCCCGCGGCCGCGCGATCTATCCCCCGCTGCAATTCCGAGCAACCGGACTGGTAAACCGAGTAGTGCGGACAACCGCTCACCTGAATCTTGCGTTGGTACAGGGACATCAACCCATCTTGGTTCCGGAATTCTCGATCAAAGAGTAGATTGAGACGCGCCGCGCGGCGCATTTGCATGGCTTTGGAAGCCATCACACTCCATGCAAAGATGGAGAACAGAACCAACAGGATGATGATCGCCTTGCCTTCCGGTCGAGGTTGGGTCCACGAGGAGTTCTCGTCGCGAGGGGAACGACCAGAGACGAACTTCCGGCTTCGGTTCACGTACGATGGTCGGGCTCACGACGATCACCAGTTCGCGATCGGCGTCGGTCTCGCCGAAGTTTCGGAAGAGCCAACCGAGGCCCGGGATGTCGCCGAGGATCGAAGGCTGTGAGATGTCGCGCGAGTCGCCGCGTGAGATCAGTCCGCCGATCATGATCGTCTGGCCGTCACGGACGCGGCTGTTCGTCTGCAGCGACCGACTTTGAAATGCCGTCGTGACTTGCTCGTTGCCAGTCGTATCGACCAGGACCGACGTGAGCTGCTGATCGGGCTGGCTCACCAAGTTAAAGTGAGATGGGCACGAAATTACACTTTTAGTTTCAAGGTTTATCTGGATTTCGAAAAGAAGAATTTGTAGGCTATAAATCAGTCTATAAAATAAAGATTATAAGCTGACAAATAGAATTCTAGCCACGTAAAAGTAAAGTTTAATTTTGTTTTTTTTTTGTATTAGGGCTATTTGGATAAGTGTTGGGTTATATCCTGCAATATGAATCACATAGGCTTAAGACAGTAAGTCAAGAGTTTGAATTAGCTTTTGAAAACTTATGTAGATACTTGGAAATCTTTGTTTCATCCTTTTGACGCCCTAGGCTTGACCTTGGCTTGGTAATTTGGATTTTGATTTTTTTTTTTTTTCAATTGTGGAAAACACCTTGAGCTATGGCTATTCTACTTTTAACATCTGCACTGTGACTACCGTCTTTACTAATAATACTCGGCAGGTCAGTGAAGATGCCCACTTGGTCAATCTTCTCGTTACCGAACATGACCTATTCGTGCTCACTTATTCCTGGTCTTAGCGACTTAGTCTTTTTAACATTGCTTTATTGCACCCTGAACTCCTAAAACCTCTACTAATTCATCAATTTTGCTAACATTTTTATCTGTTAGTTCAACATCTTTTGGCTTAACAACATATTCAGCATTCTCTGATAGTTTTAACTTATCGGTTTAGCTTTTTCTTATTTTCTTGGAACGCTGTTTTGGGATATGCTGTTCTTTTTCCAGTAATAGAATCCAATACCAAAACCATTTCCCAAACCCTTCAGTTGCAATAGTAAATTACCGCAGCAGAACATATATCTATTTAATGTTACCGTTCCTTTTCTAATCTTTGAAGTTTATTAAGTGTATGTTACAAAATTCCGCGTGAGTTTAATAGGAATTACCTTAATCTTTCCATCATCTGCTCCAGTAAAAAGCTTACCATCACAGAGACACAAGCTTTCAATATCATATATATGTACAGTATCCTCATTAGCCCGCGAAACAATTTTATAAGCCATTTCGGAATGATCTCTTGTGACGATTTTTTTTTTAGTTTGTAGAGGCCATGGGACTAATAGCTGGCACCTGACAATGAGTATCGTTGAAGTGAACATGTAGAGATTAGCTTATTTGACATTTCTGAACATTGCACTTTGGTACAGAAGTTGTCACTTGATGAGTTTTTTTCTAATTGAATTTTACATTTTACAACCTGAGATACTTGCTCATAGGGGAGGGAGAGATAAAAAGCCCTGAAAGCCTCTACCCTCTCCTCCCATTGAAGTTCTACTCCTTCACTTTAGCTTTTCTGCTGTTCGTATTTCAGACTAATCGAATTGTAAACGTATCTGACGATCTTTAAACTGACAATGCATATTCATTTGTATTTTTTCAGTAAAGTGCAAATTGTGTTCTGGCCTTGGAAAGAATTAAGGGTTTTGAACCTTAATCATGTTAATTTCTGCTCGTTTTGGGTTTAAATCGGTTATTTATTGTAATTTTTATTTGTTAAGGGTTTTGCTTTTCTATTGATACTGATTTTGGTAGTTTATGGCTTGGTAGTTAATTTGATTAAATTTTTGCACATTTTTGGTTTAACGGAGCTCTTTATTTTTCTTCGAATTTTTTTTTTTTAAGTTTGTAAATGTATCCAAATTGTCAAAGAGCATAGATGGAATTATTGAGGAATACTATTAATCACCGAGTGATCGGAGAGAAATGCATTCTTGGACGTTCAAAAAGAGAAGTTATTCAGCCTATTGTTCAAGCTTATTTTTATGAAAAGCAACCAATTCTTTTTGCGACTTTTGAAAATGATATAGCTGCGATGTTTTATAAAAACGACGAAGTTATGTCTAAATATTTAAGGATTCGATAATGAAACAAGCCAAATTTTTAATCTCTTTATCAGCGACTGTTTTACTTGGTGCTTGCTCTTCATTTTATGAGCCTGAGCGTGTTTCTTCTAAAAATAGTAATTATGAATTGTTTGCTAAGCATGCATTAACTTTTGAAGATAAAACTCCAAATGTGGGGGGGGGGGTGGGCATCAATTTTGTTGTTTTACACCTCTACACGAAAGCACAAAATTCATCTTAAATCAACCTCAACCTCAAAACCTAAATTTTAATTCTACCTTCAAATAAAAGTGATTTCATAGTCAGCTTGATCTAAAACCCTATTCTAGACAAAACTTTTGTTGTTGTATGCCTATATATGGAAACACAAATTTCACCCCCTCAAAATACATCTCAACTTCAAAGAAATATGTTGGTGAAACAGCAAAATGAGCACACTTCGTATATTTGAAATCAAGATATATTTCTGAGTTGGGTAGTCAATGAATCCTTTCTCTTGCAATTGGTTTCGTTTACTACCCATATTAATAGTGTGACCTGTAAAGCTAACGCATCTCTGCAAATCCTTTCAAAAATGCGTCACTTCGGGTGCAACGCCCACAGTCTTCTTCGGGCATACCTGTGCTACGTACGCCCCATACTTGAATACGCCTGTCCTGTCTGGGGCCTGTCAGTATTAAGAACCGCCTATCTGATGCAGAAACTGGTGTCAGTCCAAAAACGGATAACCAGGATCATTCTGAGTAATAGAGACTTCCTACCTCGATGCCCTAGCAACTCTTGAACTCCAAAGTTTGGAACTCCGTTTGGGTAACCGTATCTTATCCTGCTGCTGTCTAACCCTGCTCGACTGACATTTCTAACAAGCTCAAGTAGCCCGGAAAAACTTGATGAGACCTTCCATCAAGTTTTTTTCCGGGCTACGTTGCTTACACTGAAATCGATATTGACTGTCTTGGAATACTGCCCCATTGAATTCTGGACATCTGATTGTCCAGTTGTTGTTCTTCAAACGGATAAGCAATTGTGAATTTGCGTTTTTGGGATCTTCCTCTAGACATATTTTAAATGATAAACTCTTCTTGATTTGACAGCATTCTATATAAATGCGATACACAACTATTCCAATCTTAAAGATATTCCGCAGCGATAATTCAAAACTGATTACATAGGTGACATTTTTTTAAAGGTACATTTAAAAACAAACCGGACCGCTCAGATCTGCCGTCGACTATTAATGAATCTCTAGACGTAGAACTTTATTCTAAGTAAATATCGGTATTTTTTTGTAAGATATCTACATACTTTCTTGTTATTTTAAGGTTATTTTTAAATGCTAAGTAATGATATATTAACGCCACGTATTATAGATGTTCAAAATATATCGCCCTTACACGCAAAAGTTGTAATGGAACCGTTTGAAAGAGGATACGGTTACACGTTGGGTAATGCTTTACGTAGAATCTTGTTATCTTCTATGACAGGATATGCCCCGACTGAAGTGAAGATAGCCGGGGTTGTCCTAACGAAGAAACCAGTTCTACAGTGCGTCAATGGTTTAAGAACTTAGCATAGGCGCTATAACAGACAAGTACCACATTTGCATGGCCACATTGGCCATGGCTGTATACTCATAACTGATGGCATACGGTGCTCCATCAGGGTTGCAACAGAAACTGCAACCCCGTTTAAATTACATTGGCACATTTAACTAAACATTGAGGTTTTACCGATGTTATCATACAGTCAAACAGGGATTATTAGCTCTGGCGGAAGGTCGCTTCCATATTGTGCGTGTGATGTACACTTGTGACAAACATGCGATAAGTGTTTTTAAAAAATTTCTTGAAGGAGGACGGCTAGTGTTCAATATTTTTATTTTCGTCGATATTATAAATGGTACATTTTGCTTAATGAAGCTTCACTTTTGAAATTATTGTGTCATAATTGCTTTATGACAAAATAATGCAAAATAATTAAGATTTCATGAAATAACTGATTAAACTAACTGAAAAAAACATGAACTAAAGATATAAGGAATTGTTTAATATAAAATTGATTCCTAGTGTTCAATATTTTTATTTTCGTCGATATTATAAATGGTACATTTTGCTTAAGGAAGCTTCACTTTTGAAATTGTTTTGTCACGATTGCTTTATTTTACTTCACTAATATAATGATTAAAACATGTTTTTACATTAATAAATTAAAACGAACGAGAAAATAATTCGAACTGGAAGTTTCAGCAATTTTAACTCTAAAAGCATGACGAATAATCTTTTAAAGGCAGAAACAAAAAGTTTCAAAAGATTAAATTTGACAGATACGCAATGGAAATCAAAACGAACTATGTAAATATTTAATTGTTTGGAGTAGGATGTACTGAGTTCCTATTAACCCTGTCGCCAGTGGCGTCAATAAAGGAAGGAGCTGCGCCCCCTGAGTTTTTTGCCCCCCTCCCAAGATTTTGAAAAAAATTTCCTTTTTAGATGTTTTCATTGAAAAGTTTTTTTTGAGTATTTTCATAAACGAAAGCGACCACTGATTGCTAACTTACTTGGGGTTAGAATTTAGTAAATTGTAAGTTAAACCTTCCAAAGCAGTTTTAATGTAGAAGAACGCTGAATAATTATTCCTGGTAGATTTTGAGTAGGCCTTGTTCATCCGTACAAGCAAAAGCTCCGCTGCAAAGGCAGTTGGTATATATTTAATATGCCAAATTCTGTGCTTTTTGTCAAACTTCTATGCCCCTCTCGTAGTGCGTAGTCAAAACTGACACGAATCTTCAATCAGTTATCATATCCAGGAGATTGCTCTAGCTGAGTGACCAATTGATGTCGTTCTTTTTTTTTTTTTTACTAGGCCATCACCTAATTGTAAAAATAAAAGCCAAGACAGACAGTCCAATTGAGCGAGAGGCAAACCTGGCATTAATTCCCCCCTTATTAGGATTGTATAAAAAGGAAGTTAGTTCGTGTCATTTTATATGTATACCCTTCCCATTTCGGCTCAAGAATGTCACTCGTTTGGCACCTTCACCAGACTTATGTCTGTTGCAGTATGTTATGCTACGTTATTCAACAGACTGATTTTTCATCTTTTTGCGTAGCATTTATTGGAGTCTATTGATCTATTTAATTTTATTCAATTTATCTTACGTATTTAACTTTTTTCTTCTATTGATTTAGTGCTTAATTGAAACGTATGCACGTTTGAGTATCATCTTAAGCAAACATCAAAATATGCGCTTTCAAAGTTTGAATCATGCCTATCAAAACCTTGTTTTTTGAACCAAGTCCTACGTAAGTAGCTTCGGACTGCGCGTAGGTTAACCATGTTCACGATTTTATGAATTGAGCAAATTTAACGTTTCCATAAAACCTTTTCCAAATTCAAGCAGCCGTTTCTCGCAGCTGATATGAGGTTTGAAATCGATATTTTGCATACGGGAATTAAGTGGTCATCACTTTAATGTATTTTTAATCAAATTTCCTCGAGAAAAGATTTTCATGACGTCATCACTTTAGTGAACTACAACACGAGTTTAACTAATTTACTTACAGGAGGGGGGTTGGGAAAAGGCTAAACTCTCGAGATGAGGCTGACAGGAGATCACAAAACTAACTTAGAGTTGTTAGGAAAGCAAAACGAAGTAGAAGCTCTAAGTGGAATGCGACTGAGGAGTAATTTTTACTAGTGTGTCCCTGTGCAACGAATTTTAGCTGTCGCAGAAAGAGTATATTTTTAAGATGTCTCCCTGCTGGTTGCATGATTTAGTCCCATTCTGCTTGCCAATTCATAGTTACCAGTGTACTCTTTGTAGGTTTCCTATTTAGAGCTGGGATCTACCGTTCGGCCTGCTCTACTTTTCTTCTTTGATAACTCTAAAAACAATTTTGATATCAGTAGATATATCAAAAGGATCGTTTTACTCTGGTGATTTCAAATACATCAGATTCATTAAGTATATTGTCACCCCTCGAAAGCTTAAAACCTGATAAATCTCGTCAGATTTTTGGAAAAAAGGGGAAAACAACCCCAAAAAGTTAAGAATCTTAATAAGATCAGCATCATCAGATTCAGCTTATCAGATATTAAATGATAAAAAAATAGTGTTTTAACTTAAAGTAAGGAGCAACATTAAAACTTAAAACGAACGGAAATTACTCCGTATATGAAAGAGTTGCTCCCCTTCCCAACGCCCGGCTCTTTACGCTACTAGGGCAATTCTATGAAACTCTTTAAATCGGCAGCCTTCTTCATTCTGTAGGTCACTTCCTGAAGTTGAGTAACTGCTACTGTTCTCTTTTCTTGCTCTGATGCTCTAACTTTTTTCTTTTTCTTTCCAGGTCTTCTATTTCTTTCTTTTTGTCATGAACCTCCCGCAGCTTCCGCTTGCTGTCCTTTTCAAAAGCTGCTTTCTCCTTCTCGGATAGCTCTTCTTTTTTCTTTTCATCCTGATATTGTTGATACCAAGACCGTGCGGAACGTGCAAGATTCAACAGTTCTTTTGTAATAACAAACCGTTCTATTTTTCCTCCACGAAAAAATTCCAATCCGCACTTAGATAACCCATACAGTTTACTCCATTTTCAATTGAATTAACACCATTTTAAATATAAAATCCTCCATTTTTTACAATTTCCCATCTTTAGCTTTAAGGTCAAAAGAGGGCTTGTGAAATAAGAATTTGATGAATTTTTAACATAAGAGTTTAATTGTATTCCATTTTCCCTATACTACTGAAAAAAAGTAATAATTTAATATGATTTGATATTTAGTGTATAGTTCGATAGCAATATGTAAATAATTTGTATTACCTTTATTTTTCTTACTGTAAATTTTAAATCATAACTTTATCTAATTTCAAAATTTTCATTTCAAGATCGGCCTTGTGGATGGGGTTAAAGCTCCCACCAAAAAAACCGATTTTTTTCACTAAATCATCTTCCAGTTTTGTTCGATACAGTAATTTTTTAAGCGCCTATCAGGATTGACGCCAATACTATTACCACACCCTTTTAAGAAATCGATGTCGTAAAAGCTATCGCTATACGCGGTCACATTCCCTTGATCAACAGAGAGTTTTTGGGCGATCTCACTTGCAATGCGCGCTTTGGTCGCCCCTTCTAGAATCTGCCCAATTTGAGAAAAGCGCCCCTCAGAATCAATTTCATACTCACTGGCATATAGATCATCAATACCCAAACTGTCAACAATGGGGCGAGCTTCACGGATAGTGGTTCAATGGAAGGCAGTTTGCGGAACTTGATGTTTAACTTTTCATTGTTGTTGCAACTCAAAACATAAAGTTGATGTCGATGTTCTTCCCCAGCTAGGATCAAGCGACCTGACTTTGCTAATTCAACTTCATTCACGGAAAGGACTTCATCGCCAATCTGAAGCTTTGACTCGGCTGCGGGGCCACCTGGTTGCATATCGACAACAAAAAAAGCTTTCTTGTTGTCAATCCGATGCTGTTGCAGGGTGACGCCGATTCCGCCCTGTTCCCGGCCCAGCAAACGCTGGTATTGCCAACCGGGTATGACCGCGGTGTGGGATACACTTAAAATTTTGAGATAGTCATTTTGTTCAGCATAGCTGAAAGATCTGGGAATTGCGTCATTGAGGATGACAACCCCCTCCTCCACAGCCCTCAGCGCAAGGGTTGTAAGTTATGCCTTAAGGGCATATAAGGTTTTTATATAAGCCACGGTAGTAAAAACTCCGGAATGGGCTCATTTGATTGGGGATCATATGTTCTAGTACACTTTTATGAGTCAAAGTGATCTGAGGGCAGCAACCCCCCCCCCCTACGTCGTGTTTTCCACAAATGTATCTGATATAAATTTCGAGATAGCGATTTTTTGAAAAAATAGTCCAAAGGTCACATAATAAACCTTTAACTGGCAAGCGTTCTTCTTTTGAACTTCTTACATCCAACCCGGGTAATAGCTTCCCATCCCAATATTGGAAGTCAGATTTGATTGCTCAGTCCCTTCATTTTCTAGTATCAGTACGAATTCACTGAATCGATGACTTGTTAATATAGGGGAATCATCACTGCTCAGACCAAGCGCTTCTACCACCGCATTAAGAATGTAAACTGTCTCCAATGCTTAATTGGCAACGATCTAAAGCTGCAGCTAGTTTAGGTGTAATGAGGCTCTATCTACCTGTTTTTGAACTTTGTTTATGTCAGGGGTTTTAGAGTTTTGGGGGACACTGACGCTAAATGATGATTTCAACTTTGCTATCTGTATTCACGATATAAGCTTACTTTTTATATCTCAGGAATAATAAATTCCAGCACGTTCGGACTAAATAAAAATTTTTCACTGTAGAACAAGTTTAGCTCATGGGCTTCTGGCTGTCTTAGAAAGTAGCTGAGTTAAATAAACAAAACTTTCAGGAATGAATCCAAGGTCTGAGATTTAAGGTATGAACAAGCTTTTAGTTCAACTATTTCCCTATTTCTAGGGCTTAGGAGATTATATAGATGACCTATATGAAGGATCCCTGACAATTTTTCCTGACAGCTCGAATAGGGGGCGTACTGACAGATTGGTATTTTATCAAACCAACTTGCTAGTATTATGACTTGCCGATAGATTAGCTTTAAAATTTTTATCATAACTTGAAACTTAACGTGAAACTTAGCGTTATCATAGCTTGAAACTAGCTTGAAACTTTTAACATAACTTGAAACTTAACGAGAAAAATTACTGGATTTTAAGAGTTCATATTATGACTTATTTAATATTCATTTTGAGCAATACCAAAGCGTATTTCTTACGTCTTAAGATAGTTTATTACTCACTATTGGTATTATAGCTGGTGAGACCGAATTTTAATCAATCCAACATTCCTTTATGCTGTTCAATAACTTTCCGACTATTAAAATAAATTAAATTAGATAAAATCCGAGTTCTCTTTCAACTGCTCCAACGGCAACCTGGGATGGACAAGTCTGACATTCGTATTGAACTGAATTTTTATCGTGTGCAGATTACCCACGCTCTAAAAAATGCCGAGAAATTCGCTGTCCGATTGAGAACGTGTAGATCTCGAATCGAAAAATTTAGATGGTCCGGTAACGAGAGCCTCAAATCCGCTTGTCAGTCTTCGAAATTTTGGTTACGTCTATGAAATGATTGTAAAAAATCTAGAAACGGAGTTGTAAATATTTTCCAGTTACTTACTAAGCGCCACTTTCAGAAGGACTTCAAAGCTCACCGGGTTGGCCAAAGTTTTTTTTTTTTTTTTTTTTTTTTTTTTTTTTTTTTTTTTTTTTTTGTTAGTAGTGTGATTTTTGAGACGGAGAAACTAAAGATACATATTTTTTAACTTCCACTTTTTCGTTTCGCTTATGTTGTTTGCTGCTATGGCAACTAAACTAGGCCGACAAAATGAATCTAGTTTTCTACCCACACAAACGCAATTAGTTCTTTTATAATTCAGTATATTCGTTAAATTAAAATGTAAAACCGCTGAATATATAAATCATCAGACTAGTTTTCGTAGGGGCTTTCAAATTAGTAAAGAAGCAATAAAATTCCGTCGAAAGGAGTTTAATCTTTATTGTTTTTCGTGTGCGTGTGTGTGTGTGTGTGTATGTGTGTGTGTGCGGTATCGTGTGCGTGTGTGTGTTATCGTGTTCAGGTGTGTGCGAACATGTGCGTGTGTGTGTTATCGTGTGTGTTTGTGTGTTTTATCGTGTGCGTTTGTGTGTGTTATCGTGTGCGTATGTGTGTTTGCTTGCGCGTCTGCGTGTTATCGTGTGTGCGTGTCTGTTATCGTGTACGTGTGTGTTATCGTGTGTATGTGTGTTGTGGTGTGCATGTGTGTATTATAGTGTGCGTGTATGTGCTATCGTGTGCGTTTGTGTGCTGTCGTTTGCGTGTGTGTGTTATCGGGTGCGTGTGTCCAAATTTTTGGTCACCTAAGAAGGGCACTCTAAATTTTAATTTCAGTTAGAATGAGCCTTCTCCCAACATTCTAGGACCACTGGGCCGATACTATCACCCCTGGAAAAAACAACAGTTGTTACTATTGAGCCGGGTCGCTTCTTACTTACAGTTCGTTACCACGAACTGTTTGAAAACATAATATTTAAAATAAACCACTTTTTGCTTACGAAGAAGACGGGAACTACACTCAGTATAATTGGTTAAAAACAGCTTTAACACGTCCCAACTGTTAGCACTATTTTTCAAGAGTACTGGCATGTAATGCCACAATATCAATAGAATTTAAAATGTAAGTTTGTTTTCTTTTTCTTTTAGGTTTAGCAATGTTAAGTGGAGGAGCTTCAATTGTCGTCTACCACCATCAACGTATTCCGCTTTTAAGACGGATAGTTGAGCGGCTGAACAGATTAGAGGTAATATTTATTATACTACAAATGTTTTCTTTTGTTTATTTTTTACATTTTTTATATTTAGGGTGAGACTAGCTGACATTCCACGTGTTGCTGCGGTGCGCAGTGCCACAGCAACGTGTGGCAGGGGTAAGCTAGTGTAAGAATATACTGTTTGTACCTCTGTTAATCTACTGTACTTCTCTATTTCTGTTCTCAGAAAAATCTACTGTGGTTTTTAACGACTCGGGGGGAGCCCGTATTGTTCGTCCCTTAGGTGCTTTACGAGCTCATCTTGGATCCTCTTCCGAGTGACATGATACAGTAGTTTACCGGGGACCGAAAGCAAGCTTATTCCTCACCAGTTTCCTGGGACACTGGCATCACCCTTTTTGAACAGGCGTATTAGTATGCCATGCTCCCAATCAACTGGTACCTTTTCTTTTACGATCTTGTAGCCAAGAAGGTGGTCCAGAATGTTATTAGTGCTATAACTGAGACCTCTATAATCTCTGCTGATATACGGTCTTGTCCTGGGGATTTACCATTCTCTAATCTCTTGACAGCTGCTTGAATCCTTCAATTCTGTCCTAATTCCTTAAGAATGACCCTTGAATAACAAAAGCCGTAAAATAAATAGTTGAAATTACTAAAAATACTTTAGCGTGAAGAGCGAGGTACTACGAGGAGGTAAACCCCTCATAGGCGCAATAATTTCAGCTCGTTTTAAGTTTTAATGCCGCTCCTCACTTTCAGTAGAAAAAAACTTTTCATATTTATTTTTTCATTGTTTTTTTTTAATAATGCTAAAAAATCCTGCACCCCCTTCATTGAAAGTCTCTTCCCCCATGAGAAGTTTTTCCATGGAAAAATCCTCCCACGTAATCCCCCCACCTCAACTCTCCCTCCCAAACCATCCAATCAGAAGTTTGAGATAGCCATTTTGTTCAACATAAATCAAAGATCCGGAAATTGCGAATTTGAGGATGACATCCCCCCCATACAGCCCTCCGAGCAAGGGTGGTAAGTTATGCGTGGGGGCATATAAGGTATATATAGAAAGGTTGATTATATAAACTCCTGAGGGGGCTAATAGGTTTGGAAATTAGAAGTTCTAGTGCCTTTTTAAGATTCAGAGTGATCGGAGGGCGGATACCCTTCCCCCCACACCTAGTATTCTCCCGAAATGCGTCTGATAGAAATTCTGAGATGACCATTTTCGTCGCAGAAACTTTGAAAAGAGCTCATTCGGTGGTCCTAGAATGTTGCGAGAGGGTTCATTCTAACCGAAACGAAAAGTTCTAGTGCCCTTTTTAAGTGACCAAAAAAAATGGAGGGCACGTAGGCCCCCTCCAACACTAATTATTTTCCCACAATCAACGGATCAAAATTCTGAGATAGCCATCTTATTCAGCGTAGTCGAAAAACCTTCTATGTCATTGGGGGCCACTTACTCCCCCACAGTCCCCGTGGGAGGGGCTGCAAGTTAAAAACTTTGACCAGTGCTTACATATAGTAATGGCTATTGGGAAGTGTACAGACGTTTTCAGGGGTATTTTTTAGTTGGGTGGAGGGGTTGAGAAGAGGGTGAAAATTTTAGGAGACATATGCTTCGCAAGAACGCTTTTTTTTAAACAACCAAAAAGACTCTTAATGTGTGAACCCACTGCCCAAATTTTGTCTTAGAGGTAAATTCACTGATTTCAGCTAAAAATGAGCTAAATTCAAGAAGAATTTTAAGTATTCGCATTATTTAGGCACGCTTTAAAAAAAAAAAAATCAAAGTGTCATATCCTAACGCTTTTTATTGCTTTTTTTAACAACTACAATCCTTATTTAAAAAATTGTTTGAATAAGTTTTAAGCTCCATTTGATTTCGTACGGGATTTTTAATACCAGGACAATCTCTATGTGTGTACTGAACAGTTATTGTTTAACTTACACGAGAGAAGATATACGATTAAAAAAGAAAAAAAAAAAAAAAAAAAACCTACCCCACAAGCGTCCTTGTGTTTTGACGCAGCGAACTCTAGATTAAGTATATGCAAAATTGTAGTGGGCCTTCTGGCCTGAGGGTTCGACTCAGTTTGGTGAATCTTCCCATGATGATAAAAATATAATACGGCAGTTACCAAATTTTCACATTCACAAATATGCCCGTAAGAACATTTGGAGAGGGATACACCTAAAATTGGTCCATGGGACCCACCCTCTTCCAGACATTAAGTATCACATTCCTGACATTAAGTATCATACACCCACCTCTAGCCCACTATCTAGGGGCTATAATGAGAGAAAGGTTGAGATAGCTAGGACAGGTTTTACGTATGCAGGATGACAAACTGAAAAAAATCGTCGTTTTCGGCCAACCGTCTAGGGACAAACAAAAATCAAGCCGTCCCCAAATAGGACGAAAGGAGGTCGTAAGAAAGGATTTAAAGAAATTGGAACTTCTTAGGAGGGTGTAAAAAGGAAGTCTTTAAATAAATTGGGGCGGAGGAAGAGCGTGTGTAGCTGTGTTGGCCTCATGCGGCTTGGTGACGCAGCGAGTTCTTAATCGTAGTAGAAGTAAACGAACTTCGTTGCAGCCTTTAAAAAACCGTACACGCCCAAGGGCGCGTACCGCGACACCTTCCAGGACGACGCGATCGCCAAGGCCGACACGCGGACGTTGCCGACCACCTACGAGCGACTCGAGGGCTGGCCGGTGAACTACGTGCTCGGGGCGATCCCGGCCTACCAGCTCCGCGGCGACGAGAACCGCGTCGCGTTCTACACCGCGAGCTACGACGCCGAGATTCGTTACATGGACGACGCCGTGGGGGACGTCCTCGACTTCCTCCGTCAGCGCGAGCTCTTCGACGACGCAGGCATCCTGTTCACGGTCGACCACGGCGAGAGCATCGGTGAGCACGACTACTGGTTCGAGCACGGCTGTGACACTTAGTCTTCTATTGGGCCAAGGGCATCCGGAACTAGACCTGTAGACACCGTTGATCATGTACCATTCTTTTAGAAGAATGTTTTATGCAACAATCTTTTGTGAATATTATCTGTTAAAATTTATGTATGTCACATTTGTTAAACGACCATTTATTAAAAAAGCTCCTGTTTAGTTATCTAAAAAAAAGATAAAAAATGGACATTAGAAATAATAACAAACACGTTTCCGTAATCAAATTTGACAGAGTAGTCTTGTTTGCGTTATATATTGGAAAATTCACCTGCAGTATCAATTGAGTCAAGTTGAAAACGCAGACCGGTTATGACGTAAACAGACTAAAGACAAATCACTACTTTAGCAGAAACAACTTGGTGTGGGGGTGTACCCTAGATTCGCCTTGGCCAATCCTGTAAATGAAAGCTTCAAAATCTAGCATTTTTTGAATACAATTAGCTATTAATGGCCAAGTCCAGACAGACATAAATATATCTTATCCCAAAAGTTACCTTTATTGCGAAATTACCTGCTTGGCAATGAGACTTTAAATTGAAAATCATACTATAAGCGAATCCTAAAAAAAGTAATTAAGAAAAGGAAAATAGGTCATTTATCTGAAAAAGAAAGGGCCCTACCCGTCCCCTGTAAGATTAATGACCACCCATGCGCAATTTTTAGGTGGGCGCGAAAACTTTGAAAGCGCAACCTTTTTTTTTGTTCCAGTCTTCCTTCAACAGCCACGTCATTCCCACTATAACCCATGTGTCCGTTCAGTACAGTACGGAGTATTGTTCGAAAAAGTGTTTACAGTAGAATAACAGAATAATAACAAAACAGTGATTAGATTTAACACTATCATTCGTTGATTTAAATGATTCATTATTGTCATGTACTTAAGGTATAGTGTTCAACTTCCTAACTGATTCGTTAAAGACGTTATTTTATAATAAGTAGATGATAAGTAGACAATAATGACTTGTTGACGTTTTGATAACCATACTGTCATAAGTTTTAGTACTTATCAATC
The DNA here is from genome assembly GCA_010016025.2 of Alatinidae sp. Z8VKAUB7J3. Classification (NCBI taxonomy): domain Eukaryota; kingdom Metazoa; phylum Cnidaria; class Cubozoa; order Carybdeida; family Alatinidae; species Alatinidae sp. Z8VKAUB7J3. The sequence continues at coordinate 24,144,529 of JAAAKM020721499.1, forward strand.
GAAGGAATCTGTGAAAATGGCAGATACACCCATCCGTTCAGGCCAACGTTTCAGCCAACGTTTTGCTTACATATGTAAGCAAAAATATGTTTTTTTATTGTTGTTTTTTTTTATGTGACTGATTTGTACAGAAGAATACAGATTTTGGATTACGTGCCTCTTCTTTCTTCTGTTCATTCTGTTTATCACAAAATGAATTGCTTTTATTTATTCGGTAAAACTAAACGATGATTTAAAGTATTCTAAGCATTATAGACCTATCAAGCACAAAACATGTGAGAACTTCGACTTCTTATGAGCTTCTTTTTCGTTTGTTTTCTAGAAACGTATATGATGATCCTTATTGTTTATATTTTGGCCTACTAATGCGAGATAATCCATGGCAGCAGGTGAGATTAAAAACGCCTTGTTGTAGTTTAATAGGGTGTATCCTCTCAACTTACTCGTAAAAAGCATTTGGTAAGTTAAACTTCAGTTGAGAAATAAAAAGTTCTTTGTAGAAATAACTGGCCGTTTACGAACATAAAATCTGAGTTTTTCAGCTTTCTCGTTTCCCCCTTTTTGCTCGTTCTGTAAAACTTGGGCCGCAGAGACTAAGGGCATTTTGAATTACCACGTATAAGGTACATCGCGAGTCAATATTATTAAAATGGCTAGATTATTTGTAAAATATTTTTTTACTTGCTTAGTTCAGGAGCGCTATAACACAAAAATTTTTGGGGATGGGGCAATGAATTTTTCTTCTGGCGATACAAAAAAGTTGTTTTTTGACACAAGGGGAGGGAGCGGGCAAAATAGTTTTTTAAGGTCCTTTTAACGAAAATCCCCACAGACTTCTTTTTTTGTTACTAGAAAATAAATATTTTTCAAAATCTACAAAGAAATCTTCCTACTATTCCTCCTCCCCATTGGTACCCCTTAATTTTTTCTGATGTCTCTAATTAAAGCTATGAAATTATTCTAATGTGAATAAAAATTCTTGAGCGCTAAAAAAGGGTGGCCCTTTGTGATTCTGAATTCGGAAGTTTGAGAGAACCGTCAGTGCATGAAGACGAAAGGCTGGAAATGCCAATCGGAACTACGTCCGATCTGCGTCTGACCGCGAGAAACTGACGGAATGAAATTGAGCGGCGCCGCCTTCATATGGAGGCAGGCGAGTGAGTGCCGAGATTGACCCGGCACCAATGTAGACGGACTTGAAGCTTGCAGATTAGCTTGCTGGCTCAGCCTGGCCGGCCGGCATTGGCGCAACTGGTTGTGCTTGGCCATTGGCCACGCCGTTGGGATCGCTGACCGCCAGATCAGGAACCAGTTCCGCCCTGTCTTTGATCGCAATGGGGACAAGCAAACACCAACTTGGAAAATTGGCTGAGAGAGAGAGAGAGAAAGAAAGAGAGAGAGAGAGAGAGAGAGAGACCGAAACACACTCAAAAACACACACAGAGTCAGACCCACAAACATACAAAAGCAGACACAGAGATAAGCAAACATCTCACTCAGAGACACAGGCACAGATAAAGAGAGAGAGAGAGAGAAAAAAGAAAATAGACAAGCAAACAGACACCCCGACACACAGGGAGAGAGAGAAAAAAAAGAGAGAAACACATACAAACACACACATACAGACATACAAACAAACAGAAACAAACAAACACCTGATCAGATTTTTCTTATTTAATTATTAGAAACGACGGCGAATGCAGTAAAGATGTTAAAAGTAGAATAGCCAAGGCCCAGGGTGTGTTTTTGAAGTTGAAAAAAATTAGAAAAACAGAAAGATACATCTACAAACTATGATTAGAACATTGGAAGCTACAATGATGACAGTGGGTAAGTACGGTTCTGAAGCGTTGGCACTCCAAAAGACAAAGGAGGATTTGTTAAATGTTTTCCAGAGGAATTCTTCTGGTTGTCCGTCTGACTGACCACACTTTAAACTTTACAAAAATATTATTCTATCCCGCTTTCAAGTGCTATAGTGAGAGAAAGGTTGAAATGGCTCTATCACCTCTGAAAAAAAAAACAGATAAACAAATAAACACGCATTCGTGATCTTTCTTCTCGCAAAAAAATACAAATTCCACATTTTTGCAGATAGGAGCTTGAAACTTCTACAGTAGAGTTCTCTGATACGCTGAATCTGATGGTATCACTTTTAGGGGATGTTTCCCCCTTTCTTCGAAAATAAGGCAAATATTCTCAGGCTCGTAACTTTTGATGGGTAAGACCAAATTTGTGATACTCATATATTTAAAATCAGTGTAAAAATCTGATTCCTTTGATGTGTATATTGTTGTCAAAATTATCGATTTTTAGAGTTTTGGTTACTATTGAGCCGAAATTTGTGACGTAAAAGTCATTCCCTAAGAATATTATGAATAGTTTGCAGGTCCAGCTGTCTAAGGCTCTTGTCTGGTCATCGGGGAAATGTCTGGTCTTACATCCGTTTACTGAGGCGAAAAAAATCTTTTGACTATAAAGGTTCTCCGAAGAGAAGAATCTTGAGAAAACGTCTTGAAGAAAAAATACTTAATCAAAAAAATATTTTGAAGAGAATGAAATCCCGAAGAAAAAACGCCTTGAAGAAATAAATCTCTTAAAGCATTATGTAACATCCCACGGGTGTGCCCCAACTACCTAACACCTACGTGCGCACTGTCCTCAGTAATAAATAGAAATGAAAAATGATGCTGACGCTCAAAAAAGAATTTCTGTTTGACGCTCAAATAGAAACTACTCAGAGAAGTGTATCAACTAGTCGAGCAGATAATTTAAGAGGACGTTATGCTCAAGAAACATATTTCGTGCGAATTTAATAAAGGATAAAAATTCGGTTTAGTAGCACAAAAATTCGGTTTAGTAGCACACAAATTCGGTTTAGTAGCACAAAAAGCACCATGTTTAGATTCAAGATTATTATTTAAAAGAAAAATCTTTTTTCTTTTTTTAAGACAAGTTTTGTTTTAAAAAAAATACAAACCAAAGTATTCAAACAGAGCCAACAGAGAGTTAGAAGAAAAACGTTTTTAAAATGTTTTGAAATGTCTGCAGATGCCTTCAAACATCTTGAAAAATGTCTTGACAGTGAAATTGGATGCTAGGGCCCCCTGGTGGAATTGGATGCAAGGACCCTGTTTGAAATGGGTGCAAGAGCCCCCAGTGGAATTGGACGCTAGGGGCCCCCGCTGGAATTGGATTCTAGGGCCTCGTTGGAATTGACTGCTAGAGTCCCGTTAGAGCTGTGCGCTAGGACGCTATGTTGAAATTGCTTGCTAGAGCCTCCGTTAGAATTGCATGCTAGGACCCTGCTGGATTTGCTTGCTAGGGCCCCAGTTGAATTGCCTGCCAGTATCATTTTGAACAAAAAGGATGGGGCTCAGGTGAAAAAGAAAAAGGTAAAAGAAAAAAAAGGTAGTTATCTGCTATAGCGCCTATGTCGAGTTTTTCATCCATTGACGCACCGTAGAACCGGTCTCTTTGTTAGTTTTTTTCAGCTCAGTGTGAGACAAGACAAAGATAAGTGAGAGAATAGATAATAAATATATAATTTGTACTATTCATTTTCACGATAAGGGGGGAGTATTTGGACAATAAAACAATTCTTATTTTATAATATGTAGAATAATTGTACCTAACACATTTTTAATGCAGACCCGCTTTTTTTTTAATTTTATTCAGGTAAGACATGTTATGGTGTGTGATAAAGGGACGAGCAGCAGCACCTCCGGCGATGGCGTGCAACACGGGCGTTTCAGTTTCGACAAAACCCGACTCGGCCAAAGTGTTACGAACCGAGCTGATGATTTGCGTTCGCTGCATCATGCGATCTAAAACGCCATCGTTGTAGATCAAGTCGATGTAGCGTTGACGCAGAAGCATTTCGACATCGCGGGCGCCGTGAAATTTTTCAGGCGGTTGTGTCAACGATTTGCAGAGGATTGTGAGTTCTTCGACGAAGAGTGAGATTTCACCCGAGTCGGTCCGCCGCAATAATCCGTCGACGCCGATCAGGTCACCCAAGTCATGTCCTTTTTGATTGGTGCCGTGCTGAATAAAAACAAGAAACCTCTTCACTACTTATGTTTAGCAGCCAATTAAGTGGATGCATCATATTCAAGAGTGTTAAAAATCTAAATATTGTCTACTGATTCTGATAAACTGGTCTATTAGATATGCTACTTCGGAAGAAAAACCAGTCATAGGAGTAAATGTCTCCTAGATTGTAAATTCAGATTAAACGACTTCAGAGATGGGAAAGGAATAATAAGTTTTTCCACAAAATTCTCAAATGCTTTGAAACATATATTAATCTTTCAGAAGAAACATAATTCGCCATGCTCTAAAATTTAGAAAGTTAGACAAATACAAAATTCTACTTTTTTGTAGATAGGAGCTTGAAACTTCTACAACAGGGTTCTCTGATACGCTGAATCTGTTGGTGTGATTTTCGTTAAGATGCTGTGACTCTTAGGGGGTGTTTCCCCCTATTTTCTAGAATAAGGCAAATAATCTCAGGCTTGTAACTTTTGATGGGTTATGCTAAACTTGATAAACTTATATGTTTAAAATCAGCATTAAAATTAGATTCTTTTGATATAGCTATTGGTATCAAAATTTTGTTTTTAGAGTTTTGGTTACTATTGAGCCGGTTCGCTCCTTACTACAGTTCGTTACCACGAACTGTCTGATAAGACGTACTTTTTAACTGTTACTGGTTTTAAGTGTCAAATTTGCTGTTTACTTTGAGTAGATAACTTTTTTTAAGTCCTTGCTCGTTTTGATATAAAGAGAATGAGAGAAATAGGGGTCTATTACCATAATATGTACCGTATTAATATTTTTCTAAATATACTGTCTTTGAAAACCTATCATCAAGTAAAAATGTGAGCCTAATTAATTGCATAATTGAATAATTTTCTATGCTTCCTGTTTCTCCACATTTGCTCAGGCCAATTTTTCCCCCTGATATTTAAGGTGCTTTTACTTCCTAAAATCTGTCAGTTCAAGATTAGATTCTCTTGATTTAAAAACTATGAAAAAATTGATACAGAAATTATTTTTGGACAACTTTATTCAGAAAAGAGAGCTCTACAACATATCAAAAATCTAAATCTCCATCGCGCTGCGAAATTACCTTTTTTCTAGTTTTTCACTGCTTTTTTTTCTAGAATCCGAGAATAGGGAACCATGAACAAAAAGCCCCCCTAGTAGCATAATATTTTTAGGTTTGAATGTAAAATGAGTCGGAGGTAATAGGCTTAGGACTGTCTGTGCAGGATTTGACTTTTGTTGATAGAAGAGCATCGCTAAGTGCTGAAAACCATGGTGTGACCAAGATGGGCCCAAGATTGCACAAAGCCTCCGACTTAATCTGAATAAAACGAAAAACTGTTTTAGCAGGTAGAGCACTCTCCCCCCTGTTTTGTTTGAGCTAGGGTCTTCATCTTTCAACTTAATGTGTCTCATGATCCTTGGCACCAAATCTGGCCATCAAAATTTTAACCCAATCCAACCAGCGTTTCTCCCCTTATACGTGATTACACATACGGACGGATAGACAGACAGACGGACGGACAGATTTTGCAAAGTCTTAGGTAGCAATGTTGGCTAATTGGATCCAAAAAAAGGAAAACAATGGCATATCATCATGCAGGTATCATCACCTATTTGGATAGTGGAAAATATCCATCAAGATAGATTTTGAGATCATGGTGATGGAAAGGAAGACATCTACGCACTACGGTCCTCTGTTCTCTCCGCCATTCCAAAGCAGGACAACCTCTTAGCCGCACGATGTTTTACGCCAGTGTCGCTTAAAGTACTGATCTTTACGTTAGACAATTACAAAGTCTTAAGGAAATCATAGAAGTAGAAAACATTTTGGAGACATTTTGGATGCTTAGTTAAGTAGTTCCAAAATGAAAAAAAGCTTCGGAAAAGGTTAACAAATCTTGACTCGATTAGCAGAAGAAAAATTTTAAGTTGACTTATGTTATGTATTCAATTTTTAAGTAAAAAATTTGTTTCATTTTGCAAAAATATCGTGCAAGCTCATCAATACTCCATCACCGCTGCAAGGTAAACGTGTGCCCCGGCATTTTCTCGCTGTACATATTTGCCCTTTCTCAGAAGACGGTGGATCCTTCCCACTGAGAATTGGAAACATGCCCTGTTTGAAAGGGACTTTTGCCTTTCCCTTAACTTTTCCACCTTTTTCTCTTCCTGACATTATTTCTAGGTTACGGAATTCACTTAGACTCTTCTTGAGGGCTTCTTCTTCGAAATTGTCAAACACATTATCATAGCCAAAAAACATGAGAAAACACGAGAACATTGAAACTTGAAAAATATGAGATTTCGCATGAGAATTTTCTTTTTCAATCATTTACCTCATTTAAATCCTAGAAAGACAAATTTCAGCATCTTATCCCGATTTTCTTCAAGTAACGATTGACTGACTACTGAATTCGTTTCCACATTGTATTTAAATATTATTGCCGAACGATCTACCGCAATATTTTTCAAAGTCAACAATTCCTATGTCATTGTTGGAATCTCATATACCATAATTTTTATTTTATTCAATATAACGTGATTAGTCACTGCACTCAAATAAGTTTCTATATGCAAAACGTTACGCTTAAGTGCCTTAATATTCGTATTAATGGTTTGGACCATTTCTAGAATTTTCACAATGTTCCCAACATTTGATATCTAACCACGAAATTTGCAAAAATTGGCCAATTATGACATCAATGCTTTCAATATGATAGGAAACTTCTTTTGAGGTAAATGTTTAGAGAGTAGAGACAATTTTAATGAGCTACAAGACGAATCGCACTAATTATGATACGTCGGGGCAGGGTGCACGGGTCCATAAGCAAGTACAAAATATTTGTGAGGGATGATGTTAGGAGGGAGCAGAACTTAAATACAGAATACCATAAAAGGGAAATTATCCGACTAGTGGTATATAATGTCCTAAGTTTCCAGCAGCCTAGCACCATGAATTTTGTGATTTAAAAAAAATACATGTAGTTTGGTTCAGTCTTAGACGTGAGAGGCAAATCTGGCATTAACCCCCGTATTAGGATTGTATAAAATGAAAAATGAATGAAAATCGAATAGTTTTGAGCATCAAGCAATGACTAATTGTAGAAAAAACCAAGACAGATAGCCCGATTGAGTGACAGGCAAATCTGGCATTAACCCCCGTATTAGGATTGTATAAAATGAAAAATGAATGAAAATCGAATAGTTTTGGGCATCAAGCAATGGCTAATTGTAGAAAAAACCAAGACAGATAGCCCGATTGAGTGAGAGGCAAATCTGGCATTAACCCCCGTATTAGGATTGTATAAAATGAAAAATGAATGAAAATCGAATAGTTTTGCGTCAATATTTCCGTGAATGTTTATAATGGCTAGTCCTGTCAGTTTAGAGCTCTTCATTAGTATTTCTTCTTCTATTTGTCCTAGAATATTCAAATAAAGACCAAAATCATCAGAAAAAACATGAAATCTAATAAAGATGCATTTAGGTATGCGCTCTAAACTAAGTATATGATTCAAAATATTCCTTTAAAAAAATGTGTTTGTTATTTTTGTATATGGTAGGTATAGATTGGTGGTTCAGAATTTCAAGTTATGGTAGGTTTTAGATTTTTTATTTTTACATGTTCAATTCAAATGTTTAAATCTCGATATGTCTGTTGAGCACAAAAATAAAATAAGGCTTTTAGGGCGGTGTTTCCCCAATTTTTCGAAAATAAGGCAAATATTCTCATGCTCGTAACTTTTGATGGGTAAGACTAAACTTGTTATAATTTGTATATTTGAAATCAGCACAAAAATCCAATTGCTTTGATTTACTTATTGGTTTAAAAATTCCGTTTTTTTTAGTTTTGGTTGATATACCCGGGAGGCTCCTTACTTGCAGTTCGTTACCATGAACTGCGTAGAGCATAAGCTTTTATTCCAATTCCATGTTAATAAACAGTTAATAAACAGTAAGGTACATGTATATCATACGCCATTCATGTGCTTCATTTAATTAGAATCTGTTCATAGTAAATCAAAAAAGAATAAAACGGCCATAGAGGAAAAGGGGAATTTGGCAAGTACATGATCACGAATTGTTATTAAGGTGTTCCAGAATAAAGGGTATAAAACTTTTACGAAACCTTTCTGTTTTGTATGATCGGAGAGTAAGTTGGGATTGCTAAGGAGACTGACCGGGGGAGTCGGAGTCTAATGGGATTGTGAAAATCAAAGAGTAAGTCCTCAGTACGGGGATTGGAAATGACTGATTTAACGAAAAGCAGGCACATTTTTTCCCTCCTTTCTTTTTCCCATATTATGGGAGTCTGTGGAATATAAAGACGACAGGCAAAAACAAATATGAATTATCATTTTCGCAACGTTGACCAAATCCAAACTTACCAAGCACTTTGCTAGCGGTTTGGTCCTTAGGTCCCACTCTTTAGGTCCGCATCTCCAGCAACAATTAGGTAGTCTCGTGCGGCTACAGCTGGAGTAACGGTCTTTAGTTTCGTGTAAAAATCGTTTTTCGTCTCATCTAGCGCATCACACGTAGGAGCATAGGCTGACAATTGAGATATGTTAGCTGGGCAGCCCTTGAATCTAATCTTGACTAGGCGGGAGGAAATTGTTTCCTATTCTAGAGGAGCATTTCTGGCTCTTTGGCTAAGTAGAAATCCTACACCATGGAATCCCAAGTTGCTACTAACTTAAAACGAAGCTGATTATGTGGGACCTTGTCAAATGCATTGGCTAGGTATGAGAGAATCAAATCAACAAGGAGGCATTTTTCCAGAAACTGGGTAGCCTGTTTGTAGGTATCTAGAAGGTTAGTTTATAATGATTGTCCTGGGAGAAAGCTGAGCTACCTATTGGGGATGATTTCATTAGTAGCAAGGTATTGAAGAGGTGTATTATTAACAATCCTCTCAAGGACTTTTGCAACAGCAGATGTGAGGCTGATAGGTCTATAATTCTCAGCTATTTCGAAGTTAGACATGTTTTTCATAATGGCTTGACTTGTTCTTCTTCCCCAATGCCAAGACCATATAACTTAATTTTATGTTCTGTGTTTCAAAATGAAGCCCTTTTATTCAGCCATACACCACAATTCAAAGATTCCCTTGAATCTTTAAACAAAAACTCTCATAAAGAAAATTCTAAAAGTTTTTTTTTCTCTTTTTGAATTCGATATCACAAAAACACAATGTAGACCTTGTTGCTGTGTGTACAAATATAAATCATATTTAGATAGATAAATCAGTAAGTTTCAAAAGCACAGTGGCCATATACACTCTAAGATTAAAAAAAAGGAAACCACAGCAAGACAAATTACAAAGCTCGCAGAAACAGAATACTAAGCGAAAAAACATCTAGCACATCTATGATTTTTTTTCCTTTGCTTCTAGGACTAGGTCGATTTTAGGATTGTTTGATATTCTTTTTTTTGGAAATATGGAAATATTTTTTTTGGAACCTATTTGGTATAACTGTGAATATAATATTTTATGCTACATAGGAAATTCATCGCTATGGGAGTGGTATTATTACCCCCCCCCCAAGGGCTAATAATTTAAGTCAAGACCAAAAATGATTTCAGGAGTCAAAAAGGATTAAATATCAGTTTCTACCCCTCCCCCTTTTCTAAAACTTATTCTATTAATTTGAAGCTTTAAAGAGGATTGGGACATTGGAATATTAAAATTCCCTCTTCTTTTGTGAAACATAGGCTTGTTGAGGCTCATATTCTTTGAGGTTAGTATTGGGATTCTTTGAGGTTGAGTAACCATTTTTGATAAGTATTTGCTTGATAAGGAAACATTTCTTGGACCTGAAATTTTATTGAGGTTTTATAATTTATATGTTTACATTTTTATAGGCTTCCTTTGAGTGAACATAAAGCAAACCCGTTTTATAATACGAATCGAATTTTAACGAATCAAAAAGCGAAACGTATGCTACCCATTTTCATGGCACTTGGTAGTAACCAAGTGACATATAGCAATCGCAGATTCTGTCGGTCTGTCGGTCCGGGTTTTGCTACTTTAGGGTCAAATACCTCTGAGACTCCTTTAAGGGCTCAAGATGTAGGCTAATTAGTCCAAGAGGCAATCACTAAACTATGAAAGAGCATTAAAAAAGGCATCAAATGACCTGAGCACTTCCATTTAAATAAATTATATGGTAAACTAGGTAATTACCAAAATTAAATTGTACTAGCCTAGGCTTTTTTCTGTTTAGTATAGGCTAGCAGGTTTCCTTCTGAAGTGTCTGACTACAAAATATTTACTCTAGACAAGTTATTTTTAAGAAAGAACCATCCTTATTCAGTAGTAAACCTTTAAATAGTTTTTGAATTCACTTCTTATAGTTTAGTTTCATTTGCTACCGCATTTTTATTCATCACTGTAGTAGCAAATGATAATAACATCATCTTGCATAGGAAAAATCTAAATATGAAAATCAAAATCGAAAACCAATGGATTCTGAAAAAAGACGCTCGATTTAGTTATCATCTCAGGAAGGGAGGACTGATCTTCGCGTGGAAAACCGTATACCAGTATCTTCGATAATCATGTAAGAAGTATATTTAGTCCAGTAATTGTTCAGAAAAATTTGCTTAATAACATATCCAAAATCAGCCGTGGAGAAATACCCCCTTTTCAGGGGAAAGAGGGAGAAAATCTTGAATTTAAATTTCGGCAGTTATTCCTGGATTGATTGATTTCAGAATTTAAAATCAAGGACACATACAAAATACTTAGAATTGATATGAAATTATGATTCTTTTGATATAACCGAAGTTCCAATTTAGATTGACAAGGGCCAATGTACACTTGTCGTTCATCACCGTCATCGGCTCGATTATCTACGTGGAAAGTGTTGTGGTGATTTACCGTTGTGGGTATTAGGAGTCTGTTTAGCTGATGAATATTCTGTAAGCCGTGTACCTATAACCAATGAAGGGCAATTACTTGCTTCTCATACATCAGGGATCTTATTGTCTCGGAAAAAGAAGAAGAATAAGGTTTTCAATACTTTTGTAGAAATAGTTGATGTCGTCAAAGCGCAAATTAGACCCCACAGAATTTAAGAAAAATCGGTATCAAAACTAGTTCATCCTATATTTTGTGTATAAAAAGGTTGTAATGATTTAATATATGCACAAGGAATTTAAAATTTTAAAGATTATATAAATTAGCCCTTTGCTGGAGTATATGTCTAAATAAGTCTAAGTCCGAGATGATATTGCATAATCTTATGCTTCTCAGTATTGGATTGTAGGCTACTAAGTGATTTTTTATCATTAATTTTATTCAGAAAATAATACTTACTGACTGCATTAAATTTACTGACGTAAAACAGAAAAGAATTTACTCGTTACTTGAACATGACAATAGAAGTTTCATCAAGTTTAGTTCTACCCATCAAAAGTTACGAGCCTGCAAATATTTGCCTTATTTTGGCAAAAGGGAGGAAACACCCCCTAAAAGTCGTAGAATCTTAATTTAAATAGCACAATCAGATTCAGCGTATCAGTAAGCCCTACTGTAGATGTTTTATGCTCCTATCTTCAAAAATATGAAATTTTCCCAGGGGTGATTGTGTCAAACCAGAGGTACTAAAATGTCGCAAGCGGACTCAATCAAACGAAAATTAAAAGCTCCAGTATCGTTTTAAAGTATAAAAAAATTGGAGGACAGTTAGATCCCCTTCCATGGTCATTTTTTCCAAACCTGCATGCGTAGCATTTTTTTAATTGAAATTCTCCCAAAACATTCACTAAAAGTTTCAACTTAATACCCTTGGCCTCATTAGCCAAATGAATCATAGTAGTCGTAGTAGTGGCATACATATAGTGCCTTTAGGCTAGTTCAAAATCCGCCATATCATAGCCAGAATGTTCCAAATTAATAATGTAAGCCGTTTCATAGAGTTTGCTGTTACACCGTTTTCACAATCTACTTGCTCATAGTTCATTTTGATTTAGTTCTTTGTCCGCCTAAAAATTCACTTAAAAGCTTCAGGTTAATAACCTTAGCTTCAGACCCCTCCCCCAATGTTTTGGGAAGCGTGATATTAGTACGTCCAATACCGATACAGTGTGCAACCCTTTCCCCGGGGACTATGGAGGGTCATATCATCACCAAAACCAAAGATATTTGAACTTTGAACTATTTTGAACACAATGGCTATATCAAAATTGTGATTGGAAGACTTTGGAGGGAGGGGGCCTTGGGGGGGGGGCTAGTTGCGCTCCAATCTTTTTGTAACTTAAAAAAAGCATCAGCAAATTTAATTTCCATTTGAATGAGCTATTACACATCTCTCTATGATGTTCTGGTCACCCCCTAGCCTTGCTAGGAAAAAAAGAAAGAAAGAAAAAAAAAACAAAAAAAAAACCGGAGGGGAAAAACAAAAAACAAATAAATAAAAAAAAATAAAACAAATATGCATCCATGATCTTTCTTTTGGCAAAAAATATGAAATTCAACATTTTTGCCAATGGGAGCTTCAAGCCTTTACAGTAGGGCTTCTTAATGCAATGATTTTGAAGGTGGGATTTTTAATAAGATAAGAAAGGGAGGACTAACCACCCCCTTTTTCTGGAGAATCATTCAAATTTTTTTAAACTCGTAGCTTTAATGAGTTAACCTACAATAAAATTAATTTACATACTTACAATCAGCCTATCCATGAGTGTCAATGTTCAGTCCGAAATACTCATGTGCTCCCCATGAAGTGAACAATCAATTGCAATCACAAACCAATAACCAACCAATCAGGTGTTACACCTGCAACCGATTAGGCCGTATAGCCAGAAATTGTTTCGTAAACAATAATTTTTGCCTAATTTCAGAGGGGCGAGTATCCGTTTGTCCAGGGGGACAAATTATAGTGGGTACGCCAACAGAGGCAATCGGGGAAACACCTTTCTACCAAGAGGTAATTTCCAAATTGCAAGTCAAAATTTCCAACGCAATACGAATCAGTATTGCGGAGGGTATCGTGGAAGGACAAACCAACCTAACAATGGTTGGAATAGAAGTACAAGAGATAATTATATCAGCCGACGTAACCGCTTCCAGTTATGTTCTTCCAATGTCAATAATTAACCTTGAACGCCACTTTCACTAATATGCACCCAAATTACCGCCAGAGGTTTTGCAGAATGAAGACGAGTCATTAAGTTACGTGTTATCGAACTGCGAGGATGAAATCGTATTGTGCTTTTTTAGTTGCTGTTGTAGCAACAGGTAAAAATCTTTATCTTAGTTAACAAAGAACACATATCTAGATATACAATGGACCAGCGGTACTAGTTAGCAGGAGGCAATCACGCGCTAGATTTTATTTCCCCATAGACTTAGAAAAACAAATTTTCTTTGTTTTTTTTATAGAAAAAAGTCGGAAAAACGAAATCTGTGCATTGAATCCCAAAGATGAAAAATTTTTGGTGGTATTTTGTTTTGCACTAAGAGAAACTTAGTAGAAATTAGAGGTCTCTAATTCCGAACAATTTTACATTTTTCTAGTATTTTTACTTATATTTTTTTCTTTCCTCTTAATTTTCTTCATAACAACTCTTTGTTTTACTTCATTTACAGATTCTCCTAATTATTTTGAACATTTTAGCATATTCTTGGTGTTAAAAAATTAATTTTTGTGTGAATTATAATTTTTCTAACACTAGCTTTGACATCCTAGATGAAAGTGTGAGCAAAATGAAAGAAATTTTAGAGGTTTTGCATGTCTGTAAAAATTGTGATTCTTTACTCTACTATGTAACTACCTACTAAAATATTGAAACAACACGCCCGCACTAACAAAAATAGAACCTCTGCAATAGCTCAGCCTATTAGTGTTGGGCAATATTCAATATCAATATCGATATAGGTATCAATATAGGTCTATCAATGTAGTTTTTTTTTTCAAAAGTGATTCTTTACTCTACTTTGTAATTACCTACTAAAATATTGAATCAACGCACTTGCACTGACAAAATAGACCCTCTGCTATTGATTCAATATCAATATCGATATAGGTATCAATATAGGTCTATCAATGTAGTTTTTTTTTCAAAAGTGATTCTACACTACAAAACATTTTCTACAAAACAATTTTCAATACTACAGCGGATGCAAATCTACTTAACCTTTTCGGTTGTGGTTCATTAGATTTATCTGACGTATATGGTGGGCAGAGGTCATAGCTCTTAGGTGAGATGAGATTTCGTTTGTTTTTATTGATGTGTTTTAGTGTTACTGCTGATTAAAAGGTTTCATCCCTATTTTGAACTGTTATACTTTAGTCATGGAAAGGCAGTTTGGTCTTTGAAGTTATTTTCTTTCATGATAGCCCTAAAAAGTAGGATTTAACCACATTTTTCGTACAACCTACCGTTTGAAATACGTTTAGTCGGACAGATATAAAATATGAATAGTTTTAAAAAGTAGAGTTGTGAGAAAGATTCAAACTTTAGTGTAAAGAGCCAGGTGTTGAGGAGGGGTCAACCCCTTTTATATACAGATTAATTTCTATTCGTTTTAAGTTTTAATGTCGCTCCTTACTTACAGTAAAAAAACTTTTTTTTAATTTAATCTCTTTTTTAAGGGACAATAATTTTATATTTATTTATCTATGTATTTGTTCTTGAAACCGCTTCATTTTTTTTTACTATTTTGGGGGAAAATTAGCATCTTGAGAATCTCTGGCCTAAGAAACGATCTGTATAGGTCAAGAGTTTGAGAAAATTCGTTTAGAGCCATTAAATGATATTGTCAATTCCTAAGCTTTTTTGTGCATGGACGTCGAGTAAATAAAAAAGTTGCCACCGAAAAAATAGCGCAACGAGAAAGCTTCGACAAAAATTCGTTTGCCGAGTAATGTAGACCGAGAGGATTTTGAGTTGGTTGATATTTTTAACTGTGTAACAAGTTATATTTTTAATGTTTCCTTTTGAATAATTTCATGGCTTATAAACGAAGATTTTTGTTAATATGTAAGAAAGCAAATTTCCAATACTTGGATAGATAAAAAAATATCAAATTTCTGCTATTAAGATAACTGGAAAAGTAAGATCGACATCTGGTTAAATGATACCTACCCTAACCCTACCCCTAACCCTAACCCTAACCCTAACCCTAACCCCAACCCTAACCCTACCCTACCCTAAGGGGACCGACTATATCTTAAGATGCTTATTGCGACCTCCTCGAACCGAGGAGAAAGCACCCCACCAACATTTAGTCTGTGAACTGCACCCATAGGCCGACTCGTCGCGTTGAGTCGTTTGGTGTACCCTTAGGGCTTGGCTGCGGATTGTCCATTGTGCTATCTATCCCTGAGACGCTTTTACCTTACCCAGGTGGTTAGCCTGGCCATGAGGTGTGTTTCCACCCTCACTTGGTGTTCTCGGGCTTTAGGAGTTTCCCGCAATTTTTTTTGGAACCCCCCCCCCCCCCCCCCCAACTCCACCAAAGAGGGTGGATCCGGTCCAGTTATGTCAGTCACGTACCTTGGACTTGTGCTTATTCGTCCCACCAAGTTTAATTCTGATCTCTCCACTTTAAGTGTTTTCCGAGATTCCCCCCCCAATGACCCTGGATCCGGTCGGAATTTAAAATAAGCGGTCTGAATTACGAGGCCCTTCTAATTATGAGATTTCATAAGGCCTCATCACTCCTTCGGAAGTTGAAAATACCTCATTTTTCTAATTTTCCAGAATTAACCCCCCCCCCCCCCTAACTCCCCCGAAGAGAGCGGATCCGTTCCGGTGATTTTTTGTAATCGACGGAATTCCCATGACTGTGCACTCGGCAGGAGTGTATCCCTATGGTTCATAATAGCTGGGGAAAACGCCAAGATTACATCCATGAATAAATTCTCCGTAGTCGAGATTAAAGAGAGGATTAGTTGACGAAAGAAACTCAGGCTGAAAGACAACCTTTACCTGGTCCCAGGAACTATTCAGAAGCTGACATCGTCTGAGTGTATTAAGCACTTGATCTGGTATCATCCTGAGCAATATTGTGCTTAGTGATTGGTGGCGGGAGGGAGCGATGGCTGGCAAACAAGCATCGCTTAAGACGGACAACGTCATCTTTAGACAGGACCAAGGCTTCTTCGGCAATAATTTCCTAGCCTGCGTTGTAATAAACGTACAAGATCATGAAAAGTGCCTCGTCAAAGTACAATATCAAGTTTCAAACTTTCGATAAATATTACTCTTTTGACTTAAATACTCACAATTAACAGATCCTAGCTTATCTTTTAATTTTAATGAATTAATCGAATTAACTGAGGGCCTAGTTAGCCTAATAGAAATTTCAGAACTAAAAACTTGATTAACAACACGAGGGACAATCGCTGACGTACCAAAATGATCTGAAACTTCCGTTTATTTTAACACTACTAAATCGGAGATTGTCATTTAAAATATATTATCAATTAAAGAGCGTTTTTCTTTGATTGCTTAAAAAACCCACAAGGACCAGGGAAAACCTTAAAGGGCCTGCCAAATCGAGATGCAAACATATATGTTGAATCATAGTTTTTGAATGTTTTAAAAACCCTACGAGGGCCAGGAAAAGCCTTCAAGGAGCCAGCCAAATCATTATTTCATTGGCTGTTACGAATAGGGTTGGTTTTCTTTTGGTTGTTAGGTATTAGAGAATGCTTACTTGAGGATTTCTTTGACTGCTACGCAATGGAGAGGTTTTTTCTTTGATTGTTTAAGAAAAAAAGCTTACGAGGGCCAGACAAAAAGCTTTCTGGTGATCCTCAAGTATGTACGCAAAGTTAAAATACACAAAATTATCCTTTGACTCAATCGTAAGAATAAAACCATAAACTATTTATAATTTTTATACCAGTTAAGCTAGAGGCAAACTGACCAAAGCATTTCCTTTAAAAAGATGTTCTTTAGAAATTTCAAATGCCTCCTTAACCCCTTCCTAAAATCTCCAAAATTATAGCAATATATTTTTGAAAATATAACATATACTACCACTGCTTCACAACTTATTGCACAACCAAGCGCCAGAGGCCAGCCCAGCTACGAACACTCCTCCCCCCCCCCAAGATTTTCAAAGTCAACAAAACACAACCAAGCTGCCAGAGACCAATAATATTTTCATTAGAGTGTAAATGACACTCTAGCCTTTTAGAGGATTTGATAAGGCAGTGGCCCCACCTAACCGTATATGCAAGCTTTGATTAGCATTGTATTTTCTTTTTGGTTCTGTGATAAATAAAAAGTATACTTTTGAACACATAAATCACTTTCATTAAAGCACAATTAAGTCTTTACTCGTGTGTTCCACTGATGTGATTTTACGCAAAAACGGCTGGTTTTGCGTGATCTGTCAAATTTCCTACGTTTTCGGCTGCTCATAACTGCCCAAGTTTGTGCAAGTCTTTCTCACAACTTTACTTTTTAAAACAGTAAAAGATTTTTAGCGCCACGAACTGTTTGATACTAAAATATGATGAATATATAATACTTTAGTAATAAAATTATGAAAACTGAAACAGAGAATTATGAAAAGCAGGCCGCCCAGAACGCTTTATGTTAAATATCTAACCTAACCAATTCTGTATATTAAATATTTATTTAAAATATAACTGTAGAGTAGTTTATCTCACTGAGCCTAAGCTATTTATTTCCGAATTTAGACACAGAAACTGGTTTTAATCATATCAAGAACTTGAGTGTGGTCACTATAACACGTAAGTACCATATTTTTATCAACCCTTTCTGACAGTGTCAGAACTCAAATGCAATGTGGCGTGGAACATGTCCCCAGTATTCCTTTTTCTCTGCTTGGATTCAATTAGCTTTGCGAGTCAGCTTTTTCAGTCTTATGCAAGCTATGATGGTAAAAGTTAGAATTAGGTTAGGTCAGATTATGTTAGTTTAGGTTAGGATATTAGAAATGGGTTAAAAACCTAATCTAAGATAATCTGACCTAACCCAACCTGTCATCATCAAACCTTGCATTAAACTGAAAAAGCTGATTGGCAACGTTCACAAAATCCAAGGAGAAGAAAAAGGGTATTTTGGACATAACTTCACTTTCTTAGCTTTCACAGCTTTCACTTACAAAGTAAGAAAATCCAAGGCCAAAGTCGCAATCATCACTGACGAAAATATGGTGGTAGTCTACCTTAAAAAAAAAATCCTAATTTTGAAACAATTAAAAGATAAAATCTTAGAAAATCGGGCTTTTCAGGCATGAATAGACCTATGATGGGTTGAAAGGGCATACAACGGTTCCTTAGTATTTTAAACCTAACTTCACATGGATCATGATATCCCTGGATTAGTTTCTTCAATTTCACTGCGCTCGGCTGTAGTACTTATAATTTATATACTTGTATAGATTTTATACTAATTTATAAACTATATAATTTATAGTACTTATATTTATATAATTTATAAACACAAACAAAACAAAAATTTAACAGGGAAGGTTGTTTCTCCCCCTTTCAAAAATTATGCAAATTTTCTCAGGCTCGTAAATTTTTATCGGCAACATTAAATTTGATGAATTTCAAATATTTGAAATAAACATCAAAATTTGATTCATTTAACGGGTCTACTGTTGTCAAGACTCTATATCTTAGAGTTTCGGTTACTATTGAGCCACAACGCTCCTTACTTACAGTTTGCTACCGCGAACTATTTGATTAGTGACGCTTTGTAACTACAAGGGTTCTTGCGTCAACCCTAGGGAAGCTGGGATCGGGCCCCATCGCCGTATTATTCACTTCTTCTGCAATTGAGGAGTAGATCTTATTTGGAAAATATCTAAGCACTTAACGTATCACTTGAAATTTGGAATACATAGCTTTTAACGGTCTCTCTTCATAAAAACTGTTCAGGATTTTTATATCTTGAAGCACAGTTGTTTCTCAGGAAACTGTTCTGTAAACATTTGGTTCACGAATGTCAATTGTTGACTGACTTTGCGAATATCTTGTCTTTATGTTATGGGCGCAAACGATTCGCTGAGCAGGCGGCCGACGTGATCAAGGTGCATGAGCATGCGCCCGAGCATCGTGATTTGATTGGGCACGCGCATGTGCGTGTTCGCGGCGACTTCGGCGATCTGCAAAACCAGCCGGCCGATCTGCATATCACCCACACATTGGGCTAGTGATATCATTCTAATGTGTCCTAATAGATTTTAATTTTGGTTTTAATTACTTGTTTATATATATTTATGATGTAATGACGTTTTCTTTTGTATTGGGAATAACATTATTCTCTAATCATTTTGTTCAAAGATTACGTTACTGATTACAACCTGGTCTGCCCTTGGTTAACTAGTGGACCTTGTACTGTTTTAGGCTGTTTGCAAAGGTGGGTATGTGCAAATCAAGTACATGTTTGGTGTGGGATAAAGAAACAGTCATTTCGTATTCGAATTTTTATGTTATTACTAAAGTTGCTTTGGTAGAGTGATGGCTTGATATCTGCCACCGGCGTATTCTGCTTCCAGACGCTCAGCCACTTGGCCGTGCAGGCCGGCCAGGTCTTCCGCGCCGAACTTGGTTGCCAGCTCGTCGTTGATTTCCGCTGCTACCGGCTCTTTCACCTCTTTGATGGTGCAAGAGAAGACCGCTTCTTTGCCGGCCAGGTGCTCGGCCTGATAGTCGTCCGGGAAAGAGACGGTCACGTCTTTTTCTTCTTCGGCCTTCACGCCAACCAGCTGCTCTTCAAAGCCAGGGATGAATTGGTTGGAACCCAGAACCAGTGGGAAGTCGTCGCCCGCGCCGCCGTCAAAGGCTTCGCCGTCGATTTTGCCCACGAAATCCGTTTTAAAAAGTAGAGTTGAGACAAAGAGTTGAACTTTTGCGTAAAGAGGAGGACGTTGAGGAGGGGACAGCTCCTGTCGTATACGAAATAATGATCAGAAATAATAAATCTGAAATGATGTATTTGAGGGGGCTGCCCCTCCTCTCAGTACCACCTTCTTTAAGCTAATGGTTGACTTTTGTTCTAATTATTTAAGAATTACTCCTGGTACACAAGGACCTTTTAATCAGAATAACAAGCTTTTTATATATTTATAAGTACTTTAATGTCAGTTGCGAGGTAGCGAGGAGGGGCAACCCACTTATATACGTAATAACAACCAAAAGAAAATTCCGACAATCACTGTAAAGCATAACAATAAAACTTACCATTTAGTTTTGCTCAGTTTCAATAGCCCCTCGTCCATCATACTGGGCAAACATAGGGATTCTGTGGACAATCGCCCCAAAATAACCCATATGCGGCACCCAGGGCAGTTGACCCCCCTCCTTCTAAGAGCGGCTCTGCATAGACCCAATAATCACTGTAAGGCATGACAATAAAACTTAGCATTTAGTTTTCGCTCAGTTTCAATAGCCCCTCGTCCAATATACTGGGAAAGCATAGGAATTCTGCGGACAATTCCCCCCCCCCCAAAAAAAAACATCTGCGGCACCCAAGGCAGCTGACCCCCGGCCGGCGAGCGTCGCGGGTCACAGCCTGGGTGAATGCGCGGCGCTGGTGGCGGCGGGCGTTCTCCGTTGCGAGGACGCGGTGCGCCTCGTGCACGAACGCGGCCGGCTGATGCAGGAGGCGGTTCCGGTGGGCGCCGGCGCCATGGCCGCGGTGCTCGGACCGGATGCCGCGGACGTCGAGGCGGTGGCGGAGAAGGCAGCGACCGACACCGGCGAGGTCTGCTCCGTGGCCAACTACAACGCGCCGGGCCAGACGGTCATCGCCGGCAGCCAGCGCGCGGTGGAGATGGCGGTGGAACTGGCCAGGGAGGCCGGCGCCAAGCGCTCGATCCTCCTATAAGATACTCTTGGTATATTTACTAGAAGTCTGGATTGATGAAGTCAACCCTGGACCGTATCCATCTTAATGCCTAGAGACGGTACGGCCCATGAATGTAAAACGTCATCTGAAGAAATCATTAGACGGATAGTTTGATTGTATGGTACCAGTATACCATTATCTACATCAAGCAAACGATATGTACCGGCAGAAAGTTCATTCGAACGGGTTATATATGAATCAAACTGAAAATCATCAAAGTCAGAGTACTCATAAGATCAGTATCACTGGTGTCTTGTTACCTTAATTGTTAGAGCAGGATTGTGGATTTCATCAATTAAATAAAGAAGTCGATTTTCCCTTTGTGCGCTTGTGATAGAGACTTTTTTAAATAATTCAATAGAAATCTTATCACGTGAATCGTTCGTTTTTGGGCAATTGGATGAATAAGACGAATAGCTATAATAACGCTAAAACAGAACGCCGTTCTTATTTGCCTTAGTATTGAAGCAATAGACTGCTGTATGCTCGAAATGGATATTACTTCGGAAGGAGAGGAAGGTGTGGTCTTTTCTAATCGTCTTAGTTTATCCAATTTTGTTCCCCAGCTTATGACCGAGAACTCCTCCATTCTTGTCTGTTAAGTTTCTTTTTTATCATCTGTTTTTGACTCTGCTTTGTCTGTGTTGCACTCCCGCGAGCGATCCTCCTCGCCCTCGCCGGACTCCTCGGGCTCCTCGCCCGGAAGCGGGAGGATCGTCTCGAGCGTCGCCTCGACCTCGATGCCCACGAGCGGCTTGCCACCGGGCTCGGTCACGCGGCCCTCGATGACGTGTCCGGGCGACAGTCGGTAGCTGAGGTGCTTCTCGTCCACCGAGGACTCCTCGCCGATGAACACGAAGGGGTCGGTCGCCTTGAGGTAGCCATCCCGCTCGACCTGGACGCGGTAGGAGCCGTGGGCCAGGCCCCTCACCTCGAAGCGGCCCTGATCGTCGGTCCGGGCCTTCGCGGTGGTCTCGGAGCTCGAGAAATGTATGTAAAAATATTGGAGCCAATTGTGGTAGGGTTAGCAAATGCTCCTTCTTTGTAATTTGATTAAAAAGAAGCGAAAAAACTTGTCCTCCCCTCCTCCTAGATTTTGAAAACTAGCTTTTGTTTGTGCCTACATTTTTTTAAATTAAATATTTTGGTCCCCTCCGCTAAATTTTGTGAATTGCTGACCTTGTATAAAAGGTAAAATGTTTGGTCATGCAGTAGCTAAAAAAGTAATAATTTCAGGGCTAGGAACCCCCTCCCATTTGAAACGATTCGTGCCGCTCCCGAAATGAAATTGTGACAATTCCACTATTAGCTGTTTCACTCAAGACTAAAATGAAAAACTAAATAAAATAGAATAAATCAAACCAAATAAAAACACTAAAAATAATTCCAACAGTGGATAGGGTTCACTCAATTTTATTTTTGTTTCTCCGCCTTTACTTTAAAATTCTTATTACAGGTTATTGTATCGCATTGTTTTCTGTCTTTATTTTAAAATTCTTATTACAGCTGATTGGACCTTATTCTTATCTGTCTCTATTTTAAAATTCTTATTACAGCTTATTATACTTATTGTTTTCTGTCTTTATTTTAAAGTTCTTATTACAGCTTATTGCACCCTATTGTTTTCCGTCTTTATTTCAAAACTCTTATTACAGCTTATATAGAACCTCTGTTTCTTAGTCTCGGTTACCACTGAGCTGCATCACTCTTTACTTACAATTCCTTGCCACAAACTGTTTGTTTACATATAGCTGTGATAGTTCAGCAAGACCTTGAAGGGCTTAGTAAGAAAAGGGTCCAGTAGCAGCAGACTTTGAGGTGAGACTGAGAGGGGCAAGGTTTCTCCAGGCAAATTTGTCGTTTTAGTAAATTGTAAGGCAAGTACTTACGTAGAAGGGGGAGCCTCAAGGACCGACTCCTATGTTTTTCTGAATTTCGGGGCACTTCTTATTCTTATGAATGTTTTTAATTAGTAAATGCAACAAATAAATATTATTAACACTTCCATCTTCTCATTCTGATCCCGTCGGTCACCAGTTTAAACCCATTTGGTGTATGCCCGGGAGGCCAACAGGGTTACCCTGTTGGCTCCCTCAGGCCACAACTGACAGTCCAAAGTTCATAAAGTGGTGAGGGTTGGTCGACAGGCTAGTAGCCAGTTACCGTAAAAAAACAATTATTACTGAATCAACAACAAATGGTCTCGGAATTTTCTCGTCAGTATCTCCCCGTGACTACCTCATCCTTCTAGGAGATATGAATGCTAGCATTTCAAATGAGTCAAGCCAGTGGGATTTCGTTGTTGGACCCTTAACAGCAGATAGCCTAAACGACAAAACGAAAAGAAATTATTCTGCATATGAGTGGGGGATTGCCTCCCCTTTAGTACCTCACTCTTTAAGCTAAAGTTGGACTATCTATTCCAATTCTTTAAGAAAGACTACTAAATCCCAACGAACGTTTTATTAGAAAAAGAAGACTTTTTGAAACATTAAAACAATTTTTCGTAAAGAGTGAGGGATTGGAGAGGGGACATTCGACTCATTTACTTGGGGGACTGCTGAATTTGGAAAAAAACGAGCATAGGAGAAGGCGCTGGTTGTACTCTATTCTGTTTGGGCTCTTAAAAGGGACATCAGAACTTTAATTTCTTTTCGAATGATTCGTCTCCACGGTCAGTGAGCCGGATACCCAGAACAATCCGTAGGCAATTTCTCTGGAAAACATCTAGTAAATCTTCATCCGCCTTTCGGAGTGCCCATGCTTCAAAGCCATATTTGACCACTGCCATCACTGTAGCTTCCAATATTCTAATCTTGGTTTGCAGACTTGTCTTCTTATTCTTCCAAACTTTTTTTTAACTGTGAAAAAACACCATGAGCCTTGGCTATTCCACTTTTAACATCTTCACTGCTCCCACCATCCTTACTGATAATAATACTAAGATGAGTGAAGCTGCCCACCTGATTAATCTTTTCGTTACCCAAAGTCACCTTTTCATCTTCACTGGACAGTTTTATGTAAGTTCAATTTTGACAAGAACAATTTTTGTAAATCCATTACCCTTCATTAGTGGAACATGTATTAGCTATCTTGATCTTTCTTGTAGCCTATTATTGCCCTGGAAGGAAGGCCTGAACCACACATTTCATTTAGTCAAGGGAAAAATGAATGTTTAGGCTAGCCTATCCAACTGGGCAAAATTATGTGAAACTTAAACCCTTATATCTTAGTATCAATTAGGAATTGAGAAGACCTGTATATGTCAATGAATAGCTATAAATCTAAGCTATAGCCTACAAAAATATTGTTATAACTAAAATTATTTCAGATTATATAGGCTACGAAGCTGTCCACTTGATCAATGGTTTTGCTACCCAGCGTCATCTTTTCATCTTCACTTATTCCTAACTTTAGCGACTTCTTATTCTTAAAATTAATTTTCAAGCCTGTTCTAACACCCTGAAGTTACGAAACCTCTAAAAGCTCATTGACTTTGCTCCCACTTTCATCAAGGATGCTTAAAACATCAGCATATTCTAAGTCTGGAAAATTGTTTCTTCTCCATTTGATCCCGTGTTCTCTCATGGCCTTTCCTGTGCTCCTTAAGACAAAATCGATCACAATGATCCATATAATTGTGGATAAAACTGTTGAACCAAGTTTTTTCAGCCGGACCATTCAAAAAGAGTGTTTCTAGTTAGTGACTATAAGATGGATTCAATTTACTCTTCACTTAATGTTAGGAAAATATTTCAAATACCAACAACTAGGGGAAACATCTTTTTTTATGTCATTCCTATTAATTTTTATAAGCATTATCTCCCTCAGCTTTTTGTTACGGGGCTGAATACCAAAGACCGGTCTGATATTTTCAATCTGCAAAATCTTGATGCAAAATGGCTGTTTTCAATAAATAGCTAAATTATTATTTCACAGAAAAAAAATCAAAAAGTGCTCATGTGATATATACATCAATCAATCCACTTTAACACAACTTAGGAAGAATTTCGAGTTTTTTTCGGTATTCTCATTGAAGAAAATAAAGTTACCCTCTTAGATTTCAAACTTACTTTTTTTTTAGCCTCATTATTGAAGAAAAATCCTCTCTTCCGTCAACATTTTCGTAAATTGATGTCTTGGGATGATGTACAGAGTCAATAATCTTGCTACGGACGAGTCAAAATGTCTCAGCTGTTGAATCAACACTGATTCCTTCTTCATTATTTTTTTTTCCAAGTATGAAACCTTTATTCTTCAACAGCGCGTTACCATTAAGAAGTATTTTCTAAAAAAAAAACAAAAAAACATGGATTTTTTAAAACGGATTTCTTGAGTGACCCACTACTTTTTGTGACAGGTCCACCCCGCCATTTACTGAAATTAAAACTGAAAAATCATTCAAGGTTAAACACTTGAAACTATCAGTTAACTGACTTACGTACAAAAACACCTTAGAAATATCATTTATCCTATTTTGTTGTATTTATAGATTGTGTTTCAAACTTTATTCACACATCACTTGAATCCTTATTTTCTCCAGAATTGGGCAACATCATTTCTAGTATATTATTTTTTTATGTAAAGCACAAATATCTAATTAAATTAATAGCATAAATAAATAGATGAAAACCTATATTTCATGTATATTCAACACCAGACAAACATTTATCAAAATATAAGAGCTTACTTTAAAATGACTGATGAACTTACAATGGCAAAAGCCGATGAAGATGCTCAAAGAGTCTATGCCAAAAAACTTGCGTAGTTTTTACATTTTTTTTTGTTTTTTTAGTTTTTAGTTTTGTAGTTTTTACATTTTTTAGGTTTTTTTTATCTTTTTTAGTTTTTAGTTTTTTACTTTTAATTAGTTTTTTAGCTTTTTTATTTTTTTTTAGTTTATTTTCTTTTTAGTTTTTTTGCAGTTTTTACCTTTTTTAGTTTTTTTTCTTCTTTTGTATTCAGATCCGAACATGGAACCTCTCGAACCTAGAACCTGGAACATACCGCGTTACCAACTCAGCTACATCCTACAGGACAACTCTTTTTAAATTAACTTAACGGCAACAAGAGACGGAAAATTCACGAAGCAAAGTATATAGCCTAGGCGGGCTATATATTTGCACATTTGGAGTGGGATTAATGTGATGCGCTTTTAAGAATGATATAGTCCAAGTATTCTAGGATTTTTAGATGTAGTTCTCATATTTTTCATAGGGTCTCCTTTTTTTCCTGTTGAAGGTAATGAGCGTAGTTAAAACCTAAAACGTAAATTTCTAGAAATTTTAAAAGCTAGCGCTTTACTGAAAACAGTGTCATAAATAGGTCATTTTGTAGATTAGACATGAAGCACATTAGGTTGTCTTTCCGGCAGTGTCGGCCAGGACCGTGTCATGCCGGGGGGTATGTATGTTGCGATGCCGCTACTGCCATCGGGGCAGACTACGTAAGACCTGCGTATTGTACAAACGGACAATTGTCGCGACGGTGCATTCGTGCGCTGTTCTCAAGTATGGTCACCCTGTGAATCCGGACAGCTTATCGACCGATAAAGTGATGTGCCTGGCAAGCCGAGTCCGCGGCAGCCTGTGGCTGGCGCTCGTGCTGCTGACGACCAGCGCCTGCCTGAGCACCCGGTTCGACTATCCGCGGCTTGCAAGCGAGGCTATCAGTCCTGCGACGGATACGACGCTGCGGCGGCAGGGCTGGTCAAGTACTGAATTATTTTGGGAGTTTTTGGCAGCAGATACATCACTTGAGGGAAAGAAAGTTACACAGCCAGTCGAATCTGCCGAGTCATCAACATTGATGGGTATTAAAGAGTGGTAGATTGTACTTACTAGATGATAACAATAGGATATAACTTTGATCCTCGATAATTCAAACTGGGTGGATGGGAACTAAACAGCCTATTGACGGTTTCTAAAAACTTGTTATATTGAACCGGGCCGTAGAAAAAAATTTCCAGGTCCCGTAAAAATTAAAGACATCAAAAAAGACTTTTACTTAATTTTTTATATTTTTATACGTCAGTTAGGCACATGATTGTTTATTTAATTTCTGTTCGTTTTGGGTTTCATTTATGCCTCAATAGCAAAATATTTTTGTTCATTTTAAGCTTGATTTGTATATTCAAGCTTTACTCGTTTTGATATTTATTCATTCATTTATATTAGTACGTGTTGTATGTTTTTTGCTGTGATTGTTTATTTAATTTCTGTTCGTTTTGGGTTTCATTTATTCTTTAACAGTAATTTCTGGTTGTTTTGAGTTTGAGTAATTGTAGGTTTCTATTTCTTCTGATCTTAAGTTTAATATGGCCTTTACTTTTGTTTAGAAAACTTCTTTTTCAGAAAGTTTTCTTGTAAATCATTCTCACCTACTATTCGATCAGATTTCAATTCCCTCACTGCTTGTCACGGGTCTGGAATTCATTACCTTCTTCATTATAGAGATGAAACTCGCTTGGGACTTTTAAAAGGCTTCTTAAGGATCATTTAATAAAGAATAAAATTGAATAACATTTTCTTTTTCCTCTGAGGAGTTTATGTCCCCTGTGTTGTGTTCGTGGTGTGTGGTTGTCTTCTCTGCACTTGAATCCCAGGCCTCAGGTATGTTCTCTATATTTTTTTTCTAGTTGTTGCTTATATTGTATACCACTTATATATATTGCTTATATTGTAGTTGTTGCTTGTATTTTTTTATCCCCCTTGTATATTTTATTATAAATATTTTCTGATTCCTAAGCTTGATAATAATGTTCCATTGGCATAACAAGGGATAGAAAGCCCTAGTGAAGGTATCATTCACTGTTTAAATTTCTAATGGAAGCCAGCAACCATTTAGTGTATAAGGATATTCTACAAACAACATTTCCATCATGTTGAATGACCCATCCATCGTATTGTTTGTGCAAAATACCCTATCTGATGAGCTTTTCTAGAGTGGTAAACTCATCTAAAATATTAGAAGACGTGCATCCTTCCTTTGTCTAATTTTGACTCTTAAAAAGGAATTAGAGCTTTATATTTCCCGTCAAATGAACCTCCTCTATTATTCATGTTTCATAAATGTCCGAAGTCACCTCATCGTGTCAGCAGTTCAAAAAGCTAACGATAGGACAGTTTAAACTAAAATTTGTTTTTAATGTTTTATTAAATGTTAAGTAAAGTGCTGTCTTTTCAATTTACCTACAGTTTCAATATTACATCCCCTGTGTGTGCAAGGTTTTCAATTGAAGTGGGTAGCACCACAGGGCACCAAACGTCCTTCTTACTATGACCTTCTTATACAATCTTATACAATTACCTTCTTATACAATTATAAATTTGTATAATTTTAGATGAAATTAAATTGAAATGGATAAATAGGGAAGAAAATAAGCGTCACAAAATGCATCACTGCCAAAGACAATATGCAGCCTTTTAAGAAAATGTGTGATATAATGTAAAAAACCATACTAGAAGTACGCCCATTGACATCTTTCTGCAGAGCTTTCTCTCCTCCTGCAAAATTTGTCAAAGTGATTAAGACAAACCTGGCGGCCAACAGTTCTCTTTGACCCTTTGAAGGGGAAAATACATTAGAAACAGCACACGGAAAATAGCTTTGCATGGTAATGCATATCAATTCCCAACTCCCTGAGGATTACTGTTCCATCATAATCCTCTTAGTTCTTTCAAGTGAACGTGTGATAACTAAAAGCGAAGTCATTAAAGAAGAAGGGGAAGTTCGTTATGTAAGCTAATTTGCAAGTTACGTATATCTTTTACTAATAAAAACCTTCGTAAAAAGTTAAAAGTTCTAGTTGCCTTTATAAGTAACCAAAAAATCGGAGGGCAACTAGGCCTTCTCCCCCGCTCCTTTTATTCTCAAAATCATTCAATCAAAACTATGAGAAAGCAGTTTAGCTAAAAAAAATAAATATGCAAATTTTGTTTTAGTTATTCATCGGCGGATAGCCAAAATCAAAACATGCATTGATTCAAAAACGTTCAGAAATTAAAAAAAAACAAGTTTTTTAAAGGAAAGTAAGGAGCGGCATTAAAACTTAAAACGAACAGAGTACCTCGTTCTTTACGCTAAAATATTTTTAGTAATTTCATCTATTTATTCTACGGTTTTTGCGATTCAGGGGTCATTCTTAAAAAATTGGGACAATATTTAAGCTTTAGTGTAAAGAGCGAGGTACTGACGAGAGGATGATCCCCTTCATATACGTAATAAAAAATGAGAATACAGAAAATCGTTATGTAAGCTAATTTGTAAGTTACGTATATCTTTTGCTAATAAAAACATTCGTTAAAAATTAAAAGCTCTAGTAGCCTTTTTCAGTAACCTTAAAAAGGTCATGCAGGGGTCATTCTTAAGAAATTGGGACAAAATTCAAGATTTAATATAATTTTGATAGTAAAAGATACATCAAAAGAATCGGTTTTTTATGCTGATTTTAATTATACAAGTTAATCAAATTTAGTCTTTGTCATCACAAGTGACGAGCCTTAGAAAATGTGCCTTGTTTGGAAAATAGGGGGAAACACCCCCTAAAAGTGATAGAATCTTAACGAAAATCACACCATCGCATCAGAGAACCCTACTATAGAATTTTCAAGCTCCTATCTACAAAAATGTGGAATTTCGTATTTTTTGCCAGAAGACCAATCACGGGTGCGTGTTTATTTGTTGTTTTTTTTTGTTTTTTTTTTCAGGGCTGATTATATCGACCCAGTGGTCCTAGTCAACTCATGAACAATTGTATTCTCAAGAGTCTTCTCATCAGGGATCTTTCTAACATTTATGAAAACTAGATTGTGTTGAAGATAAGATACGCCATAGTATTTGTAAGCAGAGGTACGTCTTCCTTCTGTCATCTCCTTTGGAGCATCAAGAACTTCTTTTGTTGTTAATAGAATGGTTGGTTCAGGTATTGAGAATCTATTAGAGTAGATTCCAACTTTTTCTAGAATTTGTAATTTTAGTTCAGGGTCAAGCTTCACACAATCCAGTCTTGTAATCTGTGTTTATCTTGGAATGTCAATTGTTGTGAGAAATTTGGTTGATTTTCATTCTTCAAAATATGTTCTATTCTTCCTCTAAAGTATTACGGAGCCCCTACGAGGAAGATAATATGTTTGGCATTGTGTCTATGAAAGTGCTATCTATATTCACTGGAATGTTCAGCATTTTGTGGTTCAAATCGATTTTTGACATTTTCAGAAAACTAGTGATCCAATATAACTTAAATTCTCTGTGTTAAACGCATTCATGCACTAAGTTCTAATTTGTGATTTACAGAGATTTTTCAGTAATTGTAAAATAGTGTATGGTTTCAGGTGCAAATTGAAACTTTGTTTCAGTTCGAACTACCAAGTTTGTTCACCGATCTCAGCTTTTTTTTTAAAAAAAAACTGGGATAGTTTTACGCTTCGAAGATTATTTGACTTTATTTGTGCTCATTCTTGGCTTAATGGAGCATTTTACTTTTCTTTGAAAAACCTGTTTTGTGGAAAAGTTTTTAAATTAGTTTCTCTGCCTTTTATATTGACGTAGTCTTTTTCATGGAACAAATAGTATTTTACATCTTTTCAGTTTTTTCTATAAGAATCCATAGCATGGGTTGCTAATTGTATGCTGGAGAAACTTTTTAGCAATTTTTAATCCTGACACAAACAGTATGTTTTAATATGTTTTAATGTTTTAATTTAATTTTATAGCTTCTGAAGTTGACATGGAAAATACAACTTAATATTAGAGATATTCCTTACCAAGAAGCACTCATTACACAAAACATTCAGTGCCTAGAACAAAGATTATATGATCTCCTCATGAGGTTTGGAAAAGCATTACTTTTAGACCCAACGCATCGAGAGGTCTTACACGCAGACGGCCCACCTGACAGCAGAACCAGACAGAAGTCCAAACTGATTCCTATACGTTTACGGACAAACCGATATTATAATTCATTTGTGCCTTTTTTACGTCTATGTTTAACAGTGCATAATTTTTGTTTTTAATGTTTTTGCAACTGTAAATTAGCCAAGAGCCACGAAAGTTCTTCAATAAACCGTTGTCTCTCTCTCTCTCTCGATATAAAATTCATACAGGGACTTGAAATGTTTAATATTATTGAACTGAACCTTTGGTTGATTGTTGGTGATTTAGCTGAATCCATTGAAGAATAGTCTCAGGAGTGGCTTTGCTTACTCATGGATACAACTCTGATTTTGATTCTTGGATTGCCGCTGAAGACGTTCACAATGTTCAATGATTTTTATGTGACATTCAAGTCCAATGTCTCCGATCCACTCTACAATGCTTTGAATAAAACAAGCGATTTTTGGACTAACCTCTCCCCCGCCATCAAATTCGTGATAAGGTGTGAAGTTTCTCTTGTTGATTGTTTTCTGAAAAATAAAAATTATAAACGAAACCCGCGCCCAACTGAGCGAGGCAACGCGCCAGCGCGACCGCCAGGTTGAGTTGCTACGGCGCGGCCTTGGCAGCGAGGCGGCCGCCGACGAAGCCAGCGCCAATGTAGATACGCTTATCGCGCGCCTGGCCACCGGTGAACAGGACATTCGCGTGGCCGAACAGTCAGTTGCGTTTCAGCGTCAGCGCATCGAGGACAACATCATTCGAGCGCCTTTTGCCGGTGTGGTCATTGCCAAGGCAGCACAACCGGGGGAGATGATTTCTCCCATCTCCGCGGGGGGCGGCTTTACCCGTACGGGTATCTTCACCATCGTGGATATGGCATCGCTTAACCGCGGAGATGGAGCGGGGGTATTTTCCATGAGGTGTTATTTTCCAGGAGGGCATTTTCCAAGGGGGGGTTGTTCCACAGGAGGAAAGGTATTTTCCGGGAGTGTATTTTCCGCGGGGGATGGGTATTTTCCTGGGAGCGAACGCCTAGACCATTAGACAGTGACAGGGCGAAGGGAACCCATTAACAGACATAAAAAAGAGAAATAAATATGGCTTTATGGTTTATGACGTCTGATTTTCTTTGTTTTGTGAAAACAAAACAAGAGATTTTTTATGAATCAGCTTGTCAGGCATTTATATCATGATTTGGAAAAAAAATACAACAAGGATGAAAAATTTGATTAATAGTATACATTTCTATAGATTCTATACAAAAAAATTGTTTTTTTTACCTATTTGGGATGTAGTGTTCAGCCCACAACCGAATACTTTGTTATTGTCTTTGGATTTAACTGCAAATACGGAAAAACCATAGCCACAAGATACATCTTTGACCTAAAGGAAGGAGCTTCGTTAATTCTTCTATACAAAGTGAATCATGTTCTAAAACACACAAAACAGCAATCCTAACAGAGAGCAGAGCCGATTTCAACTTACACACTTTTTAACTAGATCTTTCAACAATAAAAGTAAGAAATATCCCTCGGTCACTTGGCTGTATTAATTCAATATCATTAAGCTCCGTGGTTCTGAGCTTGAAATTAGGCACAAAAATAAAAATCTGACTAGAGCTATATAAGAACACTTGCTAAAAATTGACGATAGATTCAACGTTGGCAACTGACCTATAATCCTAAAGCTGACAAAAAATCGAGTGTGAAGCCAAACAAATCAAAACTAGTGTTGCGTTGCCCCTAAATCAGGCTGGGTATTGGAGTTTAAAAACGATTATGACGGGACTAGAACCTTACTCCACCAGTCAGATACCCTGATACACGATCAAAAAACTTCGTCATGTGAATAAAACTAGTGACAGCATAATTATTCTAAGCACGCCCATTAGAGATTGGTGCAGCTGGCCAAGTATTTAATGAAACCAAATTGGGTGGGTGTTTTACACGCAACAAAATCTTACTCTGCCCGACATCCTGTTTTTTTTCTTTTCTTCTCTGTTTGTTATCGTAAGCCGAACTACCGAATAATTCAGCCTCTTCCTCATGTAACATCTTCAAAGCCGTTTCATCAGTGCAATCATCTTTAGTCTTTTGGCAATCTTGGCGCACCCGACCCCAATTCAACGCGCGCCACCAAAAACGCAGTGCGCCCTTGACAGACGCCGCAGTTATCTCTGTGGCGTTTTGCTTCGCATCGCCAATGAACATTGGTGTAACAATACGATAGGTGTGATACAACATGGCAACTGACTGCACTGCACTACATAGTTGCTGTTCCTCTGGCACCCCTCATCATTCCTAAGACTTCCCGATATTTCGTTTCGATATTTTCTTGTTAAAAATATTGCTTGAAATCTACTGGTTCGTGTTTTGTAAGCCAGCCCTCCATCATCCACCCTGTAATTTCATGCTATCGTGTCACACTGTGACCAACCCTCTTGCACCTATCAACATTCCTAAGACAGTTTCTAGATATTTTCTTGCTAAGAATCATGCTTTAAATCCTTTGTTTCGGGTTTCTGCGAGCCATCCCTCTATGATACAACATGTCATTCCACACCACCGTTGGTAACGCTCCACTCTTTGAGAATTATATAAAATTGCAATGTGTCTGCTGAGAATATGTATTTGTCTGGCTCTGATGAAAACTCAAAGCCGAAACACAATAAATATTAATTAATTAATTTCCCCGTGCCCAATAACTAGAGGAGAATTCACGAAAGATAGACACTAAAATCTTCACCTTAGCTTATTAAGCCTCGAAGCCTTAATGGTTAAGGCGTTGGTTTAGTAACCATGAGGTCGTGGGTTCGAGCCCGGTCAGCGCCCATAAATTACAAGCTATTGTGGTAACGCTCCACTTTTTGAAAATTATATACTTTTTCTTATATACATTTAAATACAGCTCTAGAAAATCATCACCTATAATCAAACCTTTTTCCAATTTGCCTAGATTCCGTATGATTTTTTATTTCTTAAATCCACTCATTTCAATCCTGACACTCTCACTATCGATTATAGACTAACAATAGATCTCGCTAGTAAAAAACGTACTCATGTCTTACAGATTTAGTCACATCGTTGTCTTCAATATATTTCACTAATGCATTTAATCCGTCTTGTAATCTTTGTATTTGCATTATATTCACTTTTGCTGCACAGCATGACTATTCTTCCGACTTCAATTTACTTCATGATATAATATATTGCGCAAATATCTCATCCCACTCTAAGGTTAACACTATTCTATCCAGGGATTAAATTCGTCAAAGTAATGGCAGGCCAAGCCCCCAAGCTTTGAAAAAAAAACAGAACTCAAATTTCAAAAAGGGAACTTGCCTTTTAAATGTTGTAAAAATTATATTTTCACAGTCTTTGGATGCCTTCCCTAAGAAAAACTCGAATACTACTTGTGGTACTGTAAGATGTAAGCTGACTTTTCATCAAAATCATCAATTAATGGAGTAGCTCCAAAGATCTCTGAATAAAGTATTGGTTCCTTTTAAACGTTTACTTTTTAATATTCTTAGTAATGTCATATGTTAGTATAAGTTTGTAGGGATATTGAAAATCAGATTCAACAAAGAGGCTTGATTTTTTTTTTTTTTTTTTTTTTGACTAATGGGAGAAAATTTGGAACAGCAAAATTTTCAGACATCTTTAAAACACATATAGGCTTGTGTTTTTCACAAGTTTTCCAACACCCCTTTTCCCATAAGTTGTTTAGAGGAGGAGGGTTAATAGGGCCCTCGCCCGGGTGCAGAAATTGGAGGGCCGCAAATCTAAAATAAATAATCTAAAATTTATAATCATTTTATAGTTTTGAAATATTATCTTTATTAAAATAACGTAGAAGTTATAGTTGACAGTAAGTTGCGTACTTAATCTAATGCTTATATGTTAATACTTAATACATAGAACAAAATTTTTCCGAATAAATTTGAGTTGAATGACTCAAAATTCCGATTACAAATAATTTTTTCACGGCTTTTCAAAGTTCAAGTCGTCTTTGAACAGATACTTCTAATCTTCCAGCCTTTCAACTCCTTCAACCTTTCAAATGTATTAAAACAAAGCAATAAAATTGGTTTAACCACACAGTAAAGTACGGTAGTCGACAGTGTCAATTTGTTACGACCAGGTTTCACATTCTGATATAAGATGTTAAAATAGGCTTTATTGTAGGACGTAATGACACTAGGACGTCACTTTCTGTGCTTCTAATAAAAATTGGTTGGAGCCTGTGTAAACCTGTATATCAAGTTTCATTAAGATCCAATGACCCATTCATAAGATAAATGTTTCTCAATTTTCACCATTTCCTCTCCCTCCAGTCCTCCAGATGTTCCAATCTGGGAAACGACAGTTCTCAAGTCAATTTGTGCAGGTCCCTGACACACCTGGCAATTTTCATCGTCCTAACACTCTAGTAACTCGCCAAAACACTAGAAATCCCCCCAATTCCCCCAAAGAGATCGGATCCGGTCAGATTATGTCCATCACGTATCTAGAACTTGTGCTAATTTTTCCCATCAAGTTTCATCCCGATCTCTCCACTCTAAGCGTTTTCCAAGATTCCCGGTTACCAATAACCAATACCGTGTTTGTTTGTAAAATGGCCCATAAGTTAACATGGTATTCATATGATTGAAGGCAGCTTGCCTTATTGATTATTTTGTTGTAAATTGAAGATAAGCAGTATCAATACAAGATACTAGGGTATATAAGAGTGCTTTTATTGATGTTAAAAGTAAAAATCACCATCTTTTAGTGTTTAGGGCTAGTTTAAAGCTGAAATTGCAGAATGGTAACTAACTTCCGAGAAGCTATGACGTTAGTATACTCCGGGATGAGAATTAGAGATAAACTTTTTATGAACACTTGAAAACTAAGATGGAGAGGTTAGAATTTGGAAATGAAGAAGAAGAAGTTTGTCGCGTAAGTTAACTCGTAAGTTACGTATATTTATTACTAATAAAAACGTTCGTAAAAATAAATAAAAAGTTCTAGTTGCCTTTTTAAGTAACCAAACTTGAAGGGCAACTAGGCCTTCTCTCACACCTCTTTTTTTTATCAAAGCCGTCCGACTAAATCTATGAGAAAGCCATTTAACCAAAAAAAAAATTAATATCAAAATTTTGTTTTGATTATTCATATGCGGTGAGCCAAAATGAAAACATGCATTAATTAAAAAACGCTCAGAAATTAAATAAAAAAAACAAGTTTTTCAGCTGAAAGTAAGGAGCTACATTTAAACTTACGGTTGAATTTGCAAAGTATGGCCTTTATTCATATATTCTTATTTTGATCCTACAGGAGAGAAACTTTCTTTGATTTTGTTCAAGTTCCATAACAAGTTTATGACACACAACAGAAACCTAAATTCAAATAAATACCTACTTTCATCCTAGTATGAGTTTCACCCACAAGGTATATTAATTAGTGTCAATTGTAATTTTTGCATTTAATTGAAGACATCTTTGTTCGTCAAAAATAAGGTTAAAGTAGCGGAAATTCTTTCATTTGGCCACAGGAATATTCTTTCATTGTATACTTCTTATTTGGCAAAATATAACTGTCAAAGGAAAGGAGTTTTTCCCTATATGAAGAATATTTGTACGCATAAAAAAAATTGCAAAGAATAATTTCTTTTTACTCCTGAGAACTTTTACAGTTCAGAATACGCATTATTCACCAAAAAAAGAAAAATAAAAAGAAGAAAAAACAACAATATTTATGATGAACAGCTATCTTAGTCGTGACTAAAGCCACTTTCAGTGACGAGTAGAACAAATATCCTCGAGTCATCGCGGGCTACAGAGATCTTTTGCCAGAACGCTTTATCATATCCTTTTGCCCTCTTGTGGTCCCCATCTACCATGGAGAGTTCAGACCCACTATTAAAATGAACTTTCGGCAAATTAAAACAGTCTAGTAAGAGAATGACCCAGCGTCACAAATTCACAATGGGTGAAAATAAGCAACCCGGGCCACCAAAGGAGACTAGACCATTCAGAGCAGCTAAAGCAAAAGGAAATTAAAAATTGTCTGAAGTATTGGAAGTCCAAAATGAACAAGAAAGAAATACTGCATTTAAAAATGATAGTGATGGTTATCTAGTTTGGGGTTTTGACAAAAGACAAGCCGAAACAAAAGTTAAAGATCCAATTGAAGAAATATCAGTAAATAAAGACGTTCAAAATTTTACAAAAGCTTCGAACGATTGAAGAGCTATAGATAAAGATATTTGAGTTTATAAGGACGTTAACAAAGAGGGACGAGATTAACAAAGGGTGAAATTAGACTGTCTATAGACTGAAACTATAGTTAGATGATGAGGCATTACCTTTTTTAAGCCCAGAAAAACCAGAATAATTAAAATATTTCATTAAAAGCTAAAAGTGATGCATAAAAAGAAATGCTCAATTGGGGTTGTAGCTACAGGGCAACACCAATTTTATCCTGTGTTTCATAGGGAGTACCATATTTTACCAATTTTACTTAGCGAGTTTTTTTATTTTACAGTAAACTGACAACACTAAGAATGGGTAATGTTAGAAAACTTGAAACTTCGGCAATCAAAAATAAACATAAATTAATTAAAAAAAAACTCCATAATCGGTTACACAGTTTTTGTTGGTAGAAGGTGGGAAGTTTGAAATAGATAAACGTGGTTAAAAAAAAAAAAAAAATCAGCAAATAATAAACGAAAAACATATAGTGCCAAACAGCTTGAGATACAGCTTAAGATGCAGCATTCCTTTCAAGTTCCAAACATCATTGGGGACCAACACATTGTTAATGTTTGAATTGTTAGGAACAAACTGAATTGCCAAATTTGACTAATTAATTTCGCTTTCTTGTTTACACGATTCAACGTTGCAACACTGACGAAAACGTAGTACTACTTTAAAAGCTTCGCAATTTTGAAATACCCTAAAGAAAACCTGTTAAGCTGTTTTTTTTGCTGGCTACATTTGGTAGTTTGCCAAATTATTTATGTATAATGATGATAATGACGAACTGTTAAGCTGTTCTTTGTTTGCTGGCTACATTTGGTAGTTTACCGTTTTACCGTATTTACACATTTTGTTTAACCAGATTTATGTGTTGCGGACGAATATTATGAACTGGTAATCTAGTTATTGTTTTGTTGGCTACTTTTTATAGTTTACCGTTTTACCGTATTTTTAACGTGTTTACCCGATATTATCTACCAGGATTTACGTATTGTGGATTATGACGCTTAACTGGTAAGCTTGTTTTTGTTTTGATTGCTACTTTGTTAGGGGGGGGGGGGTGAAAATATTTCAGACCGTAAAATAATTATCAATGCTTTTAATAATTATTTTACCACTACAGGATCTAAGCTGGTATCCAGTGTAAAGTCAATTTAGTGCCCCGATCCTGATGATTTTGTCCCTTTTGAGACATTATTTTCTTTCTACAAAATTACTCATCAGGATGTGAAGAAAACTATTTTGAAACTTAAAATTAGTTCTGCTACAGATTATTTTGGATTTATTTATCTAAATATTTCGTCTCTCCTTGCGCATATTTTTATTTATCTTTAGCCAATGCAATATTCCCTGATTTGCTTAAAAAAGCAAATGCTATTGCTTTAGGCGTTAGAACTTAGAACAAGTTCTGCTTAGAATGAAGAATATTATGTCGGGGGCATATCAAAAAAGTACCTAAATACCTATATGGGCCGTTCAAGCCGGGGGGAAACAGGGCAGCTGCCTCGGGTACCTCAGCTGGGAGGGCGCAGTGTTTCGAGAGTTGCCCACTTTGATTTGTTTTGTTTTTTCCTGTATTTGAGTAGGGAGGTAGGTACAGTAATTAGTTTTTACCCGGGCACCACCAACCCTAGGAACAGCTCTGATAACTATACAGTAAAAATTGCTCAAAAAAGGCAATAAATATTCACACTTTATTTTAAATCTATTTAGGTTCATGAAAATGAAACTTTCAGGGATGAAACTACAGACTAAGTATGTCCCGAGAAGATATTTTGAAGCGACTACCTCCACTCCTTCTTCCTCTAGAGGGCCCTGACCTTTGATGACCTTAAAAAATATGTGTGTTATAAAAGTAAAACCTTGCGAAATAGATCTTCTGCTTAATTGAAGTACAACAAAATTGTTTTCAGCTTCATAAGTTTGCTCAATTCCATTTTAAAAGGTTTTAAAGATATGCAAATACATTTCCTAAATTTTGAAAAAAAAAAACACTCATATGGCTCAAAATTCTTCTCAAATAACAGGAATTGCATTTTCAGAACTAAAGGCAGAGAAACCGGTTTCATAGCTACAAAAACAAGTGAAGATGATAGAATGCATTAGACTCGTATAATTTGGGCTATATATTTGCACATTAGGGGTGGGGGCTGGATTAGGTTAGGTTGGGTTAGGTTAGGTCGGGTTATGTTTCTATAATTTTGTTTCTAAAGTACTATTTTAGTATCATGTTTTGTTATATTTCATTAGGATTAACTTCACTTCTTCTAACTTAACTTTACTTCGTTTCCTATAACCGGCAAACACCTATATAAAATTCACTTTTTCTAACTTAACTTCACTTGGTTTCCTATAACCGGCAAGTACCTATATAAAATTCATTAAGTTTAATACATTTTCCCCTTTTTTACAGGCCAAAGAGCCTTTGGGGAAATAGTAAAATGTAATATTGTGTGTGTGTTTCGTGATGAATATATCTTATCTTACCATTTGTGTAAACTGGGCTCAATTAAGAATATATCATATTCACCTGATTTTGCTTTAACTGTTGGAAACACTGTGAAACACAAAAGAGGGTAACTACAAACGTAAATACATGATATGAAAGCAGTCCGTACACATTGTTCTTCTCATTTCATGTTGTTATCAGTTATTTTTAATGGTTTTTCCCCTATTTAAAATTTGTTTAACTGACAAAGTACCAATTAACAATCACTTGTAACCAAGTTAGCGCCGTCAGTCCTCTCCAAGTAGCCCTGTCCAGGGCTAAGGATGGGGCCTCATTTGGGTTAATGTTGCGGCTGATCATGCGGTGGTTTATAACATCAGCCCATTTAATGCGTGGCCTTCCTTGAGGGCAATTCTAGCCATTTTCCGAGGGATTGAAGTCCAAGACAGAGCGGGACACGGAGTAGGAGGCCGTACCACCTTAGAGAGCGGGCCTCTACTTGGGTAGAAAGCTTTGCCAGCTTGAAGGTCTTCAGAATCTCACTATTGCGGATCTTGTCATACCATTTGAAGACTTCGACTTGACGCAGGTGTCTAGTCTGAACGGCATCGACCTTTCAAGGATTTTTAAAAGTTGCTTTCGAAATTTTCAATATGTCCTTTTGAGTAAGTGTAACTTTAGACTAACACCCTTTTGGTATCTATCAACATCCTATTTTGAAAAGATCCAAAAGCCTTTATCGTCACTTTTTTGGAATCTTTTTATAAGATTTAAAAGTCTATATTGGCAACGCTGACAGGCATTCCCGTTGTTAATTGATTCCTTTTTCTTTGCAGAGCCTGTATCAATGGCGGCGGTTATTGGTGTAATTATCGCCTGTATCATCTTTCTTGTCGTTGTTAGCTTGTGTCTCCTCTATGCCTTCAAATCTGAAGGATGCTGCACTAATGATAATGGTTTGAGCGATATCCCACTGACCGGCAGTGCGCCCATCTTTACGCACCCCAACGACCGAAGTTCGTGAGCCAATATCGAGGCCAACCCAGACACTCATTCTTCCCTCTCCCAAGCGAATTAGGTAACAATGGCCTCCGGTTCCCCGACCTCGAACTTCATGCCGCTGCAACCTTGTAATGCGAAGTCCGACTTGTCGGCTTCTCGATACTCTTCGTAGTGGGCAATGAGGCGGGGGGCCTCTCTACAGACAAGGTCAGGGGCAAACCCTGCCTTCAGGAGCGATCGGCCTCCCCGGAAGTGCTTCTATAGCCTGACGAGAATAACCTCTCTCATCAATGACACTCATCAAAAGTTACAAGCCTGAGAACATTTGCAAAATTTTTGAAAATGGGAAACACCCCAAAAACATCAAATAATCTTAATGAAAATTACACCATCAGATTTAGCATACCAGAGAATCGGTTTTCAAGCTCCAATGTAGGAAAATGTGGAATTTTGCATTTTTTGCCAGAAGAAAGATCACGGATGCATGGTTATTAATTTTTTTTTTCAGGGGTGGTCGTATTGAACCAGTGATTGTAGAGGATCGGGAGAGAGCTTATTTGATTGGAAATCAAAAGTTCTAGTGCCCTCTTTAAGTGACCAAAAATACTGGAGGGCAGCTAGCCTCCCCCTGAATATCAGTAGTTGTGTCCGAAAACAGGAACTCATTTGATGTCGAATTATTCGCTTCGTTGAATGCAAAATTATTACTAAAAAATCTTAAGTGGCGCGGGATTCAGGGAGTGGTGGTGTTAAACACCAAAAAACTAAAAAATGTTGGCCACCACATTAATGTTTTTAAGGAGGGGGGAGTTAGGCGACTAATTTTTGAGGTAGAATTCGTGATACGTGATACACACGTGGTACACGGTACTTTTAGGCATAATTTTAGTCGCCTAAAAACTTAATAAGAATCCTGGCAAGGGCCCCAAATCAGGTCCTAATTAACATTTGGTGGTGGAGCGGTATATAAGTTTCATCAATTTTAGTCTTACCTATCAAATGTTACGAGCCTGAGAAAATTTGCCTTATTTTAAAAAATAGGGGAAAACACCCCTTTTTACGTCAATCATGTATGTTCGACATTTGCTAATTCTATCCATCAAGTTTCATTCCGATCTCTCCACTCTAAGCGTCGTCCAATATTTCCAGTCCCCCCAACTCCTCCCAATGACACTGGATCCGGTCGTGATTCAAAATAAGATGTCTGAGTTACGAGGTCCTTCTAAATATCAAATTTCATTAAGATTCTATCACTCATTCGGAAGTTAAAAATACCTCATTTTTTCTAATTTTTCAAAATTATTGTTGTTACACTCTATTGACAACCTGCATACAGACGATGTGTTGTGGTTCAGTTCGCCTTCACCCCTCAAAATTCCTTCGAAAGTTCACCTTCATACCCTTAGGCAAAGTTGCAAGAGTAGTAGTATCTATGTTACTATTAATAGTGTTAATAGTAAGTAACGGTAGTACTAGTAGCTTGAGTAATATTACCATATTGTATATTAGTCAGTAGAACATCCATCTCATAAAGTACTGAAAGTTTCAACTTAATACACTTAGCCTTTACTATGACATAGCTGATATGGTCTTTTGATAAAGTTTATGCTCGATTAGTTCTTGAAGTTTTCATCCCAGACTAATCCCCTGAATTCAGTGCCTTCGGCCAGGAGTACAATGCGTAGTTGGGGGGGAATATCATCCGACGCTTCTCGTGTTTTACCCCCAAATTTCTCCAGGTACCCATTTAGAGCTGTGTCTACTTTGGCTGAGCTTACAGAATCACACTATTGACCCCCGTTCCAAACCAAATAACTAGCGACATCAGGACTCGAATCTTTGACCTCAGGATTTCAAGTTGGAACGCTAACCACTCGGCTAGGACGGCTCAAAATAGTGAAGATTACTCACAAACTGGAAAGTCCTGTATCAGGGATTCTAGACTTGAAAAGTGAATAAGCATTGGGGGTGAGAGTTTCGAGGAACTGCGCGGCTATGCCAGCGGCGACGACATCCGGACCATCGACTGGAAAGTGACCGCCCGCACCGGCGCGCCGCACGTGCGGGTCTATTCCGAGGAACGCGACCGGCCGGCGCTGCTGATTGTTGACCAGCGGCAATCCATGTTCTTCGGCAGCCAGGTCTTCATGAAGTCCGTGGTCGCGGCCGAGGCCGCGGCGCTGGTGGCCCACGGGGTGCTGAAACAGGGTGATCGGGTCGGCGGCCTAGTCTTCGCCGACGTCCGCATCGCGGAGCACCGGCCGCAGCGCAGGCGCGCGGCGCTGCAGCGGATCCTGGCGTCCATCGCCGCGTACCATGTGCAATCATAAAATTGTCTAATATCTTCATTTTTTCAACGTATGGATCGATAGACCTTGATGACTGGAAAGTTTGTCGTTGGAGAAGGGCGTTGAATCACTTACTTTACCACCCAAATAAAGACGAAATTAAGCCCGCAGGAAGAGTCAGTATTGACCCCGTTTATATTGCATTTTCACCAAACCGACCTGAATCAAAGCACCTTGCCAAATTATTGGATGTTGGAGTTGCCCAATTGAAAGAACAGGGGAAACTGCGCATCATTCTGGAAAAGTACGGGTTAACAGAATGGTGAATGAACCTTAAAGAACAATAGAGCCAGGTTCGCTGGAAATCAATAAAGAGAGTTCACCAATTAGAATGAACAAGTATTCTTTGCCTGTCTACTTTTTTGTTTTTCATTAGATATGCGGACAGGTTGTCTCAAATTAGACTGGGCGAATATATTGATAAGAGTCTTTTAATATTAATTTGCTATAAATTGGGCTTAAGGAAATATTTCTTCTCAATTGCCGGTGTAGCTGAATCAAGGGGCCGGGCTCCCTATTTTCCTGTATTACCTTTTTTGGCTGTAATTTTAATAAATTTTGGTATAAATAGAGACACAGGAGATATTTCCTTAAATCCAATTCTTAACAACTTAATATTAAAAGACTATCAATATATTTAAAGTATTTGATATTTTGGATAATACATTTGCATATTTCCCTCTTATTTCAAGAAACAACATATTTTGAGCAGAACCATTGTATATTTCCTCATCTTATTTCAAACAGGAAAACATTTTAATAAAAATATTATGTTTTTAGAATAATACTTTTGCTTATTTCCATCTTATTTCAACAAACAATACAGTTTGAGTAACATCATTGCATATTTTCAAACAGGAAAAAATTTTGCTAAAAATATTAGATTTTTTGAATTATACTCCAAGTTTATTTCCAATTTTAGTCGAAGAAGCAGTATAGTTTGAATAGCACCATTGCATATTTCGTCATCTCATTTTAGCCTACTCCTGATAACCAGTTTGGTTTTAAATAAGGTATCGGTTGCGAGCACGTCCGTTATATTTTAGCTAATATACTTTAAGAAGCTGAAGAGTTAAACGATTGCATTTTTTCTGGCAAGTCAGGATTTTTGCAAAGCATTCGACTCCAGAAGACAAACTCAGGTAGCAGTTGCAGCACGTAAAAGTGGCGCGAACCGGTCAGTTGCTTCACCTTTTCATAATATGTATAGAAAACATTCTGTCAGAGTTAAAGCACCTTCGAGAAAGGGACGAATTATTCTACATAATTCAGAACCGTTTAGAAGAGGGATCCAATAGGGTACTAATTCTTCATAGACTAAGATCGCAAGAATCAGTTATAAGGCACCATTAATACCTTTAGTGACAGATGAAGTCAATATACTGAACAGCATATGGCTAAGTATTGAACCTTGTTTGGGACCTCTTATAATTTTCACTGGTCGTGACAGAGTTTCTCCATTTAACTTAATTCTAATGAAAGAATTATCATACCAATATTTAAGACGTGAGGGTTAACCCCGCACTCCAACAACTTTGTTAATACTTGCACTTGAGCTACTGAGTCAAAAGCCGATGATATGTCTACGCTATATATAAATAGGGGCAAGCCCGAACCGCTTTAGGTATAACTCTTTTAAGAACCCTATGAGCGGTGTGAGTCTAGAGTTAAGCCAGTACATAGGAAACATGTTGAGAAAACAATTCTTACTTCATTACATGGAGAATAACTCTAGTTAAGATTTTTGAACGG
Source organism: Alatinidae sp. Z8VKAUB7J3 (assembly GCA_010016025.2). Lineage (NCBI taxonomy): Eukaryota > Metazoa > Cnidaria > Cubozoa > Carybdeida > Alatinidae > Alatinidae sp. Z8VKAUB7J3. Next base: position 24,189,095 of record JAAAKM020721499.1, read on the forward strand.
GTAGAACCATTATCTTCACCATTTTCCTTGTATTTCCAGTTTCTCTATAACATTTTTAATATTTATGTCCATTCTCTAAGTCTTGAAACCATTTATAAAGAAACACCCAAGTGTCACCTACCTAACTTAACCTAATCTATCAGTATTTGTGTATTAATATGCTTTTGTTAGAAGGCACTTATAGTTTCTAACTACGAATATAGATTATTTGAAAACAGAAAATTCAGTCGAATCAGTGAGAACGGGTGCTAGTATCAACAAAAAACTACCGACACCATCTTGTGTTATGGTGACATCTGGCATATTTTTCAGTGTAATAATAAAAAAGACTAACTTAGTGAAATTGATAAAATTGAGATAATAAGAAGTATATGATCTCAGTTCCTAACAGAAAATAATTACAGAGCTGGAAGAAATGCCAAGTGTCGCCACACGCTAAATACCATTGATATTTTGTTTTTATCTACACTAGCACTAATTCCCATTCTTATAAGTCACCCATACTATTTTGGTAAGGCTTTCTATCTTTAAAAGGAATGCTCATTACTATTGGCAATCAACTGTAATTTCTTAATCTTTCCAATAATCACATTTTTCTCAAATTGTTGCCCTCTCCCTCCCAAAAGGAACAAATGCATTCAGAAGTGACTGCCAAGAAGCCATGCCTTCATTTTGTAATGCAGAGAAGCATCAACAACTCAAATCTCAAAAGAGCTCGATATAAATATCGAGTGAACAAGTAATTCGATATTTCCGAACTTTGAATTACCCCGGCAATGTATCCAGCTACTCAAATATAGAAAAGCAAATCTTCCCTTACGCTATTTCAAGCTATTTGCAGATGAAAAAAAACTAATACTTTTCACCAACTAACACAAACACACAAACACACTTTTGTGGCTGCTAATGGAACAAGAGAACAACAAATACACATTCGGAAAAGCAACTGAAAATGGAAAAACAAAGACGGGCCCTTTACTTTAAGATGATAAACACTAATTCCGTCAACATCAACAGAGCTTGATTTCAATGTCTAAACAGATGTAATAGCGGCCATTATTTAACAAAATTCTAACTTCAGCGTAAAGAGCGAGGTACTGACCAGGGGGTGTAATATAGGGGGTGTAAATGTTTTGGGAAACATTCTTTCCCAAAGTTACCGGATAAAAATTTTGAGTTATCCATTTTGTTCAGCCTAGTCGAAAAATCTAATGACTGTGTCTTTGGAGACGCATTAATCCCCACATGCCACTTCCTTGGGAAGCTTTTTAGGGCTGCACCACAACCATAATACTTTAAAACCATACTTATTTGGTATATGACACACGTCATATATAAAACTTATTTATATATATATAGATATAACGGACATACATACAACTTATTTTTATACATATAGAAGATTTGTAAAATGCAAAAATATTGGAATAATACAGCCTATTAGTTCAACTAACTTTTTTATATAAGACTAATATTAATATTTAAAATTCAAAGATTAGAAGAAACAGTCCATTTACCACACTTACTACTGTTAGGCAATAAGTCATTCTACTCAAATAAACATGAAAACGTCATCTCCGATGAATGTGCTTTCTTCTTCATTTCTATTGAAAATCTGCCATACGCTTGTTGCTTCGACAGTGGAACCTTCATGTCTTAGTTCTTCTGGAGGTGGAACTTTCTTCTCGCAGTAGTTGGATAAATGCTGTGCAACAAGCAATTTTGTTTCTTTAATGGGGGGATTAAGGGCAGAGGATCCACATCCCCTTCATCTATTTTATCCCCTTCACCAGTTTTTTAATCACTAAGAGCTTACAGTTAAAGTAATGAAAGATATATTCCACATCCAGTATATTGGCATGGGGTCTAATTATTATTATTCTAGGCTGTTTGGAACGCAACAATGCTGCAGTCAGAGGCAGCTATTTCCGCTGGCAGCAGGCACCCTTTGCCCAGGAACAAATGCACAGTGCTTTGAACCTGCCCGACGGCAAGCCCGCGCCGGCTGCGGCAGAGGTCGCGCGGTTTGCCAAAGAGCTGGCGCTGTACGAACCACCTGACACGGTGTCGGCACCGGTCGCGTTGGTGTTTGACTACGCGGCGTGCTGGCAAGCGCACATACAACCGCACAGCGAGGGCTTCAATCCGCTCGACGAAGTGTTGGCATGGTACCGTTGCCTGCGCAAATTGGGGCTGGACGTGGACGTGATACCCGTCACGCAAGCCTTAACCGGTTATCGGTTGGTGGTGGTGCCTGCCGGCACAGGGTTCATGAAGTGGCAGCCGCAGAACCGGTCCGGACGGTCCGTGTTCGCCGCCAGGCGGGTGATGGAAATCGAGGACGTGTTCGAGGCCAGAAGCGCTTCCGGCTTCAAATGCGGAATCGCCTGGCGGAAGATCTCGCGTTTGATTTCCTCGTTCTCGACCGCGCATTCCAGGATCATGTCGCAGTCCGACAAGAGGGAGTAGTCCGTCCCCGTCTGTATCCGCTTAAGCGCGTCGGCACCGTCGGTGTCGGTGATCGTGCCATGGGAAACCTGGCGGGCAAGCCCGGCCTCCACCTCGGCCATCGCCTTGGTCAGTTGGTCCTCGGCTAGCATCCTTACTTCAACGAAGTTCAACCAGGACTAATAAAAAAAATTATGTGAGATGATAAAATTCATTATAACGAAATAGAATAAAATAATTGAATACAAGGCTTTAAAGCTAATCTTGCTTGTCTGGCAGCTAGACTTAAAGGCCTTTTTGTAACGGGTTCACAGCTATTATCTACTGGTTTAGTAAAACATTTGATTGATCATTTTTATTTAAATTCGATTATAAAAATTTAATGAATTATTATGAATTAAGAATAATTATTATTATCTTTTCGTTAACAGATAACCCATTCCTTTTGTCAATAATACAATTAACCGTATCTATTTATAGTTCTACGGAGCCGTCGGTGCGGATGAAAAAGTCGCGCAGACCCACCCGGCACGCCCCGGCCTCCGCCGGCGCTTTTTCCTCCCGGAAGTGGGCCGGCATGAGCCGCAGCACCGCGGCCGGGTTCATGATCGGCGCGCCGGCTTCCCGCATGGCGGCCAGTTCTTCGACGACGTCGGCGAGCGCCGGTTCGTCCTCGGCTTCGATCCACAGCTCGTCGTAGGTCTCGGGTGTCCAGCGGGACATGGGCTGCATGTTGACCGCGGTGGCGCCCGCCGACTCCGCCCAGCGGACCAGATCGGGAAGCACCCGGAAATTGGCGCGGCAGACCGTCGGTTTGATTTCCTTTTTTCTTTTGGTGTAAGTTATTAAATGACATGTCATTTTGTTGTATATTTATTTTACTTCCTTTTCTTTTGTTTCCAACTTAAACTTTGCAAAGCACTGAGAAACTTAACTGATGAAAAGTGACTTGTAAATATTCTGCTAATCTAGTTGAATATAAAGACCAGCCATTCTCTATGATTTTGTTTTCGAAAACAGTAATACGATTTTAATGTATGTTTTGGACCATGAACTTGTTAGGCCCACAATAATTATTCCTTTTAGCCTTAGATGTAAGCGGTCCAATAATTTCGTCATTTTATATAGGGTAAGACTAAGCAATTTTGTTAGATAAGTAAGCCTAGTAGACCGTCCTTTCTGCATGAGTTTGTATTCCTGACGCTGCAACGATCACAGGTAACATAAAGTCAACGTAGATTGGAACTATGTTAGCATACCGTCGGCGTCATGCACATACTTTAATGATGGTCGCGACCAGCACTCCTACCTGCGTCGAAACCCAATTAGATAGTTGGACATTATCCTGTTGTCGTTTCAAAGAGGGAGGCGACATTCGTGTGAGGCGTGTTTTCTAGTGATGTTTGCACCGTCGACACGCAAAATCCATTCTGAGTCCATCGAGCAGTGGTTCTCTCACCTCCCCACAGATTGGCACCTGGGCGTGGCCAAACGTCTTCCACCACGACATAAATGCCCGTCATGCCTTTTAGAGATTTTCTTCGTATCATGATTCAGCGGATCTCCTGGAATTTTGCATGTGCGTTGGTTGTATGTTCGAATCTTCGAAACGTGTTTGTAACTCTGGCGATCTTACCAAACCCTTGTCATCGAATTCTCGTTATTTTTGCCTAGTATAAAAAAAAAATTCAGATGAAAGTAGTAAGTTTTTTCGATTAAAATTAAACATTCATATCAAAATGCAAAAACGAGCCTAAATTCTTCTCTTTATGAGGGGAGCTTTTTTCAAAGCTCACCATTCCTATTCTCCTTCCAACGCTTCAATAATGGCGTTTTTGAAAGGTTCAGAAATTATATCTTTGAGGATAACAAATCCTCCATCCTTAGGGCAAGGGTTGTGATTTATGCCCTGGGGCAAATAGGTTTTTATAGAAAGTGTGGTCATATAAACTTTGGAAGGGGTTCTTTGGATTGGTAATCAGAAGCTCCACTGCTCTTTTTAAAGCGTCAGAGGGCAGCTACCTCCCCACATGTACACACACACGTATTGTCCCAAAATCATCCAACAGAAATTTTGAGATGGCCATTTTATTCAAAATAGTCTAAATATCAGATAACAAGGCTTTTAAGGTTGAAACAAATCCTAGAGCCTAGGGACAAGGGTTATTCCTCCATTACAATATTCCATCACCAGGAACACATGATTGGTAGATTCCTAAAAAGAAGGGATAGGCTCATTTCTTTTGGAAATTATAGTGGATAGCTTGAAACAGTCCGTAAATTAGTAATAAAACACTTAGTTTACACTCCATCAAGCTATCTAAACAAGGCTAATGATTAATCAATGCTTTTGTTCTTAGTATTACAATATTTTTATCAGCAATTGCACTCTTCTACTTAGCTATTCTATTCTAATTTGTTGTACAACAGATGAACAACTTGATTATAGCTCCTAACTATACCAATACTTATCTTCCCTAAACCAATGTACTCTTTCTTTCTATTTCACCAGTGACGCCTTGCCGGTAATCTTGATATCGCCTGCCTTGACCAGCTTGTCGAGCGGCACACCACCGTAGACCACGGCAGCCAGGGTGTTCTGGTTGCAACGAATAACAGCGTCGCCCTGACTGGCATCGCCGCGCGATAGGTCGAGCGAACCACCGGCGATGCGTGCTAGAAACTCATGCTCGCCAAACACCAGCCCGATGTCCGCGTCCATGTTTCTGGCCGTTGCCGCGTCGAACATGGTTCGAAAAGACAGGATGACCGAATTCACGCTCATCGGTTTGCCGCCCGCCATATGCGGTGAGCGCGCTGCCCAGCGGCCGATGACCTTGAGACGTTTGGATTTCAACTTGCATTTGCCTGGGCGTGGAACCGTTTGGTTGACGGCGGGACGGTTAATTGACCGTGAGGTGTCGGTTTCGAGCGGTGACTACGGTTCATCGGGCTGGTGGTCGGGACGCATGTCGGGTTGGATTGGTGGGGCTGTGGGGGCCTTTTGTGGCTTAGCTGGGGCAATCGCGGGAACGCTCGCGGGACGGGGCAAGGCGAAAGGTCTGGTGCTTGGGCTGACGTATGGGCTCCTGGTTTTGGGGGCGATCTCGCTCATGTTCGGCTTTGTGGCCTGGAATCTCAACCAGCCGCGCGAAGTTTGGTATGTCTTGGTGCTGTGGGACTTGGTCAAAACGACACTCCGGTAATATCCAAAGTACCGCGACAACCAAATACGTGTAATAACATTACGCCGATATACGGTACCGATGATCGGATTATATTCACAAGCGACCGTGCGTTTGGTGGGGCGGAACATCTATACCCGATGCTAGACGAATATGAAACGACACCCACCAATTCTGGTATCTGGAAACTTAACCCAACCACCGGTGAACTCGACATGCTCGATCATGCGCCGTCCGGAGATTTCACACCAATTATCGATAGTTACGGCCGTATTGTTTTTACCAAATGGGACCACTTACAAAGAGACCAGCAAGCAGATTCCGATGCTTCCATCCCCCATTTCACTTCTTGGGTGCAAGAGGCAACGAAAAGGAGATCAACATCAACAGGTTAGATCTTAAGGGTCTAGTGCCGTCATAGTTACATACTTACTTTTTATGTCCCTCAATGCATGGACGACGGTAAGATTGAACTTTTGCAACAACAATATGTTTGTGTATATACATCTGTTAGTGAATGCCTATGCGCGCGCAAAGCCGTTCATAGCGTTGATGGTGCCAGGGAAAATTTAATTACAGCTTCCCCTTCACACCAACATAGCAGCAAAGAAGGCCGAATCAAAGAAAAAAAATTTATCAAAGTGGGTAACCCCCGTACCACGCCTCCGGAAAATAACTGCCAGGTACAAGATACTGGTGGTGACCAGAGTTTGATCTGGTGGTAATAGCCTAAAGATGTACACGTTATCTAAATAGAGCCTAAGTGTGGATAGAACCCCAGAAAAGGTGGAATAATTAAAAAAAAGTAGATATTGTATCAGCAAAAATTGTGAAAAAAAACAGGAGGTATTGTACTTTGACATGCTGCAGTGCCTACCAACACCAAATCTTAGAATTAAATTTGTTTTCTATAAATGGCACCGTGAACCTAGAATCTCAGAGTTCATGTTATTTCTCATAATCAAACAAGGTCATTACCGACTTGTAGCATAAATCAAGGGGGGCCGCTTTTTATATTAATTTTTTGTTAAGATGTAACAAAAATTGAGTTTAGGCTTCTAAATAATAAGTAAATTGACTAAATAAATACTAAACAAAAATGAAAATCAACTCAAAAAACGTATCGTTATTGAGCCTGTTTGCCGTTTTGGCAATTGTTGGGTGTAAAGAAGATGCAACAAAAGACACTGCCGAGGCAGAAAAAATTCCGGGTATAGTCCTTGAAAACATGGACACAAGCGTTAGCCCAAAAGATGACTTTTACAATTACGTTAACGGTAATTGGATGAAAACCAACACCATTCCTGATGACAGAACCCGTTGGGGAGGATTTAGCGTGTTCTACTACCTCTATTTACATTCCTGCTCTTTCTACTTCTGCTACCACTACTACTAATACTACTACTACTACTATTACTACTGCTACTGCTACTGCTACTACTACTAGTGCCACTATTACTACTGCCACTGCTGCTGCTACTACTATTACTACTGCTACTACTACCACTACTTCTACTACTACCTCTATTTACATTCCCGCTCTTTCTACTTCTGCTACCACTACTACTAATACTACTACTAATACAACTACTATTACTACTACTGTTACTACTACTGCTACTACTATTACTTAACTACTTTCACTCTACCATATCTCCTGTAATGTATTTTTCATGTTTAAAAATTTGGCTCTCCATTTGTATTTTTGCTACTTCAACCCTGCATTTAGTGTAATTTTTGACGATCTGGGTTGGGGCTTGTGCACCTTAAACCACCCATGAATCCGCTCCTACCTGGTCAAAGACCCATTGGCGCTGCCTGATTTGTAGAAAAATATAGTTATCCCCTGTAAAGTTTATAAAACTGAGGATGTGGCATTTTCATCTTTTACTATAGTGTCGTTACGTTTGACTGAAGCTATCCAACGATAGATAGGTTTTGATTGAAGCTATCATATATCCACAACTGCTAAATTTGAGAAGATCTATTTAAACTTCCAACTACCGCTGTGATGCGGGACAACCCCTTTCACATACAGAATGATTTCTGTTCGTTTTAAGTTTTAATGTTGCTCCTTACTTACAGTTAAAAAACTTATGTTTTTCATTTAATTGTTATAAAAATCGCTAAGTCTTATTTCTTTTTTGATGATTTATTTTTCATCTTTTCCAATGAAAAAATTCTTGTTTTCAATGATCTCTTGTTTTTCAGTGATTCCACTTCTGTCCTATTGGCAGATGTAAAGGGTGTATTTATATCAATTTTTGAAATTTTTATATCAAGAATATCTTACCTTGATCTGACAGATTTTAAGAAGTAAAAGACCCTTAACTAACAGGGGTTTTCTTGCTGCCTGCTGATAAAGTAGATGTCCCTTACGACTATGAGTCTTTAAAAGAAGCGGGTTCGATGTTGGGATCTGGGGCTTTAAACATTATGGACGAGACTCCTAATATTGTAGAAGCGACTATGCGATTAGCTTATTTTTATATGCATGAATCTTGCGGAAAATGTACTCCGTGTCGCGAAGGCACCCGTTGGCTTTACCAGATGTTAGGCGAAGTGCTTAATCGAAGAGGAAGTCCAGAAACTGTAAAAACTTTACAAGACGCTTGCGACAACATGGCCATGAAAACTTTTTGCCCGTTGGCGGATGCGGCTGTAGCGCCAGTTGTCAGTAGCATTGATTTGTGTGTTTGTATGTGTGTTTTGTCTCTCTCACTCTCTGTGCCTGTGTGTGTGGGCGGGTATTTGCTTGTCTCAGTGTCTGTCTTAGTGTGTTCGTACGTCAGAATCTATGTCTTTGTATGTGTTTTTGTCTCTCTCACTCTCTGTGCCTGTGTGCCTGGACAGGTGTTTGCTTGTCCTAGTTCATGTCTTTGTCTGTTTGTATGTCTCAATCTGTGTGTTTATATGTGTTTTTTTCTCTTTCACTGTTTGTGTGTCTGGGCGGGTGTTTGCTTGTCCCAGTGTTTGTCTTCGTCTGTTTCACTCTCTGTGCCAGTGTGTGGGAGGGTGTTTGCTTGGAAACTGATGGGCACGGTTCGATGAAAGTTATAAGCTTACTTGACGAAAATCGTACTGACCTTACCTATAACTTTACTGTAGCTGATTTTCATACATACTACGTAACAGAAAGAAATGTTTTAGTTCATAATTGCGGTCGTGGTAAACAAGTCGGTAACATGATAAATACTAATGGTTCGACAAATGCGAGTGATATAGTGGCCAAGGCCAAAGACGTTGGTTTTACACCAACCCAGACGGAAAATGGACCTTTAAAACTTGTTGATGAAAACGGAATTGCCCTTGTAACCATTAAAGGGGGAAGTCAGCGAGCACCGGGAAGTGCCACCCCACATGGGCGTCTCTATGATCTACCTTTCCTTCCAAAACATTCGTTATACAGGTCCCGCAAGTACCTTGCAAACAGGAAAACGGTATTTTAATATTGTTAAAATGCAGGGCGTCTATAATAGTAGCGTCTTTTTTGACGATGATGGATTTGCCGCTTTTCCCCAATATTAATTCAAACGCCTTTGGAGCGGATAGCCCCGAGGCGGCGGCTGAAAAAAGCTCCTGTCTGAATTGATCTTTGCGCCAGCCAATTTTTAAGGCTGTTTCTTTTATCCATTTATTGAAGCCCGCCGGGCCGCATAGGTAGATCAGCGTATTTTCACCCGGAGAGGCCAAAACCCTGCTTTGCTGAATTGCCACTAATTTTACCGTAAACTGACCAATCACTTTGTCCTATCGAACACACAGTGACTGCTAATTGGTCACAGCTGATTATTAACTATCAAAGCTATGGACAAACGCAATGATTTTAGGTTAAACAGGAACCCCCTACTATATTTTTATAATGCCTTCAATAATTGTATTACAAAACTGTCTTCAATTGGTTTTTAATTGACTTATAGCTTCTTGGTTTGCTGAGTAAAACTGTTCTATTAAGAAGCTTTTAGTGAGCGAAATAGACAATCAATGGCGTGAACATAAAAGCATTATTTGCCCCCTCGACCCATCTTAGGTCTATTGAGGGCGGAATGGCAGTCCGGCCAGTTGCCGTCCCCGCGCCGCACCGCCAAGGAAATCCCTTCGGTATTTATATCCGGCTCCCGGTCGGAGCTCTGCAGGCGCAGGTCGATATCGGGGTGCGCGTCGTGCAGCTGGGTAAGTCTTGGCATCACCCAGTAGTATGCAAAAGCGGAGGAGCAATTGAGCGTGACATGGTCATTGCGCCCGAACTGCCGCACGGCCTTGGCAGAGGAAAGTATGTCCTCCAGCGCTTTGGACACATCCGTGTAAAGCCGCATACCGGCCCCCGTCAGCTCCACCTTGCGGTGGCCGCGGCGGAACAAAATAACGCCCAAGTGGAAGTAAAGGATAGAAACCATTGATGGAGGACAATCTCATCATTAATATAACTTACTTCTTTATTTAGCGTCGCTAAAATAACGCTTTTCTTTGTTCTGTTGTAATTTTTATTTGAGGGCAATTTCAGAATAGTTCTGTAATTAAATCACCAATTGGAGTTTTGTCCTCAGGTAATCTGATTTTGTTGAAATCATGTTTAGAAAAGTTTTATTTCCCAGTTTCAAGAAGTACTTTAATAATCTTTTTCAGCCTTTTCCCCATTAATAATTTTTACTTTAATTACGTCGTTACATTTTTCGGTAACAACCAGGCGTGTCCTATTACGAATACCCTCGTCCCGTGATATTGGGAAAGTTGGAGTGCGCCGACCCCTCCGGTTTTGCATGTGCATCCCGGGTGCCCAGTATCCCGGGAGTGTCGAAGCGAGTTCGTTGCATCGACGAGGCCTTCACGTCCTTGGGAGATGCGCGCGGCAACTGAGTCGGCGTAACCGCCTGACCGAGAGTGTCCCGGGATACTGGGAAGCCTGGAGTGCGCCAGCCGCTTCGACTTCGCACGTGCATCCCGGGTGCCCAGTATCCCGGGAGTGCGCGGTCCCGGTGTCCCGGGACAGAAAGCCGTTGACCCGAGGGGGGCGGAACCGGTACTTGAAGGGCAAGCGGAAGGTCCCGTTATTCTATTAAATTTGGTAGCTGAATAAGACGCTCGTAAAACCGATTTAAGTCATTTGGTAGTATTTATTCTATTAAATTTGGTAACTGAATAAGACATTTTTCCTGTTAAAAATGGTTTGGAAAATGTATTTATTCTATTAAATTTGGTAACTGAATAAGACAAAACTATATAACAATAAACATTTCAAATTGTATTTATTCTATTAAATTTGGTAACTGAATAAGACGTAGAAAGATATGAATAATAAACAACCCAAGTATTTATTCTATTAAATTTGGTAACTGAATAAGACAAAAAAGTTTCCACATTCTTTTCAAAATGTGTATGTATTCTTTCTCTTTTTATTTGTGTATGCATAGAAAACAATTTTATGACAATCTTTCTTGTAACCAACCTTCTACAGTGATGGGACCTCTGACTCTTGGAAAAGATTTGAATTAACAAAACCTGGGACCTTATCACAATCATCTGTTTAATTGGCCATCCTTGTTTTGAATTTTGGAGAAGTTGAAAGACATATGACTTAACAGGTTCCAAATAAGAAAGACAAGATTAAGAGGTGTAAGATAAAGGAAAGTTCTATATGAAAAGCACTTTATTTATATGACAAGTTATGTGTGATTGGATGGTTTTGTCGTTGAAAGTTTTTTCTGTATTAATTGACATAAATCTCATGGGACGCATCGTGGCTTTCATTAGTGAAGGGATGGAGGGGAAAATCAAGTTTGGGGAAGAACCGAGAGGAGTTGCGAATGGTGCTGCATTAGAGAACGGAAGTGAACCTAGTGGCGTGTCGCTACCACCGCCTCAGACAATGTATCCAACGCGAAATCCATATTGCTGGGGAGACAGCGAAGAAGACGTTGCGGCTGTGGCCTGGGAGTTGACAATACTGGATTCCAATGTTCGACACGACTATGCAGACATTGTTTGTGCTGCTCTTACCGACGGCGGTGCAGACCCGGAGCAGGCAGAAGTACGAGGTCTTGTGACTGACGTGTTGAAGGTGGAGAAAGCATTCAATTCGCGCGTCGGCATGCGCCGCGAGCATGACACCGTGTGTGAACGCTGGATGTGGGAACCGACCGACGAGGGCATGTACCCCGGCCGTGTCGCCGCCGACATGTTCGATACCGTGCTCGACGAATACTATGAATGGCGCGGCTGGGACAAGGACTCCGGATTGCAGTCGCGGTCTAAGCTCGAAGAGCTTGGCATGGAGGACGTCGCGGACGTGCTTGCCGAAGATGGCGCACTCGCCTGAGTGCGATCCTGATGATCACTGTTCACACGCAGTTCAAGAGCCATTTCGCCGAGCTCGCCGCCACGGAAACCGACTCGTTTGAAACACGATAATATTACTTCCTTATTCTTTGGTTCTTTCTTTTATTCCTGATGGAATGGGATTAGTCTATACAGTAATTGCTGCTGTTTCTGGAGGCCTGATGCTTGTGTATCACTATAAACTGACTAAAACTCCAACATCTGAATTTGCATGGAAAGCATACAAAGTGACTGCTCCATATCTTACAATAATTTTTGTTGCAGTTGCACTGGATGCAGCATTTCATGTACCTTTATTCTAGTTGGGATTACTATTTTTCAAAACCTGGAAAACTTGCTTCGTAATCTTTTTCAATTGCTTTTTTATTCTGTTCTTCTACTTCGTCTATCTCTTTTTCAAAATTGGTTTTCGAAGGAGATCATCATCCTTCAAAACACAAAATTCTATGTAAGTTCTAACTTATATAGAAAAATTAATAATTAAAACAAGGAATCAAACGAATCACAAAATATGTAAGAAATGAAATGTCGTAGTTTCTCGTTGGCAAAGTGTTTAAATAATAAATTGCAGTGTCATAAGTTCTATAGCACCTTATAGAACAATAAAGGTTAAAAACAACTGACACACAATGGACAGTATACAAGTCTAAATAACAGACAAGTTAAAACAATGACATATTTTTTTACGCTCATTTCTTATACGCTCTCTATTTCGGAAAATTATCTGCGAAGCTTATATCCTGAAAGGAAGCTTAGCATCCCTAGCAAGGTTTGTAATTCTTCTTTGGTTGAGGGTGATGGCATTTCAATAATAGCTTGTATTTTGGGGGGATCGGATTGTATTCCAGTGTTGCTGATTATGTGACCAAAATAGCCCACAGAATTTACTGCAAATTCGTATTTGTTTTTGTTAAAATGTATTCCTTTTTGTCTAACTCTTTCTAATAGTAGTTCTAGTCTCTTACTGTGATCTTTAGGTGTATTGGCGTAAATCAGGATGTCATGCACTAATAATTTTACTCCTTCTAGACCCTCAAAATCTCTTCTATTTTTTTCCTGGAGCTCATCCTGGCCCAGGACGAGGGGGCAGTTCTTGCTCTTCCGGGTGGTGCTGCTCGATGCCCGACGGGACGGGGCCCGGCGCGTGCACTTGGACCTGCGCTCCTCACCCACCGCCGTGGCGGTGGGGAAGGGCGGCCACGTGGCCGTGGGGACACGCGGCGGTGAGATCTACCTGTTCGACTCCCGGTTGCAGAGCGAGCGGCGCCTGGAGGGGAAGCTGCCCACGGAGGCCTTCCTGGGCATCAAGTCCGGGGACGTCGAGCTGTCCAGCATGCTGGCCGACGCGGCCGTTGCGCACGTGGCCCGGGTAGGCGGGCTCGCCTTCGGCCCGCGGGGTGAGCGCCTCGTATCACTTTTGGTTTCTAAATATGAGACTTCACACAAATTGACTTCCCACAAAATAAATTTCGTACCTTAACTTATAATGACTTATTAAGCATAAGGGACATACGTCAAGAAATTTGGACTTTGAGTTTGAGCGTTTTAATGTTATAATTGCTGCTAACATTTGCTCAAGGTGGAGCACTCCTCAACTGGTTAGCATGCAAAAAAGTTTTTTTTGAAGTTTTTTAGTTACCCATCAATCCAAAGTAATATACGAAGTATTATAGTACTATTATTGAAAATTGTTGTAAAATTTTGTCCAGCATATAAATAATAAGGCAAAATCTGGATTCCTATTGCGCCGCGCGCCCGGCCGCTTCAAGGGAGCGGCATGTCGCGGGGTTTCGCGCGCGGCGCGTGCTTCCCATATGGGAAAGGCGCTGTTCCACCGCTGCGTCACTTGCTAGACCGGGGCCGAAGCCGCCCCGCGCGGGGGCGTGCGACACCAAGGGAGCGCGCGTGGGCGCGCACCATCTGACAGGGAGAGACCCCATGAAGTTCTTCGTCGATACCGCCGAGATCGACCAGATCCGCGAACTCAACGACCTGGGCATGATCGACGGCGTCACCACCAACCCGTCGCTGATCATGAAGTCGGGCCGCGACATCAAGGAAGTGACCAAGGAGATCTGCTCGCAAAATTCTAGGCCTTGAGATTTTAAGCCCAATCGACAGCGACGGTGAAAGTTTATGGCCAGCGATTGATGAGTAGGTGTGAGTTAGTGAGGGGAAGGGGAAAGTTAGAAAGGGGAAAGGCGCTAGGCACTAGGTTCTAGGTGCTAGGACGCGATGTAAAATCGCTGGCTTTTAGTCGTTAGAGGTCAGATATTAGATGTCAGTCGAACAGTGGGGTTGATTAGGTCGTGTGCTTTTCTCTGCATTTGAACTGCTCATTTTTAGGGTAGGTTGGGTCGAGCGGAGCGATACCCAACATAATCCGTGTAAACCTTTTTATTTTGAAAGATAAACCAATCCACGGCTCTAATAAACTAATTTTATCTATTGGTTTTTATAGGACCAAAATTGTGCAGGTTAAAAAGGGGTTTACAGGAGGATCCTGCTGGAGATGTTCTTGCAAACCTAGAATTAAGGGTTTTGGACTATAATTATTATAATGATACCGTTTTATACGTCCAAACTTTTTCACTTAAGAAGTAACACCAAATTTGTTTTTTAAGTGCTATATTGCACTTAAGGATGGTAGAATTGATAAAAAAAAAATCAAGTAAATATGAGTAATATCTTTCAAATGAACCATTAAACATGACTCTAAAGAGTTCTGGTAGCCCACTAGCCACGGATTTTCCACTTAATACACCCCGATGAATGAAAAACGACAATAGCGCACGACGGATGCGTGTTTTTTTGTTGCTTTTGTTTTTTACAGAAATACATGTTCTTAGAGAAATACAGTCATAAAAGGATACTGTACCAATAAGAAGGAAGCAAGCGGTACTTGGATGATTTCCGACGATGGTGATCTGGTTCAATTTTTTACTGCTCGAGAAAAAAAAGAACAAATTACGGTTACGGAATCCGTATAATCGGGGATCGGACGGCCGCCGCCCGCTACCCATCAGTATAGTGAGGTTGTTGTGAAAAGGCGACAAGGCAAAGATGAGCTGTCGTAACTTCACAAACATGCAGGTGTCGATGACAACGAGCCGCGGGGCACGGTGTTCACCATCGACCTGCCCGTCTGAACACGACGATTCCCAATCGCGACGGCGAGCGCCTTCCGGCCGACGGGGTCGCTATCATCCTGGCTCGTAGATCGGACCTGGCAGCTGCAACGCCGGAGCCGGATCCGCATCCCCTCCCCGCTGAGCGAACCACGAAGTGAACCCCCAGATCCTGATCATCGACGACGAGGAAGGCATCCGCGAAACGCTCGCCGACATCCTCGAAGACGAAGGCCACCGGGTCCGTTCCGTCGAGAACGCGGCCGCGGCCCGTGGCGTTCTGCGTTCCACCGAGTTCGACCAGAAATAAAAAAAAGACTAGAAAATACTTTTGAGCAGAAACAATGGGTCGATAGGCAAAAAGGAAAGGCTTCTGCTTACATGCTTTCATAATAGTTATATTTTATGACGCTTTGACGTTATTGGTAGAAGTTTAGTTTTAGGCTTTTCAAGCTAAATGTTTAGAAGTTTACGGCAAGCCATAGTCGGATAAAGCACATACCAACAAAACGGGTGCTTTATGTTAGAGCATACCGATCCCTTTCCCAGGCTGGCGTTGCCATTGAGATCGCAACTAAGAACATATTTTGTTAAGGGTTTTAGAAAATCAGTAAAGGGATGAAAGAATTAATAGACTTTATATGCCTATTAAATTTTCACTGCCACCACCTTAATTAGTTAAGTTCAGTCAATCGAACGATCAATCAGTGATGGTATCAAATGATCAGTCAATGATATATGATGTAAGAAATCATTGGAATAGCTTTAAATAAGGATGTAGTTAAAAAGTTATTCTGTCGATTTAATGCCGAGATCGACCTAAAACGGGACCTATGTACTTCAGTACCCGTGCTTACCCCCTCCCCCCATAAAATTGTCTAAAAGATAGAGTATGAAAGTCAGCAATACATACTGTAAGATCAATGTTGCGACTGGTACTGTCAGGATTAAAATTTTTCTTTTGTGTCTGGATTTTGGCCAAAAGTAGAGCCCGGTCAATATACGGCTACGCTATTCGCCAACGGCGAGGAGCACAAAACGGAGATCAGCGTTCGCGCCGATCCGAGGATGGAAATGGAGACGACCGATTACCAAAAGCAAGCCGAGCAATTAAAGCAGTTAAACGCTCTGCTCTCCCAAACGCATAAATTGCTAAACGAATCGGATCTGCTACTCAATCAACTCAAGGCTTTAAAACAGCGGGCTAAACTGGAACAAAAAGGCGGCGATAAATCGACCATGGAGGCCTTGTCCAAAGCCTGGAAAAAAATCGAAACGCTGCGCGACGAATGGCGACGCCCGCCGCCCAACATGTCTGTTTCGTTGTTGATAAAAATTCTAAATAAGACACACCCCTCCATCTCCCTCTTTTGCAGATATGGCTGATGACAACTCACTGGTATTTTCGTTTTAACTTGCATTTTGTTTGTATCTTAGTTCTAAGTTGTTGCGCTTCATAATACCAGCAGACAAGCAATGACGGAACTTTTTCGTAAAAGAAATATTTTTGCTTGTTTTTCATATCCAATCAAAGGTCTTTTGAGGCAAGAAGGTAAAAAAGGATACGGCATTAGACTCTACAGTCCTTACCGGCGATGCTGATCTCTGTTTCTTGGCCCTTCAGCCAGGAAGTGCAATGGGGGCTGGGGGTTGAGTTTAATAAGCTTGGATTCTTTGCCAGCTTTACTGTTAATATTAAAGTGCATATACCATTTCACTTACTTCAACTGCCATGCCCATCTTAGAAGACAAAATCTTGCTGTTGAACTATGCACTATTCCAGCAGCCCTGTGTCATTCAGTTGCATATGATTTGAAAATGACATCATAACAAATCAAAAAGTATACCCTTTAAATTGCCATTGTTGAAAACTCCCACAGGAAAATTGCACAATACACAACACTCATTGCACAAAAAAAAACGTCACTTTTTTATATGGGTAGTTGGTATGTCCTCTTATTCGTCTTTGTTGCTATTGAGGCACTGGGAAATATTTCAAGTTATTATAATTTGTCATGCTTGCATTTCCTTATTCTCATTAAACAGCACACAAGTGAACTCACAAACACGCACATAGAATATTTTTAAGCGGACTCAAAAACATACACATGGAATATCTGCAACATATCACTGCATAAATTTTTCCTTATCTTTCCTATTTTTGCTGAACATCAGTACTGGGTGGTTCTTCAAACTTAGGGCCTAATTTTGAAAGACATGACATGTAAGTATTACACAGTATTGATATTGAGGCAATTTATTAGAATTATTTTTATCCAAACACTAAGGGTTACTAAGATAACCCACGCGAAAAAAAAACTTTCTTTGTATTCTCTTTTCTCAGTTGATGATAGCCCATCGATGCGGTTTGTAATCTAGTTTCTAAATTTCATAGAAGAAAAAAAAAAACTTAAGAAAGTATATCGCGAGACCAGGGGCCTCCCAAAACGTTTATGGTGCAGTGACATTTCAATCTTGATTTTTTGGAGAAGGAGGGCCCAGAGCTTTCCAGAGAGGGGGGAATAATGTTTAAGAATACCTTGTTGAGCATATTTTAGCAGTTTGTAAACCTTAAGCATGGTTTTGAAA
Organism: Alatinidae sp. Z8VKAUB7J3; assembly: GCA_010016025.2. NCBI lineage: Eukaryota > Metazoa > Cnidaria > Cubozoa > Carybdeida > Alatinidae > Alatinidae sp. Z8VKAUB7J3. The sequence continues at coordinate 24,206,781 of JAAAKM020721499.1, forward strand.
GTCATATTTCGATTCGCCACCCGATTTCACGTCCATCAAGTGGAAAAAATATCTCTTACGGTCAAATATTCGGCAGCTCCTCGAGCATCGAGGCGCGCAGCTCCTGCGGGGACTGTCCGTAGGGCTCGGCGAGGTAGCCCGGTACCACCGGCACACCGTCGAGTCGCAGCCAGTCGTTGAAGAAGCGCGCAAAGTGCTCACGCGCCCTCGGATCCTGCAGCAGCTCTCGCACGTCCTCGTCGATCTGCGCGCGCGTGCCGAGCTGCCCCGCCTCGGCCCGGTCGAGCAGCGCGTCGGTGGGCATGCTCCCGATCAGCGCGTACGAGATCCGGCTCGCGACCGCGTAGTCGTCGAGCGCGAGCGCACCATCGGCTTCGTCGCCCTCGACCTCGACGTGGAAACGAAGCTCGCACGGGCCAGATCGCCCGTCGGACTTTCCACCTTAATGACGTCAGCCCCCAGCGATCCCAGCAACCAGGTACAGAACGGCCCGGACAGAACGCTCGTCAGGTCGACGACCCGAATATTCCTCATGATCCGGTCCCCCGGCAGAACCGCTTCATGGCAACCACGTTTTCCCTGGTCGCAGCACAGGCGGTCTTCGTCATAACGCCGGCAGCTTCGGCGAGATCCGTTCTTGGGACAACTTGATCCAAGAGTCCCCAGGACGCGGCCGACTCAGAGTCTATCGTATGGCCGCCCAGCAGCAGGGATGCCATGTGTCCGTCACCGATCAGGGTCCTGAGTGCCGGTCAGGTCCATGGTCAGCGTGGGCTTGTTGGCCAGCTGCACGGTCAGGCGGTTGCGGCTCGTGAGCTCGATCTTCCACTGCAGGGTGGCGTGCAGGGTGACGACGAACAGCTGCCGGCGCGCCTGGCCGACGCGGTCGACGAACAGCGCGACCTGCAGGTCGCCGAGCTGCACCTCGAGGTGGTTGGGGGCGGGGAGGGTCTTGAAGACGGGCGGCGTCCCGAGCTCGAGGGAGGCGCCGACGGCGTCGTTGGGGTTCAGGCCGAGGAGGTTCGGCAGGTGCTTCTTGACGATGTCGCCGTTGAGCTGGTTCAGGGGCAGGAACTGGAACTTGTTAAAACTTGCGTTACCGTCCTGCCCCGGAATCACATGCTGACCCCAACCCGTTTCCAGTGCCGCCTGGGCAAGAATCGCCTCCGGTGCGACGTTTAATGCTTTGGCCGTACGCTCGGCATGCGGCCAGACATCACGCGCAAAGTCCTCGGCATTGCTCCAGCCTGCAGCAGCGCTCTTCGCTGCAACGCCAGCATTGGCCGGCGACGCAGACATTCGCCGCGTATGTTGTAAGGAATACTCCTGCTGCGGACGATCAGGGCTTTCTGCTGCAGCGGTGCCGCCCAGTTGCCTGACCAGCAGGTCGGCTAGCCCGACGCCCTTGCCACTCGCCAATTATCCAGATATTGGAGTTCAAATATTTGAAGACTATTCAGCAACAAATTTCATTGAACCTGCAACAGGAATCGAAGTGTCATTTACAGAACAGTTTACTGATTATGCAATTATTGATGGTGAAAAAGTTGTAATTTTAGATGCATGGGATGGTCCTTCAGAATTTTCCCAAAAAATCTTAGCTCAAAAAGCTGAAACTCAAAAAAGAATCTACGACTTGTATCGCCATACAGTCCCAATAATTATTGCAATTAGTACGCTGACAATTGGAGTAATTCTATTTTCCAGAACTAAGGTTGTCACAAAGGATAAAGAAATTGTTGAATTAAAAGAAGTTGGATTAAACCAGGAAAGTGTCCCCCTAAATTTCAGCTTATGGGCACCCATTTTTTTGGAAAGTTCAATATACCCTACAGTAAACCCTGTTAGTTTCAACTTCATACACCTAACTATCCAAAAGATATTATTTTTACGCCATTTTTACCTATAGACGGTGTGACATAATTCAGTTCGCCTTCTCCCTGAAAAATTTCCTGAAAAATTTACCTTCATACTCTTAGGCATAGTTGTAATAGTGTTCCCTGTAGTAGCATTGGTATTACTAATAGCAATGGCACTAGTACTAGTAGCGGCAGTAGTATCAATGTATAACATTTTGGTAAGTTGAACATCCCTGGTACACCGTCGCCATGCCAAGCTTGGGGATCTCGTCCTGCGCAAGATCAAGCAGTTCGTTCGGACTCAAAGGACGCCCCGCCCCCGCGAGCGCATCCCGAATCGCCTGCCGTTGTGGAGTCGTGCGGCTCATAGAGAGATAATAGCGGCTGAACGCCGGGTGCCGGGGTCTGGAGCCCAACGCCAGTCGGGCGAAGGCCCCGCGATCACGCAGAGCGTCCTTCTCCCCTCGAGGGAGAAGGTGGCAGTCGATCGAAGATCGACTGACGGATGAGGGGGCGGCTGGAGTCTTCCTGCAAATCAAGTTTCCGCCGGGACTAGAACCCGCTCGCGCAAGCTAAACGTTTTTGGAGAAATAGAAAATATGTCATCACCGGACTGGAACCCGTGACCAAAGCCTTTGCGGCTTGCGCTCTAAAAATTGTGCTAAGTAATTCCTGATGTTAACATACTCTATGTTTCTAGTCACCAACTTATCTCCCAATTATTCGTAGATGTACATTGATATCCAACTCAACGGAATTGGAGAGCAGCCCCTCTGTGCAATGTGACTTGACCAAGGAAGGACTGTCATCCAGCCCGTCCATCTATCCAAAACCTTTTGCAAGTTGCAAAACATCGTCAAGTCTTGGTATTGACATGCTTTCTGTTTATCTAGAATCTTGTCAAACTGGAGCTTTTCCCAGTCCATGGTGCTGTCGGTATTCACATCAAGGTATTGTTCACCACGTTCTGCACGCAGCTTCTGCAGGGAGTCGATGGGCAGAATACCTTGGCTCCACAGCGAGCCGTTGAAACTTTGATAAGCACCACGTTCCTTGGCCAGCTTGCTGGAAGAATCGATAGCATAGTAGCTGATGGCTTCCATGGAGCGATCTGCAAACTCAACCGCCGCGTCTGATGCGTAAGGGATGCCTAGCTTATAAAGGGCGTCTTGGAAACCCATCAAACCAAGACCGACCGGTCGGTGACGCATGTTGGAGGTATGTGCCTGTTTTACCGAGTAGTAGTCCTTTGATAATTTTTAGCCAAAATAAAATTTTATTCTGACCTTACATTAATACTCTTGACCGGGAAGAGGCTGTGTAGGTAACAACCTGTGTCGATCCAGTCCCAAATGGATACCTGGAGATATTTGGGGGGAAAACACGGAAAACGTCGATTGATTTGCGCCTAAATCAAATGGTATTTTTTAGATTCTAAATCAGATGCTTTCTTTTAGATTCTGTCCGGAAAAGTATGAACCATTGGACGTGAATAATACAGATAAGTACGTTGTGCATGATAATTATCGCCCTGTATGGGAAGTAGCTTCTTTGGCAAAACATTTCAAAAATTCTGGATTTGGGGAACTGGCCCGCTTTCATGAACGCCTGCTCGCGGTGGATGAGGAAATTGAGCGTCAGCTTGAAAGTGAACATGGCGTGGTGGTGGCACCAAGAGACGGAATTGTTGGGGACCTGATTGCGGAGTCTGGTATGCAGGTTGGTCCTGAGACGGGTCTTATGACACTGATCGATGAGGGCGGTGCGACGTGGGTTGAATTTGCGGTGCCCAGCAAAGCGATGGCTTATGTAGCTGTGGGCACACCAGTGCATCTGCGGTTTGAGGCCTTGCCTGCCAACGAGTTTGGATTGGGCTACGGTGAGGTGCGCAGCAAAGCAGATGCGGCGCGAACGCACTCTTCGCTGCCATAATCATTGCATGGTCGAAAAGCTCGAGTCCTTTGTTAACAAACATATCCGTCTTGATGCCCTTGGCTATGCACTGAGAAACACTGTTCAAAAATGCATTTAACATCGGCATCGACCCCATTTCATGGTGACTTTTATCCAAATTTGCGCCAAAGTCAGTTATTAAGTGCACAGGGCGGGTAAAATTTCAATATAATAGTGTCACGACGCAGATCCGAGTAATTCGAGAGCTGAATGAATACTCAGAGGACCGCTATCAAAGGCTTCTCGTTCAGATTACCAGGGGGGGGGGGGGCCGATTAGCAAGGAAGTGCCAGTTCCCGTCACCCCACCACATCAGGTACCGGCAGCGAAGCCCAATCGTTTGCCTTGATCAGCGATGCAAAAACGCATACCAAAATGCCTTGCGGTGATCCTCGCGCGGCATGTCGCATCGCGCTGCTGGATCCGCAGCTGACGGTGACGCAACCACCACGAGTCACATCGCTGACTGGAATTGACGCGATTTCTCATGCGATCGAGACCTACGTGACCAAGCGTCGCAACCCGATGTCGATCACCTACAGTCGGCGGGCGTTCGGCTTGCTGGCCCAAGGATTTTCAAGAGTGATGGCCGAGCCGGATAACTTGGAAGCCCGCGGCCAAATGCAAGTCGGGGCGTGTTTGAAAAAAAACAAAAAAACAAAAAAAAAACGGCGGATCAATTTGTTTTAGTCTCTGCTTTAAAGGCTGTCTTTTGTGGGAGCAAATAAACACTAAATATGTCCACACTTTTCTTTTATCAGTATAACAATTAGCTATTTTCTTTCTTTTATTGCGCAGCGTTTTTTACCTTTTTATGTTATTTTTATTACGAATTAACGCTGTAATCTGTTTTATTTTCTTTTGCTCTTTTTTTTGCGTTGGTGAAGGATTCCGGATGTGAAGCAAAATAATCAGACTTCTATCACTACAAATAATCCTTTTCAGTCTTTCACAGTCAGCTATAGATTTCTCACGTTTTTGGCAAGTACAGCCGGCTGTTCTTTGACTTTGCGAAACATTCCTAACGTTACAGAATGATAGTCTGTTAGATATCCCCGGGTACAAATCGAATTACATACATAGAAAAGATACGAGACGAGGAGGATTGGCAATCTACACAAAAGAGTGAACACACCGTTTGTATAAATAACCAAGTGACTTGGAACGTGGAGGGTGTATTTGAATCAATTTTTCTTGAACTGTCGCTTCCTTCGCGAAGAAAGGTAATCATTGGAGAAATTTACCGATATCCATCAGGCTCTGTTTCTTCTCTTATGGGGGTATCATCGGAAACACCCCAGCACTGGAGTAACAGAAGCATGTTTTAGAGTTTTAATTGCTCAAACTTTAAAGCATACTCAGATTGTTTTTCAAAATTATTGCCATAATCCACAGTTTCATCATATTCATGTAATTGCTGTTCTAAAATTTTTTGCAGTTGTTCTATTTCTTGAGCAATCATTTTTCCAGAATCTTCTTTGGCAAGTTGTTTTCGTTGTTCTTCATTTTTTCCTCGTGTAGGATAGGTCTTACCTTCAAACTTAGTTTGTAAATTTGAGATGTGTTTACGTTTTACCAATTCTGCCAAATCAAAACGTCCCTGTTCGTATTTTAGTAATTGATAGTTTGTCTCAGAAGATCTAACTGAAGACCATACGTAGCTATTACCCTCGAAAACTAAAACTTTTGACATAGCAAAATTTGAAAAGTCCAAGAAGCATTTCATAATGACTACATAGGATGTACAATTAATATGTAGAAGTATGAGTGCTGAGTAGCTTAAACTGCAACACAGTACCAATATGCAATTTGAAATAGTAGATATTTATCATGGAGGAGTTGACTGAGAGGGTAAACGGTAAACACACTTGAGCCCCGATATTTAAGGGGGAAATCTACCTCATGAGCATCCCAAAAATGATTTTAAAAGTAGTATTCAGAGGCCAGTAAATTGTGTCTATTTAAACCCTCCGGCTTGATTTGTTACTTTAAATAAAACTTGAAACAAAGAGAAAATAACCGCGAGTAAGTGGTAAACCCTCTTAACCTTCTTAAACCCTCTAAAGACTAATTCAAAGCTAGTTCATTGACTTACTTCGTTGTTTTATCTTTCATTATGTCTACGAGTTAACCACTTGAATGAACAGGAATTACTGGTAAATAGACAAACGAAGCCTTGAACAAACAGAAATGAATGAGTAATCCAGTCGAAATTCAAAATAACATACATCATTACTGAAGACTGAATGAAACTCAAAACAAACAGAAATTTCAGCGAGTAAGTGGTAAGCCCTCTTAACCCTCTTAAGGCTAATCCAAAGCTAATTTAAAATCACTGGACCCTGGAGGATTCACCAAAAGCTCTCACATTCTGAACCGAACCCATGCAGTCGATGTTCAGAACAATGTGGAGATCAACAAGTTTTTTTCGACCACCTTTGGATTTGAATACGAAGCCAGAAATGGCGTCAACCAGGAAAATGAGTTGAGGAGAACGATTAAAAATAAAGGTTTTTATATTCAAGTGCAGGGCCGTTATGGAAAACGAATCACAGCAACGGCGGGTGTTCGTCACGATATCAATTCGATCTTCGAAGACCCGACCACAAAAAAGTTTGAAGCCGCTTATCGCCTGTTGGAAACGGGGACTCGAATTCGTGCAGGTTTTGACAAGAATTTTGAAGAAACTAAATTTCAGATGTGGGGCAAACTGGGGCTGGGGGGATAAATCATGGTCTGGGAGGGGCAGTTACCCCCTGCCCCATAGTAGATCACGCCTCTGTTTGAATGGCTAGGATATGTTTCGCACGTAAAGGATGAGATATTACCAAAGACTCTGCATTTTGGATCTCCATCTGGGGCTAAACGGAAAGCAGATGGTACCAAATGGGTTTGACGGTCATAAGGGAGGATCTAAAGGGCATTGGAGCTTCCTGAGACGAGAAAAAGTGTTTTTATAAATCAGAGCGGAGGGGGAACGTGCGTAGCTGTGTTGTCCTCCATCAAGGAAAGGGAACATATGTCCAGTCTTCTATCCCTTATGAACCACACTCGTGGTCCATACCCCTTGGGTATCATAAAGGATATCATACCCCTTGGGTATCCCTCCTAATTGGAAGAAAATTTATGTCTGCTTTATACATTTTGTAATTGATATAAAAAAAGTAGACAAATCGCCGAAAAGTAGACGAACTACTAACAGACCAGTATAAATTTTAGCTACTTAATAGCTTATATCTATGCTCAAAGATAATTTCGCAAACTACATTGGCCTGCCATAATTTTGTTATGGCACACGAAGGCCATAACGTTGGCCCTAAAAGTCCCTATGTTCGATCAAGACAGCCAGCAAATCGTCGTGCTCTGCCAACAAGTCAAGATACATTTTCCGTTCTTCCTCAATCGCTTCCTTTTGTTTCTGAATCACGTCGTATAGGTGGGCCGAGGGGAGAATGGCACCATCCTCTCTGTCTGCACCGTCCTCCTCCTTTTTGTCCTCGGCCGGGTTCTCGCCAATTCTATATTGGGCACTGAGAGTTGGCGAGTTCTGCTGCAGCCTAGCCACCTCTGCCCGCACTTCGGCTTCATACCTACCGCCACGTTCCAGTTGGCTCAAGCGAACCTTTGCCTGGCGACATTCTTCCGTAACACGTTCAATCTTTTCCTGGGCTTCTTTTCTTCTAGATACCGTCATTACTCTGCAACAGATTACTGCTGCAGTGATAATTAGGTTTACGCAGGTTGTACAAATCCAAACACTTGACACCCTCTTGTTATTTAAAAGTCCTATGTTATTACGCCATTTTCGTCTGTTAGACCCACAGACCCCACCCTCAATTACCAAACGAACAGGTGTATTTACTTAAAGTCTGGAGTTTCTCTACTGTCTCGGCCAGGCTGGATGGGTTTAATGCAACGAGCTATTTTTTCAACACAAGGGCTGACAGCTCAGGAAGAAGGGTTGGGGGTCAAAAAGAGGGAGAATCTTTTAAAGGTTAAAAGTCTTGACTTCAGAGGAAATGACGCGGCTGCTCGTCGGGAAAATGCCGGGCAAAAAACGCTCGGGCCTCCTCGAAGGCGCGGTCGCAGGCCGCTGGGTCCAGGGCCCCATCCTCCGGGATGTGCACGTCCAGGAACGGCTCCCCTGCCGCGACCGGACCGTGGGCACGCGGTAGGCGGGCGCGCCCGAACTGCAGCCGGCCGAGGCGGAACAGGTGGTGGCTCAGGTGATGGGACAGCCACCAACCCTTGTTCATGCCAATCGAGCCGTAGACACGATGGTGCAGGTAGACCTGCTGACCGATGTCCCAGAGGGTGGCGCGGGTCACTGCCGGATCGATACCTCTGTGCTTAGATGCGATGATTATGGTCGATGATACACCGAAAAAGCTAATAAGGAATTATGGAAACTTAGTTAAAGTATGCAGGTTTGAAGGTAATCAATGCGATAAGGAGCTACGTGATTTAATTGTATATTTAGAAGAGCTGAAAGACATAGATAATGTTAGAACCGTAGAAAAACGCAATTGGAAATATAGAAACGCATAATAACTACCTTCCTGAGAATATTCATTTTTGGTTTTATAGCCTCAACTGGCAAAGTGGTAGGTGAGCATATTTTTATGTTGTTTTTTTCATTTGAAAAATGTTTTTCAGCAGGGTTTTTCTATTTCTACGCAGTAAGGGATAATAGTAGCACCGTTCACAAGCATTCTTAGCGTGCGCTTTTTTAATTCCCTTGAATTATATTTTAGTGCTAGTGAATTTTTGTTGAAAGCAGAAAAAGCATTGTTTAAATCTTGGTTTGAGTTAAATTCAACAATGATTTTACCTTGTCGCCCTTGTTTGACATTTTTAGCAGAAAATTTGGTGGAATCGTTTCTGCTTATTTTACTAATGTCACGCACCATTTTTGCCGGAGGTCCTCTTTTTTTATGATCTTTTGCTTCATTACTGCTAGGCTCAAGAATAATACTACGGGTTTCAGGACCTTTAACAACACTAGAGTACTATCTGCAATTTAGTGGCCTTAGAAAATTCGGAGGGAGATCATTCGAATGGAAATTTTAAAGTTCTATTGCCCTGTTGAAGAGTTGAAAGTAATCGAACAGCAAAAATGCCCCCTCCAGTGCCATTTTAGCTAATCCCCTTAACCCAAAAAGAAATTCGATCAAAATTTTGTGATAGCCATTTTGTCCGAAATATCTATAACGGTCCATAAATATGTCCCGTGGAAATTAAAAGTCACTATGTGCATACAGGCTGTCAAAAGACCAAACCTGGAAAATCTCAGAAACTGCTAATGGTATCAAATTGAAACTTTCAGGGAATGTTGAACTAAATCAAACGACAATATATTTTTTCCAGCAGAACTAAGTTTGCCAAGTGAAGATCACCATGACAGTGACGATACTTGCCGTTATTAGCTCGGCGCTTGAGCTTGTCTCTATGGCGAGAAAATAGGTCCACCGTTGCTTCGTAAAGCAGACCAAGCGTGGGTTGTATTGATTTAGGTAATTTTAGCGCTTTGAGGGTGCTGAAGTTTTCTAAGGCAGCATCTTCGATTGGTACATAGGTTTTCGTCGGTAGCAACTCGTGTTGTTGTGCCAGCGCAAGGCCAAATTGGTAGACGTGCTCGGCGGTGAGTTTTTGCGTGTCGAGAAGTTGGTCGCACTGGCAGTCTGACGCAAACTGGTGTTAACTACTACGATTAATAAGTCACTACAGCACCAAGCCAACTGAGGACAACACAGCTACGCATGCTCCTACTCCATCCCAATCAGTTAAAAGCCTTTCACTTTATACCCTCTCAGGAAGTTCCAATTTCCCTTAAATCTTTCCTTGCAACAGCCTCCCATCCCAACCAGGGAAGACCAGCTTTCTCGGTTGGCTGGCAAGGAAAATTATTTGGCAATCTGTCATCCTTGAACATGCCCTATTCATCTCGACCTTCCTCTCATAGCCCTAAAAGTGGGATTGAACTACACTTTTCATACAGCCTATTGTTATCTTCCTATTCTTCCCGATTTTTTTCCGAGCAAAATCCCGTGCCTCCGCTTCCCGTTGAGGAGTTGAAGGTGCACGCGGATCACATCATTGAGGCCAATCGCTACGATCCCATTTATCGCGACTACATCGGTGTCTTGGTGAACAACGAAATGTGGCGTGAATCCCTCGCGGCGATTCCCTACGAGCGCCGTCTGCTGCTGCTACCGAAATGTTTGCGGGTTGAAAGCCGTTGTCCGGCTCCGTTTGATGAATTTGGCCTGCTATGCAAGTCCTGTGGTTTGTGTTCCATCCAGGATCTGCAGACGGAAGCCGAGCGCTTGGGTTATGCCGTGCTGGTGGCGGAAGGATCGGCGATTGTCATCTCCGGGCCGCTGACACTGGTGATCACCAGTGCCAGTATTTCATCGTTTTCGACCACCAAATCGTCCAGCAATGGCACGTCAATCGTTGCCGATCCTGCACCGGCGGGGATGACGACCGTGCCCGGTAGAGCTTCAAAGTCCTCGCCTTCGGTGGCGTCCGCACCGTCTGTGCTCAGAATGGAGTAGCCAACCGTCGTGGGCGTCGCGGCGGGTAGGCTCATCGCTACCGTGAATTGGTATTCGTCTTCGCCCTCGAATACGCGATCGGTGTCATTTTCGATACTGACGAGCGCAAAGTCGCCGTCCAGAATGGTGATCGTGGCCTCTGCCGAGCCGGTGAAGGCGTGCCAAACACCTTGCTGTGAAAAGTGCACCATGGTGCTGCCGAATTGATCGTCCGGCATTCCGTCCTGGTACAAAATTTGGAATAGTTGATTGGACATGTTATTGGCTCCACCCCTTTCTTAGCAGCTTGTCACCGATGGCGCCCGAGGCAAGCCAGTGTTGATCAAACGTTGTGTTTTTAAGCCAGGCCGTGCGTCGGCGATAGTCTGGATAGTCCAGCAAAATCGTCTGCTCGAACGCGGTACGAAAATCGCGGTCTTCGAAATATTTTTCTTGCGACAAACCGGCCGCGGTCAACGGTTGGTCAGGTTGGTTTTCAGGAGCCGGCGCTGCTCTCCGGACCGGTCGGCGGCGCCATCGGCGGCAGGGCACTGGCCGAATCGACCGGACGGCAAAACCTCATTTGCGTCGATATGGGCGGTACGTCCTTTGACGCCAGCCTGATCATTGACGGCCTCCCATCCTCATCGACGGAGACCATGCTGGAAGGGCTTCCCGTCCAGATGTCCGTCGTCGACATTCATGTGATCGGGGCCGGTGGTGGGTCGATCGCCTGGACGGAAGCCGGCGCCGCCCGTGTCGGTCCGCAATCGGCCGGTTCGAAACCCGGTCCGGCCTGCTACGGGCTTGGCGGTACGCAGCCGACCGTCAGCGATGCCAATCTGTAACCCTCGCGGCTGATGAACCCGCCACGATATACTATACCAACGACAGCTCCGATCCGACGACGTCATCGACTATTTACACATCGCCAATCGTTATTTCTCAAGATACCACGCTCAAGTTTTTCGCCGTCGATACCGAGGGTAATCGAGAAGATATCAATATAGAAAACTACATTGTCGATACCAATCAGCAGTTGATCGACATTATCGGTGTCGCCGACAGCCAATACTACAACACGGATGTCACCCCAGTGATCACGATAACGGATATCGGAGGAAACGTCACCGACACCAGTATTTTATTGAACGGTCAATCATTCCTATCTGGAACCACCCTCTGGTTTGCCAAAGGCTCAAAAGAAACTAAATTTGTTTCTGTTTGGTGAAATATTTTCAGCTAAAGAGTTGTAGACCATTTTACATTCTTAAGTTAAAGGCTTTTTTCGCTGTCCAATTGCTAGCTAACAGTTTCTGTTAGGATGGTGAAAGCATAAATTTATTTAATGATCATAATTCAAAAGTTCCTCAAGTTTCAAAAGAGAGAATCCTGGCTTTAGCCCAAACTGGCTTTCCGACTCCTGATGTAAGTCAGCCCTTTGCAGGAGTATTAATTCACAAAAAAAAATGGGAAGGCAAAATAAATTTCCAAACCTACAAAAGAATAATTTTTTCTTCGGCTTATTTGATTGGAAATTGAAACTTCAAGTTACCCCTTTGTTGGTCAAAAGAGATCAGAGTGCATCTACTCCGCCCCCACAATTTTTTCCCCAAATGTTCCCGATCAAAATTTTGAGATTGCCAGTTTTTTTGAAAAAAGTCTAACGATTAGATAACAAGGACTTAGTGTCAACACACACACCCCAGATCCCAGGGGAAAGGTTGTAACTTATGCCCTTGGGGCATATAAAGTTTTTATGGAAGAAATGGTTGTATTAACTTTGAAAGGGACTCAAACGATCATAAATTGAAAGGTCGGATTTCCTTTTTTAAGATTCAAAATTGATCCGATGTAAGTTCAAACTTTAATTGACTAAAGACTAAGGCTTCCGTTTCAAATATGACAGTAAATGACAGTTAAACTTTTATTTTAACTATTCATTTTTAAATTCTTCTAAACCTAATTTCCTACCAACTATCTCTGATTCTCTTAAATTCAGTAAGATTAAACTCTTGGGAGTTATTATAACCAGTGATTAAAATGGGAAGTAAACACAACTAGTCTAACAAAAAGGGGTAATACTGGGCTCCAGATGCTCCAGCTTATGTCGAAACATAGCGCCCCTCCAGATCACCTCCTCCGAATATTTACATCTTTTATTTGCCCGATTCTGGAATATTCAGCTTCTGTGACCGGTTTTGTTTTTTTTATGCACGCTGCGCTCGTTATCCTGATTGCGCTGCTGCGGATGTCACGAATATCGGTTGACGAGCTCGCCGGTGCCATCAGCGCTTACCTGCTGTTGGGAATAGCGGGGGCATTCCTGTTCGCGAGCCTGGAGCTGGCGGCGCCCGGCAGCGTGCGCGATCTGACGCTCGCAACGCCGGTTCTGCAGACCGGTAACGCCGTTCGTTTTGACGAATTCCTTTACTTCAGTTTTACCTGCCTCACCACCCTAGGCTTTGGCGATCTCATCCCGACAACACCACTGGCGCGAACTTTTGCCTACCTCGAAGCGGTAATCGGTAACTTTTCTCATGAGATTTGAGTAGCTAGGCTTATTTCTTGAAACAACTTCTTCTAGGTTCCACTGTGTCACCATGTAATTTTCAATAAAGTTGTAGCCTGCATCTTTGTTGACGAGGATAGAACCCTTTTTTCAGTTGATATGTATTTATAGGTCTTCATTGTGTTAGGAAATCTGGGCTAATCTACTATAGGGGATGGGGGTATTAGGCCTTAGTTTTCTCCATCTGAAACTCTACTTAAACTAAGAGTGAACTTAAATTTGTATGATTATTATTGATTTTTTTCATCAGAGAGCTTCGTATAGACGATATTATAGAAAAAAGCAGCCCCCCCCTTTTTTCCAAGGGTGATCGTATTGACCCAATGATCCTAGAATATTTTGAGAGGGCTCACGTGAACAGAAAAATGAAAGTTGTAGTGCGCTTTTTAAGTGACCAAAAAGATTAGAAGGGAACTAGGCCCCTCCCCTGGCCCCTTTTCCCTAGAAACGTCTGATCAAAACTTTGAGATAGCCATTTTGTTCATCATAATTTAAAGGCCAATAACTACATCTTTATATAAATCATGGCCTCCCCTTCCAACAGCCCCAGGGAAAGGTCTTTAAGTTATATAATTTCCCCATTGTTTACGCATTGTATTTGTTATTGGGAAGTATGTATACATTTTCGTATGCGGTGCAGGAGGCTTTGGCGGGTTAGAATGATTCGGACCTCAACCGTGAATAGGTGCTGCAGGCTTATTGTCATGCACTCTATAATTCGGCAGCTTTTGTCTGCATTGATTGAGTGCTGTCCAACCAAGCGTCCAAGGTACAGTCGTTCCCACGGATGACATTCTTGTCTCAAAATGGTAACGAGCTCTTGGGTGCCGCTTTGGGATCGATGGTACTGCCGGAGCGTACCGCGAGTGAGATCCACTCGGAGATCGTGCGGGCCTTACTGGCCTAGATGAAAAAGGGCCACCGCGATTCGGGTGGCCCTGCATTTTTAAAGATGATGGGTTTGTATCGTCAGCGCCGCTTCCATCAGCACGTCTTTCACGCCGGCGGTGTCGGTGCTGCCGATGGGGCTGCTGGCATCGATCTGGATTTCGAAGTGCAGGCCGTTGTGCTTGAGCAGCACCGCGACCGGTGCGCTGGCGTCACCCTGGAAGCCGATCAGCTGCGCGTCGTCGCGCAGGCCGGTGTTGCTGCCGCCCTTGAGGCCGACGACCAGCTTGCCGTCGACGATCTTGTAGGCGCTGGAGTCGACATGCGAGCCGGCGGCCAGCGGAGCGGCCTCGTCGAGGAAGGCGCGAGCGAAGGCGATGACCTTGTCGCCACGGACCTTGTTGTAGCCCTTGCCCTTCGATTGATTGTTGTTTCGTTCTATTGTGCGAGTTAATTGCATTTTGAAGTCTCAGCTTTTTATGATTGACAATGCATGGAGTGATGGTTAATGGTTTTGCCAGTTACGTTACGACCTAGAAAATTTACTCCAATATTTAAAAGGGGGACTTTATGGTGTTTCACAAAGATTTTCAAGAGTGGAATACGGTGTTAATTTGTTAAACGGTGTTTGACCCCTCAATGTAAATGTAGAGTAGTTCATAATTTGAATTGGATATCCCATGAGAAGGCTAGGCATATGTTTATTGATAAACACTTGTATTTGCATAAATAAACATGGCTAACATTTCTCCAACGGATATCAGCCCTGCTCACATCAATATTTGCTCGTTTTGATTTTAACTCTTTTTGAGTTACATATTGTAGTTTCTGTTCGTTTTGGGTTTCATTTATTTATTCATGGTGATTTGTGGTAGTTTTACCCTTTGAAGCAATTTGACTTTATTTCTGCTCATTTTTGGTTTAATATAGCTCTTTAGTTTACCTTGAAAAAACTCGTCTTTTGGAAAAAGTAATTTTAAATTGATATATATTAAAATAGTCAAAGTTCTATGGTGACTCTAAATATATAAGATTTAGTATGTTTAAAATCCTCCAACAAGAGTTTTGAGCCTCAGAAAATTTGTTCCATTTCCCCCTTCCCTCAAACAAAAATCTTGGATACACTCTTGGACCCCCCCCAATCAGAAACTTAAAAATACAGGAAATATATACATGAGAATCGCTCGAATTTGGGTTTCTTCAGTTTCGTATTTATATTTCTTGAAGGGGGTCCCCTCCCCTTCAAAAAGATAAATGATTGTTTCCGAAAGTAATAAGACTTGGCTTGACGAAGAAAAAAAGCTCCATGACAATAAAATCCGGCTGCAATTTGATAAAATGAATAATTCTTAAACGTTATTAAATAAAAAAAACTAGTTTTTTTAACTGAAAGTAAGGGGCGACATTAAAACTTAAAACGAACAGAAATGTGGATATTTTTTCTTTCAATTAATAAAAAAAAGATCACCAGGAACTTATCCAGGATTTCTTTTTGGGGAGGAGCACTAAAAACTTATAAAACGCGTTAAAAGTTTGTTTTTAATAACTTTTTATTACTTTGTTACTAGTCGGATGAAAAATTTTGAGGAGAGTTCAAACACCCTAACCTCCCCCTTGTATATGGCCTTAGTGGTCACCATGAATAATATTCAAATATTAAAAATATAATGCTACACTTGAAAAACATTATCACCCTCATAGATTTCTCTACAAGCATATGCAGATCAATACCCTGGATCAAGCTAATTTTGTCTCTGCTGTCCAATTTTCCCCAATACATCAAATACTTCAACAGTAGTATTTCCATTTAACCTGGAAAGCTTAATGTTTAGTTTGTTTCTTCCTGGGTTTGGAGAAATAGAAAAGGTATTATTCAACTTACGTTTTTCTACACTTAAGAAAGTGGTATTTGCTGTTATATTGTCCACATCAAAATCACCTACAAACTGATCACCCCTATGGCTTGCGGTCGCCGCACTCAAAATTCTCATAATAGCACAAGACCCTAAAACATTTGCATACGTGTCTGCAGATCCTGATTGGGACATGAATGGCTCTGTTATTGGAATAACTACAGTGGTCCATCCTGATCCCGGGGCTAAAGCTCACTTCTGAAGCCAATCTGAGTTGTTTTTTTTTTCATAATAATAAATTCGCAAAGAATGGTGTACGTAACTGGAAGTGCCAATTTCTTTCTACAGTCTCTACCCTCAAAGTTGCCTATTACCGGAGTTATTTTCACAGCTTGAAACGAGGCGGAAAGAACCCTTGGAAAGGTATACTGGATAGAGTAAAAAATTAGTTTTAAAACTTTCAATGAAATTATGTCGCTACAACTTCTGGAGCTCTCCCTATTGAAATTTACATTTTTTATTAAATATAACATACCACTACAGTGAAAAATTATTTTCCTGTCAATACGATTTTGACAATTGCATTAAGTGTAGTATGGTCTTGGAAAATACTGTCAAATCTTCAACATAGAAACTTAGTCAGAAAAAAGAAAGTATCTAAATTGTCAACAGACTGAATCTTGGCTAGGTTTTAATCTAAGACAAGTGTTGTGAAGCAGAATAATTGTATTTAAATAGGCTAAGCTGTAGGGGTCGTTTTTGTTTAAATTAGCATATTTAAGAACAAAGTTTTCTGATATTGTAGTCACCCAATCCCAACAAGCAAGGTTCACCCTCTTCTGATTTCCAAGTCTTAGAAATTTGTTACTTGACATACCTATTGAAATTTTGACAAAACAACATTTGACCTTAATTTTCAGTTGTAAAAAATATTTGTATATATTCTGACAAGGGATTGCAACAATTCAAAAATCTTAAAAAAGAAAACCAAAAGTTTCAAGCTTAGTTGACGCGGAGTGCAAAGTCATATTATTTTCATTTCATAATCCTTGAAAAAAATTTCTAAGTAAAAAAAAAAAAATTGTCTACAAATCTCTCTATTCTAAAAGAAAAAAAAATCCCATTCAGCATACGTCAGTTTAGAATCGCTAATATAGTCCTTGTCTTCTGCGGTTAGAAGACAAGCGACTATAACAATTCCTTATATAGAAATGCGCGTGCCGAGTGCCGGGGCACGGCGGTGAAGCTGCCGGAATGACATGGAAGATCAACTGGCGCGTCGAGGGGCTGGCCGAGATCGAGCTGGGCTCCGTACGCCTGTTCCTGCAGAAGTTCTACGCGAAGGAGTGGGCCGAGAACTTCATGATCTACGTCGAGGTGGACGATGCCGAGGCCTGGCATCGACGGGCCGCGAGCGTGGTCGAGTCGGGAGAGTTCCCCGGAGTCAGTGCCCGGCCGCCGAAGGAGGAGCCTCACGGAGCCCTCGTCACCTACGTGTGGGATCCCTGCGGCGTGCTGCTGCACTTTGCCCAGCCGATCACCCCCTCGAGCTGAATCCGTCCTTCCGCGTGAGGTCCAACCGGGTCGGTAATCGGTGGCTTATTTCACGCACATGCATAGATGTTTGACTAGACATACAGAGAGCCAGGCTTGAGAAACTAGGCCTAGAGTAGGTTAAAACGACATACGGTGTAGCAAAAGTAACAACAAGCCTAAAAATCATTCACTACTAATTCATTGCAGTACCGAGCCACCTGATCCCAGCATATCTTCACAAGCTCCTCCTCCATCTCAAGATATTCAAACCTCACACTTTACACCCTCCCCATGAAGTTCTAATGCCTTTAAAATTTTTCTTAATGACATATTCCCATTATATTCACGAACGACCTGCTTTCCGTTTGGCCCAAGACGGGTGGCCAAAAAAGAAAATCTCTGTTTTAATTTAGATTTGGGTGTGAAATTTCGTTCAGTTCACACCAAAGTTAATAAAATTAGGTGAGAACATTATACATGCTCTCCTCCTACCGAAATATGCTGATTATTCTTTCCACTTACGGCATTGTTGTGATTTTTGGCTCTGGAGTTGCTATAGCAACGAAAAGTAAAACTCATTCTTCGTACATTTTTTTGTACTAGGATAAAAATAAAAATAGACATGACCATTGTAGGATTGCAGAATTTGGCCAATATAACACCTAAGGAGTATCAAAGAAGTTTCCTTTAAATTATTTTTTCTTCTTGTTTTAGCTTCCTTGTTGTTTTTCCCTATACAATCTTTTTTTTACGGGATTTTTTTTCACAGGATTTTTTTTCACAGGATTCCTGGAAATATTTTTCCCCTAAACCTTTTTTATTGGTGCTCGGGGGTTATAGTAACTTTCCTATTCCAATCGTCTTTTCGATGTAACATAAAAGATTGCATTCACACATCCATCAAAAAACAGATGAAACAATGGGGATGGTACATAATAAGCCTCACCAGGATATTCCTTGGGGGCAAGAGGGGCATAGAGGTTTAGTGTCTGTTTAATGTTTAGTGTCTTCTTGTTTCCTGGGGGTGCGCCCCCCCCCCTAGTAGCACCCATGCGGAATATTTCAATAAAATAAAATGTAAAAGCTCTTGTAATTTTGTTCTCCACTTTCATATCTACTGGATGGACGTTCTTTGTCAGCTGTCCCTGTACCTGCTCATGACTAGATTATAAACCCTATAGTTGCAGCTTGAATCCTCGTTTTTCGTACAATAGAAAATATCAGTGTGCTGAAACCTTTTATATTTTGTCTAAGAATATATCTTTGGAGTATATTATTTTCTCGGCTATTCCCCTCTATTGAAATGTAGTACTAATATCTTCACTATTATAGCTAACATAAGATATACTTGATTGGAGTTATAGTTAGCCACTTCGAATGCTATATTATGATTTAAAAAAATACTGTTCATTCTTCTTGTGGAAAGCCCTCCCTCCTCTTGAAAAAAATCCTGTTCAACTCTATATAACGATTATTATATGTAAAAAATGGGAAATTACATAACTTACAGCCCTTTCCGCAGGGGCTTTGGGGGGAGGGTCATGTCATCCCCTGAGGTATAGCTATTGGATCTTTCAACTCTGCTAAACCAAAGGACGATCTCAAAATTTTGATCGGACATTTTGGGGGGAAAATAGGCAAGGGAAAGGGGGATAGCTGAATTTCAATCTTTCGGTCACTTAAAGAGGATGCTGTAACTTTTGAATTCCGTTTGGATGAGCCCCCTACCGACCTCCTAGGAGCATTGGGGCTTATCACTAAATGATGCAAACATTTTCGAATTGCATGACATTGAGTCCAAAAGCTGCGCGAGTTTAGCTTTTGGGCTACTAATGATGATTGTTAGACTGGTTTGCAAGGAAAATTGCGAGTATGACAACTCTCTGGTATAAGAACTGTTGGAGCCAAGTAGAACAGAGTGGATTTTAACCCCTGTTTCTTGGAAATGAAATTAAGTATTTTCAGAACGCTACAGTGCTGCTATATATCTCGACTAGTAGATGATTTCTAATATACTTCACGTATAGGCTTAAGAATATTGGCCTTTAGTTGAGTTAGGGCATGAGTACGTTGAACATGATCAACACCTCTGACAATGCATAGGCCAGCCAACGGGAGGCCTGGTCCGTCTCCGCGCGAAAACGCGTCACGCGGCCAATCTTGCGTCGCGTGTTCAAGAACGAGTTCTCCATCGCGTTGGTGCTCAAGAGCGAACGATGCAATGTGTTGGGAACGCCAAGTCGATGCAACGCCAGCAGATCTTCTCCTGCCTCCTGCAAGCTTGGATAGTTTGCCTTTGATGTTCCGCTCCTTGTGAACCAAGCAGCGTTGAACCACGCAGTCGCCAAAGAACTCCTTGACCGCCCGGCGTAAGGCGTCACTACCATCGAGAACAACGTACAAGCGCTGCTCGCATCGGAAGGTCGCGGTTAATGTGACGCTTCAACCGATTAAGCTTTTTGTGTGAACCTAAAGCCTGTATTTTGCTTAATACTTAATATGACTTCCAACTTCCCTTTGCTATCAGTTTATGGTTCTAACCATGACAAATTGATTTTGGATCATCGACCTAAGCATTAGAGGAGCTATTAATTACTAAACCTCAGCGAATGTTTATAAGTTTCAGATATTAAGTAAATGAGGTTACCTTATTCTCAATAAAATTGTGGGATTCAATTTTTATGCATTTACTTTGTAATTTGAATTTTTATCATTTTGAAGTTAAAAATTTATAATAAATTATAAAGTGTCATTTTAAGGCCTTAGGCGGCTTGATGCTGCGGTTACTTGTTTGTAGTTGTGATTTTTATATTTAGCACAAGAAAAAAGTATAATAATGATTTGTTTTTAATTTAATTTTAGTTAATTAAATTTTTTTAATTTAATTATATTAAATCAATTATATAGCTATTTAATTAAATTAATTATAACTGAATTAAATTAATTCAAATTTAATTTTAATTCTGCTTTATGGTCCTATAGTCTTTAATGCTTACCTTTGGCGTTAGAAATACCAGCTGATAAAGGAGCTTTAGGCAAGCTAGTAGGAGTAGGAGATATTGAAAGCTTGGGAAATGAACCGGCTGACACACTTTATACAACTGACATACCAAAAAAGGGAACATACAATGTGATGCTCTTTCTTATGTTTTTTACGAAAATAATAATCACTTTTACCACAAATTCAAATTTAAGCACATGACGAATGACGAATTGAAAATGACACAATAAAAATGACGAATTTTCGATTAAAGTACGAGTTGTCCGTCAAGACCGACAAAATAATGCTACATTTTGTCCGCACCGCTTTTGACAAAATAATGCTACATTTTCTCAGTACTAAAATTATTTATAATAAGTTAAGATTAAAGAATGCTTAAATCTGAATTTGCGGTAGAAGCGATTATTATATTCATAAAGAACATAAAAAAGATTAGGTATGAATTCTCAAAGAAACAAATGAGCGTCATATTTTGAGAGATTTTGCATTATAATAGGGATACGTTTAGGAATTATAAAGTTTTTATTACATTCCGCATGAGTTAATCCACGTATATTACCAATTATGTGGTATTGATCCATATGAAAATTGGTATATATTATTTCCTTTTCACAAATATGACAGCTTTTATTAATTGTATTGTTCCTTTTTCTCTTACTTTTTCTTATACGTAAACATGATCTCTCTGTCTATTTTCATACTTATTGGCTATTTTTGTGCACACTTCTGTTATGGTAGTTACAAAACACCCGCTAGTATCTTGACCAAATCTAGGTTGTAAAATTGAATATCTACAATATCCTAGGAAAGGCTAAGGGTTTTAAATAGAAACTTCTAGGAAATATTGAGATGGATGTTGCATCAAAGTATCTAAATCTGTGTTAACTCAGGAATTACTATGGGTATTAAGTTGAAACTTTCAGGGAATATCGAACTAAGTCAAAAGCATTATGTACGTTCAAATTATCAAAAGGGCTTATCTGCAATATCTCAGCAACAGCTAAGGGTATTAAGTTGAAATTTTAGGAAATGTTCAACTAAGCCAAAAGACACTATGGGCATCCAGGTTGGGAGAAGGGTGTACATACTAAATGACTGGTGTGGGCCAAGGATATATTGTTTTGGAAAAAAAAATGTTAAATCTCGTAAAAGTTTTTGGCTGTATACGGGAGAATCGCAACTCCAAATAGTTGTAGGAATAGTCAGAGTACCTGGCGGCTTAAAGTAATGGGGTACTGATCGCTTGAATTAATAGGATAGGGCTGGCTAAAAAGTAAAGAAAGAATACGAGAGGCTAGTGACTCTAACAGTACATCGGGATAGAGTCTTCATGAAAATGCATACAAGGAAATGAGGGGTTAGTGACTCTCATAGTACTTCGGGATAGGGCTATTTTAAATTGCATACAGGGATACTACTGACTTCTTTCAACTGCGACTTCTCAGGTTTCCATCCATGTAAACCGGTTCAATTCTTAAGGAAGAGGGCGGCTCTTTGTTTTTTTTTGTTTTTTTATTATCGTTGATAAAGGCCTTTTCCAACGGACGTGAAGCCGAAATATTTTTGGACTTTTACTGTTATTAGTGGATTAAGTCTTTCTTTTTGTTATTTTTCTCTATCTTATTTGAAGTGTTATGCCCCCTTTTCTATATTTTCATCCTGTTTTCGACCTAGGCAGAAGAAACAAAAATATTTTACAAAACCAAAATAATTGATACAGATTCTTTTTAATGACATTAAGAGACATAAGTCCTACTTGTGTTAGTTTTGTATGAAGATATTAAATTTAAAGAGTCATTGAAAACATTTTGGATCTCTTGACGTTAAAATACGATTTAATGTATGTATTGTTTTTGAAAAACCAAAATAACATCATTGACCATAGGCAGCACTTTTCTAAAAATGTGTAGGATTTCAAACTATAGATAAATTCAGGTGATAAAATATAACATTAAAAGATTAGCAACTTAGTCCAGTTTCATCAGAAAATTTGAACAGTAGTTTACCGATTTGAACTCTTAGTTTGAACGATTTGAGCCGATATTTGAACTATAGTTTACCGATTTATTTCTTGTGTAAACCCGGGAGGGAAAAGGGCTTAAATAGAATCGTATTTAAGAAGTGGGAATTTATCAAGATTTTTTACACACGGACACTACCACCATATCACAAGTGGGATACTAGAATCTGAAATAGATGAATTAGGTTCTTACCAAAGTCTGAGAGAGATGAATCGATTTCCTTTTAGAATAAGAGTTATGTGGAGATGAAATTTATCTAGACTCAGTCAGTCACAGATACTACTACCAGGTCACATGTGGTATACTAGAGTCTGAAATCGGGGAATTAAGTTTTCAGCAAAGGCTGAGAGAGGTTAATCGAATTCTTCTTAGAGTTAGAGGCATATGAAGCGGAAATTAATCAATATTCATTCAAACAAAGGCAGTACTACCTAAGTTATCAATACTAATTCTGACCCTTCAAATGGCAAGGCTTTCGACTTCAATCAGCTCTCACTTTTGGTCCTTGGGAAAGCTTCGACTCTAATAAAAAGAAAGGGAAGGAGAGTCAGATAATTCTTTTGTATGTGAAAAATGTATTAAGTTGCGCTACAGCACAGCTGTGAAGTCGGTCAGTTGTTCATGCCGATTATGGCCCTTAAAATTTCAGGATTTTAATTTCCATCAGTTTTGACTATTGGTTCTTGGGAGAGCCCTATTCTAAAAAGAGAGTGGAGGGCGTAAAGGAATTTTTTAAGGGTATAAAATACGGCAAAAGTCACATCGTGTTGTGTCTTTGTTGATCCTGCTGGCGTTTTTTGCGGAACAGGGGACTGGCAAAACGATCTTGGGGATGGACCCAGCCTTTGGCCTGAATGCATCAGCCAAGGAAGGCACGCGCGCAGCTGGCCCCATTGTCGCCATCTGGTTTGCCGTGTTTATGGTGCCCTATTTCCTTTGGGTGCGCGACGGCGCTCCGAAGGCGCAGGGGCTGAATTTCGGTCAGGCGTTGCGGCAGCTGTCCGGGTCTGTCAAATCCCTGGGTCAACGCGTGTCGCTGACCTCTTACCTTGGATCGTCGATGTTTTACCGCGATGCGCTGGGCGGGCTTTACGGATTTGGCGGCAATACTAGAACTATCTGATGCGATAGTGCATATTAATATGTTTGGGCAAAACAGTAGCATGAATGTTGTACAAGCGGCTAACATAGCGATTTATGAGGCTACCAAGCAACTTTTGTAAAAAAACTATTTCTACTTTCAGCCTTTCAAAGCAATCTGTATATTTACTTTATGAATTCTAAGATCATTTCAAATGGCATTTTACGTGCCTTATCTATTATCATAGGTATCGCCCTTCTTCTCTACTTTTTATACAAAATACAATCGGTAATCGTATATATAGCCATTGCTTCGGTTATTTCATTAATTGGTTTACCTATCGTACGGTTTTTAAAATCGAAGTAATCATGATAATATGATTATCATGATTGATAACACAGACCTCATCAAGCATGCAAAAATGATGAAAATGAATTTACTCATCCTTTGCAACACAAATGGCAAAAATAGGTGACGGGGTTAGATAAAAAATACGTTTTTCGATAAAAGTAAAGAATATTTTCAGCGACTCAGAATACTTAAATGCATCAATTAAACTGACTTTATGCTTGAACGTCAACAGCAACGGATTAATCCGATGAAAAGCGAAAAATCACTGTTTTTGCACAAAAAATGCTGATCTATGAACCTAGGGAAAAAAACCTCTAAAAATCTACGTTTCCCCTCATAGTTAGATTTATACTTGACCACTGTCATCACTGTAGCTTCCAATGTTCTAATCTTGGATCACAGAATCATCATCCTATTTCCAATCCTTTTTTCAACTTTGATTCCGAGCCTTGGCTATTCTACTTTTAACATCTTCACTACTTCCACCGTCTTTACTAATAATACTACCAAGGTAAGTGAAGCTGTCCAGTTGATCAATCTTTTTGTTATGCAACATCACTTCAGTTATTCATAGCCTTAGTAATTTACACTTCTTAACATTAATTTTCGAACCTATTCTAGCACCCTGAACTGGCAAAACCCTTATAAGCTTATTCATGCTGCTCAAACTTTCATCTAGGATGCTTGCCACTAGATAATCATCCGGTTTGATTTCCAAAGCAAGCTGATATTTTTCTCCTGCCTGGTGCCACAATGCGCGTGCTGTATTGAGATCATTCGGCCCAAGCGCAGAAGCTTCGGCAACAAGCGCGTCACCCCAGTTAGTCGCCGATTCATATTGATCCGGTTTAATTTCCAGCGCACGTCTGAACTGTTCACCGGCCTGACGCCATAATTCACGTGCCGTATCCAAATCACCTGAAACCAAAACAGACGCTTCGGCAGCCAATGCATTTCCCCAGTGACTTGCCGCTTCATGATTATCCGGTTCGGCGTTCAATACACCCTGGTATTGCACACCTGTAGTCATGCAAAGTTACTTTTTCTGTTCTGTGGAAAGTTACTACGTCATGGTTTGTTTAAATTCAATAACTTAAATTCTGTTGTTTGAATTATTCTTAAGATCTATGGAGCGAATAAGATCTTAAGATTTTGGCCCATGCAAAATCAATTCCCTTCTGTAGATCTACTATAAGCAATCGGTGGGTTGTTTTAAAGTTGAACCGATAGAAAGGCCAAGGTATATAATGAATTGTACTGGCTTAACATTGGCATTTCTAAGGACAATCGGAATACCTTTGGGGGCGGATTCCCAGTTAAAAAGCAGGATTTCCAACTTTTTTTCCTTAAACCCTTATCGGACAAAGCCACCAATGACAACGCTTGCTATCATAACCAAGGATACAAGGGCTTCTTTGTGCTCAAGCGTGCCCTTAACTTTGCATAAAATAATTAGTATAGCTGTTTTAAGAATCCAGACTATAATAAATATTGTTATTTGGACATTTTGTTATGTTGTTTAGAAAAGCACCTGTGTTAGAGTGTTAGAGCGCAGTTTCAAATCTAGGGAGCTTGTATTGATGCAATTATCAGATATTTAAGTTGGATACAATCGAACCACAGCAAGTGCAAAATATATTCGAGGTGTTTATGAAATTTCTAGTTTCGATTATGGATTTTTGTAAATTATTTCGGTTTTTGAAAATAGTATTTTTCTAGTTTATATCATACATGCGTCAAAACTTATTTTAAATTAAATTTAGAAAAAAAAACAAGTTTTGTAAAGCGACATTAAAACTTAAAACGAACAGAAATTACTCCGTATATGAAAGATGCTGTTCTCTCCTCAACGCCCCGCTCTTTATACTAAAGTTTTTTACTGTTTTAAAAAGCAGATTTGAGAGAAAGAGTCAAACTTAGCGTAAAGAGCGGGGCGTTGAGGAGGGAATAGCCCTTTCTTATACAGAGTAATTTCTGTTCGTTTTAAGTTTTAATGTCGCTTCTTACTCTCAGTTAAAAAAAAACTTGTTTTTGAAAAGGATTTACTTTTTAAGAGTCCAAAGTAATTGGAGGGCGGCTATCCCCCCACCCTTTTCCCCCAAATGTATCAGATAAAAATTTTGAGATAGCCAGCGTGTTAGAAATGATTAAAAGGTCAGGTAACAAAATTCTGGTGTCGACACTACCCCCTAGGGTCCGGGGCAGGCGTTGTCAGTTATGTCTTGGTTCTAGTTCATTTTTTAAGAGTCAAAAGTGATAGGAGAGTTGCTAGTCTGCCTTATACCCTTTTTTCTCCAAATGTATCAGCTAAGAATTTTTAGATAGCCATTTCTTAAAAAATAGTCCCAACATCAAATAATTAAACTCTGGGTCTCCGATACAATCAAAGATCAACAAGGGAATACCATAGCTGACTGTGCCCATAAAGTGAAGCGGTCGAAAATGCATTTTAGTGAGCTTCTAAATCTCAACGTGATTGCACCCGTTGAGTTGGGAACCTCACCACCTTTGGTCTCGAAAGAGTCTTAAGACACAAACAAGTCTCCACCGGACCTAGATGAAATCCTTTAAGCCATCCAGAACCTTAAAAGACTCAAGTCTTCTGGAGAGGACAAAATTTCACCTAAGAATTGCAAAGCTTTTCCCCACTTGATTGTAAGTCAGGTGCTGCCGCTATTTCTTGAAATATGAAAAGGTATTTTTTTTTCTGCTTAAGAAAGCTTAAGAACAGTATTTCTGCTGATTTTGAAGACCGACTGGTTCTTCGAGATATTTAGAACTATTTAATTTGTTTTTCACTGTCTAATAAAGGACTTGTCCTTATTGAAACTCTTTTCGTTTTGTCAAGGAAAGGCAGTGTGATCTGTGAAAAAATAGAAATCGAGTAATATCGAACATAAAGTACGCCATTACAATCACCTTGTTTAAGAACTTTAGACAGTCCCTTGGTTCGAACAACAAGGAAAATCCATTTGCTCAAAAAATAAGGAAAGTAGCTGCAACTTTTGCATCGATATTATCGATCTTAACGGAAATTTCCACATAAATAAATGTAATTGAAAAAATTATTTTTTGTCGTCATTTGGAGACAGATTTATCCAGTGCTGTACAATAAAATTATTACATCTGGTGCTTCCTGTACCGGTTGGTATTATAAAACTGACACTCTGATATTACCTTTTACGAGGACGTTTGGTTAAATGAACTATTTATCTTCTGTTCTCTGTTATTTATTTCGATATGCCCTTCCACTAGTGGATAAATGTAAAATTTTGGAAAATTTATAACAATTAAAATAAAAAAAACCTTTGGAAATTTGTATTAAAACGAATTAGTTAGATTTGGATAAAACATGGTTATAAATCTCTCGTTGGTAGTTTTTAACCGGAACTAAAAAACAGAACTTTATATCAATAGGTACATCAAAAAATTCGTATTTTTATGCTGATTTTAAATATATAAGCTTCATCAAGTTCAGTTTAACCCATCAAGAGTTAGGAGCCTGACAAAATTTGCCTTATTTTAGAAAATAGGGGGAAACACCCCCTAAAAGTCATGGAATCGTAACGAGAATCACACCATCAGATTCAGCATACCAAAGAGCCTAAATGTAAAAGTTTCAAGCTCTTATTTACAAAAATGAGGAATTCTGTATTTTTTGCCGTAAGACAGATCACGGATGCATATTTATTTATTTTGTCGTTACTTCTTTCCGTTGACTGTTAGTCGAAAAAGACAATCTTTGTCAATATCTCATCCTTCATCCGTAGAACGTGCCCTAGCCCTCTCAAACTCTCTCAGTACTAGCCCTAGAAAGTGGGATTGAGCCCTAGCCCTAGCCCTCTCTCAGC
This sequence comes from Alatinidae sp. Z8VKAUB7J3, assembly GCA_010016025.2. Taxonomy (NCBI): domain Eukaryota; kingdom Metazoa; phylum Cnidaria; class Cubozoa; order Carybdeida; family Alatinidae; species Alatinidae sp. Z8VKAUB7J3. The sequence continues at coordinate 24,234,283 of JAAAKM020721499.1, forward strand.
CCTAGAAAGTGGGATTGAACGACAGTTTTCGTACAGTCAATCAGTCGGGTACCTAAAACAATCCATAGGCAATTTCTCTGCTAAAAATCTAGCAAATTTTCCTTTGCTTTTGGTAGCGCCCATGTTTCAGAGCAATATTTGACCACTGTCATCAGTGAAGCTTCAAATATTCTAATCTTGGTTCGCAGACTTATCTTCCTGTTCCGTTTATGCTCCGACATCGTCGAGCCCTGATGAAGATCTTGAAAGATTCTACAGTGAATTAGACTCAGCTATGAATCAATGCAAATCTCAAGAAATTGTTACAGTCATGTGACCAAAGAAAAAGCCCCGGTTTTCACCGGGGCTTTTGATGTTTCGCGGTGGCGGCCTTTTAGGCCAGCATCACCATCGGGTTTTCCAGGTTTTCCTTGATCGCATTGAGCAGCTCTGCCCCCAGCGCGCCGTCGATCACCCGGTGGTCGACCGAGAGGGTGACGGACATCACGGTGGCCACCGCCAGCTCGCCGTCCTTGCCGACCACCGGCTTTTTCACGCCGGCAGTTTGCCTTCCATTTTTTTTCTTATAGTAATCTGGTCGAATCAACTTTGTTATTTTGAAGTTTATCCAATCTTAATTTCCTTGCACTTTTTAATATCCATTTCTTTTCTTTCTCTTCTTCTTTTTAATTTTTTGCATAATTGTACCAGTTTTTCAATGACTATTTACTTTTTATTTGATTGGATTTTTTTCCTGCTTTCTAATTCTTTGATAGGGATACATAATGTTTTAAATAATATGAAGCATACAAGAATTAACCGGATAATAAAGATAAAATCCAAACTGTGACCAAATCTGAGAAGAAAACACAAGACATGGGCATACATAAATTCCTTAGTTCAGATTTAACCCTCCCCCCTATTCTCCCAAAGAGAACAGATCCATCCCGTTTATGTCAATCACGTAACTAGGACTTGTGCTTATTTTTCCCACCAAGTTTCATCCCGATTCCTCAACTCTAAGCGTTTTCCAAGATTTTAGGTTCCCCCTCAATCGGATCCAGTCTGGATTTAAAATAAGAGCTCTGAGACACAATAGCCTTCCAAACTTCAAATTTCATTAAGATCCGATGACTCCTTCGTAAGTTAAAAATATCTTTTTTTTTCAGAATTAACCCTCCCCTCCCCCACTCCCCCATAGATAGCGGATCCGTCCCGGTTATGTCAATCACGTATCACAATTTTCATGATTGCGCCTCCTGCGTTGTCAGTTCCAGTAAAAGCTTAGGTGGATTTTTTGCAAGAATGCGATGAGATTTTGCAATCTAACTTTGCAAAAATGCAAATTTTTGGGTCGCTATAAATTCGGTAAAGGCACGGATACGGGCAAGGGCAGATTGTTCTGGATGGATGAGCAACCAAAGATCGCTTTCACTTTCCACGGCTTCAATGGGAATCCGAACCAGCCCATTGTGTTCGTTCGCGAAATATTCCGGGAGAAGGCCCAGACCCAGTCCGGCGCACACGCCTGAATAAATGAAATGGAGGTCGTTGCCGGAAACGCGAGGACGTGAGGATCCATTCACGAAGTTAATTTAAGATATCCAAGAAATTTAACAATTTACATAAAGATTTACCTCTAGCTTCTGAACATTTTCAATATAAATTGAGTACAATGTTAAATAACAAAATAAATTATGCTGTGTGTTATTTGAATTTCGAATTTTATTTAAAACATAGCTTAGTTTTGAAAAAGTACATGTAATATTAGCATTTACTTAATCACCCCATTTAAAAGAATACGTCAATCATAATACTAAATTAAGACAAAAGGGAACAAATGATTTCGAGAAAGATTTTTTTAAACTTTTGAACAATTTTTGTTTTGGGAAAACCATGGAAAATGTTAGCTATCCCTTTGACTTCCTGATCCAGCCTGTCATGGTTTTAAGGGCTGCTAAAAGAAGAGAAAATCTGGCTATCATCGGATCCAAGAGGTATATAAGCTACAAGTCTGTCTTAAAATCTTTGTTAAGAAGGATGAAATGAAAACGCCACTGGATAGAACTTCCATAGTGTTTGCTAAGCTTCGTTTTAGTCGCCATTATCTGTCAATTCTACACAACATTGTTGCTCTTGAAAAACATAACCAAGAATTTCAAACCATCCATGAATTTGTAACAGTAGTTACAAATTCATAGCTTTTCTTCCTCCCCCTTTGTTCTTCCTCCCTTCCTCCCTGTGTTCCGCGCGCTCCATCGCCGACGACTAGATGGCCGGCGACCCCGGCCTGTGCGGCCAGCACGGACCACCGACCAAGCGACGTGCTTCCGGCGACCCCGGCTTGGGCAATGATCACGGCCCCCTGCCCGACTTGGGCGTTGTGCGCGATCTGCACGAGGTTATCGATCATCGCGCCTTTGCCGATCATCGTGTCGGGGCCTGCACCGCGATCGATAGTCGAATTTGCACCGATTTCGACGTCGTCATCGATGATGACCCGACCCAGTTGCGGAACGCGAACATGCCCCGCGGCATCGAAGGCAAATCCAAATCCATCTTGTCCGATACGCACGCCGGCATATCGAGGGATACGAACGCATAATACCTATTGGTCGAACGCGTCAAACCCCAAACAACAACAGCAACATGAAAAGAAATTTGTTGTAGCGTCAATTGGATCTTTTAACTTGATAACAGATTTGCCATCTTCTGTCAAAGTTTAGTTTAAAATAAGATTTGCTAAAATAATTGTTAAAATCAAAATAAAATTTGCTTATATAGTATTTGATCTGCCATTAGTAATAATCAATATTTACATCTAGGAAAGTCAAATAATCAAATTGTCATACCCTTCAATACAATTTAAATCATATTTAAAAAGAAAAACACGATGACGATGTTAGATAACAAGTACTTACCCGTCGGTGAGTCCGGCGATCTTCTCGCTGGTATGGCGGATACGCCGAGCCGCGAAGAGCCCGCTCAGATCGAGCGCGTGCCTGGCGACTCGACGGTTTACTTCGCGATCGTCTCGGACGGTCTCGCCTCGGGTGTCCAGGGCTGGTCGCTTTCGATCGGCGCGGACGAGTCGGGCGGCGGATCGCTCGTCGACGCGTCGACGGCTCGCACCGTCGGTGCCGACGTGAACGACGATCCTCCGGGACTCCGCAACACGGGTTTCGAAAAGAGCGAAACGACCTCCAGCGTCGGTGAAGCTCGTTGTCCGGAAGGTGCCGACGGTGCGGTCAGCGCGGTCGAAGTTTATTCATCGGAGAACGTGCAGGACCCCATATTTCCTATCTGCGACGCTGCACGTGAGGTCATGGGTGCACCGGGCTACAACCCACAGGCGGTCATGTCCAACTGCCAGCAGCCGGATCACACGCGGATACGCAAATTCACCCGGGATGGTTTTAATGCGCGGCGCATGAAGGTGCTGGAGCCTTACATACAGTCCACCGCCGAGCGTTTGATTGATGACATGGTTGCGAACGGTAACTCAGCCGACTTTGTCTCGGCCTTCGGCCACCCGCTGCCCGGCCAGGTGATCTTTCGTTTCATCGGCTTTCCCGAGGAAGATGATGCAAAGCTCTGATCCAGCAGCTCTCGAAAATCGGTATACGTCTTGGGAACATCTCCCGAAAGATCCTCGACCTCTTCGGCAGCAATCTCTAACTTGTCTTGGTCGACGTCACACAGAGCCACAACTTTGGTGTTGCCCGCGGCCATGGCTTCTTTCAGGATATTCATACCCCACCATCCCGAACCAATCAGCGCGGTTCGGTATTGCTTGCCCTTGGATTGAGCGTGCACAAAAGGGGCGCCGCCGGCCATTGCGCCGGTGACCGCCGCGGCCTTGATGAATTGGCGTCGTGGAAGCGTCATCGTGAATTCCGTACGTGAGATGAAGTGGTTTCTTTTCTAGATCCTTTCACGAGAATAAGAAGTTTTATTCTTTTTTAGGCTGCCAATGATGATTCAGCATGGATCAAGCAACTACTCATCGGTTTCATTGGTGAAGAAGCTGTACCAGAGGGACACCCACTCCAGAAGTTTTTTAAGAAGAATAATTTCCATGGGATGCTTTGTAATGACTGAAGCGTATAGAGGGGCAACGTACCCATATGCATGGGGTTATTGCTGGCTCTTCAGTTTCAAGCTGGTAGTGCGGGGTCTAAAGGACCAAGTGGCCACTTTGGGTTCATTTATGGAATAATTTCTGGGTCTTAAGACTTTAGGTGGTATAAAACCCTCAACATAACCGAATACTGAGAGCCAAAATCAAATATGCATTAATTCAAAAACGTTCAGAAATTAAATAAAAAAAACTAGTTTTTTAATTGAAAGTAAGAAGCGACATGAAAACTTAAAACGAACAGAAATTACTCCGTGTATGAAAGGGGCTGTTCCCTTCTCAACGCCCCGCTCTTTGCGCTTAAGTTTTTTACTGTTTAATAAAGTAGAATTGAGAGGAAGAGTCAAACTTTAGCCTACTAGAACTTTTAATTTTGAATCGAATTAGCTCCTTTAAAATTTTCAGAGATAATTCTAGCTATTATAGAGTGGTGCTGCTTATGATATCGCTTATATGTTCTTTTGAAAATTTACTAGCTCCGTCAGAATCAGACCAAGCTCTGCTCTAAACAATACATTTATTTGCGAGATGCAGTTGTAAATGACGGTAGTAACACTAACGTTGAAAGATTAACGATTTTACCTTCGTCATGTGCTGGCAGTGCCCGTCATATGCAGTGATTACATTTACATTTAATCAATCTTGAGACGAGATACAGCAACTTTTACTTCAAAGACAATCGGCGGTTCATAGACAAGACATTACGGCCCGTGTCTTCCGGCAAAAGTTGGAATCACTGGTAAACTACATAGTAAAACTTAAAGTGTTTGGGTCAGTACGATACTGGATGTACTCACTGGAATGGAAAGAATAAACAAGTGGCCAAATTAAGCAGTATTTCAAAGAAAATTTACACTTCTCCGACCAAAAGAAAATAGTTTGTTTGCCGGTTTGATCAGGATCGACAAGCAAAGTTTTTGGCTATTTTTTTAAGGAGGGGGGGGTTCTTGGATCAATATTAAAGGAGTAAACTCATAAAGTGTGATTCTGGAAAAACATTGAACCACAGGCTACCATAAAAAAACAGATGATCAATCAAATAGCGTTGACTCAGTAAAGAGCAATATATCAGCCATGTTTTTAAGTTTCTTGTTTCTTGCGACAGCATACATAACAGATGGCTGTGTAAACTTCAGGGTGGAGTTATTTTGTGCCTTTAGTCACTGTGTCACTGCCAGCCAAAGAAAACTCCTCTTTCTCGAGTAAAACTAGAATTTTACGCCACTATTGGTTCCAATTTGAGACAGAGCAGCAATAATGGGGGGGGAGGGTTGCACAAATAAGACTGGCTGACCCCACTTGACACCCTGAGAACGGCAAAACAGCAGTTTCTTGATCGTTGAATACAGTCATTTTCCAGATATAAAAGAATATTGAAGGATTCCTATGTGGTACGAAAGGATTTTTGACACGTAAAATCATCAATAATTATTGGGAAACCTTAAAAATTAAGAAGATAACCATTCAAACATTTATTTTCTTGTTACTTTTCTCTCTGTGAGAGAAAGTGATTTTAATTTTATTTTCTTCTCTGAGTAAGGGACTCGTTTGTGTTTCCCCTTCTTTGCAGGCCAATGAGCCTCTGGGAGAATAGTAAAATGTAAAATTGTATGTGTAATTCATGATGAATAAATCTTATTTTAGTTGGTGTCCAGCGGTACAAAACTTTATCACTGCTCTGTTTCCACCGTACAAGTCCTATAATAGCCTTTCATTTTGTTTCGACAGTATAAATATTCAGAGATGAATGCGCCGCTGCCCGTCAGTATGGTTACTTGAACAGAGATCTTTACGAGTAAAGCTTTCTCATAGCTCTAGGGCGTTGACACTCCCCTTATTTGCGGTAATCCATGTTTATTTAAAGCATGATTTTGTTATTCATTTTAATTTCTGCTTGTTTTAAGCTTAGTTTCTACGTTTGTTTGTCAAATTCGCTCTTCATTTTTCACGGAAATACTTTTTTTCTTTCTTTTCAAATTTAAACACACTAAAAGAAGAGGGTCTATATTCATACTAAATCTGTGAATGCATGTAATCAAGTGTATTTCATTTAATGTGTGAGATAAAACCTAGTCAATATTGGGAACAGGAAAAAGACTAAGGCGATGTACATAGGTAGACGGCCTGTCAGTCACACAGTGAAAATCAACGGCGCCAGGTCAGACACTACCTGAGTTAGAGTAAGGCGACAGTTTCATTATTACAGCTAAAGTTTTCACCCAAAGTGATTTCGCAGAAAGTTCACTTTATACACAACCTGTTGATGTTGGTTTTTCCTCTGTTTGTGTAAGTCAACAGCCTAGTGACCCATTAGCTTCGCTGGATAACCCTGTACGTACTCAAAGAGGTGTTGCAAGTTCAACATACAGGGCGAGCGGCTGTAAAGGCAGTGATACGATTACGGCGAGTATTTCAGCTGCCGATCCTGCCTCTTATAATTTCTTCGTAAATGATGCTCCGGTGCAATCTTTAAAATATGTCAGCGCAAGCGATGTAAATCAAAACCCGTGTTTAATGCCTATTTAAACAAAATCTCACATCGACTTCTTCAGTTTTACACCTAAGTTGGGAAAAAAAAATTTGTAAGATTTGTTTTGTACACTTCTAAATCTAAAAAACTAAAAAAAAGAACATTTCTAAGAAACAAAGTTCTTCTGATGGAAATAAAGAGCGAAGTTGAAAGTTATAACGAACAAAATTACTTCTTTGTAATTTATGCAATACATTTTTGAAAAACTTTCAAATAAACTCACTTGATGTTTTCCTATGTTTGTAGAATTCTGAAAAAAATAACGTTTTACTTAAACTAAACTTGCTTAAGATATTTCTACCAAGTGACATATAGCGATCGCAAGCTCTGTCGGTCAATCGGTCTGTCTGTCCTGTTTTTGCTAGTTTAGGCACTTCCAGGTAAGCTAGGACAATCTCAGAGCTCTTGATTTAAATTCTGGCTGGATCTGATGACATTGGGGGGGGGGGGGGTGTGGAGGGGAAAATCTAAAATCTTGGAAAACGCTTAGATTGGAGGAATCGGGATAAAACTTGGTGGAAAAAATAAACAAAAGTCCTAGATACGTAATTGATATAACCGGAACGGATCCGCTCTCTAAGGGGGAGTTGGGGGGAGGGTTAATTCTGAAAAATTAGTAAAAATGAGGTATTTTAAATAACCTAAAATAAAATTGATAACAAAAAATTGCAGAAAATAGCCTAAAGTAACATACTATAAAATGAAACCTATCTAAAGGTGATAAGAGCATTGTGCTGAACCTAATTTGTGTAAGAGGTACCTTATGGGATTTTTCTCGATTCTTCAACAAATGTACTGTATTTAGAAATAACAAATTCTTGAAATTTCTCTTATACGCCTAGTGTAGTGGTATTGGAACAATACATATGTTTCAATGCAAAAGATTTGACTAAGAAGTAGAGATTACAATTTCAGTAATTCAAGTGTTGGATAAATATGATAAAGTTGAATTCCTTAACATATCCATTACATTTCCATATTGCATGATAAAAAAGCTTATTTTTTCGTAATTTTGAACTTAACCTTTGAACTAAAGAGAAAGTAAAAGGTAATAAAATGGATAAATTGCCATTTCAGTATAATGAAGTATGTTCTTTCGCAGAATTATAAAGTTTTCAACGTACCATTGGCAAACTTCATGGTCAAATTTGTTTTTAATTGATAGGAAATAAATAGGTCTCAGAGTATAATATGTTTGAAAGTAATTATTAAAATAACTAAACACAATAAAAAAAAAGAGAACTTGAATACCTTGACAAGTCTTGCTTAGTCGGAAGACCAGAAAAAAGTATCATATTATTAAAGAAGGTAAGAAATATAAGGTTCCTTACAATACCATAATAAGCTTCCTTAAAAATAACATATTGCGTATCTTCATTTTCATCAAATCAGTTTGACGTTTGAAAGCTCATCAATGAAATTACCCCCAAAAATAATTAATTTTATTTCTCTGGGGGCCTGTTTGTATATCTTTATTTGTTCTTTTATTGAAATAAAATGCAGATTACTTGGGTCCTTTGATCTTCGTCACGAGCAGTTTAATTGCCAATGTTAATAAATTATAGTTCTTCAATTATGTAACAATTATCATTAAAGATAGGTGTTACCCACTTGAGACAAATAAAATAATCATGTCTCCACAATTCTAAGTGTTTACCAAGATTTCCGGTTTCCACCTCCAACTCCTCCCAATGTCAACAGATCTGGTCGGGATTTAAAATAGGAGCTCTGAGACATGAGTTCCCTCTAAATGTCAAATTTCATTAAGATACGATCACCCGTTCTTAAGTTAAAACTACCTCAATTTTTCTATTTTTTTATAATTAACCCCCTCCCAACTCCCCCATAGAGAGCAGATACGTTTTAATTATGTCAAACACGTACCTAGAACTTATGCTTATTCTTCCCATCAAGTTTCATCCCTATCTCTCCACTCTAAGCGTTTTCCAAGATATCCGGCTTCAAAGATTTCTGTTTCCTCCAAAATCAGCAAAAATAAAGTCCTTTTCAAACTGAAAAGGACTTCAAATAACTATAAAAGAATAAATGAAACCCTAAACGAACAGAAATTAAAATAAATAATAATATCAAACATAAAGACAATATATACTGGTACAGATGATTCAAGTCAGACTTAAAACGAACAAAAATACTTCGAAGGTAAATTTGGCTACCCCTCTTCCCCTAACAGTAGAAGTTCTAGAGTGTGATGTTCCCTTTGCTTTTTATTGAAAACAAAATACGCTTAAAAAGACATGTCTATTGATAGCTTTAGAAAATAAAAAAAATACAATTGAATAAAATCTTTAACGGATTTCTAATGATGATATTTGTTATGGATAAAGATATGAAGGTTAAAATAAGCATACAGAATAAACAAAATGGAGAAGTTAAATACCATAGCTTGCAAGTCCATCTGCGGATTCCAATCGGAATCATATAAAATAACAATGTCAGCTGTTGCCAAATTAACACCAAGACCAAATAATTGCCAAATAATTAATGTGTTTGAGACTGAACAATCTAATTTATGCTATGCATGACATCATATAAGAAAATGCTTATATGATGTCATAAAAAATGATGATATTTGTTATGGATAAAGATATGAAGGTTAAAATAAGCATACAGAATAAACAAAATGGAGAAGTTAAATATAACACTTTAGCCGTTTAAATGGTGAAAGTAGGTACATGTCAACGTTGTTATCCAAAAATCCTGACTAGGAATTAGTAGTATTTAAGCTACAGCACCATTTAGATGAAAAAGTAAATAAATAGCTATAAATAGAATATCTTTCGGGGGGGGCGAGGAAGGCAAGGGCATGTCAGTCACTGGCAGATCTAAGATTTTCGCGGGCTTTCCCTTTTTTTCTTTTTTTCACTCTTTTTAATATAAATTTGTCAATTTCGTCAATTATTGGCACCTTTGTCACATTGCCCCCCCCTCAGAATTTTGCTCATTGGCGCCCCAGTCACATTTCCCCCCTCACGCATGGAAAGATTCTCCCACGTAAACCTCTCCCTAGATCCTCCCCCAAACAGAAAGCCCCTGAAAACGTATGTATATTTTCCAATAACCAATACTAGGCTATATGTAAGCAATGGACAAAGTTCATAACTTGCAGCCCTTCCTCCAGGGACTGTGGGGGATTAAATCGTCCTCAAAGACATTATATATTTTCAAAATGCTGAAAAAAGGCTATCTCAAAATTTTGATCCAGTGAAATTGGGAAAAATGAGCTTGGGAGGGGGCCTAGTTGCCCTCCAGTTTTTTGGTCACTTAAAAGCGCACTATAACTTTTAATTTCTATTCGAATGAGCCCTCTCGTGCGTACTTGAGTTCCATTAAAGTACTATTATGAGTGCTATAGCCTCTTTTATTTTGGCGTTACCAAATAAAACTAAAAAATGAAAAAATAAAAAGAGCCTTAGAAATAAGCATTAGACATCAAATAAGCCATTATGGCTGATGTATCCTTTAAAAGAAAATTTCCACAAATCTCTTTTAAAACTAACATTTTACGACTAAAACTAATCTATCTAATAATCACCATTCATGGATCAGTTACAAACGAGATTTTTGGCTCAGTATCTGCGGTTCTAAACACGTTAAAAGCGTGTCTTAAACACGTTAAAAGCGTGTCTTAAACACGCTAGTGACATATATGGCTGAAAAAATTTAGTTATCGCCATCTATAGATAAATTTGATAGATGGTAGTTCATCTCAGTCAAATACAGAAATTTTAAGCTGGGCAACAGACATAAATTCACTTGAAATAATTTCATTCGTTACTCTCAAAAAAATTATGTCCGTAGACAAATAAACCGAAAGGATATGCCATTGACACATATAATAACATTTCACAATTAATCATAATGTTTTGTCCATAGCATATTTAATAGGAATTTACAAGTTGCCAAAGTGTAATGACTGTGCTGGACGGTGAAGTGAACTCGATGAGAATGCTATTGCTGATTTCAAACATATAACTAGAATTTTTAAATAGATGAGAAATACAAATAACAATAAGATAAACTTTTTTATTTGCCCAAAAATCAAAATACTGCAATAATCCTTTTCGGAATTCTAGAGTAACGTCAGAGTTTCTAAAAATGCTGGTTCCGCCACCATATTTTTAAAATTATGGTCGGAAAATGCAGGACATCTTTTCCTTGCTATGAATATAGACTGTTTTTAGAAGTGCTAATTTACAGTTGTTTGAAGCTGCTTAACCCAAAATAAAAATATATTTACAAGCTCATATGGATCGAGCTTCTAGCTCCAAAGACTCTATTAGCGACAGCATCCCATTCAACCCATCCCCTCGCTCTCCCTCCGTTATAGACACGTTTATCTGGTCAGTTTTCCTTCTTCCCAGTTCTTTCCTTGCCAGTTTGGAATGATCTTTCATCTATTCTATTTTTGTTACCTTTTTTTTCTTTTTTCTTCTTTTGAAGGACAATATGCTCGCTTCAAATGTCTGTGTTTTATGTAAAAATAAATATTACGCGAGTATAGAACTCTGAAAAGTTTCACTTGCAGGAGAAGCTTTACTGCATTTAACGACAATATAAGTCCGGACTTGCAGAAACTATTGTCTATCATTGTCACTTTTGGGAGAGCCAATTTGGAGCTCGCAGCTGTTATTCTTTGGTGTTAAAATTATCACGAGTATATTTATTGAAAGATTTGCAAACATATGTTTTTTTTTTAATTTCTGTAGCCTCCCTCACCCACGGAGAAAATCCTGTCATTAGAAATAGCTGTGGCCTCATCAAATTGTATAAAATGTTCAGGATGAAAGAATTTAGGTTCAGCCAGAGCCGAAACAAAAGTTTCAGGAGGCTTTCTTAATTGTAGGGTTTTTTCTATTGAGTTGCGATGCTCGATATAACTTTCAATAAATTGTTGTTGAGTTCTACCAATATAAAACTTTCCACAAGAACAAGGAATTTTATACACTCCACTAAATAAATCTCCCCGGGTTAAATCCTTCCCACCACAGCAGCCCAGCTTTCAAACTAGGTTTACTTTCTAGATTAACACTCAAATTGAGCATTTTTGCGAAGCTTTCTCCGTATGTCGGAATATATTAGCATAAGATTTATGCAGTTACATGGCATCTCACTTAATCTGCTAACTGGTGACTTGGCAAAGCAAGTTGTCATCGTTTGATGCTGATGTTTTAGAAACTTCAAATAATCTGCCAAAAATACGTCACCTTTTCATTGAAAAGGCCAGCCTATTAATTGCGCATGCATGACTTAAAATGATGGAAAAAAAAACGCTACTCCTTAGAATTGTACATTTTTCAAAACGTTATGAGGAAATATACTAGCGGTATCTTGGTGATGATCAGGGGCGGGCAAAACGCCATCGTGTCGCCAATCGCGCGGCAGATCAGTCCCTCCTCAAGACAATACTTCAGCACCGTTGCGCCGAACGTGAGCCCGGGGTCAAACGCCGTGCGCCGCGCCTTGTCCGCGACCAGCTCTACCGCTCCAATGAGCCCGGTACCGCGCACCTCACCCACCAGCGGGTGATCGACGTAACGATCAAGCCGTTGCCGGAATTGCGGCGCAAGCTCTGCCGCGTGCTCAAACAGGCGGTCGCGTTCGTATATTTCAAGCGTTTTCAGGCCGACCGCGCAGGCCACCGGGTGACCGCTGTAGGTAAAGCCGTGCCGTCGAAATGAAAATATCTAAATTTAAATATTTTCAATTTCGGGGTATTTCCACTGACTTGTTGAAAATTTTTGCTCTTTTTTTATTTATCCCCGTCTCAATTCTAAATGAAAAGGTAGTTTGGTCTAAAAATTGATTCATGTACGCCATTCATCTGAATGCTGAGAATATTTTTAGTCTATTGTGTTTATAGTTATATCTAATCAATTAAATATCTCAGTCTAACGGACTTTCTAATGTTCTAGAAAGGTGGATAACCCTTATACCCTAAATGAAGCCACAGTATTCAGATACACACCGTATTTTATACTGATAGTTTTGCCCGGGTTCACCTCAGTTATCTTTTAGGGGTTAAACCTCGATTAGTAAAAATCCCATTGGACAAGTAAACCAACTCACCCTGGTAGTTTTCTAATTTTTCATATTTCTTGTTTATTGAATAAAGGTTTGTATTTATGTTTATTTCGATGCATTTGAGATGGTATAGCACTATGTTTTTAATTTAAAATTGGAAGCCGAAGCTGCTGGTGGGCTAGGCTATGTCTTCAGGTTCATTTGAAAAGTTAGGCTAATCTAGAACAATGATAGGTAAAATTCTAGTTAATTGACTTCTTTCTATTTCGGAAAGCGTGTAGATTTGGAAAATGAAACTTTCAGGGATAGGTTGACAGGCTATCCAAGATTCCCCCCCCCCCTAATGACACTGGATCCGGTCGGTATTTAAAATAAGAGATCCGAGTCTCGAGGTCCTTCCAAATACGAAATTTCATTAAGATACGATCACTCTTTCGTAAGTTAAAAATACCTCATTTTTTCTAATTTTTTAGAATTGACCCTCCCCCCAAGAGAGCAGATCCGTTCCAGCTATGTCAAACCTGTATCTACGACTTGTGCTTATTTTTCCCACCAAGTTTCATCCGGATCCCTCCTCTCTAGGCATTTTCCAAGATTTTAGGTTCCCCCCCCCCCCCCCCCCCCCCCCCCCCCCAACCCCCCCCCTCCCCACCCCCGTAAGTGATGACAAAACCAATAATCAAGTCACCAGATTAACAGTAGCAAACAACAAGCAAGAAGCAAGTAATCACAAAGACTCTCTTCACCTTAGTCATAGTGAAGAAGTGAAATAAGGCATTTGAAGTCAAAGATGTTGAGCCCTTCACCAAGTCCACATTGGGATAGAAGCTTTAAATAATCCAGTTGATTGTTTCCTCAGGCTGTTTGGTCTCGATCTGATTGACCACATCATATTTCAAACAAACTTACATGTTACTCAGAAAGGTGTTTTGTTCAACTCAACTACTTGAGAAGAAATGAAAGTTTTTTTTTAGCAATAAAAATTCTTCTGGGTGGGAGAAACTGGTGCAGAAACTGCGGTCCGAGAAGGTATGAATGCAACTTTAATATGCAAAGCCCACGGGCAACCTGAACCTAAAATTAGTTGGAAGCGAGAAGACAATACTGCTTTTATGTACAATGGAGTTCCAGGTATGACTTGATTTTTTTTTCTTAGCCTTCCGATTGTCTCTAACTAATTTTTTGGATTAAACAATGTTCTATCTTCAATCTTTACTAATTTGGCATTTATAATTTTGAGATTTTTTCCACAAAGATAATAACTATTTTAGTAATAGCTCCCGGGCGACTGAAAGGCAAGATAAGCTATGACTTGATCTAAATTAAACCGTACTGTGGCTCCCTTTGTTCATTGGCCCCTGTAGCTCCCTTGGTTAGAAATTCTCAAGTCTAATTTTTAATCGTTTTACTGTGCTTCAGGAGGCTGTATGATAGAATTAACCACCGAATTGGTCATAATTATGGTTGCCCAAAGAGCAAATAAACTTTCCAGAGCGACTTTTTATAAAATGTTGCCTGTAATTATGAAGTGGTGGAGAATTGATGCAACGGATGTACCCCCTCTCCCCCCTTTGGAGAAAAGGCAGTGGTGGGACGATTATGCTTTGAGCAGTTTACCTCCTTAAGTTATCAGGACCCTGAACATGGCAATAAGAAAGTAACAACTCACTCGGACGGGCCACAGGCCACTTTATGTCTTCAATAATATAAACTGAAAATCAATTCGACTTCGAACAAGATATATCATACTTACATGTCTGCTAAAAGTTAGACTAGAAGGGGCAAGGGGGTGAATGGACAAGGAGGTTGGGTGGAGGAGCCACTGGTCAATTTGGCTACTAAATTATACAAATTTTACTAGATCTGCTTCAAGATTTAATCAAGACCATTTTGTGATGATCATGGTCCAAATGCAATATATCTACCTTTTTACCAAAAAAGTTGGAGGAAGAGGTAGAGAGAGGGGGTGAACAGATTTACCAAGGTCCAACTTCTTGCCTTCAGCTCAATTTGGAGAAGTCAAGGGTTTCAAAAACACCCACAAAATGATGACCGTAGAGTTATCACCTAGAATGAAATGAGAAAAAGGTTAATATAACCTCGAAATAATATGTGAGTTTTATATAAATAATTAGGCCACTTCCTTGTAAGCTTTCATCACTACAGCCGGCACCAAATGCTATTGCAAGTATGTTGGAAATAACTGCCTTCATTCAGAACATTCTTGTTCTCTGTTTGTAAAGGATAAACGGTGACCAAACATGTTACCCATGCGGTAAGACAAATACACAATCTAGTGCTTCTCTATGGTTTTTTATGGGTTTTTTTGTAAGCCCACCTCCCGAGCGGTATATCCATTCGTAAAAGTTTTTTTCCTGGCGCAGCAACTATTTTCAAAATTCATGTAAATAATTATTTGGTTTTCCCCTTCCCATTCCAAAAAGAAACTAGTAAAAAACCGAATTCAAGCTTAATTTTTATATCCATTTTTCTAACATGGTTTTTCTTATATTTTCTTTCATTTTTGAAAGAAACGATAGCGAAATTTTTATGTGTAGATTTTTATAAGAAAGACATTCCAAAATGGGTTTCGAGATTCATTTCCACATTCATTATTGATAGGTTTTGCTTTCAACAAATTTACACTGCCGTTTCTTTCATGAATGATAGATCACATAGGCTTACTTCCAACTGAAAAAACTTGTTTTATTTATTTTCTCATTTTTTTTAAGTTATGCTAGAAATCCTGCACCCCTTTCATTGAAATTATCTTCCTTCGTGATAAATTCCTCCATGGAAAGATACTCCCACGTAGCAAAGACAAATATACGTTCTTTAATTTGATAACGTGAACTGAGTTGACTATTTAGTAGAATGTTCAGCTAGAAGATTGTATTCTACAAATTATTGATAATTTGTTGTGAATTGCATGGGAAGGCGGGACAGCTGCCATTTAGGGGTAATACGCAACTACAATCAGAATTCATGATTTCAAAATTTAATGAAACTATGCAATTTGCAAGTTATGCCCTGGGGGTATATATGGTTCTTATGAAGAGGATGCTCGTATAAACTTCATAGAGGGCCCATTTGATTGGAAACTGAAAGTGCTAGTTCACTTTTTAAGATTCAAAATAAATAGAAGGGCAACTAGTCCCACCCCGCGCCCTTTTTTCCCAGACCCATCCGGTGCAAATCTTGAGATAGCCATTTTTGAAAAATAGTTCAAAAATTTGATAATAAAACTCCAGTGTTGACACAACCCCCCAGGGCCCGGGGGTAGGCCTTGCAAGTTATGTTCAGGGGGCTTCTATGGTTCTTATGATAAGGATGCTCGTATAAACTCCAAAGGGGTGGGCGGGGAGAGAATTCACCCTCCAATTACTTTCGACTAACAAAAGGGGCGCTTACCCTCTCAATCTCAAATCCAATGAACCTTTTTAGAAGTTTTTACGACAATACTTTCTACGAAAATATTATTTCTTCCGGAACTTAAGTTACAACCTTCGCCCGGAGGGCTGTGGGGGTTGTCATCCTCAAAGACATAATTTCTGGACTTTTAAACTACTTTGAACAAAATGGCTATCTGAAAATTTTGATTGGATGTGTTCGGGGAAATGGTGGGCGTGTTATGGGGGTAGTTGTCCTCCAGTCACATTCGTCTACTAAAAAAGTCACTAGCAGTTTTAATATCGCTTACTTTGGAATTGTCAACAAAGTAAAGGAGTGCTATGCTAGTATGGTTCTACTATGGCTACTCCCAGGTCCAAAATGTCGAAAAATCAGAAGAAATAGCCCACCAAAGAGAAAAAAGCAATTAGGTCTGGGCCCTTGTATGTAGAGTACAGTAGTAAAAGATTGATAAGAGAAAATTTTTATGAACTTGCTTATATCATTACTTTTAAGCTTAATATCGGTAACAGTTTCTATCCCTGAATCACTGAGAAGGTGACTCTTTTACGTCTGGGACTTTATTTGAAACTGCTTCTTTTTTCAATTACTACTGCTTATAATCCCTGAATCACTGAGCTAAATCACATTGTTTTGCTTCAGTTTGAGAAACAGCAAAAACCGGACTATAGATATCATACAGGGCAAAGCGAATCCCCGCTGATCGACGTTTTGCGCTTTTACTTTTAGTTTGATCCCTACATTTCAATGGATATGACTTTGCATGTCCTCTCTGCCTAATTCAAGCTCTTTGGTTCTGACTAGGCCATTGTTTGTAGCTACGTAGGTATTGTTAGCTGAAATGCCATCAAATAATCTGTTGCATTTGTTTGTTTTGAGCACCCAAGTAAAGGGGTAACCTTCACCCCAGGGTTAGGACCAAGTTTTCTCCTGAATTTATTCCAATCTTTTGATAGTAACGACATTTTTTTCGCTGATTATTCAATTAAATCGGTTTACTTGTAATTAGCCAAGGAACAGTTATAAAGAAAAGGGTAAATTACAAATAATACAACTTTTGTAATAGACGTCAGCGTCTATTTCATCGAAAATATAAATGAGTGATAGCAACAATACACAAAGTCTTAATGAATATTATCTTGATGTATTCACTAAGCCTTAAAAAAATATATTTCCTGTTAGTATAAGGATGAATACTTGAATCCCGTTTATGATAATGTGGACGGATAATTGCGATAACGTAATCACATTACTCCACAAGGATAGTCTAGTCTAGACATTTCTTTTTTAAATCTTCCAGATCTTCAGCAATTTTATCCATGGCCTCCACTCCACAGCTTCTTTTTACATATCTTAATACTTTCTCCACTTTCTTTATATTCCTCTTATTATCATATGATCTAACACTGAAAAAGTTCTTGTACAAGCCCCTCTTCCTCTCTATTAAACGCAAGGTATTTTCACTATTCCTAGCTGCATCTCTAATTTTCTTCCCTAAATGGCGTCACAAAACATTTCACTAAGATTATTCCATCCCTCTTGTGCATTGTCAAATCTTAAATCCTTCAATTTAGCATTCAACTGTTCTTGGAAGGTTTCTCTCAACTTCTCATCCTGTAGTCTACCGGCTCGCCTCCGCTTTCGCTTACTGGTTGTGATGTACGGCTTAAGCCACTTGAGTTTCTGCTCAAATCCCAACGACCAGAAGGATTGATTTAGCCTTTTTCGCAGCTCCTCGGCAATAAGTGAGCACTGAAGCTTAAATTTCCATAAACCGCACCAAGAGAGAATGGGTCTTTCTTCGATCAAAAATACTTCGTTGTCAATCTCAATAATCGGTTCTGCAGCTGGCTGAATGTGCGAACTTGTTGAACGAGTAGATGGACTAGGCTCATTTTCACTGATAAGCAGCCTGGGCTGGTCAGCTTCAGTGTCAAGTAGTCCCGACACTAATGGCAGGACATCCTTAAAAAGTTTTTCTGCTGATAAAATAACTTGTCATTTAAAAACAAATACTTTTTTTTAGTATAATGAACTCTTAGGTAAATATACAGTTATCAAGAAATATTGAAGGATAGTTTAATGTAATTTCTCCCTCCTTCTCTTTCTTTTCTTTGGGGTTGTTTTATATGTAGGGGTTCCGGGCAAGCTTGAAGGACTTTTAATTTACACTTGATTCAAGAAACCAATAAGGCAGTATATTTCACAACCCGTCTCTGGCTCGGGAATCATAGGATCGTTCTAGGTTTGTTTTTGGCTTCATTTGCTTGCTGGATTCTAATCGGATCGATCTAATCTCATTTGGGGGTTGGCCTCTAAGGTGGAGGTTGTCACCCTAAAAATGTTCTAAAACTACGCAGGCTTACATCGACGTCCTGACAAAAAAAAAGTAAAAGAAAAAATCACACAACCAGAAAATAACCAAGAGAACAAGGGTGATTTGAAGCCAGTGGAAGAAAGGAACAAAAAGAAAAAAACAGATATCTCGGAAAGGACCCTCTTCAGGTTGTCCTCTGTGCTCGAAGGAAAAAAAAAGAAGAAAAAACAAACCTTTTGAAGCGAACTTTAACAGAGCAGACGAAAGATTGAATCAAACATGCAAAAACCAAGACGCAATAAACCAAAAATTATTCAAACAGGTCGGCGAGCTGTATGGGTTCCTCAATAACTTGCCAGTGTTTGGGGCGGTTCGCGCGGTGCAGCGCAATGCGCGCTTGCATTTCGTCATCTTCGATGGTCGCCGTTGCAATGTAGGTGACGGGTAAATGGGTTTGAATTGCCAGTTTTTCTGCCAGACGGCTTTTGCCGGAACGAATGCCGCCCAAAATTAAAGTTTTGTCAGTATTCATCTGTATTGATCAGGTAAATGATAGGGCGGTATGGACTGTTCACTTAATCGGTATCGTTCGATAATTTGAATCATGTTTACGCTCGATGATTCAGGTTAAATACGACAGCGCGGCATCCAATCGCTGCAAGCGAGAGGCGGAGAAGGAGTGATGGGTGAAGAATTAAAGAGGGGATAAAGGAGAGGGGATAAAGTGGGGGGCTGCGGGGAGGGGGGTGCGCTAAATTATTTGGAATAAGAACAGCGTGAAGTTAGATAACAATTCTTACTTTGTAATGTGCAAATATATAGCCCAAATGTTTCTAAATTGTTATATTTTCATCATATTTTGGTACATCTCATTAAGATTGACCTAACTTCACTTCTCGAGTGTGTACTATTGTGTAAAGAAGGGGGCCTTGAATAGATAAGGTTGGAGAAGGGGCGTGCGTAGTTGTGTTGGCCTTAGGCGGCTTGTTACTGCGGTATGAAATGGGTTGTCCCCTCCTCAATCCCACGCTCTTTACGCTAAAGTTTGACTCTTTGCCACAATTCTAATTTTTAAAACAATTAATAACTTTAGCGTAAAGAGCAAGGGATTGCAGAGGGGGCAACCAATTTCATATAAGGAGTAATTTCTGTTCGTTTTAAGTTTTAATGTCGCTCCCACTCCCCCCAGATGGTCAAATTGGGAAATCAACTATTTCTAATTTAATTTGGTCCGGTCCCTGATACGCCTGCCAAATTTCTTCGTCCTAGCTTACCTGGAAGGGTCTAAAGTAGCAAAACCGGGACCGACAGATCGACAGAATTTGCGATTGCTGAAGGGAGAGGAAAAATTAGAAAAATGAGGTATTTTTAACGTGCGAATGGGTGATCGGATCTTAATGAATTTTGATACTTAGAAGTACCTCGTGTCTCAGAGCTCTTATTTTAAATCCTGACCGGTATTAAGCCTCTGATTTTCCTTTAAATAAATCTATTGATTCTTAGAATTTTGCTAGAGCTCATGCCATATGAGATCTTGGCTCTTCCGACCTCGTCACAAGTGCCATATGAGCTCTTAGGTCTTGTTTGTTGTTGTTGTTTTTTTGTTTATTTTTTTCAGCAAAGCACAAAGTGTGTTCTGGGCTTGAAAAAGCACGGGGGTTATCAGTCCTCTCCCAGATTATGAGCCCTAAAACTGCTGCTGCCCCCTGGTCTTCAAACTTATCTAAATCGTGTTTACTATTACCGAATTTAATATAGTGTGACCAAACCGTGTCTGTTATTATCGAGATTATTAAAATATTGCCGAGTATACCAAACCATTGCCAAGTATTACCAAACTCTTGTATGATAATATCAAAATCTTGCCTGATATTAAGAATCATCTCGCATTACAATCCGGGGCGTAATTTTGTCAGAATCCTGGGAGGGGGCAAAGTTGGAGATAATTTCGCTAATTAAAGAGGAAATTGCAGCAAAAACTAAAAAAATAAGCTATTTGGTACCATAGTGGCTCACAGAACCTAAGATCCTCATTAAGAATATTACCAAGTATCTAGTCAAGTAGGGGACAGAGCAGAAACAGGAGATAAGCTAAATTACAATATGAAAGTAGAATTCCACTGTCCAACGTGAAGCTAAAACGATTTACCCGGAGCCTTTTCTTCCTCATTAATTTTGAACGATTATTATCATTAATTTTCAAACCTATTATTTCACTATGGACCCGGTTTTTTAACGTTTTAGCGTCTACAAATTTAAATACAATCAATATCAAGAAGAATTTTGAGTCCAAACTAATGTGCTTACAA
This sequence comes from Alatinidae sp. Z8VKAUB7J3, assembly GCA_010016025.2. Taxonomy (NCBI): domain Eukaryota; kingdom Metazoa; phylum Cnidaria; class Cubozoa; order Carybdeida; family Alatinidae; species Alatinidae sp. Z8VKAUB7J3. The sequence continues at coordinate 24,255,009 of JAAAKM020721499.1, forward strand.
TGCAGGTTTTTGTTTTAGTTCTCGATTATTTTATGCCCTGCCTGCCTCGCCAACGTGTTCGGGTAGGCTGTTCACCAGAAGACGTACCGGCTTCGAGCGCGAGATTGGCGGCATCAGGGCTTGAGCCGCAGGCTAATTCAGCCGCGAGACATCAAGCGCTGCTGTTAGGATCGTTTTTTTAATCGGATGATTTGACCAGCATTCATGAGTTTGCCCGTTTTGACATTCCGGTCTTCTGGCCAACTCGTCAGCTTCCAGGCTGATACCCAGATCAATGCCCGCTTTTCTGTCCTGCCTCTGCTTGTTCGCATCAGCTGCGAAAGTCCGGAAACCGCCCTTCCGGCCTTAGCAACTATTGCTCTTACAGCGCAGAATGCTCACCCAGAAACTTCCCTCCTCAAGGAGGCACAGTGTATTATTTTTTTTTTATCTTCAAACTAGGGGAATGCCTGTACACTTCCTAATCATAAAGAGCGCAATAACGCTGCCTAAGTTACTTCAGATCAGGGCACTTCGCATAGAAGGAGTTATCATCGTAACTTTGAAAAGGGCTCATTCGATTTAAAATTGAGAGAGCCAGTGCCTTTTTAATGGTTGAGTGTTTGGAGGGCAACCAGCCCCCACGCCCGTCATTTCACCTAACACAGTGTAGTGGTAAGGTCCAGAAATTATGTCTTTGAGGATGAAACTAACCCCCTCCCCCTAAAAGCATAGTGCATTGAACTTGTATAATTTGTGCTACGTATTTGCACCTTGGGGGGGGATTAAGGTTAGGTTACTTACTCCCACCACTAATATGCAAATATATAGCCAAAATTATGTTCTATACATTAACTAAAGTAATATATTTTCATCATGTTATGGTATACTGTATTATGATTAGCCTAACTTCACTTCTTGAGTGTGTTCGGTATAATCCATAAGTACCAAAATAAGAATGTGTAAACAAAGCTGAAGTTGGGATATTTCAAAACTATAGACAAGACCATCAAATTAATTAAAGAAAAGAAAAAAATATCCACTGAATTCCATAAAATTTCTGAGTGATATCAGTGTATAGTAGTAGTAGTTGTAGTAGTAATAGTAATGCTCGTGCTATATTAGTAGCAGTAGCAACAGTGGTAATAGTCGAAATAGCTACAGCAGTAGTATTCACGTATTGCCCTTTGGTCAGTTGAATAGCCCACTCGCCATTCCCTAGATTTTTCAGCTTGAAATGGTAAGCAATAAATTGCTAATACACCCATTTGACAATATGAATGTACATAGTATGTTCTGACACAGTTAAACTTTCCCATCAACGTTTCTAAGGTTTTCATTTCAATATCCTTAGCCTTAGTAGCAGTTGCTAAAGATTTAGTAGTAGAGTTGGTAAAAGAAGTAATAGCAGTTCATATAACAGGCTTACCAATAAAGTGAATATACCACTTGATGCCTTTCTTTATGTTCTTTACAAATATAATAATTGCTTCTACCTTAAATTCAAATTTAAGCACTTTTTAACCTAGCCTAAACTAACCTTATTATAAATAATTTTAGCACTGATGAAATGTAGTATTATTTTGTGGAAAACAGTGCAAAGAAAATGTAGTATTATTTTGTTGGAAATGATGGATAACTTGTACTTTAATTGAAAATTTGTCATTTTTAAGAGCTATCCTCTTAATCTTATATATATTATATTATATATCCTCTTAATCTTATCATTTTTAAGAGCAAATTTTCTAAGGGTTGCGTTCATACAGCAGAGTGAGTTTGTTCCATGTTTCTGAAGTCAGCACCCTCGAAGGGAGGAAGAGGTTGAGTTAGGAGCTTGAAAAGAAATATCGGGCCCTAACTTGTATTGTATATCTGTGTCTAAATCCTATTCACCTAGCACAGCTACTTAAATAGTATTCCAAAAGCCAATCCTCTACACTTCTGATAGACATCTTTTTCGATGGTTGTCATTAATGACAAGAAAGAAACGTAAGAAAGTACCAATCGGAAGAGGTTGCGAAATGTTAGAACAAAGTTCGAGAAATGATACAATCCAATCAAATAGCTTCTCATCATCTTGCTTTGTTGTTTTAATTTTCATATTGCTGTGTATCAATGTTTAGCTTTGCTAGGAGCAGAGCAAGAACTTTTTTTGTCTTGGATATGCATGTGATTAGGTAGGTACAATTTTGGCAATTCATTTTTGATTTTTGCTTTTTGTGGCTGTTGTAGGTTTGTTGACTAGACTGCATTAGAATTTAGTATAAAGAGGCATATATTAGGTATTAGTTTGTTTAGATTTTCATCTGGCTTTTTGTTGATTAGGTGATCAATTCCTGGTAATGCTTCTGATTCAGTTCTGCTTGGGAGGGGGTTGCCAGTCTAATCTTCTATCATTATTTGTAGAGGCTAGTTGAGTTTTTCATAAGGTAAAATAAAACTTTTTTTTCTGAGGCATTTCAAGCATGAAATTATCATGGGCAGAGCAAAAGTACCGCGTAAGTAAAGAGCGATATATTACAATATATTTTAGATATATCACGATATACGCACAAAATATAGTTTTTCACTTGGCAGTTTTGCGGAAGGATTTGTCGTAAAGACTTCAAAAAGGACCAATTCAATTTTAATTTGAAAGTTCTAGCAGCCATTTTAGAGTCAGAAGCTATTAGAGGATAGCCAGCCCTCTTTCCACGTACCTTCTTTCCCCCAAAACATCAGGTCGAAATTTCGAAATAGCCATCTTCGGCAGTTGTAAGTTCTCCAACATCTGCAAGTTTGATTGCAAATTCAGCAGCAGTTGATTTGTATCAATTCAAAAATGGCTTAACTAGTACTGGTCCTCTCGGATTCCAACCCGGAATTGCAGCAGGAGCTCCTGGCGATGCAAACTATTCTCCAATGTGGAGAATCTTTATGATAGGCTGGGAAAATCCTGATGAAGCTCAGTTGCTAGAAACCATTAGTGATGTAAATGCATACAACGAAGCTGGCTTGATCAACATTGGAATTGCTCGTCCGATGGATAGTGACCATATTGTCAACTGTCCATTCATTGACCCATTCCAATAAGATCTTTTTTCTTTTTAGACTTTAATGGCTTTCGGCAAGAACTAGAGTAGAATTATGCCTTCATCTTGAATAGTGCCCCTAATATCAGTTCGTAGGAGATATTCAGATTGTGCGCGACATTTTTTGTTTCAAACTAAAATTCGTACGGTACATTCTTAAAATCAGCTAAGAATTTAGTCGTTTTGTTTTTCCATAACACTTTATATCCCCTTTTTAACGCGTAGAAATAGTCAGAAAAAGAAGTTTTCATTATCGGAATTTTTTGCGGCATATCTTTTATGCTTAAAATAACCTTCTTGGTATAACCGATCAGTGATTAACAACAGAAGTAAACACTTGAAAGCGATATTTCCCGACCTTAGTGCGGATTGATGAATATGACTTTACATTTTGGAAAGCTTCACAGAGCTGCTGCCTGGAGCCAAAAAGGATGGTTTTGCTTCTCCTTGAGCCAGAGCCTATAGTGTGTGAAGTGACTTAGAGTTTTATAGCTTATATCAGAGAGCTATATGAAGTTATGCAGTCAAGCTTTCGTTTCATCAAACCATGTTTCTGCTTTCGAGTGGAAAGCTCCCTTCTAGCAGGCAAGCACCAGTTTCAAGTTGAAGATGGACTAAAATCTATAAGTGTTAAATGTATGCGGTGGCCCCACAGCCAATATATCTTCTTTGAGTGATAAATAGAAACATTTAGAAGATAAGGAGGTAATCAATATTTACGCTTAATTTATTTCGATTCTGAAAAAGTTACAAATACTTCATTTATTCTATGCTTGAAACACACCAACAATATTATAGGAGCTCTCAACAAATGCTTAAGACACGAATGTATTTCTAAACACCTATCCCTAGAAATGAATAAGCAGAATTTGCATTTTATGTTCAGATAAAACGGTAATGGCCTTGTATTAGATGCAAGGGTAATTTTTTGTAATAGGAATTCAAAATATTTTTCCAACAGTTATGTCAAAATCAGACTTACACTACTACTCCTCCTGAAATGATTATTTTGGATCTAGAGATTGACTCTTTATTTTAAACTAGCCTCTTGTTAGCTTTTAGAACTGTTGACATATTTAAGATTCTCTGTATATTCTTACCAAATTTGAATAGGAAGCTCCCTGTGGTATCCGAAAGATTTTCTAATGGTTCTTTTGTCTTTGAGGCTGTCAATCGTCTCTGAGAGACACAAAATGACATCTATGTTATCGATCGTTTTCAACAGAATACACCAAATTTTTGCTGCTGCTACTTTCACCCTGACTCAATTGATTATTCTATCTGTGTATTTTCTTAGCATAAAAAAGTTGAACGATAAGCGAGAGAAGCTGTAGATTCCAATAATATATTGTTGATTGAATACTCCCAATTACATGAAAAACGCATTAAATTTTTTTTTAAACGTTAAGAATATGTTTCGTATTTAACCGGTTTTCATTAGTTATAGCTTTGATTACTCTATTAAACCTCCTTTGGCCATCTTTTCGCCTAAAAAGTAGTCCTAAGTCGGCAATAGCAAGTTTCTCCCAAATATTTACCAAGCCCATACAATAATTAACAGTATGGGGCTAGATAACGTTTGAGCATGGAAGTTATTCTGAGTTATTACGATTATTCTGAGAAAGTTATTTTTACTCATCTTTTTTTAGAATTCATACTAGTATTTTTTTTCACAGTTTTTGAAAAGTGCTTCCACGTTATTCATGTCCATCTGAAATAAAATTCAAAATTCTTCCATTTTAGAAGCAACAAGAATCTCTCTTTCTTTTATGCAGAAGCTCGCTTCTAATTCAGAAATGATTCCTTGGGATTTCATCCCCATGTCTTGGTACACTGTGACACAGCTTAATCCAAGGCGAAAACTAAATGTTGCCTTAAACGAAGCCATTGACGATCTTGTACGAGAGGTAATTTAGCTCTAAATCATTGTCTCTTTTAACCTTAACTCCCCGCATAAGGACGTGCATGTTTCTGTTTATTTTAATGGACACGTTGGTGTATATTGCATCGATAAAGAGCAACTTAAGCTATGATAAGATAGAATGAATTTATGGAGGCCTTGGGGGTTCAGGATGCAAGAATAAGCTTGAAAATTAATGTTAAGAAGACAAAGTCGCTAAGACTAGGAATAAGTGAGGGTGCAGAGATGATATTGGGCAACGAGAAGATCGATCCAGAGGACAGCTTCACTTGCCTAGGTAGTATTATTCGTAAAGATGGTGGGGGCAGTGAAGATGTTAGGAGTAGAATCGCCGAGGCTCAGGGTATTTTTTCACAGTTGAAAAAGTTAGGAAGAATTGGAAGATTATACCTGCGAACCATGGTTAAAATATTGGAAGCTACAGTGATGACAGTGGTCAAATATTATTTTGAAGCAGGTTAAGTTGCACTGGGTTTCAGTTGTACAAGGGTCATTTGCACTAGAATTTAGTTGCACGGGGGCACAGTTACACAGGGAGTTTAGTTGCACGAGGTTCAGTTACACGAGGGCTCAGATGCATGGAGGTTCCCTTGCATGACGGTTCGGATACACGAGATTTCTGGTGCAATCGAATCCAACAAAAGCTTTATAGACATCAAATTTTGGTCATTTTACTTCTTTGTGTATATTTATTTTATTGTTTTACTATCATTAATATATTTTTATGTAAACCCTAGATGTACAATATGGTTTTAGAAAAATATATGATTCCACGCAACAACATTCTATTGACCTGCAGCATTGCTGCTTCGACATGCTCCTTAACTTCTAGGATAGTACATTTTTCCGTCATATTTTTCTCAAAGTCACTGACACGCTCTTTGACTTCATCTATGCTTTCGGTGATATCACATTTGAGCTTCTCTACCACTCCGTTAACTATGTCAGCGATAGCCAAAGCACTTGGGACCTTGGACGTTATAAGGCTCGATATTTCAGCTAATGAAGGAGGGTTTGTTGATGTACCGGAGTGCTTTCAAACCGGACAGAACCACTGCATATCTCTAATGGTTGACATCTTTGTATAGAGTTCATACTCTGGGATGGACATGCTTATGCATTCTATACACAGCTGAAAGAGTGAGGTGTTGAGGAGGGGACAGCCACTTTATACGGAATAATTGCTGTTTGTTTTAAGTTTTAATTTCGCTCCTCACTTTCAGTTAAAAAAAAAACTTTTTTTTCCATTTCTGATAATACTTAAGTGCGTATCAGCAGTTAAAAATTTATTTGATTACCTATCACTGTCTCTGCCTAAATGAAGAAAGATATGGTTTCAATTTTTATGGCACTTGATATTTACCAAACGACATAAAGCGATCACAAATTCTGTCGTTCTGTCTATCTGTCGGTCTGTCATTTCAGGTTTTGCTAGTTTAGGCACTTCCAGATAAGCTAGAACGATGAAGTGTAAAAGCCGAGGTATTAACGAGGGGACAAACCCCCTCATATACATAATAAAAAATATAAGAGCTTAAAAGTTTGTTACGTAAGTTAATTCTTAAGTTACGTATATTTTTTACTAATAAAAACTTTCGTTAAAAATTAAAAATTCTAGTTGCCTTTTTAAGTAACCGAAAATTTGGAGGGCAACTAAACCTCCTTCCCCACTCCGTTTTTCTCAAAATCGTCTGATTAAAATTAAGAGAAAGTCATTTAGCCAAAAAGAGAATTAGTATGCAAACTTCATTTTAATAATTTATGTGCGGAGAGCCAAAATCACATATGTATTAATTCAATAACGCGTCCCAACCGTTACTTTTAATTAACGGCGTGCCGTCCCACTTGGGAAGGATCTTACCCTCTTGAAGTTGTCTTCTAGAACGGGATGTTTTCACCATGGTGCAAGAATGGGATTTCGGTAAACCCTGCTTACGGTCCCATTCCTGTAATGCCTCTTGTGTCTTTTCAGAAAACTGGCGGCCTGGCTTGAACTTAAATTTTCAAAACCTACAGCTTTAGATACTTACTTATGGATATATTTTTTCTAATTGCCCATTCGCGAGTTCCTTCAATTTTTAAGTTTACTCTTATTTTTACCCTTAACAAATTTTAAGGGTTTCATAAGACCCTTAATCAATAAGAACAGGACTTTCATTTTATCTCTAAATGCCCTATTGGCTATACACCTTGTTGTGCGTTCGTTTTTTAATTTTAGATATTGTAAAAGTCATTGTGGCAATAGAGATTAACATTCCTAGGAAATATTCAAACGACCAATAAAGTGAATCATTCCACTCTAATGCCCTTAAAACGAAGTCCGGTATCAAGATTCCGATAAGACTTCCAATAATCTCGTACAAATCGGTCAGCATAAATAGGAGAGTAAATATCCCAGATGTTATCAGCCCACATTTATTGTCATAATTCAGATAATATTTTGCAAGAAGGAAATAGATACCAAATGAAAACAGGTCTGCAGTGAAGGCGTTAAAGGAAGAATAGCCAAGGCTCAGGGTGTTTTTCTCAGTAGAAGAAGTATTAAATCTTTGAATTAAAGTATTAAATCTTTGAAAAGAATCCCTAGAATTGTCTAAGGATTCTTTTGGGTACGGTACCAGCGATTTTTGATTAGTGATTAGTGATCATTGATTATTGATCATTTAGAATTTTTGGGGACTTCGAATTTCTGGGGACTTGAATTTTTTTGGGGGGGACTTAGATTCTTTTTTAATTTCTTAAAACACATGGTTTATGCGATTTTTTATGCGGCCACCTCCGTAATACTCTATGGCTGGTCATCGACATTAATTGGATGGAGGGAAAAACTCAGACACTACACAATATTTCACATGATTTAAACCCTTAGCTCCTGTAGATAGAATCTTTTGGAAAGCTTGTTTAGCTGTTTATACTACATAAAAGTTATACTTGTACATGTTTTTGCAATTAATTCTAACTGCTCTAACATTCTCCACACCGCGAAAATCCCAATACCTTCTGGCGTGCACAGCAAACAAGATTGCACCGCAGAAGGTGTCAAACGATCTTCCAGGGAAATTTTTAAGCCTAAATATCCAGGTCTTCGCAGAGTCTAACATTTACACTGTATAATAATGACAACAATAGTAAGATCGGAATTTAAAGTTTTTCAGTGGATCAAGCAGTGGGAATTAGAGGAATTAGGAAGGTATCAATTAGGAAAGAATCAATTAGGAAGGAATCAATTAGGAAGGGAATTAGGAAGGAATCAAGCAGTGGGAATTAGAGAGAAGGACAAAAATAAGTTTTAAAATCTAGGTTGGGGGAGCGAATATTGCTCTTTTTGTCTATGGAGGCATTAAAACATACTATTTGTCAATAAAAATACTGAAAAATACAAAATTTAGGGGGGGGGGGCGCAATATATCCTCGGGACCAATTCTGCCCTAACTGACGCCTTGACAGCTCATTGTTAATGATGATTATATTCAAAACATATCCACAATGACATGCAACCCAATGCATAAAGGGATTTCAACATCTTACATACCCTACCAGATTACATAAGCTCAAACAACCATCTCTCACATATAGAAGAGATGTAATAATGACATAAAAGTTAGTACGTGACTGGAGTGTGATTGCCAACTGTTCAAGATAGTCAGTTCACCGAGTACCAGAGACCACCCTTTTATTGCCTTTTGGTCAGATGATCTTCCCTTTAAGCATTTTCTGAAAGTTGAACTTAATACCCAAGTCAATTCTTGTTGTACAGTCTTTTGGGAATGTATATGCACATAGTGTCTTTTAATTTAGTTCAAATTTCCCTTCAATATTGTTAATGATCCTAATCACGGAATGTTTAAAATATTAAATTTCTCCAAATTGCTTGACAATTCTTGTTGAAACTGTCAAATAGTTTCTTTTTTTGTTACCCCTCCCACCAAAAAGAAAATATTGCGCGCGTGCTAAGCATAAATATAATCTTTAAATCGTTTAATAAATTGTTTTTGACTGTATTTTTTATGGTATAAGTTCAATGTAAAAATTATTGATGCAACTCGCTATTAGTTTTTGGCACTTTTTTTTTTACCAACAAGGACTAATTCATATATCTCATGTGATGCAAGAGTCACATATGGGTCCAGTAATGGGCCCAGCCACAAGAAACTTGAAATGCCCTCGCGTATCGAATGATAAGAAAAATGTCGATAAAACTGGTGGACTGCATAAAAATGACATCGAGAGGGAACACAAACCTTGAAGCATCTCTTAGATATTAAAATTTTATTGTTTAAATGCTGTCTAATTCTTCCTGGGGATACTTTTTTCTTACTTATTGGTTATATAATAGACACTAAAAAATTTCAACGCAAGAAACTGATCAAGTAATTTCTTCTCGATCATTTGGATGGCAAAGATCAGATGGGATAATAGCCAGTTATAAGTTATAAATTTTCCTAATAAAGTATTATATTTTCGTCATATTTTGTTTTATTTCATTGGCTTTATCAAAAGCTCCGTTTCAAAACAAACAATCGGATACATCTGGACTCGAAACCCTACCCTTACGGAAAGGGGGATTACAAATCCAGCAAACCAACCTTTCCTTTGGCGTTCACAGCATTCGGTTCATTTTTAAGCCAACAAAAGTATAGCTCCTGACATCATGAAAACTAGAATGTTCTCTACTCTGTTGTCATATTTTTTCTATCGATATCGTTGTTGATAAAAGAGACGGTCAAACATCATATCTCTAAAGGCGGCTTCCACAACTTCCTTTAACACTAGCCTTCATTAATTCATAGCGGTTTCTGCTTTTTCTTTCATATTTCAGTTAACTTATTTCTTTAGTGATCTATCTTTCTCCACTTCAAAGTAATGGTGAGCTTAGTAGCTGTCAGGCCGAAATCTGGTTCCAGTATCACGACGGTGGTGCGTTCGTCGTTACGGGCAGTGAGGCCTGGCGGGCGAAAGCCATAGGCCGGGGTCTCACCGAGGCACAAATGTGGGTCGGCGATGTGGGTTTGTGGAAGAAGAGCAATGGCGCGTACACCAAACTGCCGGCTGCCAAGGTGACCGGGCAAGTGGTGAACGATGAAGCCACCCAGGCCGCCGTGCTCGATAAGATGGGCTCCAAGTACTTTGGCAGTTGGGTGGTATGGGGACCGCGGTTCAAGAAAGGTTTGGCCGTTTTCACTTCGTTTTTACTTGTTTAAAAATATTTTGACCTGATATGTGAAGGGGGAAGTCCTCTCCTTGCACTCCAATTACATATCGAGTGTATGTTGCCCTTTTTAAGCGTAACAAGATATTTCGGGGCAAGTAGCCCTTCTCTCATGCCCGTTCATTTTCTAAACGCATCAAGTCGAAGTTTTGAGACAGCCGTTCTATTCAGCATAGTAGAATGGTTGAGCAACTGTGTCCTTAGGGATATTGCGCATGTCAACCCCCCATAATTATGCAATTAGCTCATTAGCTTTAAAACTAAACTTTGCTTTAAAATAAATCAAATGATTGGAGGAAAACGTAGTAGTAGTAGTAGTAGAAGTAGTAGTAGTATCAGTGGTAGTGGTAGGACCAAAGGGGCCCGACATCAGGATCAAACTAATAGAATGTCTTTAAATAGTCTCTAAACCTTAGTTTAATCTTGGGCCTTCAATGTTCTAATAATATGACGAATTCATCTCCCATAAAAATTTAGTTTTTGCCATTGAAGCACAGTGAAAAGTTCATTTCCCCGGGGTTTTTCCTGATATTTTCCTCCATTATTAATCTTAAGATTAGGAGCCCCAAATCTCCTTCTTAGGTACAGAAGTAAAACGCTAAGTTTTCAACAGTAGGATCTTAAAAACCCTCATTTTCTCACGTACTTACACCGACTTTACATTTATCAATGGTGAAATTTCTTCAAAATTTCTTTGGCTTTTGTAAAAAAGCTCGTGCAATTGGAACATGGTCAAATTCTCCACAGAAATTTGAAGTGCTTGGACTTTTATCTCTTGTATGTAAAGCAAATGAAATTCCGCTCTACAGTTTATCTTTTGATAAATCCTACAGAATCCTATATGAATTGACAATGTAATCCCTACATGGAGATTCATAGCTATTTGAAAATGGTATACCCGATACAATGTTTGCAAATCTCTTGGCTATCATTGTGTTGGATTTGTCTGGTCCTCAAGATATGAATATTGTCCGAGGCTCTTTAAGATAAAGTTTTTTAGTACTTCTTAAAAAAGCTTCTTATTGTTCTGATTAAACGAACCTTGTGTTTCAGGAGTCATTCTTAAAGAACTGGGACAAGATTAAAACTTTCGGGTAAAGAGAGAGGTGTTGAGTAGGAGTAATCCCCCTCATATATGTAATAATTTCTATTTGTTTTAAGTTTTACTGTTGTTCCTCTCTTTCAGTCGAAAAAAACTAGTTTTTTTTATATTTTATTTCTCTTCGTTTGTTAAATAATGTCAGGAAATCTGGCTCCACCTCCGCGGAAAAATCCCTCTTTTCCACTGAAAATTCTTAAGCCGAACTGGCCAGCCCCTGAATACGGCCTTGTTACAGTTACTCTTAAATACCCACAGGAGAACATAGTTTTCATAGGGAACTGCGGTTTAAGATTCCAGGGCTGTTGTATGAAAATTTGCTATTTCAGATTTCATGAATTAATAATTATGACTGTCTATTTAGTTAAATGTAGCTTTAAATTGTATTTTATAATTATTATGGTATCTCTTTGCATTCGGTAGTTTGAAAAGGAAAGCCTGTGCCATGTGTTTTATTTTATGTTTTAGTTCCGCAATATATCTGACTCATAAAAGATAAAAACAGTGGGTTGGCAGTATATTGCCATCTAAACATAAGCATTGTCCCCTTATGAGTTCAGATGAACTTAAAACTGTTTTTCCTTCGAAAAAACTTTTTGTTTTCAATAAGGTTTAAATAGAATATTTATCGATTGATACATCAATAGTTTGATATATTTATCAATTTAAAAACTATATCAATAGTTTTTGTGGAATTTTTTTTCTCACTCAGGCTGGAGAGTTGTATCTGTTTGACCTGTCACATCTTAAATTTTTGAGTTAAGATGAACTCAAAACTGTTTTTCCTTCGGAAAAACTTTTTGTTTTCAATAAGGTTTAAATAGAATATTTATCAATTTATATATCAATAGTTTGATATATTTATCAATTTAAAAACTATATCAATAGTACTAATACCCCCATAGATGATCTTTTTTATTTCTATAACTTCACTGAAACTTTGCGAAAGTCCTACAGACGTATCTACAATTTTTGTGCGATCAAATAAAATATTGCGATGAGGAAGTTAAAAATGTGTTCAGCAACAGCTGATTCAAACGTTTCCAGTTTTTTACTATGTCTTAGCGAGCAATCTATGGCATTTTTGTGTTGTCGTAGCCTATTTTTAAACTCTGCATTGTTCTTCCTACATAAAATTTACCACAAGAGCATGGAATTATGTATACTTCCCTTTGTATGTTTTTTGGAACTTTGTCTTTTCCATTATTTAGCAAAAAGCTTATAGTAAATAGAGATCATCGAAAAAAAGAATAGACCAAAACGTAATCGGAATTAGTATGTTGAATTAAATAGAATAAAACACCATTGGCAGAATATCAGAGAAATAAAACATTGCAAAGTGATGGCCAAACCTCTGTCAATGGGAAAACTTTTTGAAATAAATGCTCATTTAATCTTCGTGATTTAAACATACATGATTGAAAGGGTACATTTCCCCCTTGATTTACAAGTATGTTTTTCGGTTGGCCCACAAAAAGTTCGAAAAAATCCCCCTCCCCCCTGAAATTCTGAAAAATATCCTTTTCTTATCTTCTATAAAAATCGAAAAATTCCTTGTCTCCGCGGCGATACCGAACAGATCGCCCGGCCGCGCGCCCAAACCGAAGCGCGTCGCCGCGATCACCGCGGTCCGGTCGGCCGCACTGGATTCCGTCGGGAAAGGAGACGCCATCGTCGTTGGGGCCGCCGGGCCTCTTTTTGCATAAGAGATTGGCAAAATATCGCGATTCGAGGTCGCAACAAGCAATCGACGAAGGCCACGCGCTTAACTATAGTGCGCCGTCGCGCCGGAAGGACCCTGGAAACCGGGGACAGGGACGGTGCGACAACCCCGAAACACTCTGACGAATTGGTGGATCATGGAAATCAAGCATCCCTACCTCATGTTCCTGGGCGATGAAAAAAAAAAAAAAAAAAAAAAAAAAAAAACAGCCGATCAGTCTGATTAGGGGGCGCACAAAATATTTAAAGATCTAAAGCCGAACTTGCCAGCAAAGAGAGAAATCTCAACAATGAAGAAACAAATGGGACTACGGCCAGTAAAAAATGACGATAGAAACGACGCGGATATTTCGCCTCAATAAAACGAGGCGTCTTCAACGCTCATGAAACAAAGATATAAACTAAAACTAAAAACAGAAAATCCAAAACCAAGAAATAAAAACAACCAATATCAATATCTACAATTGTCGCTACTGTGATTGAGCGTCATAGAAGCTATTAGACCTGCTTCAATCTAGTCCTCTATGGTTTAACCATTTTTTTCTCGTTATTCTAACCCAATAGTGGACAAAATCAATAAATCAATCTTTACTTAAATCTGCCAATTTTTCTAACACCCCGCTATTTCTTGCATGAATTACTATTTCTCGCCCAGGATGTTAAATAGTAGCCTTTAGACTGAGCTTTAACACGAAACCCCTGAGTTGATCGTTAATGGATTGGAAAACTCAATATTTAGGGGGTCAAACTAAACTAGCAAAACAAAAGTCATTTCGGCAGAGAAATTCTATATTTCTTCTTATCTTCTTTATCCATTTTTTTCTCGTTCAGTTTTTCTTTTGAAAGCGCAAATTAAAAAGAGCACTAGCCGTTTTAGTTTCCAATTGAATGAGCCTTTTTCGAAGCTTCTACGACAAATCCTTTGATACGAAGTGCCCTGGTCTAAGACTAAAAAATAATAATACATTGTGCCCACATCAGTATTTACTTTAGCAGCGCTATTGCGCTGTCTATGATAAAGAGAGGAAGTGTGAGATGGCTAGGACCCGTTCTGTGGATGAAGGATGACAGATTGACCTAGATTTCTCATGTCGGGCAACCGTATAGGGCCGTACAAAAAGAAGGCTGTCTTCAAATGGATTTGAGAGGACGAACTAAGGGAAAATTTAAGGAAATGGAAACTTCTAGGGGGGAGTAGAGGCACGGTTAATTGGAAAAAATTAGAAAAAAATTGGTATTTTTAACTTACGAACGAATAATCAGATATTAATGAAACTTGATTTTTAGAAAGACTTCGTGTTTCAGAGCTTTATTTCAAATCCTGACATATTCTGGTGATATTGGAGGGAGCTGAAGGAGGAAAAGGGAAATATTGGAAAACGCTTAGAGTGGAGAAATTTGGTTGCGAATTGGTGGGAAGAATAAGCACACGTCCTAGATAGGTGATTGAAATAACGGAGCCGGACCCACTCTTTTTGGGGGAGTTGGGGGAGATTTTCAGTGCTTTGGCGAGTTCGATGCTTCTGACGAACTTGGACAGTTGGATAAAATTCAAATTTCAGTCTATGATCCGCTTCGGCAACTTCTCACTTTCGAGTTCTCAATATGGCACATTACTATCACCTGCTATGTCACCCCGTGCGAATACTCACTTGAAAAATAAACTGGTGCCAGTTGCATGGATTAAGAACAGATCCATTTCGTAAGAAATTTTTATTGCCAAAGACTGTTCTTATCGGCCAACCATCTAAAGCGATACAAAAAGCAGGTCATCCCCGAATGGAGTGGGAGGATTTAATAAGGAAAGATTTAAGGGAAATGGGAATTTCATGGGAGGGTGTAAAGAGAAACGCTTTGACAAAGCCCCCTCGGACAGCTGGCCTGCCAGGAACAGCCCCTCGTCCTCGTCGATGCCGATGACGGCCCGGTCCGGCCCGCCCTCGGCGAACAGGCGTCGCTTGGCGGCGAAATAGCCGCCCATGCCGCCGTGCCGGTCCAGATGGTCGGGCGACAGGTTGGTGAAGACCGCCACATCGGGTGTCAGCGCGCGGGCCAGCTCGGTCTGGTAGCTCGACAGCTCCAGCACCACCACGCCGCCCTCGCCCGGCGGGTCGATGTCCAGCACGCCGCGGCCGATGTTGCCGGCAAGCTGGCTCTCGCGGCCCGCCTCCTGCAGGATATGATGCAACAGCGCCACCGTGTTTCCTGTGTATTTGATGGTAAGACTAAATTGGTTCCAGTGGTAAGACATGTAGGGGACTTGTTTATTTTAAGATCTTTACAGATTAACAACTTCAGTGTTTTATTGAAGCAAGGAAATAAAACCAAAGTGTTGCTCTTGCAACACTTTGCTTGGTGAAGGCAAACAAACATTGCTGCAACATCTCATGTTGCCCATGCAACATAGATCCGTTTTTTTTTTTTTTTTTTATTCTTTCCTTTCGTTTTCGAGTTGTTGTGATTCTTGCTACCACTAATCTTTTAACTGCATATTTCTATGCTCTTCTATTTTGTTTTTGACTTGTTCTAATTTTTACTCCTCGTCAGTTTGGGTACCAGCAAAGCTTTGATACAGGGCATGCTCTCTTTATTCATGCTCACTACTATTCAACTATAAAATGAATAGAAATTCAACAAGTCTAGCCGGCTCTGAGGGTTTTTTTTTACTAGCAGCCTTACTTACCGGGGCTTCGTATGCCTCCCTGGCTTCAAACGTTTCGTATCTAAGTAGAGTTCTTCGTTCTCACAGTTCCTCACTTACTTGTCCTTGCTCCTATTTGGTATTTCCTTAATTGTGGAAAAAAAGCAAGTTCATCTCCTTTACTTTAAATTTACGAAGTATCTAATAAAACTTTCCACTTGCACAAGTCATTATAAAAACAGCGTAGACCAGAAATGTTCCCAGAAATTAAGAGGGACTAAATATCAATTTGTACCTCCACTGCCCCCTGCCCCTTCCATAGAAATAATTCTGTATTTACCTGGAAGCTCAGGGAGAATTAAGATGTTTTGGCACTAAAATGCACCCTTTGTAGCATCATCTCCCCTTTTTAACGACAAAATAGTCAGAGAGCCCTACTGTAGAGGATCAAAGCTCTCGTCTACGAATGTTTGGTGTATTCTTTACCAAATCATGTATACGTGATCACTTTCCAGATTAAATAAAAAAATCGAGTTTTTTTTAAAACTGAAAGTAAGGAGTGACATTAGATAATATATCATTCACCTCACGAAAAGATATAATAACAATTACGTTGCATTATTTTGTAGAAACTATGACTTTGCCTACCAAGATATGTTCAAGTTGAATTCAATCAAGCTGAATTCAAGTTTAATTCTGTTCAAGACAATGATCTGTCTTAACAAACTGTATAGTACACAATTGTCATAGGATAACCCCTCGGCTGCTCTTAGTTTTTCATTATTAGATTTTTGACAATCACATATAAATATATATATTTGGAAGCCAAATCTATGAAACAATATTCTCTGAAATAAAATGTACGTTTTCAGATAGTGGTTGTTGTTGATAAAACTTTTCATAGTATAGGATTTTCTGATATGCTGAAGCTGATGGTGTGATTTTCATTAAGATTCTATGACTTTTAGGGGGCGTTTTCCCCTTTTTCGAAAATGAAGGACATTTTTCAGGCTCGTAACTTTTGATGAGCTGGACTAAACTTAATGAAAACTTATATGTTTAAAATTAGCATCGAAATATAATTCTTTTGACGTACCTAATTGTATTAAAATTCCGCTTTTAGAGTTTCTGTTGCATTGAGCCGGGTCGTTCCTTACTTATAGTTCGTTACCATGAACTGCTTGATCAACTTATTGCAGTACTTTCAATGGATGATTGATGAAGAATCATTTAGGGCAATGCCATGGAAAAGGCCATTGGAGGCTCTTTTGTCTACCTCTCAGCTGTCATCTCTTCTTCTATCTTGGTTTATCTTTTTTCAGATTTATTTGATATTAAAACGATTTTCATTTAAAATAATCTACATTTACAATAAATCTATAAAAGAATAGCCAAAGAATTTGCTTTTATCGGTTCTATCGTGTTTTTTTTTTCTAAGAATTGGTGATTCTAATTAGGGCAATGCCAAAACAATTATATTACTTAAAATGCGATTTATTACCACCTTTGTGCTACGGTAAATTAATATAAATAAAATGTATGTGTTTTGTAAATTCGTCTAAACTGGTGGTTTTGCTGATGTCGTCATCGGGGATGACCAGTCTCTCATGTCCAATATCTCCTTATTTTGCTTCATATTTGTAACTGTGATGCTATAAACTCGTACTCTACTGCAAAAAGAACAAATTGGCTGGAAAACAATATTAAATATATTGCAATTAGCAAGTGCTTTAAACTTTCTCACTTTTTCTTAAAAAACAGCACATGGTCCCATCGAAATACTGAGCTATGACTCACTAGATGTCAATTAGGCTGCCTATAAAATTTCGCCTGTTAGATAGTGTTGCTAGGCTTATGCTAGACCTGTGGTTTATTATTCACACCACCTATGGTTGATAGTAAAAATATATGAAGAGGCACGTAGCTCAGCTGAATAGAGCACTGGATTTCGGCTCCAGCGGTCGGGGGTTTGAATCCCTCCGTGGTCACGAATAAACAAAAAACCTGAGTGTCAAATCAAGCTTGCTTGAATTTGTAAGCTCAGGTTTTTTGTTTTCAAAGCGGAGCTTTGAGGGAAAAACGAGCGAAGCGAGTTAATCCTTTTAAGTAGAAAATGCGAATTAGGTATTTGCTTGAATTTGTAAGTTCAGGTTTTTTGTTTTCAAAGTGGAGCTTTGAGGGAAAAACGAACGAAGTGAGTTAATCTTCGTTATCAATTCACACTTGTAAGAAATACTTTTAATTCACTCTTAAACTATAACTACTGGTGCTACTACTACTAATAATAAACCTTGTTATTAAGGCGAAAACTTAGGGCAATATTGTAACTGTATTGAAATAAATCGAAACACACTATGCCCACCACATGGGTTGGCACGAGGACGTATCAGCAATGCTTCAGGACAGGTTTTATGGTATTAAGTTAAAAATTTCATCGTGTGTTGAAAATGATGTTTAAAAAAAGGGGCTATGTTCATATTGCTACTACAACTTTTGCTACTACACAAGCTAAGGGTATTAAGGTGAAGCTTTCATGAAATATTTAGGCCGAACCTGAACTAAATGAAAACGAACTATGATCATGAAGATTGGAGCATATCTAACACTTAACGAAAGTTTAGAAAATATCATAAAAAACGTTTTAGAAAAGTTGAGGGTCAACAAATTTTTTTGAGAATAAGTTAGAAATTCAGAGATTGCATTATGAATTTTATTATACAAAACATCAACCGAAGGCGCAGCTAGAAAGAAAACTTAAAACGAACAGAAATTATTACGGATTATTAGGGGATTTCCCCCTCCTCAACATCGCGGTCTTTACATTAAGGTGGAATTGTGTCCCAGTTCCTTAAGAACGACTCCTGAAACACAAGGATCGCTTAATTAGAACAATTAAAGGATTTTTAAGGTACTAAAAAACTTTAGGGTGACACTTAGAAGGACCTCGTGACTCAGAGCTCTTATTTTTAATCCCGAACGGCATTAAGCCTCTGATTTTACTTTTAAAGCAATCTATTGATTCTTAAAATTTTGCTAGAGCTCATGCCATATGAGCTCTTGGCTCTTGGCTCTTCCGACCTCGCCACAAGTGCCATATGAGCTCTTAGCTTTTGTTCTATTATTATTTTGATTTCGTGATCGACCTCCTATATATCATATAAAGTAAATGTATTCCTCTGCAACAAGTAACTTAGCAAGTGGAAAAAAATTAAGGTGACATAAAATTTAAATAAAATTAAATTTTAAAAATGTGCCCTTTTGCTTTACTCTCTCCTACAATCGCCAATGGGACCAGATGTAGCCCCTAGACTTATAAATAAAGTTTGCAGATTTCTTTTATTTTTTTTTGGAAATGTGGTTTTTACCTGGCATTGTGAACAAACTGCTGATGAGAAATAGACTAAGAACCTTTTGTTATTTTTTGTATCATATTTTGTCGTTTTTTCTGCCTTTATAAAAGAAATTTGGTATGTTTTATTGCTACGAAAACCAATCGTGAATAAATCTTTGTCTGATCATCGATAAAAATGGAAATAAGCTGATGACTGCTAAAACACAGCATTTTTTCCTGGTCAATTATCCCGCTCCCTAGATCTATCTTGGTAATATGATACTTTTAGACTGAGTTATAAGATACTGTACAAAGTTATAAGAGAAGAACAGTGCGGATTTAGAAAAGGTAGATGGTGTGTCAACCAAATTTTCCCTCTTAAGTTAATAATTCAGAAGAGCCTGAGTTATCAAACGCCTTTGGTCCTCAGTTTTATAGATTATGAGCAAGTTTTCGATTCTGTAGATAAAACAGCGTTTGCGAAGGTCTTTTCCTTGTAAGGTATACCATACAAATACATTAAAGTGATTGATGCTGTGTACCAGAACAACACTACTATGTTTAAGGTAGAAAATGAGGTTAGCAACTGGTTTCGTATTAAATAAGAAACATATTGCCACCGTGGCATGAATATGCATAGTCTTGGCTTCAAGAAACACGGTATTTCCATTAAGTCCTCGCACAAATAGCTCTTAAAAGGACTTCAATTTACCTCTAATATCAGCTTTCCCCTCTGGAATAGGTTGTTAGGGTTCCCACCTTTCTTTAAAGCATGGTTCTTTTGCTTATATTTGATATTATGTCAGGTTTTTTTACGTTTTGTTTTTTCCGTTGTTGAGTTTTAACTGCTTTTTCTATATAATAGAATGGCTTTTATTAATAAAATTTGTATGTACAACAGTCTGTGTCCTTTAGATTGTTTGTTTTAGGATAAAACTTCAATACCATAAATAATTTACGCTTGATCACACGTTTCATATCAACGCGGTAAGTCACTTTTTTAGCTGTTGGTAGGATTTGACCTGTGAATTTAACTTCACCTACACCCAAAGCGCGGCCTAAACCAGGGCCACCTGACCAACCTAGGAAAAAGCCAACAATTTGCCACATCGCGTCCAGTCCTAAACAACCTGGCATTACCGGGTCGCCACGGAAGTGACAGTCGAAGAACCATAGGTCAGGGTTGATGTCTAGCTCAGCAATGATTTGGCCTTTACCATATTCACCACCGTCTTCGTTGATTTCTACAATACTGTCCATCATCAACATATTGTCGATAGGTACTATATGTAAACACTGGTCAAAGTTTGTAACTTACATCCCATCCCCCGGGGACTTTGAGGGTGTAAGCCGTCCCCAAAGCCATAGTTATTGAGTTTTTCGACTGTGCTGAACAAAATGGCTATCTCAAAATTTGGTTCGTTGACTTTGGGAAAAAACTGAACAGGGGAGGGGGCCTAGGTGCCCACCAATTTTTTTGGTCACTTAAAAATTGCACTGGAACTTTTAATTTCCGTTAGAACGAGCCCTCTAGCGATATTCTAGGACCACTGAGTCGATACGATCACCCCTGAAAAAAAAAAAAAAAACAAACACGCACCCGTGATTTGTCTTCTGCCCCCTCTTGCAATATTCTAGGACCACTTGGTCGATGCGATGACCCTTATGATGCATTGGTGCTTTATGCCTTGGACATATGTCAAGTTTGTGGAAGTTATCAGTGCCCCTATTGTCCGCTTTATAGTGGTGCCCTCTACCCAACCTCTTCCATTTCAATTGTTATCATCGCGTTTTTTCTCTTGGTTTTAAAATGTTCTACATTGTTTTAAATAACTGTGCCTAATTGTATCATTCAGACTTTTTTTTCACATTCCAAAGTCCAATGAAGTTTGAAAAAAAAAAGTTTTATTCGGTAGAAGTGTAATTTTTATAAATTTTTAGAGTTTGTTTCTTAAGAGAAAGTAGCAATGTTGCTTGACAGTTTTCAAATTTGTTGGCAGATTTTTTCTGAAAATATCATTTTTACACATAAAAATACTTTTTGCTCAAAGAAAAACTGTCAAAATAAAAGTTATGCTCCGCCGTGTGAAAAGTGGAGTAGCATAGTAGCAATGCTATATGGCAGTTTTCAAATTTCCTGGCAGATTTTGTCTGAAAATACTGTTTTTACATATAAAAATACTTTTTGCTCAAAGAAAATCTGTCAAAACACAAGTTGTACTTCGCCGTACAAAAAGTGGAGTAACATAGTAGCCTAGCAATGCTGCTTGGCAGTTTTCAGATTTGTTGGCAGCTAATAAATCCTAACTAAAGCGCTATTTTGTTAATTTTTGTTGTTTATTTTTGATTATAATGAACTAAAAATGGAGTTCTCTTGCCAAAAGGGTATCGCATTTTCATTTGTGTTTTTTTTTTTTTTAATTGGAGTCCCTTATGCAAATTAACCTACAGCCTTTTTAAGTAATAAAAAAGACTGTTTCACAGCTAAGAGGCGTTTTTGGTTGTTCCGTACCCCAAGAAAGCAATAACTATATCACATAAGTGTCAAAATACTATCGACTGATAGCACAGAGATAGTCAGTCAGTTCAAAACTGCCATAATTTTTTTTTTTAAGTTGTTCGTGACATACGGACACTTTCTCGAGAATCCCTAGAGTTATGTGCCATACCCTGGGCGAGACCAGGGTCGTGTCGTGACATAGTCCTAATGCCACTTGATTTAACATTGTAGCATCAAAAGATACTCTTTTATCTAATTTAAAAAGTTGGAATATTTTTTATTATTTTTTTACGTGTGTTAATTATCTTCTAAATTATATTATCAATAATTGCATCATCATATCCTAATCTTTCCTGTCAATAATTTTGTCATTATATTTTTCCCCCGTAATTATTTATTATATTATGTTTTTCTTGTCAAAAAGTGTTTCACTATCTTCATTTTTTCTGTCAACAATTTTGTTGATCGGGAGAAGAATGGCGCCCGGGTCGCCCGGTGTGTTGCTCGGCGGCGCGGCCGTGCCGTTGAAGCCGCCGAGTAGCGCCGTGCCGATCTTGTACTCTGGGCCCGAGGTGCGGCGGATCAGCGAATAGAGGATCAGCGCCACGGTCAGCGTGGTGACCGCGAGATAGACGTCTGACACTCGTCCGTAGAAGAGGAAATAGCCGAGGATGGCGGCGACGGCCGCCGCCGTGGCGACGGCCACCAGGATCGCACCGGTCGAGCCGCCGAAGTTCACCGCGGCGATAGCATAGGCATAGGCACCGAGCCCGAAAAAGGCTGTCTGACCGAAGCAGAGAATCCAGGCTCATAAATTTCCCTAAATCCTTTGTTTCTGCGAGGCATTACTTTAAAGATTCAGTCAGCTTTTGCAATTATGATCTGTCAAATGTTTATCAATATTTACCACCGTTTTCAAACAAGATTCAGAGATATCGAGCCGTTCAAATAAGATTTTGTTGCTCGACACGATCAAGCGTTTGGTAAGAAACTTAGGATATGTCACATTCACAAAGAAAAAATAATAATAACCAAAAATCTGTTAATATTAACATCGTAAATTGTTCACTTTCACTTTAAGTTTAAACTATTCAGCTGTTTAAACAAATCAAATGTTCGATTTTGCTTATAGTAACATTACGCAAAATAATTTAAGATTTACTGGATATCTTCTACTACGCAAAAATCCTGAAAACACTTAAAAAGAGTATGATAACCTGATTAAAAGAAACATGTTGTGATAACAGTCTAGAACTACCAGTCTTCTACATCTTTAAAAAAAGTAGCATAAACAGATGCTTTTTTTATACTCCTATGCTGCATAGTGGTCATTGCCAGATGATACACTCCACCCCCATGATGGTCTCATATACAGTCATAATGATGCATTTCCCCTTTAATTCTAGTTATATATCCTTTGCTAAAATGATTTTCCTGAAGTTAATTTTACTTTATTTAAATTAATAATAACCTTAGTTGACAAAAGCCCCATCTCATCCATTGTGTTATGTTTTGAATTTGACCCATCATGTGAGCTTTGGGATAATGGATTCGGAAGCATTTGGGGTAGGGTGTGGGGGACTTTTTGGGGGTGTTCTATGTATTGCCTATTGAAATAAGCTTTAATAATAACAAAAGGAAATTATAATACCAGACCATCTGCACTCTTGTGAAGGAAGGACTTAACCATCCGCAAAAAACCACCACAGTGTGGTCCAGAAGATGGTTTGGTGCACGATTGGTTGGGTTGACTGCTGATAAACCAAGATAAATATTCACAAGAATTAATTTCTTAAGTTTTAATTTCTAATTGTCCTCCGTTTTTGCATACAATGGTTCTTGAATTGTTCAGTGGTTCTCTTAAATTATCATCCTGGAGTTTGAAAACGTCATAGCTTCAAGAGATGGTAGCTATCCTTCCTAAATTTCAGCTTTGAATTAACCCTAGATACTACTAGATAGTTCATAAGGACTTTTAACTTGAATAAACTCGTTCCTATATACCTAAGTATCCTGAATCAATCCTGCCAGTCTTTAGTTTACTATAACATAATAATATGCTATAATATAATTATAATATAATTAAGCTCCAAATAACGTTTTGATATGGATTTTTACGTTTTCAAA
Organism: Alatinidae sp. Z8VKAUB7J3; assembly: GCA_010016025.2. NCBI lineage: Eukaryota > Metazoa > Cnidaria > Cubozoa > Carybdeida > Alatinidae > Alatinidae sp. Z8VKAUB7J3. Next base: position 24,278,609 of record JAAAKM020721499.1, read on the forward strand.
TTTCATTTTTTTTTTTTTTGTTCTAACGGCTTGAAAGCAAAAGACTTTCAAGACAATTAAGTGCAGTCAAAAAACTCCTGATTGGATCAGACAGATCAATGACAGGATTAACACAGTGCACGTAGAGTTGAACTTCTGGCGATTAGTGTTCAGTCAAATCTGGCACGTTTGAAAAAATACAGGGTCATTCTGAAACATATCGGAATAGTGGAAAAAATATTGAAAGTAGAAAAATAAACTTTGGATTGGCTTTAAAACAGATAAAAGGTAATAAAGTAGATCATTCTCTGATTCAATAAATAAAAACCTTAGCAACAAAGAACTCAAATTTAAAAGTAAGGAGCCAAGTGAGTCATTTGCAGCTTACTATCTGAGTAGATTGCCGTTTATTGCTCCTGGTAGTTTTAGGTGCCTGACAAACAAGAAACTGCCGTAAAGACAAATCTCGTTTTCACCTTGAGATTCTTGACACAAAGTGCGGCGGCATAGACCAAGTCGTTATTCCCCTATTTTCCTTTTCTTTGCGCACCATTTGTTTCATGCGCATCATCGCAGCAACAGTTTCCGTCTTTAGCCTATTCCAAAGCTTTGTCTTCATGTTTGACAAAACTGAGAACTGCCGTTCTGACTCAGCAGATGAATGGGGGAGACAGCACAGCTGCAACATTTTTTCGCAAAGACCATCAAACATTGGTTACCTGTATCTATGTATAGGGTTATAACAAAGTGCTAAATTACAAAGTTATAAAGTTCAGAAATCCTTAGTTAATTGTTTCCACTATTTGTACGTTAAAAAGGGTTACAGTTACACTTAGGTATATTTATCTATAACACCTGTTAAAGTAAAAGACAACACCAGGTCAACAACAAGTCACTCACAAACAGTAACATGATTAAAAACAATTAGCACATACCAACAGGCAAGATGGTAACATTTTAAACATACATCATTCTAACACCTCTCTAGAAATTAAATGACTATATATATACATTTTTACATATGTATAATAACAAGTAAATAAAGGGTAGTCCTCAGGTTGAGTTGTATAGGGGTGTTAGATGAATGGGAGCCAATTCAAACAGGGATTGTGTTAAACGAGTGTTGAGTAGCAGGAGGGTTTAGTTAAACGAAGGTTTTGGTGCAGAGAACCAGGTTATGCAGTCAAATAGGGTTGGATTAGCTGGGGGATGAGTTGCATGGGGGTCGAGTCAAACGTGGGTTGAGTTGAACAAGGGCTGAGTCAAGTGATGATTCAATTAAACTGCGGTTGATTTGGATGAGGGTTGAATTACATAAGGGTTGAACGGGTCTGATTGGTATGGGGTTTGAGTTGCGAGGAGGTTGGGTTGTGATGGGGTTTCAGTTGAATGGGATAAAAGACCATTGTTGTTATCTGAACAGCAGAAACTTGCCATTTCATTGTTAGATTGTGATGTTCCATGGCAATTCCCAGCCTCTGACACTCAATGGCTGACAAACAGCACCGTCTGGCAATCATTATTACACATATAACATTTTTTGGACATCTTTTCTCAAAAAATATCCGTTTACACTGGAATGAATCGTTTCGACCTAATTAAAAATCCCCAATAACGTTTCTTCTTATGATTCACACAATATACCAGCCTAATGACACCTTCTTATGCACAGTATCACACATACGGGTTTTCCCACCTTTTTTCCCAAAAAAACAACTTTATAAACTAAAAGGCTGATACACAGGAAAGAGAGATTCGATAAATCACTGGATTAAGAGTGAAGCATAAAGGCAAACAAAGTTATCTACAATAACCGAATGGTTACATTGGCTGGACTCTCCCTTATATACAGGACGGTTTCGGATCGATTTAAAATGCCACTCTTTGCTTTCTTTTGACAAGTAGATTTGTTTATTTAAAATTTTCCAAGGCTGTCAATTTGAGCTGTTTGAGCCGTGCTATTTTTTTCAAATCGAAATAAAGATAGGGGGAAGTTTATTTTATTCCATTAAATACAAGTTGTCTGGAATTGACAATTATCGGAGTATCGATATTTATGGGTTAATCACGGGGGTCAGTGGACTGAATCTCTAAGGTCAGCCAAAGCTCTCAGTTTGTACCTGGAGAAATATGTGTCATTGGCTTCCTGATTTGGGACGTGGGTCAGTAGAGTGAATCTCTAAGCTCAGTCAGAGTCAACCCAGCTCCTAGTGTGTACCTGGTGAAATATGGGTCGTCTTTTTTTTAATTTGGGATGTGGGTCAGTGGAGTGAATCTCTAAGCTTAGCCAGAGTCCACCCAGCTCTAAGTGGGTACCTGAAGAAATCTGGGAAAGGAAACAGGAAGGGTATGTAAAAGCACAGGATGACTAGCCTCTAGCCCCCATTGCATTTCCTGGCTGAAAGTCCCCGGATCCGATTCGGATTGAAAATAGAGCATCTGAGACATAAGATTCTTCTATATATCAAGCTTCATTAAGATCCAATCACCAATTCGTAAGATACCTCGATTTTCACGTTTTCCAAGAATTCCGGTTCCCCCCCTCCAACTCCCTTCAATGTCACCAGATCTGGTCGAGATTTAAAATGAGAATTCCAAAGCACAAGATCCTTCTAGATATCAAATTTCGTTAAGATCTGATCACCCGTTCGTAAGTTACAAATACCTCATTTTTTCAAATTTTTCCGAATTACTCCCTACCTCGAACGGCTGCACCGGGTTTGTCAGTGGTTCGGTTGGGACGTCAGTAGACCCTGTAACGATTAACCAAAGACCCAGTAACGGATTCCTGGGTCTGCTGCTGGTTTTGCTTGGAAGCAGACAATTTGCTCAAGACAGTCAAAAGTAGTTTTCTACTGCTTTGAAATGCTCAAAACTTTGTGCTGGTTAATCATGCTTAATGGAATATTTTTGATGTGGTTCAATTTTGTATGATAGTTTCTAAATAAATCTTCTAAGAGTAGCAGATGTCCCCCAAATAAGACCATTTACTGAACAAATTAACAGCAAACTACGACAATATAACCCTATTAACAACATAACGAATTACCAAAGAAATGAAAATACTCCAAACTCCTCCCCTTCGAATAAATCCTGGATACGGCCCTGGTACTACCGTACAAGCCAGAAATCACTCGAGAAGTTTGCTCAGTTGAATCTGAGAAAACCGGTTTATACATGTCTGTACTCGGAGACAATTAGCCTAGGCTCAAGGGAAAAACTACTTTGTGGTTATTTTTCAATTAAATATTTAATTTATAGAGTCGGTATTTTGGTTAGGCTAAGTATTTAATATAGTGCGGTTCCAGGTCGCCCCCCTTCCATAATTCGTTGTTCTAGTTTACACAATTTTGTTACTTAAATATTATATTTTCATCATATTTTGGTATATTTCATTATGATTAACATAACTTCACGGGGTCCATGTGGACCCCGGTTGAGAACCACTGATCTAGATCATCAAAAGGGTGACAAAGCATTAGCTCAACAACAGTTTACATTATTAATTTAGACCTTTTGGGGTAAGTTGTTGCAGATTTCGAAATAACCAGAGGACACTATGAGCATACTTTTAACACTACTTCTACGGTTACTATAAGTAAAGACACCAAGGGCATTAAATTGAAACTTATAGGGAAAGTTTCTATTAAACGAAAAAACTATATGCATGCAGGTATTGAAAGGACATATAAGCAATACCATAGGCATCGCTACTGTATCATGACTAGTAATAATATTGAAATTCTCAAAGGAATCATAAATACAATTTTAGAGCCCCTTCAAGGGCTCTAAATAGAATTTGTGACGACAATGGCTGTTATACTTGGAAAAAATAAATAGTATATTATCACAAAGTTTGATTTCTAATTGACCAACTCTCTAAAATGGAGAGGGGAAATTGGTGGTGTGGGTGGGCAAAGATGGTCACACTGCTAAAATTTTAATACGATGTGGCCTGTAGTCTAAAAAACATAAAACTAAACAATTGAGGAAAGAGATATTGGGCAAAAACTATATTACACAGCCGAATGTTTCTGACCCGATGCTTGTTTTTACCTCATATCTTTAAAAGTATTTTTCTAGGGGGTGGGAAAATGTAAACGAGATAATTATTCCAGATAGTACTGAAACTGTTAAACAACTAAAACTCATTATGGATAGGTATCCTTTAGAGATTTTATCCAAATCTACTTGGCAAAGAAAAATTGTAAAAACATATGCTCCAAAACCTACTTTGCCACCAATTAAACTAAAATTGAAAAGAGCAAAAACAGGTGAGCAATTTAGAGGAAAATTACTAAACTTCCAAAAGGAAGGTCTTGATTTTTTGATGAAATCCTCAGGTAATGCGTTACTTGCTGATGAGATGGGTTTGGGAAAAACTGTCCAAACATTATCTTATGCTGCCACTGAAAAACAAACTTTTCAGTAAAATAAATATGTTAGCCCTACGTTACATGGGCTTTTTGGCTCTTCTCATACATGGGGGGGGGGGGGCGGAGGGGCTAGTAGGCCCGAGGCATTTTGACACACTATAACTTAATATCAGCCGATGATATGACAAAGATATTGGGCGCAATACTTTTTGAATTACATTTTGATTTTTAAAGGGCTTTTAGTATCTCAAAAGTATTTCTACATGTATACGTTGTACTTAGACAAGATATTTTAGATTTTGAGTAAATTATTTCCCAAAATGTTTGAGATTTGAAACGACCGAAATGGTTGCTTACTTATAATCCACCGGTTCTTATTCATTTTGCGTCTATTCTTGCAGAAACGATTGAAAATGATTTTGTTCTGTGCTTAAATAGCTTTTGCTGACTCCTGGATGTCTAAACAAAACCTTCGTTGTGCATACAACCGGTTCTCAATACTTGTTTCAAACACGAAACAGACTTTTCAGTTTTTCCCTCTCCATTAAAATTAGGTTGTCCATCATAATTCCTTGGAAGTACTGCACCCATATAATATTTAAATATATAAAAAAATAAAAAGCGCCAAGTCCCATTTCTCCCTATGGGTAATATACCAACAATTCATTTCATTAAATTCAACAGTTCATTAATGTTACCTTTCTGTATTTTAATTATTTTTTTTTCCTATTCTCTTCTGAACTTCATTCTTAAGGACGGATGAAGTTGATAGACATTATCCGTCCATACGTTATTCCTAGGGCAGAACTAAGGTAGATAGTCATAAATTGGAGGATCTGATCCGACGACTTTGTTACTTTGTTTTCATTTTGGTGTTCAAATTCACTATCTAGTCTATAGTTCCAGGCGAGTTTTTAATATATGTTGAAATATGGCACCTATATTACCCAATTTTGGTGGATAATGGCTGAAAACCTCTCAATAATACCTTTCTCATTGCTTGCATAAATAAATAAAAAAAACTTGTGCAAAGATGTTTGAGTAGTTCAAATTTGACTAAACAAAGAGCGATGCCCACATCGTATATACTTCGGAAGGGATCATCGGATTGATAACCAAAAGCTCTAGTGCTCTTATTAAGATTCAGAGTGATCGGAGGGTGGATATCTCTCCCCCCCCCCTTACACCTGATATTTTCCCAAAATGCATCTGACGAAAGCTTCGAGATGGTCACTTTTTGCCTTAGAAACTTCATAAAGAGCTCATTCGATTGGAAATTGAATGGCAAGTGCCCCTTTTAATAGTCGAAAGTAATTGGAGGGCAACTAACTTCCCTCTCACGCCCACCATTTCCCAAAACACGTCTAATCAAAATTTTGAGACAGCTATTTTATTCAGCGAAAAACAGCCGAGGTTTCAAAAAAGAAGACGAGAAAAGACTTAACTAAATCCAAAGAAAGAAGAGTAAATCTCAATTCAAAACAGAAGAAGATCCAAATTAAAAAGCAAAAATCTCAAAAGCCGTCGAACAGAGGTGGAAGAAAGAAAAATATGATTCAGTAAAACTTATTTCCCAGCAAAACTCTCCAAAACCAAAACATGATGAGAAACCAAAATTTTGAGACCCTGATGTTACTAGGAAATATTGAAAACGTTGATTCGTTTTAAGCTTTGAATTTTAAGCGTTTTGAAGACAATTCATAGAAAATCATTTAGGGGAAACGGGATCTGCTGATGGCCAACACTTACCTCGGTTTCATTTTATCTTCTTTTTTGTTGTATTATCTGACTTATACCTTTGAATAAAGGCGTCTACATCATATACTTTCAGAAGGATTTATAATGGTCGATTTATAATTCATAATTGTGAATTTATAATTGTCATTGACCCAATGAAGAAAATAGACTGGAGGCAGGTCGCTAACGACGATAATCTTTCAGTTCAGTATACTGTAACTGTCCACAATAGATTCAGTGCACTCCTCAACGAGCTAGATGAGGACATCAATGTCACTAAAGTCTACAACACTCTTGTCACAGCAAATAAAGACACTGCATTGAAAATGTTACCCATTTAGATTTCAAGATTCAAGATATCGCGAAATGAGCAATTCTCGATACTTAGATAATATCTTCTGGATCAAACTTCTGCAGATTGTGTGGTAGGGTTCTCTTTAGCTTAGTAGTGCACAACATGCATTGGCATGATTTCCCCTGATACCATTTCAGCCATATAAAACCTATTGAACAAATAACCAGGTTCTTCATAGCGACGCATGAACGCCACATAGTCCTCCTCATGTTGCTTCCCGTCGAACGGGTCAACATATGAAATATTAATTTTTCCGTGACTTGTTTCAGTCATTGCCGTAACCAAATTTGCATGGGTGTTGAAACTCGCCTCTGATCCACATTTTTCCCCAATGTAACCGGGTCAAAATTTTGACATAGCTATTCTGTTCAGCTTAGTCGAAAACCTAATAATTATGTCTTTGGGGACGACGTAATCCCCCACAGTCCCCGGGGGAGGGGCTGCAAGTTACAAACTTTGACTATTATTTACATATAGTAATGGTTATTAGGAAGTGTGCGGATGTATTCAAGGGGACTTTTTCGCGTTGGGGCGGGAGTAGACCGGGGGAGGAGGTTACGTGGGAGGATCTTTCTATGGAAGAATTTATCATGAGGGAAAAAAATTCCATGAAGGGAGCGAAGGATTTTCTAGGATCATTTAAAAGAAACAATGAGGTCCAAACCGGCGATGCTGATCTCCGTTTCATGGCCCTTCAGCCTGGAAGTGCAATGGGGGACTGGGGGCCAAACATCCTGTGCTTTCGCACACCCTTTCTGCTTACCTTCTCCAGGTTTCTCAAGGTACCCATTTAGAGCTGGGTCGACTCTGGCTGAGCTTACAGAGCCACGCCACTGACCCCTGTCCCAAACTAAATAACTGGTCACAACTGGGATTGAACCCGTGCCCCTTGGACACAGGATTCCCACGCCAGCGCGCCAACCACTCAGCTGGGACGGCACAACAAACAAAAACTATTGTTTCGCAGAATACGCAAGATATATCAGTAGTATGGAGGAATTTATCGTGAGGGATGAGAATTGCCATGAAGGGGGCGCAGGATTTCCTAGCATTATTAAAAAAAAACAATGAGAAAAAAAATCATCTGGAAGTAATGAGCAGCATTAAAACTTAAAAAGAACATAAAATATTACGTATATAAGGGGGTTCGTCTCCTCCACAATACCTTGCTCTTTATGCTGAAGTATTTTTAGTAATTTCAACTATTTATTCTAAGGCTTTTGTGATTCAGGGGTCATTCTTAAGGATTTGGGACAAAATTCAAGCTTTAGTGTAAAGAGTAATGCATTAACGAGGGGGCGAACGCCCTCTTATACGTAATAAAAATATAAAAAAGCTAGTTTTATTGTTGTTAAAAATAAACGATTGTTACTTTTCTTTTAGAGGTTTTCGACTATGGTGGTCCCGATGGTGTAGTCTTTATTTTGATTTAACTGCATTTTCGAGGGGTTTCGGGTTTTTTTGGAACTCCTATAATTTGTTTTCGCATCAAACTTTTACCATTAAGATTAACCTAACTAAATCAAAGTTATCAATATTGAATCAGCTCCTAGTGACAGTTTTTTCTCGAATAGAAAATCTTTCGAATCATATAAACATAAAAATTGTCCTTTCAATACCTTAAACAACTCTCTGGGGTTGTAGAATCGTTTTATTTTTTTATTATCTCTATTATATGATGAAAAAAATGTTTTAGAGATTGTTATGTATGTCAATTCTTAGATATACCGTAAAACGTGACTGATATTTGAGAGCCCCTTCCACGCTTCAGTAAGGTGAATGCTCTGACATTTGTGGCTCTGGACATAGTTCGATATAAAAATGTTCCTTAAAACTATATAGCCATTGTTTACATTAGAAATTTCTGGATGCCTTTTTTAGGTACTTAGAGGATCCAAATCCACATTTTTTTCTTTTTTCTTACAAAAATACAGAGGCTTGAGCATCGACCAATCATCAAAAATTTGAAATGCAAAACCCTTTCCAAAATCTACGAGAACATGAGAAAGGGAGAATTTCTTATAGTTGGAGGAAGGGGTCTGAACTGCAATTTGCTCGCTAGTCAAAGACAACAGTATGAGAATCGAACATACGAAGGAATAAAAGAAATAAATACGAAAATAAACAAAGCAAATGAGTAAAGTTCGATAAAAGATAATAATACCGGAGATTAAATAATGAAAAAAAAAATTTTCAAGTGAAAGTAAGGAGCGACATTAATTACTGATTTGATAATTATCTTACAAAACATTTGAATGAATGAAATAAATAGACAAAACCTATTTTATCGGCTCGAATTTCGTTAAAAAGCAGCTGAAAACATTCAGGGCACCTGCCCTCAATGATGATGATGGTGGCAATGATGATTATGGCAATGATGGCATTGAAAATAAATGGGACGGTGATTGAGCATGCGCATCTGTGTTAGCCTTAGGTGTTTCTCGTAGGTTCTATGGCTAGTGAGTTCCTGAATAGTTTTATATTAAACTATAGTTTCCCTAATCCTTCTATTTCCTGAAGATTCTTCTGTGTTTGACAAAACAATTTGGGTCATTTTCTCCAGGAATGCCCAGTCTTTTTTTATTTCAGAGAAAAATATTGGAATGGGATTATTCTTAAGCTTTTGGACATTCTTCTAAGTAGAAACTAACCGACAATAGCTAAATTATAGATAAGTCCGTGTGTTTTAGATTCAATATCATGGAATTTCCTGGCTGGCAAATTGATGTTTAAGAACTTAGTCTATGTAACTGAAGACTTTAGTATTCGTGTTCAAGATGGCTTTACAATATTCAGGTGGTGGCGACCATTTGTGCCTGAAGGGGCCTCTGAAGGTCTGATTTTCTTTTTACTATGATTCATTTATGATTTAAAAAGGGTGTATCACTGACTTGTCTAACTATGTAATGCAAAGTCACTGAAAAGCTCAAACTGATATTCTCAGAAGAGTTGTCCTGTAATGATAACTCTAGGCATGCAGTGCCTAAAATCGGGGGAAGTATTAGGAAACATTTTACAATTTCAGTTTTAAGACTTATAACTCAAAATACAGTTTTGTAAATTTAAGTCAATCAGTGGAAAGGTTTATAAATATGATCACTTTAATCAAGAAATTATGTTATTGGCCGAAGTTGAGAGCAGTGATTGACATAATCCTTCTACCGTCAGAACTGCCTATAAATATCATGGGATTTGACTTTAGAAATGTTCACTTACATCTCACTTAGGGTATGGCACTAAACTATTTATATACCGTCTTCGCCACAATGCAAGCCTTTCATCCATTTTGCACTGTGTATGTCATCAGGAAAATCTTCTCTTTTATGTACGCAAGCTCAACATTTTCCGTTCGCAAAAGAACTGCATACATTTTATAATCCAACTTAGGGTCTTACCTTAATTAAATGAGATATAACATGTTTTTCGACTGAAAGTAAGAAGAACATTAAAACTTATAGCAAACAAAAATTCTCTCGTATATAGGGGGAGTTGCCCCCTCCTCAATCCCTCACTCTTCACACTGAAGTCTTTAGCACTTTTGAAAAAGCTTCTTATTCTAATTAAACGGCCTTTGTGTTTCAGGAGTCGTTCTCAAAGAATTAGGACAAAAAGTCAAACTTTAGCGTAAAGAGCGAAGTTTTGAGGAGGGATCACCCCCCCCCTCCTATACGGAATAGTTTTTGTTCACGTTGAGTTTAAAATTCCCCCTCCCATCAGTAGTGCTTACAGCTTGGGCACGAAAATAGCACGAAATATACTTGGGCCTGTGGAACTTGCAAGGGGCCAAGTTGTGCTAACTGGGTTACAACTGATTTTCTCCGGGTTGATGATCTGGAAGATAATGAATATCTATGAATATTGACATTTTTTTACATCTTTTTGTGTACATTATAACATTTGTACATTATATAACTGAAAAAGTCGAAAATGTTTTAATCGTTAGTAAACCATCGAAATGGGTGACACTTGTCATTCTACATTAAGACTGGTTTCTATCAGATTCAGCATGGTTCAATACTTTTGGATGGGGGGGGGGTTAATTATGAAAAATTAGCAAAAATGAGGTACTTTTAACTTACGAAGGGGTAATCGGATCTTAATGAAATTTAAAGTTTGTCTCAGAGCTCTTATTTTAAATTTCGAACATATCTGGTGAAATTGGGGGAGTGGAAGGGGGAAACCGGAAATCTTGGAAAAAGCTTAGAGTGGAGAGATCGGAATAAAACTTGGTTGGTACAATAAGCAAATGTCGTAAATACGTGATTGACGTAACCGAACGGGATCCGCTCTATTTGGGGGAGTTATGGGTTCCAGTGTTTTGACAAGTTTGGTGCTTCTGGACGTGCTAGGACGATGAAAATTGTTGAGGAATAGGCAGTCCTTCTCATATACGGAACAACTTCTATTCGTCTTAAGTTGTAATGTTGCTGCTTACTTTCAGTTGAAAAATAACTTTTTTATATTTGTATAAATTTAAGTGATTTGTGCAATTGATGCTTCAGATTTCCCGCTGCTAGGTGTTGTTGCTGGATGACTCGCTGAATTACTGTTACTGTTTTTACGAGCAAATTAAAATAAGCAGTTTTAAGAAGCAGAAGGATCAGCAAAGAAGACATGGAGCCTAATAGATGAATGCCTGAAGAAAACATACTAACACATTTCCTGAGACACTGGGACGCATGACGAAAAACTGTCAATAATTGTTTTCACTATAGACATTCGCTTTGGTTTTATTCTTATGTAGTAATATCAGTGCCGGAAGTTTGTTTATAATGGGAGTTGCTCTTACTTTTCGTTTCTTTTCGTGTGTTTAGTTGTCCTTTTTTGTGTGTTATTTGTCTTGAACTATTTGTATATATTTTTTCGTCTTTTTATCTTCCGTTGAGAAAGGTTCCCAGACATGGGGCCGAAATATTCGGAATTTAATTATTTTTTAAATTTAATCTATTAAATTATTTTAATTTAATTTTTAATTAAATTGATTTTTTATTCTTATTTTTTCTCTACTTTGTTGAAATTAAAACCCGTTTTTCTTGGATTGGCGTTCGACGGCAATAGCGCCGTGTAGTGATAGTCGAGAATATCATCCGGATCGCCCCAAACCTGTCGAATGATTCGATCGAAGTTGACATCTTCCGGGTTGCTTGTCGGCGCGTATTCATTGCGCAGATACGGACCTTGCTCAAAAGTGGGGTCATTCGGATCGTTGCGCCTCCCGTCGGTGATCGTGAGGAGGTTTCCATTCAACCGGGCATCTGAGTGCCCAGTTGAGTAGGTAAAGGTCGTCGTTTTACCATCTGGGAAATCATTCCCGTTGGGCGTTCCCGTGACGCTCGGCAAGGTCACGGATCGGAGATCGCCGAAATTGCCGTCGTGGCAATATGATGCTGATTGGTGATTGTATGAGGAACAAGTAATTGGATATTGTTTCCACTAGCTAGCAGTTTTTTCACTGCCTAAGCAACAAACCTCTTAACCTGCTGCTTTCGTATCTGAAGTATTGCCGAGACGTGAGAGACTGTTACATCAAGTTGTGTAGAAAGTTTCTTTCGTGAAATGAAATTTGATGAAGTAAGCGTTAATTTTATATCCGCTTTAAAATTTGGTGGTAACTATTTGGGTATATTAAATATCTCATGAAATTAAATCCACTAGTTGTCTCCTCTTTAAGCGTTTCAGTGTCTGTCTCATATTCATATCCACTGGCCGATGCGTGCTGCGGCCGGGTTTAACACGGCTGCACAGGTAAGGTTGCAACATAAATCGATCACTGAAGCAGCGGATAATACGTTGGCCGAAATTAAAGCCATGGGTGGCGAAGGTGGATTAATCGTACTTAACGCAGCAGGCGATTATGCCATGCGTTTTAACACCAACGGGATGTTCCGTGGTGTTATTGGTGGTGATGGCGTTGTGCATGTTGGCGTTTTTCCCGGAAACGAGTCACTGATGACTTATTGATACTAGGTCTGCGTAGAAAGCTTCGTTTATTCGTTCTACATAATCTTTCAAATTGCTTTTTGTCAGGCCATACGTTTTGAGAGGTGGGGGGGGGTCCCTATTGCATTTCTTGATGAACTCTAGGTTTTAATGCATTAACATATAATGTGATAGCTAGTATATACCTGTGATAGCTCTGGATAAACCTTATGAGATTTATCCAGATTTCAACAATTTAGCAATGTTTTTATTGACATTTTTATTGACATTGTTTTTATTGAATGTTTTTTATTGACATTTGGGGTTTGAAGCTTGGTCTTAAATCTTCAAACATGGAATTCCAAACTAGCAGTATATCACCATTATTTGTGATATAGGAAATCCTTCTAAATAAAGGGTTTTTCTGGGGGGGGGATTAAGAACATTAACAGTTCTTTTTTTGACTTCTAGTTTCTGATCGTTTTAAGTTTTAATATTGCTCCTTAATTTCAGTTGAAAAAACTTGTATTTTCAGTTAATGATACACCAGAGGGTGAAGAATCAAGTAATCTTTATTTACGGTATATAATGTTAGATGGGTCTAATGCTTTACAATACTGCCAGGTGTCAACCTAATCTTGTCAACAACTGATCTTTTACGGCACATTGTCACTTCAAGTATTAGCCAAACTATTAGATAATCTTGAAATTTATTATTTCAGATTTGACATCTACCAACTAATTCATGAGGATTTACCCTAGATAGATACGAAAAAAATGAAAAAAAAAATCGTTTTCAATAGTTTAGGGCACCAAACTATGACTTTACCCCGAAGAGGACGAATTTGCAATCAATTTAAAATCCTGAGAAGTTAATTGACTTAAAAGTATAAATAATTATATTTTAGGCTTCCCAGTTGCAAAAGAAGTAGTGCCACACGGTGGCAGTGCTGGATTCAACCAAGTGGATTCACTTTATTTGTAATGAAATTAGGCTACGTTTGATGATCTTTAATTGCATATCAGCTATAATGAGGGAGGGGCGAGTCATTGTTTAGGTGGGGGTAGGGTAGATTCCTACAAAAGTACATTCTAATGGACAAACTGCTTACTCTTCGTGAGGCTTCAAATAAATGTTGTTTGCAGGCATGGATATATAATGACTCAGAGGTAAAAGGCTTGAGACTGTCTGTGCAGGATTTCAACTCTTGTTGATAAAAGAGCATCGCCAAGTTCTACAGACCATGTTGTGGCCAAGAAGGACCCAAGATTGCATAAAACCTCCATTCATACTGGAGGTCCCAGGGTTTTAAGCCAGCTTAAGCGCTTCGGTGCAAACTTGAAAAGATATGTGACCCTCGTCCTGGTAACCTGGATCATTGCTCTTACTGAGGCAAAAATAATTTCAATGATTTAACGAACATAAAATCGGATCTTGGAATGTAACGTAAAAAAGACTATCATATCGACATTTTAACAGCCAAAATAAGTTTCAAATGTGTTGTCAAAGTTATGAATGTCATTTTCAAGCTGATTGGCGAGGAAATTAAGGTTCCGTTTTTGTGCGGCTCAAATAATTTGGTATGTAGAATGGTCTACACATCAAAAGTCAAGTAACAGGGCTGAGCCCTAGTCTTAGCCGAAAAAAAATGTTCTGAATTCATTTTCGGGCAAAACAGTTTTTGTTTCATGTTTTTCTGAGGCTTTTCCAGTCAACACAATTAGTTGACTGGCATAAGTTTCAAGAAAAGTAGTCTGTTTTTTTTTCGATAGACCATACAAATCCATACCCCACTAAGAAATGATCATTAAAAAGAACCGCGAACCGGTGCGGGTCGGCGCCTCGATCGGGGACATCGTGGCGGGCATGTTCCTGGGCCACGGCATCCTGGCGGCACTTCTGGACGTGCAGAAAACCGGCGAAGGCAAATTCGTCGATGTCGCCATGCTCGACAGCCAGCTGGCGCTGCTGGAGCACGCCATCGCCATCACCTCGGTGACCGGCGAAGCGCCCCAGCCCTCCGGTGCGCGCCACCCGTCGATCACCCCGTTTGAAACCTTTCACGCATCCGACGGGCTGTTTGTGATCGCCGCGGGCAACGACGCGCTGTTCGCCCGCCTCTGCGACGTTCTGGAGCTGCCGTTGGCCTTTTAATAGGTTAAGTTTTTTGTACCCCCCCCCCCCCCAAAAAAAAAAAATCCTAGATACGATCCTGCTTCCATGTACAATCAATGCCTAGGCTCATGAGCATGGCAAACGTTTTCAACCTTATCAAGTGACAAAGTATCAGCCAAGGGTCCTTTTCAAATCGTTGCAGGCTCAATTAAGGTCGGAGATCTGATTGCCATTTAATACCTGTCATTGATATTATAGGGTTCACGGACTATATCTGCTAGTAAACACATGACGGTAGCAGTAAAGTTTGTATATCCAAGATATTGGCCTTTGTTATCAACTAAAAGTCTTATGTTTGCATTCTCTTTGAGTAAGGACCGGCTCTTATTGAAGTGGCTCTTAGAGAAAAAAACTAGATAAAACTAAATGAATAACCCATTGAAGGCTTATGGATCTCTGCTACAGACATACCCAGTTTTGGACTTGAGAGTAGCCCCACGTTTATAAGATTTTTTCAATTAATCACGATAACTTATTGAATAAGGGTAATTATTGTGGTCTGTTAAGCTCGAAATGAACATTGAGGGCTTATGAATGTTCATTTCATTTATGAAATGAATATTGAAGGCTTATGGATCTCTACTACAGACATACCCAGTTTTGGACTTGAGAGTACCCCTTGTTCATGAGATTATTTCAATTAATCACCCTGCGAGAGTAAATCTTTATAAGCTGCTTTAAGCAACCTGTCAGTCGGTCGCTGGATGACTTTTAACCAAAATTTAATCATTGAAACTAGTTTGTAATTTATTAGTGGCCATATACCTAGATCGCCATCTACAAACTGGGAATGAGTTGTTCCATGCAGCCCAAACAATCTCTTAAAGCACCCAAATTGAATACTCTCTATCTGATCCGCTTTCTAATGCCCCCAAATCTCTACTCTGTAATATAGAATTGGCAATATTCTCGACAAAAAGACCCTTTTATGTAACGACAAATTTTTATTCCCATTACATTATTCCGGAAAATTCTAAACATTGCTGAAATGCAATCTGAACATGCTACTGCATTTATTAATGCTGCTGCTACTACTGTTACTCCTACTACAAATACAACACTAATGCTGCTACTACTTCTCCTACTACCACCACAACTACTGCGATACTGGTACTAATAAGGCTAGGTCTATGAAGGTAATTAAATACAAAAAAACAAGTTTTATCAACTGAAATTAAGGAGTGACATTAAAACTTCAAACGAACAGAAATTATTTCGTATACGAAAGGGGCTGTTCCCTCTTAAACGCCCCGCTCTTTACGCTGAAGTTTGACCCTTTCTCTCAACTCCACTTCTTAAATCAATATTTATTGATTTACTATATTAGTTTTTTCATTATTTTAGAAACAAATTTGGGTTAAATATTTACACATTAAGGGGGGGGGGGTAAAATATATTGGGTCTGCATGCAAGATGTGTTATTGTGCAAATATATAGCCCAAATTATATATTTCTCAGGTCACCCTTTTACTGAGTATTTTCTGTGGAAGAGGGGGTATTATCCACGGGGGGGTTGTAGACGCCGGCCACTTAATTCTAGACATGGTCAAACCACATTTCTGAAAATTGGAACTCTGACTGAACTTATGATACTGCCCAAGAGCATAGTTATCAAAAATATTTCGGGCTGTGACAGTTGGAACTGAAAATAACTCGTCTAAATGAGGAATCAGTGATGAGCCAATTATTAGAAATTGACGGCATTGAAAAGTTCCTGTGAGATTTTGCAGCAATTCATGGGATTTTGCTGATTATTTCTAAGGATAATAGAAGTTCAACAGCAGCAGTAGCTGGAAATTCATCTCGAATAAGGCAAAAATAGCTGCTATTCCTATGCACCAGGCTTGCAATTTTTAAAATATTTTTGTCCATTTTTCCCTTGAAATTGAATTTGTAGTTTGAATTGTGTTTTTCCGCAAATCGCAACTAAAATCGCAAGAAAGCAAATCGGAGATGAATAAACCATTGGCATGGTCCACGTTTGGCCGAGGCAAATAGACCGGTCTGGGTCGGCTTGGAGACTACTACTTCGGCTTCGAGCACCAGGGCGCCAGCCCCGACATCGTCGTGCTCGGCAAACCCATCGGCAACGGCCACCCGATCGGCGTGCTGGTCACCACCCGCGCCATCGCGGAGAGTTTTGCCAAGGGTCCGGAGTTCTTCTCCACCTTCGGCGGCTCCACCCTCTCCTGCCGCATCGGCAAGGAGGTGCTGGACATCGTCGATGACGAAGGCCTGCAGGAAAACGCCCAGCGGCAAGGCAGCGCGCTGCTTGCGGGGCTGAAAGCGCTGCAAGCCCGCCACCCCGCAATCGGAGACGTGCGCGGCATGGGGGAGAGCGCCGTACGTCAGATACAAGCCGTACCGAAAGGAGCGGTGTCGGGGCGTACGGGTGATTATGCCGGAATGAGTAACGATAAAGCAGGTGAGAATCCTGCTCGCCGAAAGCCTAAGGTTTCCTGGGCACGGTAAATCCGCCCAGGGTTAGTCGGACCCTAAGGCGAGGCTGAAAAGCGTAGTCGATGGTGAACAGGCTAATATTCCTGTACCAGTGAGCCGCGTTATTACCGATGGGGGGACGCGGGAGGAAATGTCATCGCACGGTTAGAAGTGTGCGTACAAGCTTGAGGGTGGCACGTAGGTAAATCCGCGTGCATAAGCCCAGGAGTGGAAGCTTAAACCGAGGTACGCGAAAATTGTCCCCAACAGGGGAAGATATAACAGAAAAGCACTGGCTAAATTGTACTCGAGTTTTGTGACCTTGCGGTTTTGTTCCCAGCTGGCCTTCATATCCTTTTCCGACCAAGGCATATTAGCGATATTAGAATTATGTATTTCCGATATTGCAAGTTTTTATTGTATCTGCCTCGCAGATACAATAATAGAAAGATTATGCAGATTTTGGCACTCCAGGTAATGTAAGTTGTTTTGTCAGACAAAGTAGCTGTCTTCAAAAGAATATTTATGCCACCTTGGGTGTTAACCACCGTCTTATCCGGGTAGCCATTGATCTACGCCATCATCGTGGAGCAGGACGTGGGCAAGCTGCTGCTTGCAGGCTTCATCCCCGGCGCGTTTTCGGCGGTGATCTACGGGATGCTGATCGTCGGCATCGCGGTGATCTTCAAATCCGTCGGCCCGCCGGTCAAGGGTTTCACATGGGGCCAGCGCTTTGCCTCGCTGCCAGGTGCGCTGCCGATCATCTTTGTCGTCGTGATCATCATCTGCTTTGTCTACAACCCCTTTGGCGGCGATGCCTGGGGCACCCCGACCGAAGGCGGTGCCATCGGGGCCTTCATCGTGTTCCTTTACGCGCTGAAGGAAGGCATGAAATGGAACGAGCTTTTAAATTAGACGAAATTGTGACGCCAAGTAACTTAAAGGAGGGCATGGAATTTTCAGAAGGGATATGGTTAAGGTAAGGGGACTTGGATTTAAGGAAACAAAGTGGCTTGATCACGGATTAAGAGGGGTTTACTCTCATGTCAAAAATCAAGGCATCTTGTGCAATATCATTGAGAATGCTCATAGGGTTGCTCATTAAATTTTTATAGCAAGTTTCAACGACCGTAATATCATCGACAAATTTCCATCTATCAGGAATTTGTTAGCCAGACTGTTAATTATGATTGAGAAAATGAAGTGGCATAGGATTGTACTTTGTGGTGTTCTATTGTAAAGCCAATGTCTAAATCCTAGCTCCATTAGGGGGGGGGGGATACATTTTCGAGGGTAGTAATTTGTATATTAGGAACCACTATTGAAGGGTGCATTGAGTGATATTTTCATCATGTAGCTAGTTATTATTTTTTATTGTTTGTATTTTTTATATTTGGTTGTATGATGTGTGTTTGTTTCTATGTTTGTGCTGTTGTACTGGTGATTTCTTGTTTTGTACTACATTATTCAAGAAAAACAAAAATTTAACTCCTTCTATCAATTTTGTTTGGTAAATACAATCGCTATGGCACCCCGCCTACCAACCTTCCTCACCCCCTAAGCATAGGTACAACCTTCGAGAAAATACCCCTGGGGAAAATACCTCCCGGTAAATATCCCCCAAAGAAAATACACCCCAAAAAATAAATCCCGTGGAAAATACCTCCTAGAAAATATTCCCTTGCCCCCGAAGGTGGCTGGTCTCCAATCACTTCCGACTTATAAAAGAAAAGTCTTGATCTCCCAATTTCTGATCTAATGAGCATTCTCTTACTCCCTAAGTTGTCTGCGACTATGAGATGAAGGTCTGGATGAGGAAGGGGCAGTCTCGCTGGAGTAACTTCTGCTCATTTTGTGGTTTAATGTTACTCTTTACTTTCACAATAACAGCGTAGACAAGAAATTTCCCAAAACTCCGTTCTTCGGGCCCATGCGGACGAGGTGTTTCTGGGCGTCGCTCAGGCCTTCGAGCTTCGGGTCGGCGTAGACGAAGATCCCGCCCTTCACCTTCACTTCGATTCGTTCGTCGGGGACGTCGACCTCCAGCAGGTGATCGATCGCCTTGAGCAGCACTGCGTCGAAGCTCTCGCCGTCGCTCGCGACCTGTCGGAACTCGCGGGTGAAGCTCCGCTTCGTTGCGCGGTAGATCTTCGCGGCCGAGGTCGGGTTGTTCGAGGGCGACTCCGCGCTCTACGACGCCCTCATCGATTTCGTTACCACCATCGACATGAACGACCCGGCCAACTCTGCCCAGATTTCATTTTGCTTTTTGTCTCAATGTGCGCTCTAGTATTTTACAGCAAAGTTTGCTGCACATGCACTCCGTCTTCTTAAGGAGTGTCGAAAAGCTTTCAGTTACCCCCTGTGCATGGTACTCCAGTTATCTCTTCAAAATGGGGAACTGGCGCATGATTGGAAAACATCTTATATAACCCTGATCCATAAAAAGGGACAAAGAGACTCTGCAGAAAATTACCGTCCTATAAGCATCACTTCTGCAGTTGTTAAGGTGCTTGAGAGATTTGTTAACAAAGCTCTAATTGAACATCTCGAATTTAATAACATCCTCTCTATATCACAACATGGATTCCAGTGACTATTGAGCCGGATCGCACCTTACTACAGTTCGTTACCACTAACTGTTTGATAACCCCCCCCCCCCCACCCCCGCCTAGGCATTCAAACCATGCGGCTTTCCCTTTAAAATTTGTCCAAATCTTCTAATAGCCTAGAAACACCCTTATACTTATTTTGTTAGTCGAACCCCTCCCCTCCTGAGTACAATCCTCTGACCCACCAATTTAGGGTGGAATCCTTATATACCGATGGTTTTATTCTGGTCTTAGGCTATTTTTATTAATAAAATGTAGTGCTTACCAAATTCAATAAAAGAATATGGCCTAGAAACAGTGGCAACTTTTTTACGATGTAAAGAGGGAGACTTTGAATAGATTGGCATGGAGGAGGAGCGTATGTAGGTGTGTTGGCCTCCGGCGGCTTCAGCAGATGTTAGTAGTAGTGTAGTTTAAGAAGATTATAAAACATAGGAAGGTAATAATCACTTATTAAACCATTCAAAGGCCAATTTGGCCAAGCTAATAACCAAACAGAAGAGAAAGTTCACATTGAAAATTTCAATTTTAATATGCCAAACGCATGACGGAAAAAAGTTCAAGGTTCCTCGGAATTGACTCATGTGTTTGAGTATGTGGGATATTCCTAAATACTATCGTGTATGTACCCAGAAATGTTTTGCCAACAAGATTGCTGCCAACCAATGCGGACGGTTCTGCAATTTTGGATTATACACATCGAAGTCAATCAATCGAATCCGTTCTAAATGTTGGTGTACAGAAACTGCAGGCAATAAGGCCACTTTTGCTTCTTCAGGAACGCTATGTGCCAGACTTTTCGCCTAAAGTGAAGAAAAAGTTATCATCGTTTTCATCAGTTAGAAGCAAGTTGACTTTGTAAAAAAAAAAAAAAAAAAAAAAAAAAATATTTAAAATGAATAGCAAACATGATTATTCTCTAAAGTAGCGTACGGAAGTAGCTTACAGTCCGTCAAAAACTATTTACCGTACTCTTAATAGTTTTAAAGAAGTGTAGCAATAAGCTGTACCAACCATGGTGTAAATTACACACAAGGTGTAGAATATAAGAGAGTTTTGTACATTTTCTAAGAAACTGCTGGAAAAACCATAAAATGTTGATTTTAATATATATAATAACCAATACAAACTCAAACTTGAACTTTGGCGGGGCACAATCTTTTTGGCTCCTTGAACTTTGGCTCCTTGGCCCTTGAACTTTTAATTCCCATTGGAACTAGCTGTTCCAATGGGAACAGCCGAGTGGGTCCTGGTCTGGCCGAGTGGGTTGGTGCGCTGGATTCGGGATCCTTTGTCTGAGAGGACTCGGGTTCGAATCCCAGTGTATATATGCCCCCAGGGCATAACTTAAAGCCCTTGCCTCAGGGCTCCGGGGGTTGTACCTACCCTGGAAGCATTGTTATATGTTCTTGGAATGTTTTAAACAAAATTGCCATCGCAAAATTTCAATCAGATGAATTTGGTGAAAAGAGGGGTAGTTGGGTGGGGAGGGGGCTACTTGACCTCTATTACTATTGACTCTTAAAAGGGAACTAGAACTTCCAATTTCAACCAAATGAGCCACCTCTAAAGTCTATGCAACTATCCTTTCCATAAGAACCTTAAATGCCCCAGGGGCATAATTTACAACGCTCGCCCTCCGGCTCTGGTGGTTAGTATCAACAGTTTATTTAGAGACGAAATGATTTTCATTAATATTCTTATTTTGCTGATTGGAATGATACGGGGTAAATCATTACCATACAGAATAAAAATGAATTGGCCCTAATACTGAGCCTTAAGGAATTCTCTTAGAAACTAATTTTTTTCGGAAATTGCATTCTGAAAGCCTGAATCTTTTTAATACATTTAAAGATAAAAGGGGGACTTTTATTCTTTGATACATCTTATAGTATAGAAAATTAGATCATACATTTCATCCTGTCAGAGCATTACTTTGTACAAAATGTCACTACGTGGCAAGAACACACCTATCTCAATGTCTAACAATCTACAACCACATTTTTGGACTATTGGTAACATCTGGCTTTCTCACAATTTCAATCGAATGCGTTTTAAGAAAAGAGAATGTCAGAGAGGAAGGCTAGTTGCTCTCTATCATGTTTAATTCTTACAAAGGAACTAGAACTGTAGATTTAAAATCAAATGGACCTCTTCTAAAGTTCACTCGACTACCCTTCCATAAAAACCTTATATGCCCCTGAGGCATAACTTACAACCCTTGCCCCAAGACTCCGCGGGATTCTATCCACCTCAAATGCCTTATTATATGATGTTTGGACTATTTTTGGACAAATGACTATCTCAAAATCTTTATCGGATACTTTTGTCGAAAATGGATATCAGTCAGGATTAGATCTCCTTTCTGTGCAATATGGCGAGCGAATACTTTGTTGAACCTGTAACACCGGACGACATCGTCTGGACCTACTCCGGTGTGCGCCCCCTTTATGACGACGGCGCCTCCAAAGCGCAGGAAGCAACACGAGATTATGTTATCAGGCCAGAATCCTCGGTCGGCAACGACAGCCTTTTATGTGTGTTCGGCGGCAAGATTACCACTTTCAGAAAACTTGCGCACAGCATGCTTGAAGAAATTGAAACACGCCTGGGCAAACGTGCTGGAAAAACAGAGGAACAGGCCCATTTTCCCGGCGGTGATTTTCCTGCAGATTTGAAAAACCTTCCAAAAAAAATCTTTTGCCCATAACCCTCAATTCAAAACTTAACATTCCCCTACCCTTCTCCCCACAAAAAAAAACTTTTCCTTAAGGCTCAATATCCTCCTGCCAAAAATGTTCAATCGTTTTCGTGCAAATATTTAACTTGTTTTTTCAATCTCTTCAGCTTTCGCAATCACTTTCTATTTACAATCAACCTTAGCAGCGTTAATTCAAAAGACTTTAAGCAACTAAACATCTGTTTAAGGAAAAAATTTGAATTTTTCTTTTGAAACAAAAAGGGAAATAAAAACCGAAATTCAACGAGAAAAAAATTTACGACGGTCTTCTTTACGTTTTTCCGCGCCAGGGGTGGAGCAAACTCGTACGGTGTTTTGTTTAACTCTTACTCTATTTCTGCTAAAGTCAAACCTTTGATAAGAAAAAAGGAAATAATATAAAAGTCACGGTACATTCTTTTTTTTTTTTTTTAACAGCAACATCTAATAACATTAAAATTAACGGATTGGAAACTGGATAAGAGCCTACTAAAAAAAACATGGCATATTTATGTATTTTGCCAACTGTACTTATATTTCACCAACTGTACTCTGAACGTGAAGACTTTTATTTATCTTTTTGTTTTTAATAGCCACCCAGGACTCACTAAGTTGACCATCAGAGTTATAGTAACCAAAAAGATTGCAGGGCAACTAGCCCCCTCACGCCCCTTTTTTGCCAAAGCCATTCGATCAAAATTTTGAGATAGCCATGTGATCCACCATAGTTTGAAAACTCTAATAACTCTGCCTCTGGGGACGAAATGACCCCCTACTGTCCCTGACGTGTGGGCTGTAAGCTATGCAAATTGCCCATTATTTGCAGATAGTATTTATTGTTGAGGAATGTACCATTCCTTTTTATTGGCGGGTATTTTCCACCGGGAGATTTTTCATAGAGAGGCAAGTTTCTGGAAAAAAAACTATCATTGCAAACCCATTAAAAATAACTATAGTTGCAAACCCTAGCGCGTTTCAACTTGGTTAATAGATCTGATTATTTTATCTTTTTTAGTAGCATAGTAATAAATAAGCTCAAAAAGTGGACTATGACAGTAATATACTTAGCAGCTGGTAAGTTTCTGGAGTTCCGGTAACCTTTAGCTGGTGCATACCCCTGAAGGAAATCCCAAATACACCATTGATCTCAAATACTAAAACTACTATATTTTTGCTAATATAAGTAAATTCATTCTTTTCCCTCCCAAAAAATGCAATGATTTTAACCACTACCCTAATTGGATTCTAGAGTACCGGGAATCTTTAGCTGGTAGTTAACCCCTGTAGGTATCCCTAAACACGCCACAAGTTGGTACAGCCGGGCTATTGAACAAACATGGGCTAGGAGGAATATAAAAGAAAAAATAAAGTAAAAATAAATAACAGAGATATTTTAAACCAGAAGAAAATAATGATTCTATTGACATTTCAATAGGGGGACCCAATTAGTTTTTCTAAAAATATGTTTGTGGGTAAGTCAATTAACTAATAATTTCAAGTTTTTAACCGTTAATAATTTCAATTATGTCAACATTACTCCATAGCTTAGATTTATGGCAGTGTTTGTCTTCTGTCTAACATATTTTCGTATTTTTAAAATAGGTACCCGCTACGCGTAAAACTACATAACTGCGCATGGAAATTGTGCGAATGCGCTATCTGAACGTCGTGATCAATTAATGCGGAACGCAGTTTCCTGACACATTCAAAACTATGTCCACTCGGTTTATTTAGCTCAATGCAGGGAACGTTCTGATTGTCCAACCAATCATACGCTGAACCGTTCCGAGTGAGGCTTATGATACAAGTATCGTATCGCGAATCATCGATGTTGTTTATCAAATGCGCGATACATCGCTCTAATCCCCCGGCCTCGAAGGAGTGAACGATGAATGCAATTTTCGTCTTAGTTTGCGACAAGTCAGTTCCAACACACTAAGGATGTATACAGGAGGCTTCGGCATGTTCTACCTGAGCTAAAAGTTCTTTTGCCCTTTTTTTGAGTCAGAAGTGATCGGAGTGAGTCATCCCTCTTCTCAAGTCAATTAATTCTCAAAACACTTCTAAATAGAATTTTACTCCATTTTTCTTAGTATAGCGGAACGGTCCAGTGGATTGGTCCAAACTAAATGGTGCATTAAAACTAAGTAAAAATTGTTACTGGCTGGTTGCCAGTAAGACATCTCAGCAATATCCCAAGAACGACTAAGGCTATTAAACTGAAATTCTCAGGACTACTATGATTACTATTTCTGATCTTACGCTGTAACTAAATCGAAAGAGTGTAGGTGTAGGCGGTTCGTCAAAGAGCATATGTTATTTTCAGACCTTTCAACCACATTCAACAAAATGGCTATCCCAAAATTTTGATTAGATATATTTTGGGAATTGAATGTTGTGGAGGTGGGCTTGTTGCCCTTTAATCACTTTGGACTAATAAAAAGGGCACTAGCCCTTTCAGTTTCTCCTCATTTCAATTGCATCTTATTTTCGGTTGAAAAGGAATACTTTTTTTCTTTTATTTATTTAATTGTTTCCTAAGACAAGACAAGTAAAAATGTTCAACCACAATTCTCTTTTATTTTTAAAGTATACAATCAAACAGTACGTTGTAACGAACTGTAAGGAATTAACGACCCGGCGCAATAGTAAAATACACCCAGCCGCATGTCAGCCCCCTCCCGCCGCAAGGGCATTATCGTCCTGCAGCGCAAACAAGCCAGGCAGGTTACGACCGTATCCTTTGTAGTCCATGCCGCAACCAACCAGAAATCTGTCCGGCGCCTGCAGCGCCACAAAATCAACCGGCGGGCGCGTTACCGGCTGCGTCAACTGTTTGTCAACCAGCACACACGACCTTACCGATGCAGCACCCTGAGCGGCCGCCCAACGCAACAATTCCGTCAGCGTTTGCCCCTGGTCGAGAATGTCATCCACCAGCAGAACATGCCGCCCCTGCAACGACGGACAACCTTCCGCCAACCAGGTGAGGAGCAGCCAGGACAACACCAGCTCCAACTCCGATTAGCTGTATTACTTTTGGTACACTTTTCTGGTCCTCCATGAAACAAGCAATTGCACCCTCCATATTTAACAGAGTTTGAAAAGACTCTCAGCCTATATTTGGGACAAACTAGCCTTTGTCAAACCATTGTTCTTTAAGAGGTTAATGGCTCGGAAGAAAAACTTCGCTCAACAGTTAACAACATAAGATCCTCACAGGTTGGATGCTAGTGAAGACTCAAATTACATCCCTGTAATTAGTGCAAATTTTGACCTTTTGGGAGGAATTAAATACCCCTAAAATCCCCCAGTGGGTCCATAGCCTGGATCGAAGCACCGATCACAATGCCGTTCTGCAGCACGAGGTACTCGAAGGCCAGCGGCTGCCAGCGATTGGGGAACTCCATGCCGTTCGTGCCCGGCAGGTTGTGAGGCATCTCGACGTTTACCGGCTGGTACGGCGGGTAGTCGTAGTCGGTCGCCTCGCGCGACCCATCCTCGAACCCCCACGCGATCATCGCCTCGGCGATGCGGTTGCCGATCGCCGCCGGCGAATCACCATCGGTCGTCGTGTTCGCCGGGTCGTAGCCGAGCCCGATCAGCAGGTTGTCGAATTCAGGGAGCGACTCGTCCGCACCGGGGCTGTTCGCGAAGCGGTGCAAAACAGTAATGAATGACGTCATTACAGGCTCCAAAAGCTGTTGTATAAGCAGTATTTTAGTCTGAAACAAATATTTGAAATTAGATGAATATAGAATAGACGTCTGATAACCAAAATACGAACATAAAATTTAAGTCAGAATTTGATTTTCTTCCAAATACTTGCCTTGTATCTGCGAAAATAGGAAATTTGACAACAGTAACTAACAAATATCGAAACTCACTAGTATCATATCGCTAAATCAGAACTCTTGAGATAACATACAAGATATTTTCGATAACATACATTACCTTTGCCAAAATCTGGACATTTTTCTATTTTTCGTATTTGCAATTCTGTGCACTTTATAGCAAAGTATGCATTCCGTGAATAATTATTAACTAAAATTAACATGTCAATAAGGAACAATAAATAAAAGATACTTAAAAGAAATTGTTATTCATATCAATTATTTTAACAATGGATAATCGGTTCGGTTTGAATATTCAAGAAAAGGTTGACAGAAACGTCATCTGTCATGTCAACAATAGTAATCATGTCAAACGTCATTATGTCACTTAATTTTACGATGGGTAATCGGTTTGCTTTGAATTTCCAAGAATAATATGACGGAGAGGAAGGCGCGTCAAAGCACGTGCAACAGAAACTCCAACTTTACACATCTTCATCACGTGCGTCGCTATTCATTCGATTAAGTGTTTGGAAAAATAGAAATATATTTCCCAACTAAATGTTAACAAAATGTTAAGGTACAATACAAGCTAATTTTCTAATCTCCCAAATTTCTCTTTTTTCTTAAAGCCGGGTTAAAGTCGCCCTTTTATATTTTTTCGTGATAATATCTCTACGCTATGGCCGTTTTGCCGATATGAAAAAACGGATACCGCTGCAAATTATAATTTGGATAAGTTGTTTTACATTTGTTCATGCGCAGTCTTACAATACTTCGGTAGGTATGCGTATGGGAACGGATTGGGGAATCAGCGCGCAGCAAAGGGTCGACAAACGCGTGCTTTGTGTCCGCAACTGGTCAGACTATTCCACTAGTGTTGGTTTTTCCAGGAGTCAAGGCTCCCGAGATAATATATCGAGATGTACCGTCAGGATGCTTTGGCTTAGCCCATCGCAGTGGATGGATGACCTCGGAGAATATCCTTTGTTCAATGCAGCACTTCCAGAAAGGAGTTAAACCCAGCAAAGAGGATCCTGTTTTGCTCTTGTTCGACAGTCATGAAAGCCATATTTCAATTGAAGTAGTTTCCTTGTGCAAAGATAATGGCATTCATCTTCTGACCTTTCTTCCCCATTGATCTCATCACATCCAGTCCCTTTATGTTTCGGTTTATTTTTTATGGAAGAGTTTCCAGTTAGCGGAGATGAGTGGATATTTCATGGAGCCTGAGCCAGATTTACTAGCACTATTTGAAAGACAAGCATAAATTAAATTAAAAAAACACGTTTTTCAACTGAAAGTAAGGAGCAACATTAAAACTCAGAACGAACAGAAATTATTCCATATATGAAGGATATTCCCCTCTTCAATACCTTGCTCCTTACGCTGTCCTATACCTGAACAGGAAGGATGTGCGAAAGCGCAGGATGGTTGGCCCCCAACCCCCCATTGCACTTCCTGGCTGAAGGGCCAAGAAACGGAGATCAGTACCGCCGGTCGGGACTGTAAAGTGCATCGCCTTGACGGCCGAGCGCGGAAAAACCGGTGCCTCCACTTGGCCCAGGGACAGATGTTGCTGTCCGCGGGCATCGGCAACGACGACTGCACCGCGATGAACACTCTCGACACGACCGCCACGGGTCAACTCTACAAGGACCGGGTTGGACATCGATTGGCCTCGTTGCGTTTCAATCCCAAATAACGGCTTGCGAAGTGGCTTGCAAACGCGCTCGCCGGTGCTGCGACCGTAAACTCAAGTTTAAATCGCCTGCTTCAAACGCGCGGCGGTAAGTATTCGTTATCACCAGGCGGCATCGTTCATTGAATTACCAAGATCGTCGACTACACCATCATAGAAGTGCCGCGCGCTGTCGTTGAGCAGAAAGCCGAAGGTCTTCGCCGGGCCGGGCTCCTCGCGGCGGCTGCGGATCGAGCCGACCGCGTGGAAGCCTATGCGTTCCGCCGTGGCGAGTACGTGGTTCACCGTCGCGGGTTTCACCCGGCTCCGGCCGCTCAGGATGCGGTCAATGGTGGAGACGCTGACGCGTGCCTCTTGAGCAAGTTCGGCGATGGTGATGCGTGCTGGCAAGGTCGGGCCTTTCGACTGGCTGTTCGCTCGGCTCCTCCCTGAAGCGTCGTTCTAGCAGGTGATCACGCAAAGGCAACGCGCATTTCACCTCCCGCGCTCCTGTCAGTGGGTACGGCGATATTGATTAATTACTATTTATTGTGTTTCGGCTTTGATGATTCATCTGGGCCATACATAAACCCGCGACGAAAGATTCGTGGGGTTTCAAATGATTTACGTTTTAGAGGATCCTCGATGCCTTGTTCGCGGGGATTCGCTCGCCTTACATGTGAATGCAGCGGACAGTGCTCACCGATTGGGTCGTTACCGTAGTCAAAGTCGTTTTCCCTGGCTGCGAGGGGTTTTTTCGTAAGTGGCGTACCATCGGGTTTACGCCCAAGCATTTTTGCTTTGACTAGATCCGCGGTTAGTTTCTTTTTCTTGCTCGCGCGATGGGGGGAAATCTTCTATTATCGAATATTCAGGTGCTTCTGAGTCTAGTACCTTATTTGGAACGTCAACGGATGATCAGACCTTTGCTTCCAATATACCTCCTAAAAGCAAAAGTAATGCTAGTTGTGATAGACTTGTTCAACGTCAGGATTCTAATGGAACCTCTAAAAACAGTTTGGTAAGAGAACCTATAGATAAAGGTTTACCTACAACAAAAACTGCTAATACGAATAAAGCTAGGGATTCAAATCAACTCCATAGGGATGTCTTAAGCAATGGTACCTGTGAAGATCAAGTAACTAAAAGTAGGGGTGATGCAAAATTTTCTGACGACAGAGTTTAAATGAGCTTAGATTTCTTTTTCAATCTTCGTTTTTGCCTAAGAGCGTGAACTGACAAATGTGTCAATTGTCAGTTTATTCAAATTACTCTTACTAATTTAAAACTACTCTTCTTTTTTTCTATGTAAAAGAACCATATCAGAGTCACGATTTCACGGCGTGAAAATTGGATCGGCAGTGATTCAGGCACAATATTTTGAGTCGGTTACAACATCACAATGACTCCCATTGTGCGCACTCTCGCACTGAAAGCTGAATTTAAATGAGCTTAGATTTCTTTTTCAATCTTCGTTTTTGCCTAAGAGCGTGAACTGACAAATGTGTCAATTGTCAGGAGGCACCATCGGTTCAACCGTGGCGGCGCTGATCATGGCGAACCAGCATTTTGTCGGCCTCTGGGCGGGGGACAGCCGCATCTACCGGCTGCGCGACGGCCGGATCGAGATGCTGACCGAGGATCACTCGGCCGTGGCGGAGTATGTGCTGGCGGGCAAGATGACCTGGGATGAGGCCGACCAGCACCCGCAATCCAATGCCATCACCCGCGCCGTCGGTGTGGGGGAGGACCTGGAGATCGATAAGGTCCGCGGGGATACAGAGCCGGGCGACCGCTTCCTGGTCTGCTCCGACGGGCTGACTAAATACGCCACCTTCGCGATCCTTGAGGATGTTGGTGGAAAAAATATTGAAAATAGAAAAATAAACTTTGGATTGGCTGTAAAACAGATAAAAGGTAATAAAGTAGTTCATTCTCTGATTCAATAAGTAAAAACCTTAGCAACAGAAAAACTCCAACTTAAAAGTAAGGAGCCAAGTGAGTCAGTTGCAGACTTTTTTGATAACAGAACTCAAAGCTCAATAAAAAGGAACAGCAAAAATCCACACTTTTGGCAGCTAGCTGAAGGTCGCTGGCTCTTAGCGTGCTGAAAGAAAAGAAAAGTATGAAAATGAAGTCTTGGTTCATACTTTGATGACATGTCTCACCCTCGGCACCTTTACAAGGAAACTGGACATCCATCTACACTGATGAATATCCCCCTTGCATTTCATCTTGGTTATACCCTCTACGCTAACCATTTCCGCAGACAGTCTCAGCTGGATGAAATATTCGAATATTCTCAATATATTTTATGACTGTCCTGAAATTTTTTTATTTTTTCAGTTATATAGTTCTTTACTTTTAGAATATCAAGCTGCAATGTTTTTTTTTCTCCTATTGATTTTCCTTATGAAGCCTGAAGGATGAATTATTTATCAAAAAGCTTCAACAAATGATTTCTTACCCTAGGGAACGCTTCCTGGTATGAAACCGTTATCTTTTAAACTGCTTTAAATATGAGATTATATGAGCACCCCCCTCCCCAAGTTCATGCACAAATCTTTTCCTTAAGAGTCTTATGTGTTAACATTAAGTAATTAGCTTAAATTGCGGCCCTTGCTCCAAAAGCTACTGGTGGGGTTGTTAACCCCACAGGCATAGATATTTGACCTTTACACTATTCTGAAAAATATTCCTTTTTTAGTTTCGATTGGACTATTTTGGGGAAAGTCACCGTTAAGAGGGAGAGTCTGATTCTCCTCTGATTGCCTTTGATTCGACAAGATTGAACTTGAAATTTCACATTTGAAATCCTTAAATTCTAACAATCGGTAACTTGCAGTAACCTACAGCCCTTGCCCCGCTAGTCGTTTCAATTTCCTATCAAATGAGCTTTTTATGAAGTTTCTACGACAACATATGACCATCTCAAAATTTCTTAAGATGCGTTTCGGGAAAACATGAAGTGTGTGTAAAAGGGGGGAACCACCTTCTGATCACTCTGAGTCTTAAAACGAACACTAGTATATCTGATTTCCAATCAAATGAGCCCATTCCGGACTTTTTACGATCACCCTTCCCACATATACCTTATGGGTGCCTACTTATAACCCTTGCCCGGAGGGCTTTGGGCGAGGGGTTCCATCCTCAAAGACATTATTTCTGGATCTTTCAATCACGTTGAACAAAAATGGCTATCTGACAAAAGACAAGCCAAGGCAAATGTTAAAGGTCCAATAAAAAAAAAAGTCATTTTACAAAGGCGCTAATTCTAATTTTAGGTCATTTAAAATATTCAAGGGGTTTATTGATGAAAATGAAGCACGAATAAATATGATTAGAAAACTAATGAAAGTGAGAATTGTAACAGCTAAAGAAAAGGGCATGGAACTAACGACAGCGAGAATCATATTGAATTAAAAATGACATGTTCAACAATGGTATGTGGCTGGAAACTGCAAACGACGTATTTGTTATTTATACTGTCTTAAGAAATTAAACGAGATGATGTATGATTCTAAGCTGCTAAAGCAAAAGCTGTCCGCCAAAGCCACTATAGGTCAGATCTCTCAATGATTCTAAGGGAGGCGTAAGATCGTATCTAGGAAGGTGGAGGCTAACGGGTTTGAACCTCCGAGGTTTTTGTCTAACTCGTAGGAATATAGCTATAAATTTTTGATACGTTTCAAAAAACTATAATCCCTTTCTCCCCAAAGAAATCCTAGATACGCCCTTGGGGAAGGGGGTAATTATTCCCGAAAGTTCGGGTTATTATAAACATTAATTTAGGTATGAATAAGCGTAGCTTACTTATCGGTGTGTCTCTTTATCTCTCTCACTCTCACTCTCACTCTCACTCTCTCTCTCTCTCTCTATAGAGGTCAAACAATCATGAGGAACACCTGAGTATTATGCTTAATGCAGGTATGTTCTGCAAGTCCGAATGACATGGAAGTATGAAAGGGGGGGCTTAGCACCTTGGCACCTCTTCCAAATGCTAAATCTTTTGGCACTTATTATTCATATTATAAAACAAAGGTGTTTGTTGATTACCCCCCCCCCCTCCAACCCAAAAAATTGTATATTTGTCTGGCTAAAGTTAATGTTGTATATACTCCACAGCTTGGTGTTGGTAGTATATGTTCAGTGAGTTATGTCAAGTTCCCTGACAATTAAAGGAAACCAGTAGTTTGGGGTCAATATCTTTAAACTTTCCCAACAATGGCTGTATTTCACGAGCATAAATCTCTTGCTCCTTGATGTATCTGCCACTTTGACTGTTCAAATAGCAACTAACTAGCTCATCCAATGTGTTAACCAAAGCATGTTGTTGCTCAAATGGATTTAACCCTAAGTCGAAAGTTCTCTGATGCTTGGTTGCAAGCTCAATTGCATCCACATAGTCGAGAAAATAGATATTGTTAGAGGCATAGTTCCCTATCTTCTTTTCGATACGCTTGTTCTTGAATTGGCGTCGCAAAAACCACGATGCGATGCCTTTGTCTTTGACTAGCAGGTAAAGATTTTGGCTGACGTAATATCTGCCTCTGCGTCGAGGAGGAGGTCGCCAGCTCGAAGGGCGCCCGCTACCTCGCGACCACCGACGCCCCCGACATGCTGATCATCGGCGAGCCCTCGGGCTGGGACGGGGTCACCCTCGGCTACAAGGGCTACCTGCGCGCGCGGCTGACCTTGATCGGCGAGAACACGCACACCGCCCACGACGCGCGCACCCTGCCGGCGCGGGCGTGCACCTTGTGGGCCAACCTCGAGGAGGCCGCGCGCGGCTGGAGCGCTGGCCGCGAGCGGGCCTTCGATCAACTGCTGCCGGCCCTGCTCGACATTCGCTGCGAGAACGACGGCGCGAAGGCGAAGGCGGTGCTCGATCCACACTGTAGACTCGTAAAGACAAAAGACTTGTGTTTTCTTTATTCTTTTTTCTTTGTTCCTTAGCTTTCTTCTTTAAATTCAGTTCTTTAAATTGAATTCCATCATTTTAGAAATATAACGGATCAAGCTTAGGTATAACGGAAAAGATCCTCTTAGAATTCAAAGTAATGTTTAATGAATACACAATTTGCACAGTCAATAATTTTTGCATATTATATGTTAATTTTTCATTTAACTAGTGGGCATTGAGTTCTTATTTGAATAAGCAGAAATATATCTCATGTTTTCAGTGATGCGTGGCTGATGACTTTGTCTGCAATTTATGGAAAAGTGAAAATCTTGTGAATACTGCTGACCACATAAATTACCTCAGAGTCCCTATTGGCTTGTCTCTAAGGCATACACATTATCTACTGATCAAACACCTCAATTGACAAATCTCTGGCTCCTATGCTTCCATAGTCTCTGCTAAATTCCGTTTTAGCCACTCCCTCATTGCCAGCCTATACAACGCTACTGTTTTACGTCATATTCTGTACCTGGCACCATTTTGGAAACTATTCTTGAAGGCTGAACTGTCTAAAATCCATGTGCTTTTCTTCTGTTTTGCTAAATACCTCCTACATTTTCCTCCCTGGTGCAGAAACTCAGTCCTAATTAAAAAGTATCCTCCCATTGTCAAACAGTTCGTGGTAACGAACAGTAGTAAGGAGCGACCCGGCTCAATAGTAACCAGAACCCTAAAATATGGAATTATGATACCAATAGTTACATCAAAAGAATCACATTTTCGTGCTGATTTTAAATTTAAAATTTTCATCAAGATTAATCTTACCCATCAAAAGTTACGAGCCTGGGAAAATTTGGCTTATTTTAGAAAATAGGGGGAAACACCCCCTAAAGGACATACAATCTTAACGAAAATCACACCATCAGATTCAGCGTATCAGAGAACCTTGTTGTTAAAGTTTCAAGCTCCTATGTACGAAAATTTGGAATTTCGCGTTGTGATTGTTGTTTATTGACGTGAACTCTTGATAGCTTGTGCCGGGGACAATTCATCATCAAAAATGGCTGTTCCTACTTCATGCTCTTCAATAAAACGCTGTACATCTTCCATTTTCCCGGTACCAATAAAGGTCTTAGGATTGGGCATGTCCATTTTTTGAGTAAATCGTTTTACTACTTCACCACCGGCTGTATAAGTTAAAAACTCCAATTCATCTAAATACTCTTTAGATTTCTCTTCGTCTTGCTCCTTATTAATAATTCCTATTAATACCGCTTTTTCTAATGCTATGTCTTTTTTCTCTATCATAAATGAAGTTGCAAAGGTACAAATTCTCCTAAGCCTTCTAAAGTCATTTGCAATTTACTGAAAACGATTTTTAATCTGAGCTATGTGTTATTATTTGTCATGACATCAACAAAAAAGAAAGAAAATCCCCATAACAACCAAGATTACAAAAAAGAACCGATTAAAGTAGCTTGAGAGTTTAATAAATATTGACTCTCTTTTACAAAAAAACTCAACTATTTTTTATTTACAAAAATTATAAAAGAGAAAATGTTTAAAATGTATTTTCTTTCTATTAAATAACCAATGATGTTTTGGTAACAACCAAGATTACAAGAAAACGAACAGATTTAAGTAGCTTGAGAGTTCAATAAATATTGACTGCCGCGATTAGGTTTTCTACCTGTACGTGAATATTGAGTTCTTCTTTAATTTCTCTTTTAAGACATGATTTTAAGGATTCCTTTTTTTTGAGTTTGCCGCCGGGTAAATCCCACTCTCTACGTTCATTTTTGAGCAATATGACTTTACCGTCTATAAAGCATATGCCTTTTACGGATACGGGGAATCGCTGAGAGAAAGAATCAGAAGGGATAATTCTTCCAATCGTCTTTAGGAATAGCGTTTTAAGACCAAGGCGCATATTAGAACGTTTTATGAGGCGCTTTATCTAATTCTGAAAAAGTAGAGTTTTGACTAGAAAACTCCGGAACGATGGTTGAGGTTAGTAGCTGGTTTTGTATTAAATCAGGAGTTAAGTAAGATTATGTTCTATAGCCCTTTATATGGATCATTTTGATGGACTTTGTCCTAAAGAGCACAGGAAAGACAATGGAAGAAAAGGGGATCAAATGGGAAGGAAAAACTTTCTTGGACTTAACTTACGGCTGATGATTTAAGCATTCTAAATGAAAGTTTTAGCAAAACAAATGAACTTTTAGAGGTTTTGAAAGTTCAGGGTGCCAGAATAGGTTTGAAAATTAATGTTAAGAAGACTGAGTTGCTAAGGCTAGGAATAAGTGAACATGAAAAGGTGACGTTGAGTTGCGAAAAGATTTAGCAGATTAGAAAAATCAGGCGTCGAGGGCGACTCGCATGTCTACCGTGAATTCGTGGTGCTCATGTATCGCGAAGATACCAGCGTGACTGCTGGAACGCGGCTCAGCATTTCCTTGACCATCGCAAGCTTTGTATTGAGCGCGGACCATCATACCCTCAATTTTTCGATGCTCACGACATTGGCTGGCTTTTCGTCAACCAGTGACTCGACGAATGCTCCCCAGACATCAAGCGCACGACGTTTTTCGTCCAAGAATTCGTGCCGCTGATAAACTCCAACAATTCCGCCGAAGCTACCTGAGGTATGGTTCAGGATCTTTTCGATCACCGGAAGGTTCGCGTATTAAAAAGTCCTCTTGGCAAAATTCAGCAAGTGACACTTGTTGCTTTTGACTGAAAGGATGCGAAGCAGGCGCAATGGCGACTAAATCATTTGACATAAACTCAATTACTTCAAGGTCAAGCCCCTGTGGTAAATGACTAAAAACATAAAAGTCATCTAATCCTTGCTCCAACCGCTCTATAACTTGTTTTCGGTTTGCTACTGTAAATTGAATATCTATTCCAGGATAGCGTTCGCAAAAGGGGCCAAGTAAATGAGGAATGAAATACTTTGCAGTGGTAACGCTTGATAGCCTGAGAGTTCCTGATTTTAAACCGCGTAAATTGGATGGAACGGCGCTTTCGCAGGACGAAATCGCCCGGATGACGGACGATATCGTTGCAGCCTTGAAAACTGTCTACGATCCCGAAATTCCTGCGGATATCTATGAGCTGGGACTGATCTACAAGGTCGACATAGAGGACGACCGCTCGGTGAAGATCGATATGACCTTGACGGCGCCCGGCTGCCCGGTTGCCGGAGAAATGCCGGGATGGGTGCAAAACGCGGTGGCGACGGTGGCCGGCGTTGCCGATGTCGAAGTCAATATGACCTTCGATCCGCCATGGACACCGGACCGCATGTCGGAAGAAGCGCAGATCGCGATCGGTTGGTACTAGTCCGCTTTGTCGTGATAAAATCCTTGTCCTTTACACTGGCCTTGAGTGCCCAATAGGCGTTATGGCGCGCTGCCCACAGGCGGTTTCTGTCTTCGGTTTTCTCCGCCCATTGATAATCTGACCCGCCGAAATCCTGTGCGATTTCAGCAAATGCCGCCTGCTGTTCGCGCACCCCCTCCTCGCTACCATGAAATTCCAGCAAAAGTAAGATTTTCACAGGTAGATCAAGGCCGGAATATTGATTGACGGCATCAACAGTTTCAGCATCCATCAACTCGATACGTGCCATCGCCAACCCGCTCTGCATCGCAAGGATGGTTGTATTACAGGCATCTTCCACTGTGGTGATGTTTTGAAAAATATTGGTGAACTATGTAAGGAAAAAGTCAAAGCAGGAGGTTTTTTCTATTTCCCTAATACTATCTAAATTCTTTGGAAACCTGTTACTTAGAAATGGCTGCAACGTCTTAGAAAACTTAAATAAACTTAATGATCTTAAAACTGAAGCAGGAAACTTTTCCTATCACCGAGAAGACTGATACTATATAAATAGTAAAGGGGGCAATGCTCCCATGACTCACCTATCCCTTTGATTTCAAGTACCGGCACTTTTTTTAAAGTTTTTAAAAAACTTTAAAAAGTTTTTAAGAAACTTTAAAAAGTTTTTAAAAAACTTTGCAGGCGATTGACAAAAGAAGGAATGGGGATACCTTTGTTACCGTTCCAAATCCTCACGAATACAACAATGATCCCTTTAATGGCCCAAGTCCAGCTTGTCAAATAGAGCTAAGGCTTCCAAAGCCTCGGTTGCCCGACGGCCCAAGGATTGAAAGTTGATTTAAGGAACCGCCACCCATTGATTGCTCCCTTTAGCCTTGAACTGTAGCCTCCCGTCTTTACTCTTCGAGACAACCCCAGCTTGACCGTTTCTAGTAAATAGCCTTTGCTCTCCAACCTTCAAACCGTCTAAGTTGTTCTTTCCAGGAATAACCCCTCTATCAATCAAATCGTCAAACATTGTTTCATCGGAAACTAAG
Organism: Alatinidae sp. Z8VKAUB7J3; assembly: GCA_010016025.2. NCBI lineage: Eukaryota > Metazoa > Cnidaria > Cubozoa > Carybdeida > Alatinidae > Alatinidae sp. Z8VKAUB7J3. Next base: position 24,315,723 of record JAAAKM020721499.1, read on the forward strand.
GAGCAACATTGAAACTTAAAACGAACAGAAATTATTAAGTATGGGAGGGAGTTGCCTCCTCCTCAGAGCATTACTCTTTACGCTAAAGTGTGACTTTTTGTTCCAATTATTTAAAGTTGACTCTTGATACACAAGGACCGTTTAACTAGAATACTAAGCTTTTTTACCAATTCAAAAAACAGTTAAGCGCAAAGAGCGAGGTACTGAGGAGGGGACAACCCCTTCATATACGTAATAATCTCTGTTCGTTTTAAATTTTAATGTTGACCCCTTCATATACGTAATAATCTCTGTTCGTTTTAAATTTTAATGTTGCTCTGACAACGTGATCGTACTTAAAACCAACATGGGTGCAGGCCATGGCGGCAAGTCTGGTCGCTTCGACTCGTTACGAGAAGTGGCGGAGGAGCATGCGTTCATCCTGACCCAGATGAACTCTTCATCATGACCCAGATGAAATCTTCATCCTGACCCAGAGGAAATCGACGTAGCAGGCATTAGCCGCACCGTTGCTGCACAAACAGGCTGCAGCCTGCCGAATCAAGCTGTGCTTCAATAAGCGCGCGCTTCACCAAGAAGTGCGCTTGGCTACACAAGGGAGACAGCTATGCCACGCTTTATATTGATCGGGTTGTGCGAACCAACCAGTGACGAGGTTATGCCGCGCCGCTCCAGCGTATGGAGATAGTGGCGCCGACAAGTATTGGTAGCGGCAAACTGTACCTTGACATAGTTGAGTTTGAGGACGCCATTAATTACAGGCGTTCTCCTAGCTATCAATTTGCGGCGCCTTATCCCTATCCCGACAACCAGCCGGTGAACGACGAATGGGAAAGCCTGATCTACGAAAGAAGATATCCAACTGGAACCCTGCCCTTGCAAAATGAAGTTACGTCTCAGCAGAAAGAGGAGTTAGAGAGAATAGAAAAAAGACTTGAAGAATGGTTTTTGGGAACGGGAAAATACAGTGGAAACACGGAATATGAAAAAAGCATCGACGAGGCAAGACGTTTGTCCCCTGTGCGGCAAAGCTGCATGCATCGGAAAAAGGAGCATCCGGAATTGGGCCGGTCCAGCAAGGAAGAAGCATTGCGCACGCGTGCCCGGATCATTGAAGCCAGCTGCGAGCTGTTTCGCGAGAACGGTGTTGAACAAACATCGGTAGCCGATGTGATGGGTTCGCTCGGAATGACTACCGGAGGCTTTTACAAGCACTTCGAGTGCAAGGATGCTCTCGTGGCGGAAGCAATGATCCACGCGTTCAGCCAGTCCAACGCAGCGTGGCAAAGCATCGGTGATGATAACGAAGACAGTCCGGATGCACATATGTCATACTTATTTGTGGATAAAATGAAGCTTCGCAAAAGTCAATATGATCCCCAGTTTTGGAAATCCGCCAATTCTAAACACATTCCTGAAAATGTTTAGTTAGTATCCTGTACTGGATTTAGCCCAAATGCAAGTTAGATTTTTTCTATATATGATAATACTAGGCAAAATAAAGAACTGTACTATAAATCCTTAGGTATATAGAAAAACTAATCGATTGAAAAGGTGCCTAACATCCCCCTTTCCGTTTCTGGATCTTGTCGCAATTTCAAAGGCTTTTTTCTATTAGTCACAATATTTTGTGTTTTGTTCAAATTAACCTTTTGAAATTAATAAGCCCCCTAGACTCTGACGCTACGACTGCTAATAGTGCGCTATGTTTTAATGCTTATCGCCTTAATACTTTAAGCTCCAATAAAATTTCCTATTAATTTTCTCTGTAATTGGGTTTGAAATAGGATATTGCATGAGAGAACTTTTTGTTTTTGATTTTGTGTTTGGTTTTCTTGAACTTGAATTAATTTTAAACGACCATTTCATTCAGAAAGTAATATATAGATATAAAATTCGAGTTTTTTCATCTTCTCCATAGAAAAGACGTATTTCTGCATGAACAATAGAGGCTAAAATCTAAACAATACAAATTCACTGTTTTTTGGTGTGACCAAGTTCTTTATGGTCTCTATACGGCCGTGCGTCCTCACTCGGGCTGGCTTGAATCGCACGTGGTGCGTGAGTTTGAGGATTGGGAATCTTTGTATGAAGTTGGGACGCGGGCAGCGGATCCGGACGGGGATGGATTTTCAAATTGGGATGAGTATGCGTCGGTAACGCATCCGCTGTTAGCCAACTCGCGACCGCGTTTGGCCTATCGGTTGGCGGTGAGCGGAACGCAGCGCTTTCCGGTGATCGGTGGGGTATTGCGGATCGGGGTGCAAGATGTGGATTACTGGGTTGAGCACACCTCGGATTTTGCTCGCTGGACGCGACTCGCTCGTCTTGAATCAGAAGCATGCATAGACCCAAAACCTGATAGTGTGGATTCCGATAGAGCTTCTTTTTCCAAGCTTATATGAATCGGAAGTCTTAATTACTCCCTGTCTGCGGCCAGGTTGAGTACGTGAATTAATAGTCCTTGCATTCCATAACGCAAGGCAAAAAGATTGCTTTGTTGTCAGAAAACGCATGTTGTCAGAATGTTGTCAGAATGCGATGGTCCGTAGTCGTCCATCTGTCAAGTCAAATCAGACCTGAGGTAATATGTTGTTGATTCAAGATCATTGTTTTTGGAGATAGGCGATTAGCCCACCGCCCAACACTCTTCCTCTCCTGGATTGGGACTGGCTGTAGTTCCTTCGGCTTGTCCTCGGCGGAAACCGTATGGCTCCCCAAAGAAGCTGTGACGAGCACGGCAAGGGAAACGAATGTTTTTCGCGCAAATTTCGGCATCTGGCTTCCTGATCAATAGAATGCTCGGCCATCGCCGGGAGCTCGTGCTTCCAGACCATGGACAGAATCGGTCGTCCGCCCTCGGATTTACATGCAGGTTATATGGGAACGCGGCTTGAAAGAAACCAGATCCGCCAATCTATTCCCGATTCAGAGCTCTGTGACGATGTCCGCTGAGCCTCACCGCTAGGTTTTGCGCGTCATGCCCAAAGGCAGGTCGGACACCCGCGCCATCTTCTCCTGTTTGCAATTCAAGTTTGCCAGAAGCCCTGGTGTGGTTTCAGCGCCTCTTCTTCTAACAGTGGACCGGTAACGCTCACCGGCCAGGGGGCCACCTGGAATATTGTTCGAGATGGCATTTTTATTGTTGGTGCATCACCGGTATCGCCAAAGGCATTGTAGAGCGCGTCCATACCCAGTCCAAAAACAAGCTGGCGAATATTGCTCCAGATCGTCGCTGACGCGCACATAGGGCAGGGCTCAGCACTGGCATAAAGAGTGGACCCGGAAAGTTCATCAGCATCAAACATTGCCGTTGCCTCGCGTAACAGGTTTAACTCGGCATGGGCCGTTGTTGGGCTAACCTCTCCTAATGGCAATAATCTAGCGGAGTACCGAGAGAATCTACTCCAAGGAAAATCGGGTATTGAAAAAATAGATATCCGGTATATGGGAGAAGTATTAGCCGGAGTTTGCAATTTCGACGAATTTAAATACCAGAAAAAGAAGGAACGAAGGAGAGGGACCCGCGCTGGTTCGGTTGGTATTTATTGCGCCCATGAGGCTATTGCCGATTGTGGAGTAGACCTTAACTCCTTTGATAAATCCAGAATAGGTATTTATTGCGGCGTAACCGAGCATGGCAACGTTGAAACAGAGAACGAAGTTTTCAACATAAGCCAGTATGATTTTGAATTTATTCACCTTGCCTGTGACCATCTTTTCAATGATGTCAGCGGGCTTACCGCTTTCGGCGGCCTGCGCCATGAAGATTTCCTTCTCCTTGTCCACCATTTCCTGGGGAATTTCATCGGAGCTGATGCAAACCGGAGGCATGTGAGTACCGGCGATGTGCATGGCCACGTCTTTGGCCAAAGTTTCGTCACCGCCATTAATGTCGACCACGACACCAATACGATTACCGTGACTGTAACTGCCCATGGTGCCAGCGACGTCAGAAATGATGAAACGGCGGACACTGATATTCTCGCCAATCTTGGAAACCAGTTGTTGGCGGGTATCTTCCAGCTCTGCCCAGGCGGTTTCTGAGTGGTTAGCCTTTTTGTAAAAAGAAAATCGAAAATCTGCTCCTTCGCGAATGCCTTTGTTGCGCAAAATCCGCAGCACTTTTTTGCAGCCTTTGTGCAATAATCTTTCGCCGCCAACGCCGCCGCAGTCCATGTAAATTCGGAGAGGGGATTGCGGTGGTTTGCTTTTCTTAAGCAGTTTAATCGCCTGATTTTTGCGAAATATGAAAGACGGCGATAAACACCCCGCCATCGAAAAAACCTCCGGGTGATTCCAGGCGAGGAGGAACGAAACCAATCCGCCCATAGAAGAGCCGATGGTTGCGGTATGTTCCCGTTTTGCGAGAAAAGTAGAACATAGAACATTCTAAAGGCCGAGTTTTAGCGTAATATAGAATAATGAGTTTCTAAAGACCTATATTCAAAGGACCTCAGCAAGCATTTATAAGCCCCTACCCTTCCATAACAGAATCAGCCGCCCCTCCCCCTCTAGACAAGATGCTTTATATGCTTATGAGAAGATGCATAGGTCAGAAAAAAAAATGCAGGGTTTGGAAATTGTTAGAAAGTTGTAAGATATATGGGTATCAAGTTCGGTTTATGATTTCTTGTCTGATTATGCCTTGGACTAAAAATTCATTCAGAATCAGCTGAAGGAAAATGGGTCGGTTTTATGGGTGAACAATCTTCTCGGGAAAATGCGAATTCCAAGATGTGGGATGCTTAAATATTTTAGATATCATTGCATTTTTTTTACTAAAAATTGTATCCCTTTTTGGGGGGTGTTTAACTCCTTTCCTACATTATACAAATGCTTATGTATTAACAATTTTTGGCGATCAAACTAAAATTAATAAATTTTTAAAACAAACTCGTCTATTTTCACCCTTAATTATTTGATTATATCGCTTAGAATATATAGGGGGTGTAGCATAACTGGATCGACTAAAAAGTATTCTGTTGAAGCATAAATTGCGATATTTGTTTTTTTTAGTTTTTTTTTTTAGAATTGTACCCTCGCCTGGATCGTCGTATTGTCCCTGATAGAGAGTTCCGGGGCCCCCGTCGTCCCCTTGATGTCCAGGGTCCTCACATAGGCATTGTGCAGTTCCCGGAGATATTCGAGATACCGTTTCGGGATCGAAGTCTCCGACGGCTTGCCGGGCGCGACCTCGGCTAGCTTCGGGATCTCGAGCACTACCGTCAGGGCGCTCCCGAGCTCGCCCGCGATGCTGTCCAAGGGCAGCAGCTCGATTAGCAATTGATCCACCGACAGATCCGGGAGCCTGTCCAGGAACTGACCGATCCTCTCGTTCTGGACACGGGCGATATTGGCCTTCATCAGCTCTCTACAAAAGAAAATGGGTGGGGAGGATTCCCTACTGCGCTTATTGTCAAAAGACGCACTCACTCTTTTATATACCAAGAAATACACATACCAAGAAATAGAACTCTTTTACATACCAAGAAATATCGGGTAGTGCTCGGGATCATGGAAATGGAGGTTATTAACCTCATAAAAATCGTAGGCAAGCCATATTTTCACATCCGGTTCCTTGTTCCAATTTTCATCAGCCTTGCTTGTGGAATTTAATTCTGCCACTGTAATGTCATCTTCAGTTCCCGGTGCCACATTTACCGGATTCAGCACCTAAAATAATTTAGAATAAATGCTCTTTATGTGTAAATCTACCTCCATGAGGATGACTAATCGATTTGCTTCTTTCCTGGTAAATTAAAAATGAACAAGTTTTTTAACTGAAAGTAAGGAGCAACATTAAAAGCACAAATTATTACGCATATGAAGGGGGTTGCCTCCGCCTCAACACCTTACTCTTTAGGCTAAGGCTTTTCAGTACTTTTAAAAAATACTTCATATTGTTTTAATTAAACGGCCCTTGTGTTTTAGGAGTCGTTCTTGAAGAATTGGGACAAAAATCAAACTTTAACGAAGAGAGCGAGCCGTTGAGAAGGAGGCAACTCCCTTCATATACGAAATAACTTCTGTCCGTTTTAAGTTTTTGTTTATAGACTTGATCAAAGCAGGTCCTTCGTAAATAAATCCGGTATATACTTGTACAAGATCTGCTCCGGCATCAATTTTTTCGAGGGCATCTTCTGCAGAGTGAATCCCTCCTACTCCTATTATCGGGAAAGCTTTGTTACTTTTTTCTGAAAGGTACTTGATAGTGGCCGTACTTTTATCTTTAATTGGTTGTCCACTCAAACCTCCATTACCTATAGCATCAAGGGTTTCTTTTGAAGTTTTTAATCCTTCTCTTGAAACTGAAGTATTTGAAGCGATTACACCATCAATTTTAGTATGTGCCACTAATTCTACGATCTCATCCAGCTGTATGAGCGTAAGCAGTGGCGGTTTTAGGGGGGCCAATCCTCCCTTGGTATAAGTGCAGTTTTCAATTTTATTTATATAAATTTGCCGAGTAAAAAAAAAAGCATGAAAGACACAATGATGACAAAACTGTGCATTGGTGACTTGCAAAGTTATAAATTAATTATATCTACCACCTTCCTTGGCTTGGGCATAGCTTAAATTACTACAAATAAACCTGTGCCACCTTGTGCAGCTTAAAGCTGTCTTAAATTCCTCTTAAATCGTTTACCGATCCTAGAAATTCTCACCACAAGCATTCAATATTAGTCACTTAGTTTTAAAATCTAGTTTAAAATCTTAGTGTTCGTTTCATCATAGACCTCGTAGCAATGGATATTTATGAATCGGAACTTCTCATTTCTCATGTCATTTGGCACCTTGCATTTTGCAAGGGAAAGGATTGGGAGGAATGTGGTCAGTCTAACCTTCTTTTGTGCTGCCGAGACAGTGTTCACGATAATGATTTTAGCTACTTGCACGTGACAGGATGCATGGATACCCATGACAACTATCATGGGTCAACCTATAAAATCATGGTAACGACAACGGGCATATTTTTGAAAATCTATGTACAATGTCACTATGAGCGAAAGAGATTGGTCTTTAAATCTGCGTCAATTACTGCGCATCGTCCTCCTTCTTGAATAAGGAATCTCTTTGTAAGGCCATGAAGGGCTGTGATGTGGTTTTTCATTGCGCCGTAGACAATCGTGTTGAGGGAGACCTTCACCGACAGACGAGTGCTCAGGGAACGGACAATGTCATGCAAGTGGCCAAGGAGTTAGGTGTCAACCGTGTTGTGCACCTGAGCAGTACCGCAGTATTTAGTTATCAAGCTAAGCCGGACACCTCGACTGAGGAAGGGAAACCTAATTTGTCAGGTGATGCCTACTGCGATGGGAAAATAGAATCTGAAAAAATAGCCCTTCGATATTTTCTGGACCAGGGGCTGCCGGTTACGGTCTTACGCCCAACTCTTTTTTCAGTAAAGTCAAGTCAAAGTTTCAGCCTTGTTCCTTGTCTTTAAAATTTTGGACTGGGATAGTTGTTTCTTTTCAATTTACGTGCTTTATATTTAATTTAGCTTATTGAGCAAGCCAAAGAACAGGAATGGTAAAAATATTTAAGACTTGATCAGTCTTCATTTAACTCATCAGATAAAGTTGTCCAGGTAAAATCTAAACAAATTAGCAGTGAATGCACATCTTGACTGGGTGAGACCACCACCACCCTTATTGGGTATATCCTAAATAGATAGCTATGTTGATGTCAGGTAACCAACTTAAAATAAGGGGTAAATATGATGGTTTTTTAAGGGTTGCGCCCAGGCGATGAAGGTCGCCGGTGCGCGAGTCATCGTCACCGAGATCGATCCGATCAACGCCCTCCAGGCCGCCATGGAAGGCTACCAGGTCGACACGCTCGACAACGTCGCCAACCAGGGCGACATCTTCGTCACGACCACGGGTTGCTGCGATATCATCGTCGGCCGCCACATGGAAGCGATGAAGCACAACGCGATCGTCTGTAACATCGGTCACTTCGACGATGAGATCGACATGGCGTGGCTCAACGGCCAGAAGGACGTCAAGAAGGTCGAGATCAAGCCGCAGTGCGACCAGCACATCTGGCCGGACGGACGCGCGATCGTCACCATTATGGGTGGGGTCTACAACCTTATCTGGGTCTCAATCGGCAACATAATCGGCGGTGCTGGATTAATTGGCGTGGCTTATTTCCTCACTGCCAATTCGGTGTTTGGTATCAGAAGCCAACAGAATAAGAACAGTTAAGAACTGAATTCTTTGTGAACAGCATTTAGCCGATTATCTGAAAATTGCGGCATAACGTGGAGCGAAGAATTTCACAAAAGATTTGACCTCCGGCCGTCGATAGGCCGCTTTCGAGATTAACATGACATGGGGTACGGTCAGTTCCTTGATTTCTTCAAAACAACGCAACAATGAATCATCAGATTCTACCAGTAACGTGGCCTAGCCGTCTCTACCTTTCTTTCATTGTAGCCCTAGAAAGCAGGATTGAACCACATTTTTCGTAAGACCTTCTGTTTGAAATACGGTCAGTCAGCCGGGTACCTAGAGCAATCCTTAGGTAATTTCTCTGGAAAACATCTAGTAAATTTTCATCCGCTTTCGGAGCGCCCATTCTTCAGAGCCATATTTGTCCACTGTCATCACTGTAGCTTCCAATATTCTAATCTTGGTTTGCAGAATTATCTTCCTATTCTTCCGAACTTTTTTTAACTGTGAAAAAACAACCTGGGCCTTGATTATTCTGCTTTCAAAATCTTCACTGCTCCCACCTAAGCAGTTAAAATCAAGCTGGCCATTCAGTGTGTAAGTACCTTGTAAGTTGTATTGCTCACTGTGCCCTTGCATATGATCGACAAACCAAATGCGTTGTTGTGCAAACGATAAGGGATACCGAGACTGAGTTGCGACCTTCTTAACAGCAATTTCGTCATTATTTGCTTCATGACTGTTAATACAATGTGCTAGCTCTGCCACGCTAGGGTTGGCAAATATTTCTTTTAAACTTAGCGTGACTGAACATGTTGCAGCTAACTCATTGAGTAACCGCATTGCCAATAACGAATGACCTCCAACACTGAAAAAGCTATCGTCAATACCGATACCTGTGAGGAAACTCATAAAACAAACCTTTCTTCAAATCGAAAGACCAGGCCATTAATCTTGAAAAAAGCACGCTACCGCCAAGCAGACAAAGCCGTAAAGAAGAGCGCAAGGAATGACCACAGGACCCTGGTCGAGAACAAAGCCAAACTTGCTGAGGTTGCTGCCAATAGAGGAGATTGTAGAGCCCTATATCAGATCACAAATGGCATCTTTGGAAAGAAGCGTACCGTCAACAGCCCAATTCGGGACCCATTTGACGTACTTGTGAGGGAACCAACAGCAGTGAATGAACTTTGGGCATCCCACATCGAAGGACTGAAAGCTTTACATGATTTTTATAGAGTTGAACACCTTGGTAAACAGGTCCTGGTAGTACTTCTTGGCTTCGGCACTCATGCCCGGTGCACCCACAACGGTGCGCTGCATGAAGTACACAAAGTCCTTACCAAGTTCCTTGAAGGTCGGTGCATCCTTAAACAAGCCGATACGCTCCGGTGTAAAGCATGCGAGCGGCTTTGTCTTTCCAGCTTCAAAGAAGCCGAGCTGCTCGGATGGGTTGTTGACCGTTGAGTTGGCGTTGTTACCGGCCAATTCCTTGGCAACCTTACCACCGCCCTTGTAAGGCACGTACTTCATCTCAAGCCCGTAAGCGGAATTCAAGAAGTCGGTCAGCAAGTGGTCCTCTTCGTTACGTGGACGTTTATCTTGCGTCGACATCTTCGGCATGGTTCTCAGTAATAAATTGAGGTAACCTTGCTTAAGCGTCTATTTATATTGTTGCCTTACGTCATAGCAAATGACGTCATTTTGGTAATCAAGGATATTCAACGTCCTATTGTTTTTAAGTTTTAATGTAACTTTTTTCATGATTTTTAAACATGTGAAGTCATTTTTAAGTTATTTCATATTGTAGATACATCTTCTGTCAAAAATATATCACAGAGAGAAGAAGCTTTTAGCTTTTTCGGTTGATATGGTTAAGGACGACACCCATTTGAAATTGAAGCCATCACTGTAATTTTTCATTGATTAATGTCGTAAACGAGAAAATACTTTGATATTTTAGCTTGATTACTCGTTTTTATTTCTCTTCGCTTTAGGTATTATTTATTCATTTATTGTAATTTCAATGAGAACCAAGCTGGAATTAGTATGCAACTTTAATTCTGGTCGTCTTTGGTTTTGAAATTAAGTTTTAAAAAGAATCCAAACTGAAGGTAAGAAACAGAATTAAAATTTAAAACAGACAGAAATTTTTCTGAAAATAAGAGGGCCTGCCCCTTCCTCAACCCTCACTCTTTCACATTAAGGTCCTAAAGTTCCTTAAAAATACCTTTCAACCAAATTCAATGTTAAGATAAATAATGAAAAAAGATATTCAGAAACAACTAAAAATTTTATTTTCAAGAATAGAAAGGTATATTTTCCAAAATTAAAAGCAGCTAAAATATAGAAAAAGCAATTTTTTTCTGACATATATGAGAACTCATTTAGTTTTAATATTTTGAATGTAATTAGATTTTATTTATGTTTTTTCTGTAAAATCTGCTTCATTTCAAACGCATAGGAAAAAAAACTAACTAAAACAAGCTTTTAACTTAAGCTGTTGATTTAATTTTCAGGAGCTCCAAGTAAAATTTTAGCCTTCAAAGGACTTAAGAGGCTATAGAGCCATATTTACTTATTTTGCGATCTGAATAGGGGAAGGGGTGTCTCCGAGGTTAGTACAAGGACAACCCTGCAGAACGAAGATGGCCTAAAAAAACTATTTGGCCGTTCTTTTGGCTTCGTTATTTACGATTAGCCAAAGTTTAAGAGATGTATTCCTAAATGGATCTGATACCACATTCAGATGCAAGGATTTGGGCGCTATGTTCGATGTGAAAATTTTCATACGAATGTTTTCACATCGGTTTTCTTCGGAGTAAAAGGCTATAAGAAATCCTAAGATTTTTCTGACAGCTTTAGAGGATATCTCGAAAAAATCTCTGGTTGAAATAATGACAAAATCGTTAAACAAGACTGCCGCAACAGCACGTAACCCGCGCCGACCGCGCCCGCCGCCGCGACAGCTTCGAGGATGGGTTCGATCTCATGATCATTGATCGCTGGGATGATCGGCGCGACCAGGACCTGAACCGGCACGCCGGCCGCGGTCAACAGCCGCACGGCCTCCAGGCGACGCGCCGGCGTCGTGGCCCGAGGCTCCATGACCCTGGCAAGGTCACGATCAAGCGTTGTGATGCTGAGCGCGACCGAGCACAGATTGCGCCGCGCCATCGACGCCAAGATGTCCAGATCGCGCAAAACAAGGGAAGATTTCGTGACAATCGTCAGGGGATGATTGGTCCTGTCCAACACTAACCAGTGAGTCGCGTCTTTTGTTTACAGAACTCGGTTGTAGTTTTCTCACGTATAGAAAACAATTGAGACTGCTTTCAGTATTGAAAAGCAATTGTAAAATGCTATTCAGTTTGTGTGGAAAGCATTTCAGAAGGTAACGACACTAGGCGAGGGAAGAAGTATTAAGGAAGATGAATTTAGTGAAAACTGTTCTTAGGTTTACTGATAACTGGAGTTTGAGGTGATCAGCTGAAAGCAATAGTATGCAAAAATGCTTTTTGTGGCTTGGGAGAAATATGGTAAAAAGAGGTTGTAAGCCGGTAAAATATAAGAAGTTGAAAATCACAAATAAAAACGAATGGTTGTTTTCCAAGGTCAAATTGGTTTCTGAATAATCTTTTTCTCCCTCACCAGGAATTAGATGGTTGTTGTAGAAATAAATCATTGATATACGGCTAGGAGGCTGAATTATTAAGTTGCTATCTTACTAAGCTAAGGACTTGAATGATAATCACTTTATTGGGAAAACTTTAGTACTCCTACGTGTTTATCTGGAAGGTCAGAAGATAATAGGAAATATGGGATAAATTCAACAAAAACAAAGGAAATAATGTAATTAGTTCAATTTGCTAAAGATACTCCTTGATCACGGATCGTAGAATATCGCCAATCCTTTATAACTGATACCTGCAGATGCAAAAATGATACTTGTGGAGTAATATGATGAAAAAGAGAGAATATACTATAATTTTACAACAATGAAGTTAACTAAACAGACAGACTAAAGGATGATAAAGCGAAAATAAGTGAAAAGCTGAACCTAATAGCACATAGACGTTGTAGGCCAGTAGGTCTTTGGTTAGAATAAGCCTACCTAATGCACGTCTACTATACTTCCCTTCATTAGCAGCAATCTTAGAATGGTCAATTTGAATTTTCTTTTTCACATCAAGAATATAGGCGTACTATCATAGACTAAAAATTGAAGCAGTAACTGCAATACCCAACCACTAAGAAGAAGGAACGAAAGTAAAATCTTATGACTTTTAGGGGGTGTTTCCCCTATTTTCTAAAACAGGGCAAATTTTCTCAGGCTCGTCACTTTTGATGGGTAAGACTAAACTTAATGAAACTTATATATTTAATATCAACATTAAAATGCGATTTTTTTTATGTAACTATTGGTATCAAGATTCCATTTTTTAGAGTTTTGGTTACTATTGAGCCGGGTCACTCCTTACTACAGTTCGTTACCACGAACTGTTTGATAATAAGAAATAATAGTGCCCATAAATAGCAAGTGAATGATCCCAATATAGACAAAATATGTATGCTTATTTTGGTTTGGGCGTTTTTGCAAGTACTTAACCAAACTTATTGCCGATGATGCATGAACTCAAATCAAAAGTTGTAGAAAAGCCTGCTGAAGATTTTGAGTTTCAGAAGGTTGAAAGCGCAACACTTGTGCAACCTACTCCTCCCAGCAGTCCAATAAAACAAGTAAATAGTGATTTGCTCAGTGCCCTGAAAAGCAGTTTTGATGCTCGCAAGGATAAAGAAGGTAAAAGCGAACCACAAGCTGATATCCCCAAAGATATGGAGACTTAACAAATCACATTAGTAACGTACGGGTTGCAGTATCATTTGCACATTCCAATTTGATTGCTCGCTGTGAAAGAATAGTGTTCGATTCTAGTTCATTGTGGCGAAATCACGCCTGCCGGCAGGAAGCTGGCAGCGACGTTTGATTCAGATGCGCAATTCCCGACCCGGGATTTCGGATATGTGACCATGCCGGCCGGATGCGTCGTCTGCACCGCCGTGCTGTACGCCGCGTTCCGGCTCGGGGCGATGGCCGAGGGCACCGCGCAGCCGGCCGCGATCGTCATCGAGCGGCGCACCCGCGATGACATGCCGGTGCCGGAGTGTTTCACCGTTCGATACGACATGTTCGGCGATTATTCGCCGGGCCGCTGGGCCTGGCTGTTGCGCGATGTCAGCGTGATCGACCCGCCGGCGGCGGCAACGGGCCGGCAGGGATTTTAGCGTAAAGAGCGGGGCGTTGAGGAGGAAGCAGCCATTTTAGAATGCCGCTCCTTATTTTCATTTAAAAAAACTTGTTGTTTTATTTATTTAATCATATAGATAGAACTGAAGATATACGGGATTAAAACCTTGCATCAAAGATTGCTATCACAGCTTAGATACCAATACAGTTATGAAAACTCCTATCTTGCCCCTGAGCAGCTTTTGGTACAGAGCTCTGAGCTTGGCGCCTTCTCCAAGCCCGCGTTCCGACGCGTCCATCGTACTACAACACCATAGGCGGGAATATGAGAAGCTTGAATAGTTTTGTTGAATACGTGCCAGTTTCCTGTCATTTTTGGTTACTTAAAAAGACAACTGGAACTTTTTATTTATTTTACGAACGTTATCACGTATAGTAATAATAATGTACGTATAGTAATATTTTTTATTACGAACGTATAGTAATAAATATCTTAACTTATGAATTAACTTACGTAACTAATTTATATATTTGTATATTTTTATTACATATATGAGGGGGTTCACCCCCTCGTCAATACCTTACTCTTTACACTAAAGCTTGAATTTTATCCCAATTCTTTAAGAACGACGCCTGAATCACAAAGGCCGTAGAATAAATAGTTGAAATTACTAAAAATACTTTAGCGTAAAGAGCGAGATATTGTGGACCTGGCGAAACAAAGCGCGCGGATCCGACTGTCCGGACTGCAGACTGGCCAGCAGCTTTTGCGCCCCCTGAATCCTGCTGACCGTTGACTGATGTTCTGCAACCAGCGCCTGATACTGCTGATTTAGCTCCGTCGTGAACCGTTGTTTCTGTTCGGCAGCCAGTTCACCAATTTGTGCCGTGAGTGCGTTCCGCAGCTGTTCTCCCTGCCGACTGAGCGCGGCCCCGATACCGGCTGCGATCTGGTCGCCAAATCCGGAATCAATGTGAATCACCGGCTTACTCATCGTGCCGGAGATCTGCACCGTGGCGTCAACAGACCGGACACTGTCGAGGATGGTCCAGGCCATGAAGTCAGCAATTGTGATCGCGGCATTTTAACAAAAATAGCAAAACAAGCTCTAGCAAACGAGACTGTAAACATCTATGGTGATGGCGAGTACAACCGCGATTATGTATATATTGATGATGTTGTTTCTGCTTTTCTGTTAGCAGCTGAGTATAAAAACAAATTAAATGGTCATCACTATTATATCGGTACCGGAACTGCTATAAGTTTAAAAGAAGCTTTTACTTTAACTGCTAAAACAGCTGCAAAATTAAAAAATCAAGAAGCTAAAATCGACTATACGGCCTGGCCAGATAAAACTTTACCGATTGAATTTCGCAACTTCTGCAAAAATGTGGAATTTTACATTTTTTGCCAGAAGGCAGATTACGGATGCGTGTTTATTTGTTTGTTTTTTGTTGTTTTTTTTCCCAGGGGTGATCGTATCGACCCATTACTCCTAGAATCTTACAAGAGGGCTCATTTTAACGGAAATAAAAGTTCTAGAGCCCTTTTAAGTGACCAAAAAATTTGGGGGGCACCTAGGCCCCTTCCCACGCTAATTATTTTCCCAAAGTCACCGGATCGAAATTCTGAGATAGCCATTTTATTCAGAGTAGTCGAAAAACCTTATAGCTATGTCTTTGGGGACGACTTACTCCCCTACAGTCCCCTTAGGAAGTACGAGTCACCTGGTGGATACGGTAACCGTCGTCGAGCAGCTACTCTTTCTCCTCGCCCCGGCCTATCCCATCTCCACGAAGATCGACCACTCGGTCCGGACCACGAGATGCCGACCCTACCGGCGTTCTCTTCTGCCGCTGCTGTAAGACCGCATGTGCCTGCCCGCAGCCGAAGCAGCCCCTTTTCGCCTGACCTCACCTACAAGTTCGGGCAAAGTGGCTCTGCGCCCAGCAATTTTACCGACGTTAACAGGGCGCGGACATCATCGACGACGTCGCTTCCGGCGATATCGCATACTGCCGAAGAATTTTCACTGGAGAACAGCTCTTCTGCGCGCGGGAAACACGTGATTGTCGCCGACACCAAAGGCGACTATCCGACTCAACTCTTGTAAGCTGAATTCAGATTGAGATTGCCATTGGTTAAAGCAGTCCTGAATCGCATTTAAACTGCGTTTGGAGGTGGCAGATCCTGTGATGATTTCTCGGGCTTTAAAATAACCGACGACATCATTACTCAAAATAAAGGTATCTTTTCCCATTGCGCGCAACGCGTATGGTCCGGTATTACCGCCCAAGCGGCAGCCGTGTTGTTTAAGATACGCCCACAAACCAATAATATCGTCATTTGGCCACTGGGCGATAAATTGAGAGAAGCTGCCATACTGATCTTGTAAGAAATTAAAAGTTCTAGTTGCCTTTTTAAGTAATCAAAAAATTAGAGGGCAACTAGGCTTCCTCCCTCGCTCCTTTTTTCTGAAAATCTTCCAATTAAAACTATGAGAAAGCCATTAAGCCAAAAAAAAGATTAATATTCAAATTTCGTTTTAATTATTTATGTGCGGAGAGCCAAGATCAAAACATGCATTAAAAAACGTGCATTAAAAACGTGCAATTAAAAAACGTCCAGAAATTAAATAAAACATGAGTTTTTTAAATGAAAGTAAGGAGCGACATTAAAACTTAAAACGAGCAGAAATTACTCAGTATACGAAAAGGGCTTTTCCTCCGCTTTCGACGCGTAATCCGCAGGAGCAAATTTTGACGCGACCCGGGCAATCGTTTGAAGATGAAGAAGTCGCAGGCTTGTACCAATATCGACCGGATTACCCCGCAGCACTTTTTGCCAAACTAGCCGACGTCGTGATCGCTCACGACACAGCTCTGGACTTAGGCACGGGTAACGGCAAGATCGCTCGCTCAATCAGTAAAACATTTAAATCAGTCACCGCAGTTGATGCCTCACTGGCCATGCTCAAAGTCGCGCAGGCACAGGAAGGAAATGGGGGACAAAATATTCGCTGGGTACACGGTCTGGCCGAATCAATCGATCTCGAGAAGCGTAAGGCCCCCACCTAATTCATCGGTCGACCATTTCGCCAACGATACAATTTGGAATTTGTAATCCTTGGCAAAATATCCGAAGGCGTCGTGATGAGTTGCCAGGACCCTGGGAACCGGAAGTACGGCGAGTTCCTTCTTGATCCACAGATCAAGCTCGTCAAGCTCCTTCAAGTAGCGGGTCGCATTCTTTAAGTAGGTAGCTTTGTTTTCCGGATCGGTCGCCGCTAACGCTGTGTAGATATTTCTGACGTAAATTCGGGCACCATCCTTGATCGAAAACCAAGCGTGGGGATCGTTGACCGTTTGGCCATCTTCTTTGATCTTTCTGGGAGTGATGCCGGATTTATGTACTTGATGTTCAACGCTCCGGACCCGGTGATCGCTCTGGTCGCCGGTCATGACACCGCAATTCCGGTGCGCCGGGTTTTCTGCGTCGGTCGAAATTACGCCGCTCACGCCCGGGAAATGGGGAAAGATCCGGACCGCGAACCGCCGTTCTTCTTCACCAAGTGGAGCGAGACCGTCGTATCCTCCGGCAGCACCATTCCTTATCCGATGGCAACACAGGACTATCATTGGGAGGTCGAACTGGTGGCCGTGGTCGGCAAGCCGGGCATCAGGATACCTGCGTCGCAGGCACTCGATCACATTGTCGGCTATGCGGTGGGCCTGGACATTTCCCGGCCGTCGATATGATCCCAGACGCGTTCTTCCCTCTTTTTCATATCAAATCCTGAATTTCTGCTTCCAAATATTGGTTGAGTTTAATTTTTAAACGTTCTCTTAAGCGATGTAGTTTCGTTTTAACGTTTGTTTCCGTCATGCCGGTAATAACGGCCACTTCTTTTACTGATTTTTCGTGCAAATAAAACAGCGTGATTACCGCGGCGTCGACGGGAGGCAACATTTCGATGGCTTTTTCCAAATGATCTCTCAAGTCGCTGGTATCCGTTTGAATGTCGGGCTGTTGCGTTTTATCGCTCGCTAATTGCAAAGGAGCCGAATCCGGATCGTTTGGTAGAGTTGATGAAGAGCTTTGAGCTGTGCTTCGAGCTTCCGACCGGGCAGGAATATATTATCCCAGAACTATTACGGGCTAACCAGCCGGAATTTGCATGGGATGATAAAAACAACCTACGTTTCAAATATGTGTATGACTTTATGCCTGCTGGCGTGATGACCCGCTTTATCGTTATATCTCACGATCTGATTAACAGCGATCTCTACTGGAAAGATGGCGTGATGTTAACCTGGGAAGACGGTAAAGCTTTAATCGTTAAAACCGATCCGCGAGTCATTGAAGTATGGATTAACGGCACGGATAAGAAAACACTTTTGGGAATGATCCGGCGCAGAAGGAAAACGTAAATACAGGTTAACCCTAATATCTTGTTAACAAGTAAGATTTGGAGATTTGGAAAGAAGTGTATGCTTCATGGAATAGCAAAATTTTAAGCTAGCCATTATTTGTTTATAATTAAAATTATTCTAAGCTTCAAATTATTATTTGTTGGCTTACCAATCAGAGCATCTTTTTGGAAAGAGCGATTATCCTATGTTAGCGATTATCCTGAGTTTTCGAGTTACTCAAGTTAATTCTGCAGTCTTTCCAGTCTTGAACCAAAGTAAATTTTCGAAATTTTTTCTTTGATTTGAATTATAAGCAAAATACTTACATTTTAACTAAGGCAATTACTTTACCCTCAGCAAATAATTTTTTCCCATCGGTGCGAAATTTGGTTATCCGCTGGATGGTACTTGGATTACGATCAATTTGATAGCTATACGCCATTTTTTCTAATTGCGAAAAATTTTTATCGACTTTAGCTGTAATGTTGGCAACGGGTTCCAGCAAAGTTTCCATGGTATGAATATTATTCATAATCGGCCGCATGGTCATCCAATATACTACAGCCAGCAAGACCATACACAGGGCTTGCACACTAGGCATAAAAAGCATTTTACTCGAGATTCTTCTAAATTTGATTAATCTCATATCCTATGACCATTTTCAATATTCGTCCTGGCTACCGTCAGCAAGCCCGCAAACGCAATCAATAACATAAGCAAGGACGTTGGGGGCCTTTTACACCGTATACCCCCAAGCCCTGAATGGTAGAAAACTTCCCGAAAGTTGCAAGAGAAAAGAATGAACCGCCTAGAAGGAAAAGAGAGGCGTGTCTATTGAGAATAGAGGTACTGTATTGACGTCACCTGAGCATCCAAATAGAGCTCAAGTCCCGCACCTTCCTGAGGATGATCAAAGCCATGATTTAACTTGTGACCAATCGTCGTGAGAAAAAAAGACTTCCCCCAGTTACTGACTTGCCCTGGCAGCGTAAAGGATTCTGTGATGCTCATTGATGGCTTTTGACTATGAAACAGTGAACAAGAACTCTCAATCTCCAAGCAAATGAGCCCCGTCTGAAATCGTTAATTCTATAAGAACCATATAAATGTTACAAGGGCAAAGCTTACAATGCCTGACTCTCTGTCTGGGGGGTTTCATCGACCCCTGGAGCTTTTATTATTTGTTGTTTGATCTATTTTGAATAAAATTGTAATATAAATAATTTTCAGATATTTTCTGTGAGAAATGGCATAGAAGGGGGGCTAGTTGCCCTCTGATACCTTTTAAATCTTAAAAATGCAGCTAAAAATTTCAATCTCCAGTCAAATGAGCTCTCTCTCAAGTTTCTGGCTACAGCCATTGGCCTCACGCTTGCGCTCCAACCAACCGACAGCTTGGCACGCGTTCCGACGATTATTGGCACGCCGATTCCTGCCGAGCATGAAAACAATGTGTTGAGTTTGACAGGTTCTGTCCGGCTCCCCCAAGCAGCACCCCTCACCACTAGCACCTCCGAAGACTTAAATCTCCGGCTCGACGTTACACGGGCGGACCTATTCTTCTTCGAGTTAATCTACCCATTTGCCCTTGCGCATGTCGAAGGCTTCTTGGACGGCTCGGGGACGATCCGAGGCACGTTTGACTACCCCGTTTTTGAAGCCGACTTAGTCGCACATGACGCTGCGGACCAGCGCCTGCACGGAGAACATACGCTTGAGCCCCGCCAGCGGATTCATCCGGCTGGCCTTGGGCTGCAGGGCCTCGGCAGAGAACAGCCAGCCGCCCAGCGCGATCGGGCCGACCACCGAGGCGATCAGCAAGGCGATGAAGAACGGCTGCACCGCCACCAGGGCGGCCTTGCCGGAGGCCAGCAGGTGCAGGGCCATGCTGCCTTCGTTCATCAGCACGTCGCGCGGCAGGCTGAAGTTGCCGCGCATCACCCCTATCAGGGTGTTGCCCATGTAGGCGCCAAAGCTGATCAGCGCCACGGTGCCGGTGAGCGTCACCGCCAGCGTGTTGAGCCGCGCTGGCGTCTAAGAAAGCGTCCAATGCTTCCATCCGGTTTTCTTCAACCATCTGGCGAAATTCATCTTTTGCAATGCTGAGATTAAAAGCCGCAATATTCGGTAATTCATAAACATGTATACAGATGATTTCCGCCGGTTCTTTTAATTGTTTTTTGATGGCGATAGCCGTTTGCAGAGCTTTAGTCGAAAGAGGTGAAAAATCAATGGGTACCAATATCTTTTTCAAAGATTGCTTTGCTCCTTCGGGAACGATAAGCGCGTTGCATTCCGCTTTTCGGACTAACATTTTCGCCAGTACGCCATGACTTCCAGCCTTGCTTTTCTGCCCGATGGGCCAACAACGACGCGGAGAGCCTTGCCTCGGGATTGACCGAAACCCTTGCCGCCGCCCTGGCGCACTTCGAGGAGTTTGAACTCGTCGATCCCGGCGGGGCTCTGCAGGCAATAACAAGTCACGGAACTCTTGCCGCCGGACGCCAATACGGAGCGAGATATCTGCTTGAGGGGTCTGTGCAGGTCGCGCTTCAAAAAGTGCGCATCGGCGTGCAACTGATAGAAGTCGCCAACGGGCAGCGAGTCTCAGGCAATGGTCGAGCTTGAGCGGGCGTTCGCAACAAACCGGTATGTGCCTGATATCTTCAAGATTTACCTCGCACTCGCCTATTTCCTGGGAAGGACTTCAATAAATAAATTATTTGGGATTTTTCTTTAGTTAGTTTAGATAAAAACTACATTAATGCTACCGTTATATATTTTTAGATGATACTTTCCGGTTCTTTCTTTTAAATGCAATAATTAAAAATTATTACACAAAATGAAACATAATTATATGTGATGACACAATTGGCATCTAGGCACTAAAGGCTTCTTTTTGGTTGAATCAGTGCATCAAAACTTTTGACCTTAGTAAATTATTAAATTTACAACCATTAATCAGTGGCAACAACCACAAAGCACAGTTGAAAAATTAGTTAAATATAATCTTAGCAAAAATTAGCAAAGGTTTGAGCATATGGGTGTTCTGGCACAGCGCTTCCGCTTCGTCTCGATTGATGAAGGCGTGAAGGCCTGCTCGAGCGGGAGCTTGAAGGAAGATCTTGTCACGGTTTGGTTCGACGATGGACTGGAAAGTGTCCGGACCTATGCCGCCCCGATCCTAGCCGAACATGGAGCGGTGGGTGCCATATCGATCTGTTCGGAGTTCTGGTCTCGTCGAGCTCATTTTTGGCGATTTCAACTCGGTTATCTGCATCGAATCGACGGCATGCGGTTCCTTCGGAGTCGGATGAGAAAGTATGGATACCACGGTAAACAGAATCTGAAAGACTTTACTCTTGATCGCTCCTCATATCCAGTTGAAACAACTTTTTCATATTTATTTTCTGATTGTTTTTTTTTAAATAATGCTAGAAGATCCTGCACCCCCTTGAAGGAATTTCTCTTCTCTCATGATATATTCTCCGTGGAAAGTAACCCCCTCCCTCGACCCCTTTCTCCAACAAGAAAAAACCCTGAAAACTTCTGTACACTTACCAATATCCATTTCCATATGTAAACAGTGGTCAAGGTTTATGACTTGCAGCCCCTCCCCCAGGGACTCTAGGGGAGTAATTCACCTCATAGACATAATTAATAGGTTTTTAGACTATGCTGAAAAAATATGGCTATCTAAAAAATTTTGTTACGGCAGTAAGCTGGTTGCGGTGAATGCAGCGGACGCGCGCCAGCGCCAGCAGATCATCAATGCCGCCATCGCCTGGGTGTCCTTCCTGGTGCTGGGCGGAAGCGTTCTGTATTTCCTCGACCGGATCGGCATCCGCAAGATCCGCCGCACCAAGCGTTACCCCTGTTCGGTGCCTTGCGTGCTGCAGGCGGGCGGGCGAACGGTGCCTGCCCATCTGGTCGACCTCAGCCGGGCCGGCGCCAAAGTGCGCCCTGACGCGGCTTGCGAGATTCCGGGCCGGGTGACCCTCGCCTTCGGCGGCTATACCGTGGACTCGAATGTGCGCTGGCAGACTTGAAAGTGGTATAAACGAAAGTTGGCAAAATACGTGGCTAACTTCCTTCGGATTTTTTACCCCCCCCCCAATCTTACTCTGTAAAAAGTATTGGTGATGAAAAAACTTAATATATTTCCGCCAAAATTCAGAGTTGATTTTAGGGGGGGCAGACGGGGAACTTGCCTCGGGCACAGAAATTTTAGGGGTGCAGATTTCCAAATAAATAATCTCACGATTATAATCATTTTGTAATTTTTGAAATTTTATTTTTGTTATATAAAGCAGAGGGCGCACTGGGCAGTAAGTATAAGCAAATTGAACCTAAAATTAATATTTATGCTTTTGTGACATTTTGCACTCGACCAGAGCTGCGCCCGACATCAACCGGCAGCCGGCGTGATCGGCCACTTTGGCCGTCTGGTCCGTCGAGCCCATGTCGCGAATGATCACATCCCGCACGATGCCCGCCACAGCGCCGCCGACCAGTGTCGCGAGCGTGCGCGCCAGCGGTTCCTCCTGATTGTGCGTTTCAATGAGCACGGTGAGCATCGCGACCGCATAGCCGATTAGCGTCTGCTGTTCCACACGTTGGCAAAAGTTCTTGCTTTGTTCTCTTTTTGTCGATAGGAATAATTTCTTGTCGCCCGATTGAGTCGCAGGTGATGTGGAGGGAAACGGAATGGACGCGATCGGCCAGGCGTAGCGCACCAACAGGCCCAAGAGGCCGGCGGCGACCAGGCAATAGGCCACGTGGAAAAGCAGCCCTGCCGGCAAGCCCACGATTAGGCGGGCATCGTCCCACAGCCACAGGTCATAGCGCAGAACAAAAAACAGCGCCAATACGGCGTAGAGCAGGCGTCGCATGGGTCTTCCCTCCCGGGGTGGGCCCGATACGGCTTTAGAAGCGCCAACGCGCCAGGGTCGAGAAATCCTTGACCAACAGGCCGTCGGCGGTCGGCGCCGGATGCGCCCAGGTCGGCGTGGATGCCAGGCGGTGACGGGCGGACGGTTCAAAGGCCGCGCCCGCTTCTCGCAGCACGTCGATCAGCAACGCCTTATGTTGTGAGGCAGGGATGCCGTTCACTTGATTGTAAGCACTCATCAATGCCCAGGGCTGGGCTTGTTTGACCGCAATTTCAAAGCCCCGCAAGTACATTTCGCGCAGCGCTCGCTCGCTGACCACCGTATCAATCAGGTAGCGATTCGTTTCCTGGTTGTTCGCGGCGTAGTGTTTGATGGTAGCGCCCACGCCCACCGATTCCACACCCTCCACCATGGCGGCCGCCAGTTCGCCACTGAGCAGCGGATCCTCTGAGTAGTATTCAAAATTCCGTCCACCGCGAGGGTCACGATGAAG